>OW804098.1:36523353-38962148 GCA_942159475.1 Sthenelais limicola
TATCATGTATACATTACATACATGTAACAAATCATGTAATGTTAATGCACTAACCAACTTGCAGATCAAACATCAAGCTCCAACTACAAGTTGAGACGACACAGTCCGCCTAGGTTATGTTGAGACGATCTTAAAAAGAAAATCCCTAGATCTGAGCAGCGATAGGCATCCAAGGAGACTGGGTGCATGGTCAGAAGCGTGAATGTTAACCCGGCCGTACGCGGCGCTCATTTCACGCGCACGCACACTCACGCAATGTCACCTCGTCTGGACAAAGGTGCGCTTATCTGTCCGCGCCTGGTGAGGTTACCCGCCTCACGGAGCAAGTAGTTTAGCTGTGATGCGGAGAAGGCAAATCACAGACCCACACAGTCACCCCCCACCCCCTCACCTCAACCCCCACCCCCCACCCCCGCATCTCATAATGGTAGAGTTAAAGTGATGGCCTCAGGGTCTAGATGCATACAACGTTTTAAAAAAAGAAGTACACGCCTTTTTCAGTATATCATTATTTTACTAGTTTTTTTTTATTACCGAGGGTCAAAGATTTTTCTTTTGTTAAAATTCTGGTTATATGTTCATTGACAAGGACAAATGAGATAGTATGCATGCAATGATATATATTTTGATGGATGCAGTCTAGGCACACAGCCGCTCAGATCAGATAAGAATGGTATGCCAGTGATTGGACGCCTATTGCGCATATTCAACTGCAGAACGATAAGACTTACAGTCCAGTCATATCTTGGTTCCGAGTTGAGAAAATCCCTCCAAACTGAGGGAATTATCATTAGAATTCCATTAGGACGTCTACTCCAGGGCCAGGAAAGCCATGCATATATAGAGGTTTGGTTGTTATTAGTTGTTGTACCTTAGAACAGGTAATAAATCGGGGCAAAAAAGTAATTATACATATGAATGTACAGAGAAACAGATATTTGCAGAAAGAAGAAGAGATATGGATAAATAATCGATTGTGAAAAGGCTATGAAATAAAAGTCAGAGGTGGGAAAAACGGAAAAGGAAATGTTTCATAAGGAAGTAAGCTAAAGGAAATGGTATCATTAAATCAAATATTCAGAAAGGAACTAGTTATTAGTATTGTTATTCTTGCCTAGAATTATTCATTAATAAAGTCTATGTTAAAAGTTGTTACAAATTCAGAATGGTAAACACTAGCATCGTTAAATCAGGTTTTTGACGCTCGAAAAAAAAGTCATTTAGTCCGATGTCTACGTAGCCTCCACACCCAAACAATTACACGACAGCGTAATTTTCTTGAGAGGGGCCACACTTCGGCAAACCCAAGGTGTTAGAATTAATTAACCTGAATCGGAAGGTCACTCTCTCCCAATTAGAACGTGGTCTAAATTGGACCGACTGGTTACCTGTGATTAAGGGAGGAACATATCTTTCTATATTTACATAATTAGTGTTACAGCTGTAGGTAATTTGCAACAATGGCCAATCATATCTAATGGCATAATAATTCGCACAGTCAAGTACGCGCGTTAATTCTCAAGAGTGCAATATGATAAATTCCGACACCTCTATCGCCATCGTATAAAGAAATCTAGACATGCTTGCGAAATCGACAATGGTTGTTCCATTTGCCATTAGCATCTAGTGCCATGCGTTGAAAGGGTGCAAAATAGCACGAAATCATAATTATTCGCCAATCGGGATATATGATCGGTAGCTGCATATATTAGTTCAAAAAGAAAGAAACCTTTGCCACAGTCTTGGCTCAGAGCCTCTCAGATCAGACAGATAAGAATGGTGATTGGACGCCTACTGCACTAATTGATTTCCTGGCCCAGGAGTTGGCGTCTTAATGGCTTTCCCTCAGTTTGGAGGGACACTCTCAACTCTGAGCCTAGACTGGTCATTCCATTTCAATGTATATTTACTTTCTATTTGTCCCCGCCAACATTGAGCAGATTTGTGAAATACTAGTAGATCCATACAAAACGATATAATATGGATAGATTTTGAAGCACAGGCTAATTCCAGTGAAAAGGCTAAAGAGCTGGCTAAGTGTATGAAGACAAATCGGTAGATACCTGCAGTGGCGTTTCAGGCCTGAACTCTTACGCTAAGGTCGGAAGGGTCATGGCACACAAACTAATGGAAGCTAAGCCATCTATGTTATCGATCAATTTATAGCCAGCTCCATTAAATAATTGGAGCTCACATTATTTTCGCTTTAAAAAAAGGAAAAATGAAATTTGCACATATTTACGCCGCGTTGACATTATAAATCAAATTATATTGTAACGGAGCACTTATTTATATGTGTGTGACATAATTATAATAGAGTAACCATTATTTCTTTTAGCCCGAGAGCGCAAAAAATAAATGTCTCGAAAATAAGATGCTCTGAGTGGTTTTGCAGCTTGGTGAAACACCATATGCTCGTCATTATATGAACGCTAGCTTTTATATTTCCTCCTTGACACCTGCTCGTGGAATTATGGCACACGGAGTCTGATGTCATTAATGCAGACACAGTTGATAGCAATGATTCATCCCCAACCTCACTAATAAACACATTAATTTTTCAAATACAGCAGCATTGTCCCTCGACAAAATCCTGAATTGATAGATTATAAAACGCCCTCTCATTTAAGTTTAGTCAGAAGTTTGATATAAAAGAAAATCCCCCACACATCAGTCAATAACGAATGGACCGTAATAATGATTGCAATTGTATTTAAAATCGAAATACAGACCAATCAGAGAACAAAATAAACATCATTGATCATATTTCCTAATCGTATTCTACCCGTAGTACGAACAGAAGTGGTCCGACCAAGAAGGGGGAAATTCTGTGGATGTATTTCATAGATTGGGAGGACATTTTCTGGTACATTTATCTGCATTCGCAACCCTAACAATTCCTATCACATTTCATCCAATATAACGTATCACATATATCTGCGCCTTCCACCTCTCGACACCCGCAGGTAAAAGGACACAAAAGTGCTTCTTGGTGGCCGTTTTTTTCCTCTGAGCTCGAGGACGTTAACCTTTCTATTGATTGGCGAGGATAAGATATGGTAATATGGCATAGGTGACCATTCATCTCACCTCGTACAATAGATTCTCCTCTCTGTGACCATTGTCCTCAGGCCGCTGACCACCTGAAGGACGTTGGTCAAAACAAGAATACGTACTGTGCATGTATATTATTATTACATGTGTGACACAAACATGCATGCGCAGTCTAGGCCCAAAGATGAGAGAGTCCCTTTAAACGGAGGGAAATCCTCTCGCCACAAACCGCAAAGTGCCATTATAATTCCATTAAGACCGCGAAATGGCATTATAATCCCATTAGAACGCCTAGTTCTAGGCCAGGAAACCGATTAGCGAAGTAGGCGTCCAATCACTGAGTGACATATTATTCTTATCTGATCTGAGGGTTTGGGCCTAGACTGTGCGACGATAACTGGCCCAGGGAGAGACAGAGATTTGTATGAATTCAAGAGATGTGTATGAATTCAAAAGCCTGCAGCGCATTACAGGCAAAACACTGGGTATAATAATAGATCCGCACACACATATCGACATATTCATGCCCAGCCGCCTATTCAACTCAAAGAGATAACAATTGATTTAGCTACAATATTGGCACCATTAAATTGAGCTAGAGTATAGGCAAACTGTCCCTAAGTTAAGTACAATATTGCTCTAATGCATGTTGGTACTAGTAATCATTAATGGGTACGGCAATCAATGTCGATATATGACATCATACGACAAAATGCGTATTTTCTTAACTATTGTATCGTAATGGGCCTTTTAAATGAATAAAAAAAATATAAAAAAAATAACGCAACAATGTTGAGACATACAATAACCTGGATTCAACATACAACAAAAGTGAAATAATTCAAATAAGATGTAACCTGTCAAGAAAAGGTACGACTGAATGGGACATTGCCTCTATTTAACCCAGCACGTCGTTCCTTCCCCATTTAAGTTTACTGTTTCCTAAAAGGCCCCCGAGGCCGCGGAACTTGGAGGAGACATAGTTTCCAGGGAATGATACACAATACCTGATGTTATGCCATGAATGATGTTTTACCAAGACAGTTCTTTCCGCCTGTCGTAGTATATACCGAGATCTGCATGTACGTATATACATTGAATATAGCCATCCTTGGAGAACATAAAAACAGTGAAGTACCAAGCGTGTTTCCCCCATTGATAAACAGGAGCTATGCCCGGAAAGTATCGTCTATTGATTACTTTATCAGGTAAAATTATATCAAAAGTGGGTATTCAACCTTGCATTATTTCATCAATGGCGCCTGCTTGAGGGATAAGGGAAAATGACTCATTTAAAGATGTATAATGGACATGGCACTTTTTTACTTTAACAGGGAACTAATTAACAGTAACCGGATCTTTTCATAATCATCCAACGGCAGGGTGATTGGAAAACGCCCCGATACTTATACAACCGTTATATCGAGGTAAATGGTGCAGTGCTATCAATGAGGAAAATGAACCCTCACGGAGAATAAATACTTGAATTTTTTTTTTTTAAAAAAGACATAGTAATAAATCATAAGTGAGGTGTGGCCCCTATATAGTAATACAAATCTACCGAAATAACTGATTGCACCCAGTTCCACTGCAGATCTTCCATCTTCTTTCGGAGATGACATCGACATCAGACATAGACATTAATGGATCGAACTACGGCGTAACAAAGACAAAGAGGACTTATAATTATCCATGACACTGATGGGTTAGAGAGCAGTGAGAATAGACCAATATCTATGAAGCATTTATATGGAGTGGACCGCTAGAATGGACTGTCTAGACAATGGTGGCTGTTTTCATTAATACCTGACCACAGAATGTGGTCACCTCAGAGACGAAAGAACATCCCTCATCCTCGTCTCTAGTGTCCAGTGGGCGGAAACCATTTTGATCAAGAAGGAAATATAGTTTTCATAAATGGATGGATTGATGAAAGTTCCTCCTCCTCCTCTCTCTTAAGTTAGTGCTTGATCATTGCTGCTGTGGCTGACTCACCACCCCTTCTTAATCAAACAATCTCCAAGTATGCGATGGGGAGTAAATTAGGGTTGTTTTCTAACTGTAGAATGTTGAGGGATTGTCTATAAGCAGCTCTACGCAACCGACTGATCTATAGTGATCAATACCACTGGCGAGCAGAGCAGATCTTTCAAATTCCAATTAGAATCATGTGAGGCAAATTCAACACTGTCCTGAGTATGGAAAATTTACACATGCACTTGGTAAAATATAGATAATTTAACAATGATAACAATAACCAAAGGAGGGGGTTGGGTTTAAAGACTAATCTATTGTGATCATCACCAGAGACGAGCAAACATATCTTTTCAAATTCCAATTTGAATTAATCACAGATGTGAGGCAAATTCAACACTGTCCCATGTATTGAAAATTCATATACATTCACTTGGTAAAATATAGATAATTTAACAATGATAACAATAACTAAAAGGAGGGGGTTAGCTCGACGATGAGTGGTTGGAAAGTGAAGGGGAGGGCGGCAGGGGAGGGAAGGGAACAAATGAGGGCCTACTTTCCACATTCTGTTGTTTTCATTGATCCGTACACCCGAGGGGTAACACACGGGGCCAGAGTAAAAAAAAATCAACCTGACCTAATTCTTATGTGACCCACTTTTTAGGTAACCATGTAACATCTGCTTACACAATCAGGCCAAGGAAATGGGATTTACTTCCTTTGCTCCCCCGACACCAAAAGCCTCAACATGCCAAAAGCCGGATTCAGAGCCAAAGCTCAATTGGGAAAATCCCCCTATGGCAGCACACATGCAATGCTAATGCTCTATTATGAGGCAACAATTATGACGCCAATGTTTCCATTCTAATCAAAAAAATTGAAAAATACCCCAGAAAAGGAAAATTCAACAAATCGAGAGATGATTTTCCAACGCACTAAAAGTCTAACCGACGCATGAGTCAACGCGAGTTCTCCATGCATCATGTGAAAAATGGTAAATGTTTGAGCAAGCATTAATTCCATCAATTTCTGACAGACAGAAATGATAACTTAATTAGACTATTAAGCGTATTGGCTCCCACGCGTAGTCCTGTGATGCGGGGACGATCTAGGCCGTCTCAAAGCAATAATAAATAAGTCTCCAATCGTCTGGTCTCGCTCTCTCTCTAAAAAAAGTCAATAATTTATACTATATACTGCATTCATGAATTGACTTTCTAAATAAAAAAAATGAAATGTACAAACAAGAAAGCAACTGTTTTTGACGGCTTATTATTTTTGTAAATAGATATCACAGTGTATCCACAACTATGATTAGATTGGACAAATACTGTCCACAAGGACATGACAAGATTGTTTTACTGTCTCCAAACCTGATTGATTTTCTTCGGAAACCGATTATAATAGAGCTCGCAGCATATTACCACTCAACGTGCTCGGCAGCGAGAGTTTTATTGTCCTTTGTTGGGATAGACTGTGATGAGATAAATAACTCCCATATGTGCATTAAATCAAAAATTGATAGATATGATGGCCATAGTTTCTATCACCGAAAATAGGGGTCCTTTATCCGGGCAACCTCCATCGACAGCTAAATACATCAGATTAATGTTTCATCAGATAATTTAATAACTTCCACTACCGATGAATGAGTCGGTTCTAACTGGAGAATTGTATTTCGTAGTGTTCAGACTAACGGACGATTCGGACGCGGGATTTGGCCGGTTGACAATCCTACTAAGCCTTTAAAAGTGGATAATATGACTGGTTAGCTCGATGGCGTTGATCTTGCCGAGTTTTGAGAGAAACCAGAAACCAGAATTGGAGAGTAGTCGCAGACATAGATCAAACGGAAATTAAATGGTTTCCCAAAGAGTAGCGAAAAAATTAGAGAAGGTAATTTTCGAACGAAAAACACTGATTATCATTGATTTACATATTCAAACAAAACTATGTATGTAATTTTATGCGATTTTCACGTATCCCTACAATCTTAGCACATCTCATGACATATAATGTGAATCAAGGGACAAAGCCCCAATGACAATCAATTTTGAGAAAAAAATAAGTAGCAAAGAAAATATTTTAACTTATTTGCCACTTGTGTCTGTGGCGATGTAAAGAGACAACATTTTATTTAACGAATACCTGTCGATTATTTAACTTGAGAAAGGAAACCACAAATTTTGACCATCGATAAATGACGAGTAATTACGAGATTTTCCTTTGTATATTTGGCCGTACAACAGTTTATATGAAATGTAAAGTCTACCTATAAAGTAAACACAACATAACTATTTGTGCTCATTGATGATATCTATCATCATATAAAGTGCATTCCTTGAACCGCTACATAGTAAAGCCACCACTCAAAAGCGCCGATCAAAATACGCACCAGATGTTCACGAAGAATAGCATTTTTAAAAGAAAAAAAGTAAAAATAATTTTTGTTTTTGACGGTGGAAAATTAATAGGGAGATCAATTCATTATGATTGGGTTCTTAATTAGTTTAATGAACTGTCATTAGATATGAAGCATAAGTGATCCTAACTTAATGAGGACCCTTGAGAGTGAACCGCCATTTTATATGATTAGATTTTTCATCTGTTGAATCAATGAAGCATGGGATTGAGACGATTCTTTTCTCAACTGATCTCACAAGGGAGAGGGATAATGCCTAGCGTCGCCAGGAGCAAGAACGCAAGGAAACGGCCATAATCTCTCAAATAATTGCCCACGATTAAGACATCTAAATATACATATGAGGGAATAATTCGGTGCACTAGGGAATTGTCTTGGAATTGCACTCAATCTCTTCCGGTTAGAGCCGGTGGCGACCAAGAGCCACAGGTTGGGTCTGTTAGAGAGTTTCCATGGAAACCAAAAGGTTTGCGTCAGGTATGCGACATGAAGCAGTACAGCTCGATATCAGTCTCTCCAATTACAACTAATGTTAAATAATTTTACACGGTTGGTTGCTAAGGAAGGTGCGAAGTTCATTGAAGGAAAACCTTTCGAACTAATAACTCCTTTATGGGTTGATCCTCGGAGTAAAAGAGACTTTTACTCTAAGGTTGATCTTAAATCTTAAAGATGTAGAGTCATTAGCCTGATGCATAAGAACGACTTCGGAGAAACTTATGGAGAAAATAAGGAGGAAATAAAAGACTACTTAGCTCTTTCATATAGTTCCATAGAATGTCATAAGGGGACCCTAAATTGAATCTTAAATTAGTAATAATCGCAAGTTTATTTACTTTATATAATTGCTTTAAATGTATTAGTAACAATACAATAAACTTTGAATAAAAAAAAAGACACGTATAACATTGGCATGATGTAGAACGACAACAAGATGTAGATCCTACAATCTAGCATATTTTTCAATGACATAAACGATGAATTTATCTATGGCATAAATCGTATATATTTCCATTCAAAGGGAAAAAACCGTTAATTAACCAATTTAAAACTCCATTCACCGAATTTTCGATGGACTAAACAACCACTGAATATGACATACACCACCCACTCACCAGTCTATATTATGATCCTTCTAAAATATCCAAATAACATATTTTATTGCTGAAATAACTTTGTTTTTAGGAAGTGAAATTTGGATCAATTGGTAATTGTCCCTCTGGCACGTTCATTAACCCAGCGGGAGGGAGCTCCGTCAGTGGAACGGCGTGGATATAATTGTATCCATGGCAATATGGCCAGTTGAAGCATCCGGTAGCATCACTTTACAAAGGGATTGAATAATGGAAATGATGACCAGCTCATTCCATAAAAGTCAAATAAAATTAATGTATAATACATGTAAAGCACTCTACCCTTTTATGATAGGATGAGCAGGAGTGGGATATGGCATGGGGCATATATATAGAGTGATATGAATTGAACGAATAATATTTGTCTGAGTATATTATAGTGAGGTAGAGCTGGTGGTAGCAGTATCGTCGGAATAGAATATGTTCTTTTCAGTCTAGGCCCAAAGATGAGCGAATCTCTTCAAATGGAGGGAAAGCCTCTCGCCTAAATCCGCAAAATGCTATAATTTCATTAAGACCGCAAAATGTCATTATGATACCATTAGAACGCGTAGTCCTAGGCCAGGAAACCAATTAGCTAAGTAGGCATCCAATCACTGACATACCATTCTTATTAATAATAATATGGCGTCCTTCCTTCTTACGCTTACCATACTGAAATTCAATGTTTGTTAGTTTTATAAAAACAAAAGAACTCATTTTGTTGCATAAACGCGAAGTAATGATAATTGAATTACAATACACTACGAGGTGATCTAATTTAATAAAGGAGAAGCTGAGCTATCAGGATCGTCTGTCAATATGTGAGATATAGTCAAATCATCGGAAGGAATCTACTAACTTCCGCCCTTAAAATCGCCCGCGATACAATGGATAATTATCCAAATTCAGTAATGGGAGTCCCAATATAGATCTCATGATATATAAAGACAAGTTTTGGCTCGAAGGCGTCATACCTGTGAAATATATGTCAGTCAAATGTGTTGTTGAAACGTGTGACGCGCTTCCTACAAAGACCCGTTTCGGATCAGTTTATATATAGAAAATAGAATGCAGTGTAACTATGAATCGACGAAATCATCGTGGAATGACCAGTACAAAAAATGCGGAATCGTATATTAATAGGGGATTTGACACAAGTCACCATCTTTCCCATCATGCATTTGGTTTTCATATATAATTTATAAAAGTTCTGATATTTCCCTCAGTTTGGAGGGACTCTCTCAACTCTGAGCCTAAACTGTGGTCTCAACTAAATATGTACTGGATTTTTGTACTAAGCGCTCAATTTGAGCTTATGATCAAATGGAATATTTCCCCTCGCCAATATTTTAAGCACCCATGACCCATACCAAAACATCATCTTCGCTTCTGAAAGGCAGCTGATGATGGGTAAAAGTGCTTGAACTTCCTTACATGGTGCCAACTACTATTTCGGGGGCCTACTTGAGGGTCTGGCGCGAGCCCCATTTGGAACGCACTACAGCACGTGCGTAGCCTGCGTGCAATATGGGTCGGTGATCATTGCGTGCCCGGGTGGGGCGCACACATGGGGGGGGGGGGGGGTAGAGGGAGACTGGAGTTTGTCATTGCTGACGGTAGGCGACTGCTTGGTGGGGGTGGGGTGGGGTTGGGGGGTTGGGTTGGGTTGGGTTGGGTTTCTAGGACTCTGTGCCAAGAAAAGGGTTCCAGCGCCATTGGGGCTGGAGTGGCCCCCATGTTATTTGTACCTTGTTGGAGGGACTCACCCAAGGCAACGGTCGCCACATCTGGATCACTGCAAAGGCAACCGGTGTTAATCATTGTAAACCAGCAAAAACCACCCATACCCTTTCCAATATTGCCGATTAAAAACACAAGGAGAAAACTCCATTTTAAAGAAAGACCTTTTAAAAGTCATTCCTTTGAAGCTCTTTGAAAATGGTTGGTTAGGAAGGAAGGAGAGCGTGTCGGCATATAGTATAATAATAATATTTACTGAAAGCTCTTGGTTATTTGCTGAAAAACGATCGAAGAGAATCTTGTATCTAGGACTATCATGAAAGTCAAATCAGTTCATCTATATAAATATTTAGCTCCATCCTAAGATGCCGTCCCAAGTTAATCCAGAAGTCCTTGTCTGTCACTCCCCTAAACGGGACCATCAATCAAAATGGAGTTTTTGCCCTTTCTCCTCATTGCCTAACTGACCTTGTGAGGTAACAGTGCCACTGGGGGGCTTCTACCGTTAGTAACCCCGGGATAACCCTTCTACCTCCACCCTAACCCTCCGCTCCCACCTATAGCCTTTCCCCATCATGCCACCACTGCACCATTACCAAATCTCTACCCTGCACCATGCGTCGTCCCATGCCGTTATGCATAACTCAAAACAGATGGAAAAAAAGCTCCGCATGCTGACTGTTCCCTTACATCTATGAAGCATCCATTAAAATTACAAACAAACCGGGAGAACATACATAACAGCTTTGGTTCGGTGTCAAAGAAAGTGAACATTTGCTGCCCCAGTCGGTATTACTAGTATTCGGTATAATCTTCCTGCAACCTTGGAGTAATAGACTCCCAAGCTGCAACTGACTAACTTGACATGAGCGGGTTGGGCATCATAACATGTGCAAAAAAAGAATCATGTCGCGTTGTGGAATTAATAGCTCTATCAACAATATCTACTTTTCTGTCTCATAAACCCCCGAGATAACTACATCATTGAACTTCGTCCTCCCACATGTTCAATAACTTTGGTCAATATTTTGAATCTGGGTTCAATTCATTCAAACATTGGGGGACATGGAACGTGGCCAAATTAAGATTTGACAGCAGCAAATGAATGTTTCAAAACAACTTGCGAAAATGTAAGAAACTGGCGATCACTCGGAGGGGAATCCAATATGGAGTCTGGTGCACTGAGAAACCCAAGTTTTAAGCATCAAAACTCGGGCTACACACGAAACGACACCAGTAATTATAGAAGAGATTTGGTAATTACCACCGTGTACAGAGCGGGAATCGTCTCGCTCTTCAGCAAATGGTCATTTGATCATCTGAATTAGCACAACGCAGATGACTCGATATCCCTATCCATGACTAGGTTGTAACTGATAGGTAATCCATCTACCATTTTCGTCGCTAAGACTTAAAGTAAGATATCAAAAGCATAACACTGCCAGGCGATACAAGACAGGCAATGGAGCGGGTGGTCGATGTAAGCTTATTTAGAAGAGGTTAAAATAAAACCGATGAGTAATCAATAAAAAATGATTATACTTGGTTAGAATAAAGGACGGTATAACACCAGAAATGTTGGCTTGGTGATTGTTATTACGAGATTACAGATACCCATTTGGGGGAATAGTTCACCCAATCAGTCAAAATAGAGAAATAGTCCAATTTTGTTCCAAGGGAATTGTTGCATCCGTGATTACCTACGCAATCGATAATTCATTGCAAGGCCATTGGAAGCTACAAAGCGGTCGTTGAACCTGTTTTCGAGACGTAAACCAGAGGAGGGGGTGGGGAGGGAATGTGTGTGTGTGTGTGTGAGTGAGAGAGGGGAGGGGGAGACAGATACGAGATGTCAGAGAAAGAGAGAGAGAGAGAGAGAGAGAGAGAGAGAGAGAGAGAGAGAGAGTGGGAGAGACAGATACAGACAGACAGTTAGAAAGGGAGCGACCTATACAGACAGGCAGAGGGGGGGGGAGGGAGGGAGGGGGGAGGGAGAGACAGATACAGACAGACATACATAGAGAGAGAAAAAGAAAGAAAGAAAGAAAGGGGGAAGAAAGAAAGAAAGAAAGAAAGAAAGAAAGAAAGAAGAGACAGATACAGACAGACAGAGAGGGAGAGAGTGTCGGAGGGAGAGAAAGACATATACAGGCACTCAGAGAGAGTGACAGACAGAAACAGACTCAGAGACAGCCAAACCGAGAGAAAGAGAAAGAAAGTATAGGGAGAGAGCCTCCTTGTTTGTGCCCGATGAAGCGTGCAATGTGCGTTCATCTGGGCGTGGAGAACTTTGTAACACGAGGAGCGTGTCGCTCTGTGATCCTGGCATCAAGGCGAGTTCACCTGTATTCACGAGCATTCATTGATCACCGGCGAGGAAGTCAGCAGGTCCCAGGTGGAGAAAGGAAACCAGCAACTTTCAGTCTTCAAGGGGTCATTATTGTTGGTGCATGTGTAAATGAGCAAGGAATGAATGAAAGGTTGACTGGAATGGGCAACGAAGTGGGGGTGCAGCAGGAGTGTAATCGGTGCGGTTGTCCCTGTGTTCAAAGAAAGCTTAACCAGTATTCCATAATAAATATCATGAATAATGAGCTTTAGATTTTTTGTGAGGACAGGTGGGCAGGGTTGAAAGACAAAAGTAGGGTTGCCTTACCGCAAAGGTGATTAATTTATGTGTATTTGAATACCGTATTGTGAGTGATGGGTGTTTCTGAATATGTAGAGCACAACAATCTTGGTTTCTGAGTATGAAGAGGACACCGCTTGAGTAATCGAAGGTGGTTTAGGACCAGCAATCAATGCTCTCGCTGATAAATAATGAAAGCAAAAGGACACTAGAATTAAAATGCGGTGTACCGAAAAATAAAAATGAGTCGCATTCTGCTGAGACAGATTGAGTCCGATGCGGAGCAAATAAATCCGTAATAATCTTATTTAATATTTGTATATTGGATACTAATATGATTTCCTCATATATATCTCCCTCTTTCGACTTGGTTGTGAAGCGTTTGGCGGTGAAGAATTGGTCCGAAACAACAATCTACCAAATCTAAAAAGTTGACTTGAAATCAATACAGTTGCACCAATTGACACATGAAAGCTTCTTGAAAAATAATAAGGCTACCATATAAAGTCTGAACGTGCACTATCTATTTGCTAGATAGGCACTGCACAGTAGATAAACGGCCCTATAATATTACCTATGTAAACAGCCTTATCAATGATTCATCACAAAGGATAGGTTAAGAATGGGCGCTGCAGCGAGGAGTGTCAGGATGCAGTAAAGTGCGAACAAATATTGGATGCGTAGGATGTGCAATGTCACAGATTTTTAGAAATTAATTGCGTTCTAGGCAATTTTTTATGAAAAAAAGCCAGCCGCCTTGTTGAATGTTTTCATTCTTGTTCGCCGCACAGAATCATTTCAGATGGAAGTGTGTGCATAGGTCGCGAGCTAAGTTTGAACAAAAAATATTGAATTGTAAGAACGTTGTGAATTATACCAGATTCTAGAGGGGTATCGACACTGCAAACCAGTGTCGAAGCAGATAAATTGTATCCTGACGGTCAAATTGTATCCTGACAGTCAACTTTGATCTAAAAATAGTAACATCTCCGATGAGAATGTCCAGTTGTTCAACTTGTTGAAGGGCTAGGCCAAGAGGTCTCATACATTGACTGATGATACAAGTCCGACTGGTCATTTAGGAATTGTTTAGGATGGCCCTGAAGAAGAAACTCATGAAGGGTAAAAAGACTAGAAGATGTCACTAACCTGTTTGGACATCCTGATCCAAGCCCAAGGAACCGGTATCTGTTAGACCAGAGAAGGATTGGGGTGACAAAGACAAGTCCTGTTGGCCCTCGATGTCGCCATCAAAGAGATCGCCAAACGCCGAGCCTGATGGGGTGTTCATATTGTTTCTCATGCTAGACAGAATGTGCTCGTCCACCCCGAGATTGCCCGCGTCAAAGTTATTGTCCGGGAGCATCTCCGAGTCGGAGTAGTTGATGGCACTGAGCATTGCGTCACTGACGTTTTCAGTCGACTGGAACCGCATCACCTGGGTATTGATGCTCTGGGAGGAAGAGGCTGGACTCGGCTGTCCAGCCTCCTGGTAGGTGACCGGTGTTGAAATCATAAGGGGGTCCGCAGAAGAAGGTTTCTCCTCGGCTAGACTCGCGGCGATATCGCTGATAACTTGCTGCTTGGTAGCTTCTTTGTTGCTAGCGAATTGTTGCTGTTGTTGCTGCGATTGATGACCCCCATTGAATTGTTTTATGTATTGCACTTGCTGGTTCGTGGCTTGGGCGGTTGATACGGGGATCTGCTGGGACTGCTGCTGTTGGGGTTGGGTGTGCACAATCTGAAGGCCTTCTTTGATTACAAAATTACCTTCAGATAAGGGGAAAGTTATCATACCACCAGGAACTATGGCATGCGAATACGACACTGTGTTCGTTACATCACTCACAAAATTCTGCTGAGTTTGTTGTTGTTGTTGTTGCTGCTGCTGCTGCTGTTGCTGTTGTTGGCGTTGGGAGTTATTAATAGAAGCTGGAGCAGCGGGCATCACAAAGTGTGTCTGGTCTTGGAGTTTGCTGTGACGATTGTTGTTGTTGTTGTTGGCTGAATTGTCAGGCGCCAGAGTGGGAGAGCAGGGGACCGGTATTCCCATGTGATGGAACCCCCCTGACATCTTCTGCACCCCGGGAGAGGATGTCACATCCCGTTCTTTGAACAACAGGATCTGAAGATTTCAAGAAAGACAATACTTCGATGAGAAGACAGAAATGAAATAAACAAGTCAACTACAGCCAGTCAATGATAAATAAATAGGAAATTTCCAACCTGTTAAAACATGGACCAGAAGGTGCAGACTTTTTTTTAGAGTTTTTTTTTCTAACATGCCTTATTTATTCAACGTGTCATATGATGTGACACGATTTGAAAAAGGGTACGGTACTCAATATGGATTGTTTTACCTGTCAAGTGAGGGACTTGATTTTGTTATGATATTCAAATTATTATTTTAAAAATGTGTTTCATCAGGAACAGACATACTGATTTATTTCATCATAAACAACAGACTGTGCCTAAACCCTAAAGGCAAAGCCTCTAGCTTCTACTCCCATAAGGTGTTCGGTAGGTAAAAAGACAGCATCGTTTCAGTTTCGGCCTCCTCGCGTCAAATCCTTTGACGTCAATAATTTAACATGATGCAAGAAGTAATCTGAGACCAAGCCCATTGCCATTGAAATTGTTTTGCCAGCAATTGTATTTCCTTCACAGGTCAGTCTCATCAGTAGGACAAAAGCAATATTTAGTTTCTCATTATAAAATTGCAAAGACACAGGGGTGACAGTCAGCTATCAGGCAGAGTGAACCTTGTTCCTCCACAATGGTCTGGGATGTTTGCATCCAAGAGAGCACCAGGAGCAACCGCACAGTCCTAGTCAATGAACAACATAAACACCAAGAGTACGGAGACGTTTTCCTTCATTTCTTTCCCACTCACCTTCTTCATAATGACATCTAGTGATCACAGGGATCTTAGTAAGATCTAAAATACATTTCCTGGAGAAGGTTAAGTAATTCCTTGAGCAGTAAGTCTCAAAACCTTGCCTTCAATAGCTCTCTAACAAGTGCGTGGGTGGGCATGGCTTCCATCATAGATTACAACGTCCTTGACCTTCTCGTACGTAATATATGCACAAAAAGTGTGATCCAACGGTCCTAATTTAGACCTGAAGTAAGTTCAGGACCTATCACGACCTACTAGACTAGGCTGATGTGGTTACGGTTGTAGATTTCAATCCAGATCTTTGCCAGTTAATCAGTGACAGGTTTGATTTTAGAGTGGTTGGGGGGAGAGGCCGAGTGTTCCTGAGTGTATGTAGGGCAGTTTCTACAGACTCACGGGAGTAGTAGTACTACTAGGCCGACTACCAGCTGACTGAGCCTTAAGGCACCAGTGCTGCCGCCTGCCATTTCGTTCGCCAACTATCAACACAGGCCCACCACCAGCCGTTTGGATCCCACAGCTTTGGATCCCTACTTATCAATGATCTGACATCTGTCAGCAATAAATCGGGGACAAGGTCAAAATAGAGTGCTTTAAAAGTTATGTGGATTCACAATTGATTTTTACACAATGTATAAATGTATAGCCAATCGTGGAATGGTTCGAGTGAATACGGAAGAAGGGGAATAATCTGGGGTGTCTCAGGATCCGTTAGGCCTAGCAGGCGAATAGCAAGTTGTTTTGAAAATCCCCCCGCAACTTACCTACCGTACACTGAAGAACACACTGACTCAGTCTCAGGTCAGCTGAGAGAAGTGAACACACATTATCTGCCTTGAACAGACTAAGTTAGAAAACTTTGCAAATAAAGAGCAGCATGTGTGTTGTCATGGCATGCCTCTGACAGGCTTTCAAGATCTTTCAGTGCCAGTCACTTGGCAAATGCACGAGAGGAAGCGCGGAGGAGGTGATGCTAGGCTGTAGCACACACACAGATCTGTCAGACTAGAAGGCTGGACCATGCACGGGAGAAAGAGGAGGGTCTCCCGCCGACACAGGCCCGATTTCAAGAACAAATTTTCCGCAAACCACATATGCAACCAGCCTTTTGGCACAGCCAACCAGACTAAATAACATTAGATATCTGCATAAACTCACCTGTTATGATGGCTGACGATGTTATTCCTAAAATTGCAAGGTACAAATAGAGAGAACTTGGATATCCACTAGCATGCAATATTGTAGTCGTAGCATACAAATCCACCGCAGGTGGAGTTGTACAGTATTCTATAGTAGAGTGCCATAGACGGCCCTTAACAGCCCATAACTTCCACAAACTACAATCAATCCCTCAAATTTACCTCCTACCTTTCAGCAATGATAAAACGTACTTCATATTGTCATTGTGCGTTGCTCATACTGTAATATTAAATAAACTATAGACTAAACTGCTAGCGAAGCGATGGAATCGCCGCCATGAATATTTGAAGGAATGGCGCTACTTTGCTAAAGGCAGAAACTGACAAAACTCACAAAGGCCGGCAGAATGAAGCCACGCCTATCTAAGCTGGCTCAGCCAATCCGCTTAACAGACAGCGAAAATGGTAAAACATATGTGCAGTGTTGTAGCTGGTTATTGGTCACTATGTATGATAGGTTTCTGCCTCTTGCGGTCCCGTGACTCCAGTGCAAGATGGCGAAGTACGGCATGGAGTTTTGGTCACCGATTCAGAAATGTATCAGACCAAAACAACACTTAAACTTCGACGGCGGATTACGAAATTGCGGCGAAATATTGCTAGAGACAACATGTTAAAGGTGAACAACTTTGCCTGTACCCATTGATTTTTGCCTTCCCACATCATCCACGCCCTCGTTATACGTATGAAATTGTATCTAACCCTGTCTGGAATAACAGGGGGAGAAATTCTAACTAGCAATATTGGAGAGTTGCTGTACGTATTTACTCATAGCCTGATCACTTAGGGATCACTGCGCCCCTCGGCCTGTCAAAATAATGTGTTTGCATCCTCACAACAATGTATGCATTGACAATTCAATTCATATGGTGCTTTTAGACGATAGTGTATCAGCTAGAATTGGTTTGGGGCGTGCAACTATATGTTTGTTTTTAAATGTGTGCACTTTCGCTTATAGTGATTCCTGCGGCGTGTTACTCGTCTTAAAGTGGAGTGATAAGGTTAGCTGTGACGTCATCTTCAGAAATGCATCATGGGAGAGCACCTGACGTCACATTTCAAAAGTCAACATGGCGGCCGACGTGGGCCATCACAGTGGTCCATCAAACTCTGGTGCACCAGGTAATTTAAAGCATTTTTCATTCTTCCTATGATTAATATTTCTTGCATAGCTTCCTAACACTATGTTTATTCCAATCGATGGACACAATGACCTCCCCATTGCTCAAGACAGCCACAAATACCCCCTTTCTACGCACTGACCGATCTAGGTTGGAGTTCTAATTTGACATTTGACAGTCGAAGATTCTCACCCTTTACATTCTCCGTCTAAAGTAGTAACATATAACCAGGTTTTAGTCCTTACACCTTATGCGATTTAGTCAAATCAAACTTCCCCTCTCTAGATTAAACATCTTTCTTTTATAAGGCCACGTCTTCCCCATCAAAACATGGAAATGTTGACAGTAGCAGTTTTGCTTACTTGTCAAGAAGTCGAAAAACACTGAATATCGCCCATGATAATCATCCCAAAATAGATCATATCATGGTCAAATAGACAAATTTGGTGATATTTCATCGCAGTTTGAGTATAGAGATCTTAGACTTAGATTTTTCCATTTAAGTGATGTAACTCTCTAAGTTGGCGGACCGTTTGTTCTGGTTTCGGATCCGTTGATTATTTGAAAAAGATGGAAACATTGACTTGGCCAGCACAGATTCTATTTCTAAAGTACAGTGTTCCTGACAA
The DNA here is from genome assembly GCA_942159475.1 of Sthenelais limicola. Taxonomy (NCBI): domain Eukaryota; kingdom Metazoa; phylum Annelida; class Polychaeta; order Phyllodocida; family Sigalionidae; genus Sthenelais; species Sthenelais limicola. Next base: position 36,542,139 of record OW804098.1, read on the forward strand.
CTGAGATGATGTAAGTGCACTTGTGGTTATACAGTTGTATTTGTAATGACATAAACTAAAGTCATATTGTACCAATGGGGGCTCATCATCGTCATCGAGATTTGAAATGGAATTGGCTGATAAAACCAAGGCTTTTTCTACACCTTTCAGGAGTACATCTTTGAAATGTGAATCCCCGATTTATTCTTTCTAACTAAATAAGCTAGGTTCGTGTAACGTTCACTTCACACCTCAACTTTTGTTACTGAATCAAGTAATAAAATTGAATATTTCTGAGTGTTGAATGATTAATTTAATATGGTTATTTTGGTATCGGTAGCTCCACAGAATCAATAGACAATGAAATCATTAGATATCTCAAGACGTGAGTATTATAAAATTATCGGAATCATTTATGAAAGGCACACATTCCACCGATCAATATGTGAGAGTGATGTAAATTCGGTTTGTGACTCTACATTCTGATTTCTGTTTTCAACCTCTGCTAGTGCTATCGTTTTAATACCATTGTTATTCGAGTCATTTTAGATTTGTCGTTTGACCTTTGGCTTTGTGAACCCTTGCTGTAAGGTGAACCTTCAGCAGCCTTTTTCGTGGCCCGTATCACCATGCAGCCCTAGCCAGTATTCACCAGCCCTATTATAGTTCAAGGAAATAAAGTTGACCAGATGATAGACTTCGATCATGGCTCCCTCACTTTATCTCTGACTTGAGAGTCATTCAATTCATGAATTAAATATCATTTAACAGCTTTAAAAGTGTCGTTTCGCACTAAATTCGGTTGTCATGATCTCTTACACTGTTTCAGCTTAATGATATAGGACATTGGAAATACAGAGGATCACCATGACTAAGTTCTATTCAATATTTATATTTTTTAATAATGGGGAAGAAGGCAATACATCACCACCACCAGCAACTTCAAGTAAAGATTCTCATATAGTAATGTTGCTTAAAATGTTAAGCTTTAGCTAGCTTTGATAGCCCCCCCCCCACACACACACACAAGGACCCCGCCATAATACTAAGTGTACAGTAGAAGCTCTTTTTAATTGTGATTGCCCAATCCACAACCTAAATCTTGAAGTAACTTCATTTCAAAATAGATGCTGGTGACCTGAGATTGCATCACCCCAGAGGCTACCTAAATGCCACTGTTGATCACGGACCTCCTGTCTTCTAATTTCTTTGGCAACTTTGCCCTTGAATGTCTATGAAACAAGTCATCTAATAAGATAGAACCTTTAATGATGGAAAGACCTGGTAGTATACTACCATCTATGGGCATTGGAAGACTGGTAGTATACTCGCATGTATGGGCATTGGGAAGAGAAATTCCTATGTACTTTAACGTTTGAATCGACAACGTATTTTTGTGCTATATTGTGTCCCTCTTGTATTGTATCACGGACCTCCTCTGCTCTCAATCTCTATGTACATGGAACCGTAGGAAATTCAAATAGATGTTCTGTCTAACATTTAAGTATCAATTTCATTGTTGCACTTGTCAAATGCATGAACTCTAGCCTATTTATGGTGCTTTATAGTCCAATTACCATATTACATTCCTACGCCTAAGTTGCGGTTGGAAGTTTCCTTGGGGGCCAATGTCTTCTAGATTTAGGTCATCTAGGCTGTTACAACGGTCACGTGCGCCAAAGGTCCTATATTAGAACATCTCTGGTGTATAATGCATTGTTTTCCTCTATGGATTCATCCATAGTTATTCACATGTGAGACCTATTATCCATACAAACCATATGTATCTAGAATAAGATTGGTTGACACTGTAGATTGGGCAACATTTTAGGCAAAATAATTTTAACGTTTTGGTTACCACTTAACCCTAATGACATTGGATTCTGTTTTCTGAGTCTGAAGATATTAATTTCTTACCATGGGAAATCACCGTTTGGAAGCTAAAATTATTTATTAGCGGTAATCCGATTTCGGTTGATTTTCAAATTAAAAGACTTCTGAACCTATTTGTAATTATTCCTTGTAGTTTGTGTGTGCGTCATTGCTAATAAACTGTCTTACGTGGCTGCTGAAATTTCAATGTGAAATTAGCACATGTTGTATGGGATTGGCCATATAATATTGTATGTCATCGGGCTTTGGCATGTCATACATTCGGTTGGATATCAGGGGCCCCCTCTAATCGATGTGATTGTGTATATTGATACCATATATATATTGGAACTCGACCACACGATCAGAGGGTCACCATGTTGATGTATTGTGATTGTATTAGAGAGGAGAGATAAGACTGCAGAACCATATAGCAGTTTATCGCTATCTAGAGTTCACTTTCGCTATGTATAGACGGCGATAAAGCAGCCACTGCTTCTGTCTGGCGATGGATTCACCTTCTCCTGTGTTTGTTACATTGTCTGTCTGTCATTGATATACCATTGTCATGTGATCTCATAAAAGTCCAGAATTAACGAAATCGAAAGCATTAATTTTGTTAATCTTAAAGAATTATTTTCTTCTGTCATCCCTTTTTCAAAATGTATTATATGGAGTATAGGAAATCAATATTCTGTGTACACAATTATATAACTTGTTTCAAATGCATTTTATTTTGAATGCCCTTGTAGTATTCCATGATCAGGAAGATATCGTACTTAGAAATCTGTCTTTATGGTAGATGCAACGTATGCCAGTGAGCAATACGTTTGATAATTGATGTTATGTAACATGACATGTTATGTGTCTAGTGCCAAAAGACATTAATATCTTTAATTGACCAAATTATTATAATTAATGTTTAATACGACGCATTCTTGCTGGGAAAAAATCGTTAGCACATACTTATTCCTAATAATATTACTTATAGCCTGAGTGATAGACGTCCTCACTAGTTGTCAAATCGGTTAGGTTATTGTATTATTGGGATTCAAATGAATCTTCCATACAGTTGAACAATATATTGTATTGGATCCGGGAGACCAATGAGCTCTAAACGAGCTCTAAAGTTACAGTCTAGGCCCAAAGTTGAGAGAGTCCCTCCAAAATGAGGGAAAGCCACTCACTCGGAACCGCAAAATGCCATTATAATCCCATTAGGACCACAGCATGCCATTATAATCCCATTAGGACGGCTACTCCCGGCCCAAAACGCCATTAGCGCAGTAGGTGTCCAATCACTGACATACCATTCTTATCTGACCTGAGAGGCTCTGAGCCTAGACTGTTACATGACAGATTTCGGATAAGAAATCTTGGAATGATCTCTTGGCGCCTACACATACATGGCTGTAGTGCTGTAGATGAACTTTTCGTGTGGGTTACCTATTTACCTATGGATGAGTGTGCGAAGTCTTTACCTCTTTGCTGAGTCAGTGTTGGATCTTGGAAGGAACGGTCTCGAAAGGAACATCACCAACCCCCTCCCACCGCCCACCACCCCCGCACTGCCCGGCCACCTGGGCCTACTCCAAGCGGTCATGGTCGGGTGTTTATTTGCACTTTTTCTCAGTGAACCCCGCCTGATCTTCGATTGGCCATGCCGAAAAACACTTGCTTGATTGGAGAGGTGCCTGGACGTGAGAAAAAGTTTTAAGTGTTTCTAAAAATAACCTCAATTGTCAAAAATTTTCCCGGTTAAGTTAGCTTCGAAAAAACGCCCGTTTTGAAGGGGTAATTTTCCTTTCCTCTGCCATCGGGCCAATATTGAAGACCAATTGTCACTTCATACCTTTGAAAATGTTTGACACATGTCCCAATATATATTGAATGATGAAACCTCCCCTCATATCAATACTCATACTTCAGTCTAGGCTCACATCAGATAAGAATGGCATGTCAGTGATTGGAAGCCTGCTGCGCTAATAATGCCTTTCCTGGCCCTGGGGTGGCGTCCTAATGGCATTTTGCGGTGTGGATCGAGAGGCTATCCCTCAGCTCAAGAGCCTAGACTGCACTTGGGGATGTTAAATTGAGACTTCGTTCACCAATTTGCACACTACGTCCTTCTAAAAATGTCACCATTTATGAATGAGGTTATATTTCAATTATCATATTTTATATTGCCAATTGTTGGATCATTATTGAGTGCATCGTCCTTGACACTGGGTCTCGTTGCCTTCCATCAGCTTCCCAGATTTATGGATCCGCTCAGGGACAAATAATCTCTCAATGACCAGCCATGGAATAAGTGGCATGGGGCGAGAAGGTCTAATTGAAGCCGGACATGATTACTACTTACTTGGTTGATCTATTAACCGTAACTGTAATAACCTTGCAATTCATTCTCCCTTTTGCACATTGAAGCGAGCAAACTTATAGAATCACTCGCTAAGTGGAAGAACATACATTACTTAAGGCATAAATTAAATTAACTTTGTTTTAGGTCCCCGACCGCCCCAAAAGGATTGCCTTTTTCAAGGCATTGAATTTTTTTTTAAAAGTCCCTACTGCCCCCCCCCCCCCCCCCCAAAAAAATGAAATGAATAAAACCCCACAAGGGTTTCCCGGGGATCACAGTAGTGACTCCCTTAACAACATGACGAGATTTGCTACATATAATGTGTCGCCTTGGTTTAACATTACTGCTACCAACAAAAACAATCAGAAAATTCCCGACCGACCTACCCAAATTTCTACCATGATGATAAGGAGACCGGAAACAAAAAATAATTTTATTTTAGGCCTAACTGTTGACAAGGGTGCTGTCAACTCAAGATATTATTATAAGTTAAAATGTATTATTTATGAAATTGATTGCACTGTATGTGTATGATATGTGGGTTAATGCAATTCATTATCATCAGCTTGTTGATGCAGGCAGCCCCAAGGTCAGGCTGGATCATACTCAGCTCGTAGGGTAAGATTAGTGTAGACTGGCCTACTGCACACACCACTTCACCCATCACCCGGCCTCCGCAAAATACTCCCTGCAATACCACACCTGAATTTGATCCGCCTTCTCCTCGAATTCCCCAAGTTGGAATTCCCGGGAGAAATAAGTTTCTTTTCTTTCTTGTGGAACCGAAGAAGAGGTGGCGGCCACAATAACCCAGCTCTCTGGGGGCAATTCTACTTCCATCTGCGCATTTGTTTGAATTTGCACTTGGAAAAAATACTCTTCGTGAGACCATTCTCAAGCATGCAGTTGGAAAAGACCTCCGCCTTAGCGAACATTGAATGTAAGTTCAGTTAAAAACCATAGGGACTGCCTATATAATGCATAAGCCTAGATTCAGTCTTTCTCAGATCAGATAAAAATGGTATGTCAGTGATTGAACGCCTATTGCGTTAATGGCTTTCCTGGCCCTGGAGTGTGGTATTTAGTGGATTGTAGGGAGAGACTTTCCCTCAGTTTGGAGGGACTCGCTCAACTCTGAGCCTAGGCTATTCAAAGAGAGACGAGGAAGAGCAGAACGCCTTGAGCTTGTTCTAATCCGGTTGAGCATCTCAGTTAAAGTTTAACCTCCTTGATTAAGTATCGGTTTCTCCACGGAAAGCTATGTGAGACGGTGGGGCCAAGTATATGCTGATGAATTGGAATTCTTTGGATACCAGTTCCGCCGACAGACCCGAACCCAATTAAATCCTTGATTAATACTGTTTAGGTAACCATAGAATTAATAAACTTCTCTGCCTAGAGTCTGAGCCTTGTTTAAATAGACGATGTGCAAAAGGAATGTAAGGAGAACATTGTCTTCTGTAGACCTTGGAGTAATATAAAATTATATTATTCCAAGTGTAGACATACTTTTTACTAGCCAGTCTAGGCTCAGAGCCTTTCAGATCAGATAAGAATGGTGTGTCAGTGATTGGACGTCTTCTGCGCTAATGACTTTCCTGGCTTAGGAGTAGGCTGCTTAATTGGATTCTAATTGCATTTCTGGGTTGGAACGAGAGGCTTTCCCTCAGTTTGGAGGGACTCCAACTCTGAGCCTAGACTAATATCTGAGGCTCTGGTATTACATAATCCTTAGATATGCGCATGATTGGAATGTATTCGCTGGACTTCTGATAAGTAAAGTATTATCCAGGGATAAATCTCTTTCGTAATAAATTGGTGTAAGCATTACTTAATTAATCTATCTAATTCATATACTCCATGACATGCCCGGAAGGAGTTCGCTGGATTCCCCATGCATCTGTTCAGAACAAAATAATCCAGGAATTAATACCGATGAGGGCCTGGAATTAAATATTAGCCAACGCTCCTGACAAATATTTGGGGGACCCATTAAGGACATACTTATTACTCGAGGAAATTCATTCTGGAACGTCTCCTTGGCATGGGGCTTTTATCTGAAATTGAAGTCTTTATCTTAATCAAGGCCTTTTACGGCCCATTGGGTGCTAAGTGGGAAATTTCTATTTCCATTCGCGTCGTGTCATGATAAGAAACAATGACTCGTTAATTGATTCGAGTGATTTATGCAGTGTTCATATTTCCCCAAATGATCATCCCAAGAAGATTTAAAGTGGTATCCTTATGTTTTATAATCGAATTTATACAAACCTCTTTTAATATAATCCCTCATCTTCGTGTTTGATTGTCCTTACGGGCTGGTAGGAGATCGTTAATTTACCGAAGTAAATTTAAGCCCCTTGTTTTGTGGTCTTATGCCATCAGGTAAATGGGAAACCTCTCTGAATTAAGTACAAACGAGTGTGATGGCACGAAATATGGTTTCTATCATATGTGGTTATGTGGCAATGTCGTTGAACAGAAAGAGGGTAATGATATTATCTGCTAGATTTTTCCCCAATCACGTTATCGTTCTCCACTTCTTTTTTCAGATGTAGAGCTCATCTTTCATTATTTTTCATTTGTCTTTGTTGTTCAAGAACGGATTACTCTAATCAGTTAATATGCGATGGAGTTTCATCGTCAGCGCCCAGTCTATTCCGTTCAAATTCACTATTCTATTTCTTTCAATATTTATATTATGAATATGATAATCCCTTTAATCGAACCCCTTCTTTACATAATCTCTTTTTTCTTCCTCCAAATTTTGAGGGAGAAATACAATCCAGGCCATTGGGAAGTTGGTTGGCGGACGTCCTATGAAAGCATTGTTTGTTAGGTACATTTGTCAACCGACCCAGCTCTTACCACCAGTTTATGTTTAATGATTAAATTCCAAAGAGTCATGTCTGATTATTTAGTTGATAATTGTTTGTATCCCTGTAATCAAGAGATTTGAAATTGAAATTTCTCAGAATAATTTGTTTGAAATTTCCTCATTCTAAGTTGACTAAGCTATTCAATTAAGTTAATTTATTTGTCGTTGGAACTTTACTTTTACTCTTGTGGATAAACATCGTTCAATTACTTTAAGTTTCAGTTGCAGCAGACTTCTCTTGTAGTAAATTGTTTAAATAGCTTCACCACTTTACCAGCAGCTGCTGCACCCAGCTATGGATACCTGTGACCAGTGCCTAACTGGTTTGAAATATTTAAGTTGTTTTAAACTGTCGTTGATGAAGTTGGGTGTTGTATTACCCGCAGATCGCGTTCAGGACCTCGGCCGAATGGGCTCTGTGTCCCACCCAGGTAACCAAAGTCTGTTTGTTCCACTCCACTCCCTGATGCACTCACACATTACCAGACTCCAGCTCTACTACCCCTCTCAGTCCGGCTCCTCCTATAGTCTGTTCGAAAAGTAGTTGACACGGGAGTCCTTAGGTCCTTTAAGAAGAGAGAAAAAGGGGGACTTATGACTTCAAACCCTTTGCCACTGACCATGGCCAGAGAGCCACGGTCAGAAACTGCATACATTAATTATAGGGTCTCTGCCATGGCTAAATATACAGCTGTATTGCGTTGCCTCTGTTCCATGTGCAACAGCTGTTGTTTTGCTTAGAAAGAAGGAAGAGCTGGTTATACTGGCCTTGTTTCCCCATGGTTGATTGCAATGAGTGGCTCGCTGGGCAAAGGGTTGACAGGTCCTTGTCATAAATAGAAGTCAAAACATCCCCCACTTATCCCTCTCTTAAAGGAACTAAGGAATCGCGTATCAACTACTTTTCGGACAGACTATAACTTGTTATGATCTTTATTAAATTTAATGCGATCGGTAAATAGTGTGAAGTTACCGAATTAGTGTTACATTAGGCTTATTACAGTATTAATGTTCGGAAATGTGTTGACTTGGAAATATTTGTTTACAGTTTTTTTTGTGTGTGTGTTCATATGAGTTATTATGGCTAACACAACTTAGGTAATTAATATAGAATCGTTCACCTTGCACACATTGTGTCTAAATGAATGGTATTATTCATGTTGAGATGTCAAAGTATTTAGATAGTGTATATCTTTGGCCTAGCCAGCGTGAGTACGTTAGCTGAACCCTACACATATTGGAACTGTATTAGTTAAGTGTTGGTGCTTGAATAAGATGCACTCTTACTGTTGAGAAAATCATTTCTCATGACAAGGCCAAAGAAAAAAAATAGGTGTGTTTCCGATTTATATAGCTAAAAACTAGGTACAGGGGGATAGTAACTTTTTTTTAAAAACCACTTAAAACTTTTTGGTTATGAAGACTTGTTTCCTGCTTTAATTAGCGTTTTTGGTTTAAAGAAAAAATAGGCTAGCTCAATTTTTCTAGTGGGGTAGGTTTTTCTAGGATGGGTAAATCGGAAACACACCTATTTTTCTTTTGCCCAAATAACGTTAATACTGTATGCAGAATGCTCCCTTCCTATCATGTAAGAATTACTCTAGGCTTTGGCAGATGGGACTTGTTATTATGGTTTATATAATTTTAAATACCCTTACAAGTATTAATTAAGGATTATTGGCATTAATTAGTATTGTATTGGTGAGCTGACCATAAATTAAAAAATGTCACATATAAGACAATTTTTTTGGCACTTTTTTTTTGTCATCGATTCTAATTCGAGAAATGAAATGACCAATCGATGATAAGCACGTCCTGCATTATATATAGTATACCAATACTCGTTTTGTTCTATCATTTCACACCTTCAGAAATAAATTGTATTGCTAATTTTATTTTTCTGACCGATATCATCGCACATAATTTTAGTTATCAAAATAAATGGTGATTCCTGCGAAGGTGTAATTTTGGACTAGACTATGGAGTGACCTACGTTGAAGCTGCTTGAATTATTAGCATTTAACAAGAATTGGAAATACAAACTATTATGAAATCACATTTGTGGTTTTGGTATGATATTTCAGAATGGTGATACTAGCATCTATGTTTGTTATTTGCTCGGACATGTGTTTTATTTTATCCTCCGACGGTAACATTTTAAATTGTTGATATTTTCAAAGTTGTTACGTCAAATTTACTATAATAACACTGCTCATGGCTGTTGTCGACTACTGATTAATTAGTATAAGTATTAAACTCGGGCACTGATTTCCATTCCAGAAGGATTTAACGTTCTGGTGATATATTTACTTTCGTCATCGTATTAGCATATCTGTACCAGATACCCCAAAACAAACATCACCATGGTTACGAGTACATTCATGCCGGGTGGATTTGGAGAGATAGTTCTACCTTCAGTTTGATCCATGTTTGTTGACGAAAACCTTGACTTTGCTCTTTAACTCATGCTCGATATTTATTTCAGAATTTCGAAGATTCTCTACATTGATTTAAATGAGTCCCCATCCCGCCAACCCCTTCTATACTTCTTGAATTTATGAATGGATGCTTCTCAGATTGATATTTGGTTGTTTCTAACACGAACGAATCGTGAAAGGCTTCTCTCTGAACGTAAAAATGTTCCCGCTTTTTAAAATATTGATCTCGCTTACGTTTGATACCAGAGGGACCTAAGACAATTATTTTGTAATGGGCTCTGAATCGTTTTTTCAAAATCGATACGAACCTATACCAACAATCTGCGATTGGTGTTAGCCAATCCTTTGGCTATACCAATATTACACCAGCAATCCTGTGGGACTATTGAACCTATGAATATAAAACATACAATTCTCCGCATAAGCGACTATAATAGCATTCTGCGAGGTCATATACATACAACCCATTCCCTCCCAGGTTGTGGTTGGACCTTAGCAATGAATCGCTCCTGTACTGGGGAATATACCATTTCCCAATTCTGGAAAACGGTCTAGGTGTAAATAAAGCCCAGTAGGTTTGAGATTTGAAATAAAATGCAATGAAACATTAAAAAAAGAAATGTTCCCACACGAAGAGAAAACAAATCATTTGCTCTGAGCCCAGTAGGTTTGTGATTTGAAATAAAATGCAATGAAACAGTTTTTGAAAAAACTAAGAGAAATTATCTTCTATCCCCCAATACCTCAACTTCATCCTTTAGTTTTTCTTGCTAAAGATCTAGCCATGTTGGATTGGCCAGATCTTTATGATGACCTGTTTGTTGTAAGGCCTGGGGCTTGGTGAGCATTAAGCATTACGTTCTATGTATAGCCCCCATTGAATATACCCAATCTAGTTAGCAGTCGTTGCTGCAACGCTAACAAAAGGTATAACTATAACACCAAACGCTTGCAGGCTTGCTTTCTCTGCCTCCGCAGCCAGACCTGGTATCTAGGAATCTGGTAAATATGGAAAGCCGCCAACAGGCCACTCTACTGGCGATAAAGGCTTCCCACTCGGATGACCAATGTGTGGTCGTAGGCACCAAATAAATCAATGTCTCTCTCTCTCTCTGTCTCTCTGTCTCTCTCCCTCTCTCCCTTTCTCTCCTTTCTCGTTATCTCACTCCCTCTCTACTCGTCTGTCTGTCTCTCTCTTCCTCTCTTCCTCCCTCTCCCCCCCCCCCCCTCTCTCTTCCTTTCTCTCTTCCTTTTCCTCTATCTCTTCCTCCTCTCTCTCTCTCTCTCTCTCTCTCTCTCTCTCTCTCTCTCTCTCTCTCTCTCTCTCTCTCTCTCTCTCTCTCTGTCTCTGTCTGTCTGTCTCTCTCTCTCTCTCCTCTCTCTGCCCAGTCTAGACCCAAAGATGAGAGAGTCCCTTCAAACGGAGGGAAAGCCTCTCGCTTCAAACCCCGAAGTGCCATTATAATTCCAGTAAGACCGCAAAATGTCATTATGATCCCATAAAAACTAAGCCAGGGAAACCGATTAGCGAAGTAGGCGTCCAATCACTGACATACCATTCTTATCTGATCTGCATGTCTGACCTAGGCTGTGCCCGGAATGCCACCTTGGAACTGAAAGAAAGGGAAAGAGATCGTGAATAGAGGACATTCCTTTGTAGATTATGCTACATAGTTGTACCAGTAGTGTCACTTAGTGTGGAAGACAGAAGAAAAATACTATTTTTACCTCTTATTACATATGGCCTGGTTGAGAAACTATGGGTAGCACACCGATCTATTCCCTCCATCATTGCATGTTGGCAGTTGAGGTGCCTGGGGTCATGTTTAGTATTGATGGGATAAGAAAGATATGGAGCATGTAAAAAATCTTCAAATATTACATTTGACTATATATATTCATCGCTGATTCTCTAATAACAAGACAGAATTTTTTCAATCGTTGAACAATCAACCGTTGGAGAATTGTTGAAATTGTTTGGATGTGTCCGCTGAGGCTATGGATTGCTGGGCCCCGTTTGTTATCGCATGCTTAGTGAAAATTAATACGGCTCCAATGTCCTAGAACTGGGGACCGGATGGGAGGGTTGGAGACATGCCCTGATCGATGGAGCCTCGCCTAGGTTTGGTCGGACTTTCACCAACAGGCTCTCGGGCAAGATTGACCACTTTTTCTCCTGTCTCTGAATCCTTCATATTAGATTTGGACTCCGGCTATTTCACCAGGGTCTCCTGGTCGACCAGTTTAACGCCCTTCTTAGTCCAAAATAAAAACTATGGTTGTTTACTTGACGGTTCTGTGCTGATTTAAAAGAAAATATCTTTTTAAAATGCATTAAGTAGGTTCCTATATATCCCTGATTAAAAAGATACTCGAGGGTCTCTCCCATAATTAATGCCCATCGGAGTATTAATTTCTCTTTCTTGTCAGCAGATCATATATATATATGGACTGACCATAATAATATGATAGTTATGACACTCACCTCGCAAGTTGCGCGTCTGTCTGACTTTCTTTAAGCTCTAGGGTTTTCGTCTTGGCATATTGTTATAGAAATAGTATAATATGGAAAATCATGTATAGGATATATAGGGCATTTAACAGTAACCCCAGCAAAGGTCGAGACATTCATAATGAAGATGAAAAATACCTGTAATCATATTGACAGGGTTGTACATCAGATCAGATAAGACTCGTATGTTAGTGATTGGACGCCTACTGCGCTAATGGCTTTCTTGGCCCTGGAGTAGCGTCCTAATGGCATTTTGCGGTTTGGTGCGAGGGGCTTTCCCTCAGTTTGGAGGGACTTTGTCAACTCTGAGCCTATAGAGTCGAGTGTTATGGAGTTTGTGTATTTCATCTTGTGACCATCAGAATGGCCAGTCAGCCACCCTGCCTCCATATACCAAGACCCATGACACCTGCTATTATGCACTGCACAATGCAATGTAATCTTATACAAGCTCCCCTGACTGTGGGAACCGAATCATCCTGCGACTCGATGATTCCCCTATCAGCAACCTGATCAGCATTTATACACGAGTTACCTTGCCATAATGTTAGGTCTTGCTGAAACAATACCCTAATCTGGCCTCACTTTTGCGCATCGAGAAAGTATCCACACCATCGCTAATGGCTTCATTTTGCTGGAGATTCGCGATTGTCGTTTTAGTTTTGTGGACTATTTTTTGTGGGTTTTGTTTGTTTTATGAGCCCGCCACCCCTTGTCATATACTCTTACTATTCCCTAGTGATATGGCTGCCAATCATTTTCGAATCCTAGTGAATTTGAATAATGGGAGAAAAATATAATAAATTGTGCCCCACCGGGTCCTAGATAGTTGGCAATTTTTAAAGTGTGATTTATTGTCATCCTTCCACAGATAATTGCAGTTGATGCTATACTGTACATGTGCAGGAGTCGATAGATAGTTCAAGCAGTTCGGGTTTTCCTACTTTCATTTTTCTACCTTTTATGATTGACGTTTGGGATTGTTCCGGGGATTGTTACTTTGTTGTGATTAATCACTGCGAAGGTAAAGTGGTTTTCACCTGAACAGAGAAGGTGAAGGTGACGTATCTTTGATAAGGGAAAATTGATAGCAGACCCCTACTTGACACCTTATTCTCTGGTTCATAATAATTTCTCAATCGGTGGATATTATTCAAGGAAGTTTTATCGCATTAGAATGTGAAACGGGATTCCAAACACTCACGGATTCACTGGGATTGTTTTGGTCAGGTCTCACGGCAATTAAGATATACATATTATATATTGGAACATATATTATAAGGTTACGTATTATAATACAAAGGAGTGGTTTGGAAATGCCGCTTGTTAGACAAACTGGGAATTACTGAATATGTGGACTTGGAAAAATAAGGATGATCTTTCAAGTGAAGATGAAGATGAGCCAAGATTTCCCTATTCAGTTTTCGCCTTCAGGAAGGGCGAGAAAAAGCAACGCCCTCACCGATACATGACACGAGCGGGCAGTTTCAAGTGGAAGAGTCCGAAGAGAGGTACTTGGGATGTTATAAAATCGTTTCACCTATTTGAGTATTACATTTGCTATGGTTTTATATTAACTTGAAGAATATATATATCCTTAGGTCTCGTCCCTGAGATTTCACCGTGTTAGATATCGGTTCAATGGGGTAATTAATGAATAAAGTCGATTTTCTTACTTGAATGGTACTTCAACGATAATTTTCAAAAATTCAACAAAATTCTAGATTTTGTTCAAGTCGGGTTGAATATTATGCTGGCTATATTTAATACTAGCCAAGTACCCGTCCTTCGTACAGCCCCCTTCTCTCCCCGCACCTCCCCCTCCCTCCTTTTCCTTCTTCGCTTTCCCCCTCCCCCTCTGCGCTCCATCCCGCCCTTCCCTTCTTTTTCTCTCCTTCCCCCTCTTCTCCCTCTCCTACACCCTCTCCCTCTTCTCTGTTTCTTATACCTTCTCCAATTCCATCCCCTCTTCTTCGCCCCCCTCCCCTCCGCGTTCTATCCCATCCCCTCTTTTAGCTCCCCCTCCCCTTCTTCATCTCTCTCACCTCCTCCACCTCCCCACCTCCCCACCTCCCCACCTCCCCACCTCCCTCTCCTTCACCGTTGCGGTTGGTGACATGACAGATTCCAAGAACTTGCCTGACAAAACATCACCGTTTCCCGCTTATATATTATTATGGTATATATGCGTAGCTGTACTGGATAATGTGTCAGATTCACGCGCATGTATTCACTGACAATGACACTCGATATTCAAACGCAATTTACACTTCCTACTGACCCTTCAACTCTTTAAACACCCGGATTATGAAAAGGTGATTACATGTATTTATATTACTCAGGGAGCTATGATATGACACATCTTACTCATATATCTTATACTATAGCTCGTGATACCAAATAATGCCCCTAGTGATATACTTAGATTCGAAAGAGTTATTCTTAAGGAATCATTCTTTGATCAATGTTAATTGATAAAATGCTCGTGACAATAGCATGGACACTTATTTTTAAATTGAATTACATTGGATATTATACATTTTTATAATTATAGAGCCAAACACAAGATAGATTTAATCTGTTTTAGTATTGATGTAACCATGACAACCAAATATGTATACCTTTAAATAGCCCCAGTCTCATAGGTGATATCATCAATTTTGCAATATTTCATTAGTATTCCAATTTTGTTGACATTGACATTGTTTTGATTTGCTCTCTTTTCTTATGGCCAGATATTTGCCAAAACTTGAATTGTTTCCCTAGCAACAGTTGCCATGGTAACTTGATGAATGAACATAATTTATCATTAGTAACCGTCGTACCTAACATCTCCCCGTGTTGTAAGCTTTGATCATATATACATTGGATTCTAGAAAACTTATCAAGATTAAGTGATGTCTTGAAACATAATGGCCTAACTTAGCGTCTCGGTCTATAGTTTTATTTACTTAGGTGGTCTCATAATGTTTGGGAAGAGATCTCTTACGCCCCTCCCCTCCCCTCCCCTCCCCTCCCCTCCCCTCCCCTCCCCTCCCCTCCCCTCCCCTCCCCTCCCCTCCCCTCCCCTCCCCTCCCCTGCCCACGTCTTTTTTTTTTTATAGTAAGTCAAATATTTAATGACTAAACATTATAGATTAATCTCTAATCTGGCATATCAATCAACGATTGGTTTGTCTAACCGGGCCATTCGTGGAAACAAATATCGCATGTAAACACTAAATTTCCTTTAGTACCTGGTTGTATTCCATCGTTACTGGGCATTACATTGATTTGACGGATGAATACCGGCGCAAAAAATGTGATAGATCATGAATAACACTGTCAGAGTGGGGCCCATTGTTGTCCACACTTTGAAAGACATGGTTATGATAATCGGCGATATAAGCGCCCTGCATTATTATCGGTTACAGCAAGATAATACTCCTTGCCGAGATAGGCGAAACTGACATTCGATAGTGTATCGGTGCCCTGGGTCCAGTGATATAATCGCTGGTCATTTTGCTAATTAAATTTGAAAATATTACCTGTTTGAGGGGTGACTCGTGGCAATGGAGGACAGTTACATATACACGAGAGAATATATCTTATGTTGCGAGGCAATAGGGGGTTTGCATATCTCACTGCGCATGTCTATTACAGGGCATGCTGGGAAGGATTAAGTTCAAATCTGACGTACAAATATTCAGCAATATTTTCACGGAAAAATGCAGGGATCCTTTCACCAATATCATAGCTTGTGTAAAATTTAATGATCTATAAAAACCAAAGGTATGATGGGAAAGATGAAGTCTTGTTTCATGCTGAACATGTTTTCTATAGCTTTTCCACTTACTCCCATAATTCCAAGCGAATCGAGATTCAAGGTGGTGGACATGCAAATCCTCTATGGGAACTTTGCTGTTATTACATTGTTAGTTATATATCTGTCCTCGCATCACTTACATATTATAAGCATAGTATTTCATGATTATTCCCTGTTTCTGTGCTTTCCGTCTGCCTCCCTGTCTCTTGTCTTTCTCACATTAAGATCTTGATTCATTACGTGTGTTTAAGTAATTACATGTTAAAGAAATATGAACATGAATACATATCACTTACTCTAATGATGATAAATATCATGTATTATATATACTGTAACATGACACATTTATAAGGTCGTTCGCCTCTGCCCAAGTATTGGCTCGGTCATTTTCTAACTCGCGTGGGAGCTGAAAATCATAAAGTAACTCGATTTTTGCAAAAGCTGTAGATACATATTAAACATAACACCACCGGTTTAGCTCGCTATGACGCCCTGGAAGCGCTCTACGTTTCATTAATCAGACACAAATACCGGCACTGCGCATATATCCTGGACAGGGCTCGAAAAAACCTATGTTTACTTGCCCGGGGCAAGTAAAAAATGACTCCGGGCAAGTAAAATTTAAAGTTACTTGCCCGAGTGGGCAAGTAAAAATCTCTACAGCGCCGATTGGAAAGAATGGTCCCAAGAGGCATGTGACCAAATGACACTTCATGAAGTACTAATGATAGGATGAAAATAAGGTTTTTTGTAAGGCTACAACATGTTAATGAATGTTTTATGTGAATAAAACACGATACATACAGATCAGCAATTCTGCAAATAAATTCCGGCAAGTAAAAATTCTGTCGGGCAAGTAAACCTTGGCTGCCACTTGCCCAATGGGCAAGTGAAATTGGTAGTTTTTTTTCGAGCCCTGCTGGAAAATGATCGCTAAATTCCATTCTAAATATGTTATGTTATAAACAATATAGTGCAGCTATAACCCTTAGGATTACTAGATGGGAATTACTCTGATAATGTTTCCATGCAGTACATTTTAAAAATAATCGGGAGGAAGGGGAGCGATCCGAAACACTTTTTTTTTGTTCCTTGATTTCTTTTTGGGGGCTAATTGGGATTCAACGTTTCTGGCACATTAACCCTTGCTTTAAACGAGGAGATTTTTTTAAAAAAGAAATATTCAAGGAATATATTTATATTTTTGACTTCCCATTCGATTTCATTGCAACAAGAGCTCACAGTAAACGCACGTTTTCATGATTGAATAAGTGCATAAGTATAACAAGTGGCGAAGAGAAGTGATGTGAGCGTCATATAGAGGTATCGTAAATCTGAAACCCTTATCATAACTGGTCAGTGTGGCATAATGATTAAGTGCTCCATCCTGCTCGGTTACGGCCTTGTTGACACTTTGGGAATGGGCGCACCCAGACCGCCAACTGTCCCTGTTGTCTTCAAACTGGAGCATTTATATGCGTGTTGCCATGAAAATTAGTAAACTAAAAATATCTAGATATTCTTTTCTCATGTTGCTAAGGAATGAATTCCACACTAAATCAGAATTTAATGAACTCTGAAAACGTTGAATGTGTGCGTCATCCACATTTGTGCCTACCTCGTTTGAACCTGTAATAGAGTAGTTGTGGAAATGTGAAATCCATACATAATGTAGCAAATAATAATATTGTCGAATACTGTACATCACTTCATTTATATTGATCATCTCGAAGGACATATACTTAGGGTTTTGCCTTGTCATACGTAACCATTTAATAACCCGTCATTCTTTTTGTTCCCAACACCTGTCCCTGTAAGTATGGGACAAACAGATGGTGATATTATAAACTTTGGGCTTTGTCTGTATGTCCAATCCAACTTTAATAACCCAAATTCAAATGAATACATATTATCGATTGTCAAATGGAGCTTTATGCTACCATGCGTCCATTTAATGAGGGGTGGATAATTTGGAATCGAGTTATTTTGCATTTGGGTACTCAGACAGCGGATGTGTCAAAATGCTCCTCACTTTGATTCAAGCCGTTGCACACATAAGTAAGTGGTATAAATTAATAATGCGGTTAAAGAATAATAATTTTATAATCATTTATTTTAACCGCCTCAGTCACAACCTTTTATAGTTTTATGTGAATTTAGTCGAAATTCATGCCCCTTGAAAATCATAAATGCCCTGGTATCAACTTATGTTATCGGTGGAAGGAGGAACATTTTTTAGGTAATTTTCTTCAAGATGCCTAAAATAATCTTTTTATTTTATTGTGTATATCTTTGCAATTTGCTTCTATCATTGAAAGAATTAGGGGGATTTGTATTTAAAATATCATCTGTACTTTGGGGATGACCTGTGCTGTACAGATTTGTACATGAGACCGAGTGTAAGTAAACGAGTCGTTTTGCCCTAAGCGATTATTGATATTTAAGTATAGTACTGGATTATACAAGACCATCTGTTTGATGTGGAACAGGCTCCTGACTGACCTCTGTGTAACTTTGGATCCGTATGAGAAAAAAATGTTTAGTTCGTGCACCTGTATGTACAGGTTCTCACACATTTACTGGGCAAATACGCTCACATACATAAATACCAGTTTCTTTTTTAAACAGCTGCGTACCGTCTCTCTTATCATCACACTCTAGGCTCAAAGATGCGAGAGTCCCTTCAAACTGAGGGAAGGCCTCTCGCTCCAAACCGCAAAGTGACATTATAATTCCATTAGGACCGCAAAATGACATCATACTCCCATTATGACGCCTAGTTCTGGGTCAGGTGCGCAGTAGGCGTCCAATCATTGACATACAATTTTTATCTGATCTGGCTTTGAGCCTAGACTGATCACATATGAATCTCATATAATTATTCCCCGATCTACTTTCATTTTTGTGGATTTTAACCAAGGGTGTACATGTATGTATGTATAATTCTTGCGGCTTTCAACACTTCCTATTATGTTTGTCCTTTTTTATTTCATGTAAATCTGGTATACAATTTTGGACTAAATCGATGTTAACCCAAACAAAATTAGCCATAATTTGTTTTTATTTCAGGAACCTGAAGTGTTATTGTTAGAACAATTGCAAACTTGTAAACATATAGGCCGCTCAAATGGTTGAATTATACCGAAGGGATATCCTCGAATGTGGTTTATAACATACCTTTACGTCCTTTATGTAATGCACGCAACTCTCCCTGTAATCATGTCAAACTGATGTTTCCACCGTGTTTTGTCTATTCCAGTGTCAGCGAGCGGTGCACGTCTAAAAGGAGAACCTTTACAAGTTGTGGTGACCCACGAAGACCACTCCTTCAAGTTGGACGAGGAGATCCTAGAGAAGATACTTCTCAGTCCTCGTGTGCGTGACAAGAAAGTCGTCGTCGTCTCTGTCGCCGGAGCTTTCCGCAAAGGAAAATCTTTCCTGCTCGATTTCTTTCTGCGATATCTCAGTGCTAAAGTAAAGATCGATTCTTCTTCACCCATCGATACTATTCATGTGAATTTTGAGAAACCTTGTTATTTTTACTTAATATCTTCATCAATTTATACAAATTGGAACTTGTCTATTAATTAGAGTTGTTACATTCGTGGCCTTTTCCCAGACTCTTGTCATAGCAAATACTATGTTAGGGAGGTTCAGCGAGCCTAACATATATATGTAAACGTATCCGTATCTCTGCTATACAAACATACGTTAAATAAGAAAGAGGTTCAGCAACACATGGAGGATGGGGGGGGGGGGGGGAACGTAACGTAACATATCAAGCAAATGTTTCATCTCACAATTTACTTTTTATACACTAAAATGCAACGTAATTCACAAAAAAAAAGAAGAGATACGGTTACGTAATTGAGATAGGTTTGCTTGCGGAACCTCCCTACAAATTGACTCATTCATATTCTATAGGGAGCTGAAGATTGGTTAGGAGATGACACGGCGCCACTGGAGGGCTTCCCCTGGAGAGGGGGAGCGGATCGAGACACAACTGGCATCCTCATGTGGAACGAACCCTTCGAAGTAACCCTGGATTCTGGGGAACAGGTATGAGTAAAAATGAGTACAAATTTAGAATTCTAACATTGTCTCTTATCGTATTGTTTCATCATCACATATCATATGGACACAACAAACCATCATATATACGATCATCTATGCTATGTATGTTCTAGATTGACTGGCTGTTAAATAAATTCATCAATACAATTGTCTAATTTTGTGTACCTGCTGGCCAGACATACTCTCTATTTACTCCCGCAACCCTATGTGTTCCTCATAAAAATCTAAATTTTAATTCAACTTCCTACGGTAAAACTAAAAAGTATTTTAAAATATTCAAGAGTATTAATTTGCATGTATACTAACAACCTGAAAAAAAGGAGCAGGCCTTGTCTTGTTAATAATAAAATCAAATCTTAGACTAGCACCAAGTCCCTAAGGTTATATCAGTGGGCACATCAACCTGGGACCTGACAGTCTATATCAGGTGCAACTTGTTAGAAAAGCTACGAATCAGTTGTAATCAGATTTGAACACGAAAATTGAATACAAGTTCTATTTTTTAAAACTGGCATTAATATAATTTAAGCCTGAACATGATGATAAACTACCATAGCCCGGTCTTCAAACATAATTAATAGGAATAATTCTATATTGAGTTTAGTTTACAGACATAACAGACAAATGTACACAATCTTTGTTACTAAGTAGTCTATATCAAATTCTAAAGTTGGAAGATTCATATTATGGAGGTTAGCTTTATAAAAATGTAGTAAATTCGATAATAAATGCCATATAACGTCACTTCAGAAAAATATTTTTTTCATTTAGCGCAGACTTATTGTATTTAGGTGATTATCATAATAGAAAAATTTAAGAATATACTGTATTATATCTTTCAAATTGTCACCCATCTTTAATAATCTATCAGAAATACGTACGCTGTCGTGACAACACCCCAACATTATTTTTTTTAAAATGTGGGTGTGTCTCGAGGTAATGTATGTGATATACCTCACAGTGTACATGCAATTTTGGTGAGATATCTACTGCCTATGCTTTCAATTTGATTCTAAATTAAACAGCTGTTACCAGTGGATATCAATTAGAAATATTTAGTTGAGGGGAAGTGCCATTTGTAAGTTGGGAGCTTTTCCACCAGTATACTCCTTACTTTGTAAGCGAAAAACATTATGTGTCAGAAGTCTTTCTACCTTTGAGCTGGGTCATATATCGATTTGTTAAAATATGTGCCTTCATGCAATGATCCACTCTCGGATTAAACCACTTCAAGCCTTGTTAAATGATAACAACCTCCCATTGATTGCAGGTTGCCATCCTCCTAATGGACACCCAAGGGGCTTTTGACAGTCAATCTACAGTGAAGGATTGTGCTACAGTCTTCGCACTTAGTACTATGCTCAGTTCTGTCCAGGTATGATCACATATCAATACTAGTTATTATATGCATTGCACACATGTAAATCTTCTACTTTAATGTCATTAGTCTCACATAATAGCTTATCGATTAGTGTCGTGTATTGATTAATCTGTAATGTTTTGAGTTCTGGTGTTCTGCTGTGGACGCCATCTCATACGAACGAACATGAAAGAATGATTATGTAACTGGTATTGATCTTTTGCACATTAGCCTGATTCTTTCTTCTGTCCTCAATTCAGGTGTATAATATAACTTCCAATATACAAGAAGATGACCTTCAACACCTGCAGGTATGTCATTGACTGCATTTTTCTTAACTACTATATGCAGCAGAAGATTTTTCTGGAATAAGAAAAATGTGGCAAAATAAAAAATATTATGATAGAAATGGACATTAAACATTGCGCTCCGAAGGGTGTCCGAAGGGCCTGGACAAGCTGGAAAATCATTGAATTCTAATTTATTTTTCAAGGCATTTTGATCGAAGGGCCTGGAAAATAAATGGGCCTTGAATCCTGTTGAAATCTATTAAATTTTCGAAGATCCTCTATTTCTTATTGTACGCTTTCCCCGGATCATCGCATACCTTACTTACACAGATGGATGACTAATAAAGTGAAAGTTGAAAAACGGTAATTGATATAAAGTCTGAAACTAAAACTTGCTAAATACACCATTGGCATTGGCATTGAATGACAATAACTCAATCCCCTGGTCCCGTCTGAAAAAATCACTAAAGTGCGTCTGAAAAAGCCCAGAATTTCGGAGACCCTGATTGTACATGCATACCAGTTATCCATATAATATAAAGCTAGAGCGATTTCTAGGAAAGGAGGTAGAAAAGAAATGGTAGAAAGAAGGTTTTCTTTGTCCGGAATGTTCTCGGAATTTGTTGAATTACAAAATACTTTACTCATCTGTAGATGTTGAGGAGGGCTTAATCTTTCAAAGTCAGGCTAAATCAGTGAAAGATCATAAAAGTAGAGATAACATCCAGCAGCAGAGCGTAGAAATTCAAACAGACCGTTACGCTGACAGCGCAGCTGACAGTGACGGTGCAGAAAACGACCCACTGGCTGTCAAAGGGGCAAGCACTACGGCTGTCACCAGTGCAGCCACCGATGTCGGTTTGCTAGCCCATGACACGCGGAAAATCAAAGAGCTAGAGACGTCGATAAATGCATCTATCGTAGACGTTAGAAAATCCATAACAACTGCTAACGCAAGCTTAGGTGACTTAAAAACGAAGTATGAAGAAGTTCTATCTAGCATTAAAAGTTGTCGTTCTGAGGTTGAAAATTACACCAGTGACAAAAATAGAAATCTGCCTGTCCGCCAGACAGATGGTACGACTCATCTGCTTATCGAAGCTGTCCCCGAAACTTGGGGTGAACCAAACAAGAATCTTAACGATGGGACTATGGAAAACACAAAACTCATAACCCTAAATATTCTTAACATGGCTATCCCTTTAAAAGAGGAGGAAATACTTCAGGCTTACAGAGTTGGCATCAAACGTAAACGGACAACTCGTGCGATC
Organism: Sthenelais limicola; assembly: GCA_942159475.1. Taxonomy (NCBI): domain Eukaryota; kingdom Metazoa; phylum Annelida; class Polychaeta; order Phyllodocida; family Sigalionidae; genus Sthenelais; species Sthenelais limicola. Next base: position 36,564,980 of record OW804098.1, read on the forward strand.
TATGTCGAACTAAACTCCCCAGAACAAAAGAAGAGCATACTGAATAATTCCAAAGAGATCAGACGTAAATCTGGCTGTCAACTATGGTTTAATAAGTACTCTCCCGATCCGCAAAACTATGATTATTTGATGATTCAGGATTGTCATAGGCTGCTGCGTGTACACAAACATCAGGCAGATCTAGTGCTCGGACACATAGTCCTAGGCGATAGATCTTACACACAGTCAGACTTACACTTGTTACCGAAAGGATGCACACCAGCAGATGTCAGTCAAATTCCCACAGATAACGGGGGTTTGGGTTTTCACGGGAGTAAAAGTGGCTACTCTAACTTCTTTAATTGCAAGATAGAATATAATCATAGGAAATTTCTCACTGCTGAACATGCCTACCAATATCAAAAGGCAATATTTCTTGGCAACAACAACTCCGCCAGACTTATAAACAGCGTGACCAGCCCGCTCGAAGCCAAGCGCATAGGCGCGAATCTTGAGCGGGAAGCAGACCCGCACAAACTGACTCAATGGAAAGAAATAGAAGAAAAAACATTAACTGACGTAGCCAGAGAGAAATTCAGGCAAAACAAATCTTTGCTTGAATTACTACTGGCACCTAACATCAATGGTTTTTATGAACTTACGGCATGCAAAAAGTGGGGAACCGGAAGAAGGATCCGCGGAGTCAGAATTGCAAATGGCACCCGGGTCCCGGTAAAGGTCAACACTTTAACGGGAGAAAACAAGTTCGGCCGCATCCTCAACAAACTGAGAGCTGAACTCTCGAACAACAGTCAGAAGAAGTAGGTACAACTATGGACCAACCAGGGCGAGAATTATTAATTCTGGCTGACTCAAGAGGCGCTGGACTCAAACATCACTTGATTCTGGAGAGGCCTGACTGTGACGTTGCTGTTTTCGTGGCTCGGGGAGCTAATACAACCCAGCTGATAGAGAGAGCCAAAAACGTAATCAGAACAAACCGACCAAGGACAATAATTGTCCTTTCAGGTATTTGCAACATCACATATAAAGACCAGAGGACGAAGGAGGTAGGTCTACGTTATAACAACGATATGCTATTTGAAGATGATACATTGGAGTCCATGCAAAGGGCCAAATTGAAGATAATTGAACTTTCCCCCCCGAATCTGCCTGATCCACAAGTGATCTTCGGAACTACAATGGGGGTCGACTTGATCATTTATAATCAACACCTGGCGTTAAATTCTTCTAAACTCCGCGACGTACTGACCCCTAGCAAGCTCATCGCCATAGCAGAAGATCAATTAACATTGGACAGACAAGTAGTTATTTTCAATAGTGTTGTAAAGAAGTACAATAAATCCCAGGGAATGCCATCTCCCTATATTGGGAACCTAATCCACATGAACCGGTCAAAAAGGCTCCATCGGACCACGAAGACCACTACCCACACGGCCATGTACTCCAGACTCGATACAGATGGCTGCCATTTCACTCCGGCCCTCAATGAAAAAATTGCCAAATTGATTTTCGTCGCTTATGATAAAATATGAAATGCATTGGAAGACTGTGAATAGAGGTGGTTCTATCACGACCGGCGCTTTCTGGAGCCCTACTGTGATTCAGCTCGCTCTTCCTCACTTTCCCTTATGCTTTTTACAAAAGTAGGAACTGAACTGAACACTTGACGAAGTAATATTACTACTACTATTATATATATTATGAATCGAATTTGACTTTCCATAGGAAAAAAATCTGATTTAAGATCTGAGTAAGATCTAAGGTACAAATCCTAAGATATGAATGTATTAGGGAACTGAGATAGAGGTTGTTCTTTCACGACCGGCGCTTTCTGGAGCCCTACTGTGATTTACTCGCTCTACCTCACTCTCCCACATTTCTAACAAAAGTGGAAACTGAAACACTTGTCAAGTATTACTATTATATATTATGCATGCCAAATCTGATCTATCCAAATGGATTATTGAATTAAGAATTAGTACAAATCTGAAGATCTGAAGTTATTGAGGCCAGTGGAGCAAGATAAGGCTCCATTGATTACATATATGTGCACCAAGTCCTTCCAAGTAGGTGTTTTCCTCCTTTACGATTTTGTATTCTCATAGAGTTACAAATCAAATAATTGTATATAGACCGCCCTAGATCTAAATATAGCTGAAATATTATACAGCTTTTGTCGATAATTGATATCTGTATTGACTCCATACCATTGTAGGTATTACTTTTGAAAACTGAAGTGATAGATTGATGAGATTGTCTTGATATAGGACAATGACGCAGAATAGTGTCATGTATTGTTATGAAATCTTCCAAATGTATCTGTTTATTGTGATTGTTGGGTTTTCGGATTGGGGATTTTATATGGGAAAATGGGGGCCTAAAGATTCTGGAAAAAACTTAGTAGATGATGGATGACTTGGAAACCTTTAATTGTATCAAGGGTATGAAGGTTGTGTCCTGGAACATACGAAGCATTTTACAGAAATTTGACCAAGTCGAGCATTTTATGACTAAATCTGACCCACAGGTTTTAGCATTCCAAGAGACATGGCTAAATGGGAATACTAATGATAAAACCATAAAAGTTGAGGGATTCAACTCAGTTAGAAATGATAGAAAAGCCAGAAGAAGGGGGGGTGGATTACTAACTTATGTAAACTCAGCGTTTGATATTAAAGACGTGGAATTCCATGACCTAAACATATCAAATAAAAACGTTGAAGTACAGGTTTTCGAAATCACAAAACAGCATATGAAAAGTAAAATAATAGTCAATGTTTATCGAGTCCCGCAGGGGAACATGTTGGAAGCCCTTGAGGACCTTGAAAGTATTATAAGTAAGCTCGACGAAAAGAAAGATATAATAATTATGGGAGACTTTAACTATGACGCGAAACATATTATTGATAGTAATTCTGGAACAGCAGATAAGTTCAGAAACTTAATCCAAGGACACAACCTTCACCAGGTAATTGATGTTAAGACTAGAGTAGGTAAGTCCTCGGCCTCGACCATCGACCACATATATACAAATAGCAAGATAGCAGAGAAGAGTGGTACACTCAATATAAATCTAAGTGACCACCTCCCAGTTTATGTTCAGCTGAAAAAAGTCAGAAACAAATATAAAACTGACACCTTCACAGCAAGAAACACTAAACATTTAGATACTAAGATATTGAAAGAGATATTAGCCGATTTAGATTGGACAGAGTTTTACACAATGAGGGATGTGGACGAGGCCTGGGAATTACTGTACAAAAATATTGAAACTTATGTGGACAGAATGTGTCCCTTGAAGGAATTTAAAAATGTAAGGAAATTACCAGTTTGGTATAATAAGGATATTGTAATGTTGGGGAAAATCAGGGACAAAGCTTATATAAAAGCTAGACGTACGGGGAAAGAAGAAGATTGGGGTGTAGCCTCGAAGGCGAGATGCACGGCTAACATGGCCATAAAAAACGCAAAGAGCAAATTTATTCGAACAAAAATATCTGAGAATAGGAATGATCCACATAAACTGTGGGAAATCTTGAAACCTATAATGTCAGAAGGAAAAGCAAAAAGAGGGAACGAAGAAATACTTATCTCTAGTGATAATGATAAAAAACTCAGGGGGAAAGAGGCAGCTGACAAAATAAATGAATACTTTGTAGAAATAGGACCGAAATTAGCTAGAAACTTAGAGGTAAAAGAGACTGATACGAAGGCTAACGAATCTAGGATTTTGTCCATAGAAGAAAATAAGTTTTCCTTCAGTCAAATTTACGGTATTACTGTTGAAATGGCGCTTAGAAAAATTGGCAACAATAAGGCCTCGGGGATAAGGTTTATGCCTACAAGAATCCTTAAGCCGTGCATGTCGGCGTTGAGTACGCAGTTTGCTTTCTTATATAATCTCTCTACTGAGACCAATACAGTTCCTAAGGCGTTTAAAGACGCAGTTGTAACCCCTCTTTTTAAAGAAGGGGATCGTTGTGACCCTGGAAACTACAGGCCTATTTCCTGTATTTCACTACCCGCTAAAATATTGGAAAGCTGTGTCCAAAAACAAATATCGGAGTACTTTAATGACAACAACTTACTGAGTGAAAAACAGTTCGGATTTAGAGCGGGCAAATCTATAGTCGATGCCCATGATAATCTATTAGAAGAAGTTTATAATAATCTAAATAATAAAAGGGCAACTGATTTAATATTCCTCGATTTTCGAAAAGCGTTCGATACGGTTAATCACGATATGCTCATAAAAAAATTAATTAATTATGGAATTCAGGGGAAAGAAATATTATGGTTCCAGAACTATCTGGACGACCGAACACAAAGAACCTCAGTAAACGGAATACTTTCGGGGCTAGGGAAGGTCACATGCGGTGTTCCGCAGGGGACTTCCCTAGGGCCGATTTTATTTATTATATACATCAATGATTTAATAGATATGATAGAGAACAGCAGAGTCCAACTATTTGCGGACGATACGGTGATATACGGGAGTAGGCCTGTGGGATCTGGAAAAATTGATTCTTTACAAAATGATATTAACACAATAGCTGAATGGTGCCGAATGAATAAGATCTCCCTAAATATTGGGAAATGTAAGTCAGTCACAATATGTACGAAACCATCACCTCACAACATCACTGAATATTATATTAATGACCAACGACTTGAATCTGTTCAGTCGTATAAATACCTTGGTATTGACTTGGACAGGCAACTCAACTTTAAGAGGTTCTTGGATAGAAAAAACCGTCTTGTGAGAGCCAAAGTAAAGGCCATGTCTAAATTATTCGGAGTGTGTGACCGAAATACACTTTTAATGTTATATAAAACTACTATCTTACCCCACATTGAATACGGGGATGTATTCTATAATGTGGCGCCGCGGAGAAATCTTCAGAAACTGCAATCGCTTCAGAATGCATGTCTCAAGATTATTCTGGGGCTGCCAAAGCTTACGAGCACTCAACAAATACACAAGAAACTAAATATACCGACTCTCAAGACAAAAAGAGAAGCTCACTTGTTAGGGAGAGCTCACTCCCGGGTAAAATCAGGGAAAAACATTGATAACAGAAGAGTAGTTCTTCGCACTCTAACTAAGGGCAGGAAAATGGTTGTTCCACACCCCAAAAATGAAAGGTTTAAAAAATCGTATGTATACACCATGTCTGTACTCTGGAATAACCTTCCGGAAAAAACACAACTGATTGAATCTAAGAAAGAGTTTAACAAATATTTAAAACACATCTACCCAACAGACTTCGACCAATATCTGAAAGAACCCATTGATGGGTCTGGATTGAATGTAACAAAAGAACTGTCGACCAAATAGTGGTCTTGGCGTGTAATGCCTTCTATTTAAGATCGAGATACCGATGGGTAAAATAGAGTGGGAGGGCGATGGGGTGACCCTTATTTAAGGATCAGATATAATGTATAATTATGTTGTATGATATCTTATGTGTATCTATTTAATGTTGTTGACATGGACCTATTATATACTCTCTAACAGATTATAACCTTTGAATTAACTTGACACACTCTTACCTGTACTGATAAGAGTACCATCATGAGTCGCTCACTGACTCATTGGGTTAGGATTTATGTCATATCACTAGGATTCACAGTATAGTGCCATATCTCATACTAATATCAATGTACAAGAGTCCATATATACTATGTATACTATATTGTATGTTATAAATACTCATCAACATTGTAAGAATTCTTATGTACTGTAAAATCGTATCCTACATAACTGTCATAATTCTAAGACTACTCGATTTATGAGAATAATGAATTACTCCTGTCCAGCTGGATATTAATAAGTAAATTGTACCCACAGATTTTTTATGATTTTCTTTCGGAGGCAATGGAAGACCTACCTTGGAGAATTGTTACCCATTTCACGATGTAATTGTATACTTCATGAATAAAAATTCTATATATATATATGTCAATCCCCCCTCTCTGGATGTTGTCGTATGTGGTTTGTGAGGGTATTTGGGGTGGAAATGTGATTTTGAAGCCTGTTTTAAATTGCGATCTCTACACTCTATTTATAGCCTGGGAAAGCCCCTGTGAGATACTACGTCATTTCCCATAACCTACGTCCAGGGGGACCTAACCAAAATCTTACAGATTTAAAAAATCTGATAAAGATTTCCCGGTATAGTTAGCACGTTTAGAACAGTAGTAGTAGACTTTTCAGTATAGATGAATCCTGGAGAATTATAATATTAATAAAGATACCAAAACGATTGATGCACAGAATGGGTTTGGTGATTCTTAGGACCATGACTGACTGTATCTCAGGTGCAGGGATGCCAGTCAGGGGTTGAAAAAATAATGGAACTAGAGTGTCCCAACCCACAGTCACATTCAGGGAGACCGGGTATAGCTACTTGGGTTACCTCCCGGCTGTGGAGAGGGGTGTGCCGAGGGATTCTCAGTGGAAAACCAGCGGTCTAATCTTCCATTAAAGAATACACATGGAACACAGCTCAGGGAGGACCCCGGCCTTTAATGGAACAGGGCCTGCCGCCTATACCCCACTCCTGACGGGCACAGGGTGTCTAAAATTGTGGGCATATGCTCCCGGTTTCTGGCCTTACTTGGGCTGGGTAGATATTCAACAATGCTAAAATCCATATGTATTATCATTATGATATAAAAATAGAAATATGGGATTTAATGGAGAAGAAAACTGGTTAATGTTATGGAGATTATGAATATTTTTGGAAGTATGGATATTATGGAAATTCATTAATTCATGGAAGACTGGCATCCCTGCAGGTGAGGGGGAGGGGGAGGGAAAGAAGAGGGGGTGAAAAAGAGGAGGGAGAGATGTAGGGGAAGGGAGAGAGGGGAGGGAGAGAAAGCGGGGAGGGGGAGCATGAGGAGGAGGGGCGGGAGAGGGGTTGGGGAAATCGGAGATAGGGTTGGGAGAGAAAAACAGGTTTGAAAGTCAGAGAAGAGGGGAGGGAAAAGAGGGAGAGGGGGAAGTGTGGGAAGAGAGGGTGACCGTCCGGAGGACGGGTACTTTGCTAGTACATGTATATTACCGAATGCTTGTCTATTAAAAAAGAGCTCAGAATGGAGAGTAAAATAACATTTAAAATGTAATGCGTGTGGAAATAAAGAAATACAATAGAAAATATACCAGATTTTAGAGTGGACATAAACCTGTGTCGAAGCAAATATATTGTAGAAAAAAAATATTTACTGTGTTTATTTTGCTGAACTGATTTCCATGTAGCTTTTCACCGAATATGGACGTCTGGCAATGGAGGACAACGGGACGAAACCGTTCCAGAACCTCCAGTTCCTGGTCCGCGATTGGTCCTACCCATACCAATACGAATACGGTGAGGACGGTGGTAACCAACTCCTTCAAAAACGACTCCAGGTTAGTAGCAAGTCGTATGATCAGCCTTCCATTCATTGTCCTGTTATCAGATTGTACCCAGTCTTTATCTCTTGGTAGCGCGAATACAAATCTCAGAAAGCATTGTTGAGCAAACTGTTTGTTTCCATTAGATGTAATTGACATAAGAGGTCATGAAGAAAGTAATTACAAAAAATGTTGATTCCTCCGGTTTTAGTTTCTTTATCAGAAAGATTAAATCCATTAATGATTATTGTTACTGGTCACACATATAATATAATCAACTACTATATAAAAATAAACTTAGACCAGGTATGATGTGGAAAACAGGGCTAGCTTCCTGATCCGCGTGAAGGGCAATGATTTTTTTTACCATATTTTAATTCAAATAAATTTACACAAAGTACCAGTGAACGGTTTTTGTCATACCCTGATACAATGCAATTACCAATACAATAGTAATTATAATCTCCCAAAATTTACAGAAAGTGTTTTAACATGAGATAAAGTAAAAAATAAATAAATAAAGGCTTTCATATTCCCTCCTGGTTAAAGTGATACTTTCCGCTGAGCTCCTGATTTTGGGGAAATTTGCCTAAGTCTGAACCATGTTCTAGATCATTATGTCAGTAACCCAAACCCTGGAACATTAATGTACCTACTGACTCGCGTTTACTTCACATCCCTCCACCATGCACTGAGGGCAGCACTCTATGGTCAAGTTACTTGCCTCTCTCAGATTTGAATTCCCCAATGGAATCTGCCACACGTAGTTCATTAACTGATATCAAATGATCTAAGTAATATATAGCGTTGGTATTCCACACACATGTCCTTACTTATTCAAGTCATCGAAAACTGCAATAATATTTCGAAATGGTACATAGTCAAAATAGTGATCTTAGCCACTTTAAATAAAGTATTTTTACAAAATGCACCCTTCCGTACTCGTGGCCGATCTGCGGCCAATCTTCTATATGATCTATATGATAAGGGTTCATTCCCTGGGCGGCCGGAGCTGGAGCCAGGATGTTTTGCCATGTTGCATGACACTCCTCAGTCTGAATGAGCGTGGGGAATTTCGTTTCGTTTAGTTGACATGCACTACTTTCTGTCTGCATAGTCAGTGTACAGGACCAGTATAGCTGTTTTCTTGGCACATTTCGTAATCGATATCTTATATTTGTAATAATATTTTTCTGAATTTCTGAAGTGACAGATATAATTACTTTTATGTGAAATAAATAATATCCCTTTCCACATGTAAATTAGTTTTACTTCGCATCAAATTCAAATTGTACATCCTTCAAGATCAATTTAAATTGTACATCCTCATGGAAGAATAACGGTTCCGAAACGTTAGTATTCATTATACAACCGCCACCCCGCCCCAAATACTGTTCTCTCCTGCTTTTATATTTGTGCGAACTGTTATAGTATATTTACAATATTTAATCATATATTTTACTTAGACCATGAGTATAATATACTATAGATGGTTATAACGCAGCCAATTATGTTTCGCAAAATAATTGGTGGATAATTGTAAATAAGCAAATATTGAATGATCTTAATAAATTTCTTTCATTTTTCTCTGGAGATTTGTTTGACAATTCGAATTAGAAACGTATCCCAATTGGGAAATCTTTGTAAAATAAAATCCTGTTTTAACTCATTGTGCTTGAATGCCTCCTCAGATCTTGGATGGGCAACACAAGGAGCTGCAACAGCTCAGACAGCACATCCGTAAATGTTTTGATCAGGTCGGTTGCTTCCTCATGCCCCACCCTGGCCTCAAAGTAGCCACAAACCCACACTTTGACGGTAGACTTTCAGGTAGGTTATTGGTGTTACTTTTATTAGTTATAAGGTCTAAACTCCCATAGAAAGGGAAAATGTCAAGCCCTACTGGACACATTTACATATTATATAAATAATGGTGGAAACAATACGTCAACGCCTCAATGTTGGTCCCTATTTAGTTCGGTTTATACATAAATGTAAGATTTTAATTTCAAGAATATGACGTCTAATATCGTAATTTCTAAGTGGTTCATTTTACCAACTGTGCAGTATGATTGTTCAGTAAACAGTTGCTCATCTATTTTACTCACATGCGTTATCCATTGTTAAATATTCGTCTATAAGAAATGTGGATTAAATGATTAAAGCATCGGGAAGATTAGACAGCATTGCACGCCTATCCTTCCATGCAAGTCTGGTTGTCATTTCGCTTCCCAATTTCGGGAAATAAGCAAATAAAATAGGGCATGAATCTTCTGTAATGAAAACAACCCAAATCACCCTCGGCAGTTGTATTCATTGAGACAATTATACCTCGTTATAACAAATATAAATAGTGTCTAGATGCGTTAGATATAGAGGAATGAAGTTGTTTACTATAATATATTTTCAAACGATTTTGATAGTTTCACAACTCAGTTACAAGCTTGAATTTAGACGCGTCTTCTGATTCCTTCGTCTTCTCATGTGACTGGCATCGGTCTCTACATAGTATAGGGGAGGGGCTTCTAAGGAAAATATATCCATCGATACTTCCCTGGTTTGATTACTGATATCGTAAAAACAATATTTTGTAAATTGTGGAAATATTTTTCTTCTAGATATCGAGGCAGACTTCCGGACAAACCTCAAGTGTCTCGTGCCTTTATTACTCTCCCCAGCGAATTTGGTGGTGAAATCTATCCATGGAAACCCTTTAACAGGACGAGATCTTGTCGAGTTTTTCAAAGTGAGTTCGACATATACAATAATTCATACAGGCGAGGGACTCTCCCCCTGGCTTCAATGCAAACAAAAAATGTTTAAAGTATAGTATAAGGTCTCTCTCATTTTGTCTCATCATCACATATTATATTGGCTCAACAAATCAACATATATATATATATATATACATATGTGTACATACGATCATCAATACTATGAATGTTCTGGATTGACTGTCTGTCTCATTTTCTGTACCTACTGGTCATATATAATATATATTTGAAATATTCGCGAGTCTATTAACTTGTATACCAGTAACCTGAGAAAAAAAGGAGCAAGCCTGGTGTTGTTGCTACTACAATAATTTGAAAAAGATGTTATTATTAATCGCTCATATTATGTCCCGAAACCCATTAGATGATATTTTTTTATTCAATTTGTGCAATCAATAATTAGATAATTAATAATTAATATTTTTTTTTCATTTTTCAGGCCTACATAAAGATCTACCAAGGAGACGAGCTACCAGAACCCAAATCCATGCTTCAGGTGTGTACGAAATCAGTTTTTCATATTTTTATGAAATTCAGGATATCTTCTATTTTATAAAAAGCTCAATAATTGTCCTTAAATTTCTACTTTAAGTTATTTTTTTACCTCAAGTGGAATTTCTCTTTTCCCTTCTCATAGATGGTAGTATACTACCTTATAATTATATCAGTAGGAGTTCAAATTCAATTCTATTGGATCAGTGGTTTCATAGATAGTTGAGTGCAAAGTAGTCCGGAAAATGAAAGACTGGAAATTAAAAATAGAGTGGCTGCATCTGGGGTGATGTTATCCCAGGCCACTATCTATTTTGGGATGAGGTCAATTAATGGTACATGCTGGTGATTTGTCAGTTACTTTTCTGTCCACTTGTGTATCATGTTCAAACCCTTTTCTATGTTTTTTTTAATGGGTAATGGTCCTTGAAATCAATATATTCATTCATTAAACATTGAATATGATCCTTCATACGTCTCATAAATCTATACTTATCTTGTATGATTAAGCTGGACAAGTTTCATAAGAATACATAACTACTGTTTTTAGTGAAAAATTCCACCATAATATTTAATTGATTAATTGATGATGAATGCTTTATTGCCTATATAAATTACACAGTCAGTGGGATCTTCTCCGCATTTTGGAAGTTTTCAATTCCGCCTGTTTCCACAATTAATTGCAGACTTTGTATAATAGGTATAATAACCGCTATCGTTGATGACAACTTCGGTCCCTGTATAATCTCTTACATAACAGACCTCTTATTGAGTCATTTGGATCTTGATATATGATTTTTTTCACAAGCTTATCACCTTATATATGTTCCTTCAAATCATTTTTCTGATTTTCAGGCCACCGCCGAAGCCAATAACTTAGCCGCTGTCAGTCACGCCAAGCATCTCTATACCAAAGAAATGGAAGCTGTAAGTATTCCTCTTAAGTTTCAGTGCATTCTCTTATCTTATACTCTCAGGTTACCCTCTTCACCATCATCGTCAGTATTGGAGGTCAGTAAGCCTGCAATATCAGACAGGGTTTCCGCGGGGCATGGAAAAGCCTTGAATTGGGGAGAGAGAAAATTAAGGTCTTGAAAAGCCTGAAAAATAGGCAGTTTGATCGAAGGGCCTGGAAAATAATTGGGCCTCGAATCCTGTTGGAATCCATTTAATGGCCTTGAAATTTTCGAAGATTCTGATTCTTACCGTTCACTTTTCCTGATTTGCCCCTTTCACACCTTCCACAGAGTGACTCGTAAAGTAAAAGTTGAAAAACGGTGATTGATAAAAATATGAATATAAAACTTGTTAAATACATCATTGCCCTATGAAAATCAATAACTACAACCCCCAGGTCCCTTTATCTAGGTTCTGAAAATTCATTGATATCGGCCTGGAAAATCACTAAAATGGGCCTGGAAAGGCCTTGGAATTCTCTAGTTCAAAGGCGCGAAGACCCTGTGAGATAAGTAATAATGTAAACTATTCATTCATTTGGCAGGGATGAACGTCTTCGTGAAACTTTATAGAAATTGTCGAATTTCACCCAAATTTGATCATTTTTAACGGAAAGTTGTCACAAAAATATTCTCGAATTGTCAGTAACATTTCACAAAATTCAAAGATAAATATCATCAAAATGACATCAATTTCCCCCTGCTTTTCCCCTTGTCAGAACTATTTCAGTATTTTTGCAATGACCCTACTTTCATCCCTAATTGGGAGTCTCCATAACTTGTGTGCGTCGCCACCTACATTCTCCTCATAACTTATATATATGTTGTCCGTTACCACTAATTAAAATAACTTGTTTTGTTTTAGTTGTAACTTTTCAAATCCAGACTTTATTAGTTGTATAATAACTTGTTTCACGTTTAAACCAGTTGGGTTACCAACGAACTCTTAGCTAATCCTTTCCAGTGTCTGCAAATCGTTTACATATTTTCCTAGGAAGTTTTCGTATATACTATAAGTATGTCACAAAAATATTTTTTCTCTCGCCCTATTCGCCACGAACATAGCAATGTTTATCTAAGGTAAAACAGCAAAATATAACACTTGACATATTAGATGGTCACCAGCCTGAATAACACTTTGAAAGAAGTCGAATGCAAGTTTAACAGGCAGAAGTTAATGCAATAAAACTTAAAGTTTCAAACGTTTTCATTCAATTTCTTCTCTCCAATTCCACCACAGGTGTGTGGCGGAGATAAGCCATACTTGGGACCCGAGCACCTAGAGCGGGAGCACGAGCGCATCAAGGAGACAGCCCTCAACATCTTCCGCACCACGCGCAAGATGGGCGGCAGCGAGTTCTCCCAGACGTACGACGAGCAGCTGGAGAGTGAAATGCTCGAGCTGTATTCCAACTTTGTGAAACACAACGACAGCAAGAACATCTTCGCAGCGGCGCGGACGCCGGCTGTACTGTTCACAGTTATGGTTGCCTGTTACATCATTGCTGGTATACTAGGTATCCTTGGACTTGAGTGGCTTGCTAACCTTGTTAATCTCATCATGGGAGGTGCTCTCATCCTGCTCATTACGTGGGCCTATGCTCGCTACAGTGGGGATTATCGGGAAATTGGAGGCTATATTGATAAGGGCGCCGATGCTCTTTGGGACGGGGTGAGTATTTAGTTACAATGTAGTTCTATTGATATTGTCTCAAGTATTAATTTGTTTAATTTTAAGTACCAGCTTTACAAAACCGATACCATTAATTGGTTTAATTTTAACTATCAGCTTTACAAAACCAATAGCTCTGAACTTTTTAGATGGCATCGTGGACTTCCCACTTAAGCCACATTATAAAACTCCTTCTAACTTCACGCATTTCTGATGATTTAGATAGCTCACTACTTGTATAACATTAACTGAATATGCGCCATTTTTCTACTTGTAGTGCCTTGGACCAGTGTTTATGCAGGTGATGCAGGGGGGAGCACAGAAGACCTTGGAGAATGTCGCCAAGAAGGTCAACTAAAGGTCAATCTCAGACCAAATGTCAAGGTCAGGTACCGCCCTGCCTTGTCCTTCCAGCTCTGGGTTATTTTGGTGCGTTTCTCTCCTACCAGGGGATTCCTTGCTCGCCCTCGATCACCCTTCTTCGGAACACGTCCCTGGCCCTTTATCGAGGTCAAGGCCATGACCTCCCCTATTCCCCACCCCAGCAAGGTCACGAGGACAAGAAGACAAAGCTGCCATGTTGTGCTGGTTCTAGTTTCGCATCATTGAGGAAAATATTGAAGTGGAACTAAGAGAACAAGTTAATGCTAATCCAAACTTTCTACGAACAAGACAATTAAAGGAAGAAAAAACTCAAAAATCTAGGTGGTCATTTTGTAGAACAGTTTCTTACTGAATTTTTTCTTTTGACTACTTCGTTGAATGTTCAGCACTCTGTACATAGATATTGTTTGTTTAATATGGTAACTACTTTCTACAAATGCCACCCTGGTGTGAACTATTAGTACATAATATATGATATACATGAACTTTTATCTATATTTAAATGGGTGAGGGTCCTGTTTTGTCTAGAACACATAACGTTGCCTTGTAAGTTTGGTCTTTGATCTAGGGTTGTGTTTGGTTCTGTGTGTGATCCGTCAACATGTACTTCCTGATGATAGTTGAATGTTCGCTAGCTCATTTAGGGACAACTTGGATGTTGTCAGAAAAGGCTCTTTGTGAGATGGAAAGTTCTTTATTGCTTCATTTCAGTTCATTGGTTACTGTAAAATTACATTAATCATAAAATGTCATTTCTTTCATATTTATACTGACGAACATGCCAAGTGATATTTAAGCCTAGACTTTGAAATGTTTTTAACCGAATAACGAATGTATTTTTTATTTAAGGTATTTTTAATGAAAATAGCTGCATGGTTCATGCCTAGTTCTAGCTGTACATAGATGTATAAATAAGATGGGTTCCAGGAACCTAGATTTGCATGTTTCTTTGGTGTTAATAAATTAAATGATACCAAGTCATCGTAACTTACTTGTAAAGCGAAAATAGACATTACTTACTGTTAATTGATTAACACTATCTAAAGATGACATGGGAATTAGTTACTTACCTGGCAATAGTCTTCTGTTGTATTGTGAAAACTCGTATTGTCAAAAGCTCAATTATGGCGCTAGCCATTTCTATTCTGGAATGCAGCTGAGTGAAGAACAGATTGTAGGGACATAACGGCTCTGGACATGATGTTGTGTTTTGAATCATCTATGATGTACTGGTGTAACTTAGTATCTAGGCACCGAAGCTTAAAGCTTCTGTTTGTAATTCAGATTGTTTGACTGCCTTTCTAACAACTATACAGCGAATACACTGACTCCGAGGATCACCCAGACACGTTCTAGGTTCATGTGGAAGATCCTTGAACAAGTGCGATGGGCTACTTAAATTTCAACTATACTAAACGTTTCTAAACGCTTTTCAAATTTTGTACAAAATGTTATAACTTCCATGCCAACCTTTGACAATATCACTATTTTTCTGACTACATTGACTCGAAATGTTACTATTAGTCTGTTTGTAGTATCGGTTCTTATAGCTTCACTGTTAGTGTTCAGAGCTAGGTATTGTACTGCATATTGTTAAAAAGAAGTAATTTGATATTGCACGGCTAAAAATTCATTGGTATGTCCTCAATGATATTAACATTCTCATTTCTGGCTGTTCGTTCATAAGCCAGGGCCCAAATATATAGTCACAAACCTATATATGTTCAATAGCATTCACCTTGTAATCCAATATATGTAATCATGGCGGCCACATTGAATTTTCAGCTGTACATTGTCAACTATGAGTTTATATTATTACCGAAGTATATACACAAACTAACATATATTTGGATAGCTCTATATCTATCGCGCAAGCTTCGGAAGGCTTGGGCTGAAAATGTTAAAGAATCGGAAACTGGACGCCGAAGGAAGTGTTAACCTGAAGATGATATAGTGCTCTTGCTTTCTAGCAGGTGTCGGGCTTGTGGGGAATCCACTAGGTGGCACCTGTGTTTATGTTTCCAATTTAGCCGAACCAGATGGTGATTTAGGTGTTGTTTTTCAAGTGATATAAATTGTGAAAAAGTCAATAATTTAGCTGGTGCTCTACCCCTCGCGTGAAGTTGAAATAAGCGTCAGATTGTGTTTTCCCTACGACCAAGATTTGACCACTAAATAATGCCAAGAAGGAAGCTGAATTGTTTAGTCTTTAAAACCCCAGTACCATCTGGGGCCCCCTGATTGTTTATTCACACGGGTTGTCAATGCAGAAACTGTTAAATTGTTTTTTCCACATCCTATAAAGGAAGGTACTACTGACAATGGTAGTGTATAAAATGCAAACACGAATATCTGGTTTTCTAACTGCTTCTGGTCAGTTATTCTCAGCATTCTAGTTTCCCAAAATTTGTTTTTTTCTCTCAGTAAGGATCTTTGGAGTCTTTATTTTAAACTTTCTGTTATACACGTACGTAGTATAACTTTTTGTCTTGGTTTCCATTTTCGTTCCGATCCGCGGCAGTATTACTAAGCGAATGTAATAATGAAGTGAACGAGGTGGGAAGAGAGTTCTGCCACCTGTGAGCCGATTTCGGAACTTCTCCTTTGCCTATACCTTTGATTTCTGAACGTCTCTATTTGTTTCTTGTATTCATTTGTGTCCTTACTATGTAAATTGACTTAGAGCTTTATAAGGATGCTACTTATGTGACAATGAGATATCGGTTGTGAATGTGAAAACTTGAATGTATATTATACCTGTGCTTAACTAGATGATTAAGAACGCATCGGGAGATATTCTTTAGTCAGCAAAGAGAATACATTATAATGCCTTTAGTATTTATACTGTGAAAAAAAATATAGTCCACCGTGATTACTGTATAATATTACGACTACACTCATAAGTACGTGGTTCGAGATAGAATAGATTTTGATAAAAAGAACAGATCATTGACCGCACTCACTCTCTACGAACATATCATTTTAACTGGTTGCACTTCTGAGTTTTGAGTCCATCATTTTTACGAATCGCTCGCTTCTTTTATTTAGTGGCACGATCCTTCAGTGGACAAGATAAAAGACTACTCTTCCTGAGCGCTGCACAGTGTATTGCAATGCCAGTTACGTAATGTTATGTATTTTTAGGCTAAGGAGCTCAAAGTCTTTATGATAGAATACGTATATCAACATCGGTGGGGCTGCAGAACGTGCTATTGCCTGCTAGCCTTGTGTTCTTGACATATAAGATAATAAGTTGTTCTCATTTATTTTCTTTAAAGGCGCAACTTTCCCATTTCATGATTATATTGTATTTGGAATTATTCAAACTGAATTATTTTGCACGAGTTTATTGGCTTGTATATATATTGAGGGTGCCGGGAGTACATGATTGTTGTTAGTTTCCATTGTGAATTTGGGTGGGATAAAGTCTGAATTTGACGATTTTGTATTACATTATACAAGAAAAAAAGGTAATGGCGAGAGTTAAATCTGAAAGTCTTAGGTAAAAATGTTCCCATACAATAAATACTGATTAAGTTGGGTTTGGAAATGACGTGGCTATTGTTGTGACACCCCACCGCCCATTATCTATACGTTCATATGTATTATAATAATAATATATCGCACCCAAATCCTATTTTGTTAATGTAACCCTTGTTCCTGTTGAAATAAACATGGATTTCTAAGAAAATGAAAACTTTCCTTTTTGATCGCTGGAAATCGCTCAGAAAGGATCACTTGCAATGCAACATAAGATAAGATAAGATAAGAACTACTTTATTCATCAATTAATACAGTTACACGATAAATGGGTAAACAGACATCTAGATCACCTCCAGCTCTCCCTGTCGTTACCTTTGGCCTAAAAAGTTGTGGAATGAAAACCTTTTTACTAAACTAAGACATTAAATATATCAGTAATACAATAGTAAATGACACTTAAAGTGGATGAGAGAATAACATATTACACATCCTCACATTCGCGTAGTAGAGTAAATATACACTGTGTGTTACATATTTATTGATCCGTCTAGGTAGATCATTAGAGATAATCAGATATACCTCTGAGATGAAGTGCCCTCTTATTGGGTCACAGTTTCCAGGTGTACTCCTGGTTTTACATGTATACAGGAATTATGTTGTGATTCGTCCAGGAGGCGAATTTACATGGAAGACTAGAAAATCAGATGTACTTCTGAAAGGTTGTTGTACACTTTATGAGTTAATATTTCCAGGTTTACTCCTGTAGGGTAAATATATAATTCATGCAATTTATACACATTGAGACAAGTTATTAGATTCTTATAAATAGTTGGAAAGGCATGTTAAGTATATATTGTTCATGGTTAATACATTTTAAGTATGTGTTGTGTTACAGAAAAATGAGTCTGAAGTCCCAAAATTGATATCTTTAAAATATTTTATTCACAAGATGTCTTTCTAGGAATCATTTTTGCGGTATCTAGAGCATGTACCAAATTTCAAGACATATATATCGTGCTTCTAATGTCATCCTATGGAGTATATTTAGCTACCTTCTAGTAATTGTCCACCCAGCAAATTTTTTTTTCAAATTTAAAAATAAATGTATAGGGATTGTTTTTAATTTCCTAACTGTTAACATCGTTGGAATCCATTTAAGCTTATCTTTTCAAATAGGATAATATTTCAAAATCCATTTTCTTTTGCAACTCTATAGACTTATTTTTCTTTGACACATCACGTATAGTATTAATGGTTTATGACCAATGCGAGATCACTTAGATGTCACGTTCTCAACCTCTGGTAAATGTAACTGTCCCTAGTAAGCAATCATTATTATTGATATAATTATATATACCTTAGAATGCGCGACAGCGCCGACAATCTTAATTTAATTAAACACATCTTGATAATGAATATGAAAAAAGTACCCTAATCCTCATGACTTGGCATCAAAATAGGAAACTCCAGTAAATCGGACGCGAAAGTGTAATAAAGTTAGTTGCAACTCCTCAAGCAGCGTCTTACAAAAAAAAACCCCAAGAAAATGCTAAGACATGTAGCAAGTTGTCCCGTTTTCGGACCCGTCATCATACAGTTCCGGACAACTTGGAAGCTTCCTGAGGAAGCCGTAGCCTTGCTGTTGCGGATTCCCCTGGGCTGAATCCTTTAGCTCCGGCCCTGGAGGCTTGATCCCCGGTTTCCCCTGGATCCCTCCATGGTCCAGATCATCCTCCAGCTCACCTTCCCCCGTGCACGGCTCGCCTTCGCATGTATGCGCGTGCATTTTCTTCTCATTCTCTTGTTTCTCTCCTACCAAAGTCGCCCGCACTGGGTCGCAATAAAATGCATCCTCAGGATTGAGCCACATTTCTGCGCATTCATCTATCTGTAAATTTGCACAAATGATCGGTTTCACCTTTTCTAACCGCATGCTCAGAGGGCAAATGAAGAAATCTGCTAATCGTACAGATCTCCTTGTGTTTTCTGGAATGTAGCCATAGCAACAGTAGCCATCTGGTAGGCTGTCTGAAGCATCTTCTAGAGATATGTTAAAAGTCCCTCCTAAGACTATCGGTAGCTCCTCCAGCTTAGCCACGTTCGCCACAAAACCCATCAGCTTTTTGAACATACTAATATTCCTTGTCTTCCCCTGCGTTTCATCCGTAAGCCAAGAAATGGCAATGAATTCGACCGAGGGCGTCTTCCTCGTCTTGAATTTGTTCACGGTGAAATTCTGCAAGGGGAGATAATGGAATGGAAGCTTCCCCGAGAATTGTAGATCTCTGAGCTTACTGCGATACTGCTTCTCGTCACACGCTTTGATCCTGGTTTTGTTGTAAGCTAGAAATGCTCTGGGCGTTCCTACCATTGCGTAATATTCGGGGAGTTTTGGTTTGAAGTTGGACTGTTGTCCAAACATGAGGTCTACATTCTTCTCAATGAGCAAGGCATTGATAACGGCATGGCCGAAACGTCGGATCTCCCTCCCGGCGAAACGTCCGCTTAGGTTCATCGCCATCAGTGTGGATTCAGGCGGGATGGTCATGTCCGGCCTGGTCATCGTGCCGTGAGCATGCTAGAAATTGTCGTAGAAAAGCAAACAATAAACATTGGGTGAAAATGTAAGATAGAAATACAATATACGTAACAAACATCATATATATTATGTTCGAAATAAGGTTTTATTATGTGGTCGGTTAAGAGATGGGAGTCAGAACATTAACAAGACCCCAGAAAATTGAGTTAAACACAATACTTGCAAAAATACAAATCAAAAGGTGGGAGATTACAACAGTGAGTGAAGATTCATTCAGGACTTTATGAGCCTAACAGCACTGTGGAATCTATATAATTTTTATTGCTAGAATTAAAAACCCATACCCATAAATATGGAATAGAATAACATCTACTGATATTGTTCAAATATACCGATTGAGATAAGAGATGGCATATCAGATGGCATTCGTTCCTGTATCACAGGATCCATGATATATCAAGGACACTCGCATAAAATAGACAATGTATGTATTATTAGACAGTAATCATCATCTCATCTCTCATTATTTTTCTAAATACTTTTAACATTTTCCTTAATAACTGTTAACGTTAAAACTTAATTAAATATAGTGTAATGGCTGAATTATAATAGATACTTCTTTGCACTGTACAAATAGCATATTAAGTCAGGTCATGATGAAAATCACAATTATATCAGTATTTTTGTGAAGATTGTAACTGTCTGTTTACCTGAATAAAATTTGTCCCCCAAAAAATATCATAGACTGAACAGGAAATTACTATGTTATGCTCCCAATAAAAATTCTCATAAAAATGATTTAGCCTATATAATTTGTATTGCTATTATTTTTTCCATAAAGAAAGTCCTATTCCAATCATACATTGTTGAAACAAGCTTGAAGAGTATGTAAAATGTTATCACAGAAGAGTCACAGCTTGACTGCAATGAACCATGCATCAGTTCAGTATGTATGTGTGTGTGAGAAGGATTTAATTATGGTGCAATCAAAGTCAATTTTAACAGATTTTCTCCTGTACATTGTGCGTATGGGAACATTGTTAATGTCAACACCAGCAATTCTACATATTTGTCAGTTTTGATAGTGACGCTTTCTTTTGAAAGTTGTATCTACAATACACTACTAGATTGGTATGTACATGGTGTTCAAGTAATAATACATGAACCAGTCCAGGCCCATACCCTCAAGTCGGATAAGAATGGTAGGCATATATGCCAGTGATTGGACGCCTACTTCGCTAATCGGTTTCCTTGACTAGGACTAGGCGTTCTAGTGGGATTGTAATGGAATTACAATGGCACTCTGTAGTTTGAAGCGAGAGCCTACCCCTCTGTTTGAATTGACTCTCTCATCTTTGGGCCTAGACTGTGAACCGCCACACTGGTCTTCACAACATTACACCAGATTTTAGTGTATCGAGCTTGCCAGCGTCCCTGGGTCAAGTACACGTTTCCATATACTACTATGGTTGTAATACCACGCCACATACAACCGTACAATTCCAACAGGTATTCCCTTACACTGGACACACGTATGTTTTCCAACGATTTACCACATATAAAATGGAAATAATACTCACCATTATCTTATTTGCCTATAGTTGAGACGTGAGGATCCTGGGGATGTTTGAATAACTAACAGCGTCTGTCTTTTGCTTCGGGTTAAAGCCTCGAACAAAACTTGATGAAAATCGAAAACATCGAATCAGCGGGACGATCTGTGTTCATCTTTTCCCTGGAGAAGGCCAAATTGTTAGACTGGAGTGATCAGTGAATAATCTGTAATGTATTTATATAGTTGTAATGATGAGAACGATTGCACGTCCGATGAATGTGCTTCTATCATGGTAAGCTCTGGTATTCATGTAGCGTGAGTTTATGTGAGATCATGAATGGTATTGATTGATGATGTGTTACCTCTATACCGAATAGACCACACACCAATGTATAACCTACAGGACCTACTATACCCTTTATCTCAGAACATATTTAAACTTGCAATTGGACCTTTTAATTGTTTTTGTTACTCGCATTCAAAATGCACCAGTAAACGTTTAATTGCAGTGAATGTGAGTCAATATTCCGCGCATACTTTTAATTACAATATATATATATTTAAGTAACAGTGTTTACGGTATTGGAGAACACATGATCTGGCGATGGACGAATATATATGTCGCTCAATGAACACATTATTGGGTTATGCCAGATGTTTGTGTATGGTCGGTGCAGGGATGGAACAGTGGCGGTAACAATAGGAAGACCACAGGTGGAGGCATGCAACAAGAATACAGTCAAACAGAAATATAGATTTCATATAATAACACAAGTTCATACTGGCCACACACTCTCTATAAAATGGGTCCATCGCCGGCAGCAATACTTAAATGTATACGGTTTGTTATTGAATTATTTTATATAAATTGATGTGTGTTTTTTCAGACGTATAAGTGAATACTATACCCACACGAATAATTCATCCACGATGTTATAAAAAAAACCCTTTATCATAAAGCTTTTGCTAAATTGTAAGATCAGAGGTGAATTATGACATTGTTTATGGAAGCGTATAGTTTCAGTCTACGGTACCGCGAAGACGCCCCCCCCCCCCCTCCACCACCACCAAGAACACCCAGTCGACAATTAGGAAAGGACTGGAGAGAGATATGGAGCAGACGTTCTTACCGCTGCTATTATTGAAAGAGATGCGTATATGAATGTTTCTGGGGTGCTTTTGAGAAGGGTTTCTTCTTTTTGAAAAGAGGGAGTATTTTGTATGACGGCGAATACAGTCTAAATTAAAGTGACACATATCACTGAGCTCCCGATTTGGGGAAAGTTTGTCTGAATTTCAACTATGTTCTAGATTAGTATATTTGTAATGAATACCCGGGAGCATTAATGTAGGAATTACATATATTTCGTGTATTTAAGAGTATAAAACTCCAATGTCATAGGGTGCTGGAGTCACCCTACACAACTGCCTGACCCAATTCAGTTGGTTTAGGGAAGGGCCCCGACGCCTCTTATCTTAATGAGTTAAGTGATACCAGCTGGATGGGACAGGGTATATGTCATTATGTAGACAAATTATTCATCTCTACTCCCCGGGATGGAGGCTGCGATGTGGGCTAGTCACTATGTACCTCCTGCCTCGCTCTTAGTTCACATCCCTTTACTATACACTGGGGCAGCACCTTATGGTCTAGTTACTGCTCTCTCAGATTTGAATTCCCCAATGGAACCTCTGCCACATTCTTCATTAACAATATCAATTAATCTAAGGAATATATAGCGTTGGTATTCTACACAAATGTTCTTACTTATGCATGTCATCGAAAACTACAAACATATTTCTAAATGACATATAGTCAAATAGTGATCTTAGCCACTTTAATATATATGGCGCATTGCCCATTTCAACTTCAAGGGGGCAGCAGGGTGCAGGCTCAAATAATTTAAGGTCTCGTATCCAGATATATAACCGCTGCGAGATAGATTTGTATGATTTGTATGATTGGCTATGGTTACGTTAGGAAAGAAAAACAGTTGCCGATGAACTACCCAACACCCAGCCATCCCATTTTCCACCCCACCCCACCCGGGCCTCGGCGCTGTTCACTCAGTCAGTGAATAGCGCCACTGGTGTCAGTTGATGTAACTACGGAAGTAGGCCTACGGTAGCGCTGGAGCGGCTTGTCTCGGAACTAAAATGCGTGAACATGCCATGAACGATGGCGCTGAATGTATGCCTACCGTAAAACACCCAATGGATTATTACAGACTGTGTAAGTGTTGAGAACAGATTACAAAATTGCAGTAAACTGAAGTGTACAGAAATGGTACCTATGACGATTTTATTAAATGAAAAGTTTTGAACAAGCCAATAATGATACGGATCACTAGATGCTAAGCGCAGAACCAATAGGGCGGTTGCAACGGTTTTTGGGGTCGATAGGAGTCATTTTTTACTCTTTTTCCTGGGAAAAAGCGGAAGTGTTGCGGACGGTCTAGTGCCTTTTATAGAAGTATTTTGATTGTTTTTCAATGTCTCTTGGTAACATGTTATCAGAAAAGTTATATTATACGCTAACTAACGAGTTGATTGGAGAGTCGTGAATATTGGTTGCGCAGCAACGACTGCGATATTCTAAGTGACTAAAACCGATGAATTAGTCGACTGATTTAGTATATACAGAAAAATTTAATCAGTTAACTCGTTGGTATTATAACTATATAGCCTATGTCTGTAATACTCCAAAACGTACATTTTGAAACCATAAATTTTATAGTTGAATGTCGGCAGTGAACCCGGTAAATACGCAATGGCACTACTCTACTTGTCATTAAACAACACACATTTTAACCAGTTTAGAATATACAAATAATCCATGCAATAAACTCGTGTCAGATCCAATCCGTATAATAAAGGCAAGTATCGGGAGAGGAGTTGTTGGATAATTTTCGGTCGAAATATGTAAACATTAATTTTGTTAGAGACCTAATCACCATATCATAAGTGTTGATAATTAATGGGTCATTATAGATTAAGTATAGATGAAGGTAGTTTCAGAGGTATTTATTCAGGAAAAGACAAATTTCATTTCAGCAACACTCGCATCGAAATAGAGTTGAAGTAAGAATAAATTTTAAGCATGCATGATCCATGAAAAATGTGTTATTCCACATGAAGAAGAAAATATCTTGTACATAATAGTCTCCATTATTCTCCCGCAACGGGTTTCCATTTGTCGAGCTTAGACTATCAGATTAGGATGTAGATGGAATCTCGGGAAAGAGAGACTGTAATAACTGATATTAAGGAAAAATTGATTCCGGTCTATGAGAAAGAAACACGCTTGTGAGCCTAGCTCACATTAATCATTCTTTTTCAGGATTACAGCAGAGGTTGATACCTAAAAATATATCGGACATTTTGATAAATACCCAAGGACACATAATATCAAAACACAGTAGTGACAGACGAAGGGTTTCAAGAGAAATACAGAGTTTCATATTCCCGCCGATCATTTGATTTGGATTACCGCTCACATTGCTTGATCAACTGGAATTATCGCTCAGATACACCCACGCTATAGCATCAATTTGAGCAGTGGAGAACTGTCTCTCTGACTTGCATATACTTGGACTAATTGTTGTTTATATGATATGTGAAGACATTGTGAAAAATATGTGCGTTATAATAATCTAGCCAGTGAAGCAGGACTTACTGTGATCCCAGCTGAGTCTATATTTGCCTAACCTATTGATATAGCGCTATACCAGTGGCACCACCTAGTGTTTATTGTTGAAAGTACATAAATAGTTGTGAATATCCCTTGGAACCATGGAAGCTGTACTCGATCTACAAGCCTTGCATCATGCACGATTATTAGAGGACGAAATATACCACCATAGACAGATGGACACCTTTGCCCAGCTGTTCTGCCTGTTGAGGGCCAAAGAGCAGTTGAAACAGTGTGAAGAAGAAGTTGTGCCCAATGAGAACATTGAAGAGGAAAGTGCACCCAATGAGAACATTGAAGAGGAAATTGTGCCCAATGAGAACTTGACACAAGATGATGGATTGGAGGAACATGAAAGAGTCATGCACAATGAAACCTCCCAACAACATGTACAAGGTGATGTGGAGCTAGTGAGGGACACACACTGCGAGGAAGAAGTAATCCAGGAGAAATGGAAGATGTTAGGTACAAATTTCTGCTCCCTAAGTGTCATTCCAGAGGCACATCAGCATTATATTGTGTATTCGCAGTATTGGCTCAATAATGTAACCTTTCAATTTCTCCGGGTCCAGTTTGAACCTGGAGGTGAATGAATATGTTTTTTGAGTATTTAGACATGTTGCCGGATCAATAAAGTGAGAGTTGTTTATGAAAGAAAGAGTAGAATTGATAGTAATGTTTTGCTCAGTTATCAAAGAAGGGATAGTATTGTTTAATTGACTGCTGCAAATTAGTGTAACCTATCTATTAACAACATTTGTTTGTGTAAGTGCCAATGTCCAGTTTCCTCACTAGGTGACAGCCTCTGTAGTTGTCAAAACAAATGTCTAAAGGTGAGAAAAGAAGTCCAAGAAGATTGGAGAAAAGTATGTGCAGATTTATGTGAAGCGTGCGAATGATAGAAATAAATACCAAAAAGTGTAATTTAATTTGAGTAATCAGTTGTATGCCTTGCCATATTTGTTTGATGTGCTGACGAATTGTGTTTGGTCATAAAAAGTTTCAAAGCAAAATACATGAGCTGAAATCAGAAAACAGTATTTCTGCTAAAGAAAAATGAGTTGCAGGTAATAAACTATATGAACATACACAAGATGAGAGAGGGTAAGATGTAATCTAGATGTGATCTACCCTGAGAGGAGACGGTTATTTGTTGACATATTGAATAAAGTTGTGTTAAAAAAAAAACAAAAAAAAAAACTGATATTAATCCTTCATAAAGAGAGAGACACTGAAGACACTTGTATTCGCCGTGAAGCTCCAGTGTATACTGGAGATCATTTATTCTCAGCAGTTAGTAAGTTGGGCTAGTGTATATGTGGAGTGATGGTACAACATTCCTAGTCAGTCCTGGCTCCATGCCAAGACCTATAGTCTGACACTATGATGTGTCATATGCCCCCCCCCCCCTTCGAAATGGAAGTTTGGGGAAAATACTGTATGCCGTTAAGGTGAACTATAACTTTAAACTCCTTAAAATTTTGTCTTCTATTATTGAAACAATTATAAATCTTTTTTCTGTAAATTTCCCAAAATCAGTCTTTGAATACAAATTTCCATTAAAATTATGGCATACAGTGGGCACATGAAATGCCATAGCACCACTCTCACCTACATTTTACAAACTGCTTTCATTGTACATTTTCATTTTTTCATCCGAATTCCTATTGCTCCATGCCAAGACCTATAGTCTGACACTATGATGTGTCTAGACCTTCACAACTGTCTTTCCGTGATTTCTTCCACTCATGAAATCAATGTACCCGTCCCTTGCCTTGGTGAATCCATCGACGACATTTTCGACATAAGTCAGCTTTTTCTGTTAAACATAAAAGAAATGGTGAAAATGGTTTTACGAAAATGATAAAAAAAAATTACTATTATGGAAAATTAACAAAAAAATAAATATTCCCAGTGACCTGGTGCTCCAGAGGGCCGAGTGTATTTATTTCTGATGTTTTCATGGTATAGACAATCAATGTTACCTCTAGATATTTAAAATGTATGATAGGGGAGGTAGAATTCTAATGAATCAACACAAAGCAGGTTGAAAATGTACATTTTTGACCAGTTGTATGAGTTCTTTTTGCGCGTCTTCATATTTCTTGGCATCTTCGGCGAAAATAAGGTAGCCTTGGATTTTGAGCTTTTGGAATATCACGGTGTTCATAAAGTCCCGAGCTGCAAATATACAAGAATCGATGAATTAAATAAATACGAGTAAATAGAAATACAAGTTCCAGAGGGCGTATAGAATATCTATTGGTTCCTAGTTTTGATATGTCAAGATTTAAAAGATATATTATATGTCTAAAACACCATGAAACCGCATGAAAGCAGATATGATATACCTATATTTAAAAAGACCTTTTCTTTTAAAAAAAAAGAACTTATTTGACATTGATTAATAGATACATTTCTAAAATAGAAAGTTACTCAAGTCGGCATCTTCGAAATGAAATGTTTACTTGGTTTAATAGTTCGCCCTGTTGTGGGGCGTCTTCACAGACGACAATACTCTAGGAATGATAGATATTTATAAAATTGTCCATGATACAGTGGAGGTGAGATTCACCCCCCCCCCCCCCCGATTTTTGTTATTAATGGAAAAGGAACTAGAGAAGCAAATTCAAACTTACAGTGAGGTTTCATCCCTCTATTATAAGTAGACACAGATCCAATACCAATAACTCTTCCTCCGAATGCCATATGGTCACATAAAACTGTGAGACCAAATTCTCCTCCGATCTAAAAAAAAATAGATGCATAGTCCTTCTTTGAAGCCAATAAAGATCAAGATAGGAAGAAAAGACACGAATTAAGGTACAATAATTATATTAGGAAATAGAAAATTGTTTTTCTTTTAAATAATTCGACACTTACCAATTCAATGTAGATATCAACTCCATTTGGTGCATACTTTTTTAAGGACTTGCTGAGATCATCTGTTTTGTAGTTAAAGACATCGTCAAATCCCAACTGTTTCAACCAGTCAAGTTTATCGTTTGATCCAGCACAACCAATCACATGACAGCCCTATGGTAAGAGGAATTGAAACTGATTACACGAAAAGGAAGATTTCCATTTTTTTACCCATTCAATTTTCCCAGTCAATAAATCTCGAATTAATTGATATGGGAAAGTAAATGAACGTAGTAATTTCTTGGTAAGTTGCTAT
Organism: Sthenelais limicola; assembly: GCA_942159475.1. Lineage (NCBI taxonomy): Eukaryota > Metazoa > Annelida > Polychaeta > Phyllodocida > Sigalionidae > Sthenelais > Sthenelais limicola. The sequence continues at coordinate 36,593,106 of OW804098.1, forward strand.
TAACCCATTGCAAAGGAATTCACAAATTCGGTAGACGAATAAAATGCTTTATTATTAAATTATACATTAATCTACATTGTTATGGGATGACAATCACCACAATTTATCTCAATCGCATCAAAACCAACTCAGATTGCCTCGGTAATAGTCTCACTAGCTCTTCAACATAACGCACTCAGGGTATAAAGTATATCGGTTCTTTGTTTCTTGGCACCTTGAAAGTCGTAAAGACTGAAAACATGCAAGGGGATGCACAAACATCTCATTATAGATGGTACCTGCTTGCACACCGTAACATCAGAAGTTCACATTCACTATTCATATGTGATGTGCTCCAGGAAAATGAGTCACAAGTCGCAAAATTGATATTTCTCAAAGTGATTTATCCACAAGATCTCTTTGTTGGAATGTTTTCATTCTTGAAAATATTGCAAACAGCTTTTTTCAAAAATAAAAATATCAAACTTAAAATATAGAAACACGTATAGTAGTATGTCCTATACTGTTTATTATCGTTAGAATCGGCTTGATCTCATCTTTTTAAGTGATGATATCTCTAAATCTATTTTTTTCGACTTGTGACACCTCACATATGCCCTTAGCAGAGTCTCTTTTCAGACAGACACTCGTTGGTATAACGAACCCCCGCTTCCATCCACCTGGGAGTAGAGATGAATACTCTATCTACGTGCTTTATGGTGCTGTATATTTTTATTGTATCCCATTTATAGCGCACCTCTCATAATAATTATATGCGTATAATACACATTATAATGTAAGTGTGAATGGTTTACCTTAAGTTTGGCAAGTTGTCCAATGATACTTCCAACTACTCCAGCAGCCGATCCAATGAATATTACATCTCCAGGCTTTGCATCACAGTAATCTTCCAGACAACGGACGGCAGTGACTCTAAAAGACGTATATAATTTTTCATGTAGGATCTTCTTCAACATCTTTATTATGCATCTGTGAGTGTTGACAATACAGTCTAGGCTCACAACCTCTCAGATAATATTAGTAACTGCATGGTATGTGATTGATTGGAGGCCTACTGCGCTAATGGCTTTCCTGGCGTCTTGGTAATGTGATTGTAAGGGCATTTTGCGGTTTGGAGCAAGACTGCTATGGACTACTATCAATGTAAAGGGAAAGGAGAAATCCCATTTGAGATGAAAATAACTAACTGATACTTTACAAAATGTTAACAAGAACTATTATTATGGAGGTATAAACTGCGTTCGCAGCTACTTTCCCATGAAAAATACTTTTATTCCCTTGCTATTCTCTATTTCGACCCATAAAAAGTCGTGAATGCACCATGCATGAGATAATATACTAAAACAATTAGGCTCAGAGTTGAGAGGGTCCCTCCAAACTGAGGGAGGAAAATCCTCTCGCTCCAAACCGCAATATGCCATTATGATCCCATTAGGAAGCCTACTCCAGGGCCGGGAAAGTCATTAGCGCCGTAGGCGTCCAATCACTGACATACCCACCATTCTTATCTGATATGAGAGGCTAGCTGTGAGCCTAGACAGGTAATTTCCATTGTCAAAACTGTTCAATATCTTTATGCGTAGGCCTACTTGCAGCAAATAAGAGAAATAAGAAAAAAAAATTACTGTAAACTTAATTATTCATTCATTCATTATTCATTGACTTTTGGGAAAGGCGAAATTAATTAATTTTCCTTAAAAACATCGCCATTTCATCATGGATATTCTGGTTAATCCAGTAGAGAATACAGTTTTAGACTTACCCAGGCATGCCGCACACTCCCAGCATGAGGGATGGGCTGAGACCAAACAGGTCCGGAACTTTGCTCAAGGCACTGGCTCCATTACCGCTTCCACCTTCCCCCTTGCCAGGGTTTATTATGGTGTGCGTCCTCCAACCGAACGACCCCAGGTAGACATCCCCAACCTTATAACTGTCATCTCTGCTTTCTGCCACTCTGAATAAAAATATATGGCCTGTATACCTCATGCAATAATTTAAATGGCAACCATTATGAATAGGAATAGTTCCAACCAAATCGAGCTAGTAAGACTCGGACAAACATTAGTAAAGAAGTAAATTATCACTTAGAATATGTTTCAAAAGTATGTATCAAAAGTATTGCATGGACTTTAAAACAACATGTAACCTTTATTGTTCCAAAGGATTAAGATTTATAACCTTATAAGATCGTTGTGAAGATGAAGATAGTAACACTGTTAATTTATAATTTGCCAATTTTAAGGTATGCTTGGAAGACCAGTTTTAGAAGACAAACCCATTTTCTATGGAAAATTATGGAAATAAAATTCAATATAATTATATTATATATATATATGAATATTCCATATTATCTTTATTTAATTACCTCCCCCCTCCCCCACGATCATTTAAACTAGTTTCAAAAGCATAATTATAATCGAATTCCTTAGTGCTTGTCTCTACTATGGTGTATTCATTTATTGGCCATGTCTGATCAAAGAAGAGATAAAGAAATTACACCTTCGCATTTAGATAATATTCTTATCAATCGAAATATTATCTTGCACTCACCTTGAAACTTGTTGACCGATAACAGTTTTATCCGTTTTCCCTTCCTTAGCCATCACCGCCCTGTATGGGTAGGCATAAACAATGCAATCCATTAAATTCCATTGGCATCATTTCACAGACTTCTCTCGGTCATTCCCGTGCAAACCATCTATTTTCTCGTTATATAATTTGACTTAATGAGTTAAACATAATTTTGTCATAACTCACTTGTAGGTCTACCCCTGAAGGAGGTCACTATAACAGACCGAAACGTTGGGTAAAATAAAAACTAAAAGCAACTCACCAAATAAGGACGGGTTTTTACATATTATTGTCATAATTAATTAACTAATTCCTCGAACTCTGTGATATAAAATTATGAATGATAGTACTATGGACTCAAGCATTCCATGACGAGTGAATTATTTACATGAAATATCAAACTTACCAAATGTATGGGTCCAGCGATAGATACAGTGCCTCAAAAAGAACATCTGAAATTGGAAGTCAAACGAAATAGGTTTTAGGGATTCCTGCACCATGTGGATGAAATCAAACCAGAAGGCCTAAATCTAAAACTAGCATTTCGTGAGCAAGAACCCTTATTTTAAAATACCTCCTGGTTGCAATGATGGTAATTCCTCTGTTTGTATTTCCATTGTTTCTTTGGTAGGTCGGCCCTCGACCACCTTCACCAATTGCCATTTTTTCGCAGTCGCCATTATCAGTCAGTTGAGTTGCCGTTCAGGAATGACAGTGGTTTGGAGATGCAAAACTGTGGGTGTGGGTCTGAAGAGAGAGAGAGAGAGAGAGAGAGAGAGTGAGCAAATATGTACAGATACCCTGATAGTCCAAATGTTTATCCAGGCCCAGAGTGGGTGGGGGTGGGAGGGGGTGGGGGTGGGACATGCAGGGAAAAGGCGTTATACCAAAAATGTTCTGTAGGTCGTTGATCTATCTGCTAGTGAACATGGGAGCATATCGTGGCCTGGCCTAGAGATTATTGCGGGAAGCAACTAGAAGTGGAGACAGTGTGTTAGGAATTCATAAATCACATAAGATATATCTAAAAAATTAGGTAAACTCCGAAATATTTGCGTTCATAATTTTTTAACAATTTTAAATAAATTGGTTTGGATTCATATTCCGTTGCCATGACTGTCCAAATGACATTTAACTTGCCTCGAACAATTTGTGTTATCCTATAATAGTATCACTATCGTATTACACATCAACACATGCACGTCCAAAGTAGTCTAATACTAATACCCCAAGAAGAAGACGTAGTCAGAAGTAAAAGATAATTTTCACAATCAATTATTTGACATAATACAATAATGTCTTTTATACATGATTTATATATCTTGAGTCCTCTATGTGGTTAAAAAATGAGTCATGTTGATCCCCGTGACTATTTCAATTCTCCGAACTGATTTCCAGATGCAGATAGTTCCAAATTCAAGTCTTTATATATTTGATAAATAATAATGACTATGATAAAATATGATAAAATTATCTTAAACCATTCCATAATAGTCTCGGACAACTTTGTGTTTTAGTCCCCAATTTAGGGTCTATAAAATAAGAGATGTTAAAGACTCATGAACGTTTGGAAATTGCGTTGTCATCGTAGCTCTGTACAGCATATTTGTCAAGTGAAACCATACATAATTTTGGACCGTGTACAACACCAGACCGAAGTTCTTACAAATGTATTCCTATAGTAAAGATGTATTATTCCGCTCAAGAAATTCCAAATAGAAGTATATTGTGGCAAAAGCTCAAGCCCTCAAGCTACATTCTTGCCCCTCAGTAGCAGCCATATTGGATTTTGACCTAGAAAATGACCCTAAAAGAGAGAAATGACTTCAGAAAGTTTCCTCACTCCTGAAGACACAATAAACTGGTGTTACAAAAGTATGTGCGTTTAATTGGAGCTGAGCTATGACATTCTAGTTTCATGGCAGCAGCCATGTTGAATTTTGACCTTGAAATGACCTTGAAACTCAATATACTCCCCAGAAATGAATTCCTCATACTCCAAAACATCTAAAAAGTGGTACTACACTTGAAAATCAAGCCAGTAGAAGCCAAAATATGGTGCATTTGATGTTTGGTGGCAGCCATTTTGAATTTGCAGCTACCGGCCACCAGGGGTCTCCCCCGACTTGTAGCCAGTGATTTTTGAAAACCTTATGACCTGTTCTAACAGCATACCAAATTTCAAAAAGGTGTCACAAAGTCCACTATTCAGATCAAAATAAATGAATGCTATGAATCCTACAAAATCCTGTATTTGGGGTATATTGGCATAACCTCGATAAAAGAGTTAATATCTAAAATTCCTCAATACTTGGGAACGGTCACCCCCTGATTTGTGATTACCTACCTGATTGTGTTTTACCTACCTAATAAAACAGCAAAGAAAAAAACTTTATCCGACAAGTCCACGTTCAACCCTTTGGCTCCCGGACTACTACATTTCACCTGCATCACTGTATAAGTGCTTACCTTTACTTCATCTACAATCAGTGAAAATATCAAAAGATCAGGTTTTATCCTACTTTGATACATTGTCAGTGCATCCCTCTTCACACTTGCACAATTTACTAGAGCAGAGTCTGGCTCAATGGCACTTAACCTGCACCAAAAGGTAACAACATAGGCGCGGTGGAGGAGGAGAAAGCATATATTTGGCTGACATCCATCAGATTTGTTCAATATGGCACCAACTCTTTCATTCTGCCATTAAATTCCCAATCTGTAATTTCTTTGGGATTTTGCAGAGGTTCCGCTTCCAGACAAATTCTGCAGTGAGTAGACCAACCATAAACGAATACATACATTTTACTATTTCGTAAATATAGGAATTAAACCTACAAACGACAATCCGGTATGTTTTTTCTCTTATTTATTTTTCCCGACGCGTTTACTATATTTTACTATTTTACCAAAATATCTCATATACTATGGATTACATAATTTTGATATCACCAGGGATTAGTTAGGAAGGTTAAGATGTACCAGACACTAGAAGTGTAAGTAGAAATTCCGTTATTCGTGAATCAAGGCCAGAACAATGAGAAGTGCCACTTCAACATGCTCTTCTAAGATAGAATTTGTATATCTACATCGTTTCATGCCTAATTTGTAAAATAATTTTACCACAATGGGTTCTGTTTGGAGCAAAACGGTTATCTTAACATGTATCACAAGACAATATAATTATTCTCATCAATTCTATTCAATCAAACCGTGGACATAAAGCTTTCTCTCTTAACCGAAATATATGAGACCATGTCATGTTTCTGTCTAAATATGATTTGAATTATAAGTAAAGTTCACTTCACATAAACAGAGTAACTAATAAGAATTATCAAACAAAATATAGGAATAATTTTTAGATTTCCTAAATGTTAACATCATTTGGATTCCATTCATATCAACTCCTCAAATGTGATGGTATCTCAAATCCCGAGTTTATGACTGATTTTACTGTGACACATCACATACATTGAACTGTATTTCCCCTACAACAAAAATTGATACAGGGAAGGAGTCATTCTCCATACATATAGCTCATATAGGTAGTTTAAATTAAATATTTCTAGTCGGAGTAATAAACAGTGTTCAAACGATGAGAGGGTGCGATGTAAATGGTGTAATCGACCCCGGAGGAAGAAGTGATTTTTGTTGATAGACTGAATAAAAACTTTTAAAAACAAAAACACAATGACACAGGCGGCATCAATTTAGCCACACATTAATACATATAAATCACATATTTATAAATATCCCACATACCTATTGACAAAACACCCTTCACCCCTAGGTAATCATTATTAGTTACTCATTGCCTATTAAAGTGGCTAAGATAGTTAAAATGAGTAGTCATGGAATAGTGTGAAACTTTGTCAGTGTAATCATATATAATAGGTATAGCAATATCTGAAGTATTGAATATCAGCATTGCGTTTTTATTCAATGATTAGTGAATATGTGTAATGAATGGGTCAGAACATAAACCCATGTCAAATCCATGAGGAAATGGCTTTGGAGACCAGGAGGTGCTGCCAGATTTAGCCCTGGTGGCAGAATGCCCTTTGTACTGACCAGTGCCGACCTGGGTGTTACATAATTCCAGATGTCAACCCAACTGCCACTTTGAAATTTCTGGTTGGCAAGCAAAAACGATTTTGCTCACTATATTTAGCAAATATCTCATATAATATGAATTTCGTAGTTTTGATATTCACAGGAGTTAGTTAGGTAATGTGCACCAAATACTAGCAAATGAAGTCGAAATTCCGTTACTCGATAATCTAGCCAGCAACAGTGAGAAGTGTCACTTTAACATTTGTTCTAAATAAGACTCACCTTGGGGGACTTTGGTGAGTAGTACCAAAATTAACACCAGGTGGCCAGGCGGCCTACCGGCCCTAGGTCAGAGGTTGGCAGGGTTCATATACACATGTATGCTATAGTTCCGAGCTTCTCATCACACAATTCCCGATCATTAGTTTAGGTATTGAAGCCAAAGGCACAGAGTTTTTCTTTCAACATGCTGATAGACATCCCATGCCTCCTTATCCCTTGATATTGTGATAATACTTAGTATAACATAGAGCATAACATGGGTGTGACAATAGTCTATCTCTTGATCTCTCGCTCTATTTTTATCTCTTTCAGTCTTCCTTTCTGTCTCACACCTCTCACTCTCTTCCCTGTCCTCATCTCGCCTCCTTCTCCCCATCCTATTCTTTCACCCGCCCAATATAATTATTCTGCCTCCATCTTCCTTCTCCTCTCCCTATATTTCAATTCATCCCTCCCTATACCCCTTTATTGGCTTTACTTTCGCCAACCCTCTTTCTGAGAAAGTACCCTTTTCCCATGAAACCGCTGACTTTTCAGCCTTAAGAATCACCCCTTTTTTCAGAAAAAACGCTGACATCTTTAAAGTTAACCCCTTTTTATGAAAAAACGCTGACATTTTTAAAGACATAGATTTAACCCCTTTTTTGAAAGACGTAATTTTTTAACAAACACCATTATTCTTTTAACCCTGCAGTGTTCCCGAAAAGACGTCTGCACGTCTGCAAAATTTGATTAGATTGGATAAGGGTCGTAATAATCTATTCAGCTGTATTAACCTATTAAATTTTAGCCTTTCTTTTACTAGTTTTAGTCACTTATGGTAAGTGCAACAATGAACGCAGATACACTATATAAAAATCATCTATTTTGTAAATTGAGTTTACTTGTGTACAGTAGCGATTTCAGCGATTTTTTTGATATCCCATGAATTCCACCATTTATAGCACCAAATTTCACTAAATTAAAAATGAAAAAAAGAATTAAACTAACTGGAAAGTTCCTGTTTTTATTCCTTATTCCCACCACTGGATTTAATTAAGTATTATAGGCATAATCCAAATTAAAGCAAGTAGAGATCAGTTACCTTGAATAAATGATAACAGGCCTCATAAAAGTTCTTGGGAAATATACTAAATTTTATATGAAGATTTTTCTGAAAATATAGGACATTTAATTGGTACAAAATTTTGATAGGCAAATTATAGGTACAGATGGCCAACGTCGGTGACAAATGGCCGACGTGAGGCTTGTTGACGTCAGCCACATTGGCCTGCGTTACAAAAAAGTTTTAGGGAACACTGCCCTGTACCCTACAACCATAGTAGTATCACTATCATTGGCTTCACCACATCATTTCCTTACCTTTCCATTGTCAAGTATTTCTCATGTATGGACAGAGGGAAGGGCAGAAGGAAGGAAAGGCAGAAGGAAGGAAGGGCAGAGGGAGGGTGGAAGGAGGGGAGAGAGAACAGTGAATGAGAGATGCAAATATAGAGAGTCAGAGGGGGAATATACCATAGGAGGGGGAGTTCAAGAGGAATTAAGAGGGAGAAGAGGGGTGAGTGAGTGAGATTGGTGTACTCGGCCATACTATCTCCCTTATCAACACTTTTAAGTGTTATATCAAGGGCGGGAGAGCTGAGAGGGAGGCAGTTTATGATGATACCCAGGAAATAGAGATAAGAGACAGAAAGGCCCTTTAAGGTCTTACCCAGGACCAGAGGGAAGCGGGCCGGGGCAGATATGCCTATGGCGGGAGGGATAGAACAAGTAGCATTGAGAGGCTGGGCAGAATAAGGGTGTCTGTGTGAGAGAGAAATGAGGGACAGATTAAAATAAAGATGGGCAAAATGAAAGAGACGGATAGGGATGAAAGAGGTGTCTGGCATTGTTATTGAGTGGCTTTCTTTCTATTATAGTAACTCAGCAGACAGCATGCAACGAAGTGGCTGACCTATATGTCCTAGGTTACCGGGGGTCAACCTCTATCTTCCAGGGCCGCTTCTTGGCGCCACCTGGTGATTAATTACATTGTCACTAAAGTTCGCGTCCCGCGAACTTTAGTGACAATGTAATTAACTTGGCAAGTGTTAAATGTGCATCAATGCTGCTAGAATAGAATAGTATATTCATATACTCGGTCTCCATGGCCAAGAGAGCAGTATTCTTTGATGATCCTGTACTCGGCCATACTATCTTCCTCCCTCGCTATGGGAGACAGTTTAGAAGCCTGATTATTGGCACACATGAAGGTTATACCATGTGTATATAAATTTTTTTAATATGTGTAGATAAGATTCCTAAATGTAATTCGCTACATTGTGTTCAACCAGGATTCATATCAATATGATAATTTTGAGCCTATAATTTGTACATGTATAGAAAAACAGTATTATACAGGGCTGCTGACTCTTGGAACTTCCCTGCATCTTTCTAATTCTTATGATATAGACTCAATATATTCTGTAAGTTTCTTATGTTTCCTATGATCATTATTCAATGATTTTTCTTTTATGAACGATGACATATATTTATCAATTTGTTTTAAGTTTTACTTTCAAATGACTTGTTTTTTAAATATTCCCAGCTACGTATAATCGGGCATTCTTCCAGATCGTTATTTGTAACTTATAATTTAGACATAACTTAATAATGCAAATAATCATACATGTATACGTTCTCATTAATCATAATTTCAATCAAATATGATCATTAAAATCAGAATTTACAATTTCAATTTTCCTAAATTGGCGAAATATTATTTCAAACAAGAAGCTTTAGCAAGAAAGATCCATTGGAACAATAAAGCTTTGATATCGCTGTATAAAACTCACTTTGACAGTTAGTTTGTTAACTCACTTGGCTACCATACCTCTTCTTTCTTAACCTCGTCACCACTGTAATAGTTTTAATAAAAGCTGGAAACACAAGTAGACTCTATAGGCCGATTTTATTCTCCACTTAAGTTCACAAATGTAAAGATGAGATTGAATTTGCCAGTCTTATTAAAAATATATCACTACTAAACTCAAACCTACCATATAACTACCAAATCGACCCCGGTTTCATCTTGGGTTTCAGCACGGAGATTAACTAATCTCCCATAAATCAACAACTTACATGTCAAACTCATCGATGACTTAGTACAAAGTTACCTATAACCCATATCCTCTATATGGGTCCGATTTTCAGAAAATGTACAATTGGCAGCTGTACACTTTTAGTAAATTCTGCTAAATTAGGCTGCAATTTGGTCAATACTGGGTAATTTCGAGTATATTTGGCATTGCATTGATTCTAGCAATCTGTTTGGTTAGGTATAACTGTATTTTGAACTATATTTTCGTCTGAAATTTGGGTTATTTGAGAAGATTGACGAAGTTGAATTGTACATTTTCTGAAAATCTTACTCATATACATATGTACCCAGTAGATAGCTAGTCCCTAGTAGCATGGCATGCACTGATAGACCAGATTGTTAACCCGTCGTTATGCAAAATATAAAGAATCGACTATGTAGCGGATGTTTCATGACGATAACAAAATTCTTCATAATTGAGGAGAGATAACCCACATATGTAATCTTATCTTGTTGGGCTATGGGTTTGATTATATGTTTCAATATTGAATATAAATGAATGCCCTACCACTATAGGCCTATGTTACACAGTATGCCCCTGACTAGTTTAGCTATTGGATATGGACCAATAAAAACACTTTTATAAAACACAAGAAATGACGCCTATAGCATGTTTATACCAGCAGGAGGCGATACAAAAATCCGGACCAGCTTTACAATATTTAATTAGTATTGGATGGAATTCTACCAACTACTATGGATATCACTATTATTTTCGATTCGGATCTTCTTGGTTTGTGTGACGCATAGAGTACTCAAATGAGTTTTTGTTTGACTTTCTTTATTGCCTATATGTTTAATGTTTAAATATTTAATTAGATTTGTCCCCAAAGAAAAATACATAAATTCAATTACCCCTCAACCCTGGAGATATAATATAATATTTGAAGCCCAAATAGCAGAAACAACTCCGCCTTTGGAATAAAAGCAATTTATTTATTTCAGATTAATCATCTTAACAAGAAACAGTCTACAAAAGATTTAATAGGCAAATGTATAGTTTGTACACCTATATTAGTATGAAACAAAATAATGAATAACTATTGACATTTCCTTCCTCAATTTCCCCACATGATCTTTTGAGTCCATCCGATAACATTATTTTATGACACATGAACATTTCGTACAAACAATTTTTTTAAAAAGTGGATATAAGTGTATTTATTTGGGTAGGCTCAATAGGAAATAGTGGCCAAACCTAGTTACTTCATACCGCATTCCAAATTGAAAAGTATCATTTATTTTATTTACAAATGGCAGTATTAATGGATCAATGTATGGATTGGAGATACACTTGTGATATAAACAATTATTGATCATAACTATTAACTATCCGGTATTCGACTGTCCTCAACTTGCTTGGATGACGGCATGTACACTTTGAAGGAGAAGTCGCTGCGAGGGAAAGAACCCTGCAAGAAAAACGATAAGAGAAATCAACCAAGAAATGCGGACCAACGTACAGTATTATTGCTTCAAAATGTGCTACGCCGTCAAGAACAATAGGAAGGTAATTTCTAACTCTAAAATCCTAGAGAAAGGCTCACACAACAGAAAAACAACATATAGTTGTCATAATCCTGTCTAGGAGACTAGAATCCTGTCCTTGAGATTATTAATGTTCTTAGTTGGTCTCTAGAATGTTCTTTGTCAAGGGTTTTTACCCTTACTTTAAACTTATAAAGGGAAAACCTTATTGTTGATGGGAGATTAATAAAGGGAATTTATTGTTGAAGTTGAGAACTGGACTGATGAATTATTTGAGAGCCGATTGACTAAACTCATAAATAGAACTAGAATACAAAATCCGACCTACTGACTGGTAGGATGCATTTACTTTCAAACTAAAGACACTATTAGAGATCTCAGAGAGGAGAACTGACTGAGTAAGTGGGGAAGATTTTGAGGAATTTAAATCTGCAGCCAAGGGCCACTTCAGTTTAATATGACAATGAGGAACGTGTATCTGATTTGGTGTATAGAAGATTTAAAACAAATTAAAAACTTCATAAAATGAGCTGTCTCATGTTTGCTCAACTCTCTCGCTCTCAGCTCTAGAATGGCAATGTATTTGAAAGTATGTATCCTCATCATATATCATCATTTCTACACTCTTCCATTTCCTATCATCTAGTAGTAGTAATGTATTAAAATAACATCTCTGGCAGGATGACAGGAACAGAAAATAAAGAATTTGCAAAAATAAATAAATAAATAAATAGGTTTTCACACTTACAGGGTTGATGAAATTGGTTTCACCTTGGGTATTGCTGTAGGGGTCGTACTTGTCTGCGCAGACTACAAGATCAGGTGCAGGGTAGAGGCTCAGGGCATGGTCGAACGCCCAATACACTGGTTCCACGTGCATAGGGAGCGGGCACAGGTGTCCTTGGCATAATAACGTCTTGGTGAACTGCATTTGATAATCAAACATTACACAATATTAAGATTAATTAAAGAACAGTTTATTCTGTTAGTTAAAATGTTAGATTTCTTAAAATGGGTATACTTTCCTATCGCAGGGTTTGTTTGTTTGGTGTTTTTGGGGGGGCGAGGGGGGGGGGTTATTTAAAATGAGATAAAAGAAAGGGGTTACATCGTTCATGAAATATCTTGTTATCTGTACACATTTATATCGTGGCTAGAAGATGCCATCGCACCTCATACAAAACATGAGAAAAAGACCTGCAGGTCTGTATTTATAACATGGTTACATCGGTAAACACAAGTTGGAAAAGATTTTTAAATGTGGAATACGTTATTGGATTATTAAGAATAAACCATTGCATTATGATTAACTTGCTCTCATTGTACTTCGATAGGGTAACTGAATAAAAAAAAACAAGCCCTGGTCTGAGAAGATTAGCATAGGCTTAGTCGAATGACTTTACATTCTGATTATTTCCTTTCCACAAAAATTACTAAGTGTAAATATATATATATATATATATATATATATATATATATATAAGACATTTATTCATAGAAAACCATAAACCAATTTTAAGAGTCGAATACATAAAAAGAAAGTTCGATTCCTTGCACCATATAATTGATTTGACAACTGTTTTTTCCCCATCAGCAGCACAATTTATTAAGTTATTATATAGGATTACAGAACATTGTGATGTCACTTACATGAGTAGTAATATCTCCTTCGGATGGGAAACGGACGCAGTTTCGGCACATTTTCATTACCAGGTCCTCGCGAAACACAACAATTTCTTGGGTACAGTATCGAATGCGGCAGGGATTCGTGGCAAAAACAGCTGTTGGTATTTTTTCTTGGAAGTCTCGAGTAAGAGCAGTAGGTATGACAGGTCTGCAAGATATTTAATGAATGCAATTACGATGTAACCATGCTGAATACGATTCTTATTAAAAGAACCAAAAATGTTAAACTATTTGAGGAATATATATCAACTGGAAGAGTATAGCTGTCTAATTGAATGACCTTAAAGTAAATAGTTAGGTTTAGACTAAGAAGTATAGAATAATAACTCGGAATTGTCATTTGCTAATGTTCGTTCACCGAGAGAAGTAGTGATTGATTTATTGGTACAAGAAAATATGAAAATCACAAAAACATGTCAAATAGAAATAAAACCTTTTGTGCTGTGTGCTACCACTTAATGACTCAAACACTCGTGACGTCATAATTCTATGATGTAATTACACTAACAGAAGAGATTTTGATTGGATTATCTCTGTCTTGTTGCTAATCTGTCTTTTGCATGGTTTCCAAGTATTATGTCAAAAGTATTGCTTGGTATGGTGGCTTAAGAGTAACAAAACTTTAAAACCAGATGACTGATGCTTTTAAACTTCAAAATGCTTCCACAGAATAATTTAATTAAGTGAGATAATGATACATTTAATGTATTCCCTCAAATTTGAGATTATAAATTCTAGAAGACCCTAATTTTCATCCGATCTTATAATGGTATCGTTTCGTTGGAAAAAAATAAATAAATAAATAAAATGATATAATAACTATTATTTTGATTGGTATCTGTTCTATACGTTCTATAGGGTCAACAGATCAGGAGCAAGGGGGAGACCAACATAGGGTCATCTTGGGTAGCCATTATATAGCAGTAAATATAAATTAATGTAACTGGTGCAACAGGCTGCCTTCCTGAATTAAAAATATGCATAAACGAAATTCAATTATAAAAAACTAGTATACCTTGGTAAAATGTGTCCGCTTCCTGGATCCTCTGGACCAGGTACAAATATGAAACGACTTGATTTAATTATTTCGGGTGTTTCTTTTAGAATCTGTGCCAACTGCTCGAGGGATTCTGTTACCAAAAAGTAAAAAAAAGTATTACATAAAGTTAGTGCCTTCACTACTATGGGAGTCCAGAAAATATGAACACGAATCATGATTTCCCTAACCTCTTAGTAGTCTATGGTGGTTTTTCCCATAAGTTTTCGATGTGAAGTTGCCACAGAATATAAATGCCGTTGGGGGAGAGTCAGCATAGCCCATGAAGAGAGATTGTAATTTCTCTCGAACCTGAAAAATAAATTGTATGTATTCTATAAAAGCATTCAGTGTCTACCTATTGTAAGTGCTGTGTTAAATTATATAAATTATGTAATTATTAAATTATGTAATAATGATATGAAGCGGATCTTAAGCTTTCTCTGGCTGGCTTTTCAACAGATATTCACCAGATTGGGAGGCTAATTACGCTTATTTATGTATTAGTATATCTATATTGGAGAGAATATTGGAAGAAATGATATGAACATTAGTTATATTTGAAATAAAGATCGTAGGACATTAACACTATCTTCGCCTAGTCCTAACACATATACCATTCTAATCATCAATCTCGAGTTAAAGGAGTAGGGTAACTTTCCCCAGTTCAAACGACCTTAATTTCAGTTAAAGTGACACTTCTCACTGTTGTTGGCTAGATTATCGAGTAACGGAATTTCTACTTCCTTTTCTAGTATTTGATTCACCTTACCCTACCTAACTAACTCCTGTGGATATCAAAACTCTAACATTCATATTATATCAGATATTTGGTAAAACAGTGAGCAAAATCGTTTTTGCTTGCCAACCCCAAATGTCAAGCTATGTCAGAGTGGCAGTTGGGTTCTGGCATCTGGAGTTACATAATGCCAGCCTTGACCAAAGGTCACTGGTAGACTCCTATGTTAAATCTAGTTACATCAATGGTCACATAAGAGAGTGGGGGCACCACTTGACGGCTACTATTCTGTGATTTGAAATCTGGTCTATTCATTACACTTATTCAATGATTATTGAATGAAGAAACAATGTTGGTGCTCCATACTTTAGATATTGTCATAGATATCCTATATGGTTACACTGAATAAGTTTCATGTGATTCTGTGACTACTCGTTTTAACTATCTTAGCCACTTTAAACTTAAAAATAACAATCTAAATTGTTGGTCAAAGAGCCACCACTAACCTTAGATTGGTCTAACCACACATCAGATAGGAAAACAAACATCGCATCCTCATTGTCACGTTCAATCTGTTTTAACTTAGTAGATGACTTCGGGTTTGTTGAAGATGGCCCGCCGAAGAAATTTATATTTCCAAAATAAGCTCTGAAACAGAATATGGAAATTCACTGGTAAGGAAGAAATGAACCAAATGCTATCTAGGTAGAACATAAGTCAACCATTGGCCCGTTTTCCGGGCGCAACACAAAGTTATAGTGTTTTACGCTATTGAGCAATGACCAGCAAACCACAACAGGGAAATTTGGTTTTGACTAAACGAAATAGATTCCTCGCTCCTTACAGACCTCAGATGTTATCTTTAATATAATGTGCGCTCTGCCTTCAGCGTCGGACAAAATTATCAAACATCACCTGAGGGCTTGACAGTAGCTCAGGTTATATTTCTTTATTAACGAAAAAAATCAATTTCTACGAATTTCATACAAAATATTTATTTCAAACCATGTGAACTCATTCGTTCCGTTTCGTCCGTGTTGCTTAATTCATATGCTACAGCTAATATTGGGTGAGCCACTAGAAAATGTACAATTCACCAATCCACTCAAATAACCAGGCAAAATATTGCTAGAATCAATGCAATGCCGAATATACTCAAATTTACCTAGTATTGGCCAAATTGCAGCCTAATTTAGCAGAATTTACTAAATGTGTACCGCCGCCAATTGTACATTTTCTGAAAATCTGACCCAATTTTATTTACTCATCAGCTAATGCCAGTGACCACTTTTGAAAATGAAATGATTTTTCGAACTTACAATGTTGTCTTGGACGTCTCGGGGGGAGGGAAACCAAAAGCTGTTACATTAAACACACCCTTGTCGTACGAGCCTTCCGCCAAAACAAAACAGTTCTCCGTGAACACGCCCGAGTGAAAGTTGTACAATATCGTCAAGGAATATATGGTGAGAAAAGTTGATGAAATCATTTTAAAGAATACTCACTTACGATTGTATCAAAGTGTGACACACTATTCATAAAAACTTTTCAAAGTCAATGCTAAGTAAATATCTTTTTTCAAACCGAATTTGAGGAATGTCAGACTTTGTTAAAACGTCATCACATTCAAAAAAAGGATATTGCCTCAGAAAGATCTAGTGGCACAGCCCCAGTGTTATCTTCGAGGTACCATTTCCCCTGAAATAAAGAATTGAATTCTTTTTTGTTTCATCGATCAATTCATGAGTTCACAGTTCACTCCTCTTGTACTCTTTCTATTTTTCAACATTATCCTGAGGACTCACATGTGGACAACTAGTTATATCATAGTTGCGCTATGCCAAAAATATTGAGTTTTTGTTTAATTGTGTAAAAGCGCGATTTCTTAAATATCGTCTAAAGCTAGAAACCCATGTGCCCGTAGTGCGTGCTGCGCACTGCGTGGTGCGTATAATCTGTTTCCATGTGTCCGTGAAAAGTCTTGTAACGCTGCGTACAAGTAACTACCTGTGATGACGTCACCAAGTACATTTCTATATGTTCAGGCAGCGTAATGCGTATTCAATCGCCTCCTGGAGTGATCGGAATACGCAGTGCGCACTACGCATCACGCATACATGGGTTCAGTCCTGTTAATTTCTTTACTTTTGATTTTCACGCACTACGCACCACGCATCACGCACTACGGACACATGGGTTTCTAGCTTTAGCCTCTATTACCTGTACAGTATATTCTAAACTGATTTAAAGACGACCCTTTTGATGACCAATTAGATTTTGAGAATTGTAATTTTGGCCAATCAGATTTTTTTTCACGAAGTTTGGTTGTAATGAAGATCTCGAATTTGAGTTATTGGAAATTTACAAAAATACTGAGTTCAGTACAAATTTATATTGAAAACTTGCATCCCTGTTATATATTTTACGAGTAAATAAAAAGTGATGTCCTGATTGTGATACGATGAAACGTATCACGAATATGATTTTTTTCAATAAAAGTATTTAAAAAAAAAATATTTGTACATGTGAAGACTGAAAATACCTCTTTGAGCTGCGTCAGCATACCCAGGACAATGATGTCCCCCACTTTTGTACTGCTGCCTAGAAGATACTCAACAGGATGAAGCTGCAATAAGAGATATTTCATAATTTGTATTCCATACAAGAGTATTAATCATTCACAAGTGAACTTTAGTGAGTAGTCTATCTGACACCATCAACTCATCCTGTCGGATATTAGTATACTTTTCAATTGTAACCATTCAAGCCGGAAAAGTACCGATATCTTGTGCACGAAGCCGAAGCATTCCCATTTATTGCACCAATGAAATAAGGCACCAATGTTATAGTTACAGGCATTATTTTGTGTGCTTTTTGCCTTTTAGTCAAGTGAGTAAATTTGCTCAAGCTCATACATTAGTAAAACTGCAACAGGTATAATATTTTTTCAGATCCAAGACAATACAGATTAGGAAGTCTTCTTGTCAATGTTCTCACTTTTGAGTAAATAAGAAAAGGATTCCCCTGAGTATCACCTAATCAGCTACATGAACACAGTTACATAACTACACTGTATTTCTTTTATATGTACACCAACTGATGGAGTGACTAGAGAGCACGCAAACATCTTCTCCAGGAAAACATGATGGGGGAGTCTTAATACTAACTGGACTTTATAAAACCATTGTGGGTTGATTGTGGATTATTCAGAGACGACTTGAGTTGAATTGGATTTTAACGGTGTCAGTTTTTTTCAGTGATGATACCCAACGTTTCCTGACTTCACCAGGGGTGGTCAGTACAATAATGAGGAAAAGTACCGGTATCAATAAAAAGAACTATTTTCACAATATAAATTTTTCAATACCATACAAGACAGCATGAAATCGGTTTTTGTATTAACATTCCTGAGAAGGGTCTACCGACCCCATTCGGGTCGACCATACAGCTGCCCTCATGTCATTTTTATCAGCCTTTTCCTCTGTCCAGTTCATATTCCCCCATATCAATTGGTGTCAGATTTATTAGTTTGACTGTGTGGTACATGATACTAGTCGCATTTTTTAATATGATATCTATCAGACAGATAGATCAGATCTACTTATAAACAGTTGAACTTTCTGAATTAATTGAAGTATGGGCTTTCAATCGTTTTTGGGGCATAAGTAATAGTATTCAATCGTTGTGGCGTTATGGAGTTAAAACGGAGGAAAATGATAACTTAAAGCAAGAGGTGAGAAGAGGGAAGGGGAGAAGAGGAGTAGGGGGAAGGATGAAGAAGGGGGAGGGTAGTCGTAAAAAAAGTTGAAAGTTGGTCGAAAAAAAGTTGAAAGTTGGTCGTAAAAAAAGTTGAAAGTTTGTCAAAAAAAAGTTGAAAGTTTGTCGGAAAAAAAGTTGAAAGTTGGTTGGAAAAAAAGTTGAAAGTTGAAAGTTTTTTTGAAAAAAAAGTTGAAAGTTGGTCGGAAAAAAAGTTGAAAGTTGAAAGTTTTTTTGAAAAAAAAGTTGAAAGTTGGCCGGAAAAAAGTTGAAAGTTTTTTTGAAAAAAAAGTTGAAAGTTGGTCGGAAAAAAAGTTGAAAGTTGGTCGCAAAAAAAGTTGAAAGTTGGTCGAAAAAAAAAGTTGAAAGTTGGTCGGAAAAAAAGAGTTGAAAGTTGGTCGAAAAAAAAGTTGGTCGTAAAAGTCAGTCGTTCGTAAAAAAAATGAAAGCCTCATGGTTTAATCCAGCTTGTTCTTAAACAACTTTAATAATCATAAAATTCCCTAAATCGAATCATTTATATTTGCTAATAAACATCTAAATATTTAAAACATGATTTATCACATTACTTTTACTTTCAACCATTTCTATAAGATGCAGAAACACCCAAAAAAGTTCCGTTCCGTTTCCTTCATTCAGATTCCATTTGCCATTACTTTTACTTTCAACCATTTCTATAAGATGCAGAAACACCCAAAAAAGTTCCGTTCCGTTTCCTTCATTCAGATTCCATTTGCCATTACTTTTACTTTCAACCAGTTCTATAAGATGCAGAAACACCCAAAAAAGTTCCGTTCCGTTTCCTTCATTCAGATTCCATTTGCCATTACTTTTACTTTCAACCATTTCTATAAGATGCAGAAACACCCAAAAAAATTCCGTTCCATTTCCTTCATTCAGATTCCATTTGCCATTACTTTTACTTTCAACCGGCCGAGCGGAGAGCTGTCAACTGGCTTACGTCACACTGTCTTACGTCACAAAAGAGGTGCCGACTCCCAGACTACACTGTCTTACGTCACAAAAGAGGTGCCGACTCCCAGACTTGTCAACATTGCCACGTGCAAAGTAATACCGTCCCTTGGGTTGAGTAAAAAAAGTGACGTCAGAATTCTGGGATTCCCCTTCCTATCATGTCAACATACCTGACAGAACAACGTGTCTCCCCGAATAATAATATTACCTGGAACTTTTGCCCTGTGCTGGATGCTCCAGTGACTTCAGGAGAGAAGAGCTCGTGACGTGTCGTCCTCTAGAAAAAACAACCACCAGACATAAGATTAGATTCGAAAAAATTGTATTCAATCATTTGAGTGCATCAAGGCTATTGAGAGGTTTTACAAGCCCTCTTGTTTCTCTTACACATTTCAATAGTGGACGACAATCTGTACTATTATAAATTTATTCGGTATATACAACTCATGGCGTACAGTTTTTACAACTTCATATGTTGCTCTCTGATTTAAATAGTTGTTAGTCTATGAAGGTTTTCCATCGGACCAGATTGCGTACTTCCTGTCATATGATCTAAATGCATTGACTACCGTAATAAATATATTCCCTTTCAATGAATCTGCACGTAATGAATATCAAGAGATTCATTCTAACCTGATGTAAAACCTGATAACGTCTTCTATAGATATCTGCTTTAGTGTCAGCATCGCTATGAAGGGCAGTGCTAAAAGCACCAACAGTCTTACTTCTGGAATCGAGAAAAATATCAAGGTTTTGTGAATAGGGGGATGGGAGGGTCAATCACAAATGGACGATTTAAACAATTCTCCTGAAGGGGAAACTGTCAATCAAAGGCTGATATATGTTTCAGACCAGGGAGGTATATATATACCTCCCAGTTCAGACTTAAGAGTTGTGATAATGCTTGTATGAATATCGTTCGGTAACGTTACTTAACTTAGTGCGATAGCGAATTCCATGTTCTATACAAGTTTAAGAACTCACATGAAATGTGAACTATTCACAAAATGATCGCTCCTCCTGTACTTTCCATTTTTCAATACTAACTAGCAAGTTTTACTAATACCTGTAATTCTGGGATATACAAACAAAAAATTACGTGGGATGGTAAAAAAAAAGAAAGAAGAAAGAAAAAACAAAGAGAAGAAGTTTAGTAGTACTTACGGGAGGAATTTTTTTCTTTCATTTTGATATGTGAATCTTGGCACGGAGAATACATCAATAACACTCAAAATCTTGTCACTGAAAAGAAAAATATCACATATGAACAAGCTGGGCATCTAATTCCATCTGCCAGTTTCCTATTTCACAAATAACACACGAAACAATAGAGAATAATAGACATTAATGTTCCCCACCTGTCTTCCTCCTCCTCAGCATTTAACTCAAGAACAGCTTGTTCGCACACTTGCCTATCGATGGTTGCATTAGGAACTAAGCAGATAAATATTCATCGATTTAAAAAGGTATACGGTATTCAAATACAAGTTATTTCTTAGTATTACCATTGATCTGTTTGATCATTCAGTGAAAGTTAAGAAAAAATCGATAAAGACAAGATTTAAAAACTTAAAAGATATACAGTATTCAAAGAAAAGTACCGTACTGAACTAACAGATTTATACATAGCTCTGGTACTAATAAAATATCATCGATTTGTTTGTTCATTCTGTATAACTTGTATTTGTATTTAAAATATTTGTATTCGGCACAAAACATTATGTAACGAATACAGTTAATAAATAAACACATGTGAGCTAATAATATATAAAACAGATCGAAGTTCATCTTACGAGGTAATTTCTGGATGACTTCTAAGAGGCGGTCAATTGCTTCTTCTCTTTGTTTTTCTCTGATTGGTGCTAGAATTTCGACAAGGTATTTCGTGGCCTCGCTGGAAAGAGAAGAATCGACACATGTCACTAAAAATCCTGATCTTAAATACGGAACTACTATAAAAACTGATAAATTAAATCAAATTAATGTAATTGACATATATGTTAATGATATGACTTTCATGATTGTAGCCATTATTAAATCATAATATTCTATTTTATAACAGTGTACAGAATATCAGAGTTGTACATTACATGTACAACTCTGAGAATATACATAATATCGTCTACTCTAGTTGTTCACGATCTATTTCTTCTGTGACTGATGTGGTAACGTTATCCTTTTTCTCAGCTTGGATGGAAACTACTGTACGGTATTTCACAAACTGTTTCAGCTCAATAAAAATGTTAATTTAAGACATAATAAATAATTATATATGAAACATAATAATGCAGGCCTAACATGGAGGTTTAAACAAAACTGGGGGGGGGGGGGGGGGGGGGGGAATGTTTCAACTATTGTTCTTGAACGTTCATTAACATGCTAAATAAAATTGGCCACTGAGACCCCTCGAATAACATCCCTGCCTGTTCCCATTCATTTTGCACTGTGATGTAAACAAAGCGGGCGATAATATGGTGATCATGCAGTTGACAGGCAGTCACTGCTGCCAACGGAGCTGCATTACACAACAAAAATAAAAACAATGAAAGTTACAATAGTATACGGAGTTATTCTTAGTTGACTCACGTTCTAAGCATCAGGCCATGCATTTTGAAGGTGGTAGAAACCTGCGAGCGTATTTTCGCAGCAGCCATGATTGAGTTCCCGCGCTTTGACCGGGTTCGTTACCTTCCCGATAGGAGAGCTTTGGTATTTTGGTTCTTAATATTTTTACTAGGGGGCAGAGTTGCTTTTGCCGCCTTCACTTTCAGCCGTAAAAATGTTAATGGGATCTCTCTGCCTAGTAGTCGGATATGTCGGAGGGTACTTTGGAGATAATCGTCGATTAAGTTTGGTATATTGAGCACGGATTGAACAATGAACCCATAATAATTATTAGGAGTCATGAGGGGCATTCAGTTTCAAATCGAAATTTTCATTGCATTTTCTTTTTCCCCCCAATATTATTTTGGCATTCAGCAATAGGTATAAGCAATTTGAACATTCTTTTTTGTTTTTGTAAATTATTTTTAAACATTTTATAGAGTCAAAAATACAAAATTGCTGGTAGGACAACCATTTTCCCCCTAAAAAATGGGCAAAATATTTTTTTTTTATTTTTGCAACAACCTTTATTTCTTTCACATGTTAGACAGAGAATCGATGGAATTTACATCTAGGATAAACTCTTTGTTTCGCTTCTGTTAAGCTTCCTTTGATGGTATCTTGTCACTCTTTATATGAAAAATTTTCTACCTTTTGTTGTTTTTTCTCATTGTTTTAATCTATCGATAAACTCATCTATGTCCACCTTTAGGTTAGACCATATTCTGTTTTGTTCTTTTCTATTTTCTCCTTTGCTCGTATTAATGATTTCTAAGGTAATTCTTGATCTTAGGTCATACAGTATTGGGATGATATTGAGTTCGCCATCATGGAAAAGCTTTTGTCTATGTATGACAGCTTTGACTTGGAGTATAAACCAATTGATGATTTTTGACTGCACATTATTTACTTCAATACCAAATAAAATATCTTGTACTTTGTACACGACCCTGTTTCTTTCCTTGTGGAAGAATCTTTCACCATTTGGTTTTATGTTAATGTATTCCAGTTCGTACAACCATTCTATTACCGTTGACCAGGTCTTTCTGGTTCCTTTACATTCCACTAGAAAGTGATTTAGGGAATCTTCTTTCTCGCAGAAGTCACATTTTGGTTTGTTTTTAATACTGATTTCACTTAACAGTTTGTTTGTGGTCAGAGCACCGTGTAGGATTTTATATTGCAACACTTGCAATCTAGTCTCCGAAGAGCATTTATACGGTAATGTAAATATTTTCTTCCATGCTATACCTTCATACTGTTCATCGGATAACCTTAGGATTTGTTTCCACTTTAACAACTTCTCCCATTTTGGTTTTCTCTTTTGTATTAGACTCAAGTATATCATTTTTGCTGGGCACCTTATTAGGTTTAACATTTTTCCTCCAACATTAAATTCTATATCATTATTACACCTCTGAGGATTCTCATTTGCTATTTTAGCCAACCATTGTGCAGGGATTGCTTTTTCCAGCGCTCTAATTTCATAGCAGGATGGTACAAAATTAAAGGTCTCCAAGAATATCTCGTTTGGTAAAAGAGAACCATTTTCGCCGAATATATCTCCTATTACACGTATACCTTTGTCTATCCAAGGCTGCCACCTTAGCATTACTCCCTTGTGTTTAATATTTTTATTAGTCCATATTCTCTCTTTAAGAATTTGTTCTATCGTTTCAGGTGATAGCTTATAATAACATTCGTTCCATGTTTTAAAGAGATTCTTATAGAATGTATTCAAGTGGTAACTAGGTTTAAATCTGGCAAGTAGAATATCTTCCTTCGGCCTTTTATGGAAATTTTCTAAGACATCAAACCAATTTTTGTTTCCACACAATAAGATTCTTTCAACCCACTTGATTCTGTTAGTATCACATATTTCTCCCAGGAGCCTTAGGCCCATGCCACCTTTTTCAATACACTGGGTTAAGAAATCCGCACTGATTCTGTTCGAACCATTTTTCCATACGAATTTTAATATTATATCGTTAACCCTTTTAACTGCAGCTTGATCTAAAAACACACAAGACAATACATGTTGGAACACTGGTAGTAGAAAAGTGTTGCATACAAGAATTCTGCCTTTCAGGGTAAGGAATCGATTGTTCCATTGGTTTAGGGTTTTTTTCACCTTTTCTATTAATCCATCGATATTAATTTTAAGAAGTTTGTTTTCATCTCTTGGATACAATAGTGTGATTCCTAGCACTTTCATTTCATTTCTCCAGTTAATTTCCATTAGCCTGGCGTTGGTAATGCGAATATCACCTATAATGAAACCATTTGATTTAGAAGGGTTAAGCTTTAAGCCAGAGGCTGTTGAAAAATTATCAATTGTTTCAATCGTATTTAGTAGGGACAGCTCATCCGCACAAAAAACAGTGACATCGTCTGCGAATTGCACAAGCTTTGCTTCGCTCTTTTCTAAGTTAACACCCCTAATCTTTGAGTCAGATCTAATTTGCTCTGCCAGTTTTTCAACAATAATTAGGAATAACAAGGATGAGATAGGATCTCCTTGTTTTACCCCGTTTTTGACTTGAAACCAACCAGCTGTGTACCCATTGTTACAAAATGTGGCCTTAGAATCAACAAATAGTGTCATCACCCATTCAACAAATGTATTACTCATTCCATGCGATAATAATGCTTTTTTCAAGAACGTCCAATTCACAGAATCGTACGCCTTTACAAAATCTAAAGAAGTGATAATGCCATTTTCATTTCTATCCTCTAATAGGGCTATGATATCATCTATCTTCCTTATGGCGGTGCCTATAAACCTTCCTTTTAAGAAACCGAATTGGTCATCGTGTATCAAGTTGGGTAAAATAACATTTAATCTATTTGCCAGGGTTTTCGATATTATTTTATAATCTACGTTCAAGAGTGTTATTGGTCTGTAGTTCTTAATATATACCGGATCAGCTCCCTTTTTAGGGATCACGCTGATCTGAAGTAACAAAAACCATACATGGGTCAGATTTTCAGAAAATGTACAATTCGCCTTCACCAATCCTCTCAAATATTAACCCACATTTAAGACAGAAATGAGCTTCAAAATGCAGTTTAACATTACAGAACTAATACTTTAAATCAATGCGATACTAAATATACTCATATATACCCAACATTTATCATTCTTTAGCAGAAATCACTAAATATGTAGAGCTGCCATTGTACATTTTCTGAAAATCTGACCCATATTATATAGGTATCATAAGAAATGTCTGGATGAGCACAATCTGTTTATGAAGAGAAGATCCCACAAAAATCTTAGGAATGTTGCAGAGCTAATTTTTTGGACAATTTGGCAATTCCTCCCGTCCTCCCGTTTCCAAATCAAAATCTCCCCCTTTTTGCCGAAATCATATGAATCCTCCCTTGGGTACCAACAAAATCAAAATCTCCGACTTAATGCAGAAATCACATGTCCAACAATAGGATAAAGCAGCATCATGTATTTTCCTTATAACTGCCATCACACGATGTACAGCCGACACACTGATGAGAAGAGTTAATCCCTACTCCTCTAATCTGGGTAGCCCATTATATAGATTTAGAACAAACATGAGAAATGCTTTCCCTGGTATTAATATTGGATGGTTCTTTTGAAATTACATTGAGATTAGTTCCCAAACTCACTATTATCGATCTCTTACTTAATGGAAAGTTCAATAAAATTAATATCTAAATTCAGTGATTTAAGAACTGACCAGATCATGGTCAAGTAAAAGCCAAGCTATTTTTTGGTTTTGGAATTGCTACTAGTTAACAATAGGTGGCAGGGTGGTGCAGCTTGTAGCTTGTAAATGGGTGAACAGGCTCCTGTATACTCTGATCTTATTGGTCGAGGCAGGTCACATGTTATGAGGGCAGGACAGAGTTTTAGAAATGGTGACAAATATATTTATATCTACTATTGGTACTCAAATACTCAAATATCTATCTTCAACATTAAGTAAGAGACCCAAACTCTTGGGACAAGGCTGGGTATAGGGTATTTGAGATCTAAATAAGCGAAATTTGAGATTTGTATAGGAAATAGCTGGGAGAGCAGCACAAACATGTGGAAGTCCCAAATGGGACAATTCGGAGGTATGCCAGTCATTCTTTTCTCTGCAACCAACCACACGGGATTGGCTAGAAAAGACAGTCAACAACTTGTCTTCTACCCTTTCCTATGGTGGACGAATTACCAAGAAAGTAAATTTAAAAAGTAAATTGTTCATGTTTTTTACATGACATCTTCCTGTTCCAATTAAATAGGTATTCAGTTTGCTTTCAAATAGCTGGAATATTATGTGAAAATGACCCTAGAATGCACCATTTCACTCCTAGTTTTTAATTTTTTTCTGGGGGGCATACCCCCTACCCCCTATCGTGTCTCCCGTTTTCACCTACCCCCAAACGGGAGATCTCCCGTTTTCAACCACAACCAACTTGGCACCTCTGATGTTGGCTACAGCATCAGAAATGGCGGGGGCATGAAATGCAAGACTTAACTGAGATTGGTCCACAGAAATTTGGTACATGTATTGACACGACTCCAAGCGCTAGATACCCCAAACATCAGAACATTCCTACAAAGAGATCTTGTGAATAAAACACTTTGAAAAATATCAATTTTGCGACTCAATTTTCTGTAACACATCACATTTAGCCTATAGGTGGTGATTGGCACAACAATTATAGATTGGTTTTCTTTAAGATACCGTAGCCTGTACATTTCCGAGAATAATTCCCGGAGATATTTCATAAATGATATTACATATCTACTTAATTACGGTCCTCGAGGACTTTTCACAGGGAGGCACTGGACCATAAGCAACATTATCAACTTGTCTCTCCACGTAGGATGCCATATTCCTTTCCAAGAAATAAATGGGAGAGGCATTCAATGTATTTCGAAAGTATACACATCCATAAACGATATACTGGAAAATGGAGAAACAATGGACCTTGTATAAATTCTATTCTATGTATAAATTTATGAGGCCTAGCTATTCCCCGAGTTCACCTCGCACAAGAACTTTACGAAGAGAAACTCGAGTGAGTAGTATTCATAATATTTACATCGAAGGTAATGTGCGGCCATTGCAGGCGCGGCGGAACCGGGGGGGGGGGGGGGGGGGGGGGGCAAGGGGGGCGCTTTCCCCCCCATGCCCCCCCCCCCAATGCCCCCCCCCCAATAATTTGGTTGAAATGTGAACAAATTATTCGCCAAAGAATGTCACTCACAGGCGCTTATGCAACGCGTACAGTAGTAAGACTAATGAAATCATAAATAATAAGTTCAGAAAGTTCAGACATCATTCATGTAAAAACTAAGAGAATCAGTAAAAAATCGTTGTTCTTGCTGATTCAGAACTTCATTTCTGTAGGCCTATATCAATCTTCTTTCTCAATGCCTATCTGTCCCTGCATCCCTCCCTCTCCCTCTCGCCCTCCTCCCTCTACCTTGATATATCTTTCTCTCACTGTCTATTTCCCTCTCTATCAATATTCTTCTCACCTTACTACCTTACTAAAATATCAAAGATATGGGAAATAAAAAGTATAACATTGTGACTCATTTCCTTGTAACACATCACACGCATAGTATGAAAGGTATGCAAGGAAATGGACTAGAAACATTTTAACTAGTGTGACAAAACTGTCCTCTCAAAAGGGGAAAGGCGAGAGGGGGGAGTTGAGAGAAGAGTGGGGGGAGATGAGGGAGGAGAGTTAGGGCTCTTTTGAATTGACCATTTGGCCTAAAATGGGAGCAGCTGAAACTAATTATAAGACGGGCACCGAGGCCCATCTGAGTGTGGGCGGGGCTCTGACCACAGCTAGGGCCCAGTCTATGTGCGGGGCCGGGTGCAGGGCCGGGTGCCCGGCAAGCTGGGCATAGGTCACTTGGTTCATGGGCATGTCAGCCTGTAAGGTGAACTTGATTTTAGCCATTTAAGTGAACCCAATTTATTGAATTTCTTGGAGCTGACATGGTATCCAACAAGAGCTTAACTGATGTGCATAGTGTTGTCTTTTATATCCTCTAATTTGATGGTTATATTAGATGTGTTTCTATTGATAAATGACATTTAATGTGGGGTCCTCCCTACATCCATACATTTCCTATGACAGAAAATGTAAACAAATGTTTCTGGCCCCA
Organism: Sthenelais limicola; assembly: GCA_942159475.1. Lineage (NCBI taxonomy): Eukaryota > Metazoa > Annelida > Polychaeta > Phyllodocida > Sigalionidae > Sthenelais > Sthenelais limicola. Next base: position 36,621,595 of record OW804098.1, read on the forward strand.
GTTCCGGTCCAAATTGACCGTGAGCCTTCATTCTGGCCTCCGTGGGTCAATGGGGATTTCTCAATTCGGACCAAGATGAGAGATGAATGAGGGACAAGGGCATGATATTTTTTAAAAAACAAGTTTTTATTTTGAGATATTTCACAATAGTGATATATTTCAACCCCTGCTATATTCTGGTTTGCTGCTGTGAATACTCTGAATAAATTATACATTGTGATGTGTTTCAGGAAAATGAGTCACAAGTCGCAAAATTGATATTTTCCAAAAGGACTTATTTACAATTGAGATCTCTTTGGTGCAGGTGTGGCGTAACCAGGAGGGGGGGGGGGGCAAGGGGAGCACTTGCCCCCCAATAATTATATTGAGGGGGGGGGGCCTGGCCCCCCCCCCCCCCCAATAATTTTGTTGCAATGTGAACATTTTATTTGCCAAAAAAAATAACTCACAGCATACAGTGAGACTAATCATAAATCATGAATATTAAAAGCAGAAAGTTTACCCATCATTTATGTAAAAACTAAGAGAATCAGTAAAAAAAAGTATTGTCCTTGATGACTCTGGCTGAACTTAATTTCTGTATAGCGATCTTCTTTCTCATTGCCCCTCCCTCTTCCTCCCACCCTTCTCCCTTTCCTATATCTTCCTCTCCTCTCACTGTCTATTGTATGACCCCCCCCCCCCCCACCTTTAAACTCTTGTGCGAGATTCTTTGTTTCCTCCTTGCCCCCCCCTCCCCTCAGAGTCTGCACAAAAAAGGTGCCTCCCTGAAAATTCTCCCCTGCCCCCCACCCCACCCTATTCATCACCAAATTCATATCCTACATCTTAGAGATCTAATATATCTTTTTAAATGTTTGAAAAATGCACAAATGAAGATGATAGATGGTAGTCGCCAGATTTGGTTTATAGTATTCTTAAATTGTACCTAAAAGCATCTCACCAAAATACCTGTGGGTCAGATTTTCAGAAAATGTACAATTGGCAGATCTACATATTTAGTAAATTCTGCTAATTTAAGATTGAAAAATGGTCAAAACTAGTTATATCTGAATGTATTTGGTATTAAGTTGATTTAAAGGATGTGTTGTTAAAGGATGTGGTGTTAAACTGAATTTTGAACATCCTTATTGTCTTAAATTTGTGTTATTTGAAAGGATTGTTAAACACAAATTGTACATTTTCTGAAAATCTGAGCCATGTAAGAAAAAAATTGTAAAACTATAAAAAACATTTTAGATCCCAATGAGAATAGATTCAACACCCCCCAAAATGCCTAAAATGAGTTCAAGTCTAAGGGAAAAACGTCTGGCTTCTGGGGCCCTAGGCGGGCCTTATGGGCTGGGATAAGCTGGGTTATAGCGTACCACATTAAAATTCTAAGAAGTATTTAATAGTATGGTAGTATGCCATGCTGATGCTGATGAAAGTTGAAAGTATTGGGTTTGTGTGAAATATTTCGATTCTATTATAGTATTGGAGGGTAATGCAAATTCATCCTCTATGCGCCCTCCCCCCCCCCCCCCCCCAAAAAAAAAAGTTTGCCCCCCCCCAATATTTTATCTGTTCCGCCGCCCCTGTCATTGAGCAAATGATTGAGGAACCATGCTTGATTGCTATTAAATGTCGTCTGCTATTAGGTATAGCTTACTCTAGCCAACCTAAATAATCGAAATGGCAGAGATATAGAACGATTTGAAATCTGGTCTCCGGTGAACATGGGGTCGGGTATATAATGATCTGTACAAACATTAAGTTCATAGCGGTCGTGGGGCGAAAATGCAGTTCTTAATGATCCTTCTGCGCGCGCAAAGCGTCGCCAGCCTATGCATAGTATTGTTCCTCGTATTCAACCAGGTGACGCTACTAAATATGTTTACATTGGAGTTAATCGAATCAAGAACAGAAGCACCCAGCGTGCTGTCCGAGGGCGGTGTAGAACCCGGTGAGGACTCCCCATGTGGAACTTTTTAATGTGCCAATTATTAGTATACAGACGATCGCGCCTCGGTTCCTTGATCAAGCAGGATTGGTTACTTTGTATAAAGTGTGTATACACACATGAATGTCTCACCAGTGTCTGCCAAATTCATCAATAAGGATATTTATATGATCGACCAAGAGATTATACATAGTGAAATGGATATATATAGGTACTCTAAATCAGCTTCAGTGTGAGGAGTTAACTTCATTACAAGTTCATTTTGTATTGAATACAAAAGGCTCTGTCTTCATAGATCAACTCACTGACAGCCAAATTTGCTATGATATAGTAACAATAATTGTCACACATCGGAAAGTAATCCATGTTATTTGATCGGATGCTCCAGGGCATGGAGTTTGGCTTATGATTTGTACACATGCGAGTTCACAAAGTCCCAATGCAGTTCGCCTGGGAAAGTATAATGTAACGTTAGTTCATGTCAAGGAGTTCATGTAAGCAGGTGAGAATGTGACGTTAACTTGATGAAGGCACAAGATCCAGGGAGATGGATTCTCCAAGTGGGCAACCACAGGATGACCCGGGGCCTGACCCGGAGGAGGATCCAGCGGCGGCATACAGGGTTAATACGGTGGATTACAAGCAATTACTTCAACAGAAAAAAGAACAGCATCTTCAGGTGAGCACAAATGCATGCATGTCAACTGTGTATATCAAATATTAAAATAACCACATCAATGAATGAACAGGCATGGACCTATAGACTTCTAATCTATAACTTATATGTATAAGTGTGTATAATTTGTGAACAGTACGTATAGAATGAAGCCGTCTATTAAATGTTATTTCATCGATCCACTCCGGGGAGACCAGCCCCCATGAGGAAGGACTGGTGCGGTGATTTTATCCGAATCAACAACAGTTTATTGGCATATTGTTCAGGTGTTCTGACTTATGTAACTTAATATAGCGCGAGACTTAAACGTATACCCCAGAGTAACCTGGGGGCCCATATTCAAGTCAATTATATAATGCCGATTAAGCTTTATCTAATGAACAAATGAACAAGTTCTTTTCGCCCAATCAACATAATATTTGTTTAATATGTTTTGTATAAGAGTAGTATAGACGAGGCGATGTTTGACATATTTTTTTTGTTCATTCACCATGCAGGAGAAGGAGAAATACACAAGATATATAACTCCAACCCAAACAAAAGAATTTGAATCGCATGTTTTGCTAATGTATAAGACCCATACAGCTGGATACAATTGATAAATCCCCATCTCAATTGGTATGAGAAGTGTAACATGAAGTGAAATAAGCCCAACATATTGGAAAACGATGGAAATTACAATGTGGAATGTGCAATGTCTGTGCATGCAACATGTTGTCCTGCATATTGAGTGTCCGGATATGTTATCTGACAAATCCAGACGCGCATGCAACATGTTTCTCAATGCTGTCTAGATCAATACTTTATCCCGACTGCATGTGTAGACGTAGATATGTATCATCTGTTTGTACACCAAGTTTGCACCCTGTATCCTCAGATTCAAGGATATAAAAGGACAATATAATCCCAAGCAATTTACCCATCGATCTTTAACATTTGCTATGCATTCAAATCGGGTGATGCATGACACGACACAATGACACCAAAATGTGCAATCGTTGCGTTTCTTTCATTTAAAACACAACGTTTCCTGGCGCGTGTACCAACAAGTCTTTTTTGAAAATGCCAGGGCGCACTTGGTCGAATATAATGATGATTATTTCCCAGTACAACAAAAGATGTAAAAACGCTTGAGGTTGTTGAAAGATCCGTCTTACATATGTATAAATAACACCTGATTAGCCAACCTTATAAGGCACACTTAATTGACACGGTGTTCTCATGCAGTCTAGCTGTCTAATACTAGCAGGGATATGAAATACTTAATAGCGGTATTTCTTTGTTGAGATATAATCAGACTTTTGAGGCCATAGAATAATCATATAGCTGGACACATAATACTAGTGTAAAGCCCCGAATCCAGACAAACTTGCCCATTGTAGTGCATGAGATCGCCTTTCAGTATTCGACTATATTCACATCCCCCTTCAGTTGTTGTAAATGTTATTGGGTAAACTAATTATTTTCTATATAACACACACATTGCTAGGGGATCCGATAAATATTAAAGCTGGTTCTTATGTTCTTCATCTTTACTTGATAGTTTTAAGTAGATCTGTAAAGCCTGCAATTAAGGATATGTGCGAGTGGACTCTTGGCTTAAACCTGATCTTATTATAGGTTTTTCCTTACAGAAAATGTCTGGAGTCGGATCTAGGGAAATCGGACAAATAAATTGATAAACACAATAGAAACATTTTATTCACATTTGTAATGAATTCATATATAAATCATAATAGAATACCGGGTAGAATGCTAAAACTAAAACGGACCCAATTTATTTTTCCTTTCAAACTAAGGAGGTATATATACCAATTGTTTTTCTTTACCTTTCATCAACCTCGATTGAATTGTCAGACTTCTTTAAACATTATGATTTGAGTGTGGGTGTATTGCATGATTATGTAATAAAATCAACTCGTAATGTGAATTTGGAATTATTCATTCATAAACAGAATATATAATACAGTTATTTTCCTTCTCGAGTTTACGAGACATATGTACCTGCAATTTGTATACTTGCATGGACATATGCCCTGTCCCGCCCAACTCCCAGTATAGGTGTAATTGAGGGCATGTGAAACGCCCGGAGATCAAGGAATTGCACAGATGTTGAAAGCCCCCTCAGCAAAGAAAACAAAGACATTCCTATCCAAGATATTCTAGATTAGCAGGACTTATTGCCATTTCCTTCAAAGAAAGAAATTTTAATTGGACCTACAATCTTAATGGATTCTAACATTATGAACATGTGTACCCGAGCCGTTTATCATACGATTCTTAGGCTTACAAATTCGTTTCTTATACAATAAACATGCACAATGCTGTCAACAAAAGAGGCTAGGTAAGGAAATATCATGAGATATTCATGCCTTAATTAGAGAGTGTAATATGAAAGGAGTCATGGTCCGATATTACATCTCTGGAATATTTTACATGTTGTTTTGTGTAGCTCCAGTAGGACTGCTTATAAAAAACGAATAGTAGTATAGCTATGGGTTACAACAATTCTCCATCTCCCCCGGGAACAATTCTGTTCAATCTTTTCTGTTACTAAATCTTTCCTATTCCATTTCATTTCCATAATACAATAATTCAATTCCAAATACAAAAGCGGAACCTAGTGTTACGTGATAAAATGTTTCGCTTTACCTGAAATCAGTTTACGTGAACTTTTGGCAATTTCCCCTCGAATTCAGGTTAAATGAAACGACGTTTAACCAATATTAAAAGTAAAATTTGAGGTTCCCAACACTTGATATCAAGTGGCTAAATATATAATACCACACAACACGCCTTAAAGGCCATGGGCCTATGGCTTATCACTTGTTGTATCGACCATTGTGTCATTCCCATTAACACATCCACTACATCCCTGCCAGACACCCTGTTAATGTAAAATGTTGGGGCAGATTAGGGCACTGAGCCACGTGCGATTATTTATGTGATTGTGGCTTGTTTGCATTGCGTAGCTTTAGCTCTGTATTGAGCTCAATTAGCAAAAGCAACAAGGAATTTGCTACAGGAGAAACATTCAATTGGGAAGCGTTCCATTCCACTTCTGGTTTCCTATAGGAAAAGTGATTGTTCTGAAACCCATGTCTGTTTCCCTTGCACGTCTTTGATAATAAAGTTTCCCGATTTGAGGCAACTTCGATGTACCTTGCTCTCGGAGTTGACAATCATGATAGTTGCAGATAGGTGATCATCTAAATGTCTTAACAGCTTTTATTAAACATTTAACATGACAGCTTTTATGTAATCTTTATTAGTATAGTTTCCAAATTATATTGATTATAAATTCTACCCCAAAATGTTACTAATTCAATTGTAATTGAAACATCAAAATAAGGGCTGCCGCTAAGGCGTTGACTTTTACTTTGTTAAATTTCCTCTGTTAAATTTACCGCCGTATCCAGCAGAGTCTGAAAACCTCCCACTACTGGGGAAAATAGACTAGCTGACAGGGCGTTTGGCCATATAAGTACATCAAACAAACAAGTTGTTTTTCAATGTGTCTAGGGGGCGGGGGTCATAGGGAGATAGGTTGTGTGGGTGGGTGGTGGGGGGAGGTCCAGTTCTAGCTGTTATCTGGGCAATGATTATCACGATGTCAGTATGTTCCAATGATTGCCATACCACTTGTTACGATTAAACTTATTTATTTGACAGATGGTAACATTTGATCTGTTGTCAAATGTGAACTTGTCGTTTCATAGCGTTTGATGGCTAATTCAACAAATGCGAAGAAATATCCAATGCCAGAGATGACTTAATTATATTCTTGGAAAAGGACAGGTGCAAAAAAACCCAGTTCAACTCGAAAGGGAGAACATATTGCAAAGATACATTTATGCTTTTGCAGAATGCAATATTACTGCTTCCCCCACCACCCATCCGATCATTTCGTATGATGCCTACATATATAATAAGCATGGTTAAAGCAAAACCTAAACAAATGGCCATATATGGTTCCTTTAACTCTACTTGACACCTGCTCTAAAATAATATAATGTTTCTGTCATCGAATAAACAGCCTTCAAACATTATAGTAGGGTAACCGGAAACGAGGAGCGGATCTAGGGGGTATTGTCCACAACCCCTCCCTTGGAAAACATATTCATTCCATTGATTTCATCAATGGATTTACTGAAATAATAGTTCCCCCACCCACCCTCTGAAGATATTCCTGGATCCGCCACTGCAAAGAGGCGTGCTTCTCAGTTGGTTTGCTCAATAAACAGCAGGGGGAGACACTGCTGCCTCTACTATTACGGTTTTCCCATTGATAGCTATAGAGAATACATGTTATGCATGATTGTTTAGCTTTGTTTAGACCAGACCGTTGAGCTTCCTTGTATACACGTGTTTCAGGGACCATGTTAGAATCGCTTAATTCTATGTTCTTCCATTATCATGCTAAAATGCTCCAGTTGGATTAGTTGGAAATAATTCAAATTCATAAGTTGTTGGTCTGGTGGTTTTTTTATATACACAATTATAAAGATAAAAAATGAAAAAAGACATGGAATTTATAACACAAGTCCACCACGGAATTAATTTGTAATCATAAGGCGAATTAACACTGTTTAACACAATAATATGACGCCAGTTAGTCAAAAGAACTTCTGTCCTTGTTTTGGGGTTGGATTTTCCCCAAACATGTTTATTTAACACGTTTAAACATTAACACAGTGTCCGGACTGTACATCTAAATTTATATTATATATTATATATATCCAGATTATGTACTTTTCGGTTACCATTACTTATGTTTCCTGTTCTTTTCTCTCTTTATCGTACAGGCCTGTGATTGTACTTTGACATTTACCTGTTACCTGAGTAACCTCCATAACTATACCTCTATTCTTGTTAATTCTTTCTTGTAAGGCACTATACATACGTTTGTTGATGTCTAGGATTATTCTGAGAAGGGCTGGGCACTCATTATCAGACCCTGGATAAGATGGATTTGTATTGCACGTGTGACTTATCACTCTTGTTTTATATTCCAACTTCTTCATGAATACTTTAAATATGGTATGATATTAGCGATGTGTTTGTTGAGAGAAATGCGATTACTACTATGAAGAAGAGACTACGGTGAATAAATATCTTATGACTGAAATTGTAAAAGAAAGATTATGGTACACTTGACTGATAAAGCATAAGAAAAAATGTTTATTTACGATTCCTGCGCTCAACGAGGAATAAATGTTTTAGGCGACGTCCTATTTTTTTTTTTTTTTTAAAGTTTTTAAAAGTTTTTATTGAGTCTATCAACAAAAATCACTTCTTTAGGCGACGTCCTAAATGATCAGGGAAAATTCATGTCGGTATTGGAACTAAGACAATTGTACAACATTGACTCTTTTCACTCGTGGAGAAATGATCTTAAAAACTCAATTCCAAGAAGATGGTGGCTCACACTAGAAAACGAACCGATTACACCTCATAATAACTCTTTGAATATACAGATAGGTGAAAACAAAATAAACATGAGATATGCAAGCGCAAAGATTATATACAATGCTCTTGTCTCCACCAGAAAACTTAAAATCAAAAAGCTAAACGGGTGGAAAGAAATCCTAAATATGGAAGATACAAGTTTTAATACCCTAGATCGAGTGGAAGAAAATATTCTCACTCCCGTACAAAGCTTCATGTGAAGTCAAACTACAAACATTTCAGTACAGAGTGTTGCATGGAACTATAACATGTAACGATCGAGGTCCTCAAAACATGGATATCAAACCGTCCAACATATGTTCCTTTTGTGACCAACGCGATAATATCAGACACTTTCTGGTTGAGTGCAAAAACACCAAAAAACTATGGGAACAAACATTCTCTCTGATATGTTCGATGGGTCATTTGAACTCTTCCAGAAACGGTATAGACTTCATTTTGCATTCTGGGAGCATTTTTTGTAGCATAATCAGCCAGTTTCGTTTGTATTTAAAGATGCCCCAAACAAATATGGGGTGTGTATGTGGGGTGGGGGTGGGGTGGATCTTAAAAGCAAATTCAATTATTTGACATTGAATCAAAATCTACCTAATTAACAATCTCTCTCGACTTATGCTGAAAATATATCAATATAAAATCATGTATCCCTACTAAGAAATAAAGCATTTAATCGAGTCTCTGGCTTCTGTCTGGCTTCTGTCTTATAATGATCCTTAATGTGTCTGTACGTCACAGCAAATTACTCTTCTCTAAATCACCAATACATTTTATACCTGCTCTCCTCCATTCTAAGCTTCTTCCTTTATGTTTGGCGTTTTTGTTTTCGCACAATTAACCTTTCTTGTAGTACTTCATTTAATGGGCCCGGCTTCTTCGAATAAAATAATTAAATTTATTCCACACTTTACAGACGCCTCTGTAACATTCATTTGGGAACACAGAGGCCATTTCCCTGGTGTCAATGATCGACTCGATTCAATGTCCGAAACTTTTTTACCCACTTTTTTTTCTTTTTATTTTAGTAATCTCTGAACCCATTTTGATCTGTCATGACTTTCAAAGCTAGTTTTTTTTATATATATAAGACTGCCTGGGAGAGAAGAAAACTCATCGATCACCTTCAGAAACCGTAGCTTTGAAGAATATATACGCCTTCATAAAGTTCATTTTCGTCTTTTATGATATCTTCAGGAGCTAGAATCATTAAAACACCACTTAATATCTTTGGATCTGTTATTATTTTTTTAGAGGTTAAGTAAATGTTCCCCCGCATTGCCTATCCCACTTTGGACCAAAACTGGGGCTCGTTGCCCCGCTTCCACGCTAGCTATTTCGCCATACACTCCCTCTCCGTCTCTCTCCTCCCCCTTTCTCACTCTCTCTCTTTTTAACAGTCTAGGCCCAAAGCCTCTCAAATCAGATAAGAATGGTATGATTGGACCCCTACTGCGCTAATCGGTTTCCTGGCCTAAGACTAGCCGTTCTAATGGGATTAAAATGACATTTTGCGGTCTTAATGGAATTATAATGGCACTTTGTGGTTTGAGGCGAGAGGCTTTCCCTCCGTTTGGAGGGACTCTCTCATCTTTGAGCCTAGACTATTAACAGGTGCGAGTTAGTGCCCTCTTAAGTCTATTCATTACCCCAATCGTCTCTGCAGCCTTAGAATTCAATGCTCTCTAAGTCTTTATTTTTATCTCTAGAACTCTAGTATGCTCTTTGTCTTTTCTAGACATGTCTTATCACTAATTTTAATAAGAAAAGATCTTGTACCAAACTTAACCAACGTCCACTTGGTGACTGGGTTTCGATCACTGTCTTTTTATAAGTTCAAAGACCTCTTCAACACAATTCTACATTACCATTGAAATCCGTTAAATAGGGAAATCATGGAACGTATACGGACCCGACCCCCCTTTTCACACACAACACACACCCACTCGATAAAATAATATTATTCAATATGACTGTTTTGGGTCTTATTTATAGGCAGTTTCATCAACCCACACCCTACCATTTTGTTGATTAAATTCCCGGTTTAATCGGGGTTTTTTTTCGGAACTGAACTTAACCGTTTACTAGATTGATATTACACATAATAATCCGTTCAAAAATCTCATTGATAATGTGAACTAATTTTTACATGTCATCGGTAACATTGCCTGGGATTAAAATAAAGTAATTCATGCTACATCTTCCTATGACTACATGAGCACGTGCGATCTAGCTTTGGAGTGTAGCTTATACCCAACTCTTGAATGAGGGAATAGAATAATTATAGTTATGTCTTTATTATTGTTATCTAACCCTTTAGTGAGCACGAGGTGTGAGTTATCGGTCACCTAAAGTCTTGTTTTCAGGTAACATTTTCTTTTGGGCCAGGACAATAATCACATCAGACCCTAAATGGCTTCAGGCGTGGGATATTCAAAACTCCAATGTGCATCGGCTAACCAATTCTGGCAGGTATATACGTATACACCTGCAGGATATTGATTTATCCAGGTCCATTAACTTGCCCCCACGCTAGGCTGGCATGCATTGTGCCTAAATGGGCCCAGAACTGACCATCAGTCGTGAGACTAACGCTGTTTCTGTAGTAGTAGAAGCCGTGTGTAAGTTGGTCCCCAACATGCATCAATGTTTATGTGCTAAAGTTCTGCAGAGCCAGGCGCCCATAAGTTGATTGTTTTTCCAAGTTTGATCTCATTGGCACTAGCTGGAAGGGACAACCTAAGTGCCATGTCGCAGGAGGAGAGAACACGACCGAGGAATGCCAAAAGCAATGAATAACTGGTCAAGACCCTAAGTACAAGTGCTCCGGAGGTGCAATCACAATCATGCTTGCGATGGATTCAAAACCTGTTTAAGTCCATGCAAGGACCCAGTACGTGCTATATCCTAAGAGAGAACTTGGTTCCTGATCGTTATCGGAGTTAAATCTATACGCAAGAATACCACCAAGTATAGAGATTTGATTCAGGAGAATCTGGACATGGAATTTATTATTAGTCAGGGTTCACAATTTGGGACGCATGTCTTCAAAGCAGCAATGTCATTTCAGAAGAGATAGAAACCATGAAAATAATATGCAGTGATATACACCTTCGTAGAAATCTATGATCTTTCTATGATCTTTTGGATATGCTTTGATCGAGTTTCGCAACAATGACAACATCGCTTCCCTTCAAAGGAAATCTACTTCATATGCAAATCCCACAGAAAATTAAATCAATGTTTATCATGGAAAGGTATGCAAGTATAATTTCCACCGGTGATGTGGTTATCCCCGTGATCAAAGCCGACTTATCGCTTAGTTTATTCGGGAAAGTGTGTGTAATTTCAGATTTTCAAATTTTCTCAACGCACACGCAAGTAATGTCATGATGGATAGAATGGCGCCGGTGGCAGAGAATTTGAGACATCTAAATCGGAGGCAATTGGTGTCATCCAATGTGGCAGGACATGGACGCATCATTAATGCTGTGGATCTTCTCCAAGCACCCGGACGAAGAAAACCAATAATGGATTCTGCGAGTGGAGCGAATGTCAATGTTAAGTCGGTGACCTTTCAGAATGGAATCAACGTCACCCTGTCACATCGCTCCGACGGCAAGCTTACTAAGGACAGTGATTTACGATCCGAGGATTCACAAGAGAGTGTGGGAGATGAGGAGCTTGGAGAAGGAGAACGTGTCATCCTGAATAGATCGAAGAACACCATGAACTTTTTTAGTGGCGGGAACTTCCTCCTGCAGTGTGAGGTACGGTAGATATTAAATTTGCCCTGTCCGCTGGGGCCTGTTGTATAAGCTAATTAAGGAAAGGAAAAGTGTGTGTGGGAATATAAACTAATTAAGGAAGGGACAGTGTAGGAATTCTTGCACGTTTCCCCCTTCCTTCGGTGGGAAAGAATATAAATTCCTATGCGCGATTGTGTGTATAGGCTATTACTACCAGCTGGGAATTTCATTTTCCTTCCTACACAGGTGAAGGAATACCCACCAAAAAATCCTTTACTCAGCTTGTACAACAGGCCCCAACTGGACACTCTGCTATTTTCCTGGCATCTTCATTTCATTTAGATCGGCGAAGCCAGATTGGTTTATTTTTTATTTTATTAAAAAAAAGAAAATACGACCTCAAAATCTTAAAATATGAAATATACAAATTGGGTATAAGTAAAATGCTATAATGCTTGCTCGCATCGCACATACGTTAAATTCAAATCCGTTAAACTGCTAAAATTAAAGTATTTTAAAAAAATTATCAAGTGTGCTGTGTGCGACATATAATATAATATAAGATGAAAGGTATCCGAAATGGGGAACTATACAAATCATATGAGCAATGAACCTAATGAGCAATGCTCTTTCAATATTCTATTTCCTCATATTGCTCTCAGACGATTGAAAACTTTTAAAAGCGAGTTCAAATCAATTAAATAGTTCAGTGAAGTAGACAGCTCTTTGTAGTACAATCTCTAGGGGTACTCTCAGGCGCCTAATAAGGACTTTCTCTGACAATGTGCCAAGATCCCCGCCCGTGAGACCCCACCCCTTGCCACGTCATATAATATGTATGGAGGGCATTCATTTGTTTCCCCTTCCCATCACACGCCCATAAACCTATTGTCATGTGTATCCTTTGTCTCTCATCGTTTGCGATGGAAATGGATGCACGTAATCAGTCCATAGATTAGCTTCTGGGGAAGACCAGCTAGGTGAAACGGTGCATGGGTCAAAATCCCCATTTACAGTCTAGGCCCAAAGATGACAGAGTACCTTCAAACGGAGGGAAAGCCTCTCGCCTCAAACCGCAAAGTGCCATTATAATTCCATTAAAACCGAAAAATGTCATTATAATCCCATTAGAACGCCTAGTCCTAGGCCAGGAAACCGATTGGCGAAGTAGGCGTCCAATCACTGACACACCATTCTTATCTGATCTGAAGGTTTGGGCTCAGACTGATTAGTCACTCAATTCAATTCATTTCAATTCAAAACAGGGGGAGAGACCTAAGTGGGACATATAGACAATAGATAAGGTTTTAGGGGGGATGTCCCCCGGTTTGGGAGGGGGTACATCCCCTTGATTCTGACACTTATGGACCCCTGTAATCCATCAAAACACTTTGGCAACCTTGCCAAAATTAGACTATCTGCGGCCATATTAAATTACATTTTCATATACTACTACACCCCAAAATTGCTAAAAATCAGTATTTTTTGGTTTATTTTTTGGTGGGGGAGCAGGGCAGAGGGAGGGGGGTGGGGGCAGTAGGCTTATTATCATCAAAAGGGAGCCTAGATAGACTACATTGATGAAAACAATATCCGGAAAATTCTTTTTAGGGCAGGGGGTATGCCTATATCTACAGGAGACTTGTGACAATTACCCTCCCCCCCCCACACACACATTGCCCCCATCCCTGACCTCCTCAACAACCCCCTCCCATGAGCCCTTCCTGCCCTCCCCCCCAAACAAACCCATACCTTAACCCCTACCCTAACCCCAACAGCTAAAGGATCTTGACATTTCTAGTATAGTGAAGAGTCCCCCATCATGTTCAGCATCTCACATTCAGACCTGACACTGTTGAAACACTATATAGGGGGTGCTAAATCCCTGTCAGGTTCAAAGGTGAGACTCTTTGTGTATATGTATTGGGGGAGGTTTTTAACTTTAGATCTTAGCCCAGCCAAGCCCATGCCCACTGAAAACCACCAAAACTCTCTTGGGAACCAAGGTATAGGGTGGGCACTGGCAGACATTCCCCCACCCATCCTCACATTATTGAAACACTATAAAGGGGATGGTTGCTGTCCAAACACTGTATAGATAGTGGTTACAGTCTGCATGTATACAGTATGCCTCTGTAGCTGCTGTCCAAAATACTGTATGGGCTAGGGTGAAGCCAGTTGGAGGACGACTGAACTGGTAGCCAGTGCATCTTACCATCTGTTCTATAGCTGTATATGCTGTCAGAAATGACTACCCAGGGCAGCCACATGGGAAGCCGCCTACCCCCCCCCCCCCAAACACACACTTCCCCCTGCCCCATAACCCCTCCACTAGCCCTCCCCCACTAACCCCCCTCCCCCTTGTGATACATTTTATGCAATGCTATTCCTCTCTTGGGAACCAAGGTACAGAGTGGGCACTGGCGGACATTCCCCCACCCCTCCAGCTGATATTGCTGTGAACTAAGGGAAATCCCCCGCCTGGGTGGGGGAATGTTTTCTCAGACATTCCCCTACCATTCCCCTACCATTCCCCCACTTCCCCGGGGGTGGGGGTGGGGGGTTGCAATTGACAAGTGCATTAAGGACAAATGGACTAAATATATCATTATGTTACGGTCTAACATATTCTATACAAGAGAGGTATTGACAAAAAACATACATCTACATCTAAACTGCATTTGTAATATACCTATTTTTAATAGTTCCCCATTCCCTGTCCCAGCATTGATTGGGAACGATTTTTATCTTCAGCAGATAAAGATCAAATGCCCCAGGCCTCATCGGACAAGTAGCAATCGAATAATTAAACGTAGCATGTTTCGTTTAATGCTTTTATATAACAAGGAAACGTTCCATTGCACTTAGATGGAGGTCAATCCCCATTGCAGCTGATCCCTGCCTATGCTTTTAGTGGGCAAACAAATCCAACCCACTCTCCTAGTTAATATTTGCTTCTCTCTTTGGGTACAATGAAAGCATTCCAAACATGACCGATGGTAGGAGAAGTACCCAATTGAAACTTTCCCCTCATGTTTAACATAGACAAGGACAAAGGGATTAATGACCATTGACTGTGTATTTGTGCATGGACTTTCCCTTTTGCAAGTCAGTCATAATATCGAGTCCACTTCTCTCTGAAATCGTCAAATGGCTTAGAAGGTCACCTGATCCATTCGGATGCCAATTCCTCCACTGTGGAACATGGCATGAATATAATTTTGATTTGTGGTGGTGTAATGACCATTAGTGGCAATTACACGTCCAGCCATGCACAAGCCGTGCCACAAGGCATGTGTGTGCAACACAAGGGATCCAGTGGACATCAATACACGGGACTTAATCTATCAGAAGTTAGGATTATGATGCAACAATGCTTAAATGGGAGATGTATTATTGTTTGAAAGTGGCAAGCCCTAGGGATTTTTGCAACATGCATAATATCAATGAATGTGCGCATTAGACGGGGCTGTCGGGCATACATGCTCGTTCATGTTGCTTATGAATACATCATTTTGTATTGCATGCGGGTGGGGGCGGGGACGCCAAATTGTTGGTTTCTATATATATTTAACGTTGGTATATAACTTATTAATTATTATTCCTTTTTTTAAATAAAAGCTTTTTATTCATTTAAATGCCTAATATTGGTCAAGAACATGCATTATGCAAGAACCAATCCATTAAATAGTTGGCCTGCTTTACTATTACTTTAAAAGAACCTTTCCCAATAATATTATTGTATTTATGCATTCTTAAATCTTACGTCTGTTGTTTGTTTGCTACGGTAGTATTTTCCCATCTGTTTCTAACGCTCTTCACTCGGAGCCCTTACATTACGCGGTTAAAAGATTTTACACTTTTCACGTTAACTAGATTTTATGTAAGATTACAGTATAGGATACAAAAACCACCATACATTTGATTGTAATTCAAAAGTGTATCTTGATAATTATAAAGACCGTGGTAAGCGTCTTCTTCGGAAAACGATAACAATATACATTCTTACAAGAAAAATGAAACTGACAATTGGACGGTTTAACTCCATCACTTAATACAGGATACATGCAGTCTTCGTTATTCATGCCATCTGTTATAAAGTTTGATATAAAATGGGATATCTAACTATAGGTATGAAGTTTCCAGCGAGGTACCACATGGATGTTTGTAATGGGTTACTTTCTACGACAGCCTTCACCCAACATTAGCCACGATGTAAAAGCACGTGTAGCATTCTAAACTATAGAGGCCATCTGTTATCCTGTATAGAAACTCATTCCTACAACTCTAGTCATTATTTATACAACACGCTCATGCAGACTACGAGAACCATTTAGGAAGTGGGGAGAAGGAGGCGTCCTCTGGGGCCAGGGACTATTATGAATTGCCCTAATCCTAAATACTCAAACAGCGTGAGATTCATGTTACGACGATCTACGCAACCAGCAGAAGATTGAATTATTATCGACATATGCCTGTCTTGTTTCGCCCAAAGAGAAACGTAATATCAAGGAAACATATGTTCACTGATGATTAGAAATCAGAGAATTATTCAGCTTGATTTAAAATACATGATTGCTATGTGAACTCGAGTGGACGATAACAGACTGTGCATTATAAGCTCGTATTTGATAAATAAGATTCTGTTTTTCAATTTCAATCGAGTTCGAAAACTCACTTAATTCGTCAATGATTATAAATGATATATAATCTTTCAGTTATTACATAACAGGGCATATCCATCGCCGACATATCATATTTATTTCAATGGGTCTATATACAATATGGATTATTTAAATATTTCACAAGCATTTATACAAAAATCAACGCGTATTCTCATGAATGAATCTAGTACAAAATGAGCCTCAAAACTAAGTTAAATATAAATTCCCGTTTCAATTTATTTCAGGAGCTGACGACATGGACAAATAACATTTTACGAGATAATGGAGAACGCCCTGTCACAGATCTCAGAAAGAGGATTTCGGACGGCATTACCTTGGTCCAACTTCTCGAGATCCTTGGTAAGTGAACTAATCAGGCTTTATTAATCTACTCACCCATGCATCTAGATATCATTTACAAGGTACCCAATAGATAGGACAGGTACGGAAAGAAAATAGGGAAGTTCCGCAAGCAAACCTATCTTGATTATGTAACCGTATCCGTACCGTTTTTTGTGAATTACGTCGCATTTTTATGTATAAAAACTAAATAGGGAGATGAAACATTTTGCTTGATATGTTACGTTCCTTTTTTCCCCGCCATGTTTTGCTGAAGCTCTGTCTTCCTCAAAGTACGTTAAGGTTTAGGTAGGGCCTATAGGTAAGACTTGCTGAACCTCCCTATTGCAAATGCTGAAAAGCAACTTTTTATTATAGTAACGACTATTTAACAGGCGGAAAATCAGACTGCATGCTTAATCAGTAGCAATTGATCTAGGGATTGATCTGTATCTAGAGACGCTTCTCTCCAAAAGTAATTACAGTATTGAAGAGGTCAGTAGCGTGCGACAAGTTATTAGTTTTCCGTGTTAGGTATAAATCTTGCATTGATAACATGTTGCCAAGTATTAGGCCGGTATTATGCCAAATACGAGTGTTCATTCATCGGCGCTACACTCTCTACTTACAGCTGGGTGCCCTGGTTAAATAAGCTCCGGGGCTGTAAGTAGTATAAGGGGAAGAGGTATTAGTAGCAGGCTACACAGACTGTGTAAAAGTAGCAGGCAAGATTCGCACTTGGATATGGTGACTGGTGGATTGAGTAGAGGGTGACGGGTAATTTTGACCGGAAGAGGGGCCTGGGCCACCTGTGTTTACATTGTATGCAAACAGGTTCCAACGGGCACAGAGAGGGCACTTCATTAAAAGCCATTTTAGAGACAGAAAAAACATCTAATATTGTCCTATCTTCATCTTACTTTATTTTCCTTTAATAATTATGGAAAACACATGGCAGAGCAAATTCTCAACAGGTCAATGGATGTGCTGTACGTGTGTGGGTGCAGATTGTGTGCATGATGCATGTGCCTGCACTGTGTGTGAGCGGGTGTGTGGAGGCACATACCTACAGCTGTTGTCAGACTCAGAGCCCCACCCACCCTCAGATAGGCCTTGGTCCCTTATGAAATCAGTGCCAGCTGTCGCTATCTCAAGCAAAACAGAGTATTCCGAAAGTAGCAGGCATTCTACCATGCAGCTATACAGTCACAATATTATATTAGTGTAGGTCGATATATATCTGAAAGACAAGAAAAACGCAATGTGGAAAAGAATACACTTACCTTTAACCTTTAGTTATTCGTCAAGCTATTCTGGCCTTATATGAATTCGTTACGCGTATATATAACCTCTATACCTTATTTTCTACACAGTTTCTTTTTTCCTCATACATGTACAAATGAGGAGACTCAATTTCGTTATGTACTATCTCTAATAAGCTGTTCGTTGAGAAATATCATATGACTGTTCTGTTTTATTTCTTGAATTAATTTAAAATGTAAGTTAGGATGTATTTGAGTAACTGTAGTTTAGGAAATTGAAATTGAAGTTTGAAATTGAAATGTCTTAGGAATATAAAAAAAAGCTAGGCACAAACTCACAGATATATACTGTTTCTCGGTCATATATACATATTGCAATTCAATACATACGACGATTGAATGTGTTTAGCTGCTAATTTGTCAGCGTGAAGTAAAATCTGAGCATAGAAAGTATTAGAGAAGCCGGATATACTGCAATAAAAAAATATTCATCAATAAAGACTATACAGAATAGTCTCCTATCTGTTTAATAACCTTCCGGGGGTATAATGAGACGGAAAATGTGTGTATTGCAAATTTAGTTAAAACTACAGTTAGAGCGAAATCTTAGGTAAAGCTTTCTGGGATAAAAACGCGTGCTAAAGATTAGCTTATATTCTTTTCCTATTATTATCCTGATTATCTAATACATAATGAATATTGCATACCTTTCATAATATAGCAATGGAATCAATCATGTTTAAATATATCATGATAATAGAAATTGGTGCAAAAATTACCCCTGTATAACCTTAATTTTAGACTTCATAATGTAGGCCCTATGGGCGAGGAGGGAGCGAATATGTAAAGAATAAGAATGTAAAGAATATGTCTCCTCCGACTTCTTCTGCAATGGAAACAGCGATAGGGGTCCTGCAAGTGCCAACTATGCTATAGATCATGCCAAAAAAGGAATGATGTATTCATTGGTTCGCCTAGATAAAGGCAATGAAAAATAGAGGGATCACATGCAAACCAAGAAATGTGTGGTTTTTTTAATTTTCTTTAAAGGAAACATTATCATTTTATTTCGTAGTTCAGACTAACAGTTCTCATCATATACATCAAGATTAACAGTGATGAGTTTCGTCTTGACGCAGAAATTCAAATAGTTAGATTTCTTTTCTAACACATTTTGTGCTTATCTTTATGTATTCTTTTTCTTAAAAGGTGTTTGGTGCGCCTTAGCATTAACTGCAGCATTTGTTTTGCTAAAAGTTGTTTTTTTAGTTTAAGGTTTATTCATCCAGCAAAGCATTATATCTCACAGGATGCTGCTCTCAACTAATCCTGATTTTTATTTGATACAACATATAAATTAATTATAATTCTTATTATTTGGACCTATATCTAACGAGATCCCAATCAACAACAAAACAACATGAACGTATCACCATAACTCGATTTGTAGGGCCTACACAAACAAGCTCATTGGTGATCACATTTTCGCCATTGTCTGACATTTCTTGTGTTATATAGCCTACAATCATACAGCGAATGATTAAGCAAAATGTTCCTATCTGATTTACTATTGTACCACACAAATTAACATATTTGCTATTCCGACACAATAGGCAAACAACATGTTGTTGCTCCTATTATTTCCCATATACGTAAAAAGAATTTCCCATATAAGTATGTCAAATCAATCTTACGAAACAGATGTGACGAATAAAAATATGACTGGAAGGAAATAAAAGAAGGGAAGATGAATATCAAACAAACATACAGTGACAATAAACTCCACCCGACGCACGTGCTCTTACTCATTACTCATTATTTTTCCATATTTTTCTCAGGATCATAGTATACAAAGAAAGGAAGGAAAGATGATAACACAGGAAATTAATGTGAATATGTCCGAATTTATGTCAGTTTAAAAAGGTTGTGGCAATTCCCTGAATTGATTGTTCTGATCGTAAGTCGGGTGAAAATATTATTATTTAATATCAAACGCTGTTAATAATTTTACATACCATTTTTTCCTTTTCCTTTTTTGCTTCTTCATTGTATTACGTAACATGATGCAATTTACCATTTTATTCATAATTAGTATAATATTTCATTTCCTTAATGTCAGGCTATATTATTTGACTTCTAAGATTCAGTAGCTATGTATGCTTTTCACTCGCTTATTTCCTGTTTCGCCGTTGGTTCCTTCATATACTCAGCAATACTGAAATTATATACCGAGGTATCTGGGAATAAGGTTTCTACTAATATTGCGCTACATCTATAATCAGCTCCGTATACAGTCTCTGATTTACCAAGCACAACGACACACTAATAGTATACCACTGAGATATAATTGGGCGCAGGGACTTTGAGATAAAAGCATACTTTCCACTGGCATGCCAAGATCAAAAACTTCAAAGTATTCCTGTTAAAATTAAAGGCAACATTAGGAAAACAAGAAGCATTACCGTATATATATTCATAACATACCATTTCGCCTACCTCAAAAGTTTGAAAGCAGTCGATTTCCCTAATGGAAAATGGTAGCATTGTCCCTCTTATGAGGGAGTATTTGGGAGAAAAAAGTCATTTCCTACAGGTAAAGTGTCGGCAAAACCATATGAAAGAAAGATCACAGGTGATATTTTATCTCAGATCCTTTATCATGCAGGGGACACGTCAGCGACAAAAAGATCTGAGGGATCTCCCGCGTTTAGTAACGTTAGAAAGTTCACAATATCCTTAAAGCTGTACTCTCAGTTACCATCGCTTAACAACTAAAGATTTTCTACACTTTGTTCAATTTCTCTCCAACCCATCTAAAATTCAATTGACCATTTTGTCTGGTTGTTATTGCTGCAGAACTTCATACAATTTATATTTCGGGAACCCACCGAGCTCCTTTCATGCGGTGGCTTCACTTAATATCACCGTTTTCTCTCTCGGCCGATTGGACTACAAATTATTGTAAAAACATATAGCATCAGAATATTAATAATTTCAGTCCTATAGTTCATAATAGTGAACATTTGGTCAGATTTGTTTCCGCCGTAATAGCTGAGAATGCAACTTTAACAGAATATGTTTGGAAACGAATAACGAAAGAATTGTTGCATGTAAATAGGCCTATAACGCAAAATTGGCCCATTATTCTGAATTCAAAAGTAATGAAATCAACCCACAATATATCTTAGTGTTGAAATTGCTCCACCAACCGCTTGGAGGCAGCACGGTTTCGCATTAGGGGATCGCAATAATGGGTTGTAGATCGCCATTTGATCCTCAACCAATTAACAAACCTCGAGGCGGGCGCTATCTGATCTGTTTCTTGTGCTGTCGCCCGTTTTAGTGTTGAGGTATCTTCAAAGTGTGATCCAGGTCCTCCATCATGTCCCCTCTCTGACATGTAGCGGGACACCTGTATATGAACGAATGGCTGACTGATTTGGCGGGCCTTGACAGAACGTGCCCAAACTAGGCCTCGACCATGCATGCAGGCTTTCAAGGGATGATTCTGTATATAAACTAACATATTGGAAAAGAATCAAATATAGCAATACATTCTACCATCTGAAATTATGGTTGCATAGTTAATACTAATAAGTATTTATAAATCATATTGTTTTCCGTGCACCGGGTATTTATTCCTAAATGAACAATTAAGCGAATTACATCTGGAAGTTCACTCACCTTGTAATATCTACCTGTCGTTTTTATTTTCGAAGAACTTAAAAAATAATGGTGTTTATAAATATGAGAGATGCCAATCATTGATTAGGGATCTTGATCAGATATGACAAAGATCCAGTCTTATAACACATGTGAAATCAGATGACATCAGATGACATGCCTGATCTATTCCACTTGATCAGTCATACAATTTGCACCTCAACGATAGTACACTGAAGTGAGACACCAACTGCTTTGATTGACAGTCAGGAGAGAGAGGGTGAGCGGGAGGGGGAGGGGGAGAGGGAAAAAGAGATGTGGGACAGTGGTTAGTACATTCAATTCAATTCAAAAATTCTTTATTGCCGTTGTTATTACAATGGTGGATCACCTCTGACACAAACACTGATGCCAGTTCTTCCGGGGATTGCCGTCTTATAGAACTTAGGAGTTGAGTTGTAACTACCAAAACACTATCTATGCTAGAAAGTAGGAATGAAATGGTTATTTATAGTGAACAAGAGTGTGGTACATATGACCCGATCTTGACATAGGGGTGCCTGCAGGAGGACATGGCTTTTTATGTAGGGGAAATAACACTATAACTTATCTCCAATGGTATATGGTATTAAATCTTATGTACATACCCTTATAATCACAATTATAGGCACCCAAAGTTGTTTTTTTAGGTAAATATTATTTTAACATTTTCAGTCTGAGCATGACTAAATCGCAGTAACTATAACTTGACATTGGACACAAGTATTTGACCCTGAGAAAACGTTTCCCTTGGAAACGCCAGGTAGCTACATTAAGTTCACACTAATTGTAAAGTTAAATCGATCAATAGTTAAATAGATAGCTATAGATCAATACCGTTAACTTAATACTTGTTCTGCTATATTATCGTCTTGTGTTACCTTCGATACTGTGGCAATAAGAGTGTCGTTTTCAGTGGAGTTGATGGATTCCCTTTACCTCGTCATGAACAGAATGATATTCGAGATACAAATAACATTTATAAATGTATTCTGTGTCATCAGTATCTCAAATCGACACCAACTTTTATAGATCTTATATGAAAGGGGGAAAAGAGAAAAAAAGTAGAAGGATATAGTTAATAATAAGAGATGAGTGAAAAAAGATTATCGAGTCTACATAAATTCTTCCACACTAAAAAAGGGCAATTGCGCTGATCACTTCGTTTACAAATTAATCATGGATTTACATAACAATTACATTACTGCCAATTACACAGAGAAACATAAACGAGTCATGTGACTCTAAATCCGAGTCCAGCACCTCCTAAAAGAGTCAAATCAAGTGACTCGTTTCGCATGACTCTTTTATACCTATTTCTGACTCTAACTCAGAGCCACATTGACTCGTTCTTTAGATGCATCATGTGTGACTCTGTTGTTGACTCTGATAATCCTGGAAGTTCAGGGATAAACTCCAAAAGGGAGTCAGGGCCCGATTCAGAGTCACAGCCCTCTAATATTCATTGCCCGTAATTATATAATAATATCATATGCATACATACATACATACATGTATAATCATATATATGAATAATTTATATACTTTATATTTAATATGTGGGTTACTTTTGGTTTACTTTTGGAACCATACATGAAATGAGAATACATATAATCACTTAAAGGCAATATAAATTTATTAAGAAAACGAAAAACAAAAAGTTATTACTACTATTAAAGTTCTGTATATTACTGTTACTATTATTATTAATTTTAATATCACTTTTGATATAATTAAGTACAAATGCAGACATAGGAATGTAAATCCTATACAAAATGATCGCTTGACTAAAACCATTGATGCAGTAGTCCTTGGCCCCAAAGAAATGATGTTAATATAAACTTATGTTTATAAAAAGAAATGTTTCCCTCTCCTGAGATCTTTGGACCAGACTTATGCAATAAGTATTAGCTCTCATCCAGATCGCAAAGAGGAGAAAAGAATTGAATATAAACTTATGTTATGTTTTAGGTAAAGTAACCCATTTTCGAGTATTGTATTCTATTAATTCATCTGTCTGAAATAAACCCAGTGACACCGTGAAAACTGTTATTATGAAATGACACCAACTACATTGCTATTTTTTCAAACACCATGTTCGAAAAACAAGCCTAGTTTTTCGGCCCAGTTTGTAGGTCAGGTCACAGTGTATTACGCAATAGCATACTGCTAGTGTTACCAGACGTTTCGCGCTGATTTTCGCGCCGATTTTCGCGCCAATTATGTGAAGACAAAGGACCACCCAAATAGTAAAGACAAAGGACCAGACCAAGCTTCCGCTCAGTTTGTGTACACCTTACCCAGCCACATCTTACAAGTTTCTTGGATATTTTATTTATGGAGAGGACGGGGAGGACAGAGCATGTGAGGACGAATTCTGAAACAGAATTCCTTATCTGGTGAGTAATATGTATAGATACAGATGCATCAAGTTGGAAGTCTGCAGGTAAATTGCAAATGACGATTTTGAGGTAAAGACAGATGGCCAGGATCATCTTTGGGATATGTGAGTGTGTTTGTCAGGGCAGGGAATACCTTTTCGGGAACCGGGATTGGGGCCTATTTTAGGTAGGGATTCGGGATTTAAAAGAGCCTACAGGATTCGGGAAAGGGATTCAGAGCCAGATTTAATTTTTCCGGGTAGGGATTGCAAATAGAAAAACGGAATTGCAAATTGAAAACCTGCGGGATTAAGGAAATGGGGCTAATAAAAAATGTGAAACAGGATTCAAGAGGGGGTCTTCCCTACCCTGTGTTTGTTTACGTTATTATCTTTGAATTCTTATTGCATGGCGAAATATCATATACATGTTTATGTTAGTTCATTTTCCTTGTTTTTGAAAATGTATCATTTCTTCAGAACTATTCTTTCATTTATTCTCATCCCTATGTCCAAATATATTTATGCTTTATATTTTCCTTGTTTCCTCCAGACAGACTGCAATTTGGCCAGTCTACAGACAGATTTAGTGGCAGGAATTGGTTGAACTTGAAGTGTTAGACAAGCATTGGTAAGGAAATATTATTACCGATTTGTTTATTTCTGTGTCTAAATTGGAATATTGTTCAGTCTACTATACTCCTATTGAAATGTAATAACTGTAGATGAATTGCATCGAATATAAGCTAATATAGCTGTATTTTGTTCCTTCCAGAAGCTGATATGAAGTAGTACACCAACAAGAAATGATGAACCTAAATGATGAAATGATGATTTTCTAAGCATAAATAAAAGGATGGGATTGCGGGAGAGGGGGCAAAGATTAACCTAACAAGTGGGAGTCAAAATGATTTGACTCTCTTTCTAAGCGAGTCGAATTCACTCCTCATTGAAAGGGAGTCAAAATGACTCCCAAAACGAGTTATTCTGGCGACATGTGCTGGACTCCCTTTTAGAGTCAAAATGACTCGTTTCATTTTCTCTGTGTAGTTCTTTCCCTTTGGCCCTGGATTCTTTGGACGGCACTTTTGCGGTAAATACATGAGACGATTTTTATCCTGCTCGGGAAATGATCGAGAGACATTGATAATTCAATTACGTTACTGCCAAGTAATTATTTGATTCTTTTGGGCCAAGACGATTTTTGGTCAAATTAGTTTTCGTCGTGATCCATACATGTATATCTTTCGACGAAAGGACCAATGAAAGGAAGCAGCAAAATGAATGGTACCGTGTTCTATATTATGTATAATGTATGGTAGAATTACTATAAAGAAGGCATTCCGAGAATTTAACCGCCGATATTGCTAAAATCTACATTAAGGGAACTAAGACAGAACAGACATGTAATTCCACATCTTCTGTGAGAATGTGCGCATAGTGCATTGTTATTATCTTTTACTTATGAGACATTATTTTTCCCATAATTACAGGATATGCAGAGGGTCCGTGAGATCAGGCAGGTATTCCCTCCCTGCATGGTGGGATCAAAAGTGGGACTTGTTGTCTTTTGTAATGAGTATGTAGCGCCAGCAGGTCTGAAGTCACGACACCATTCTAAATTACCTTGTCATAATTGGAAAAATTATATATGGCGATGACCTCTTTTAAGCCATTAAGTTGGTGGAAAACGTTTGAAGCTTATTGGGCTCTCTCCCTCTTTCCCTCCCTCTCTCTCCCCTCTCTCACTCTCCTTTCCTCCTATCTCTCTATGATTAATAGTATGATTTAAATTGGAATTATGGATGGGCTATGTGTAAGTGTCCGTGCGCTGGGTGAAGGTTTTTTAAATTTCTGTTTTCTTTTTTTGTTACTTAGATTTGTCCTGGTGGTATCGTAATAGATTAAGACAGACTTAAGGAGAAATGATAGTACGACTGCTCCATAATCGATAATATGCCTATTGATGGCAGTCAGATGTATTTGTTATGATTCAGTATTTCTTTCATCGTAATGTGTTCCCTGAATGAATAAATATTCTATCAAATCAATTCACTCCACTCTCTCTCGCTCTCTCTCTCTCTATCGCTCCTCTCCCCCAACCCCTCTTTATAGAATATATGCTTACATGTATATATAAGTATATATATGTTCTGATTACAGCAAAATATTATATATAATATTGTGTATGCTCTTGTATGGGCATAGACTGAGGGGTTCTATGTAAGTGTGGTTAAGTGTGGTTTTGAAACATGATCTACCGTACATTTTTAATTCACCCCACGGTATAATATTATATTGCCCATGATTAGCTTTGGTGATAAAACGGCTTGTGCTGAAGGACTAAGTGGGAACCATTCTGAACGTAATGTAAGAGTCTACATTCAGTATAGGAATATTTGCGCGCGCACACGAACGGGTAATACAGCTCACATAATAGCGAGCATTCATGAATCGGAACAATTTTAATCCAATGACAAATGATAGGCATTGATTTACAATTACAATTGTGATTATTGCGAACAAAAGCATGCATGGCGGATGCCATATATTATAACAACCGGTTGGCCTGATTTTGGGGGAATGCGCGCTTTAACCAAGGGCTACGCGTAGGGAATAATTAATTGGGTTTATTTAGCAGTGTAGCTAAGGCTGGGTGCAAGATTGACATTCCATATTGTACTTGGGATGTGATCCGTATCTTCACGGGTCGTAGATCAAGGCCCTTAGTGAAGTACTGGAGTCCCTCTTCTCAATAAGCAGTACCTGTTGAAAACTACCATTCTCGCGCCACATCTCTGTTTGATATGCTACTTCACGTAGACCTGTGCATGGACACTGCTAACCCCGAAAGATGAATCCTCTATGGTGTTGACAAGATCAGAATATAGGCCAAACGGGGTAAGGATTCCAAAGGTGGGGCCTGTCTTATAGAACGCTGGGATATACCTGAGGAACAAGAACTTAAATCACTGGGCTGAATACCATGCAGTGGTGTCCGTTAGTTTCTTCCTAGTGTGCAGGATTTACATGATTATGTGTATACTACTCATGGCAAGGGATTGATACATATAAGATAAGATAAGATAAGATAAGAAGTTGTTTATTGTCTTCATACATAGGTACAGAGGGGTACGACCCCGGCTAGAGATCTAACCTGCCCTGTGTAGATCCACGAATCCCTGAACGGTAATCCTGGGTTGATCTTCAAGACACATCAACAACTGAATGGCTGGTGATCACCTGAAAGACGATCTTTGTTCTTGGCCAACAGCCACAAGCCTGGGGAGCAAAACCACATATTAAAGTCCTTCGTCATTCAAATGCTTCGAAATTATACGGGAGTTCACCTCTATTCAATTTAAGTGTGACTCCATCAATTACAAAGGATTTCTTTGTAAACATATGATATATGATATAATCTTAATGTACCGAGCTATTGGACGAGACAATTTTTAGACGATTATATATACAAGAGAAGCGAGATATAGGATTAACTTCACATCAATGAGCCAGTGTTCAATCGCGTCACATACCAGGTAGGTTAATTTCAAATTGAATGTTCATATACAATGCTTATATTGTGCCAGGAATTGTTAGGGCACACGCTGCTGGACAAACATCAAGAGTATTATATAGCACGAAATGGCCTCATAGAGTTAGCATTTTGCATGTTTCCATAATCGTGACGAACCAATTTGTCCAAATGGCCTATGGAAAGTGGTGCACGGCGTCGGGGAGGGCCCCGGGGCATTGGACTAGATATAGATACACCCACAAGTGAAAATTCTTCACAAAAGTATACACACATAATGCATGCTGGCAAAGTGCTAGAGAGGATCAGCCTGGAAATGGCATAATAGTCTTTGTATCAGCATGGATTATACCTCTGGGACAGCGCATACATTCATGTTTGTAGTATTCTTTAAGCAGAACGCAATATGCTTGCTACACGTTCATTATCAAGTTAACTTTACGCGTTATGGACTATGAATGTTAGTATAGACTTGTTTTTAGCACATCATCTGGGTTGGGAGTGGTACCGCTGATCTCAAGAAGGGGATTAGTTCGGCTATAGTTGGCATAGTGAGTGCTTATAATTATATATGCCTGCCAACTTGCCTCATTTTTCAAGAGGCCATGAAAGTCAGCTAAATATTATAGTTGCGTATATACCAGGATCAGAATTTGAGTGGGTCCCTCGTATAATGTCAAAGCTTATATGGGGTTACTCAACAGGATTTGTTCCTTCCTATGACTAAGACTCGCTCAGGCTATATGGCTTTTATCAATCAATCTTAGAATAAGCATTTAACACAAGAATCCTCTCTGTGAATGGTTTACCGTTCTAAACATGGCCTTTATCCGCCGACCAGTGCCACCTCGGTCTCAACAATGCTTCTGAGACGGACCGGCTCGGCAGGAATCCTGGCGACTTCTATTATAACCTCCTGGCTTATGTCGGAAATAATAGGTTACTGCCTTACAAGAACACAAAAACCTATTGGGGCAGTAGGTGCTACTATACACTTCGACTAGTATAGAGTCTACCTAGAAGCGTTCAGTAGCTGCATGTCAATTTGCAATTTACCTTGGTTTCCTCGAGAGACAACCTACCCTTTGTGTGTCTTTTTAAGTAAACATGGTTATGTTCATATTTAATGAAAGGATCTAGTCTGACCTTGGAATTTTAACAAGGTGTCATCCACACCTAAGAATCTGGGATAATATTTGGAAAATCTCATTTCTTGTCTGTTTGTTCCTGTGCCGTACAAAGGAAGCGACCCGGCAGGTCAATAAAGAAAACGCGCAGTCTCTGAAGTTTCAAATCTCCCACATTCCAATGGAACCGTGATGTATCGCATTGGAGCAACAACATCACCTCTTAGCCAGCCAACCTCCCCTCCTCAGAAGAGGCTTCATAAACTTGTCGAAAATAAGGAAGGCATCTAGACTTCTTAACCTAGTTGGCGATTTATATTCCCCTTTCACCCCCTTCTTGTCCAATATTTTAGCTTAGGAAACGCCAGAACAATTGCAGGGCACAATAACCCCTGGGTGATGAAAGGGTTAATGGGTGTTACCCAAGGTGTGACCCCCTTGGGCGGCTTCTTTGATCTCCTTTACCTGTCGGGCAGAGTGATACCCATCAGGTACTCTGCAAGAGGCTTATTTCAGGCAGTCATGGACATGCACTCCTAATACTTATAAGGGAAAGGCAACACACACAACCATAAGGAAGCGCGAATATTGTGGCAGTTCTTTCACCCCAGGTCGGTCCTCCGTCGGTCTAGGATTTACCTTCTTATATTCCATTCATTTAGCCCACTCTACATCATAGTAACACGATCCCCTTCCACTCACGCACCTGGATCAGGCAAGTGTGTATCCAGAGAACATCAACAAAGCCACATTCTGGCGTCTGTGGATGGCCAAGAAGCTGTTTTGTGAGCATGTGTATTAGACTTGGATGAAGGCACACCGAAAGTTAAGTCGCTGCTTGGCCCTCAAACATTGCCATTTATCACAGAGATAGAGTCAAAACTTAAGCCCGGGGGATATCCCCTGCTGCACATACTCCAGGCGCCCTTTGCCCGTTGGTCTGGCACGCAGGTATGGAGAAAAAGTAACTTTTAATGATCCAAAGTTTGGATAGGAGATCAAAAACATATAACACAAGTCGCCGGATGGTTTTAAGTCAAGGTCCCCTTTTCCAAATGTACTCTCCTACGAGCACTCGATATTCACAAATATTGATATGACGTGCTGTCGATTAAGGGGGATTGGGAGCATGTGAATATGCCCGCACTTGCTCGATCTCAGCAGCGAAAAGTGACGACTGTTTATGAAAGGGAACTGAAGAATAAGGTGGTGACTGCGACTGCGGTGGGAGACTTTATGGACTACCGTCAAGATATGGCAGCAATCGCTGTGTCCAGGAATTTGCGAGTGCCTGTGGATCCAGACTCGTATAGATTTACTCCAATCCATCATAGAAGTGAGTATAATAATTTCCTTTATTCTCCATCAAAGTCAAGAATGAGATGGTTTCTTCGAATGCAATGCCCAAATTACATCAATCATCTGAGGGGGTGCAGGTGCCAGCTAGTGTTGAGATCATTCGTTGATTGAATCAGTGGTCTGGCCATCATCACCCTCATCTCCACTCAAGAACATGTTCATACATTGCATAGAAACTTCACTCGCATACATGAGCGCTGAACAAACACATGATTATTGTCCCCATTGTGTACTTCTCAGCGAAGGCATTTCTCTGATAGGTAAGACATATTATTAACTACTCATGAATGGCAAATGTATAAAAAAAAATGTGACTAAGAAATGGCTGGAAAGTATATATACACATGTGCAGTCATAACACGCATGAGTGGTAAGAGTTGAAGGGAGGCATTGAGAGGGTCGGCTTTCCTTTAATTATTCCCATGGAAAAGTGATCGCATGTTTCAAACTTCCACCAGAGTGAACTAACATACATGAACAAGGACGTGCGTAGTGAAAGTATTTCTTTTTGGAATGTTTTCTCCAATTTGTACGCTTGTTGGTCCATAATGAATAAACCACGCATAAACAACTCACATGGTCAGCGATTTAGACCGTGGGGACTTGTTAGGGTAATAATGTAAAGTCTTGTGATTTAAGGTAAAGAGATATGCTACATTGACATTAATTTCATGCTGAATCAAAGGGGGCAATCTATTATGTACATGTATGTATGGGTCTGAGGCTGAGCATATTTCATGCATTCATGTGTCCAAATACTCTATGTGCATGCCAAAGATATTGTACGCAATCCCATGGAGTGTTCTCAATTATGTGCAATGTGGATTATTTTAAATTGCATGCCAAATTCTAATCTATAGAATTATATCTCATCTGATTTAATTAACGGTACTGTAATGGCAAAAGGATGGCTCAAACTCGGACAGTATGTATACGTGCGTACCTAGTTGGTGTCCATGGTCAGACAGTGATTAACAGGGTGATTTGTCTTAGATACCAAGACACCTTCCACTCACCCATTCAAGATGGTTTGTTCACTTTCAGCTCTATGCCCGAGCTTAAATGGTTTCACGGTCACGGACCTTGCCACGGAACAATGCACCCCAATGCTCTAATACTCTTGCCTTGTATGGGAACAATTGGCTCGAAATTAAATAGCAGTAATAGATTCTTTTATTAGGATCGCCTTTGGCCAATGTTTCATTCTTTTCGCTTGGTCGTTAAGTGGAGGTAATCCTAAATGCATCTTGGCTTGAGGTAAATGATAGCTGGATATATATCTAGGCTTCTTTCGGTCTTAGCGTAGAGGAGGACATTACTGCTGCAACAATGTATCGAGGTGAAGAGATTCCAATGTGTACACCTGATCTGATGAATGTTGTGTAAGCACACATTCATGTCACTCTAGTAACTCTGCTCTAGGCACATTCCTGTTTCTTTAACCCATAATCTCAGTTCTGCGATCCCAGTATTTATTTCCTCGCTCTACAATCCTTTAACTATTGCTTTCTGGGTGGTATTTAGTACCTGAGAATCAGGCGAACGTTCCCCGATAATGGAGGGCCCTGGACGCAGGTATGCCTGGGTATGGGCCACCACCCCTTTGGCCAGTTAGAAGGGTAAATGACCGTGGCTTGCCTTCAATTGGTTTTATCCCTTGTGCTTTTGTTCTCAAGTATCGAGGTAAGAATACTTGGCAAAGGTAGAATCTGACCCCTTGGGTACTTGGGTGAGAAATGCCTACAGTTATCCCCCTCGCACTCGACAATTTTCCTATATACAAAATTTATACTCGCTTCTTTGTCGGTCTTTAATGATTTCAAAGCCTCGTCTAATTACAGGTTTTGCTTCTTTTCTGAAGGGAAAAGTAGTGGCTTGAAAGTGGCGTGGGTCAAATCATTTATTTTCTTGACAGAAACAAGCTTATGCTTTACTCTGAATATCTTTTCTGACAAACTCAACAAAACAGAGGAAATAAATTACAAGCGGCCAACCATGTGCACTAAATGAACATCGATCAGAAGAACAATCATGCACATTATACATCACAGATGAAAAATATCTGAGTGAAATAAAAAAAAAATACTAAGCCCTTTAATGATATTCAGCTCATTGAAAAGCTCTAATCATGAATTTAAAAGTAATTGGCAAACATTGAAATGGAGCTTAATTGGTAATGGGAAATGCAAAGTGTCCATTTGTGTGAAGATCTTGCTCTTTTTGCAAACCACGCTTACCTGGGCTCGGTCTTGCCATGCCGTTCACATCGCTCACCGGGGGTTCCCTAGACTTTCAGGTGGTCTCCAACAGCCCCCAACCCCTTCTCAGTCTGTACTATATAAATAGGCATTCCACTATAGATCATTCATAGAACCCATTCATAAACACACAACATTAACAGGGTCATATTTTTCTCATGGATTTTTACCTGCATTTTTTTCCATATCCTTCTTTAGCAGTCAATGCATGAACTTTATATGATTGAAAGGAAACTTTTTGCATGGAGGAAGGAGAAGGGGGCAGGTCTATGTTTATGTCACGGTTCGTAGTTCACTTCGCCCCTCCTCGCTTTAGGTGAAGCACGTTGTGCTCAGGCTTGGGGGTCCCTTAGTTAAAACAGGGAGACAAACAGAGGAGGAGGGGATAGGATACAATACAAACTTTAGCCAGCGGAACCACTCATACACCTGGGATTAGGTCATGGGACCATCCCAGGCTGTCTTTGGGGAGGATCAAACTTAGATCCATTGGTGATCGGTGGACATGTTAACCTCTTTCGTCAGGCAGGAGGGAGTAACTGTGCATTTCTGGCTCTTGAAGATGCCTGCTAAGTACCAAGCTTAACCACAAAGGTGGGTGTGAGAGCAGCTGGGATAGAGATACCCTTCGTTTCTACTATACAGACCATTGGCTGGAATAAACACAGCTAGGGCGTCCGAATGCATTCAGGCCACAACTCCTGGCATTTGCCATAGCAACTGGCCTAGTTTGTAGCATGGAAATTTCGTATGATATCAAACGCCCGTTTTTAATACAAATGGGAGTTGAGAATATGAAGGCAGACATTCCAGGAGAATGAGAGGTCGGAATTGGTGTCCACACTGTGGGACAAATCCCATTATTCAAATAGCCTCAGGCCAGACGACTTGATGACTGGGATGTTTCGACGTTGACCACGTACCTTTAATTAAAGCTTTTATGAGTGAACTGCCCATCGTGATGGTCACTAATGCCTTTTCTGTCAGTCTACGAAGAAGGGTTTTCGTACAAGCATTGAGCCAAGCGTAGAATAAGGAACTGCTTAATTCGATAGCCTTGCTTCGAGGGAGCAAGAATTTACAAAATTCTCGGGAAAAATTGGATTACTTACAATCAAATGATCACCACTGCAAAGGATATTTCGAATCATGCTGTCATATAATTATATGCATTAGGCACAAGTGCATAACAACGTTGTGATCGATGGTTTTCAGGGCTGCTCTGTGATTCTCCCATAGGATGCTAGTGAATTTATTGGTGTTTGTACCCTTGATTTTGCATGCATGGCATGATATTGCACCTTCGTGTTAGCATCCAATTTGATCCTGCTCTCTCCTGGTCACCAGAAGCAAGGCCTTTGCTACATACATAGTAAGCGCTTTGTTGACACATATTCGGATACGCATCCACCTAAAATGACATTTCAATGACATCACGCATAGGTCAGTTTCTGGGAACAGAATTTAGCGTCCGCTTGGTACAATAGGAATACCGATACATAGTTCAATATGTCCACAAGACAATTAGGGTATCCAAGGGGGGTGAGGACCAACCCCACCACATCCTCGGGATTAAATCAAAATTACGCTCAGCTGCGTGGGATTTACCGTGATCCAAAGTGGTATTCTGGAGTTGGTAGACCACTGAGCTTATCCAATTCACATGGTAGGTTTATATTCCATTCATCTTTTCTTTAACATGAAGTTATTGGCTTGTATGTATAGGGAAAATAAATTATACTGAACAAGGCAGCAAGATCGGGCTTCATCGGGTTGATTTAATTAGGGATGTGTATTTAAGTTCTTGCTTAGTTGATTGCCCCCTGTGTATTTCCTCTCGGTCGACGATTGTGCTGTGAACACTATACATATTGCCGGCTCCCATGGATAATCCATGCTGTGGGCACATGACCCCTATTCAACCAGTAATTAAGCCTTATTTCGGGTTTATGGTATACGGTCTCTGTTTGCTTAAATCTCCATCCAGTGATCCGGGCGTAACAGGCACTGAAACAGAAGAAAAACAAGTTAAATACCTTTACAAACATACAGCACATCACACGCTTTATAGTGCCCAGTGTATTGTGCTGTACAACAATAGGACACGTAGGTTAAGGGTAGAGATATATGATACCCAGTGATTAATCTATACTATTTAATCAGTCACACGAGGGAGTATATTTATCACATATTGATATACATTAGATGTGTTTAATTGCGAGTTAGCCGACAATCGCAGCTGGGAAATCATTTTGTGCATTCGTTGTAAAGGATGTCTATCGATATGTGTGCATAGAAGAAATTAATTTGAGGAGGGAAGCTGCAGCTGAAAACTGACAAACAATGGTTAATAAATGAGTAAATGTGTCCGGTACGGATGATTGATCTCTTTATGATGGTATCTTTTGAATATAAACTACACGTTCATTATGCAATACCAGGTACTGTCTGGTAGACACTGCATTAATTTTACTATTACTATTACACCTGCCCCACTCTGCCCACTCACAGCCTCTCAGATCAGATAAGAATGGTATGTCAGTAATTGGACGCCTACTCCGCTAAATGCGTTCCTGGCCCTGGAGTAGGCGTCTTAATGGGATTATAATGTCATTTTGCGGTTTGGAGAGAGAGAGAGAGAGAGAGAGTACATCCCTCAGTTTGGAGGGATTCTCTCAACTCTGAGCCTAGACTGAGCAAGAATAAGCCCAATCATATCAGGACTTCGCTTACTTCGAAACCAGTCCGAAATAATGAATTTGGCTTGGCTGAACTGAACTGATTCCTTGACTTCTACATACATAAATTACTTCTAATTAGTATTCAGAATGTATGATTGATTTTGCACCTGCCTTCTATGAGAGATAAAGGTCATATAATGGGTGGATGATTTCAATGCACAGTTTTGGTGTGTAGCCTAAAATATACCCTAAATCGGGGTTCCCTGGCGCGTCCCAGTCATGTCTACCTGGAGGGAGGTGTAACGCAACATCTATTTTGAATAACTGAACTCTACTGAACGATATGATATCAAGTGCATCCATGGGTGCTGAACGATATAAAATCAAGTGCACCCTTTAGGCGTGTCTGATCCCAAATCCATTCAGAATTTATGGACTGCATATTATTACAAAGGTCTGCATGCAGTTGTAGCTGTTTAGTTTTTTTAAACTGTGGGAGAAAGAACGCCATTACTAATAACAGAACGGTGTAAAATAGCAAAAGAGGGCTTGAAAACCTTAGCTGATGTTGGAGAATCGCCCCCTTACAGCAATTCAAGAATTGAATGAAATGCTTTCAAAATAAAAAAAGAATCACAGGCAATTTTCAATTTTGTGGAATGTGGATCTCCCCTATGGTATGACATCATCCCTCCATTTCTCTACGGCGCCATATGCAGCAATAAAAACACATTTATCCACGTACTAGCAAAAGCTTTCGAGAGATGACAGACTATAAACATTCATCAATTCAACATATTGCTACTGTAAATTAAACATAATGTTCCCCTATACTTAAGAGCCTTATAAAGTTTGGATGATTACTTACATTTTTTGGAACAGTTTTGCGTAGAAGGTCGATTAAAACCTGAGCAACCGCATGCAAATACCATTCAGATAAGAACAACTAATTAATAATGTCTGCAAATTGACATTGCATTTAATGCAGGTAATAATGAAAATCTACTTTTCTCTGATTGTCTCTAGCTAATAGCTAATAGTGCAGATTCTTCATGGCGAATTAGAGCCTAAAACCCACTCGCTATCTTGTTTAGCGCACCATTTGGACCCGCATTATTAGTGGTTGGGAGATTTATGGTTACCTATGTGCCAGGAGTACCCCTATTAGCACGTCCACGGCGTGTGCATTAGTGTGTGAATGCCTGCTGTGTATTGGAGGCAAAAGGTATGCCACTAAAAGTTGCAAAAAGCTGCGATCACTATAACCAAAGTGTTCTATTTCAAGCCAGCCACCCCCTGAAATAAATTCCAATACCTTAATGGTCATCAACAACGGGTAATCAGTCATACCTCTGCATAGCAGGAATTGTATCGCCAGGTAATATAATTATTTCATGCGGGATATCTCAGTGTGAAATTACCGTTATTGACTTGGCAGGTGAAACAAATCATAAAGAAACTCCATGTTTCTGTGAATTTCCGATACTGGTGGATAGTTTTTTTTTAGAAATGACCAGCATATAATGAAAAGTTGTGAAGAAGCCATTTCAACGAGTAGCGACTGTGAGCTCCACCCCCCACCCCCCCACCCCCGCCGCCGCAACACACGCACAACTTACTTTTAACAAAACATTAACTAAAGAATGTATGGTGTCCTTTGGAGCTTATAGATATATATGCGCGTTTTTTTCTCTCGTGCATTTCATACGTGTGCTTGAAAGATTATTGTGTTGTTTTTGGTTTTACTAAAGGGTGTTTTCGGACTTCATTGAAATTGAAAATTGAAACAGCTATAAAAAAAAACTAGAACACATGATATGCCTCGGAAACAATTATTGTATATTTATTTACAAACTCCAGACACAACATTAAATTCAGTAGAAAGTTGATCGAGAAATGCGCCCCCCCCCCACACACACTTACCCCCCAGCCCCCCCCCCCCCCCCATGCCCCCAGGACATTTTAAAGGGACTTGCCTTGAGACGCATGCTTTCAAAATGTCTTATCTATTCATTATTTTGAAGCGTGGATGTTCCCCGCCAAATTACACAAAGATTTCCTGGCTGGGGCCCACAACTGGGAGAGGACTGCACGGGAAGTCAAAGGGTCATGTTGTAATTAGGAAGCATTAGAGCACGCCATGCGATGATTATTCGCAAGTCTGTCGGACGTCGATCGCATGACGCCATGGTTAATGTATAAATCGCTTTACCAATTATGGTTAGTCACACTTTGAAAAAAAAGAAAAAGAAAGAAAAGCCCACCAGAGACCAGATTTTTCTTCTCTGTGAAAATGCCCCTCAGGAGTCGATACCAACCACACAAAAAAATCATAATTCATTCATCTATGTATCAGGTTACTCTCATGTGAATTACGCTTCACAAGAGGTAAACGGGGTTACCTGTTATAGAAATGAACCAAACTCGCGAACTTCAGGTAGAAACTCATAGATCTATACGGTATGTGCCTGAGGCAAAATTAAATTTAATGAAATTCCGTGTCGAATAACACTTCCTATATTAGTATCTGACTAGATATATAGTCTATACGCAACGCAACGGCCACTTAGGATGTATACCGTACATGCATGTGTATTCGTGTGCAGGATGATAACTGGATACTCCGCATCTCTCAGAATGCTCTAGGCTGTAATTTGACATGTTAAAAAAACTAAGAGGAGGGAAACTGAAACGCGAAAATGTGCCAGATGTTCCCCCGGGGGATTCTGCACGCTTCTAACCCTCATCAACTCACCCGTCAACCAATTGCACGTTTAGAAATAAACAGGAATAACATTTGCCAATTAAGGTCGCCGGTGATTCACACGCAATCACAAATCACAAGGTGTCATAGGCATCAATATTTAATGACTTGGGTTCATTAAATCCTTCTGGGGTTATCCGCAAGAGGGCGGTAGTGGTGCATACTCTCATTGCTGGTAGAGTGGGACGCCACACTGCCATTCATTCATGCAGGTATTATACATAGCCTGTGTCAGTCAAACAGGGGCCTGTTGTACAAGCTGAGGAAGCGGGAAATGAGGACTACATTTTTTCCTTTCCTTGGATGGGTTGGAGTAAAAATTCCTACCCACCATTGAGTGTATAGGCTATTCCTACCAGCAGGGAATTTCACACGTACGAAGGATTTTCCCCCTCGCTACAGGTGAAGAATTTGCCATGAGAAAATTATTTTCCTTGGCTTATATATTATTCAACAGGGGTTTAGGGTCTGGTGTATAAGCTATAGAAAGAAGAATTGTAGGAATTCCGGCACATTCCCCGCTTCCTTTGGTGTGTATAAATACAAATTCACAGGGTATTCCTACCTGCTGGTAATTTTACATGGAAGATTTGTTTCCTTCCTAGAGGTGAAGGAATTCCCATGAACAAACCATTTACTTAGTTTGTACAACAGAACCAAGTGGCAAATGCATTGTCAGCAGTTCAGCTAGAGCCCCTCCTCCAAGAGCAGGGCCTCTCTCGCTTCGACTTTCTCACACATGCCGTTGCTCAGATGATCGATCTCTCATATGGAATCTGTCTTCATAGGTTACTGGATATTTTTCTCAGTCTTAGGTCCATCTGGTAAATTAATACGTATACAGTGGAACCTCACATAAAGACCACCAGTTTTCCCATTCCGAATTATTCCCTCTTATTAGAGTTAGAACCCTCTAAAGAGACCACCTCGCTATGAGACCAAAAGTCATTCAGTCCCAAGAGAGGTTCCACTGTACATGTTTATCGCTTTCCCTTTTTATTCGAATTGTTTACCATGTGAGAATGGCGATATCCACGATATTACTAATATTCCACAATATTGGAAATGTTACACTGTTCCGGGAAACCTGTCCAATGCCACTACATCAAGCCACAGATTCCAAACATGTTATGATTAAAATATGATACGTCGTGAATTACAAGATGAACAGGATATGAAAAGAGTACCCACAGTTTTAACCTACATATCCGTTACGCAATTATGGCCTAATAGATAACGAGACGTGCCCCACTATTTGAATTATCCATACCAAAAAGCACATAATTTAAAAGATCATTGTATTACAATATATGTACGGAGTGGAATAATTTAAATATTGCTTTTAGATCGATTGTATCATTTGACAATTTTAAACTTACCATAAAAATACTATATTACCTCCATTACATTTAGGTTGAGGTGTGTGTGTGTGTGTGTGTGTATTATGACTGTATTATTACTCAATACTTATAATTCACTAGAAGTGTATACTGTATATATTTTCGATTTTTGTTTGGTTAATTAGTTTTGTTTTCGGACCGAGTGTCTTACTGAATTTCAAAATATACTACCGTACTAACATTACAAATCTCCTTTGTCAGCTCAGGGATTTGAGGAAGACCACCGCAATTGTAAGCCGATGGACTGAATCTAAGAATGATGCATGTAGCTCCCAACCTGAATAAAAACGAATTAAAAGGGGAAAAAATAACTTTGTGAAATCGCTTTTGTCTCTTGTTTATATGACACTCTGTTAATCTGTAATCCTATAGTTCTGACGATAAATAATGACTTTGATTTTAAATAATGAAGAAAATCTGAGATTTTCCCAACCTTTCTAATCTGTATGCATGAAAATAATGAATAATGTAATAAAGATCCTCGCGTCAGGTTACATCACGTCACGTTTCGTCACGTCACGTCAAATATAATTCAATTGGGCCTTAATTTCTCATGTGGCAGGCATATAGGTCCCTACTACAACGCATCCTGTAGGCAGTAAACATCAAAGCCCTCTATGGTTAACCCTATGGAAAGCCGCTGCCTACAAAACGCGTATAGAGTGTATATCACTTTACTTGAGAATTATCCCGGTAGAGGCCTACAGGGCTAGGTTGACTTTATCTTATATAATATATATAGTAGTCGTAGTACAACAAATCATATAAGGTGACAAAACATATCTAAAGGCTCAGCCTTGGGTATAACGATACTCCACTTATCTACCGATTCCACATAATATAAATATATCTGATACAGTCTAGGCCCAAAGATGAGAGAGTCCCTTCACACGGAGGGAAAGCCTCTCACCTCAAACCGCCAAGTGCCATTATAATTCCATTAAGACCGAAAATGCCATTATATTCCATTAGAACGCCTAGTCCTAGGCCAGGCAACCGATTGGCGAAGTAGGGATCCAATCACTGACATACCATTCTTATCTGATCTGAGGGTTTGGACCTAGACTGGATAGTACCTATCAAATCTGTTCTCACTGGAAGAGTCAATAATTTCTTTACAGTTGTGGGAGTCCCTCCATTTGAAGGGAAAGCATCTCGCTCCAGATAGTAAAATGCCAAATGCCATTAGAATCCTGCGCCTACTCCAGGGCCGGGGAAGTAATTAGCGCAGTAGGCGTCAAATCACTGGCATGATACCAATCTGATCTGATCTGAAAGGCTGTGAGTCTAGGCTGGGATAGGGCTTTTACTGCTATTATACATTACATGTTTGTCTGTCTCTTGTCTTTGGTATGAGAATATTATATCCCTCACAAATTGCGCTGAAGTGTACATGAGTAGAATGGCACACCATAGTAACTGCTTGTTAACATCGGGTGCGATGGACGGCATATTAAGGAATGCAATTGTCCTCTTTTTATCTTTTAAGACGCGTGTCCACAAAATCTGCGTATTACAACACGTTTACTCTACCGTGGTAATTCTTTGCTCTGGACCAACATTAGACAAGGACGATCACTACGCAGTCCATGTGTGTCTTGTTGGGATGGCATTGTATATGAGAAAGGGGTCATATATACATACATACATACATACATACACCCAGGTTTAATAATGGTGAATAGAAGTAGTCTCTTTCTGTAGTAAATGATAGGTTCTGTCCTCAGGCGCATATATTTTCCATACAACCTTCGAGGGTCCACGGGGACAGAGTTTCTTTTCAGCCCTCGATGGTTCTTCATTTTACTTCTCTGGCTCTGAGGCAGGTGGTAGTTACTGAGAAATGAATCTTGAACTTCTTGTAAAACCAGGAAAGTTTCGAATCATTCTGAGCTGGAATAATGTGTAGTGATCTGTTAGCCATTAAATATATATAGCTTATGGACCCCTATTCTTTTAAAATGTATAGGCAGAAGATGCTTGAGACACCTGACCTGCACGACCGCTGACATTTTCTCTCTCTCCTCGATAGAGAAAAATAAAATAAACAAAGAGAAATAGAAAATTAAAAGACAATGTATGATTGTATGTTAGCTGTTAGTTTTGCATAACAATTCGAGTTGCGAAAAGTTGCAAAAAACAAATTATACACACTGCAGCGATTTTAGCGCCCTGCATTCGTCATGATTCGTGGAGGCCTCGCTCACTCTTTCGCTTCATCAATTGCCATATTATGTATTGCATCCGTGCACTAATTAAACTCATTAAACATCAAAAGATTTAATTTAGTCACGGTACCAATGCTTCTTCGAAGAAGACAGATGGCAGCGACATTTGTATATTTATCTTTGCATTGTTCCCTCTCTCACTCGATAAGGAACATATGATGCAAATGAGATAATAGGCTGCTGAATAAACAGAAATGGGTCATTGCCACTGTGAATGTTCATAAACCGTGGGCCATCTAACCTAAGTAGCTTCTGGGCACAATTAGTCAACATCACAATCCATTTAAATATCAAGAATAATACATTATTTGTTAATGTCCACGCCTGAAAGAAACAATTAGCGTCACCATAGTGTTTCGGAAATGTTGTACTAAAAAAGTGGAAACTTTCTACAAGAAGATTCTAATAAAAATGTAAAACGATATTAATTCACCTGACGGACCTAAGATTGAGATAAATATCCAGCAAGCTATAATATAATAAACAGGCAGATTCAATACAGGAGGTCATCTTCGTACGTACTATAGTGATTTGGTTTACATGCAAATAGATGAAAACAAAAAAGGCCGCAAAATATCTTGTTATAGCCACTAAGCGATACTCTCTTACCTACTAGCACAATATATATATACCTACCTACTAGCACAATATATACCCCTTTGAGAATTATAAGGAAATGTCGTGATTGAACAATCGTGACAAGTGTTGGGATCTAGAGATTTGAAGTCCTCCCAGTTGGCCTTCCTTGAGAAAATTGCAGAACACCAAACGTTCCTTTGCACCAGGTAGGGAAAGAAGTGATCACTTTTAAACTGCAAGTCTAGATAAGTGTAGGTAGAGCACAACTAATGCCGTGGTAGAGCTGTGGCAGAACTCTGTAGGGGGCATGGGATGGGGTTGTTGGTCAATGCATGATTCCTCAAACGAATACAAAAGGAGACACTTGGTTTGACCACTAATAACATGGTCAGGCGAAATAACCCGACGTCATAAGCCTCTGAGAATAGGTGAGAATGGGTGAAGAAGAACACGAAGTGTTTGGCTCAACTCAGGTTATTCCAGTTCTCATTTTGTGCAGATGCATTGAGGCAAAAGCACCCAGAGGCGATTTGAGAAGGAGTTTATCAGTGGCCTGACATCCTTTGGTCATCTTGTCAACCATTTTATTGCAAGTTGTTTCTTTTTGAGGCTTAAACATCTTGACAGACCCATAAATGGCCCTCTCATCATCACACAATAAATCTTTGTTCGTGGGACAGTTCGATATAATGAAAAGGTGAATCACCTTCAACAACAGAGGTTATTGATATTTTGATAGGTCTCGCTGAGCAAATGTGGCGCTTTGTTGAGAGAGACCCCTATCCATCACAGTGCATTTACTTGTATCATTTATATTAGATATATTCGCGGAAAGGTCAAAGATAAACACGAAAACAATACTGAGATATTCATCATCTTTTGTTTTACACCGAACTGGCCCCAGGTTATATATGTGTAATGGTCATAGCGAAGCTGCTACTGGATAGTTCTAATTCTTAGACAAACAAAGACAACGACCATGTGGTCAGCGGTGGGGATGCTTTGCTGAACAGATCACCTGGAAATATTTCACTTTGTCATTAATAGGATTGACTCGATAATGACCTTTAGAGAGACCCACAATGCAAGTACATTAACTCTCATTCATTAGCTGTTTGATAGCCAGTGTCCAGGAGACGGATGAGGGAGGAGATATGAATCTAAAGACCTAAACACCAGGGAGTTGATGAGACCTTTCCCTTTTTTTTCCTAGACCAACTATTGCCTGTCCTTTCACTGCCCCAGCCCCTATATGACCAAGGTCCACCTTTGTGTTTGTATTACCTGTGGGCATACCTGAGATGCTGTGGTTAGCCAGGCCAAGGGCCAGCGCGGGAACTGACCTGTGAAAATAACCAACCCCGGGCAGAGAAACTGAAAGAGACAGCAACTACCAACACTCACACTAGTTGTCAAAGCACCAGTTCACCGTCTTGGGCTACTACCAATATAAGTTCATACATAATCCGGATATGTCTAAATATAACCTAGGAGGAGGGATACCTGACATGCATTGGAAAAGCATTGCTAGAGAACAGGTTGCATCGCTAAATATCATTTTGGCAAGGAGACAGTAAAGGGATATAAATATATACTATATGGAGAGGATACCGCCAGTGATCGGGGTCTGCCAAAATGATGGACACAGGTTGAAGTGGCATCATTTTTTCTTGTTGAAGTATTTCCTCTGACAAAGGCCTGCGTGCAATATTGGCAGTTGGGAGAAGAGCGCTTCTATGCATGACAGCTCGAGGTTCCTCAGCATGGGATGGACAGGACAGAGGGGTAAGACTCACATATAGACACCTGTTGTGGTAGGCTGAGCGTAGCCATCCAGTTCCTGACAGGTTGAGTAATTAACCAACACCAACAGGTAGACAGTACATCCATATATCTTCCCATTACCTCCGTGTAAAATCACTTGAAAAAGCATTTGTAATGGATAGTATTGTGTAGTGACGATTTACATTTAATATAGGCTTCCTTCAGACGTCACATCCAAGCAAAACCATTTCAAAAGGATGAACCAATATAGGACATGGGATGCACAGATCGGAAAATGCAAACAAACATCTTTGTGTGGAGCGTGTGTATGGAATGGATGATGGTGTACTTGGATATATGTATGCAAAAGAAACAGTTTACATCAGTTTAGGTAAGAGGTTCCTCTTGGGGTAAAGCCTATACCGGTGTCATATACATCAGAAATGAGGAGGAGGAGGTAGGGGATTTACGTGCCTGCATTTCTCAACCATTTCACTATATGTATAGATACCCCGCTGGGTTGAAGAAGACGATCATGCACACTCCTCAACGTATCCCTGGACATATATTTACCAAAAATCCCCCACAGGAATTAATAGCTCTAGTGCGTCAAATACAGCGATGTACGTTCACATTGGATTTCACTGCACTGCGTCAACATAATGGGAGATTTATTGGACTAGGCAATTCTAAAAGATTCTAAAACAATGCTAAAGTTTGTTTTCTCCCCAAAGGATCTTCTCAGTAAACGTAAGTGGTACCTTGGTATGAATGACGTCAGTTGTTTCATGACTCCCTCCAAACGCTGCAATATG
The DNA here is from genome assembly GCA_942159475.1 of Sthenelais limicola. Taxonomy (NCBI): domain Eukaryota; kingdom Metazoa; phylum Annelida; class Polychaeta; order Phyllodocida; family Sigalionidae; genus Sthenelais; species Sthenelais limicola. Next base: position 36,666,282 of record OW804098.1, read on the forward strand.
AGTCTTTATTTAGATTTGTGAATGATTTCTTTACACCAGCCTTGAACGCAATTGGAAGCAGTGGGTGTGGCTCTTGGAAGGATTGATGCTGATTGACAGGAGATTAAAAACCTCAATATTCCGATCACTCTACGGGAAATCCCCTACCATTTTACCTACCACATGTCTCCACACGAATTTGCTAAGTCTGTGCATGAAAAAGTGCAGTTGTTAGAATGAAATCCAAATTAAAACTTGGCTATGGGAAACTATTTAGCATTGCGGAAAAGCAAAGGGTCAACGAAATGGTAACTCATTTTTCCCTGCATTTCTACGCCACAATTTATTATGTCTCCACATATTTATTAGTCACAGGTTTTTATCATACTCCCAGTCCTGTTACCGATTGACATTTCAAAATTGAAATTCAAGACTGGAGCTGTTAATAGAGTGTTCAGAAAGTACACGCACATTTACTGTAATTTCTGTCTGCTCATTTTTCTGTCCTTTTCTGCTTGACATAGAAAGGTAATCGTGGGATGAGAACTCGAATAAAAAAACTTGTCAATCCCCTAGTGTGTTCAGTGTAATCGGTGACACACGCAAAAAGACCTTGTCGGCCAATTGTGGTGTGCCAGACTGCAGTGAATGGGAAGGCAATGGAATGGTTTCGCCTTTTCAAGCGATTTGCCCTTTTATCCCATCAATCTGGATGTAATTAAAATGAAATCCTGTTACATGTATTGTACTCGATTGTGTTATGTTTTCTAAGTTCTGACTCCAGAACTTGCTTTTAAACTCTTAGTTACTTGTATGGGGAACAGGCAATATGCCTTGTACAAGTATTTTGTGAAAGTATACACGATTTGAATGATTGCATGAAAAGGGATTGGTTAAAAGCGTTTTGAAACATTTTATATAGTAAGAGAATTATTTGTATGGGTGTAAATGGGTGAAACCGTACTGAAAATGTATAATTTGCCTTCGCCAATTCTCTCGAATAACCCGAGTTGAACACCAAAATCGCGTTAAAAATAGTTTAAACACAACAGAAAAGATATTACTAATGAACGCGATACCAAATATACTCAGATATATCTTGTATTTATCATTTTCAGCCCAATTTAGCAGAACTTGCCAAATGTGTAAAGATGTATGTGTAGATTGTACATTAAATTTGTATGACACTCTGACCCAAATGTGATGTGTTACAGAAAAATGAATCCTTAGGCGCAAAGATGGTATTTTTCAAAATTGTCTTTATCACAAGAACTTCTTATATTGGAATGTTTTCAATACCAAATTCCAAAACTGTGTGCTAAATGTATCTATGCATTTTTGAGGTCATCCTGAGTAGTATATGGAACTAATTTACTAATGGTTGACTGGTTTTTTTATGCATAAAATTATATAGAAGTATTTATTAGATGCCCTTAATGTTTACTATGTTTACAATGTTTACATTGAAATAGGGTTGATCTTATCTTTTTAAATATGATGGTATCTCAAAATTCATTTTTGGCGACTCTGTACTAATGATGTACTTGTCTTATTAGTCATATTTCTGCCCTCAGAATATTATATTTACTTGGTAACGGATGATGTTACTCCGTCATATACCATTGCGAGGGGTATCATGATCGAGACACGTAGTAACGTTAATTAGAAAGTAGGAAAGGTAATATATTGTGCAAGTAATGGATCAAATATGATATTTTAGGAGCAGATGCTCATTTACATATGCATTGCATGGGACAACCTTATTCAATCTAGGCTCAGAGTTGAGTGAGTCCCTCCAAACAGAGGGAAAGCCTCTCGCTCAAACCGCAAAATCCCATTAACATCCCATTAGGACACATATTCCAGGACCGGGAAATCCATTAGCGCAGTAGGCGTCCAATCACCGACATACCGTCTTATCTTATCTAAGAGGCTGTGAGTCTAGACTGTATTGTAGATCTATGGGAGTATTCTATTACAGTATACTCATTTGTTAGGTTCTTAGAATGATATGAAATATTACTCTAAGATAGGTCATATAACTTGGGATATATCAGCTTTCCACCGAAGAATGAAAGCAGTCTAAGCCAATGACCGGGCTGTATGACAGCAGCCTTGTTAAAGAACATTGCCCCCATTGAAAGGAATAGCTGGGGGCGTTTCAAGATATGCATGCACCTAAACCGTGCTTCTTTTGCCCATCTATACCTTCGATTTTTTGTTCTATTCTATTCCTCGCTGATATTTGTATGGGAAGAGAAATAATATAGAATGCTTTAGTTCGTGTAACTATAGATAAACCCCACTTTTTTAAATTTTATACGGCCCTACATTCTGGATGATATTTATTGGATGATCGAGTTTCTTTTTCCAGAATAGCACAACCTGCCACGAGAACATGGTATACATCTGTGAACAAATTTGATTCTTCCATATATCGGCTAAAGCATGATATTATACATCATTATATTTTAGGTGATTGTTGTTGTACCAGACTGTTTGAAGTGCAGTCATAATAAAGTTTCGTCCTAAATTACAAAATTCAGGTGCGCGGATTTTAGTACACATATGCAGATATGATGGTTTTTATTCCATTAATAATAAAGCATTTGGATAATGACAATAACACCTGTTGTCTCAGTCTGACCTTAAATTAAAGAAACTTAAGATAACGGCAGTGATATTCATCTTTCATTAAACACTGAACATGCTTCCATCTTTTGTCGTTTCATTTTATAACAGTTTATCATCTCCGCCTAAGCCATTGGGATTTTATTTCATATCCGGAATTATACAATGAGAAAATCTAGAGTAGATCAACGTTGATAATTACATTGGATGTACAATATTGTAGAGGCCACGACGGCAGGTAAAAATAATAAAATTATGATGTAAAACAAAAATAAGACAACAATCCACACAGAACCATATGTACACATATGGATATGTGTGGTATGTTGTTCTTCGTTATCTCGAGACCATGAGACATAAGCCTGCGGTGTGGTGGAAATTGTGGTGTCATTAATTCCTTTCTCTCTTTCTTCTTGCAGGTCATGAGAAGATCCAGGGGATCCACCTTGCTCCAGGAACATCTAGCCAGAAAGCGGAGAACCTGAGGCAGTGTGTGAGTTACTTGGATCTGAAAGGAGGAGATACACACGGCATAAATTCACAAGGTTTGTCACTGAAATTATATCTAGACACAGTACAGTCTAGGCCCAATAGATGAGAGAGTGCCTTCAAACGAAGGGAAAGCCTCTCGCCTCAAACCGCAAAGTGCCATTATAATTCCATCAGGACCGCAATATGCCATTATATTCCCATTAGAACGCCGAGTCCTAGGCCAGGAAACCGATTAGCAAAGTAGGCGTCCAATCACTGATATGCCATTCTGATCTGAGGGTTTGGGCCTCGACTGGGTATAATGTTTTTTTCATTATTTCTTTAAACAGATTTTATTTAAACATGGTCCTCGGTTGAGGTTTTTCACATGGCCCAAGGGGATGGTGCATAATACAACCTTTACATAGAGCTTAATAGATATAATATCTTCATAAAAGACAAAGAAATAACGTTTGAATTGAAATGAATAACTTTGGGGGTCACAATTTGTTTGAGGTCATGTTTCATAACATGGCGCAAGACTTTTAACTCGACTTTTAAATAGGCAATGAGAATGAGTTTAAAGAGAAAACAAGCAAACAGACAAATAAACACCTTAATTATCTATTAGCCACAGATGTAAAATGTCATCCAGTGTGAAAAACATGAACTTGTGTTAGTAGTAAATCATGTATACAGTGTACTAATTTGCCAAATCTTTTGCTTTGATTTAAAAGTTTCAATATCAAGCTAGGGCATTTATTTTGTGATGTGTGTGCTTGTAATGGACTTGTCAATTGCAAACCCGCTCTCCGACCCCCGGAGGTAATGGGAAATGACCTGGGCATTTGGGAGAAATAGAATGAAATCCCCAGGGTAAATTTAAAATCTTTTTGTAAATCCCAGACCCCATGAGGCATATTTTTCGCATTATTGTTGCAAATAAAAAAAATAAAACCTGAAGGACATTCCCCAACCCTTGGCCACCACTTGATCCAGATTACCAGATTACCAGATTACCGAGTATAGGCTTATCAACATTACGACAGATCTAAGGCAACATCTCATTTTTCTTTATAGCAGCCCCAAATAATAGACAGCAAAAACTTTGATAAGCTGAACTAATCCCTCTGATCTGGGTGGTCCATTTGATATAACAATTATAAATATTATAAATGTAAAACAAACATGAGGGGGGGGGGGGCGGATTAGCGCAAACATGTGTGAGGCCAATACACGAAAGTAGGGGACTCATGGAAACGGCATTTATAAGGCCTATAAAATTCTTATTTTCTCACTTTGAAGGAAGATTGTGCGTCTTATGGAACTGAGCAATTGATCACATATGAATATAACATACGTGCCCCTATCTTTTGATAATCCTGGATTCGCCCCTGCTAATTTCATGCATGAGGTCGAGTGATCTGCGGAACCCACCCTATGAAGATTGCATAATGGAAAATAGAAGGAATACCCAATTTACGACCGACTATAGTTAGCCCTTAGTTAACACAACATTTTTTATTATAACAATTTGTATTTAAACTTTATAATAATTTATATTATATAACCATCTTTCCACCTTTACTCTTACATAAGTCGTCATTACCTCGCTTCTCATTTTGAACAATTTTTCTGTTGACACACAATCGCCTAACCCTTAAAGAGACTTTGAAAAATAAAAAATGGGGAGAAATATAAAATGTCCATCTCAAGAAGATGTAGTTTCTTTAGACCTCAACTAATTCGGTAAGACACTTCCAATACGTTTCTTTCAAACGAAGGCAAACGATGTTAAATTGTCACAATTTCTTAAATCTTCGGGTAAATGTCATTCTGGAAATTAATACAGATCTTCCTGGACATATATTTTGTTATTGAAAATGCTATCAGATTCCAATTAATTTAGCTAAGTGCAGTCCCTAAAATGATATTTTTAATTTTGAGGAAGTCATTACATTTAGTTGATACAGATTGGATTGGTATTTATGATTAATATATACATAGTATTCACATGACGTCACCCCAGTCAGCGGCTATCCTCACTGGCAGCCATAATGTGTGGCAGCATAGATAGCGGGAGACACTAGATCGACAGGATTTCCCGTTTCAAATGTTTGCTAATGGCAATTATACTTATTATTCCATCATGACACACTACAAAATGACCATATTACCTATCAGCATACTTTATATAACATTCTCTAAAACTTTCGGAGGTGAAAACTGCATTTTTGAGGCTTGGAGCACTCATGTCCAGCTAAAGTTGACCCACATTATGGCAAGCCGCGGCGAGCGCCGTGACGTCAGTGAATACTATGTATAGCAATGAACGCCTACATGTACTTATAAATATTATAAATAGTGTTAAAAATGCATTAGGCGTCCTCTGTCCTAGATATGTCGGTAGCTTTCTAATAATTGGATTTAATATGAAGATAGACATGGGAGACTATAACAAAGGAACATATCGTATAATACTAGCTTATATATCATATGATCTTGGCAATTGTATTGGCAATGTGTATACTTCTTCATGGACAAAATTGATGTTGGGATTTTCTTGTGGGAAAATGTGCGCATTCAATGATATGAATAACGAACTCATTTCCTTCAATTCCATGGAGTCTTTAATTATCCAACAATGTGTTGTCTTTGAGTGATCGCCTGATTAACGTTCAACTCCATTCGACGGCACATTATCGTTATAGACATGCGACCCCATTCAATGTCAAAGACCAACCATAGTAATCTAATTACCAACGAGGCATGGCTTTCCGCGTGATCACTGTTATTCCTACTGGCACAATACCTGAGACCTTTAAAAAAACAAAAAAAAAACATGCTTATGAAGCAACAAGCGACCAATTAAGGGAAAAAATGTTTCCCATCTGCCGCCGACATTGCTGGACATAATACTATACCGTATATACAGCACAGGTAATTATTAAAATTTCCTGGCAAATTAATTCCTCGGTCGCATTTCGCGCCCAGGTACACAACCTGTCTGTCTAACTCGCACGGAGCCATCCAGTGTCTAAATAACAGGGTAGCATCTGTGGCACCTGTCACATGTATTGTCTGGCCAGAGGATAACATCACACCATTGGACCGTAAGTGTAAAGAATATGTATAGGGAGCTGGTGGGGGATTAAAGCCCCCACGTCTGTGTTGGGGTATACCCCCAACCTATAGTTATACCATCTGTATTAAATGTAGTATCAACACCCGTCATCTATATGGGTGCACTGGTTTCGAGCTGTCTCGTGCCACTGTCCGTCATCCCCCCCCCCCCCCCGCCCCCCCCCCCTCCCACCCACACCTTTTCAAAGCTTTCCTAGTGCTACACGTATATTAAACGCTTATTCCCAATGTTTGCAAAACTAAGACTTTTATCCGTCTGATGCATGGCGCCGCTTGTTCACAAAGTTTTGATAATCGGAGTTAGCACTTATTAGTGCAGCCTGTATCGAAATGGAAATGGTGACAATTAAACCATGATAGCGTATGATGACAATACACATTCCAGTGTGTATTGGTATAGTAGTAGGCTAATCTCTTCGATAAACAGGAAATTTGGGGAAGTGTAATATTATTGGTTGAAACCACTCTTAATATTAGTCTAGGCTCACAGCCTCTCAGATCAGATAAGAATGGTATGTCAGTGATTGGACACCCACTGCGCAAGTGACTTTCCCGGTTCTAGAGTAGACGATTATAATGACATCTTGCGGTTTAGAGCCAGAGGCTTTTCCGTATTTTGGAGGGACTCTGGGCCTCCTAGACTGATATCAAAAGACTAATGACTGGAAAATCTTTTTTTTAAATCTGACCACAAACTTTCTTCGCGGAGCAAAATAAAAACAGTTATATTAAGAGATGAACATTTTTGTCAAGTCTTCTATGGCGAAATTCCCAACTGAACCAAGCTTACATTGCAATACACACTAACACAAACTCTCGATGAGTTTTCAAGTATCGCCTATTGTCAGTGAAGCTTTAATACCCCGACCGTTGTCCTACCATGGGGTAATCCTGGCAGGCACCTGTCCAGCTAACCCGCATACAAAGGCCTTACACCCATTGCTTCTCGATTGTTTATTTTCCGGGCGTATTAGCTAAAGAATGGACAGGGAGCTGGGGGTCATGCTGATTTGATGCTTCGTAGCATCGATGCCAGATACCAGTTGACCTCGCCAAGGGAAACATCCCATACAGCACATTTTAGAAGTAAAGTGAGAATCAGAAATGAGTGTGTCATCAGACATGGCTGTAGTATGAATTACCTGAAGTCACACTCTCCTTTTAAATTAATATTCTTCAATGGAAGTTTCTACTCGCACTTATTAGACACAGCCTCTTCAGGTTCGATATAGAAGTGTGAGAATATCTTGGAAAATGTTGGAAGAAAGTGTCACTTTTCCAACTGAGGAGGAATGGGAGTCTCTAAGGCTGAGCGCAAGGAGTAACCATGTGGACATAGAGGAGGACATGTCATATGGAGATATTACCAACGAAAACAGACACCCCGATTTATGCCCTATGGATATAATCGATGTCTCTAAGATGAGGAAATATAGTCAGGTTGGAACACGAATGCCAATGTCATCAGTGGAGAACTTATTTCATTTGGAGCTTGGATACGGTAAAATGTCGAGTACACCTAGAAAGGATCTTAAGGCAGATAGATTGCGGAGGGAATCACCATTAGATTGGCTTGACGATAATAGCGTGGAGATACGTTCCGCTCATAAATCTCATATTCCTTCTCATATACACAATACAAGTGATACATGTTTCTCAGTGACTGGAAGATCATTGGATCGGAGATCTTCCACAAGTCCGAGTGACGATAGTTTCGATTACAAGAATGATAACGCTGGTTTTGAACTAGGAGATTCCTCCAACTCCAGTCTGATAACTTATGTGGAGATAGGAGATATACTTGATCCGTGTCTTATTGATTTCTGTAAGGATAATTCTGCAGAAACAGGGGATTTTAAAAGTCCCCCAACGTGTTCAGGAAACCCTGGATTATTCGCTTCAAAAAAGCTCGGCGAAAGAAATTCTAGAACTAGAAGAAAGGGTAAACTCTTAATTACGTACTTATAGACTTAGTCTTCTTTCTATATTATGTGAATATGTGAATATGAGGGGGTTTTCTCCGGAGAATGTTAGTTATGGGAACAATAGAAGAACGGGGCGTTACATTACTGTTGTGAATGTACAAGGGATTCCATCGATCGAAACCTAACAGAATCACTCCCAATTTACCATTAAAAAGTCGAGGCCCATAGAAAATTTAAGCGAACGCTTGCATTATGCAGATGTAGGGTTTCTTCTTGGCCCAGTGCATCTTAAAAGCGTTAAGCTGTAATTATCCATCTGTCATAACCATTCACCATAATTTGCTCTTTCAAACCTTTCGGTCCATTGTTCCCAATTCGTACTAATGGCCTTGCCGTGGATGCATTTAGGTGTTACATAAGTGACCTTTGAAGTTTGACATACATACCCATACCTAGCTATACCTTCAGTTTTGGTTATAAGGAGGATATGGATTATAATAGAATATAATTATGCTCACATACACTGTCATCCCTGCAGACAGTTTAAATGTGTCACCGGTAATCTTCCCATGGCTTAATCTGTTCCCATTCTACAATGCAATTACTTTGAAGTGTTTCTATTAAATCCCAAAATAATAAATATGACCGGATTCATCAATAGGGGATTTGCAATTGCCACTGTGTATGTTACAGTGCATGTCGGGATGGATTAAGTTTAGGGCTGACATACAAATATTTAGCAACATTTTTATCGAAAATTGCAAGACTATTTTCAACAATATCCTAGCTTGTGTAAGTAATATAAAAATCAAATGCATGATTGAGGAAACATACATAATATAAAATATATTGACATTATTGACATTGGTGAACCGATGAATATTCGATGTGAATATCAACATGGCATATTTCTATAGATTTTACACTCACATACAACTGCCACAATTCATTGCGAATCAAGATTTCATACGGCGGCTATGCTAATCCCCTATTCATCCCTAATTAAAATACTTAATAAATTTAACCTCCAAATGCCTAGTGAAAGTATTGTTAAGTGCACTGTAATCGCGAAGGTTATGATGTATCATAATAAACATTATGATTCTCATAGAAGTTGAGCAGCCGTTTCTAAAAGTAGAATTGTTATAATTTTATTGAAATAATAACATATATAGTATATGCGATCTGGAAATAAACAATATACATACAATGATACATATCTAAATGTTTCTTGCTTCTTGATTTCAGAACTTGCTGATGGAAACCTAAAATCTACCCTGATGTTCATGAACAGTGTTCGTAAACGTTATGATGTAAGTAGTTATAATTACTTATATATAATATAATTGCATTTTCTTCAAAATATCACAGCATTGGCGGTTTTTTTCACTGAGAAAATGATAAACATAACTACCATAGTTGTTGTGAATAACCGAGACGAAAATTCACTGAACATTACAGCTATACCGTGGTCATTATTTGTTTCTCTTTTTTGAGTTATATCAGCCATACTTCTGCATTGGTGTACAGAATGTGTGCCAACAACCATAATCAGCCAATACAAACAATGAGTTAAAATGGAAGCCCTGAGACATGATACTGATCCCACCAGCCCACTGCCTGAAACAAGCTTATCGTATTCCTAACAGGGCATACCTCATACCGAGGAATTTTAATGTAAACAAAAATGATACTTGGCAGTCCTACCATGGAATTACTATCTGAGAGCGTTCGTCCCCTAGAGATTGGTCCTCTCCTACCTCATATTTTAATCGTTATGCTTTCTCCGAGACAAACACTGTGGGAATCATAATTAGGCTCTTGGATCAAAGCTCCTGTTCTAAAGGGGAATTTCCCACGGACTATGAATTCATGTAAAAATAGTTATAGACTTGTGTATGCATGTAATAACATCCAGTAACTCATGTTATTATGGATGGACTCTAGCTTCACGTATAATGCCCCACCAGGGGGAGGTTATGTGCCACCCACAAACAGCTGTCCCTGATGTATACAAGGAAGAAATGCTTTGAGGGCTTTTAATGTCCTTCCTGGCGATAAAAGTCGGTAAGAATTGGGCCATGATTTGGGTCACGACCTGCTCCCTGTTTACCTCCTATTTGCTCACAGTCAAGTCATAGAGCATCGGTGGCCCTAGAGCAAGGAGGGAATTCAACAGGCACACGTAATTTGATATACGGTAAGGGACAAAGAAACTAGTAAGTTTAAGGTTATTTCATTTCATGCATCGACTCGTGTATCGACAATCTAATATTAGTTCTAATCCAATCCATTATTCCGGTAATACCGTATGATTATTGACATTGGGGAACGTACCATTGTATCACCATATTATATGCAATCCATCCAATGCTCATTTGAGCCACATGCCATTTGTCTGCAGATGTGAAATATCAAGCTATATAATTTCTGAATATAGGATATATTCGGCAAACAATGGCAAGGCGTATATATCATGCATCTAATGGAGTGGGAATACCTTGTACCCATTCTAACTCATAATCATGCTATGGTACTGGTGACAGACAGACACTGAACCTATGGACATGAATTATCTCAGGGTGACTATGTATGTGGATGAAGCAAAATCTGTTAGTCTGGGTCTGAGGTTAATTTACCTTTCCATTCTATAATGATAACCCCCTTGTACTGTAAAATGAGCTCAAATTCGTTGGTGTCACACGTGTATAATTCTAGTATTTTGTCCCTCAGATTACAAACAATTATGACTAGTGACGCCAGTAACAATCTCTTCCCTAGTTGTGGCAAGCGATAGCTTGCCACAAATAGGGAAGTATTGCCTTTCACGAGGCATCTGTGGAATCTTTCCCGGCAGACGACAATTGGGATTCCAAAGTTCTAGAATCCACCTGTTGTTGAGTCTAGAAACGAGTGCAGGACCCAGGTGGGGTACAGTTGGGGTACATACATGTATATAATACACCTCTTCCGCACTTCTTCTCCCTGCTGAGTTTATATTTGTTGAGCTATTGTCTGTTCCTTTGTTGCGGCAGGAACGATGTTCTTTTCAGTAACAAGATCTCAAATTTCCCCCCATTGTTGTTTCAGCCACAGTTTGCCCCGAGAGAGATGGCAGATGGAGCTAGCCAACCGGGTCAGATCTCTTCGCGTCCCGGTTCGGCACACGCACGTTTCCCACCAGATCCAGAACCCCCTCCTCTTCCTCCTGGTCCCAAGCCTGGATACAGATCACACTCAGGTATGCGTAGCTTTTTCTCTTGCTTTAGCAATAGGGAAGGTGTATAGATAAGACGAAATGAAATCTACTGTGGAAATGCCACCATGATTTGGTTCCCTGGTAGCTTTATCATTGCCTATAAGGTATATAATTAAGGGGTTCCTGCTATTGGTATACATGTAGCAGGGTATCGCATCCCATTTACCTTCAAACCGAGAGGTTCTTGGATCCCCTCTGGGACAGAGGTGGCGGTGCAATCTAGGATTCCTGGATTCGAATCCCATAGCGACTTACCAAAGCATCGTTTCACCTCCCACCCACTGCACGCCGACTGAGAGTAGAAGGCCTGCCTAGGGAGGATGCAACAGAACGTAAATAGCTAGCTGCCTAATTTGTATAGCTGCCTATGACTATAAATATACACATGTAAAGGAACCATTGCTAATATTGGAAAAGAGCAGGGTATCGCATCCCATTTCAGCGTGTTTCCCCTCTCACGCTGATAGGAACAAATTACAAATATATACGAAAGTATTATAATGTCAAAACAGGACGTAAAGCAGCCCCCCCCCACTATAAATTTTAATTACCGAGACTTACCGTAGGGAAGGAGAACTCAGAAGTTTAATTTTAATTTAGTCGAGCCTCGAGGGTTCACGAGGGTGTGGAGAATAAACTTTTGTGATACCCCGGAAAGCATGAAAAATAATTATATAGTACAGCATTCTTATATTTGAATAGGATACAAATCAACATCAAAACGTACTTCATCCTTTGCCGTGGGATTTAATACTATATTATCAGTATAGAAAGAAATTCCCCTGCGAATTTCTTCATGATATGTAATTCAGGTTGAAGTTTCGCAAGACCTTTAAGACTAGCTGTCCTTTGTCTGAATTATCCATCGTCTGAAGTGATTGTGTATATGGGCGGCGTGGGCGATATCTAACGTCATCTAACGTTTTTACGACGAAAAAATGTAATACCCGTGTACTAATACCCAGTATCTGAAGTGGAGTGTCTGGACTCTCTGTTATTCAACGCCATTGTTCTATTTCCTATATTTAGACATCATGTCTTCTTTTAATATTTATCGCATTTATCACGATTTTTGTTAAAAGGGGCGTAAAGCGACAGATCGGTTGTTGACTTAGAGTTACAATCGCAAAGAGAGAGAGGTGTACGTGTGTGTGGGGGGGGGGGGGGGTACTGGCATTGCACAAAAAGCAGGTCGTCATCACGATAAGACTCTTGTCACCATGCAATTGGTCACAATGAGCCCACCGGCGTGTGACCAATAATCATATGATCCTAAAGGGATGAGTTAATATCGTATGTCTCAATTGCTTGTCAGTCGATTAGCTTCGAGTTCAGTCGATTAGCTTCGAGTTTATTAGTCAGCAAACCCGCCCTGCATTTCTGTTTTTAAATAGTTGCCAAGAATATGTATTGCTCCATTTCTGGAAAAAATGGAGCAATTTATAAAAGCTCTTGTACTTTTCCCCACTTGTTAGTCGTTCATGGTTCATATTGACGAGCCGTTTCTAGTTCTAAAAATAACCTACGCAATCACTCACGATCCACCTTGTTGAGGTTACCCGTGGTGCCACCTGTAGCCTAATCAGTGGCACACGGCCAAAGCCTGGTACAAATTAAGGTTTGCAAGAGGTTACGTTTAGAGTCCCTGTCCTTTTGGCCATAAACTTTTGTGTGTATCTCTTCCAATTGAAAATATGGGGAAAGTTAACTAACTTACTTTCAGATGTCAAAGTTACTTTTGTCTGTAATTCTACGGTCACTGTGCCTTATTTCTTATATAAATAATTATCACTAAATTCGGAAAAATAGTTCCATAGAAACATGAGATGCTATGTAACAGCATGGTGCTTTGGGAATGGATATAATAATCAGCAAGTCAAAGGTATTTTGAATTCAAATTCAAGTTAATGTATTCATAGACTAAAAGGCAATCATATTTATAATTACTTCAGAGTTTTAATTCATCAAATATTTTCTTTGGATGGTCCTGGGTACGATCATAAAGTGCCTTTCTGTCTCTTTTACTCTCTCTCTACCTTCTCTATCTCTATTTCCTGGGTATGATCATAAACTGCCTACCTCTCAGCTCTCCCGACCTTGATATAACATTTCAATGTGTTGATAAGGGCGTAAAGCAACCAATCTCACTCACTCACCGATCTTTATTTTTTTTTGTTTTTAAAAGGTTTTATTCAATATATCCTGCCGACTAGGCTCTTACAATTCTAATCAACATTCAATTATCGTTTCCCTCTCTATTTTATATTTTTTTGTATTTTCGGTTTTCTCTTTCATCTCGTCTCTCCTGGACTAACAGGTTGTTATACAAAGCTAACAGTTATTATGAAGACATTAAAACACAACCAAAACTCCTCAAGTGTTACATGTTATTCTTCGAGTTCACGCATAAGCTGGTTCCAGAAATTTGTGTTCCTCTTCCCTTTACCTTGAGCAACATTGTTATATTCCAGAATTCTAAGATGCATTTTTGCTTCATTGACAAAGGCTTTGAAAACCATTACATTTTCGTGGAATAATCTCTGCCTATATATATACCATTTCAATGCAGAAAACAACCAATTAATAAAATCTCTCTGAGGGCTCTTACCGCTGTATCCAAGGAGGATGTTAGTTAAATTCAACTCACTCGGTCTAAAACCTTTAATTAAGGCAGTTCTCTGAAACCAAGATCTTAAGGTTTTCCACAGTAAACTCTGGTTGTTGCAGTTAACGAAGAAATGACAAATAGTATCTTCTTCTGGACAGAAATCACATGATATTTTGTTCTTAAATTTGATTTGAGTCAAATACACATTACATCCCACCGTTTTATGTATGATCCTATATTGTAACGACTGCCATTTTGGTACATCATAGCTCTTGTTCGGTATAACAAATTTCTCTTTCCAGGTTTTTTCTGAACTAACAAATTTATCCTCTATCAGAAGACTTTCCCAACTATCAAGTTTTTCATAGTCTGGGTTCACCTGCTTTACCAACTCAGCATAAACATTCTTGGTTAACAAGTCTTCAACCTTCAGCAATTTGTTGTTGATTTTGAACATAATATACTTTTTCTTTGGTATCACAAAACTTTCCCTTGCCACCATTTGTAACCATTTTCTGGGGATCGCAGCCACCAGTTTTAATCTATCACTTATATCGCAGTGTATGTTATATTTCACATTTAATTCGTTTACAGACATGATCTTCTTCTCATCGTTTAACAGGTCACCTATTGTTTCGATACCACTCTCTAACCAATGATCGTTTTGAATCGGTTTTTCTTTCTTTAGAATATTTCTGTTGTTCCATAATCTTTCTACATAGACTTCAAGACCTGAGACTGGTTCGTTATCATAATAGACCTCATTCCACACTTTAAAAATATCTGTATAGAACACACTTAATGATATCTGTGGCATGTTTTTACAGGCAAGTATCTTCCTAATATCTTCTTGATGAAACGCTTCTAATATCCCAACCCATTTATGTTGTTTTCCATACAACATTCTCTGAATCCATTTGATTCTGTTTGCTTTTGTTATTTCGTCTACACATCTGACCTTCAGCCCTCCATTTTCATAGCTTTGTTTCATGAAGTCGAAGCTGATTTTCACATTTCTCGATCCCCACATCATAACCTTAGTCATCTTGTTTATCTCCTTGACAATGTTCTTATCTAGATGAACAACGGAAATTACATGTTGTATTATAGGCAAAATCAATGTATTGTTTACTAATGTTTTACCTCTGAGAGACAAATTTCTTGCCCCCCAGACTCCAACGACACCCCTCATCTTAGCTAACGCCGACTCATAGTTCTTGCTGGGCTCATTCTCCCTGCAGTAAGGATTAAATATGTGTATCCCCAGGATTTTTATCGAATTCGCCCAATCAATTCCACAGCTCTTATCGTTATTAAGTGCTTTTTTCTCAATTTTTATACCCTTTGTCTTAGTTAAATTTAGTCTGAGTCCCGACCCTTCCCCAAACTTTCGAATAATATCCATTACTTTCCCCATTGAGTCTTCGTCAGCTGTGAAAATAGTGGTGTCGTCAGCATATTGCACTATTTTGTGCTCGATTTTCCCTGTAACAATACCTCTAACACTCTCTTCTTTTCTTATATAATTAGATAGAAACTCAACCGCAATCGTGAACAAATATGGTGATATTGGGTCACCCTGCTTAACACCTTTCTGTACACCAAAGAAATCCGACATATGCCCATTGTTCGTGAAACATGCTACAGAACCGGATAATAAAGTTTTAACCCAGTCGATAATATATTCGGGGAAATTAAAGGCTGCCAATGCTCGATACAAAAAGTCCCAATTGATGGAATCATAAGCCTTTTGGAAATCCACAGTGGCTATTCTTCCCCCCTTTCCCTTCATTTTTTGGTAGCTTAAAATGTCATGAATCCTTCTTACCGCGACCCCTATGTATCTATTGGGCATAAAGCCATACTGGTCTTCATCAATAACCTCGCTAATTACTCCTTTGATTCTCTCAGCAATGACTTTCGAAATGATCTTGTAATCGACATTGAGTAGAGTAATGGGTCTCCAGTTTTTTAAATATCGTATGTCCACATCCTTCTTTGGTATCACAGAAATGATGCCCTGATATTGGTCCCAATACATCTTTTTGTTTTTCTCCACCTCCGCTACCATTTTACAAAATATTCCCTTTATATCTGGCCAAAAGTATCTATAAAATTCGACAGACAATCCATCATGACCAGGGGATTTACCATCATTCATCTGCTTAATTGTAAGCCAGATCTCGTGTTCACTGATCTTTCTTGACAATCTCTCATGATGTTTTTCATCTATACTGGCATCCATGTTCTGTAAAAATGGTTCGGCGCTCTGACTATCTATTACGTTTCGTTTATATAATTCACTATAATACTCCCTACCTTCCTTCACTATCTTAGTAATGTCATTGGTTAATTTATTTCCAACAAACATATTATTGATAGACTTCTTTTTCCCATTTTTCCTTTCGAGCTGTAAAAAGAACTTAGTGGGCCTTTCACCCGCCCTAGCCCAGGTTGCCTTAGCCCTAAATAGTGCTCCCTCAGCTCTAGTTAGCTCACTATCTTCCAAGGTATTTCTGATGTTTTTCATTTCATCTATCTCTTCATCACTAAGAACATGTATTTGATCCAATTCGGATAATCTGACCTTTAACTCGTTCTCTCTGTTTCTCTTTATCCTAGCATCCTGAACACTCATTCTTACAGCTAGACTTTTGCATTCGTTCTTTATTATATGCCATCTAAAACTGTCACTGATATTAGTTTTTGAGAATTCGTATTCCTTCACTATCTCTCTTACCCCTTCAACATATTCTTCTCTACACAGAAGTTTATTGTTAAATTTCCAATAACCTTTTCCCCTTCCCCCCTCCCCCCCCGAGCAGACCAGATGTATTTCCTTATGGTCGGAGGATGTATTTATCTTTGAATACGCGTCTAACACCTTCACTCTTAAATTTTCTTGTATAAAAATATAATCTAATCTCGATGTTTGATGCTTTCTCCTCCATGTGTGACCCGTTACATCAAATTCAGCCATCACATCACATAATTCAAACTCGTTTAAAAACTCCGACCATTTAACTCTAGCCTTATCTCTCGGATCCCCATCTAACTCCAAATTAAAATCTCCCATGACAATTAGACTGTCATAATCTAGCTCATTGAGAACTGCACCCACCTTCGTGAACATATCAATTTGTTTTTTGGCGAAACATGCATTCGGAAAGTATGACGATGTAATACATAACTTCGCTCCGTATATTTCTACAACAACACATACAAATCTCCCCTCTTGATCATTTCTATCTTGAATAATATTAACATCCAAGTCTGGGGAGAATAAAATCATTACACCACCCTTGTTCGACGACCCATGGCTGCAGACTAGCTTGCCAGGCCACTGTCCGCGCCATATGGTCTCCGAGTCCGTGCAGCTATGTGTTTCCTGTAGCGCCACGATAGTTCTTTTCTTCTCTATTAATTTAGTTAGGACAGCTTTTCTCCTTTTAATCTGGCTCAGACCATTCACATTTAATGATATAAAGCTAAGATTAGTGTTTTTTTCCTGGTCAATTATCAGCAGGGACGGTATTCCTTGATTTGTTTCCTGCATCGTTGCCGAATCTGTGTTGTTGTCCTCCATCTTGGATTTTGTTCAGAGAGAGGCTCAGCTCGGCAATGCTCCGTTCACTAAACTTTCGCGGTCTTGTTCTTGGCCGTTCTTGACGTTTTTATGGACTCTCTGAGTTTGGTCCACTGGGCACCCATGATATTACCCTCCTGGGGCCATTTGCTTTTATCGAAAATATCAGGGTTTTTCAGCCCAATTCCGACACCCCAAATGCTATCTGTAGGAGACGCCTCGGCCAAAGCCTTGTCACCTGTGCTCATTAGGTAATCCACCACATGTATGTTGGCTTTTGCCTTGGCTCTCAGGCCTTCCTCAACAATAGTGTTGATTCTTGCAAACCACTCCCTATAGACTCTTGACCCTGCGTTCCTTTCCGAGTTGAGTGTCTTTTTAAGCATACCCACGTCATGTAGGTCGAGAGTTGCTCTAGCCCTAGTCGGATCCTCTGTTGCTTTGAGGCACGAGTATGTAAGATACTGCTCCATCGATGAGAACTGTACACCATTCAAACTGAACTCAGCTATATAATGATTGGACAAAGGGGAATCATGTCCAAAAAATGCAAATATTTCCGCATTTTCCACTTTTGAATGCGCCACTGGACTTAACTCCTTGGGTAACAGATCCAGCCTATCATGTGGGATCACCTGGGCATATTGCCCCTCTCCTAGATAGATATTTCCTTCATGTTGCATGGCTTTACCATATGTTCCTAGTTTTCTAGCTTGTCTCACAATAAACTCAGCTCGTGCTACCCTTTCTCTTAGCACCTTCGGTAGATCCCTTTTGATCCACACTTTCTGGGGTCCCACCCCGTCAAAATACAAGTTTTTCAGGTCAAATCTCCTCTCATAGAGGTCCTCTGCTTGCCACGTTTCTTTGAAAACCAGCCTCACATTGTATCCCACACGATAGTATCTTAGGCCTTGTGGTACTCCTATGCCTTCGTAGATTTTCTCCATAACCTTCGGCAGATACCTTTTATCTTCCTCCGATGTTTTTCTGAGGATCCCTTCCATCACAAGATAGTTTTTCAGAGCCTCTTTATCCTTCTGAAGCCTGTCATATTCAGTTTTCTCGGCCTCTTCAGCCATTCTCATGAACGCTGCGTCCTCTTTGCATACCATGGTTTGCTTTATTCTCTTAATTTCCTCCTCCTGCCTTTGTATTATTCCATCCTGTTTCTCTACTCGTTTCTTTAGGGCATCATATACCACTGATTTCTTTTGCCCCTCTTCCTTGATTACTTTAACATCATTCCTAACCTCTTTCAGCACCGATGTTTGGGCTCTAATCACTGTCGCATGCTTTTTGATGGAGTTCCTGTTTTTCGACACACCTTTAATCTCCGTCAGACATTCAGAGATTTTAGTGTTCATACTTAGCATTAGTTCTCTCATTGACAATGCCTCCTCTTCTTCATTTTGAGGTAGATTCTTGACCTGTTGTATTTCCAAGTCCTCGTCCTCCCAGCCATGGTCCATCTCCTCCTGGCCTTCATCCTCCTCCTGTGAGTCACTCGACTCTGAGAGCTCGAGTAAATCTTTTTTTGTATCACCCATTTCTTTTTTCTTCCTAGCCTTTTTATCCGGGCTTATCTCGCTAGATTCGTCTGCTCTGTTCCTCTTTTTGGACAGTGGTTCAACCGACATGTGTCCGTTTGTTGAATTCTCCAAGTTCGAGGGCACTCGAGCAAGGTCAAGGTCGTTTCTATTTATTTTCCTAGCTCTCGCAAGTTTTGCTGTTCTGACACTTCGGGCTCTGATCTTATTCCTCATTTATACTCTGTTCATTACATATGTATTCACAACAAAAGTTCTTTTTCAGGTCTTTCAAATGTCTGAAGTCACTAAAACCCACCAGAATATTCTTTCCTCCAGCGTACTCTGAATCTGCTCGACTCGGCGTGGCGATAATGGAGGTATATCCTATGGTATCAGTCTATTTTTCCTTTTATCTTCCAAATCTCTGCTCTCTTCGTAATTCTGCTATCAACACTATTTTGGTGAGTCCGTACCATTTACGTTAGTCCTATGTGGCTGTATCGTAATTGTCTCTACTGCCCCTCAATGATTCTGAATATCCTCCAGGGTTCCTCCTGGGCAATGGCCGCTGACCACGCTAGCTTTGGCGGGCTTTCGGCCCAGAAATATCCGACTGATTTTCTATCAATTACTGATCGTCTCTGACTGTCTTTCACGTCCAAATAGCTCTCTATATCTTTATCGATGTCTGTGCCAATTCATTGGTCACTGTACCCTCCGGATCTGAAAAAAAAGAAAGAATTCTGGCGAGCGCCGAAACACCCCGTTCTATCTCCTCAGATCTCAACCGGAAGTCCTTCCTCACCGATCTTTATATTAAAACTATGGCAGAATGAAGCCCTTATCATCTGTTAAATAAAGCGCAGCATCTGCATGCACTAATTCCAGAAATCGGTTGATGACATTACACTTGATTGTCATTGCTCACTCCATGGTGGTTTCCATGGCAACAATCTAAATATCCTATCTGCGAGCATGTCGGAATCGATGCATGGTCCATCCTCTGATCATGACAGTTTGCCAACGTGTCAGAAGCCTATAGACAAGTATGTGCCTGGTGCATTTGAGGTCCTCTATCTACATGGGGCCTTACATGTATCTGGACCATCTGCGACCAGAAAGTGACCATCAAAGAGCCACTAGAATATTCCTCTGTCCCCTAATACAGAGTGCTTGCCTTGTTTATAACTCCTTGTCCGGCGACAGACACATAAATCCACTCATAACAATGATATTGAAATTTACGAGAAATTTATCTTGGCATTATAAATGCGTTTGGCGTGCCATGTTCACGCACCTCTCCTGCAATTGCCATGGAATTATTGAACGTGTGTTCCAAATGTTAACCTCTACGACAAATATAGTAGTCTAAAGTTGTGCATATAATTATTACCGAAAAATGAGTCACATTAATTTTCCAAAGCGTTTTATTCACAAGATCTCCTTGTAGGAATGTACTTATTTTAACTGATTCCCATGGCTATATAGAGCAGGATCCACTAAAAATGCGCTCCGTTATATATAATGATTAATATAATTAGCTAACGTTATGTCTGAACTTTATGTTCTTTACCTGTTTTCGATTAACTTTGGTAGTCTACAGTCTATCTTTTCACCCTCATATTGTCATCGAGACAATTTTGATCAAACATGATTTGATCTGTCGAACAAAACAGATGCTAATATTCTAGAATGTGTGTGACAAAAACATGTTCTTTCCTTTGTAGAGCATGCAGTACGTACGCATGGTCAGCCCATAATTACCTTATAATGACCGGTCTGTAATTATGCGAGGAAATGACCGTCCCGCCTTTTGATGTAATTAGACCTACGACAGGAGGTACTTTATGGGAAATACCAGACAATTATATCCATCATTACAAACATAATGCAATACGTAGACAATAGCCTCGGGTTATATTTCATCAATGCATATCAGAAGAAAAAAGGGGGACAAAGTCAATGTAAGGTCATAATCTTTGTCCTATATCCAGCCTTCACCAGCACTATTTGAGTCATAATCAAAATCGAAAGGATTTTGAGTAATTTTGGCTTTTCATATCCGATCCCACTACTGGTTAAATCCAATGGCAGATGCCGATACAATCAAATGCAATCGATAGTACTTTACTTTACTGGTTGACTGGGATCAAAGTTTCGATTTACATGTGTGTAGTTTTAAAAGTAATATATTACTTTTAAAATTACAGTGTAGGCCCAACATTGAGAGTCCCTTCAAACGGAGGGAAAGCCTCTCGCCTCAAACCGCAAAGTGTCATTATAATTCCATTAAGACCGCAAAATGTCAATATATTCCCATCAGAACGCCGAGTCCTGCCATGAAACCGATTAGCGACGTAGGCGTCTAATCACTGACATACCATGCTTATCTGATCTGAGGGTTTTGACCTAGACTGGACACCTTTCTATAAATGTTTTTGGGCCTCAATTCAATAAAGGAGCAATGGAGATAATTTGACCCTCGCCTCGTTTGGACGCGACATGTGATTTACGATTAATATAGGCGTAACATGTGTCGGGAGGAATCCAGGAGGGAGCAGAGAGGATGCAGAGAGGATACCACCATGTGTGTTGTAGTGGTCTATCAGCTTCCATCTGTATCGGTTACCTTGTCCCCTCTCTTCTGAATGACCACCTCCAGTACCTGAGGTGGCACTAAAAGCGAGGATGTGAGACTTTTTCGCTTCATTTTTATTCACCCTCGGTGGGCGATTTATATACAAAATGGCTGGCGTACAATTGTTGAATGATGGACTACTTGTTCTTTTCATTCTTTTATACAGCGACGCTAATTTGATCACATTATGGATCCTTTAAATACCATTATAAGTGCTTACCAGGCCATCGCTCGAGGAAAATTAGTTCTATCTCATATCAAGAGAAAACTAATGTTAAAACAAGTTTGGTCTTGTATTCATTCGGATCTCTTTCTATGATAATTCAAAATGGATTAAGCAAGTGAGGACAGGGATTGATTTGAGGCCAAAACAGTTTAAAGGAAAGAGTGTATATTTATCCATGATATTGTCCGAATTTCCGTATACGGTGTGTCTAAACAGTAAATGATTCAAAATGTCAGGGGCCACCTCAAAGCTCAAAGTAATGATGAAATTTTGGAGGAAGGGCTCCACGAGCGGATCCACCAAAGTCTACAAGCTTGGGGAAGGCAGTACTTCTTGTGGGGCCTCCTCCCGCACACCCGGAGATGTGCAGGTGAAAGTGAAAAGGAAAATATCCCCCCGGACCTCCAGGCTGGAAGAAGGGCCTTCTGAGGAGAGGCCAGTGGATCCTGGGGACGAGCAGCCTGGATTCATGTTTGCCATAACTGCCCGAAGGTCCTCTCAAAGAGGTGAACCTGCCAAACAAAATGGGAATGGGGAAAATAGTCCAAGTTCTAGTGGCTCAAAGAAAGAAAAGGCTGAAGATGAAGGTGAACGATTGCCCTTAAATGTCTATATATATCGCTTAATTAGCAGTTTCATATTTGTTGATGGCAATATTAAGTTGTTGGAACATCGTGGTATTTCGGAGCAAGTTTTTATAACAGTGAGAATCTGCACAGACATCGTGTACAATCGGTTGGTGAAAGGCATCCATAGAAATACTCCATTCTTATTTTACTGAGTTGATTTATTATAGTGCCTGCATCTATAGTTATTCATCATATAATTATGTATTCTTGTGAGGTTCGGTGAATCTGACGTATGGGATTAAATTAACAGCATTGCTTCTTGATTCAATGTTGTATGAATATCATATTCTAAAGGCAATTTCCTTTCCAGGTCCCCCTGTGGTTATGCGAAGAGATGTGTTAAACGGAAGTGGATCGGACATACTTCCAGGAACATTAGGGCGTCCAGAAGAGGACGGGAGGGCCCCAGCACCACCCCCTAACATAGTGGTAAGTGAGGGATTCCCTACATACAGGTTAACTAACACGTTGGTTGAAGGAGCGTGAATATTGCACGATTTGCGTAGCAGTGTAGCAACGAGTGCAATATTCTAAGCGACTGAAACAGATTTATTATACATGCTTTCAATCATGAATATAGAAAAAAAAATTCATTCATAAATTTGAATTTTAGAGTCATAAATTTGAATTTTACCGGTAATCTAAAAAAACCCAGAATGGTTTCTATGACAATCCCGCGTAAATCACTAGTGAAATACGCACTATGCGTAAATCATTCTAGATATGTTGTTTTCAGAGCAATGCGTGTATAATAAAATATAATAATAGGCAACGTGTGTAAACATCCATGGTGGATTTCGCGTCTTTTCTTTTCTATATAAAATTAAATATTGTATTGGCCTTGAATTGAATAATAATAATAATAATAATAATAATAATAATAATAATAATAATAATAAAAAAAAAAAAAAATTATTTCTATTTACATGTGTATTATATACTAGCAATAGTCATTTACACTCGGAACAACGATCCTAGAGTGCATAGCACACTAGTGTGTTACGTGTGGTAGTCATGGCAACCAATGCGAGTTGTTTTTTTACCAAGTTTACCTCCCAAATTCTTTAAAAAGCATATATATAATACAAGAGTTAACTAACTCTTTGATTCATATATATATTTATTTCATCAATATTTCTCACTATTCCCATCATTCATCACAAGAATTGGTGTAGACAATTAAGTAGCTTTTCAAAACATTATCGATCGGACGCCATTATAGCTTCACCAATCATAGAAAATGAACAAGTTTTATACTAGCATTCTTGTCTGAAGCAGTCCATCCACTTTATATGAGAAAGAGGATACCATACCTATTATACAAGGCTCCCTATTAAAAGACATTGTAATTTCATACGAGGAATATTTAATTTAATAAGCTTTGCTTCGGGAGTATAATATCATATCGCGTGTTAGGTTTTGAAGCTACCGCATTTATTATTCATGAGAATGTGAATCATTACCATTTACATGAATACCAGTTATAGCACCTCTTTTAATAAGAAAAAAGGTGCTATAGTGAGGTGCGCGTAGTTTTAAAGAAGTCTGTGACGGCTTTTGCACATAATAGAGCGACAGCAGATAATATTGCTCGCACTCTCACCCCAATCATAGCTCTGCGTCAATTAATGTTTTAGCGCTCTATGGGAAGTGTTATACTTGCTTTCACGGAAGTGTTGTAGTCCTTTAGGATGACTATAGAAACTCTAGACATATGCACCGATCACTGTTTCCAGTAAGCCATTAAAAGGGAATTAAGGTAATCATTTATAACTGGCGCAACACTTAAGTATACACGGAAATCACTGGCACTGTCGTTGTCCTAGACAACGATAGACAACGTTGTCCTAGACAAGATAACCTTTTCAAACCGGAGGTAAGATATTTACAAGAATCAAAACTGGATATGCGACAATCTCCTGGATAACGGACGGTTTCTATGCTGACCCCTATCCAAAAATGAAACACTGTCTCGGAAGAAACGTCGCCAATTCTTTTATAACTATCGATCACTGCCTATAAATAAGTTTAACATACCGGTGCATGGTCTTCATAGTCTTTAAAATGTATTTTAAGTCTAGCTACATGTGTCTTAAATGCGAGGTATTCATACATCCCCGATAACTTTAAGGTTATGTTTCCTTGCATGTTTTTATATAATGTGGTATGTACCTATAAACAGAGGTGGACAATCAACACCCGTTCCATTCATCCATATGGGGTAAGGAATATATTATATACGAATATAATATTGATACTATCAATCACCATTAATTGGTGGTATGCTTGAAAAGTCTTCTCTGGCTGTTTCGCGTGATACTCATTGGGTGGATGTTCTATATACCTGGTAGATGGATAGATTTCAACCAGGTGTGGACTCTACACCTGCGACCTAATGTTTTGATAATCATGTTTTATTATTTGGAGGAAAAAAACACCAGCATCTTACACCTTCTGAATGTATCGGAGATAACTGTCCCCTTTCAAAGTCTCTTCAATCTTTTCTTGTCGGCGGTTTGTGAATAGAACATAATAATATAAACATAATAAGAAGAATTAAGAAGCGAAATTTAAAGTAAATTTAAGAATGTTCCTTTCAAGTTCATGTATAAATGTGATTATGCATAAGGCGATTATCTTCACACGGTGAGCGCCTGTGCATGTTAACAGTCATTAGTCATTGATCTACACGAAGCTTATGTTTAGCTTGCATGTGCTACATACACAATTATTTTAGTCTGAAACAATTTTTAACATCTAAATTATATCTCCAATTAAAACAAAAATTTACAAACGCAACCAATTTTTGTCCGATTCTATCAAACTTAAAACCGCTGACTAGAGAATTCTTTATGATATATATAAATGCACAAACCAGTCTAGGCTCCGAGCCTCTATAACATCAGATAACCATTATATACTGTATCAGTGATTGGACGCCTACTGCGCTAATGGCTTTCCTGACCCTGGAGTAAGCGTTCCGATGAGATTATACAATGTAATGGCATTTTGCTGTTTTTCTGAGCGAGAGGCTTTCCCTCAGTTTGAAGGATTCTCTCAACTCTGAGCCTAGACTTAAACATCTCTTTTAATCGATTGAAGGTGGTGGACATTATGATTTGGGAGGTGACTGGTGTGTAAAGAGAACACAGATGGAACGAATAATGGTAGAGCTATATTTATGTTGTTTTACTATGTAGGGATTGTTTGCTGCACACTAATACACCTGAAGTGGGTGGCTGTTGTATAGGGGAACATCGAGTATCATACATTTACGGTGTAATTAATTAAATATCTAATCATATGTTTTTATGGAATTCTTTACAGGAGGTATATAATACCTGTCGGATCCCATGGGGGGTGGACAGGTGGCTAACCCCAAGCTTGATTAATTCTTGGTATACTTTTTGTTTGTTTCAGCTATATTACTATTATTTATGAACATATTGTTCGCGTTCAATCATCGTCTTTGACCTTCATCATCCTTTATTTTTTTACCATGCATGTTGGCGGCTTATCGACGTCTATATATTGGAGACCAAAGCTTATAACAAAACTTCTTTCATAACATGAGTATGAAGCGGAGTTCAGATATTGCATATGAGTCAGATTTTCAGAAAATGTACAATTATCAGCTCTACACATTTCGGAAATTCTGCTAAATTAGGCTGAAAAATGATGAATACTGGGTATATCTGAGTATATTCAGTGTCGCATTGATTTATAGTATCTGTTCTGTTATGTTAAACTGTATTTTGAAGCTCATTTCTGTCTTTAATATGGGTTATTTTAGAGAATTAATGAAGGCGAATTGTACATTTTCAGAAAATCTGACCCATATATATGTTGTATCCTTAATATACAGGTAGCGTACGTGTATTTGCCCTTGTATCAATTAAAAGCATTTTTATATTTGACCCTTCGACACACTTTGATAAATAGAAGCTCCTGTATTTTGTATTTACCTCGGTGTATCTGTTAATCCTATACAGCAGTACACTCTATTTGGGATCTACTTGGAGCGGCTTGCCGTAGGGTTACCATTGGGTCGCTTTGATGTTTACTCTAAGTAGGTCTCGAACAGAGTGTAGGCACTAATTAATTAAGTGAGGGTGTGCAATTTTTCTTATTGCCTATATTTCAGCATGCCCTGTCATGTATGCACTTCGGTGAATCATTACTCAAAGAAATAGAACAGATCATGTTTAAATTTGTGTATAATAGTGTTCATCACAAAATTAGTGTCGATTTTCTGGCGCAAAAACCAAACAATGGAGGGCTAAATTTAAGACTGATTAGACAAATATATGAAACCAACAGAATAATGTGGGTGAAGCGTATAGTGCTAAGCAGAAACAGATCATGGTTCAAAATTCTCAAAACTTTCCATCAGAGAGACATAGCTGATATATTTCTGTGCAGGTATAAACCCAGTATCTATTTAAACAGCTTTTATAAAGAGCTATACGAGATATGGAATAAGTATTACTACAGACTGAAGCCAGAAAGCATAGAACAAATCTTAAAAGAAAGAATATGGGCTAATCGTTATATAAAAGATAAGGGCCAAATGCTCTATTGGGATGAGTGGAAACAAACGGGCATAACTGTATTGGGAGATATCTTTAACGAAAACGGTAACATGATGACTACTAAGGAAATTTCCATCAATTTCCAATTTGCCCCTTCGTTCTTCTCTAGACAATTACTTAAAAAAGCCATTCCTAACGAATGGATCAGATGTATAAAGAGAGAAAGAAATCATGTATTAAATAATTCTGTGACCTTTGTAATTCATGACAAAGAAATAGATCTTTGCGAATGCAACGCGAAAATAATATATAATCAACTGATCTCGATGTTAAAAACCTAAATGGAAGAAATTCCTGAAGTGGGAACAGAAGCTAAACCTGTCCAAGGAAAGTTATGATGAAATTCAATGGAAAAGTGTTTTCACAATACTTTATAAAGCTTCAACTGAAGCGAGAATTCATATCTTTCAATATAAGGTGCTACATGGGGTACTTACCTGTAACTCATACTTGAAGCAAATAGATGTAATTAAGAATGACACCTGCTCCTTTTGTAAGAGTAAAGATGACATTTCCCATTTTTTGGTAACGTGTTCCAGAACCAAAATGCTCTGGCAGTATGTATTAAGATGGATTTATGATAGTGGATACCTCAACAAAGACGGAGAAGGCAATGTAATTTTCAACCAAAGAGGTAATAGCATTGTGTTAAGACCAAGAGATATTATCTTCGGTATTGATATAACAAATATCAACTCAAGAGTTATAAATTGGCTTATTCTACAATTGAAGTCATTCATCTATCGACAAAAATTGTTTGACAAAGGTAGAGTTGACTGTCTCTCAGCAATGTATGAGTTAAGAATGAGGGCAAAGGTAGTACTGTATTCCTTCAAACTCAGGAAAATAAACTCTAACAAAAGAGTAATATGGAGGCGTATATCTGAAGACATAGAGGAACATATTATCGAGCTAAAAAAATGATTTATTTCTCCTAATGTTCTCTTCCAGCCACGCGAAATTAGAATTTATATGCCCAGATGGCAGGTTTCAGCAATAAAGTCAGTTGCAAAAACAAAAAAATTAATTAAGTGAGAATCCATTAGAGATATAGGACTACATGTGTTTACGTGTTTAGCTTAGGCACGGGAGATTCGCGGAAATCCCTGTACACACAACAAAGGGTCAAGAATGTGGAAACTTTGCTTATACAATCAAATTTGGAGTATTGTCCCTAACAGTATGGCACAAGAGTAAACTCAGATGACAGGCCTTTGACAGATGAGCATGCAGCAGACGGTGGTCCAGGAGGACCACCAATCTCGCTATAGGAAGACGATCATGTAGAATTTAGTTCCACATTAATCTCATTGTTTTTCAGAACGGATCCAGAAGTGGGTAGTTTCTTTTTGTATTACAAAACATTTATAATGTCTTATTCTACATTCGAGGATCACATCCATTTCTAGAAAATGTTTTCATCATATATATATAATGCTTTTTGCGAGGATTATTAGTTTTTAATTCGTAGCTAGACGGGGTGATATCTTATTTTTTTCTTTATTCTGATATCCCTTTCATATAACATCCAAAGAAAGTTGGTGTTGAATTGAAATACCGTTGAAAAAGAATACACATGTATTAATTGTTCTAGTGTTGTGACTGGTGCAACATCTTTGACATTATTCTGTCAATGAAGAAATGAAGGGAGTTCATCGACTGCACTGGAAACGGAAAGATCTCTGGAAAGGAACTCGATCCAGAACTACTGTCAATGAGATTATCCAATCTGTACTTAAATCCGTGCCATAAAGATGAAATGGGCTGCCCCAGAGTTATTATCACGGATATTTGATCATGTTCAACCGAATCCGACCGTGATCGAAAGGTGTTGACTGAAATAGTTATCAGTCCAATTCAGTCCCGTCAGATCTATGTAAATGTATTGAGCTACTTATATGGGCCAGTGTTCTAATAATGCGCATCGTACTATACTCTCCCGCACCTAATTACTATAATACCTTTCCCTGAAACTTGTTGAATGTCATCTACTTTGATATTCAGTATTAAGGGCAAAGAGTGGAAGATGTTCTGAGAGGGAGAGGAGCATCTCCCTCATCAGATATAAAGCATTGATCTTTGAGATGCATGCTGAAATCGCTCTCCCAAAACCCATTACGCCATACTTGGCAGGGTAAGCTCTCCTTCTATCCTTCCCAGTTCACTATCCCATCTTTATGCTGTCAGAAGATTAACTCTCAGCCTTGTCAAGGCTTGTGCAATCTAGCTAGGCTCACAGCCTCTCAGATCAAATAAGGATGGTATGTCAGTGATAGGACGCCTACTGCGCTAATGGCTTTCCAGACCCGGAGTAGGCCAACCCCCATCATCATATAAAAGGAGTTTAAAGAGATTTTGTTATCAGGAGCGAGAGGATTAATTTACCTCAGTTTGGAGGGATTATGTCAGCTCTGAGCCTTAGGCTGTGTGGTATACTATTGCCATTCAGGCAGCCCATATATGTATATACAGTGAATGTACAGTGAATATAATACTAGGAGGACCGAGTAAATGATATCCAAAACTTCTATAGATGAAGCCATACATTGGATATGACATGTTGTGATTTGATGACATTTTCTCTAATTTGCTTAATCCCGCTCGATGGGGGTATATATATATCATATTGGATTGGAAAGAAAATCAATTAACCTCTTTTACCAGGAAATCATAGGATTTCATATGAACAGACATACCCCCGTTACCAAACCCTGGAATAAAATATTGGAAAGTTATATTTATTTAATTGAAATGGATATGAGTATTGAATTACTGCAGGACCCGAATCTTTGGTTCCCATTACTCGATATGTATACAGATTCCGAGAACGTCAGAAAATGTTTTGTAAGTTATTTTACATTCCAATTATGTCAAATTTGCATTTAGATTTTTTTATATATATTAGGGCGGTTGATTTATCAAGCGTTGATATTGCTCTGTAAAATAATATCTTTTGATTAATTCCGGGCAAGTTCCTCAAGTTGATTCCCGATGACATTCCCCAGGGAAATACCACTTGTTTAAAAGAAATACCCGGTGTATAACTTGCATCAAAGTTCTTACAGTGTGTTTTTATTGTTGTTGACATGCTATTGGATTTGTGGAGAAATTTCCATTGTAATCGTATCCTAGCAACTGACTCCAATCTATGTGGACAGATTAACAAGCATGTTTGATCAATAATTAATCAACAGCATTACCCAAAGGCTTGATTTGCTTGATTAGACATATTGGCGACAGAGTGGAAAGCTACATTTCACCAGCTGTCTTCTTCTTGTATGCTTCATCAGTGCATTTGGATTTATAGTTCACTCTCGATCCCGTCTGCAATGAACTTTAACACTCATGTCCCCTATCCAGAGCTTATATGTTATAACGAACTCCTATTCACCCTGGGTAGATTGTCAAGGTCCCTATAACTATGTAGGCGATTCCATACATTTCCTGTACATATATTTACCGAGGAGCCGACCATGCCATAGTAAACACTTACCACTAAACAAAACTAATGGAAAGGTTTTAAGATGCAGTCATTTAATTGAGAACTAATCTTTGCAAGGCATACACCATTGCGTTCTGTATGTTCTGCTTATGTCATTTTAAAATCTTTTTATTTTATCAAGTCCAGCAACACTAGTCCAAAGCATACATTCTACAACCAAGGGGTCGATATTTTATATTATAAGCTCTCCGATTCTACCTATATTATGGTAGGCGTATCCTGGGTATTTCAGGGGTGTTGCCATGGTAACTCGATACGCCAGACGGACATGGGTCGGATGATCATGCTGGGACATGCTAGCTTTTAATGTTGGCTTGCGACTTTACATGAGGTGTGCGGGATCATGACATATCGTTGTACTTCGTCCCCACTCATTAACATAATTGACCACTAAAGAGATCCGGGACTTTGCAATGAGATCGGAGTAAACTACGATATAATTCCTTTCATGACTCATTTTGGAATGTTTGTGGGATAAGTAATGATGATTTTCCTTATTAGTAGTAGCCATTGTGTATTACAGTTCGCAGGCACGATATCCAAAGGTGTAACGGATGCAATGGATACGACAAAATGGTGCAAATTAATGAACGCTTTTTTTAAAGCTTTTCTTTCCAATATTTCTAATATGTTTGGAATTTTCAGGGCATGTTGTTATACAATTCCGACGTCTGAATTCGTTCCGGTATCACTTATTTTATTGTAGAGAATTGATATGCTAACATAACTATTTGAGTAAGCATGTGAAATATAATCAATTTCATGGTTATTACCCTTGTAGTCCACCACTGAATTGGATCGCAACAGTGCCTCCCAGAGGGGTGTGGACGAACGACGCTCCTCGTATTTCCCTCCCAGTGGTTCTTCCAGATCCGAAGGGCCACCACCTCTCCGACCACGAAGTGCCAGACCTCCTCCCACATCCACTCCTCCACCTCCTCCCACTCAAGCCACTCAAGCGTGGACATCTAGTTCTTCCTCAGGCAACACACCCAAGTTACCACCCAAACAGGTAAGAACAGATTCACAGATAAGGGAGATACAATCAATAGTCATTATTCATGCTTACAGCTAACACATCATACAGGGTCTTATGATTGTATTCGTTGATCTGTTAACAAAGTAGTTATTCTACGTATACTATAGTATTTTAATGGGGAGTTATTCGTAAATAACATCATTAATCAAAACTGAACATGTGTAAATGATTAAATATTGTAATGACTTGCATATAAATGCCTAGTAATCAATTCAACATGTTATTTAGTTATACCTAAAAGCATTGTACACAAAGGAGGCATACACCTGAAAAAGTAAATTCAAAGTATTCCAGTATAATTTTGCTCTAAGTATTAAAGAAGCCACTTCAGTTATAAGGATATGAAAATTGTTTGTACTTAGCACAAGTGAGTAATAAAGACCGTTTGACTGCTGTCCATCTACACTCGTATTCAAAGGCATGGACAAATAATTGTGGCTCGTGGTTTGCACCAACTCTCGAGCTCATACCGTAGCATTAGCTTGTAGGGTCCTCTTGTGTTTGCTATAAGTTACAACATGAGTGTTGTGTTTGCCTTGCCTCTAAACTCAAAGAGGTTTAAAATAACAAAGGTCGCCTTTTCAATGGAAGGGTGCAAACATTCAAAAAAGATCCGCCGAAGGGGATAACGCATTGAATGGTGGTTTCCCTCGGTCAATATTGATATAAAAGGCAAATCTGGTTTATACCCAGTAAACCATACAGTTCTGATTTGAAATGTCAACCAAAACCTCAAAGTTTATTCGCCGGCTAGATATTCTGGCTGATCATTCGATAGTGTATTGTCCCCTTATGTCTGGGCGGGTTTGAATATCATAGCAATAGTTTAGATATAATATGAACATGCTTTAAAAGAGAGAATTGCAAAGAGAGCAGAGATCTATACTTTACATCTAGCAACTTATGTTAATTCAGAATTATTAATTGTAATGGAAATTAGACTATAACATATTTGATCGGAAACATGTTACTCTATGACCTGACTAGGTGCAATGTTATATAGCAATCTCACAGGAGACACTTTGTATCATTTCTCTAAACACTAGCCCATGCAGAAATACAGTGTAGGCCTATTGAGCACCTGACATACACTCTAGGGACCCCACTTCGACAAATGGGAACAATATACACCTAAACCCACTTCTATTAGAATGCAACCACAGACAAGAGGTCAAGCCGTCTATTGTAGCCTTGATTAGGGTGATTCAGGTACTGAAGTCCCTAGCGATGCTTCAAGGCGGCTGTGCTCCCTCCTCGTATACCACGCACTCCCTACCTCTGCCTTTCAAAATACCACGAACGCTTCGCACCTGGCTCCTTTTATCACCAAAATACAAGGTCCCCCAACATTACATTGACACCATGATAAGGCATTGTACAAGCCGGCCTGTCAAATTTGAAATCAAACTCCAAAGGGTATCCCTTTTAACCTGAGGCCGCAGTCGTGATTTTCTTTATAAACGAGCTTTCTCCGGTTCCCTGTTATTGAATTCCGAGGGAATAATTACAATAATGGTGAAGCCATGAAAGTTCACGCACAAAATGAGATATTGGAGATTTGGATTGAATTGAAAGGTGTTTTGTTTGTATCGTAACACTGATTGAAGATGTGGATTCTTAAAATTCCTTTGAATTACCACAGAAAAGGAGTTGTTTTAGCCAGATATATCTTATTCCATTTTCATTCCATTCTTGCACATCATATGATATCAAATGTGACATCCCCATGTATAACAAATTAGTAGCATTGTGTTAACATTTAAGTTCCAATTAGGGTGTTTGAAACATTGGCACCTGAACTCCTACAAAACAAACAGTTATTGGTTTTTATCAGGGCAGCTGTTTACTGCCTCATATCAGTTACCTTGGAAGGCATTCTTTATGAGAGGTGTGAATAGATTGTACGGAAGCTTATTAGTCGGAAGAGGGTGGGGGGAGCAAGTGGTGGGAGGGTGGAGAGATTAAGATGAGGGCCGGTGAGGGTGGTAGGTTCGTGCTAAGTCACGGGTAACAGAGCAAGGACTTTACTCACCTCATTGTTGATGACCCACCCGGCGTGCCAGTGTTGGTTTTTCTAGCCAGCCGTATAGGTTTGGTCTTCACGCAGATCGGACAGGTATTTCGGATGAGGATAATTTCGCGAGTATGCACTAAGAGTGCATATGTGTGGGACACCCATCCAAACCTGCTCGGACATGTTTTATATATATGAACGTGGACTAGTTGGCATTACCTATTTGGGCAAGGATTAACATGGCAATTGCAAGGCAGTAATATGGTACTTTGCAGATGTCAAACAATGGCTTTATAGAATTGACCCAAGAATGGACCTGCAGAGTTATTGCCTTGTAATATAAATCAGAGGGACACCAGCACCTCTGTGACAAGGAAATTTCGCTGTACCTGTGTAGAGCATTATGTGGTTTATGTTGATACCAAGTTGCTAGTTCACTACACCCTTCGATGGAGCCAGGTATATAGGGATGTTCTCCAATTGAACTTGTGTACGTCACTTGTCATATAGAAATACCGTACGCCTTAGTGCGCCAGGTATATCATTAGTTCAAATAGAGACACGCGCTAGTGAAGACCATGCTTTGGTGTCTAATTCCAACACACCATTGACGAGATATGTGGGGACAATTATTACTTGCCATCTTGCCAATTACACAAGAGCAAAATGAAACATAAGTGGAACTAGAAAGAAGGTGAATGGAGACTAGACGTTGGGCTGCCTGGCACCTTTCCTTAGGAAAATGTTAATGTCTTGGCCCCTGAACCTTTGCATCACTGGAACATCTGCTCCCCCTATGGGCCACTCGGTGTGTGTTGAGCACTAGTTGTCCACATATCTTCATTTATTCCCTTTCATACAGAAATCTCTGTGCCCCAGGATAACTTATCCAGGTCGTGGTTCATTCAATGGCACCTTCACCTCAGGTACAGTAGAGCTAGCATGGATTCAGCCTGCCACAACTGGGACAGTGCTTCTATCTATTCACACCTTATATCGGACATCTACCTCCTCTGATAATATACAAAAGGACTATAGCTGTTAATATACAAAGGGACTATAGCTGTTTAATGACAATTGGTTCAATGCGAATCTTTATATATATATATGCCGTTAGAAGATTGGACCCTGGGACGTATAGGATAAAACCCATAGGACTAGAAGGGCAGTTGGCCTGTTTGAATGGATTCTACTTCTTTTGAATCTAATGTTCCGTCTAAAGCAAGGGGCGGCCTCATAAACCCCAAGACACCTTCTGATGTGTGTGGATATGTGTGTATTGCAAGCTATTGCAGTGTGTATTGTACTAAAGCTGTAACTGTTTCAATCACTGACAGTTCTTAAAATAGGTTGCTTCTGAAATATTGTCTGATGACTGCCTCCCATTCGTCTTCACCTTATCGATCCAATTATGAATGAATGGGAGTTATCACGTTAATGAGGAGGGAATCCTGTGTTTGACCCCGGTGGGAGATTTCTAAAATGTTATAAATAACCTGTGACAACGAACTTGGCTGGGAACCCAGCTTTAATCAATTCAATGGCTACCTCACTAGAATGTCCTCCTTCTCCACAGTTCGCAAGTCAGGAGGTGAGGGAAGCTGTCTCTTTGACGGTGGAAGAAAGACTTAAGAGTCTCCTTGGAAGTCCAGGTGGACCTCAAAAGAATACTGGTCACGGAAATCCAGAAGGATTTCCTGGACATCGTCCAACTTCAGCACCCCAGCAAGGTCACGTCAATGGTGGATATGTAAGTATTTTAAAATCATAATTTTAATTCACCTTACTGCTTATCAGGTAAGCCTCTCAAAATTCTAAAAAATATTTGATTGTTCTAGGGTTATTTACTATTTCTATTTTAATTAGTGCCGACATGGTGAATTTAAGCTAATAGATTCTCCTAATTGTATGTAGGTGTCTCCTCTATAGACTATAATGTAGTGGGCGTATAATCCCTCATCCATATGAAATGACTTTCTTAGTTTGATCCATGTTTTGGACAAGGTAGACACTTCTGTAAGTTTTAGGGCTTCTATAATCCTTTGGGCAGGGCTTCTATAAGCCTTTGGGCAGGATTATGTACCACTCTGAAGATGAAATTGGAGATGAGAAAATGGATATGTGAGGGCGAGCATTAATAAAATCGCTCGATCTGCAGCTTTTACTTTTTTTGTGTGTAAAGTATAAAGTGATCACCTTATGCAATATCTGACGGTATAATATGTGAAGAGGGAAAATGTCACTTAAATGTAAAAGGAAAGTATTATTTGGCCTTGTTTTTCGACAGTCCATATTGCAATCATTAAACCAAGATCTCTTCGATGGAACAAACACATTCTATGGAGTGAGAAATGGCCTTGCCTACCTAACTTCAACCCTAAGGGTATTCAGTAATGTGAAGATAGCTCGTTTGGCAAAAGGTCCATTGTCTCCAAGCCCTTGCAGGTAATGCTTCAAAGTAGTTGCAAAAGACTTGAGGACCTTTGAGACCTTCCAGACACATTAGCCCAAGGGAATTCTATCCATGGGAACCTCTTGAGCGACTGCGCCTCTCCGTCTTAACTTTCGTCTCTCTAGTCATAATTATGTAGGCGTAAGTAAAATGACGCACACCTATTGCAATATTACTAGATATTACTGCGTGGGTCTATGGTTTGTTCAGTTAAGAATTCAGTAACATTATATAACACTGAATTACAATATTCTGTAGTTAATGAAATATCAAGAACTTAAATGGTGTTGTAAGAGAATCCTTTTCGTTTTTTAACTGTTCTCTCCATTAAGACTAGTCATAATTATTGATATATATGCCATATTACTAGATATTACTGTCTGTGACCATGGTTTGTTCAAGTAAGAATTCAGTAACATTATATAACACTGAATATCAAGAACTTGAATTGTGTCTGTCGTTAGAGAATCTGTTTCAACAAAATCTTTTAATTTATTTTTGTACACATCGAGTTACATTTGTGTTGGTATGTTTGGCAAAACGTGCACACTTTTTACAAATATGGAATGTTCGCTGTTACAACGGTTTATATCTACATGTGTATTTGAACTGTGAACCTAGTGACTTCGTAATGGGAGGGAATCCACCGAGATAACTTTGTTTGCTGGTCGACATCTGGCAGTGGAACAACTGACATTTGTCAGTTCTCATTATGGATTTTACTTGTCTAATCCGGGGCTTATCGACCCGCATAACTAATAATCTGCGAAAGGGTTATAATTATTAGCTTTTCACAGCATGGCGCACCAACACGTTTTTTCAAAGTCAAAGACTCCACCTGGTTCTGTATATACATAGAAATCAACTGGTTCGTAAACATAAGCCCTCAAAGAGGGGCTTTTTTTTTTATTAAACTAAAATAGTAATGAATTCAGATGAAGAATAGAAACTTCCAACTACTGTTGTTTCCAAAGTGTTCTTGCTTTTTAATGTTCGAACCAGCAACATAAATTGTTCAAAATCAAGTGTTTTATATAGATTATTCATATATAGGAATTATATAGATAGAAATATCTATTCTTTGCTAAAGAAGACATCATTTATTTAATTAGATTTGCTCCAATGACATCCACCCGCCTGAAACAAATAATTATTACGAGAAATCACCCGAAGTTACACTTGCGATAAGGTACCTGGTATAATCCTTGTAACCCGAGACTTAGATATGTGGATAAGTTCACAAAATACCACAGCCGGTCCAATGGATCTGTTTAATCTGTCATGGATTTGCTCTGACATGTTTGCCATCTACTGATCCCCCTGTCTGAGACTGTCCCATCGCGCCCACAACATATCATAGCAAGTATCAGACCCTGTATACAATTTACAATACGTTTGCTCATAATTACGTAACGCTACTCGGTGGTTATGATATATACACAATAGAGAGAGAGAGAGGTAGAGAGAGAGAGAGAGGGTCTGTCTCTCACAAGTCATTCGGTCAACTTTACATTTAATTACATATAATGGTAATGACATTCTTTGTCCGAATGATGTTTGTATGTGGGCCAAATAAGTTGTTCTGCTTGCGGGACATATTTATATTATTTCCTGACACATTTTCTTCCGAAAGTTTTGAATATTTGCACTTGATCACATACGGATTTCGGATTGGAGAAAGTTAAAGTAGAAGGCTGTACTATAGTATATCGGATAATAATATATTTTTAATATATTTAGCCCATTTATAGCTGGACAAAATAAACCTGTGAAAAGGATTGCCTGGGGTGGTTGGCGCTGGCACCAAAACAAAAGTAAACCGCAAATGATAGATGAGCTAACATCGTCTACATCATGACAATGGGCCCAAGTTTAGCTAAGTTTAGCGCAAAACTCACGAGTACAGAACTTCACAATCTCTACTCCAGTGTAGGACAAGCATACACATAATTAGCAGCTTAAAATGGAAGAGGGATTGTATCTCTATGTCAGTCATTACATTGTTTTAATTGTGCCACACCTGTAGGGAATTTTCAGATAACTTCTCACTTTTAGTAATTGTTTGGCTGAGTTAAAAAAATAATATTGCTACGAACTGGGAACAATTATTTCCATTGCAATCAACTAACTACCGTGAAATTGGGACTGTGTTTTAATTAAACTTGGATTCTTGAATTTTACAGCAATACGACGACGGGGAATTACTTTTGCCACCCCCAAGGAAAAGCACAGATTATGGACAGAGAGACGGTGTGAACGGGTATCCCAATCAAGGCGTTCATAATAACCCTCAAGGACCAATTGGAAACGAAAGTGAAATGCCAATATCATATGTGGTGAGTGCACAAATAAGACCAGTACTCTGGTGAATATTACTGAATAACCATTATGTAAATGTGTCATATAAGCCCACGGAGATGGAAATTAATGGTACAGCCAGGTTAATTGCGGCTGGCCCTATTGATTTGAATACAATCCCGCAATCCAAGTGCACGGTTTTCCAGGCATTGCCTTTTAGGAGATGCTCTTATTTCTGTTCATTTTCCAGCCTTCACGTCCGTCAGACAGGATGCCTGGAATCTCCAGAGGACAAGCTATTCATAACAATGCGCCAGGGACTGTAACTAACAGAGAACCAAGCCCTGGACCTCCCCTACCGCCTAAATCCGTGGGTCAACCCCCACGGTATCAGCCACCTCCGCAGTACAGCCCTTACC
Source organism: Sthenelais limicola (assembly GCA_942159475.1). NCBI lineage: Eukaryota > Metazoa > Annelida > Polychaeta > Phyllodocida > Sigalionidae > Sthenelais > Sthenelais limicola. The sequence continues at coordinate 36,705,226 of OW804098.1, forward strand.
TCCGACGGTCTGGAGGTCCCCCTCCCCCGCCAACGAACGCTGGGTAAGATATGATATTCAAAAGTTAGAGTACGATGAAGTTACCATAAGCATGAAGGGCATCTTTTTCCGGTTATATCAAAAGAAATCTATACAGGGACATTATAAAAAAAATCACAAGTGCTATGAATATTATCAATGCGTTCGATCGGATTCGCTTCAACGAGAAGAAATGTTTCACTATTTATATAATTATAAGCAATAGTAGATATATCATATATATATTCATATGTTTTCTTAAAAGTTTCATGAAAAGAAAATCTGACCTATTCGGCCGGAACAAATCGCTGCGTAGTAAACATACTCACCAACAATACACTTACATTCCTGACTTCGATAAAAGAAGATTGCATATTTTGCTGAAAGATTTATTTGGCTATTGGTGATAAAGCATACCTTATACTGATAAAGCATTTCAACATAGTCGGTCTTGTGTGAAGTATATGTAAAACCTGGCAATTGGGTAAATACTTGTATAGCTACAAGGAGTACTCAAGTATAATCTATTCGGGAATGAGCACAATTATTACTGATAAGCGATAGGCGGTCGTCTTATATGTCCTCACTTTCTAGACGGCGATAGATTTATTTATGGGTCCAATTTTCAGAAAATGTACAATTGGCAGCTGTACACATTTAGTAAATTCGGCTAAATTAGGCTGCAATTTGGTCAATACTAGGTGAATTCGAGTATATTCGGCATTGCATTGATTCTAGCAATCTGTTTGGTTAGGTTGAACTGTATTCTGAACTTATTTTCGTCAGAAATTTGGGTTGTTTCAGAAAATTGGTAAAGGCGTGTTGTACATTTTCTGACGATCTTACCCTTAAAACAAAGGTGATTTTTTTGCTCTTACAGGCCTGGTGTATCTGGAAATTCGAGCTCACTTCGTAACGTATGCAACAAGCTTTACACACGTGACAACAACCAGCCATACAACACTCCTTCCCAACAAGTAGGCCACTTTTTATCTGTTGACATAATATAAATGTAAATGAAATCATCATTCTTTTTTATTATTTCTTTTACGGCCAAGACATTTAAATAACGTTCAAATGATACACTTTGTCCACTATGGATACCTTAGCGTGATCATTAAAGGTAGACACTGGGAGCCCTGATCGAATGTTTGCCAAACTTATTTCGATAAAAAAAGAATTCTGTTAACATTTCCCAGATTTAATCGAATTTAATTGCTAGTGATCAGGTTTTCTTATTGCTACGGTATTTATAAAAATTAGGGCACCTGCTTATAAGGGCTATATATATATAAAGATAAATATAAACGATGAATCTGCCCCGTTGCATAACAATCTGCGAGTAGCTTTTTCAGTGTTAATATTGAGCTCGCAGATTGTTATGCAACGGGGTTTGATTAAATTCCATCGCTTTCAATGAAACAAGTTTAGCTTTTTCATGTTTTTAAGCATCCCATAAGATAAGGAAATTGCCAATCAGGCACCAATTTGACCATTAAATATAATATCAATGGCAATTAAATGAATTTAGGCATAATCAAGTTGAAAATACAAAACGCCCATTAGACTGACATGGTCAAATATGAAAGCAACAATCGCTCATTAATTAAACACAGATTCTTCAAAGTACAAAATTCTTGTCATGTTAATGAACCTCTTTGATTGTTATAGCCAGTATACGTTGTACCAGTCTATCTACGTTTCAATTGTCATTTGCAAAGATATTTGCTGTATACAATTCTAAATAAATAATAATAATAAAAACTAATACGAATTGTCTTTATCAAATTACCCTTCAGGGACCTCCTAGTCCATATGGCTCGCAAGGATGGCAGCAGCAGAAATACGGGACAGCTGCGCCGCAACAAGGATCCTCCTCCCAGGCCCAGCCTCGTACTAGTCCAATGGGCCAGAGTTCTTCAGGAACTGCCAGTCAGAACTCAGGCCAAGGATCCAACAGCCACAGTCCCAGCAGCCCATCCTCCAGGCCTCCTCCTCACCATCCAGGCCCTAGTCACGGACCTTACCACAACCCTCCTCCTCACCCTGGCATCTCAACAGACCCTCACGGAGGAGGTGGAGTTGTTGGTGGTGGTAAACCTGGAGGACAGCACCATCCAACGCAGGAGAGAAGGCTTTCTGGTTCGGGATTAACTGTTGAACACAGACACCCTCATCCACACGATGGACAACCGAGGTCACTGCAGCAAGATAACAGACTTTCAGGCTCCTCCAGTAGCACTGATCCCAAATCTCCCTATGAGAGACCCCCTCCTCCCCATGTTCTCAACCAAAGGCCAACTAACGGACCTGGCGGAAGCCAACAACATGTACACTATGGCTCCACCATCAGTGCTCAGGAGCCTAGGGATCACAATCCTGATATTAGAAATCAAACTTCTTACAGTCATACAATTCAAATGAAGGACCAAACGGGTAAATATGAAACAGGTCCTTCAGCTGGTAGAGACAGTTCTGTTCAGCTTAGAGGAGGGGGTCCTCCTCCGCCTCCCCATGCTCAAAGATCTGATAATATTGAGCTAAAATCTTTGAACAATGCCAAAAGACAAAGTGGGGAGATGGATAGCAAAATCAAAATCAACAGTGGTGCCATCCCCTCTGGTAGTGCAAGCGCCATGGCGCACCAAGCGTCGCAAATGGCGCTTAAACCCAAAACAAAATGGAGAGATTCTTTAGCGTCAGAGGACGGGAACTACTCACCGAGCATCAGTTCCTCTCGGTCGGTGACGCCCCCTCTGCCACCGCTCTCTCCGGACAACACGCCGCCCCACACCCCTCCGGATTCTCCGACGCTGCCACGTCATGCTCAGCGCCACCTTAGGTCAGGGAATGGCAATGTGAGTGCCCCCGGATTCCTGGCCAGGACGCCTGATGTCGTCATATCCACTGCCAAAAAAGCCCCCAATCCCAACGCCGGCAAGAAGAAGACTGGCAGGAAGGCCAGCGGCCCTCCCTTGTCGGTCAAGACATGGGACGGTCGCTCTAAAAGGACTTACGCTGGCGGTAGTAGAAAAGGAATAGGAAAACCACCAAGGCCTCCCACTTCAGGTAATTTAAATGGTTTTGTTTTAAAACTAACGACAGTTATTATTGTATCCTTCCAAGATCGACGCGATAGTCTATATTATAAGGCCTTCGGTTTAAACAAACTTTTAATTTGAAAAGTATTTCATTCAGGATAGGAATTACATAAATCTTAAGTGCTATTTTCATCACAACCTGAGACATTAATATTAAATTACAATGATAAAGAGCGATTATAATAACATAATAACAAGAATCTTATAAACATGATACTGAAATTGCAATATCAAGTTATGATTATTTGTTTCTTTTTGAGTCATTAATGGAATATAAAACATGTAAAGTAGGCTATAAATGACTATATAAGTGCCTAAAACTCCACCTGGCGCGCTGCGTTTTGATTTTATTACAGTTCAACTTATCATGGTCATTATATAAATAAAAGCAACAATTCTGCAAAAAACATTAATTTCAAATCTGAAATAGTCCGATTTGCGTCCATATTGAAAATATAAAGATTGAAGACAAATTAATGTTTTCTTCTTTGTGGTTTGCATTGCTGTCGTTTCAAGAAAAAAAATTACAATTGATTTATTTGAAAATATATCCTGGTGCACGTGATCGTCCTTCCATGAACCAGAAAAGTAGCAGTGACCGGGTTGTATTCCAGTCTGCCAGTAGACTTGTACCTCTTATTTATTTATGTAAAGAATACACATGTTAAGCTTATATGTGATGTGTTTCAAGAAAATGAGTCACAAATCGCAAAATTGCTATTTTTCAAAGTGGTTGATTGACAAGATCTCTCTGTAGGAATGTTTTCGTATGAATACATCTACCAAATTTCAAGACATGCATGTGCTTATTAAATACATAGATGTATGCATTTCTAGGGTTATCCTGTGGAGTATATTCAACATTTAGTATCTTTACTCGTATTTGTCCACCCTGAGATATTGCAAACTTTCTTTTTCAAAAATAAAATATCAAATTTATACTTCTTAGATGTCCTAATGTTTACTCTGATTGGAATCTGCTTGATCTCATCTTTTCAAATATGATGGTATCTCAAAATCTACTTTTGCGACTTGTGACTGAATTCCCTGTGACAGACACCTCGCATATGTAGGAAGATTCTGGGAATGGGAGAAGGGAGGTAGCTATATATATAATATACCGCTGGGTTGGCGTCCAGGCTAAGTGCCTATAAGTGTCGCTGGTGTCATATCTGGCCTCCAGTGATGGGACATGTGCTTAATGTATTACATGCAGCATGTGTGCTCGCCACCATTATACTTACACTGGAGGACTCCACCCAGGTATAATTGAGAAAGACTGGTGCGAGGACCGGCGGATCATTACCAGGCCTAACTACCATATATCATAGCTGCAGCCATAAGGGTGCTATTGCTAATAAACCTCAGTGCAATTTCCCAATCCAACGTTACACACATATATATGTCTGTGCATGTGTGCATATCCAGAGTAAACACTGTATATCACTATGACCTGGGCTTAGCTATAGCACTCGCCACACGTTCCTGCTGCTTCAAGTTCAGGCTTACCTATATTATATACATAATTCCTTATTTATTGCTTATTCCTCAGCGATGAATGGTCAACATGGATCCGGTGATGACGATTCGGCGGATCAGGACACGGCGACCAATACCAGTTTCACCGAAGCCGATTATGCCACTGTTAATGGAACTGGTACAGGACCTCTGGAGGCCCATGAGGCCAGGATCATCCGACAGCAACTGGAAGGTCTAGAGACTATGTATCATGAGATCCTCAAACTTCTTGGTCTCGACAGGGAATTCATCCCCGGGTCGAGGAGGTCAATATCGTCGACGTCCAGCATCAGTCGGAGTGGGCGACCTCGCATGAAGAGGAATCATTCGGCGCAGCATCGATCTCGTGATCTCAAGTACGTAAATCTGGCGCTCACATATTATGAGAATTATTATTAGTTATTGGTAGAATTATCCGATGTAGAAATTATTAAATAATGCAACATTGCGGTCTTTTTGTCATTACAATGCATTATTATTAATAATGAGAAAAAAATTAGTACAAATAGACCAACCAACTCAGGTGTCCAGGTCTTCCGGTGTATACCTTAGCTACAATATATAATATATTTGATATAATAATATAAGACACTATCAAAATTGCTTGGATGAGTACACATCAAGAGTACTGTCAATCTAAGCAGAGAGTACATTCGTATCTCGAGTGAATTGTGTTTTTTCTTACTATACCTATAATCATTACAAAAGTTCTGAATCCATGGAGTATTACAAATTCGCGTTAGCTTTTCATGCAATTGATTCAGTGATTATTTATATGATATATAATTTCTATCAAGAATCCGAATGAACTGCACGAATTGCAGACAGACTTACTGAGATTATATTGGACATGTTACATATAAATTGGTTCATCCAGCACCGGAATTTGAAACAAACAAATAACATGCGATGTTTCTATTTTCTCTCTCTCAGGCAAGTGAATAAGCGGTTTGCTCGACTTGAGTCTCATGTTGTGACATTGGCACGAAGTGTGGCTCACCTATCTTCTGAGATGCGGAACCATAATGGCTTGTACACAGATGTCGAGGAAATAAAGCGTGAGATGGGTCGGCTAAAGGAGATGGTTCAAAGTAGAAACCTCCCAAATAGTGCTCTTACGGACTGGGAGAGGTTCAGAGGCTGGGTCCCCTCTCTTACCAATCCAAAGAGAGTCAATAAATTAACAAAGTGAGTACCGGTATTAGTTTTTCATGATATCAAACCTCGCCATGATATGACCAAATATATACCAAAGTACATGTATGATAGTACATGATAGTGCTTCGATCCAATATCTTGTTTCAAGTTTAGTATGAGTGTCGGGAACTAAAGTAAATCAATATTCTGGGGCTAGAAGTAAATGTATTTCATCACAACTTCATTGATCATAAATTGATCCTCATATATAATTACTTCATACACCGGTCAAACACCTTCCGCGTCGTCAAACGTACAATATGTTTCAATCTATATTATAGTAGATAAACTTAATGTACAATCGATATTTTTCTAGGTTCTTTGGCCAAGAACCCCCGTTGCTACATATATTCCTAAAGAAATTAGGTTATGAGGTAAGAAATATATTCATATTTTAATGTGTTTTCGAATGCAATTCTTGATAATATAAGTTTGATTGTCAATGGCACTTGCACATCGGATTTTATCGCCGGTTTTCCATCGTTTTTCTGATTAAAGACACTGATTTTAGAGTATGCATGACTCAATGTTGTTTAGGTTGTAATTATTATGGGGAATAGTAACTGCATCCACAGTAGAGCTTTTGAAAGTTCATCGGAATCGCTTGCAATCATGAATGAAAATATTATGCTTAAAATCCATGTATTCAAAAAACTAATATCACCAATTCTTTTCCAGAAATATACGACTAACTTCGAGCAGGAGAAGATAGGGATGATTGAATTACCCTATATGAATGAGGATCGACTTCAACGTATCGGAATCCCTATGGGACCACGTCTACGCATACTACAAGAAGCTCAATTATGTTTTAGACAAGAGAACTTTGATATTTATATAGTGTGAGAGTGTCAACTCATTTGGGCTAATGTATTTCATTTCACCCTCTTTCATCATGTACATAATTCACATCATGCATCTTCTATGGACAATTCACAGAAGAAAACTTTTGAGCCCAATTGTATAGAATATATAGTCAGTTAAGTTATGACTAGAATGGGTTATTAACTATTTATGGGGATAGAACTGCAAAATACTCCTCAATTCATGGTGCAACATTTTTATAGCGTAACTCTGGTGATGCATATGCTATATTATGTGAAAGGTAATTCAAATGAAAGTGTGGAGAGAAAGATTAAATGTGAATGATGAATAGTGAACTAATATTATTGTGATATGTGTATGGATGAAATCGGTTAAAACTAATAAACGTATCAATTCAATCACAACAAATAAGTCGGATATAATGCAAAAATAGTCAGTCTTCTGAATGATTTTGCTGATCAATGTCTTCCCACAGAAAAGCTGTTCATTTAACATTTCTTCACCCACCATAATAAACATGACATTTCCTCGTGATATTGACTGTGTGAGCGAATATCTGGCGAATCTCTCTGTGAATGAAATCCTGTTGATTGGAACATTGTTATTCTCTCGCTTTCACTGTTATTATGTATGAATCGGGAAAATAAAAATATATAAAACATATTTCTCCCCTTGATGTGTGCTGCCGTTCCTCTATATGGGCGTTGATCTATCGAAGGTAGTTATCCAAGAAAAATAGTCAATGAAACGTTTGTATCATAAACGATCGAAGACCTCGAGTCAAAACTATTTTATCTTTAAAAATAAAAAAATATCACTTTCATATTAGACGTGGAATTCTCAGGTGTGCAAGTAAAAGGTTGCACAAACAACAGCATACTGTTAGAAAAAATGCAGCTTAGGACTCATTCACATGACATACTATATTAACTAATAATTGATTATTGAAAATATCACTGGCAGTAATCTGCGACAATAAGTATTGCAATATATATGCCTCTTTGATAAAGGGGTTGTGTACCAGGAATGTCGAACCACCAATAATTAATTCAACGATCCTTGAAGCTTCGAACCTAATCGGGGACTTTATTCGATAATTCATTAGACTTCAAATGTCAGTATAATGGACATATCCCCACAATAGTTCCCATATCAAAGATTAAATTATCTTATCTGTAGAATATCTGATGATCATGAGATAATTAAGTTTTCCTACGCACTCTCCTCTAGTTCCGGCCTCAATTGACGAAAATTAAATTAAGATGAAATTGAACAAATCCGACCGGCTTTTCTAAAGATGTTCTTCAGATAGTTTTAAGCGCTGTCTGAACTGCGCCTTACCTGTTGCTGTGCCGACACTACTAGCGTTAATCCTATTTACGCTAGTATTACATGATTGTAGGTTTCTTTGAATAACGTAAAAAATACCCACATTTCTTGGAATCGGAGAGCAGTTTTAATCATAGAGATTTCCCTCAAGTGTTTTACTTGATCTATACCACCCACTACACAGTATGACATTTGAGATACCTGGATAACTAAAAAAAACCATTCTTAAACATAAGGTCAGAATTTACTCCTTCTGCTTGAGCTGTCTCAGAGGCAATTTGCGTTACGCATATAAGGAACTTATATTAATTATTAATTATATAATAATTATGTGGTTTCAAGCCTATAACTAGTTTGTATCATATAAGAACTTGATTGGTTAAATACAGGGGCGGATCCAGGAGGTAGACCCTAGGGGGTACAGGCAGTCCTCATTAAGGTCATTTATGTGTATTGGTTTGTGGTGCCGTGGGAGGCACCATTAGCTCAATTCTTACAGATAAAGTTATTAGCGTCCCAAAGAATGTCTTTAAGATACACAAGAGCTCTTCATTTTAAAGGAATAATTCTTGCAAAATTTCGCTGGTCAAAAATAAAGATTTAAGTTAAGTTGTCTTAGATGAGAAGATCGTAGCTAGTTGTAAAAACAAACTAAAAAAGCTGGATTAGAATAATGACCCAACAGTGTTATGGCCACCATATATGGGTCCAGGGGAATGGTTCCCCAGGAAAATTTTAAAGAAAATGAGTGCCATTTGAGCACATTCTACAGGGGTCTGAGCCTCAGATCGAAAATTACTTTGAAAATTATTGATATTTAAGGCCCTTAAAACCTCACAATCAAAATTACTGATTGTGTGAACCCTGCCCTTAGTTGAGTAGGAGAAGAATCGATTTCCATTCCGGGTTCTCCCCAGAAATATATGAGGGTGTAGATGGTCCAAGCTACCTTCTAGGGGCCTGCAGGGCCCCCCAGGATTTTTTTTAGTATTATTGAGTGGTGTTTTATGCATTCTGCTGGTTTTCAGGCCCATCAGGAAGGTCCTTTAAGGTTCAGAAGGTAACATAATATCAAACTAGGTTCACAGTTACCTTCAACATATTACCAGGGTTCAATAATTGTTAACTACCATAATAGAGGGTTTCCCGGAGAATAAAAAGAAGGGAATAGCCCTGGATGAAAAACAAAAGGAAAAAAATCGAAATAGTATATTGTACATCAGGTGAAGTTGCATGAACTTTACATGACGTACTAAATCAGTAGAGGGAAAAATAAGTTAAACATGCAGTCTAGGCCCAAAGTTGAGAGAGTCCCTTCAAACGAAGGGAAAGCCTCTCGCCTCAAACCACAAAGTGCCATTACACATGATTATAATTCCATTAAGACCGCAAAATGCCATTATATTCCCATTAAAACGCCGAGCCATTAAAACGCCAAGCCAGGAAATCAATTAGCGAAGTAGGCTGACATACCATTCTTATCTGATCTGAGGGTTTGGACATAGAGTGTAAAATTCATAATGCAAATAGGAGAATTATAATCTTTTGCGCTTAACTTAAAAGTTTCCCCAAAAGGATATGATATACAATTCACTTCAACACCATATTCTGAAAATTTGCAGGGAAAATGGTGTATTTGAATTTTTAAATATTTGTTTCCCTATTTGGCATGCCATTTAAACGCGGCAGATATTTCGTGTAGTGTATAGGAGTAATTGCTCAAATGCATTGATTAATTCAGTATTAGGAAAGACTTGGAATACAATATTATATGGTATATTGACGTATATACGTCAACAGTGCACCATCATATATATACTTAATTAGACTAGGACATAATTTCAGAAAGACTTGTGAAATTAAAAAAATAACCTTTTTACTTTTTACTTTGCTCTGATATATCTAGTGATATGAGCATTATAATGCTTATTTAATATTAGAGTAGGTCTAGTACTGGACACACTCCTTCTTAGTCCAGTTCTTATTTGGGCAACATATATCTGGTGAGGTGATTTAGTGAGGTTAAAAGCTATTCAGCTAGCATACATTCTTGGATCTTTTAATTCCCCCCCCCCATTGTTTTGCATTGGAACTATCAAAGTTTTGCCTCAAATCTTTGCCTCAAACCCCGCCCCCGGATCTGCCCATGGAATACTTAGTAACCATAAGACAAAGAGAAGGGCACTCACCCAGTCACTCGCTTCCCCACTCCCCCAGCCCAACGCCCCCTCTCTCTATATACTGTAAGCGTATTAATGTTCGCGCAGTATTTATTTTCGCGCACACCCCTATGTGCGCGAATTTATATCCTGCGCGAACCTATAATTATTACATAAACAAGGCATGAGGCTTCCTTGCTGCGCGAATTTAAATCCGCGCGAAAAGGGGTCAAAGTTCTTAGTGCGCGAAAATTTATCCGCACGAAAATAAATACGTTTACAGTATATCTATTTATCATGTGTATCTATTTGCTATTCATCTCTTCCCTCTACTACCGGTCCTTATCATTAGGCCCTATATGTAATACCATTTCAAGGAAAGACGGTGTCATAACCATTTATATCATGGCTATTCAAATAATGTAAATGATGTGCGCCCAAAATGAGCTAAAGCGATATTCATGGCATCCATAGACGCATTCATGCAATGATTCAAGTAACGTGCAATTTAGGGAGGTGACTTGTCAGTGCATCGACCAATTCGGGATGAGCTGGGATGGTTTCCTGTACATGTATTATATATAGGAGGTGAACATAATTATCTTTTATTTTTTAAAAAAAGACACGTACTGACTTGTAACTGTTGTGTTTTTAAATTCCATTCAGAGGGTCAATATAGTCCGTCCAACATGTCTCCACTCAAATGGTGGGATATAGCTAGACTTGCGTAAACTAAAATCAACGGTTTGATCCAAAAGTTATAGATATTTCATGGATTTTTGCTTTAACGTAAGCAGCTATATCCCTTTTCCAAAGATTCATAAGTTCCTTTCAATTAACTCATGGGCTGACAAGTGACATAACCCGGTAACTGTGATCCGATTTGCTGTGTACGCAATTGCCATCTTTCGACAGGGCACGAAGTAAATTTGTGGCGCCAAATGTGAGCGTTGCATCTGGTTTATACCGTATCTGGCTAACTTCTACCATTTTTCAATCCAACATCCTGTTGTTGATTGTAGGCGCCTAAATCAAAATCTGATCAGGTAAGGTCGATCCTCATTATAATAACATCTTCTCTTGATGCATTTTAAATATGTTCTGTTGACGTGTTGTTTAGATATCTAATAGAAACCACCAAGGACAAGTTCAAGGCTCTTCATCGTTTAGACGCAGACAGTAGCACATGTGAAAACAAAAACACATGTGAAAACAAAAATCTCGACCCAAGTCATCACTTCAAACACTTGGTTGATGAATGAGATTTTTTTTAAGGCAACATCAACCGAACATCAACGATCCTATAGCTTCTGGCCTGGTTCTAATACACGATGAAATGCTCATAAATGGCATGATATCGATGTTTTCTATCCCGTTCTTGGGATTTTGAGTGAAACGTTCCATAATCTACTTCCTGACAGGCCAGAAACACTCACACTGAGACAGGTTAGACTCTCTCGTAAGTTAGAGAGACTAGTACCGGGACTAGTATTTATAGTAGGCTAGGTTAGTGCCTTCCAAAATAGAATGTATTGTAGGGCCTAGTTATTACAGCCGGTGTGTGATTTGATGTAGGCCTATATATAGCCGATAATAATTTGTATAGCCTTTATCTACTGATTTTGTTAAATAAATTATAGGCATAAACTTAGGCATAGTAACTTAGGGAAATTCAGCGCTAAATACCGAATATAGATTCTAATAATTATTATAATATTTATTTGGAATATCGAAGATCAAATTGTAGCCAGGCTACTTTAGTCAGTCAAACCTTAAAAGTAATATAACTTTCTCTAAGGACTTAGGTCGAACCTGTCGCCACTCAATGGTCATGGTAGCCTACACTAGGCCTCGACTTCCCAGCGAGGCCTATCATTTCCCGGGGGGGGGGGGGGGGGGGGGGTACTTGAGTTCATAGTGTATACAGGTATGTGCCGCGGTAAAGGCCCCCCTTTTTCAGCCCCAGCCGCTCTCAAAGGCCCCTACTTTTTGCCTGAATCAGCTCCTGAAGGTCCCCTCTTTTCAGCTCCCGAAGGTCAGCTCCTGAAGACCACATTTTTCAGGCTGTCAGCTCCCGAAGCTCAGCTTCCAAAGATGCCTCCATTAATAAGCATTCACATGCTTCTCTGACTTAGTGCAGAAATCACATGTCCAACAATAGGATAAAGCAGCATCCTGTATTTTCCTTATGACTGCCACCACACAATTTACAGCAGACACACTGATGAGAAGAGTTAATCCCCTCTGATCTGCATGGCTAGCCCATTTGATATATAGATTTAAAACAAACATGAGAAATGCAATTAATACCAGCACAAACATGTGGAAGTCCCATAAGGGAAAATTCGGAGGTATGCCAGTCATTCTTTTCTCTGCAACCTTCCGGGGGGGGGGGGGGGGGGGATGCCCCCCTACCCCCTAGCGGAGATTGCTGATATAATCAGCTCCCAAAGGTCCCCTATTTTCATGCTAACCAGCTCCCAAAGGTCCCGAATTTTTACCTGCCGCGGCACACCCACGTCGACTTTCAACCCAAGTACCCCCCCCCCCCCCCCCCCCGGTATCATTTAAAGGTCAAATCACCACAGACTTTTTTGGGGCACAACGGTGCACCCCCACACCTTCAGCAAGTCTTTAATGAATATCAATAAAAGTGAAATGCGCTTAATTTACTATGTCCATCCATGCCGTGCCCTTTAAATCCACGTTTTTTTATACTGAATTGAGGCACTGGCGACCTCCGCATGGATGTAGCCATGTTGAGTCAGTTGACCCTGTGGGCCAGATTCCCGTGATTTTATGAGGGTTAACTGTCCGTCCCCGCTCCGGGGTGCGGGAGGATACGGGGACGGAAACTCTGTCTATGGTCATGGTAGAAGGAAACAAAGTTCTCACTTCGAGTTTTATGGCTTACTCCCTGCTGAGTCCTGGCCCAAAGATGAGCCGGAACACCTGTGGTGCAGGAGGGCTTTGTGCACCATGATGGTCACCGCCGATGCCCACCCCTCTCAAGTACCTCATGGCCTAATTGAGGTCTGAGCAAACTGGAGATTAATTATTGGTGCATGATCAATACTAACTATTATTCATATACACTGCAACATTCCAGAATTATGTTTCCCATGTTGCAAGCATGATTTTGGTAGTTGAGTTATCTTCCTACCATGATTAGAACTCAAGTTATTGTTAGATTTCTTTGGAAGACTTATTTGAAAGCACCTTTTCTTTTCAAGATCTATATACTTCCTAATCCGTCCTAATTATTGGCATTTGAGTATGTGATTTTTGAGAAATGCAGCTTTCCTATGGTATATGTGGTTAAGGTGTCTCACAATGTGGCATGGGGAAAATATGCAAGTAAAAATGATGAATTTTGTGTAGTTGGTACTTGATATCTCCACTTGTATTTGAACCGGAGAAAGATTTTTCTGCTCTTAACTAAGCACTTGATATCGTATTGAAATAATCCTGATATTGGTATCAAAAACTCAAAACTTTAAAATGACTTTTTAAAATTGTAATTAAATCAGTTGGAAATGGGCAGTAGGACCCCACTGCTAATGACCAGATAAGAGCTAACCACCCTGCTGGGCGGCGGAGATCATGGAACCTTTGATAGCAGGAGCATATCTCTCTCCCTGATATTACTCTAAGGCTAGATATAATTCCTCAGGTTAGGCTACTGGTTACGTGTTTCAAGTGTTTGGCACCGTGTTCCTATGACTAGTATCATGTTTACACAAAAGCAAGAGTATGAGACTTGACAACGAGTAGGAGTATGGAAAGATAGAATAAGCCAGCCCCTTGTGCAACAGAGTGCAACAAAGCCCTGGTGCCCGGCCTATTTGATATGGTACCCAGACGCTTCGGCCCAAAACCGCGTCGGTCCAGGCAAATTAGTTTCTTCTTAAATTGATATATCCTCACTTTTACTTTAAGGTTGGCCTCATTAGGTTTCCAAAGATGGCGTCTTGGGTGGAGGTTGATTTTGGTTTTGCTGGAGATGAAACTGGCAACTTCGGTCCTCGACACGAGTCTGGAAGCGCACTATATCAAGTGGATACGCTGGCCGTCATATCTCCTGAAGGCGAGGTAACTATAGATAAGTTATTCCTTATTACATGGATAAACGTTTTCAGTATCAGTATTTTTTAAACATCATCCAAATTATCGAATTTAAACAAAATTTCAACATTTCTAACTTAAAATTGTCAGGACAATTCCAAAATTTTCAAGAACATTTCCCAAATTTCGTCGAAACTCTAAAAGATTAATATCATCAAAATAATTTTTCAATTTTCCCTTGCAAGAATTATTTCAGTATCTTATCTGTGCCATCATGGCCCACTTTCATCCCTGTTATTAGGTTTATTTGAATATTTTGACATTCTTCCAGATGTGTAGCACAATCAAATGTTGTTTTGTGTCTAACAACTTTTCCCAATCTGCTTATTTATTTTCTTTCAATTTGCCTTGAAATATTCGGTAGTAATGTGATCTGACGCGATCTGTTTTCTATCTGATGTTATTATTTTTGATATTTTTGATAAAGATATAATTATGTAAGACCGAAACGTAGATCGCCCCAACGTATTAAACCTCCTTCAAATATAAACATCTGTGTCCCTTCGTGTTTTGAGTTGTCTCAATCACTTAGAAATATAATTATATAATATAGCCTGGTTTCTTGATGAATATGATGTATATTAATTTCTAGGTGATAGAAAACCCTGAGGTGAAGTCAACTTCATGTGGCGAAAACCTTTGTATCGCTGCCGGATGTCATGTGTCTTTCTTCAGTGATGATGGATCCAACTACACAGGAACGCTTGCTTTTGGTAAATCTTCAAATAATTTTAGACACCTTGTATCATGCTGTTCGTATGTAGCGAGGAGATAATGATATGGACCCTCCCTTACGCCCTTGTTATACCACCTGAGTAAATATATGGACCCTACTTGTGGAGTGGACAAACCTGTGGGTCAGATCTTCAGAAAATGTACAATTCGCCTTTACCAATCCTTTCAAATGACCCACATTTAAGACAAAAATGAGCTTTAAAATGCAGTTTAACATAACAGAACTGATACTGTACTTTAAATCAATGCGATACCAAATATACTCAGATATACCCGGTATTCATCATTTTCAGCCTAATTTAGCCGAAGTTCCTAAATAAAATGTGTAGAGCTGCCAATTGTACATTTTCTGAAAATCTGACCCATGTATATAATGTTAATGACATGTAACGATTCTTTTTCTATATAGGCAATAAAGAAAGTCAAACAAAAACTCATTTGAGTACTCTATGCGTCACATAAACCAAGAAGAACCGAATCGAAAATAATAGTGATATCCATAGTAGTTGGTAGAATTCCATCCAAAATTTTTCTTTATGTGTTTGTCATGTTTTTGGCACAAGCGACGGTTGTCTGGTAGTTTAGTTATTCATAACCTATATTTACTTTACTTTGCTTGTCCTGATGTACAGTATTTTGTAATGTGCAATCTCACATAATATCTCTGATTATTCAGCTACAACTGAGAATAATGTATCGATACAGTCACGTTTTGCCGAAATATAAACTTATACGTGAAATTTGGAGCGCAGAGATATACATTTATATATGAATACACATATTGATAAAACTAATAATGAGTATTTAAAAGAAATATCTTTCATCTCTTTCTTGCTGTACAGAAACTCTTGATTTCCCCCAGAAGACCAGGGTCATATCGTATTCATTAAAAAAAGTACAATTGGTCCTTTTGTTCGCAGTAAAATAATGAGCATTATATTACCTAAGATCTTTTTACTAATTCATTAGAAATCCTTTAAAAATATAATGATTTTTGGCATCGGTAAAGGAATCAGTGATGCGTGTTCTTTTGAGTAGCCATGTTGGGTCCCCATTTTCGTAAACAAAAAAACCGCCTGTTGATCATGGACTAGTAGCAGTACTTACAGTAATTTTTAATCGATAAGTCTGAGAATTGATGGTAACGGATCTACTGTTTGTTATCCGATCCGTAGAGAGGAGCAGATAGTACACATACATAAACAAAGCAGACTCTTTCTATAGTTAATGCGATAAAATAAAATAGGTATTACACCGATATCTACTATATGACAATTTTTCTGCTGCAGAATCGACTATCGATGCTATCGCCTGGTGTCCCGGTGGCGATTTCTTGGTTCTTGGCGAGCGAAATGGAAGCCTACATTTATTGAATGCTGAGACGCAGGCATCGTTGTTTGCAACGGTTGGATTTCATGCCATTTTATTTTGGATTTAAAGATACTCAATAAACATGTTATTGTCGATGTATTTTACGAAATCTTGATTGTGTAATTCCTAAATAGTTGGTTCTTAGTTCTTGTCTAGGTAGATATGCTTTCTTTACCTTCAATATGACCGTGAAATATAGCAAAGTTAATAAAATTTGATATTATTGCTTAGGTACAATCAGAAAATACCAGACGTATATTTAATGACTATTTTCCCACCTTGTGAGAATAATGGTATATTATGTCAGAGATCAGGTTTTATTTCTCCCCAAATTCCATCATGTTTAACCTAAAATTGTAAAAAAAATATTCTCAAATTTTCAGAAACATTTCACAAAATTTGATTTACCAAATTTAGTCGAAACTTTCAAAGGTTAAATTATCACTTTTCAATTGCTCCGAATCCCACTTTTCCTCCTGTCAGAAATATTTCGGTATGTTTGCCATGTCTCCACGTTCATCCACGCTATGTGGGTCTGGTTTTCAGAAAATGTACAATTCACCTTCACCAATCTTCTCAAATAACCCAAAATTTATTGAATGAATACAATACAGAATACACTCAGATATACTAAGTATTTATCGTTTTTCACTCTAATTTAGAAGAATTTGAGAGATGTGCAGAACTGTAGATTGTACATTTTCTGAAAATCTGACCCATATATACACACACAATTATTTCAGACGCTGGTGAAAAATCCAAACATGACTGAGCCCACCTTCACTCATATCTCCTGCTCCATCGATGAATCGACTCACCTCTGTGAACTACTGATTCTGGTTCCCACCACGCTCTATACTATGTCCTCCCTGGACCTAGAGGGTTTCCGTACAGGTATGAATGAATATATTTTGTTATATATAATAATTATGCATATATAATTACCTTGTAGACAATCCCTGATGAAAATATGGAATACCGAAACGTTGGCTAACGTCAACAGTTGTAATCAAAAGTAAAATAAGTCCAAAAAAATCGCGTTTTTGTTGAATATTTTCAGGATTTTCAGGCACGATCTTGCACCCCTGATGTTAGTTTTGTAATCGACAACGGACAATCTTTCATCAAGTTTTATTTAGCTGGGGGGTAAAAATGGTGTTAATGGTGGCTTCTGTTCTCCTATCTCTTTCCAATTCTATGAAATAAAAAACATGCACTTCTTGCTCTGTAATTTGATTTTAATTAAATAAGGCGAGGAGCGGGGACAAAGACAGGAATTCTAACCTGATCCCCATCGAACTTGAGGGCAAAGGCCATCATTGTTGAAACATAATATTCCTTCCTGGTGAAGTCGAATATTTAAAAATAAAATCATTACTAGGTGTCAAGACACAGGACATGTTACTTCTTAAGGACGTAAAAAGGAGGATGACCATCTGCACAACGGATCTGACTGAGGAGCACTCGGAAGGGGCCATCTGTTGCATGCATCTTGGATCGCATGATAACGCCATCATTACCGCGGTATGTCTCTTATTGTCGGTTGTCGGCAGGGCTGAAAACCTTTAGTATTTCTAAAACAATCAGCATTTTTCAAATTTCCCCAAATGCCTCCATTTTCAACCTAAAATCTAAAAAAAAAAAATCACAAAATTTATTTTACCAAATCTCGTTGAAACTTTCAAAAGTTTGAGTGGGTGTTTTTAAAAAAATCCGGGGGCCCCGGTCCCCCTTGTGGATGTTCTTTCCCTTGCCAGAAATATTTCAGTATTTTTGCCTTGATTGCTGAGTTGTGCCCAGAGAGAGGTGGACAAGTGTGCTATTTCTCCTTCAGTCCAGTGCTCGCTAACTGGGTTGTCAAACGTTTTATGGTTGTTTGTGGCACTATGGTCGCTAAAGATCTATTGTTAATCGATAAGATTAGAATATGACACCCGTCGACGTATTTTCTCTCAGCAATAGATGGTAGTATAAGTTATCCTTAAACATAAGCTGATTATATCATAATGTATTGTATCGCATCATATTGTAACGTATCCTAAGGCCCCATTGGATTTAGTGGTAAAATGAGGATACGGAACCGAGGTGCTCAAGAGCACCCATTATCCTTATGTTAACGCTATCTCATGCAATGTGTACGTGTGTTATCATTGACTTTTGTCAGGACTGATGAATATAAACTTGAGTTGTCTCTGACTTATGTCGGAATAGATGAATATAATATAACCGAAACGTATACAAAGCGTTCTGCCACGTTCTACGTGCTATTAGCTAGTTGCCCCAGTAAAATGGAAATGCTGCGGAAGAATGGATTTCTCTACTGTATGCCTAATTGGGTTCTGTATGCCTAATTGGCTTTTCTTTGTACTATATAAATGTGCAGTTTTGTGCAACTATGTAATACTAATGATTCCAGGTCCTGGGTAAGACCTTAAAGTGCCTGGTCCTGGGTAAGACCTTAAAGGGCCTTTCTGTCTCTTTTCTCTGTCTCTCTCTCCCTTCTTCTCTATTTCTATTTCCTGGTTATGATCATAAACTGCCTCCCTCTCAGCTCTCCCGCCCTTGATATAACACTTCAAAGTGTTGATAAGGGCGTAAAGCAACCAATCTCACTCACTCACTAATAATGATTCCTTATAGAGACAGCTGAAAGACCTAAAAGCAGAAATTGTAAACCTATTTCTAAGGAATAAAATAGGCCACAGGAGTTTAATAGTGGAAGACCAGCTACAGGAGCTGAGTTAAACAGCCCTGTAAATCATAATACATCATTTTGCTAATATCCCTGCCTCAAGTTTTCTAGTGTGTGTTCATAAAATAAAGTTTGAACATGGGCTTTCTACACTCTGAATGTCTACTTTAGCTTTCATTTATTATTTTACCGTATTGTATTTCTTAATGTACGTGGGATCAAATTTAATACTTTTTGTCGAAAAATGAGGACATTTAATTTATTGAGTGGATTGTGTGCATTATAGAAAAAAAAGCTCAAATTCGGGCCATTGGCTAATTGTAATAAGATAGAACAATATACTTCGTTACAAAGCCAGGTGAATATATAGAATAACCGATATTTCTGTTGAATGACGGCTAGGAACCATGCTCCATGTTTCTGAATTATTTTGATTCAATATTTAAAGAAACTTGTCTTATTTTTATTTTGACAAGTATTAATAATGTCTAATTTAAATATTAATCCAGGGTATAGGGAAATCAGTCCTGACTGTTTGGTCAATGCGTAACGGGGTTCTAACCCCAATCCGTCGTTGCAGATACTACCGCCATGCAAAGGGTTAGTACTTCTTAATTATTTTGGTAAAAGAAAAATATCCATATGCATTCGCTTGTCATAGCCACTAAATGTATATAATATTTCTTGATATATAAACGTTTATTAGATATATTAAAAATATGTTTTATAGCGGTGCTTTTCCCTAAAAATGTTCAATCTCTTAATTAAATTTACTCTATTTTTTTTTAGGAATAAGGAAAATTGCTTCGATTAAACGTGACAGGTGTCTGTTAACGTTAGACACTGAGGTAAGTCTTCACTTTTTACATCAGCATATTGGCATTTCTTTTTATATCCCCCCCCCCCCCCCCAACACCGGGGAACTTAAACAATTTTAACAATGGTATCTACTGAGCGGTTTACATACTGCTTTGCAGTCCTGTCCTTGTGCTACTGTGTTTTTTTTATCTGCCATACCTATTCCATTCTTCTGTGGTGGAAGTCTACCTGCGGCTTCTATTAGAGATTTTCCTCACATCAATTTTGACAAATTAAAAGACGAAACTTAGAACCTAATGGTTGGGTGCGGCTGCTAATAGGGCCGCAACCTCTAATAGTGTTTTTACGGTAATCTTCATTACATGAAGCACCTCGCAGTAATAATACACGAAATTGATACTCAGTGTCATGGTGTTGTTTGTATTGGATCTTAGTTTCTCAAACGAAATACAAACAACACAATGACACTGAGTATTAATTTCATGTATTATTACTGCGAGGTGCAACTAAACATTTTTTCGAGCCTTGAGGCAGGTAACTGGTTCCGTAATGAGGCTGTCTTAAAGTGGCTAAGATAGTCAAAATGAGTAGTCATGGAATCGTGTGAAACTTTGTCAGTGTAATCATATATGATAGGTATAGCAATATCTGAAGTATTGAATATCAGCATTGCGTTTTCATTCAATGATTAGTGAATATATGTGTAATGAATGGGTCAGAACCTAAACCCATGTCAAATCCATGAGGAAATGGCTTTGGAGACCAGGAGGTACTACCAGATTTAGCCCTGGTGGCATGTCCTTTGGACTGACCAGCGCTGACCTGGGTGTTACATAATTCCAGATGTTAACTCAACTGACAGTTTGAATCTCTGCATGGAGTGCAAAAACGATTTTGCTCACTATTTTACCAAATATCTGATATAATACGAATTTCATAATTTTGATATTCACAGGAGGAGTTAGTTAGGTAGAGTAAGGTGCACCGAATACTAGAAAATGAAGTCGAAATTACTCGATAATCTAGCCAGCAATAGTGAGAAGTGTCACTTTAAATTCAACACTGCGTTTGTATAGGTCCTTTTAAACAAATCTACATGCGAAGTTGAGTATATTTATTTGTAACTGTGGCTGATGTAAACTCCACTTTCTTTTAGGATAACATGGTCCTCTGGCATGCGCCGACTCTGACCATCCAACGTCTCTGGACGGAGCATGCAGTACTCGACTTCTGTCTCTTGGATGCTACAGTAGAAAATACTGGGTAATTAATCGCCTTATATCACCTGGTCTATCTATATTGTTACCTTTACCTGGTTTATCAGACCAGTGTAGTGTACCATTGTCGCAAAATTTGTTTCTGCTGTCCCTATTAAAGGAGTGTATGGTGTGTTATGTTTTAATCTAGCATGAAAGGTGCATTGAAACACTCCTTTTCTGAAATCGGTCTACAGGAGGCTTTGAGCGACCTTAGTCTGCCCGTGACATCACGGAAATCAGAGCGCAGCACTTGTTGGTGTGTTATATAACATCAGGTGCTGTTTGTGTATTGGGTTGGACTTGGAGTGAGGTGGAGCTTAGAGTAAAAGACAGACAGAGATGTAAGGTTTTATCAGCTCTACCCTTCGAGTAAGAGAGACAGAAGGTTTTGGGGATCTTTACCAAGTACTGTAAACGTATTTATTTTTGCGCAGATAAATTTTCGCGCACTAAGTACTTTGCCACCTTTTTGCGTGGATTTAAATTCGCGCAGCAAGGAAGTCTCACACTTTGGTTATGCGATAATTGTACCTTTCGTGCAGGATTTATATTCACACAGAAAGTTGGGTACGTGAAAATAAATACTGCGTGAACATTAATACGTTTACAGTATTGTTATTGGGAGATATTGTCTCCCAATTCTTCATTTCACTATAAAGGTCTGGGATAGGGCATGGATGGCATGTAGAGAAAAGAGGGCCGACCTATTGCGTGCTTGGCATACCTGGACACCATTCCTTCTCTTCGCTTCCTATATAGCAGCTGTAGCTTTCCTATATAGCAGCTGTAGCTTCCCTGCGCTCGCTCGCTCAGCCCCTGCGCTCGCTCGCTGTCGGGTCCATCCAGGCGACATGTACACATGGTTATTTTCACATTTAATTCGGCGACATGTACACATGGTTATTTTCACATTAATTCGGATTAATTCGGGTACTCGATGTATAGCTTTTGTTTCGATGTGCATGTTGGATGTGCATGTTGGATTCCAAGCAAGTTGTAGCGAAATTTTGGTCATATGAAATTTCAGCAACACGTGTGTACACATTTCGTGCCACTGTCCAGCCATCTGCGCGCCAGCATCGGGAGCGTCGGGTCACCATCTGCGCACCAGGCAATGCCTGCGTCTGCCTGCGTTGATGGTCGGGTCCATCCAGGCGACATGTACACATGATTATTTTCACATTAATTCGGATTCTGCTCATCTTGTCTCAAATTGATAAATACTAGATGTATAGTTTTATTTTGTTTACTGTTATGTTTGATGTGCCTGTTGAACCAAATTTTAGCAAAATGTTAGACATTTTAAAGGAATTCCAAGAAAAAAACGTGTGTACATTGTTGGCTGGCCATGACCAGACCCATGACCAGACCCACTGAGTGCAGATAGATAAGGTGAGCGCCAACAGCATCTGGGTCAAGGGGGTGCGAGTGTCTGGGTCAAGGGTTGATACATTGGCATCCATTTATGTGCCTGCGAAGTCTTGTTTTAATTCCCTCTATAAATACAGGTTACATTTTATAAGAATTGCATGTGTGAGAGAAAAAGAAGAAAGTTGCAGTTTGAATGGTAATTCTACACCTATTATTAATGATTTGATAAAATAATAATTCGAAATCATTTACAGCTAATACAAGTGTCCCTCCCTCTCCCTCTCCCTCTCCCTCTCTGTCACTCACTCTCTCTCTCCCTCTCTCTCTCTCACTCACTCACTACCTCTCTCTCTCACACTCTCTCTCACTCACTCACTCTCTCCCTCTCTCACTCACTCTATGACTCTATCTGTCTCTCTGTCTGTCTCTCTCTTTCATCTATCTATCTATCTATCTATCTATCTATCTATCCATCTATCCATCTATCCACTCCTCCATCCCACTCAAGCCCCTACCCCTACTCTCTCTCTCTCACATCATTCCCATGATAAGATACACACTAATACATAAGTTCTTTTTCAATTGCATAATATGACTCAATATTAAGCTGAATACACATTTTATTCAAATGGTTGCAGTATAAGATTGAATGCGATTGATTATTGATTCAGGACAAAATCAGTCCCAAATATCTCCCAATACTTTTGTATAGCAAAAGTTCTTCTCCTTAGAAGCATATCCTTGTATTGAAATATTTCTGTAACAGGTAACCAAAACTCAAAAATTTTAAATAGTTTTTAAAAATATAATTACCATTACAACTGATTTTTTTTCCTTTACAACTGAATTTTTTTATTTTACGACTGACTCATTTTTTACTTTATGACTGACATTTTTTACTTTCTCGACTTAGCTTTCTTTTTTTTTTTTTACTTTACTACGATTGACTATTTTGACTTTACGAACGACTATTTCGATTTTACAACCAACTTTTTTGACTTTACGACCAACTATTTTGACTTTAAGACCAACTTTTACAACTTTACAACCAACTTTTACGACTATAAGATTGACTTTTACAACTGATTTTTTTGACTGCCTGATTTTTATGACTGCCTTTTTTGACTCTACAACTGACTTTTTAAATCAAGGGTTCAATAGTCAAGCAATAGTAAATTGACTGATATGTTTTCTTGTTATTACTACTAAATGTATGTGGGTCAGATTTTCAGAAAATGTACAATTCTCGCGGTTCCTGATAGGCTGTATAGGGCGCGAATTTAACACCAGGGGCATGTTTGACAAGCCTCAGGCTTCCTGCGCTAAGGCGGGAGCTTCCGGTGCGGCTGAAGTGTATGGTTACAAACAACAATAACAACAAACATAGCAAACTTTTCAGGGTCAGAAAACATGAAATAAAATAACCATCTGGTTATACACACAACCAGAATGAGGAATCTGGTCAATCCTTGACAGAATCTTTAATTTGATTATCATTATTTGATTTAGAATCCTGTGATTTTTAGAAGTTTGACCTCTTGTTTTGGTCGATTATGTGCAGAGAGCGGATGTTGTAGTCTCCGCTGGATGACGTAATATTTGAAACACTAGGTGGCGTGACGCTCTAATTAGCCTAACTGGGGTAACGAGAATTCAACTTCGCCAATCTTCTCAAATAACCCAACTTTCAGACGAAAATAAAGTTCAAAATACAGTTCAACCTAGCCAAACAGATTGTTAGAATCAATGCAATGCCAAATATTCTCGAATATACCTGGTATTGACCAAATTACAGCCTAATTTTGCAGAATTTACTAAATGTGTAGAGCTGCCAACTGTACTTTATCTGAAAATCTGACTCATGTACCATTATGTAGATAGGTGGGAAGTCTGTCTTGAAGGTTACATTTAAGTGAGTTAGGAATCACTGGTTTAAATTGCTGATAACCCCATTATTTTGTATGATTATAAAAAGTATAGACAGACAGTAAACTAAACTAGAACTAAAAGAACAGAAATCACTCCCATGAAATGCGAAACCATTACATCATAATCTTTAAACCGAGTTTTTCAAACTGACTTGACCTTTCCACCTTGGAGGTGGTTGACATTTTAGGGACTTGAACTTTAATTCTAAAGACTAAATGTCTCAATTGAATGTCTTATAGATGCAGTAATCAATCCCACCTAATATGTCCAGTAAGCTGGTATTATATGGCGATATATTGTCAAATCAATTGGCAAAAACATGCGTCACAAGTTCTACTTCTCTTATTAAACTGCATCGTGATGTAACAAGTATCAGTATCAAAGGTCAACGTCTACCTTTACCTAAATGTCTACGTTATTGTCCTACGTAGACACTCCCGCCCACTACTTCTCCGGTACAATTAAATGTTTTCTTTTCAGATCGTTCAATGAGAAATTTGTTGTACGTATGAATTCTAAAGATGGAAAAGGAACTTCCCTTAGTGTCCGCAATATTTGGACAATGGAGCCAGAATATACCCTCGAGCTAGCCAAGTTTACACATCTTGTGCAGGGTCCTCCCAATCAGGTAATCATAATGCTTTTAATCTTATAAGTAATTTTAATCTCAGAAAACACCTCCAAGAGGCAGCATAACACCTCTAATATGTAAAAGCTATGAAATGGCGTTATAATGGACTCTCCTCAGGTGAACTCGGTGTCTTTAAAGACACACCGACAAGGATATACAATCGGTTATATTTAGTTCCCCTTTTAGATAATGATTGGTATAGATTAGATCCCTGACCATCACGGTTTTTGGAGATATAACTTGATTTGGTGTTTAGAGGGAAAATAACGGGTGGAATTGGGGGCTGTATAGCAGACAACGCCATTTCCGCGGATTTAAAGCTATATGACAGGGCTTTATTTATAATGGATTCTCTTCAGTTGAACCCAGAGTCTTTGAGTTTCATTCTCATTGTCTGAGTTATAATAGGGGGCTCGTGGCATTTTTTAAAAAAATGTTTTATTTATACTGGGTTTCGCAGGTCCCCTTAAAACACAAGATGTTTTCCTGTCCCATGATGATGACACTTATTGTAATAACTTTCTTTTCCTTTGTGCAAATTTGTGTGGGATGTGGTGTGCTCATAGAAATTCTTTTATTCAACATATTCACATAGGTATACCTGATCTCCTCATTAACAATGTATCCTCTGCGGGGCCTGGAAAACCTGGCAAAGCCTGGAATTTGGACGAATAAATTCAAGCCCTGAAAAATCGGCATTTTGGTTGAAGGGCCTGGAAAATCATGTGGGCGTTGAATCGTGACGGAATCTATTAAATGCCCTCCAAATTCTCAGTTTCTTACTGTACAGTTTTCATTAACCGAAAAGTTGTGAAAAGAAAACTTTTAATATAACTAATCACGATGGAGATGTTCGTGTGGGCTAGGTTCGAAAATATAGTTCAGTTGGTTTATTTTAATAAATTTTATTGAGTCCAGTTCCGTTGCGGTGTACAATAGTAATCTCATGGAGCCCAGTCAAAAAGATATTTACCCATTCAATCGTTGGGGTATATCTATTTAATCTTTATCATCAAAGTACCAAAATTTTAAGCTTTGTCAAGGATATACATGAAATATAACACATATGTACAATATCGCAATTTGTTTTTTACCTCTAGTTTGAAATTTTGATTTTAAATCACAATCTATCTTTATTCCTTTCCCATTAATCAAATGATTCTTCAGGAATTCATCAGCTTCGTTGAGGGTCTGGTTGACGAGAATAGCAGGTAGGTTTAATTTTAATCTATGGCTCAAGGCTTTTATGATTATACTAACAGGGTCAGATCGCCAGAAAATGTACAATTCGCCTTCGCCAAAAACCCAGATTTAAGGCAAAAATAAGGTTGAATGAAATGTTGAACGTAACCAAACAGATGTCTTAAATCAACACAATGCCAAATATATTCAGATGTACCTAATATTTGTAATTCTTCGGCCGTATTTATCAGTTTTTACTAAATTTGTAGAGCTGCCGATTCTACATTTTCTGACGACAGTGTAAACTGCAGATACTTATTTGAACAAAAAACTAGTTAACACCGGACAGCGAACAGACAATACAATTTTAAACTTCATTTTCGTCTTAAATCCGTATTATTCGAGAGGATTGGTGAAGGCGAATTGTACATTTTCAGTCGACTTCGCCCATTTCTCAAAGGCTGCAAATATCATTACTTCTTCGTGCGCAATTTTACCAATACTATTGAGAGTTTTAAGTAAAACTTTAGCATCGAGCATCGATAATGGACCGAGAGGTTGAAGCAGGAGGACGGTACATTTGTTACACCACTCTTTGCTAATCACACTCCAACCAGATAAGCAATCGCTACCTGGTTGTTATCTTGGTTCTCTGGGGAAAGGGGGAAAGGCAGGTGAGGGAGGGAACACGATTAAGGGGAGGAGGAAAGGAAAGGGTTGACAACTGTTACTTGCGCATTGGTCAGGAGTAATTAATTACGCTTTCTGCCTCATTCTCATTATTCTAAGTAGTATCTCATGACAAATGCAATAAGATCGGGGCTCAACGAAAACCACTCTTCAGAGCGAGAGTGCTGTAATGCCATCCATAACCTGATTAAAATAATTATGTTACAAAAATCCTGATTAAAATTTGTTACAAAAATCAGGATCATCATTAGTATTTACCTCGTATCGTTATTCAATATTGAGGAATGAGATAGTACCGTCACTTTAATGCCTGGTTTAAAAAACATTAATGACCATCTTAAAATAGCATAAAAAGGGTAGAGGCTGCTAGTACCTCAGCCACATTCAGAAAGAGAAAAGACATCTTTATATTATCAGTTACCAGTAGTCTGGAATAATTTACCAAAGAAAGGGATTTCTTGTACCTCTAGGGAGGAATTTAAAACTTTCCTGGCAAGTTATGAACCCCAATAAAAGTAAAGCAAAATTAAATCAACCGACAATATTGATACTTCTATTTATACTTATACCTGTACCTAAGGTACTTTACTGTTGTAGTTGTCATTGATCCCTCAAGACGATTATAATAACATGAATATTTCATCAAGAAAATATTTGGTAAGGTATAGTTATGATGATGGTAGTAACAATAATGTCAATGTTATCGCACACTGAAAAGAATACCATGTCCAGCAAAATAACAATAATCCATATTACCAGGAGCTGTGTGCGACCAAACAAAAACACTGCGGACCTCCGCTCTTGCTAAAAAATATATATATATATTACCATGCAGGAGCTGTAACTGTGGTTTATATGGAAATAGAACTCATACCTACCTACCTACCTACCTACCTACCTACCTACCTACCTACCTACCTACCTACCTACCTACCTACCTACCTACCTACCTACCTACCTAACTAACTAACTAACTAACTAACTAACTAACTAACTAACTAACTAACTAACTAACTACTTAAATCTCTTCTTGTCTTCAGCATTGATTTGATCGCAAGTCTCCGACTACGCACCTTAAGTGAGCTCCAGCCTGATACACGATTCAATCGCCTTCTACATAAGAAGCAATTTGAGCAGGCCGAAATCCTGGCTAAGAAGTTTAGTCTTGATGTTGAGGTAAACCATTTACTTTAGTTTAACCCTATGAAACTAACCTGATCGAACAGGTGCTGACAAGAATGTATATACTAAGAAGTATGTTAAAGTGGCTAAGATCACTATGTTGACTGGATGTCAATTTTAAATGTAATTGCTGATTTCCATGACTGATATTGGTATGATCATTTGGGTGGATTATCAAAGTTATGTATTCATTAGATTATTTGATATTTGCAAATATAGTTTGAGTGGAGTTGAGTCACTGGGTGTATTCAAATCAGAAAGGAAGCTACTCGTAGCTGCCAACTGACTATGGTGGAGGGTTGGGGACTAAGGAAGAGTCAGTCTGCTACCCACCACAGCTACCCCACTCCCATCCAGGTGGTGTGACACAAACAATAGTACACAATAATTCAGCAACTGTCTCCTGTCTAGGAGAGGTTTACTGACTGTCGGCGCACTGAGAATCTGAGTTTCAATCCTTAAATCCTCCAAATCCACCTTTTCCTAGCATTAATCCTTCAGGATATTAATTACTGACATAATCATCTGGCACATATTGGAAATTCAAGCAAACGTTCCCAAAATCGGGAGCTCAGTGGCATGTGTCACTTTAAGGCTCGATCTTTCTAGGTGAAAGAACCTTTAGGAAATCTTGGAAAAGTGCTTCTTCATCGTTTTATATTGAAAAATATTTATCTATAGTTCTGGCTGGTTAATCACTACCTAAAGTTGTTAAATATAGTCCCTTAGGATGACGTTACAAACCCATAGATATATTCAGTACAGAAATGAAAACATTCCTAAAAAGAACTTGTGGGAAAACATTTTAAAACTTTCAATTTAGCGACTTTTTTATACTCCTTTGTGTGACCCGTCACACACATGTCCAGGTAGACTCTGGACAAGTGCCTGCCTTGACCCTGAATGACCTATGACCTTGAATGACCTAGTGTCAAGGCCGCCAGGATCGGTGCAGTGCTCAGGCAATTCGTGAAACCTATTCGAATAGTCTGTCCACACTTGTGCAGTAAATTTATATAGGTTATTGTACTGACCACCTCTGATGAAACGTAGGGTAATATCAATTAAAAAAACCATCCAATTCAACTAAAGTCGTCCCTCTGAAAAATCCACAATCAACCCAAAATGGTTTTCTAAAGCCCAGTTAGTAGTGAGACTCCCGCATCCAAATATATATAGAAATCACATTTGACTCAATTTTGATAACTTTTATCGTTTCTAACATAGATGGATGTGATAATGCTTAGAGGTCATTTTGATCCCAATAGACTCATGTATTGAGTCTTAACATGTGTGTCTCAAGTATTTACCATAAGTCATGTAATTTTTTATTTCGATGTACTCTTATATTTAATCCTAAAATCTCAAGTATTTACCATCAATGCTTATTCTTAAATCTATATTGGGAAGAGCTTATCGTCTTGGACATCTTAACCTGTAACAGTTTTACTTTCTTTTGTGCACTAAAGGTACACACTGGAAAAAACGAGCCCTTCTCTGATGTGTATAATCTATTTGTTTTGATGAATAAAGAATTATAGTATATATATAGTTGATTTACCTGTATTAGTACTGGGAAGTCATACCTGTATTAGTACTGGGAAGTCATATCTGAAACTGACACCTTCGTATTTTTTAGCTTGTCTTCAAGGTGAAGGCCACCGGAATCCTTGATCAGCTTTCTCCCTGGATAGTTGAAAAGTACCCGACTGAAGAAGTGGAGAAGCTTGTGGAGGATTATAGAGAATGCCTCAACTCGATTCATGTAAGGGAAGCGTGGTCTTCTCATTTTCCTTATAAAATATTTATATTAAAGCAGGGATGAAATTTTATCTATTTGAAAGCAGGGGTGAAAATCTTTCAGTATTTCTACTGAAATCGGTATTTTTGAAACATTACAAAATTTGTCGAATTTCACCCAAATTTCATTATTGGGTCGGTTTTTAATCTGTTAGACAGTTACTGGATTAAACGATTATAGGGACCGAACCTTCTATTTTGAGTAAATTTTCCAGCTTCAAAGACCTGTCGCCGCGAACATAAAAAATAAGGAATTGGTTAGGCCTAGGCTCCTGATTTTTTCACTGCTGGGGGGAGGAATGTTTTATCTGTGTTTTGACGAGGGGGATTTGTCAATTTCTGATTCTTGATACCTTTTTTCTGAGGAAAGATTTGCGTTTTGCGGCGAAAAAGTCTGTGAAATCGAGAGAAAGCTGTAGGGGCCTCTCGTTATCACCACAGGTTTTAACGAGTCTGGTACACTGTCTCAGCGTGGTATTAAAGACTGTGGCGCAGGTTCTCCACAGGACTCCATTTTAATGAGGTGTGAATGTTCGCACCTTTTCTGGGAATGTTTGGCCCTGATTGGTTAACTCTGTGACTGGGTTTTCCTGACACTCTATTTTGATTGGCCTGTCCATGCCCGACATGCACAGACAGGGGCGTGGCTCCCACCCTCTACAGTTGTTTCCCTCTTCTGATTGGCCCTGGCCTGTCCATGCCCGACGAGGCACGGACGGAAGTGGTATTCCCTCCTGCCACCCTCCCACCTCCCACCCTCTACAGTTGTTTCCCTCTTCTGATTGGCCCTGGCCTGTCCATGCCCGACGAGGCACGGACGGAAGTGGTATTCCCTCCTCCCACCCTCCCACCCTCCCACCCTCCATGCCCTCCTCCCACCCTCTACAGTTGATACACTCTTCTGATTCGCCCACCCTCAAGGTCCTCCTAGCATTTCCCACCCCACCGTGCACGGTCAGAGGATCATTGCACGGGTAGACCCCCACCCTCAACTCAACCTGATAGGCCACCCCCACCCCACCCACCCCATCTATTATGCCCTCCTGGTCACGGCTTGGTCACTAGATGGTTAGACGCGAATGCAAATGCTTGTGTTTGTTTACCGTGACCACTGCGCGAGCTACTGTATATCTGAAAGTGTGGCCAGTGCGCGTGGTACTGTATACCTGAAAGTGTGGCTTTCAATACGGAATACCCACCCTCAGAAATACAATATTCAATACCGAATACACAATACCGAATACACAATACCGAAAACCCAAAGCTGAATATCTAATGCCTAATTGCTGAATACTGAATACTGAATACCTACATCATACCTAATAGTATATTATACCAGAACCAATTCTGAACAAACTATTATACTAGCACCAATTCTGTTGATAACATGAGGCCAAAGACAATTGTCGATAGACGCTATGTGTCAGGTTCTTTTCACCAAGGTGATGCCCGTTTTGGGGAAAATAGGGGGAAGCAGTGCGTGCCCATCTGTATGCTTTTCCTTTGTTACATCAGCCGGAAAAACATTGCAGACTTTAAGTCTGAACATATTGATAAAATATTGCACGAGGGAAACAATGTATATTCGAAACTTCGCCCACTAACAGAATACGATTACCTTAACATTGACGATTTACCCAGACATTTCTTGTATGACGAATGGAGGTATGATGTTAATCAAATCCTCCCATTCGGGGGATATATGAATAACACAAATGTTCTCATGGGTCAACTTGTAAGCGCTTTACAAGCTTCCCCAACCTCTGCCTTTATTTCACAAGGTCAATGCATTGCGTTGCACTTTGATACCATGAGCGGGAAATATAGCATTTTTAATTCCCATTCATGCTCCAACGCTGGAACCCCAATTTCCGATGGTGTGGCATGTCTCTCCACCCATTCTACCTCTAATGCAATGCTGAAACATCTGCAGAGTTTATTCGCATGCACGCAAAGTGCCTTTGAAATTATCCCCATGCGTGTTACATCCAAAAGGGTTAAAATAAATGTTGCATCTGCAAAGGATTCTATCACTGACTATGGTTTTTAATATTGAATCAATTCCGTCCCAGAAGAATAAAGGAAAAGGGGATGGTTATAAGACTATTCATGAATCGAGTATGTCTGTTTACATTCCAAATGTTCAGAGGTGTCAAGCGATGGGCCAAACAGATGTGGCCGTTTATATCCCAAATCGCGATGAGATGATCCCTGTCTCTCCAATTGGGGGCACAACTGAAAAACAACCGCCTGTAATTGGATCTGCAATTGAGAATTCAAAGAAAGGGCGAAGGGTTAAGAAAGCGAGAAGCATTAGGACGAATAAGCGTCAGCCTGTAACTGTGAACAATAAAGGTGCCACGAAAAGGAAGCGCGGTGACAAAGACCAATGTCAGGTTAAAGGTACTGGAGATAACGGTGCTGATATGAACGGGCCGGATATCAGTAATGCTTCCCCACCCACCGTTAACGTCAAAAGAAGACGGCGCTGTGAGAAGAAGGCCGGGCATCGTAAAATGTTCACCTCGACAAGGGGCGATTGTGCACCTTTAAATGAGAGATCATCTACCCGGGGATTAACTCAAGACACCCGGGGATGTGAGCGTATTAGCTCCACCGTTGAGGCCCTAAATGATCACTGTGAGGCCCTGAATGATCACTGTGAAATAAACCCCGCACTCCCTCATGTTGCCGCCATTCAATGTAATGAGACATATCCCACTGAAATAACCAGTAATTCAGAACCAGATGTTCCAATAGAAATTTCGCCGATTGAATATGGTCATTTGTTTATGGGTACAAGGAATCAAATGAATGAAGGGCCCAATTATGTTTGTTGTTCCTGTTACACGATTTTGTTTAAACGTCAGGTCGTTCGAGTCACTGAAAGGGCTAAACCTAGGTATTTACGATTCTTGCGTCCAGAATACCTCAATGAAACACAATTGTATTGCTGTCACATGTGCGCTGACAAAATAAGGAAAGGCGATACACCTAAGCTTTCATACCTAAACGGAATGCGCTTTCCCAAAAAACCTAATGTTTTAGAATTAAGTTTAGACGAAGAAAAACTGATAGCACTACGAATTCCCTTCATGAATATAAAGTTGTTACCACGTGGTTGCCAGTTGCAGCTAGTGGGAAACGTTATAAACGTACCCACTAAAATTGAACCAACAATTGAACAATTGCCTAGGTATATAAATGATGAGGGAACCGTTTCCATTCGCATAAAGCGTAAGCTTCAATATAATGGGGTATATAGATGCGTGAACATCCGTCCACATAAGGTAATGGAATGTTTAAGGTATCTCCTCACACATAGTCCATTGTATGAAGAAAGTGGTGTTCAAATAAGGGAAGATTGGTTGGATCTTACAATTAGAGCGATAAGGGAAGATGGGTTGCACGAAGACCGTGAGGCAGATGGGAATAACCAGGAGGAAAATGATAATGATAATTTCTCAGAGGTAGGACCTAATACTGTTGATTCCCTGAATACCTTAATGGATGACCAAAACCCTTATTTGGAGGTAGCCCCTGGGGAAAATTCTCTTCCCTTGAACATTGTCTATGATACAAACTCTGAACAACTTTCGTTTCCGACTGTATACTGTGGCCTACCGATTGAAACCATATTCCCTAATGTTTCATTCATAGAAACTTGGGAATTACGCAATGTTGATAGGCGTGTGGCCAGCAATACTGAATTAATATTTTTCAAGTACAAAAGGTACCAAGTGAATTTTGTATATGACAAGGCATTGTTCGCTTTAAGGTATGTAAAAAACGGTAGACAGTACACCGCTGGTGATGTTCTCACAGATATGAAGAGAGAAACTATTAGTGGTCTTGATAGAGGTTATCATATATTCAAGACCTTTCGTAATACCCCTCAATATCTTCGAAACAAAAAATCTGAATTACATGCTGCAATTAGGTTTACCCACATTCTTTATATCCCTATCCTCTGCTGACACAAATTGGGTGGATTTGATTAAATCTTTAGGCAAAATTGTGGATGGGATCGATTATACTGATGAAGAAGCTGAATACATGCCATACATGGATAAATGTAGATTGGTGAACGCAGACCCAGTTACGTGTTGTCGGTATTTTGATAATCGGTTTCACATTTTTTCTGAAGGATGTGCTTTATTCGCCATTATGCCCAGTAGGCCGTGTCAGTAATCACTTCGTGAGAATTGAGTTCCAAAAGAGAGGATCACCCCACGCACATTTATTGATATTCAATTCTGATGCCCCCCAATATACCCCTGGCGGTGATAATGCAAGAATTCCTCTTTACATTGATAGGTATGTCAGTTGTTCCCTCGACGTGGACGAGGAAACTCAGAAATATGTTAAATTTCAAGTCCATAAGCATTCCCACACTTGTAGGAAGGGTGGTAGGGCCGTATGCAGATTTGGTTATCCCTTACCTCCATTCCCAAACACCATCATATTAACCCCCAACCCAGACAAAACAAGCGATGACGCCCTAAATTATAATCACATCCAAGCTTATCTTAATGATCTAAAGGATGATGAAAGGGTACCATTTGATCAAATGTTGTTGGATCTGGGTTTACAGTATGACCAATATGTTAATGCAGTTCGATCAACCCTTAAATCAGACATAGTTTTCTTGAAAAGGGAAACATGGGAATCTAGGGTAAATGCTTACATGAAGAACGTTTTACAAGTTTGGCAAGCGAATGTTGATTGCCAATACTGTTTGGACCCATATGCAGTAGTTGTGTATATCGTTAACTATATCAACAAGCAAAGCTGTGGTTTAAGAAATGGTAAAAGAATGTAATCGAAAAGGTACTGCGGTACGAGATACAATCAAAGCAATTAGAAATGTGTTTATCAAATCGACTGAAATAAGCGCTCAGGAATGCGTTTACATGCTTCTTGGGTTGGATTTGATTGAAATTAGTACCGACGTAATAACGATCAATACCTTAATCGCTAGTGAGAGAGTGAAGTTGGTAAAACCTAAAGGGCAACTTCAAGATATTAGTGAAGATGACGTTGATATATTTCTTGATGATAAATTTGATATATATGGATCACGGCCAATTGCGTTTGAACAATACTGTTTAGCAGAGTATACCTGTAGGGTTAAAAGGGCCAAGGTTAAATCTCCACCGTCTGACCTCAGGGGGAGTGTTTTCGAGAATGGGTATCTGCACAGCTTGCATGCAAAATTAGCGGTATTGTCATACATTTGCCCCATATTAGATCATGATCCAGAAGAGTATTACCGGATTCACTTCTTGCTATTTTTTCCATGGCGTATTGAGGAAGAACGGCTGGAGGGTTATTCCTCATTTGCTGATGCATTCACGCATTTGTCTGAAGTAGAACGTCAAACGATGAAGGATAATTTAAACATGTTTAATGATGCAAATGTTGATTTTGCTGGACTTCTAGAGTTAGCCCAAAACCCAGATCTCAATCCCCGGGATGATATAGCACCTGGTTGTGCCCAAAGGAATGAAGACGATGGGGACGTTCCCACCCAAATGCTTGATGAAGGTGATTTTTTTACACCTTCAGCAATTAGCGATTATGCCACTGAAGGTGTCACCATTGGATCTACTGGTATATCAGAAAATGTAGGGGCTTCTGTTGACTCTCTCTGGCCCAGAACCAAACTATTAGAGGAAGTTCAAGAGTTGAATGTTCGGCAAAGACAAATATTTGACCACGTAATGAAGGTCGTTTTAGCCAAAGATGATAAATTGTTCATTTTTGTAACCGGTAGTGCTGAAACGGGAAAATCCAAAGTTTTAAGGTCACTCTATATGGCTATGTCCAGAGCCTTTAACCTGAAACCAGGTGTTGATCCATCACAAAATTCAGTTCTAAAAATGGCGTACACTGGAAAGGCCTCATATTTAATACGGGGTAAAACGGGACATAGCAGCCTCCACATCCAATTCGGGGGGGGGGGGGGGGGGGGGGAGGGGGGGCGTCTCAGGGATATCAAGGCCTTTCAGCCGATACGTTAAGCACTCTGCGCCTTGAGTTTCAACCAGTGCAAGCAATATTGTTAGACGAAGTATCGCTTATTGGTAGCAAATTCTTAAGGATTATAGATCAAAGATTACGGGATCTGAAAGGGTGCAACCAACGATTTGGAGGGGTTCACCTCATCTGCTTCGGCGATTTATTTCAGTTATCACCTGTCAACGACTCGTGGATTTTTAAGACTGATAATTATGGGATAACATCATTGGGGACAAATCTCTGGAGGGAAAACGTTCTTATGTTTGAACTAACAGAAATAATGAGGCAGAAAGAAGATCTAAGGTTTGCCCAAATCCTAAATCGAGTAAGGGAAGGTCGTCAAACACGGCACGATATACAAGGTCTGTCCCCACTCTAGAAGCTGCTTTAAAACGAGGAAACACAAGCTCTCTGTTTCTCTTCTGCACCAATGCTGAAGTAAACAAGATGAATGAATTATACCAGAAAAGCTCAGGGCAAAAGTGTGTGGTTCAATGCATAGACAAAATAATGGGTAGAAGTTCAATCCCAATGCAACAACTATTAGATGAAGCGTTTAACCACAAGTCCACTGGGGGAGGTTTGTTGAATGAATTACGTTTATGTGTGGGACTATCATACGATGTAATGATGAATATCAATGTCGATGATGGGTTAACCAATGGCAGCTCAGGAATATTAAAGCATATACAATTCCGGGCAGAATTCCAAAAGCCAATATGCCTTTGGCTTCAATTTGATGAGGATGAAATGGGAACCGCGCAAAGGTCTAAGTATGGACAGCATGCAGATGAAAGCGTTCAAACGGGTTGGACCCCCATCTTTCCAAACACAATGACTTTCACAATAAGGAGAAAATCTTTGACGGTTTATCGGAAGCAATTTCCCCTTCGCCCTGCATCAGGGAAAACAGTGCATAAATCTCAGGGGTACACCGTAAAATCAGTTGTGGTTAGTCTAACTGTTGATCCCCGTTGCAAATCATTGCTTAGACATTCGGCGTATGTTGCCATGAGTCGTGTAACTAGCATGAAAGGGTTAACAATAGTGAATTTTCAGGCAGATCAGATTCGAGGTGACTCCAGTGTAAAGGAAGAAATGGAGAGGTTACACAGGGACAGTCTCCTTGCCCTAAACTTTAACACTTTTTCAGATGATACCTTTGTGATTTATTATCAGAATGTTGAATACTTGGAGAGAAACCTTGAATCGCTTAAACGTGACCCACAGGCTGTTCGAGCTGACATAATTCTTCTCAATGAAACTCATTTAATAGAATCCTCCCAGTTTGAATATAGGTCAGGTGTTACAGAGCAGACGTTCAACGTAATAATATCGTTAATATTAAGTCAGGGCTCATGATGGTAATGAAAAATTGGATAGAGGTTGTGGGAGCCCATGTGTATGGGGAAAATGGCTGCGAGTATTTAATGGAAGTAGGACTGAATCCTGGAGAACATGCTTACGTTGGGTTTTTTTATTGCCATAAGAAGGCCACTAACGAAGATCGTATTAACATGTTCAGATCTATACGATCAAATCTGGATGCAAAACCCTTATTGTTCCTGGGTGGAGATCTAAACATTAATGGTCTACAACATAGAAACGAAACGTCTCTAGTGGAAATGTATTCAACCCTTGGTTATGTCCATCTAGATACAGGCCCCACTACAAGGTGGCGAACAAAGATAGACTATGCATTCTCTAGCATGCAAGGTGAAATATCGACGCATTACATCCCATGGTCTCACCATTTTGGAATTAGCTGGGAAATTTAAGTATTAAGAAGAATGAACAACAATTTTGGTATACATCATTATGCATCAAATTGATTGAGGGAGAATGGTGCGCAGGGCACCCCCCCCCCCCCCCCCCCCATCCATTACATTCCAGTGGGACCGGTGTCTGAGGGTGCAGGGTGATTGCTCCCACCTAATTGGACATACTCATGATTGGTCATACTATCAACGCCCTCCACGGTGGAAATATGCAAATCAGTTCGACTAAAGCATTTATGAAGCCATATGATTGGACGAGAGGTGCAGGTGACCGTTGACTGACCAAAGGGCATAAAATGCCAGTTGCTTCACTGGAACGCTCACTTTTCTTTTGGACAACCACTCGGATCAACCTCTCAAGATTAACCTCTACACCTCAACCAAGCCTCATCTTTAGGCAGCAAGATTAACCTCTACACCTCAATGCTCAACAGTTTTAGCAGGAACGACTAACCTCTACACCTCATCTCTACACCTGATCATAGCGATTTTTCAATAAACATGTCTTCAGTAACACATGGCCGTGGAAGGGGAAAGGCGTCAAAATCTACAGCTCCTAGGGCAGGAAGGGGCATTAGTCCCCTAAGCCGATCGACTAGGCAGAAGAAAGGAGAAAAAGGACTTGCAGCAGTGGCATCGGGATCAAAAGAACCTGGGCGCCCAAAAGCATCTTCCTCCCCCGCCAAAACGTCGTCCCCAGCGCCAACTCCCCCAATGGGATCTCCAGTGAGATCTTTAGGAGGGATCTCAAGAGGGATCAACCCAATCTCCCTCCGTTCGGGGGCTTGGGAGAGGGATGGGGAGAGGATCACCAGCATCCCCCCAAACTTCAACGGTCCGTCGGACGTTGGGATACATGGCCAATTCTACCAAGCAGAGGTCCCACCCATACAGCAGGCCACAAACGGTAAGCACCACTTTTCATCCTAATTTAGTTGTACATTGTAAGCCATTCGTTTATCCAAGCTACAACGTGTTACAATTGATGGTAATGATTATCATTAACGGTTGAACTGGCTAGGTTGATGCGGAGGTCATTCCCTTCATTTTCATGCATCCAAAATCATGGAAGTTCAAGGCTTAAATGTTAATGCTCTAAAGAAGTAATCTATTCATGAGCCCCAACGTTTTTCTGGCCATGTGGCAGGACCTAATCCAATCTGTTCAACGAAGAGAGATCATGCTTCAATTCTGATGGGATACCTGCACGTCTAATAGCTATAAGGGTGAACGTTTAACAACATTCCCTAAATTAATTTCTCTAATCTACATTCTCTTCATTTCCATACCATCGCGATTATGGATTATTCATAACACCAGGGGTCACCCAATATGTTGAATCGTAGTGGTTGATGCAGTATTCATGAATTTGTTTAATTGATTAAACCAAAGCGCGATTTCCATCTTAAGGAACTATGATTAACATTCTTCTTTGTGTTTCCAGAATGTGGGTACCAACATGAACCCATTCGTGAAAGTTCAAGGCGTCATAGAAATGGAAGTGGCGCCCCAAGTCATGCGCCAACTTATTTGCAAAGTCATCTGCCTCCAAGAAGAGATGGGACGCGTTGAGGAGGTGCACAGAATTAGGCGCAAAATGATATTGGCAGACGAGACTGCCACTACCTTGGCCTACGTCAAGAGATCTTCAAAGATTGCCTTCGATGTGGGTGATACCATCATCTTAGGCGGATTCAGAGTCGACAACGGAATCATCACAATTCATGACAACTCCAGAATTACAAGGTAAATCTTTAATCATAGAGGGATATAGGATCATTATTGTTGCCTAAATTATGGGGTGACAAAATTTCTACTTCATTTTATAGTATTTGATTCATCTTAAAATAGTAACAGAAAATGTAGGAGCTCTATGCTTTACATGTTGTCATGCATAACCTATTTGGTTACACTGTTTGTCTAGTCTAATCATTAAGTTATACAAATTATGTTTATTCAGGACCAATAAAATACCCTGCATTGGAATTAAATTGTTAAAACCATGCCATTGAAGAATGATCATTATGTTTCAGGAGTGCAGACATCACAATACCGCCAGAAATCAAGGAAGAGGGGGAAAGGTTGTACGTGTCACCCTTAACTCCGTTTCTCCCAGTGGTGGAGGCGCTCCACGGCAACTCGGGAGATAAAACTTCCATATCTGGACGAGTAGTCTCCGTAAGTACATTAATGCACCTATGTTACCCGCCGATAATTCTAATGCTGATTCATGATTCGATAAATTTTTAATTAAATGGCAATGGTCCAAACCAATTAAGCATAATTGCTGCTTTCCTTCCAGTAAACATACGAAATGATTAACCGATTAACTATTATATGAATAAAGATTTGTGAATAAACGTTTATTACAGACTGACGAAGCAAGACTGGTGCCAACAGGAGGCATCTATAAATTCGTGAAGGCAGTGGTCTTAGATGATGGATCAGGAACGGCGATAGTAACCTTGTGGGACGCCGCCGCGGCGTACCTGTCTTTTGAGATCGGATCGAGGGTGGAATTCTTGGATGTGTCAATAAGCATGTCCAAAGTACATCGGGCTTATGTCATATCTGTCAACTATCCGGACCAAGCTGTGGTGAGTTAACCCTTACTAATTTTCAAAACCCTTTCTGATTATAATGTTTTCAATCCTTTAAAGTAGTATGATAAATGAGGGTGGCGACCATATGTCATAGGTATAAGCTATTGATTAATGAAGTGAAACTCTTAATCAAGAATTCCTAGAATGAACCTCTCACATCTCAGTATATGTCAAATGTATGTTTTAGCACATTACTAATATCATGTTTACTGTTTAACCCTTTCAGTTCTTGCCGGTCGAGGAGGTGGGACCGCAGGTTGTAACGATACACGGGGTGGAAGGTTCAGGAGACACGGTGGAACTAACCATCTCAAGAGGCACCACCATCGACAATGTGTCCTTTGGACGACAGGACTACCTTGCGGCGGTGGGGCTGCAGCTCTCGGACACTTTTACCGCAATGATAAATCAGTTGCCCCTACAGGCTGAGGCATTAATCGTGGGAACAGTGGTGAAATCACTAATGATTCTAGAGGATGATGACGAAGACGACGAAGGACGGTCTCTCCATAAGCCCGAATCTCCCGAATCTCCCCATGCCATCAAGATGTCAAATCTATCGCTCAACAACTCTATGTCTATGGATGATATAAGCTTGGAAGGGGAAGATATATGTGATACCGATGGTAAGTACACTGTATTGGATAACGATGAGGATGACATTGATCCAAAAGACATTGATCCAAGTGTCAACAAAGAGAATGAAATGGCCTAAAATATTGACATAATACTTATACCACTTTGATCAATTGCATTTCGTCAATCAACAAATAACGTGGCCCATTTAAACAGTATTTCGTTGTAAAGTTGATATTAAGGTGGTCCTGGGTAAAAGACGTTAAACTGCCTTACGGCCATCTATCTGCCACTTTCATCCTAGGTAAGACAGAAAACTGCCTTTTGTTTTTCACAATATCTGCCCCTTTCATCCTGGGTAGGGTAGGACAGTAAACTGCCTTTTTTTTTTCTATGAGGTGAACCTTCTTGTCGGGCCACACACAATGATGCCAGTTGGCATCATAGTAAGCTTGCCAAATTAGGCTGACATTTCATCATACAATGGCCATCCCATTCATTTGACGTTTGGTTAGCTTGATGATCTAGTGGCTTACCTGCCCATAAACGCAAGTTTATTCTGCCAGCTAAACAACCCCTTTTCCTTAACAGCCTCCGTAACATGACACCCCCATATTCATTCTCATGGTCAACAAATAATGTTACATGCAACCTCTCTCTCTCACGTAATAACAATAAGGTAGTAAATAATGTAAATTTAAAAACAAAATTAAGCAGAGTATACCTGTAGGGTTAAAAGGGCCAAGGTTAAATCTCCACTGTCTGACCTCAGGGGGAGTGTTTTCGAGAATGTCATACATTTGCCCCATATTAGATCATGATGATATACCCGTCCTAGGTAATAGACGTTAAACTGCCTTCTCTATCTTTAATCCTCGGTAAGACAGTAGACTACCTTTGTCTTTTCATCAACAGTCATGTTTCAAATAGGTAGACAGAACTTTACTAAAATTGAATAATATAATATTACTTACACCACTCACTGCATTCATTTGCAGAGCAATCTTTTGTGCACTAATTGATTTATATGTATTAAGATTTAAATTAAATAATATAATATTACTTACACCACTCACTGGGTTTGATGTTGGATACATTGGTTCTGGCCAAAGGCTGGGTTTCATTACTTACACCACCTGCTTTGCCAACGTTAGGTCTGACCTAGAGATTGATGGAGCTTTCACTTGAGAATCTATACTTGTTTTAAGTGTGCTGCAGGTGATGATGGTGATCATGATTGTCCGTGACCATGTACTGTATGAAGGTCAATCTTTCGTTTGCTGCGCCTGTAATTCACTTTTGTTCAAACTGTCAATAATAAGTTTCATGTCAACACAAAGTCGGTGGCTATATGTACCCGTCCTAGGTAATAGATGTTAAACTGCCTTCTCTATCTTTAATCCTCGGTAAGACAGTAAACTACCTTTGTCTTTTCATCAACAGTCATGTTTCAAATAGGTAGACAGAACTTTACTAAAATTGAATAATATAATATTACTTACACCACTCACTGCGTTCATTTGGAGAGCAATCTTTTGTGCACTAATTGATTTAAATGTATTAAGATTTAAATTAAATAATATAATATTACTTACACCACTCACTGGTTTTGATGTTGGATACATTGGTTCTGGCCGAAGGCTGGGTTTTACTTTCAAGGTTAATCTGCACATGCTATCCAATTATTTATTCACTTATGTATACCGTATTATTTATAATATTACTTACACCACCTGCTTTGCCAACGTTAGGTCTGACCTAGAGATTGATGGAGCTTTCAGAACATTTCACTTACAATTTACTTACATGATCGGTTTGTTCTTCATTAGTTCAGACAGCGGTTTCGGCCAGATACACGGCCACACTGTTGAATAAACCGTTGGACTATGTGCCATACTTGTACCTGGCAGGTGTTGCTGCTTGAGTTGACCAGAACCCACAAAAAGCCATGTACCTGGTTCATCTTGCTTTTCATTAAATGCCCCAACAACTTGAATAAACCGTTGGACTCTGGGTCATACATGAACTGTCATAAAACTGTCACTGTCAATGTTATTATAAAGATTGAATAATATGTAACATAATATTGTACCGATTGAAAAATGTATACATGTCTTTGATTGAAGAAATAAAAAGAAGAAATGCTAAATGCTAAATATTGTTTATTGATTCATTTCTCCATCACTTATCAAACATTCGCTATGATTATGATTTAAATGCCCCCACGATGAAAACGTATTCCTCAAAGAATTTAAACGATGATCCTCTCCCCCACAATGAGAACGTATTCTTAAACAATTTTAAATGACTATTCTCTTCCCCCATGATGAGAACTTATTCTTCAATTCCTTATTTTTTATGTTCGCAGCGACAGGTCTTTGAAGGTACGAATATAGTCAAAATGGAAGGTTCGGTAATCGCCAATCGCTTCGATTCCTTATTTTTTATGTTCGCGGCGACAGGTCTTTGAAGGTACGAATATAGTCAAATCGCCAACCATGCACATGATATGCAGACAAGCTTAGGGAATTAGATTTGTCAATAAGCGGAAGGGTACAACTGTATAATTCATTAATCAAAGGTTAAACACAATTGAAAACCGACCCATTTTCGCCTGTCTCTCCCTCAGGAGGGAAGGTACATTAGCGATTAAACCCCTCTTGTTTTTAACCTAAAATTGTCCAAAAAGATTCTCAGAAACATTTCACAGCCAAATTTCGTCGAAACTTTCATAGATTATTATCATCAAAATAACTTAATTTCCCCCTACTTTTCCCTTGCCAGAAATATTTCGGTATTTTTTACCCCACTTTCATTCCTGTTATATGTCATATATTCATGGGTATATATAAACAAATTCCCATCATTGATAGGATAACATTTTTAGTGGCTTGCCTGCTTCCAATCATTTATAGGATTCAAGCAATATTCTTCCTTTGTTTTAACTGGCGAAAAAACATTTTGAATTTTAGCATTTGCCAATCCTTCACAGCCACAGGGATTGGATTTACTATCCCTTTTCATCCTGGCCCAGTTTGATATCCCTGCTTCTAAGTTCTAAAAAGATCT
Source organism: Sthenelais limicola (assembly GCA_942159475.1). Lineage (NCBI taxonomy): Eukaryota > Metazoa > Annelida > Polychaeta > Phyllodocida > Sigalionidae > Sthenelais > Sthenelais limicola. The sequence goes on from OW804098.1 coordinate 36,749,206, forward strand.
ACCGGTACTATAAGACAAACAGGGTGTTGTTATATAATATTAAAAGAAAAATATCCCTTAATCTCTCTAGAATGAAAGTCCATCTGTTTAATTATTTAAAACAAATCTCTGTGGCTCATGTTGTCTCATTGACTATTTCTTGTGTTCACTGACAGGATGAGGCGATGCTGGTGAAATGCTGCACTCAGGCCATGGCCCCTCGCATGGAGACCTGTCGAGAATTACTGGTGTATGCCAAGAAAAGGGTCAGTCTACCTCCTTCTGCTACCTTCCATGTTATAAACAGTTGCACTTTAATTAATCTAATCTAATCTAATCTTATTGCTGTGATCACGACTCCAAAGGGTTGTCAGGCATGGCACTGAATCTCACTCACCCACTAACTTATTTTAAAGGTAAATTGATTTTTACAAACAACCGAAAGCTAATAGAGAAATTATACATATATAATATAGAAATCAAAAAGATGCTGGATAATTTACAAATTCTAAGAGCCTGGCACATAGGCATTTAAAAGTGTATTCAAGAAATATTAAAATCAAATCCCAGCGTTGTATCTAATTCATATAATCCTAAGGGGAATTCATATAATCCTAATTAATGTGCATTATTTGGATATAATAACATTATGAAGTGTTACAAATTCAAATTCAAATTCAAACATTCTTTATTGTCAGACTGTTATAAAACAATTGGTTGTCCAATTCTGGCGTGCCAGATCTTCCTATGGATGCTACAACGACATCATTTCGTTTTAAAGACAATATGGTAGAATTAACAGTATGATAGATTTAACAAGAAGAGTAACAAAAATAGTGATTGAAACGGCAGCTGATTCTGATAGTTAAGCAACATGCTTAGTATGGTAGTAGTAACGCTGAGTGGTTTGATAACGATGTCAATTTATAAGATCGGTTGATAGCTTTTTACATGTAGCGAATACCTACAAATATATATAGTAAGTAGATAGCAGCTACAGGTGTAGTGCTGCGAAATGACATGAGGTGGGTAGATACATTTGAGGAATTGCACATGAGTAGGACGAAATATCACCGAGTGGCTTAATAATACTGTCAGTTGTTACATCAGTCGATAGTATTATAAATACTGCGATTACCTTCAAACTTCTGTAGAACAGTAAACAGCAGTGATTGGGTCAGTGCTGTGAAATGGCGCATGAGATGAATAATTACATATGTATAGTCGCACATGAGTAGGATGAAAAATAATGTGAGAGTGGAGAGTGGACTGACTGACCGAGGCAAGATAAAACAATTTGTTTGATTTTGGTTTCGAGTAGGGTAGAGTAGTACGCAAAGAGGGCAAGGCATGAAAATGCAGTAACACAGTACAGAGAATGCAGTAAACACAGTGCAGAAAATGCAGTAAATACAGGATATTAGTAAGGCAACTGGTAGTCCAAGCACATTACTTAATTCTTTTAAGCCCCTAGCTCTACCTGTAACAACATCCCATAATGCTTTGCCAGTGTATATAAGCCCAGATCCGACTGGCTCAGCCATAACTGGACTGGCCCTGACGAAGGACCGAAAGGCCCGAAACGTCGACCAGTAAAAGTCCAAATAAAAAAGTGCAAAACTCCACCCCACACTTCTCTTACTCAACACAAGTCACAGCATAGTAAAATTGAATTTCAACCGGTTGGCAGATCCCCTCCCAACATCTTAATTCTTTTAAGTGAGATGGAGATACTTCTTGACAGAGACAATATGTATAACCTCAAGACTTAGAATAGCAATCCATAATGTAATTAACTGTGAGGACTACCTATGTCCTTTTAATACCTGTTTATTTATTTTGGGGCTAAGAGGCATTCAGTGTACTTCTTAAAAGTCATTTTACAACAATTACAACAAATCACTCATTCACTTGAATCGAGAATTAACGTCATCATTCTAGGAAATAAAAAGATTCTTAAAATTTAAATTTAAAACGCTTTCGCTGTAGCCAGAGTCTGTTTTAGTTCTTTCTGCTTCGCCTGGGCTCATGGGGAAGTGAAAGCTGTCCGAATCAATAGATATTCGTGCAACTAACATTGATTTTCTTCGGTCATTATTAGCTGTCTGATGACCAGAAGCCCAATGGACACGGCACGCAGAATGGCGGAGGTGGGGCCCAGTATGCCGAGACATCTCTGAATCACGATGAACTTGTGACTCGAGTGTTGGAAGTTCTTCACAGATTAGACACTTTCCACGCTGCGTTTGGCCCCAAGCATTTTACGTATGTCCTATAAACTATTTTGGTTGATTTTAGAGTAGAAATGTAATGTAGTATACCAAAATTAGAGTTAGAACAACAAAATTATATATATGTTAAGGTATAAAGGAAGCAGGGCACGAACTGGAAGAATTCAGAATTCTTAATTTGAGAAGTTCACAACTCATCTGAAGTTCACGAATCATCTTATCTTATCTCAAAAAAACCTTAAATTTCTAACAAGAAGCAGATGCTTTAGATGTACTACGATATCCAATGTTCTATTTGTACTTTGATACTATTGCAAATGATATGTCTTAGTTATTTGCGTAACTAAAAAAAGTTATATTAACTTTGAAAAATGAAAATTTGCTTTGGTTGTGTCACTTTCTTCTAATTATACTCCGCTATCATTTATGTCCAGACTTTCCCCTTTTTTCAGACCAACGAGTTGGGCTCGCTTCTTGGACGTTGATATGTTTGAAGAAATTAAGCAACAATTTGCTGTCGGTTCTGTTTCATGCGCAGCTGCTATATGGCGTAGGCACTCGGTAACTATTGGGTTATTTCTTAACTACAGAGCACTAGCTGCTTGCTTTCCGTGAGGGTTTTATGATCTAATATTTGTATTATGATCTTATATTTGTATTTGTATATTTGTATTACACGTGTCTTTCAATGTTTCTACTCTCGAGGATGTCTTTTATTTAGGTTTTGTAATACATGTATTTCTATTTGAGAATACTCTTTTCTTCCTTCCTTCCTTCCTTCCTTTCTTCCCTCCCTCCCTTCTCCCGTCCCCTCCCTACATCCCTTCTCTCTTTATTACACATCTGTGATGAAGTTGCCAATATCTACAACATTGTATGTCGCACTTACAGAGGGAGGTTGATAACATCGCCCTTAGCTAATAACAAAAATAGGCCCGGTACATAGGCCTAATCACTTGAAGTCAAATTATTTACTATACTTATAACCCATGCTAATTACGTCGCGGCGAATATGTCTTTGATGGCGATGTGTGGAAGAAGGGATGACATTACTTCCGATTAACCTGCCACCTCCTGATAAAAACAACATGTGGATCAACATTGACTCTGATGCCTCAATCCTAGTTCCCCCCTATTTTATTATTTACCCTTTCCCCCAACAATGAGAGCCAGAGAGACGGTGAGCCATAACTATATATCAGCTCTGCAACGAAGCGTCAAGCTCTGCGACGAAGCATCCAGCTTAATGACCAAACCAACTGGCCTTCCTTTGCACTCCAACCGAAGTGAGTATAGGAACTACTATACTATGGAAGACCTTTTACCCATCAACCGATGTCAAATGTCCGAATCGGATGCCGAAATCCGATGCCCGTACCGAACCAAACCGAACCCCGAACCCATACCGAACCCTGTATGACAATACACCATTATAAAGCATAGCAAACAACTCTCACCGAAAAGAAACAATTCGGAAAAATTGTCTTTTTTTCGGCCTCATTTCGGCCTCGGTTCGGTAATCACCGACCTTTATAATTTGCCGAATGATCCGATATACGAACCGAGCCGAATCGATATTTAATAAATTCGGGAGAAATTCGGTAAAATCTCTCTTTTATTCGGCCGAATTCGGCCGAATTTCATCTGAATTCGGACTAACTTCGGACTAAATTCGGACTTCACATATTGGGCCACTGTGTCGCCATTTCCCAACGGATTGGAATACTTTAAAAAGCTCTGTAATGCTGACATATTTCCGGTTCGTTTGGTATACAATACAAGTTCATAGCCTTAATTAACATGCCTGTACAGACGTTAATTAATAATTTAATATATCTTTTTCATATTGTAAAATATTCACCTTATATAATACATTACTAGCAACGATTGCCAAATGAGGTACAGATAATGATTCAATAATTATATGATTTTAGGACAGTCAAATAGATATGTTCAGGTATTTAATACATTTTAAATTTTGGAAAAGGCTCAAATAGTTCTCGAGTAATGAGCATAATTATTGACATAATTTTAGACATTATTTAGCTGCTGCCATTAGCATTACCATTACTGAATGGTTATTTTGCTCTAACTTTCTTTCTAGTTGGAATATTTTCACAAACTAAAGAGCGTTATGACCCTTATATCAGACCTATCATTATATAAACTAATTTAAAACACTATGCTTACATTGTTATTATTTGTTTCGAATTTAAATTCTCATGCATTTATGTAGAAATATGTACCTTTCCCCTGTGCCCTTACCATCAGAATTCAGGTCACAGTCTCTCCCAAGCTGCCTTGACCACAATATTCATTATTGGTTATAATGTTTAACCAATCTAAATTTAGTAATATCACAAGGCCTCCTTGGAAGAACAACTGTGTTGAGAGTTGGACCATTTTCTCTAATTGGAAAATTGTAAATTGTATTGAGAAATTATATTGTGTTGAGAAACAAAAATGCTTATATATATACGTATACTGTATATTATGTATACTATATGTTAGTTATATATGGTATGCGGTATATATACATGTATGTATGGATGCTATGTAAATATTGTATGTATATAGTGTATGTATATCATTTATGCATATCTTTACGTTTATTTTTATGTATATATATGTTATGTACACAGGTATGTATGTATTATATGTATGTTATATAAGCATAAAAGATTGCCGAATGTATCTTTACGTTTATTTTTATGTATATATATGTTATGTACACAGGTATGTATGTATTATATGTATGTTATATAAGCATAAAAGATTGCCGAATGCCGAGTTTTCCGAATTTCGGCCGAATTCGGCCGAGTTTCGGCCAAAACTCGGCCGAATTTTGGCCGAATTGATCCAATTCGGATAACCGAAGTTCGGTATATGGGTAAATGGTCTTCCATACTATACACCCCTGTGATGTAGTTACCTATACCTTCAACATGTGTACTTCCATCCCTCGCAATATTTGTCAATGAATCTCACGGTCTGCATGGCCGCCAACCGATGTAAGCAGAAATCTTTACTACTAAATCGATATGATAATCTTTCTTCAGAATATGGTTGCTTTAGCACCTCCTATGGGTAAAAGTCTCTCGGGAGGGGATTATTGTGCGTCGCCACTGCCAGGCGTATTCTAACAATTATTCTATACCCTATCCTTGTTTAATATATACATACACATGGGACCTTGGTATTTTATTCATCGATATTATTAATATGTAATGTTCTTTTGTACCATATGAAAACACGGGTGTTGTCGACACTTTTGACTGTTGCCTTTGTCTGTTTTGTTAATAAAGATCCAGTGTTGGGGGGAAAATATTTAATCTTCTGGGGAAAACAATTGCATTGCTTCTCGAAAGGATTAATGCTATCGTAACCTGATACGCCCCTCTCTCTTTCATCTTTTTATCCTTTATTAATTTGACATGGAGAAATGTCAGAGAACCTCCAAGGAATGTTGAATAATGAAACTTCGAAGTGATGACTTTTGCATGTGAAAACCGATCTCCCTGAACAGCTCTTAAATTAGATTTTCTCTTGTTTATTTTTTCAGTGCGAGTTCGATGAGATTCTAGGCCAGGGAAATTTGCAAGTTTTGCTCGAATCTATACCCGAGTCGATCCCAAGCCAAAGATTGACACCGTGGCTTTCTCAATATCTCCTGCCTTACATAATCCGAAAACAATCTTCGTGTTTGGTGAGGCCTAAGTTTGTATTAGTTATTGTCGACACAAAACTTCCAACTTTACTGATTGTTATGTATACATGTAAGCAGAAATCTTGAGTACTAAGTGGATATCATGTTTATCTTTCTTTAGGAGATGGTCGCATCTTGGCTTGAACAGCGTGCCCAGAACCTGGAAATTTTAGAGGCAGTAAGTGACCAGTTTATCCTTATCTCTTAATTATAATTACCATCTTTGACAAATATTAATTCACAGACGGTATATATTTTTTGTTATATATTCATTTAAGGTCAATATAACATTTAAACAAAGCATACACAAAATACGCTGTGTCCACCATGGACGTTTTCGCGCGATGCCTAGCAAAATAATAAGATAATATTTATCGTGCATCTATTCTCTGTTTTGTTGTACATGTATTATATTGTACCAGACAGTTTAGTTCAGCTCCTAAAGCTGGTCTTCCACTAACTCCTGGGATAGTATACTACATGATCTTACATCTGTGGAATATAGCCAGTAGGGGATTTGCATGTCGCACTGCGATCTCTATTGCAGTGAATGCTGGGATATATTCAGTTCAAATTTGACATATAAATATATTAAGCAACTTTTCTATCGAAAAATGCAAAGATCCTTTCACCAATATCATAGCTTGTGTAAATGATCTATAAAAACAAATTGCATGATGGGAAAGATGAAGTCTTGTTTTGTGGAAACATGTAAAACACATGGATATTTACATGAGATCACTGTTAAATAGTCCATGCTGAACATGGAAGGGTTTCTATAGCTTTTATATTGACATACAACTCCCATAATTCCATGCGTGTCGAGATTCAAGATGGAGGACATGCAAATCCGCTATTGACCCCATTATTCATTTTATTCCGACAGTCTGATTGGCCGGCTAATGGATTAAGCATGGCTGAATTGTTTGAAAACTGTATGTCATCTGGAGAATCAAGCATACAATCGTCGCTCATCACTCCTGCAGAAGTTCCCACTCCAGCCACCTGCGTTGCTTTGGCTTCTTTACCCGACTCAAACAAACAGGTAACAAACTGTGGGATCAGAAGGTATTTTCTTCCCATTTTTCTTCTCATTAATTTGGCACGAGCAAATGAACATGAAATTGTCAATCACCAACAAATGGAAGAACTCCCTAGGGATACGATTTTTGTTTTCTATGTGGTGATGTCGAATTCACAACCCATTAAGGGGTTTTCACGGATTAGCTTTCGGGACTGGTCTGATTGCCAGGGTGAATGGGGAAGGCCCTGTTACAGGAGTAAATACCCATACGTCATGTCTGATTAAGTGTATGGCAACTAGCGTCCAATGCTTACCTCCCCAAATGACTTTTCCTTGCTTATTGAGCTTTGTTTGGGAGTGTCAAAGGCATTACGATACACATCCATCATTTCCTACCTTAAAGTGGCTCTTCTCATTAAAATCAGTAGTCAAGGAATCGCCTGAAACTTGTTCAGCTTAATCATATTCAGTAGTTACTATAGCAAAAACCTGTGTACGCACGGGATTTGCTAGTGGGACAGTGGGGCCCACATCTTCCCACTCTCCTTGTTCCCTCTCCAACCATCTTTCTCTTTCAAGTTGTCTCTGTAAGTTAGTACCTCAAATGGAACCCTGTTAAAATGTTTTTTTGTCACTGTTGTATTGTTGTTGCTTCCCACTCCCTCCCATCCCCCCCGCCCCTCTCCCCCCTACCCCCGCCCCTCTCCCCCATCCCTCTCCCCGTCCCTATCCCCCCTCCCCCCGTCCCTCTCCCTACTTCCCCTCCCCCTCCCCCGCCCCACTTCCCCTCTCCCCGCCTCATATACCTCAAATGGAACTCTGTTAAGATGTTTTTTTGCCTCCCATTGCCTCCCCCCCTGCCCCCACAATGGACATTTCCTGAGTTCCTTTTGGTGGAAATATGGGGAAATATATCAACTCCCGTCCCGTAGTGAAGCGACAACTTGCCATGCTACCTGTCCATGACTTCATGCTTTGGGTGACCCAGAAACCTGGTGTAGGGGCACTGATAGGTTTGTTTTCATGCAGTGCTGGGGGCCCTGGATGGGGGTGCTCGATGTAAACCATTTTTCTAACCCCTTTCCAACCCTAATTTGTTAATGAAACATAGTGGAATGGTTCGGCACAATTTTTGGCAATGTGCATGTGAAATATAATGGAGATCTGGCCAGCGGTTTCAGAGAAGATTGCGGTTTAAGGCTCCAAACCCTTATTTTATTAATATAGAGATGGCAATATCTGAAGTATAGAGCATCACTATTTTGTTTTCATTCAATAATTCTTGAATAAGTGTAATGAATAGCTTTGATGGATTTACCGCAACACAAACCCCAAAATGGAAAGTAGGTTTGTTGTAAAGTGTAATGAATGACTGGGAAATCACAAGGAAAGGTTTTAGCCACGATATTTCAAATCACAGAGGAAAGGTTTTAGCCACGATAGAGTGCTGCCCCATACCCAAGTGGACATAAAAGTAACTGATTTTCATCTTGATTGACCAATCATCACCCTGTATCTTCCAGTGACCATACCTCAAAATAGATAAAGTGACCTAGGACCCGTCCTAGGCTTGCATAACTCCAGATGCCAAACCAACTGGCACTGTTGGATCCGATTTTAACCTTCACAGCACGATGAATTTGTTAGCTTCTGTTTTCTATTGTGACCAAATATCTGTTAATATATGGATTACATAGTTTTGACATTCCCATGGATGAGTTAGGTAGGTTAAGATGTACGAGACACGAAGATTGAATAAAATTTCTGTTACTTGTGAATCCTATCCAGAACAGTGAGAAGTGTCACTTTCATTTACTGTTTCTTTAAAGGTGCACTCCCTGCTGTGTATGATACTAATCTCAAAGTTGACTTCTATCCCATTTCTTTAGATCACTAATACCATGCCCGACCTTATCCCACAAGTTTGATTTGATTTGATTATGTTTTGAAAACATTAAGACCAGATCTAAAAGTTAAATTTCAATCGGTGGACACAGATTCCAACTTGGCTCTATTTTAGTTGTATTTCCATAGGGGCAGCACTGAGTAATAGTTTGACCTTAGCAAACTTGTCTTTATGTGAGAGACCCCTGATTGTGAGTTTTGGTAACTAATTTGAAGGTAATTACTAGAAAAACGTGTTAAATCAACAATCAGGTCGCTAGGGAAGGCAGCTTTAACCGGTATCACATAAAAATACTGCACGCCATGTACTGAAAAATACTGCACGCCATGTACTGTATCCTATACTAGTATAGTTATTATTCATTATCAACCACTAAAGTCTTCCTAGAACTAGAATCTGATACCCGCAAATCCATGCCAGTTAATCATAAACAGACGTAGGTAGGTAGGTTGATGGTACTTACAGGTCATTGCCCGTAAGGTAGGAGGTAGAAACTTAATATACATTAACTAATTGGACAGTAACATTTTATTATAAAGCATTGAATGGATGGATATCTGGGGAGGGCTTCCCATATATCTACTTAAAGGAGCGTAATTTAATAGGTATAGTTAAAAGAGCTTGTCAAGAGCATGCCAGGAAAAGAGAAATGTTTGTTTTCTTTTGTAAGAGTCTAGAGACCAAAATACATTGCTTTTGTTTACAGCTCGACATTGTTTACCTGTTTTATCCCTATATTGCTTGATGGGGGAGGGAGGTGTAACAGGGGGTTTTGTCACTGTATCTCTTAAAAGGATATTTTAGATTGTCAAAGTATATGAAACAGCCAGGAAATAAACGAGAGATGAATATAATTTGGATACAGTTTTCTGTTTATTTTTATTTCGAGAGGCAACGCCTGAGAACCATCCATGACGGACAGAGCGTATTTTGTAATGTATTAAATATTATATTGGCCTTTAACGAAATAAAAAAAAACAAAAAAAACATGACATTTCAGTTTCAGTGGAGCCCCAACAACTCCTTTTATTAAACGATCTTAACAATTACAGTATAATCTTCAGGTCCTGTTTCAAAATGACTAAACATTTTTATCTATGCAAGCAATATAGGGATAAAACAGGTAAACAATGTCGAGCTGTAAACAAAAGCAATGTATTTTGGTCTCTAGACTCTTACAAAAGAAAACAAACATTTCTCTCTTTTCCTGGCATGCTCTTGACAAGCTCTTTTAACTATACCTATTAAATTACGCTCCTTTAAGTAGATATATGGGAAGCCTGTTTTCGAGGCTACATCTAAGTGACTTAGAAATCACCGTTTTAAATTGATGATTACTCCACTATTTTTTATTATCAAAAGTATATACAGTAAACAGTATAATCTTCAAAGGTTTCAAAATGACTTTTCTTACTGATACAGATTGATCAAACAATCTATATATACTGTCGCAGAGTTCTATACTCTTAGCCCTTAGCCCTTAGCACTATCACTTAGACGTTTACACCTGTCATTACTATTTCATGGGTAACGTCTCTCAACTATCTTCATCCTGTATGTCTATCTAGTCCTATGTAACTTGAACAAAGAAAGAATAGATATTAAACATTAATCAGAAGAAGGAATAATGTAACACGAATAAAGATTACTGTAAGTTAGGTCTACTGAGGAAAACATGGCGGGAAGGGCCTAGTCCACTAAGCCGATTCTCATCAGATTTTGCGCCACTGAGGACCCTTTTTCACTAAATTCTGTGAGAATCGGCTTAGTGGACTAGGCCCTGAATCCAGAACATGTGCAAGCTAATGGGTTAATAAATGTTTTCAAATCAAATCAAATCAAACGCGGGCACTAACTGAAAGACCTGAATTTACTCAGATGTTCATCAGCTTTTTGTTCCAACACTTTGGAGGTGCTAGTAATTGAATATCTATTTATTTATTATTAATAATTTTTTGGGTGGTCACACTACAAACTAATTATTATTATTGATAAATATTTAGTCACTAATACCGAGTTTCATACACTAATTCTTATATGCCCCTAGCATAGAAAAATATTGAAATATAAACCTTTTTTTGGTTTTGAATCGTCATCAAAGGTAAAAGAAAAACCAATTCGAACTTTTATCGGACACATACAATAAAGATATTTTTATTGCACCTCACTTATCGCACCTCTCAAGTGGAATGGCCATAACTATATATAATAAAAGATACTTCAATTCAAATTTCAATTTAATCGATTTCAGGACGAGGAAGAACCCAACGCATTTTGCCGTCTTCATACCCTTGTTTTAGAGTTAAAGGATTTGCTCAGTCTCCACCAGAAATACAGATGTCCGCTCACACTGGCTGAGTATAGGAAGGTACAGGCCTACATTTATTGCCTTATTTTATTCCCACCCTAGTTTTATATTTCATTACTATCGGATTGTAATTGTAAGGAAATTATATTATTGGTCCTCTCTTACATCATTCAAATTCCCCTTAGAAAACACACGTATTATATACTTTGAATTCAATGAATGGGTGAATTAATGAATGAATATGATATTATATATACGGGACTGATTTTCACGACTGGTAGGCATTTGGATTTTTTTTTAGCAATAACCGGTTTAAAATTATGACGGACCTAATGGTAATGGTAATGGCTGGGTAAAACTTGTTGAAATCTGTCCAGGGAACCATACTATTATGGGTCTACAATTAAAAACGAAGAAGTTATGGTCAGAAAACCACTGTTTTCTTTGATAATAGTCCTACAAAATATAAAATTATAACTTCAAGCTGTAATTATAGAAAATAGTAATATTTTGCATATCTGTTCCTTGCATGAATATTGAGCTTAAGCACTTGGTAATGTATTCTAGCGATTTTAGAAGGGAAACCTATGGGAAATTTGTGCGTCATTGTACGTCACGTTTTTATGAGCCTCTGGCAATATTAAATATTAAGCCATATAGATCTAATACATTATCAATATTTAGGGTTATTAACTAAAAGATCATCCAAATGCCACTCTGCTGATTGGGGAAGTTAAATGCATCATCGTATGTCACACCAATAACCTATCCTCACAATTTAGAGGCTAAAGAATAAGAGGATTGTTCTGGATATTCAGTAGAAATATAGGTTAGGTTAAATCATAAGCATTATATTGACACATTTCAACGTATCAACTAATAATATCCATATAATAACTGATGTTATATTTTAAACTTCATAATACAAAGGAGAAATGACAGGAAATACAATGCATCAGCTAGTGTGTCAAAAATGTAGAAAATTTGAAATTAAAAAACGCTAGAGTTTAGGATAATTTTATACTAAATATCTGTATCATAATGTATCAAATTACTATTGGGATCTTGATAAGTTAGCCGGTTTTTGAAGGTAGAAAAAGCGACTTATTAAAATGAACCTACTACATGGATGAAATGCTACTTTAAAGATTTTGATATTGAGCGTGATGTACGATGCAATATATGAACAATTCTGTTTTTGACGTTTTTTCAAGACTACTTTTGATGAAAATCGGTCATGCATGTGGTTCACACTGAAAATGATTTAAGAGAGATTTTGGTGTGTGTACGTATTTTAGTATAGGTGCGCACTGACAACAAGCATGTTGTACCATATTACGCAATGATTACGTAACAATCATTAACCACATTATTAATATTCAAAATTATTATTAATATTCAAAATTATCATTAACGCATTGATTATTACTTATTGAATTAATTAATCACAGTAGTATGCAAGTCTAGTAAGAGATATATATTCAAGTTATAAACTAACTAACACCCATTACTTCTTTGGAGATGTTGAAATATAAATCCTTATTACCTGTCTCTATGTTATACAGCAAACCACCGAGTCTCTGAGTTATCGAATGTTAGACCGTGTGCCTGCTGTGGACCTGGTGGCTTCAGCTATCGCTAAGGTTGTCATGCCTTACATGAAGGAGCACAATCTGAAGGTGGACAGAATGCTCTACCAGTATGTGGTGGTGAGTGGTCAACATCTTTTGGTCATCAGGGTCTTTTTACTAGGGGCCATACTTCAGGCTGCTAAGATACAGCCTGTCTAGCCTCCTCTAATATTGATAGATATCATAGTATGTGGCAGTTTTCTGGTGTCTTGTTTTCTGGTGAACTTATAATTGTTTCTAGTCACCTATGTACCTTTTACACTTGGATTAAATTTGTGTCTTGTATTTCTCTCTCCTACTCCCTCTAGGACCTGGGTGAGCGACTGGGCCATTCCAATATGAACATTCTCGAGGAGGTGCCCTGGGAAGAAAAGGCTATCGTTGTGATTGGGTGCATTTCTGAGATGGAGGTGGGAAGGCTGTTTGATAATTTTCAAATCAGAGGCTAATCTTATTTGAATGAAGTTTCCTTTTCCTAAATTTGTGTTCCCATCTTTTTTTTTTATTTCTTAAATACCACTTGGTCCTGGGTACGACCATAAAGTGCCTTTCTGTCTCTTTCTCTGTCTCTCTCTACCTTCTTCTCTATTTCTATTTCCTATATCTAACGAGCAAGTCACAGGAGTCCTCCTCTAGTCATCGCTAAAAAAACTACTTCTATTTCCTGGTTATGATCATAAACTGCCTACCTCTCAGCTCTCCCGCCCTTGATATGACCTTTCAATGTGTTGATAAGGGCGTGAAGCAACCAATCTCACTCACTCACTTACTCACTCACTCTTAAATACCACTGTGAGTCCTTAAATATGTAACACAAAGAAAGGGGTCGCTGGGACCCTGCTTATAACGTCATACTAGATATAAATATTCATGAAAAAGCTGTTGTGCTATTTCTAGAGAAGTTACATTAATTTACCATTTAAAAAATAAATGAGACCCTTACCAAATATGTGATGTGACATGTAAAATGAGTCTAAGGTCACCCAAAAATTGATTTCGAGATCATAATATTTAAAAACATTTATAAGATCAAGTGGATTCTCACTGTGTTAACCTTCAGAAAACCTTTCTTTTTTCTTTATAGTACTTTTTATTTTCTCATGTTTAAAAAAGATTTCTGGATGGACAATTACTAGTAAAGTAGCTAAATATATTCTTTAGGATGACTTTAGAAATGCAAAGATATATTACATAAACAGTCCTGTAATTTGGTACGTGTATTCATACGGTGAAAAGCGCTAAATATCTAAAACCTGGAAACACTCTTCAAACTTGTTCTGTGACAACACATATATGTTTGAGTTTATTCCATTTTGTTAGCTTCACATTTCTGTATAGATATTGGAAGATCAGAGCTTTATTTCTTCAGTACAAGATCAAGGCAGTTCTCCGTGCCGTCGAGAAGGCCAAGGTGCCATGGAGTAAAGGCATGACTGCACTAGTGGAGGAGGCTCTGCAGTTGGACCACCCGCTTGTTTCTGATCTGAAGGAACAGAAGCGACTTGTTGAATTCAGGAAGATATTGTTCAAGTACAGCATCCCCCACCACCATGTGCTGAAAGACAACGTTGCAATCGTAAGTGAGCTAGGGTCTATATGAATAAATGCAGTTTTTGTTATAGAAATGTCTTTCTTTTTTGCTTAAAAAAAACCCAACTAGAATCCTGATTTGAACTTGGGAAATATTTGTATCGACTATAGATGATCAAGACCCTTCAATGAATGGAGGTTTTTGACATTACATAACATTTAGTTTCCAACAGTTTTTTTGACAAGTTAGCATATTCCTCGTAATGTTAATTGATGAGTGGGTTCACATGACATGTTTCCCAGGCATCATGGTAATATATGGAAACCTGAAAAATATGTTTCCTTTTCCAGTCAGGAAAAAGTGACTTTGAGAAAAATGCCTCAACTCCGGGGAATTCAGGGAATTGGGTTCTAAAACGGAAACTATAAGTCTGTTGGTTTTGTCCCATATCCATACAGCGTATCTACAGGATAATTGCCTATGGTGGGGTTTTTTTTCAGCGTGGAACATAGTCTCTGCGGTGCCTGGAAAAGCCTTTTATTCAGAAAATAAGTTCTACGCCTGAAAAGTGTCATTTTTGCCGAAGGGCGTGGGAAATCCATCACATGGGGCTTGAATCCTGTTAGAATCTAAATGGCCTTGAAATTCTCAGTTTCTTGTTGGCAGTTGTTCACTCTCCCCTGACCCGCCCCCTCACACCATACACTTGTGTGACTAACAAAGTAAACGTTAAAAAGCGGTGATTGATATTAAATTATCCTCTGATTCCTGAAATATTGGAAATTCATATGGGAAAATCTCGGGGAGAAATCAGGGAATTTTGTTTTCATTAAATGCTGGAAACACGTGTATATGAGTTGTTAATTATCATCAGCTTTTAATGTCTGTTCTCTTCTATTGCAGAAATTAATCAACTTCATTCTCCGTCAAGATCAGTCTACCACATTAGAAGATGCTGTGGCTGTGGCTGCCCATTTCAACTGCCTCACCGAATATATTGTCTACGAACGTCAAATGAAGTATTTGATTTCTAAAAACCGGGTGAGTACTATATGAAGGCTTTACCCTCGTATAAATTCAGCAGGGATATTGATTTTTATTTCCAAGTATTTCCACAATAAGAAATGTTGTTGCCTTCTGTTTTTTAACAGGTCTTCCAGGCCTATCTTAACTAAAACATAATGTATGATCAAGTTACCAAGGTTACAGGATTAAATATCAAAATTACAGAAATCTGCTATCAGTTTTCTGTAAACCTCGCAATTTAACACATCTCTCTCCTAATACGATCTGTGTAACTAGTAGTATTACTTTGACAAAGACAAGGAAAATCAATAAACCCTACTGCGTAGATCGATGGTCGGGGCCAAATTGAGGTTGGTTCAGATAGACAATGGCAACTCCGCATCTACTGAAATCATTATTTTTAAAAACTCGTAAAATAAGTCGAATTTCCCGCAAATTCATTCTTTTTATACCTTAAAAGAAAGCTCAAATTTGAGAAATCTCGTCAAATCTTTCACTTAATGCACTTGTCAATTGCAACCCCCAACCCCGACCCCCGGGATGTCCTGGACATTTTGGGAAATATACCAAAAATCTCCGACAGGAAATTTGTGTAAATTCCCCGAACCTATGGGGCTCATCTTTCATATTATTGAAAAAAAAAAGATTATAAAAAATATAAATCTTGACAAATGACCTTGATACTTCGGTAAACTAATGGAAATCCCCGCCTGGGTGGGGGCATATTTTCTTGGACACCCCCTTACCATTCCCCCATACCCCTGGGGGCAGGGGGTGGGGTGCTTAGCGATATGCTGATTGTTTTCGTCGTTTCACCGAAATATGGTTTACATGACCCCACTTTCATCCCTGAAATAGAGTATTGTAAAAGTGGAGCAAAAATGTAATTAATGATTCGTTGACCTGAGGCCTGGCAATCTCCCACCGTAGCATGGTTACATTGTCAGGTATAACGATTTTGTTACTACGACGTTAAATCTTTGTCACTTTGAGCAGTATAATTAGTATTGCCTTTTATAGTTTCAAGTACAGATAATAGATAAAACTATTTAAAATGAATTTTATTCACCTAAAAGGGTGAGTTGTTAATTGATTCAAGTTTTATTTCGGGGCTTTTCTGCAGAGTAAAACCCTCGTTCTGTTGGTGTACTAGTAAAAAACGGGGCTCAAACGTCTGGCTTTCAAAAAGGTGTTGAGATGAAACAATAATTTTTTACAGGCCTTAGAGGCTAGCGATTTCATCAAAACCCTGTCTCCGGAACACGCAATTAGGATTGGAAATTGTGTGCACTTCCTCGCAAAAGAAGTTCTCAACAGAACTGTCATCTTCCAACTAGAGGTAAATATCGTTATAAATCTTTATCAAACACTAATGGGGCTTTTTGCTAATGTACACACACATTCTTACTCCTACCAAGATATTTTAAAAATTATTATAAGAATGGAATTAGATAATATAATAATGAAATTTTGTTATCAACACTTTTTCTGTTGACTCTCGATATAACCTATAACCTTGTTAGGTCGACAGACCTTTTTATTTTTACTCGGAGAGCTAAACCCAAGTCTTCTACGGCAGATCGGGTTGCTAATTGACATTCCTCTAGATACAAGACCCCCCTATTTTTAGCGGCATGAATTGTCCTACAATCCTATAAATTTGATTCAAGTGTCAGTGCTAATTGGCTGAGATCTACACAGGAATGTGGATAATCATGTCTTATCTGCCTCTAATCCCCGCCCTTGCCCTCGCCACCCTTGGGAGATAAGGGCGTCTCCCTCTGGCTCATTAAGAACCCATCGGAAATCACAGCTGCTCCACTGATTGTTTAAACTTTTTAAAATCTATGATATACCAAATTAAGTAGTGGTGCAAAAGATTGTAATGGTGATGAGAAGAAATTTGGTATTTGTTAGATTTTTGTGTGATATTTATAAGCCAAGATAATGTTTTATATAATGTTTTATACATTAAAACCCTCTGAGCCAAAGTGCCACCCAGTGGTCATCATCAACGACACCTGTTTGTCACATCTGGTCTCTTTCATCAGACCTCCCTGCCTGTCATGCCCCATGCATTGGACAGATAAGGGAGAGGAAGGGAGGAATGAAATGATGAACATTATAAGATAAGATAAGAATGTAAGACCAAACAAACACGCTGCTGGCCTCCGCTATTGCTACCATGCTATGACGTCATCCCACTATGACGATCAGGTTGGATCCCATCCACCTTGGTGATACCTTGGCAACATAGATATGTTGCCAGGGTGTGCACTTGTTGACAAACATTTGTTGTCTTTCCCCTTAGTTCCCCTGATGGGGAGTTTAGGGGAATACTATTTATTACCCATTTCACCCAAGACCATGAATAATGTATATTATTCATGTGTCTTGTGCAAAAATGGTGGTGTGTAATAATAAATAATACTTCCACTACCACAGTAGTGTTTGGCACAGCATGGTTTCGGGTATGGTGACCCTCATCAGGCAAAAAGCTGAGTGACAACACCCTTTGTCACGGTGGAAGACTAGTTTGGCCCTTTTGAAAGGGGTCTCACTAGACATCCAAATATGTGTAGGCCTCTCTGTGTATAGAAATACACA
The DNA here is from genome assembly GCA_942159475.1 of Sthenelais limicola. Classification (NCBI taxonomy): domain Eukaryota; kingdom Metazoa; phylum Annelida; class Polychaeta; order Phyllodocida; family Sigalionidae; genus Sthenelais; species Sthenelais limicola. The sequence continues at coordinate 36,767,155 of OW804098.1, forward strand.
GCCTCCAAGACAGAGGTCTGGGAGGGTGGGAGTGTCATTTTGGATCCTGTTAGGGTTATCCCGACACCTAGAGTAGCATGTCAATTCGATGGAAATGACAATACACCAATCGTCCCAAAGAGAGCTCTGTGTAATCCAAACATATGGTTAAAAATTGTAACATAGCTAGTGGATTAACACAGAGACTCAGAGGGGTTGTGGTGCAACTCTTAGAGGAAGGTGTAAGATAAGAAGGTTCTGTGACATGTGGGACCCTCAATGAGTTTACATGTCAGCATGTAGCCTACTTCACTTTAGAAGATTTTTTGTTTGTGAAATATACATTTTGAATTATGTTTAAGCATATTCTGACAGACGTTAGAATCATTTTGATATTAATTTCTTCAATGTGGGACTTATAGAAGAGAAAATATCAAACAACTCAGTGATTGTGACATGAGGGTCCTTTGCCCTCATCAGCAGAACTGAGTCAAATACCTTAATAAAAATATTTTAAAATCTCAAAGTTCTCCCATTTAGCCCCCTGTCTGACTACAATATCATAATATTATGGCTGACGCTTCTCATTTCTATTTATAGAATTCTAACTGTTAGGTTGCAAAGATGCCAACTAGCTGCCAACCTACCTGCTACTTTGCAGCTGGCGAGGCTAAACTGCAAAAGCTTTGCAGGTCTTTGCAGGCAAACAAGTTAAAAAAATAAAATAAATAGATAAATGGTGAAAACGCTTATTAGCAAAGCAATCTGTCTGTCGACCTCATTTTCGCCCCTGAGGCGAAAATCCAAAGCTGTTAAACTTTTACTTGTCTGACAATTACAACAATAATTATAAAGAAAGGAAAAAATAACATAATTACCTCCACGAACTTTTCTGTTACTGAATTTCGGTTCTATAAGGAAAAGGAGTCACAAAGACTAGTTATGATCTCTTTTGTAGGCTGATAAGTTAAGTAAGCTGTCGCATACTCACATCGCCTGCCAAGTAATCGCCCATGTCCTGACGCTAGAAAATCTGGGTAAGTATCGCCTTTTACACCCGGACTTTATAATTGCTGTGTGCATCGGTTTCAAATACAGTTTTCAATTACAATTTCATTTTTAGGCACCGCACAAAAACATTCCTGAGTGATATGCGTTTTTTACTAACTGATTAAATATTGTATTGGCCAGCAATGAAATAATTATCTAAAGAATTGAATCTAGTTGCAAATCTGATATTTATTATGATGCGTATTATATTTCAGAGTCTGATCTGAGGGAGAAATTCGAGATGGAGCTGGACATTTTACAGAATATTCACTCCCTTCAGGTTGGTAGTATAATTTCTATTGCGACCAAAAGTATCTTACCATATTTAGTCATATAATGTCTTATAGGACACTATTCTGCTACTGTTAAGTGTTTATAGAAGAATTTGAAGTAAAATCGGCCGAGTGTGATATTAAATCAAAGTTTCGGTGGGTCTCCGAAATATAAATGTGGACTTTATGAAGCCCTGTAGCAAAAAGAACCTTTAAAAAATCCGCCAAAATTTTGATCAAATGACTTTTAGATGAGTTGGAAAAGAAGGGATACCCATGTGTCGTTTTGAATGATATGGATTATAGTAGGGTTCCTGGCTAATGCAAAATTTAATTTCCAGTTCAAAATCGTGTAAAAGTTGACTTTTTGCAGGTACCAAATTAAAGCTTAGGATCTTGTTACTCGTGTAAAGTGAAGCCCTGTGTCCTCGCATATTTGTTTGGGACAGCATTTATCATATTCATATACGTGTACATATCTATTATATATTAGATATGTACACATATATGAATATGATAAATGCCTCGTTACGTCCGGCTACTCTCTAGTTTCAGCATAATAGGTTATCATTTTCAGATGTTAACAATAGTTCTTCAGATATGAGGATATTGATAGTTCTTTTGTCCTTGCTCTCAACTTGTTGGCTAGGAGAGCCTTTTATATTTACTGTGAAAATTGTATATATATACGGAGACTTTCGACGACATATCGGGTTGCTAATTGACAGTCCTCTAGATAAGAGACCCCCCTATTTTAAGCGGCATGAATTTTCCATGAATCCTATAAATTTCCATGCATTAAATATAGCCAGACCGCCACCTTTTGGTCTAATTTTCGGAAATTTAAATTAATTTTTTCCTTTCAAAAAGTAGGAAATTGGTTCGATTTTTCTGCAGTTTCTTTGATCTTCTGGAATGCCTATTTGTGTTCCCCAGAGAGATATTTGCTCTGCCCTGGTCTGCCGCCCCCCCGCCCTCCTCGCCGCCAGGGGGCGTTCCCCAGAGGGCCCAGATCTGCCTCCACATCTGGCTTACATTAGTCATTAGCTGTAGGCTTTATCTGATATCAGCATGTAGCCTACTTCACTTTAAAAGTTTTTTTGTTTTTAGATGGAATGCAACGATAACCGATCTACTCGTTGGGATCACATGCACTCGTAGTTGAAATGGTTGTATCATCACGAGTGGCGTAGCCACGAGTGATGATACAACCGTTTCAACTACGAGTGCATGTGATCCCAACGAGTAGATCAGTTTGAGTTTGCATTCAATATTTATATCACAACTAATATGTTACAAAATGATTTATTTACCTTTCATGGCTTGTGGGTTCGCATGGCTTTCCGCCATGTTTGTTTATGCCATCCAGAGTATTACCGCGAGATTAATTTGGTTGTGGTGTCTTAGGCTATGTACTTGTATCATATAAGTATGGAATCTTTTTCTTATTTTCAATGCTTCCCACCACCCCACCCCCCGGCTACCGTACATTCATGTAAACATGGATGTACGGTAGCGCCAGAGCGGCTTGTCTCGGAACTAAAATGCGGCAATCGCGATCGATTCAAATCATAACACACCAATCGAAAGTGGTAAATGGGCTTATGTCTTCTTTTCTAGACAATATTGTTCCAGTAATCACTAGCTAATATCGTTGCTTACTAATATATGGTAGGAGTGAGCGTGGATACTAAGCTGAATAAGCATGTATTTGGTGGGCAGAGACAGCTATAAATGTCGTTCTCGGTATATAGGCGTTTGACCGTGATAACCGGTACGACTGCTTTCGGCCTTTTGATTCTGCCGTTGGCAGCTTCTGCTTACAGAAGCGGTGGGTCGCGGGAAGTCGAGAACACTTTATGAAAGACTCAATCTGATTGGATAATACAGCACACGTGACGTGGAGCAGCCGACAATTTCGAAACTGGCGCCGTGCAGTGGAAACTTAATGCACCAATCAGAGCCAAGATAACAAGCGTCTCCGGTACTAGGCGGAACACACATGTACTTTTCCGAAACATTATTCATAGTGCGGATCATCGAGTTGCCAGGTTGATAATAAGCCAAGTTGTGATATAATGCGAAATATACATTCTCACAGTCGTTAGAATCATTTTGATATTAATTGCATCAATGTGGGACTTTTAGAAGAGAAAATATTAAAGTTTGTGAATACACATACACATCTCCCACTAGTGACTGGTCTGTATGTCCCTGCTCCTTGGTCCCCCTTGGGAGTACAGATAAGATAAGGCCTCCTCCTCATGGACCCAGGTGGCAGGTGTTATAACAGAGCTAGTGCAGGCATGCAATTTTTTTAATTGTATGACATATTATTGCAACGCATGTGTCAATATATTCTCCTTAACATAAGAATACTTTTGTTCTTTGTCCCATCATTCTATCATGCTTAGAAACCAAGATAATGTTTTATACATTAACTCCTCTGATATGTGTTGCTCTTTCACAAAGCGCCGTCCAGTGGTCATGATCAGTGACACCTGTTGGCCGTCATCAGTGCCCCCTGTTGACCGTCAGCTTCTGACACATCCTTCTATCACATCTGTTCTCTTTCATCAGACCTCCCTGCCCGTCATGCCCCCATGCATTGGACCCGGCATTGGACAGATAAGGGAGAGGAAGGGAGGCATGAAATGATGAACATTATAAGATAAGAAAATCTAGGCCCTCTCTCTAATCATGAAATTGACTTCTTTAAGAGAACCCATTATGATTTCTATCACAAAAGTAAATCATGAAATATCTCTCTCCCTCTCCCTCTCCCTCCCTCTCTCCCTCTCCTCTCTCGTTCACTCCCCCTCTCTCTCTCCTCTCTCTCACACAATCTTTCCTCCTCCTGCACCAATCAGAGCCAAGATAACAAGCGTCTCCGGTACTAGGCGGAACACACATGTACTCCTCCTCCTCCTCCTCCTCCTCCTCCTCCTCCTCCTGCTCCTCCTCCTCCTCCTCCTCCTCCTCCTCTGTAGCAGGCCGTTAGTTCTTCGTCCTGCCGTTAGGGGGGGGGGGGGGGGTAAAGCGGTGAGGAACAACATAATCTGTCTCTTTTCTCTCCGAGCCAATTTTCGCACCTGAGGCGAAAATCAAAAGCTGTTAAATTTTTACTTGTTGGGCAGTAGTTGTTGCCTGACAAAAGCTGAATAAAAAGTAAGGTCGTCCCACATTTTGTCCTCTATTTTATTGCTGACATATACATCTTCATTATTTGCAGTTAGAATTCGATGAATTCGTGACCTATGACGACTATCTATGTGCGACTAGGAAGAAGTTGTTCGAGAAGATGGCTGTTTTATACCTGTCCACCAAGCCAGATGAAAAATTGAACAAACAGCCCCCCGTAAGATCTGTTCCACATACCTACCTTACAATTAATTATCTTTGATACCTTATTACCGTAAGGTCTTTCTAACCAAAATACCCTTAAATTAAATGTATATTTCTCTTGTTAAAACAACTATTCTTACGAAATAGTCATTTTTTTTTTCAGTTCAGTTTTCAGGTGGTTTCTAAAAATAATAAATTAAAAGTTACCATAACCCCCCTACCTTGTTTTCAGCTATATAAAACGGAAACACACTTAGCTTTTTTTATCTAACATGTTAATGATTGGGGAAATAGGCTACCAACTGGTTGAAACCACTCGTGGTTTTCGGTTGAAATTGATGTGGAATGATGAATTGATTCTGCTGTGCGTTTTTTTTGTTTATTTAAATAACAGTTTGGTCCGACGTTTCGGAACATTTAGATATTAACTTATTTTGAAATTATGATTATGGAGTTTTGGTGGAAAATGAAATGGAGACTTTGTGACTGAATGCAAAGTAATTGGGCCCCTGGATCGATAAAAAAAAACCCAATCTCCAGTAATGATTGTAAAATTTTTAATCCTGTACGAGGAGGATGCTGATCCCATCTATCTATCTTCTAGAGTTTCACGAAGTTTTAATGGATATCCGAACCTGAGACCTGTGTCATTCATGAAATCGATGCTATATTATATAATGTCAGGTATTTTGTAAATTCAGGAATAACATCTTCAGTATTTCTACTAAAATCATTATAACTTTGTCTATTTTCCCCCAAATTCTATCATTTTTAACTAAAAAAAACACGAACAATTCTCAAATTTTCAAAGACTTTGTTCGATTCGTTCAAAAGCCAGACCGTCAATTGGAAAAAGGTATTGTGACAGAGACTCAACAAATGTTCAATAAAGGGAGTCGTTGGGGGTAAAAGAGTATGTTTTAAAAATTTCCAGATTTTGCCCTAGCCAGAAATATTTCAGTATTTTTGCCCTCTTTTATCCCTGCTGTAATGATTTATCCCATCAAAGAGTTAAATCTAATCTCACTTGTCACAAGTCATACTTGTTTCATACATGAAATAGCTGCTACTAATCTGATATCTAAGCTAATATCAGCTATTTAGCTGCAAAAGATCTTTGTTTTCTGAAGTAGCCTATAGCTTATAATATGGGGTAAATGCGCAAACCGACTATGATTTGAGCATCTTAAGTTGTGTTAAACTACCGGCTATTATTCAATTCAATATATCATTTATTTGCACCTACAATTAAGTGTACAACAAAGAAAACACATCTGGAAGTAGACTTCCAGTATGTTTTACTGAGCCTAAGAAAAGTGAAATTAGGTGGATTTGGGTTGGATTATTTTAGAATTCCTTCATGGCTTCTAGTAGAGATATTTCCTTTGTCTAAATTATCTCTATTTGTTGCTTAAAAATGGCTGAGATTTAGAATATGTTTCTGTCTTCTTTTATTTGAATAAAGTAGGTTCATGGCGAAATGTTCTTGATTTACATTAGATCTCTTGTTCTGGTTGAGAATAATGTGTAGCTCTGAGGCTTGTTTGTGATTCGGTCCCTTCTGTTACAACGATGCTCCTGGGGATTTATTTAGAAAGCTCCACAGGCGTGGGTAACCAATGCTTCATGATCAAATTCCCTTGGTGAGCAGAGTCTGAAGAAAAGCTTTGTATTTTTATTCGGGGAGACACGTTTATACGTCATTTACGGTAACATGATAAGAATGGGGAACCCTGAATTCTGGAAGAACATCTCAAACCCACGGGACGGTATTACTTTGCACGTGGCAATGTTGACAAACCCAGCTTGGTCGGTAAGCTTTTTTCTGGTGCTCTGGGAGTCGGCACCTCTTTTGTGACGTAAGCCAGTTGACAGCTCTCCGCTCGGCCGGTTGAAAGTAAAAGTAATGGAATCTGAATGAAGGAAACAGAACGGAACTTTTTTGGGTGTTTCTGCATGTTATAGAAATGGTTGAAAGTAAAAGTAATGTGATAAATCATGTTTTAAATATTTAGATGTTTATTAGCAAATATAAATGATTCGATTTAGGGAATTTTATGATTATTAAAGTTGTTTAAGAACAAGCTGGATTAAACCATGAGGCTTTCATAGGGTATTAATCCCTAGGCATTGTTAATCCCCCTTATGGGCGCCTAGGAAGCTATCCCAGACCCAGGGATTATAGAGGGTTAAAAGTTACGTTAAAAGTAAATTTTTAAAAAAAAAGATTCTAAATTTTAAAAGAAAGTTACAAACTATTTATCCTAGCCTAGCTTACTACTTTTTTGTTTTTACAACACTTTTTTTTTTTTTTACGAACGACTGACTTTTCCGACCAACTTTCAACGTTTTTTCCGACCAACTTTCAACTTTTTTTTTCAAAAAAACTTTCAACTTTTTTTCCGACCAACTTTCAACTTTTTTTTTCAACCAACTTTCAACTTTTTCCGACCAACTTTCAACTTTTTTTCCGACCAACTTTCAACTTTTTTTTCGACCAACTTTCAACTTTTTTTACGACCCACTTTCAAATTTTTTACGACCAACTTTCAACTTTTTTTACAACTACCCTCCCCCTTCTTCATCCTTCCCCCTACTCCTCTTCTCCCCTTCCCTCTTCTCACCTCTTGCTTTAAGTTATCATTTTCCTCCGTTTTAACTCCATAACGCCACAACGATTGAATACTATTACTTATGCCCCAAAAACGATTGAAAGCCCATACTTCAATTAATTCAGAAAGTTCAACTGTTTATAAGTAGATCTGATCTATCTATCTGATAGATATCATATTAAAAAATGCGACTAGTATCATGTACCACGCAGTCAAACTTATACATCTGACACCAATTGATATGAGGGGAATATGAACTGGACAGAGGAAAAGGCTGATAAAAATGACATGAGGGCAGCTGTATCGTCGACTCGAATTGGGTCGGTAGACCCTTCTCAGGAATGTTAGTAAAAAAAAACGATTTCATGCTGTCTTGTCTCCTTCAATTCTAGAAAAATCTTTGTGAATGCGTCAGGGATCGGAAGACAAGGAAGATCTCAACATGGAATGGGAGCAGAATGTACAGGTAGAGTCTGTTTTTCTACCCCTGAAACTCTATAGTCCTACCTAGAAGTTGAAAAGACTATTGTTATTGCACTTTATTACTTATTACCTAAATATGTTTTCTTTATAGGGGACACTATACTGAAGGTGTTATGAAACAGACTGTTATTATTGATATTGACATGGATATTAGCATTAATATTGAGACAAAAAAAAATCTTTTTTTCATTCACTTTTAATTTACATTGTTAGTTCTGGAACATAACTCTATTACAAACTGTACTGTACTGTACTTACGAATGTAAGATTCCACTGGCTCGCTCTTTTGGCCCGGTCTTCATACGCTCTTTTATTTTCCCAGAGCGACTAACAAGCGAATCCAGAGCGGTCTAATAGAATAGGTTACTGCGCTTTCTATACGCTCTTAAAAACGGCTATTTGCGCTTCTTTTTGACGTTGCGCTCATATCTGCTGTGTTTGATTTGAGCGCAGCAAGACAATGCTCTTTCTACCTGTTAAACTAGCGGACCAAGAGCGCAGGGTGAGCGCACAAACGCATTTGCTATTGATTTCATATAGGAAACAAGCGCACCAGTAGAATCGCTCTGCGCTTGTATTGCGCTAAAAATATTAGCGGATGAAGAGCGAATGACAAGCATACTATAAACAAGAGGGAGCCATGAGCACATATACAAGCGATCCAGTGGAAACATACCTTAAGATCTCTTTAGACTATTCTGAATCATGATTGTAGATGCATACTTTGTAATTTACATGCACAGAAAATTTACATGCACAGAAAGTTCTATACGTAGTTTAGGTAGAATAAGTTATTATGTAACCAAGAGAAGAAAAAACAAGAAAGGCATGGTATGAAAGACCGCATTTTGAGATGATTACAACCTTTTTCATTTTGTCTAAACTATCTTATGACATATTTTATTAAACATATTTCATTTCGAAAAACAATTCCACACAAAATGGTGTTTCATGCTCCCGAAAACCATATGTTATAAAGGCAGTATAGCAATAATACAAAATTACTTTACTATACGGTATATATAGACATTAATTCGCCCCGAAGTAAACCAATTATCATTTTAATTTGAATCACTTTTTTTGTGCCGATACGAAAATATAATACCTTGAAGCTATCCGCATAGAGATAAAACCGCGAAGTATACCTTTCATTAAGAGAAAGAATAAAGAGAATTCTCTTATCTTTTCTTTTCTTAGCCAGTCATCACTACAGTCGACTGTTTACTATCTGTCTGTGTCTCATATGCTCCCTCACTTTTCCACCCTTCTCTATTTCTGTATTTAGTCTGCATGTCCGCCATTTTGAATCTTGATTCGTTTGGAATTATGTGAGTTGTATGTCAGTGTAAAAGCTATAGAAAACATGTTTCTGCTCAGCATGGAATATTTAACAATGATCTCATGTAAATTTTTATAGCCATATCTTTGTACATGTTTCCATAAAATAAGACATCTTTCCCATCATACATTTGGTTTTTACTTTTCAAGTTAAAGGTAAACTTGAAAAGTGTTTGAGTTGTAAACTTTCGTTTTCGTTTCGTCATTACCACATAGGTAATAAGGCATTGCAGCAGGGGCCTGTTGTATAAGCTAAGGAAGGAATTGTCTGTGTGAATTCAGGACTACGCTTTCTTCCCTTCCTTTGATTGGTTGGAATACAGATTCCTACCCATCATCGATAGTACATAGGCTACTCCTAAAAGCTGGAAATTTCATAAATATGAAGGATTTTTGGCTTCGTAAAGAGGAAATTAATTTCTTGTTTATCATCTTCGCTCTCAGATTTGCAGACCTAATTAAGATTCCACGATACGAATTCAAGGGACAACTTGCGTTGTATGCGGCAGACAATGGACAAGTTAAAAAGGCCATTGATACAGCGAGGTAATCGTTGTTTTTGTTGTGACGTTTTTATTTATTAATCTTATCGGTACATCTCGATATTCCAATCATCCTCGATTTTAATTGGATAATCTCGGATGATTTCCTAGGAGATTTGGTTACGTAACATAGATATCAATGTTGTTGAATTTATTTATGCTTTCCTGGTTGTTGAAATGTGTTTTATCTAATTTATAAAGTGATAATAAACGTGCAGGTAACACATTAGCTGTATTATTTTCACTTTAATCAGTATTTTATGGAAAACAAATATAATATATTTGATTCTGGCATGTACAGTTTCGAACAAACCCGCTTCTGCCATCTGTTTATTTACTTCATCCGTTGATAATACTTTGATAGATTCGTAACACATTGGTCTTTTCATGAGAAAACTCATGGAACGATCCGATGATTGACTCCATAATTAAGTTGTCAAATAATGTTTCCTGTTCCCGATTTAACATTTAAAATTGCATTCTCAGCTATTATAAATAAAAACAAATCTTAACAAATTCACTCAGATTTTGACTTATACGAATGGATTTATAAATATTCTGCTGCATGTGTACCGTATGTTTATACAAAACAATTTTAAGTCTAATCACCGAGGAAAAAACTGCTGCTGGTGAGTGATAATAAGGTAAGCCATCGCATCGCCATGAAAGGATTCGGGCGGGTCCTCAAAATACACATGAGGAAAATTTTAGAAGCCCTTTAGCAAAAGCAACTGAACGAAATCCTCAAAAATGTTGGTCAAATGACTTTTAAAATTTAATGGGTTGAAAAAGAATACAAGAAGTAGAAAATTTTCAGTTTTTAACCGACGTTTAACTGCGAGTGCAGCTTTAATCCTTGTCTTTGCTCCGGGATCTTCTTAATTAGCACGACAACTTAGAAGGAACTCATTAAAAGTGAGAGTCGTCAAGTAAATAATGAGACTGTCCACCCCAACCTCATCTCCTTGCAGGGAAATCTATGCTGAATTCCCCGGGGAGTACAGTGCCAGTGTAATTAATAAAGTGGCCATGAGATTTTGTCACCTGCTGGCTACAGGAAGATTTTGGGAAAGCTGCAATGATGTTCCCGATATCGCCTCTGTGATACTTGAATTTGCCGCCCTTCCAGTGTTCCACTGTAATCAAGGTAATTTGAATTTTCTGATGTCTGGCTTCTTTTTGTACATCCCCTTAGGTTCGATTGAAGAATATTTTGAATTGAAAAGTGTGGGAAGTTTCATTGTATGTTAATGTCCTGTCACCCTTTAGCCTCACGAGTTTCTCGACCATAACAAAGACAGAGATAGAGCTATACAAACAGACCGAGCTATACAAAACAGCTGCATAAATACACGGATCATTACCAAGGTAGACTGGCGGGCAAAAGGTTGACAGGACATTACAATGAATGGTATTACCTTTTAGGGGAATTAAAAATCTTTTAATGTATGTTAACCAAACGCTGAGTCTCCTTGGCCTAGGACGACACATCCGTCCGTTGGGCTTAACCATTGAAACAACTCAACTGGGCCATCACGGGACATGGGACTTACCATTGTTTAAACAAGGTTACAAATTCTGGATTGTAACCAGCAAGACGTGACATTAAACTATTACGTAATATCATGCACAGAATCGATGAGTTTTTTGGTACAGAATGACTTCTGTACACAGAAGTGACATGTTTAAATTACAGAATGACTTATGTACACACAATTTGTGAGTTTGATGTTCAGAATGACTTATGTGCACAGAATTGATACGCTTTAGGTACAGAATAACTTCTGTACCAAGAATTGATGTATTGTTTGTCTTTTGTGACAGAATGTAACTTTTTCAAACAAAATAGTGGATGTTACAATCGGCGCCCCATACAATGGACCTTATAACAGCAACTTTATGAACTCCATTTTCGTTTATGTAATATTATGTCACGTCAGCAAGCAATAAAAGATTTATCCCCAACTCAAAACTGAGTTTGTTTAACTGCTATTTACCGGAAGTCTGTAGGAGGTAGACGGAGGGAATGTGATCCAACAAAGTCACCAAGTGCAAAAAAAGCCAAAAGTATTGTCTTACCTGTTGCTGACATGAAACATTATTTGTGGCAGATTGTTCAAAATGAATACATACATGAAGTATATTCTAAAAAGTATCTTCTGTTTCATGAATGCATCAAGTTTCAAGTGCCCTTGGCCTATGCTTAGCCCTTTTTATCGCCATTCTTTATTACAGACCTACTTCAGAAATATGCCCATTTTTACGGCGCATGCAAAATCGCTTTCTCCGTCGCTCAACAATGCGAGACTGGGGATTATGAGCGCTCCCTCAAGGTGGGTATCTGAAATACAACGTATTTCGAAATTATTTCTGAGTGAGGAACACAAATTGCTATTGTTTTGGTCAGCTGGGTCATAAGATAAGATAAGTACTACTTTATTTATCGAATAGGACAATACAAATGACAGTTTAGTCCTGATTCATTTTTTTAATCAGGAGAACAGACGTTATTTCACAATATTTTGAGTATATTGGAAGTATTTCAAAACAAATTAGCTTACATAACATTACAGGAACACTGCTGATTCAATGTATAACATATCTTATGGAATTGGTGAATCACACACATTTTAGAAGAGAGTTTGTTTGAATAATTTATTTCAGCAAGACATTATGTAACAATGTTCTCAGTTCAAGAAATATGAAATATGAAAAAATAGCAGTAGGATTGATGTACATATCGATTGGACCGTTAGATACTTGATTGTTTCCTTAAAATTATAAATAAAAGTGGTGCTGTTGATGATCTTCCACTAACAATACTGAAGGGCGAGAACCAGGTCTAATTCATGCTCCCCTCTCTGCTACTTTTAGAAATCTGGAACGAGCAAAGATCCTTACGAAGAGTGGACTTTCGACAATTATTTTGAGGAGGATGGTCTTGTCATGGATTCTTCCATAGCTTTGCCTTTGGCTTACCAATATGTTTTATCTTCCACTTCGCCTGGTTGTAAGTTTGAGCTTTTTATTATTTCATCATTAAATGTGATGTGTCACAGAAAAATGAGTCTCGAGTCGCAAAATTGGTGTTCCACAGGATCTAATTGTAGGAATGTTTTCCTTTTTGAGGTATTTAGCGCTTTTCACCGTTTATACATGTACCAAATTTCAGGACTGTACAAAATATATCTTTGCATTTCTAAAGGCATCCTAAAGAATATATTTATCTACTTTACTAGTAATTGTCCATCCAGAAACCTTTTTTCAAACATAAAAAAAAAACGTGAAGGGTGTATAGTCACAAAATATATTTATTTATAAGACGTTAGTCATGGCTGTGCATTTTGTAGTGAATCTCAACCAATCAGAAAATCAATTGACTGTTAATTGTTCATACGTATGTAAATATCCCATGTGTGAAGGAGAGTCATTGAAGGTTATATCAGGGGCGGGAGAGCTGAGAGGGAGGCAGTTCATGATCTTACACAGGAAATAGAGATAGAGCTAGACTGAGAAAAATAGACAGAAAGGCAGGAAGACAATTTAAATGGCGGACACTTACATGCATGTGGGCGTGTTTACATTGTACCTGTACTCTTATCCATAAATATTGTATAAAAGATACAGATATAATAAAAGAAAGCTAGTATAGCCAATCTGCTTATAAATGGCTTTAAAGATGTCCTGCGGACAACCACTTTTCGATGTTAAGGTTGTCTCCATGTGCCTCCATAGACCCTGTCACCCACGAGGTAGGCACATGCATCATGCCCTCAACCTGCACCTACATACAGCGCATCCAATGACCTGTTAGACATTTGTTCTTATAATTGTTTTCCATAATTATCTAAGGAAAATAAATTAATATGAAGATAGGGCATGGTGTTGTCACATATATCCTCAAGTTTGGTGGCAATATTAGATGTTTTTCTGTCTCTAAAATGACTTTTATTAAGGGTACTTCTCTGCGTCCATTGGAACCTGCACCCACATAATGTAAACACAGGTGGCTTGACCCCTCTTCCGGTCAAATTTACCCAAGACCCTCTGCGTTGGCCCCTCTCCACTAGTCACCAAATCTGAATTCAGATAACTCGTATTACAAAGTGTAAGTATTTTCTCCTACTGTAACCCTAGATCTGGACACCAACCCGTCAGATGCTTCCGTCGTAAAGGAATTGGAGGATGAGGATCTTTCCCAAGCCGTCGACCAGCTCAGCAATGGAGCAATATCCATGGTAACGCACTTGAGGGAAAATAACCAACTCTGGCTGTCGCTCAGCTTCAGTGTGGACGGACTGTACATGGTGCTATTGAAACTTCGTGAATCCCCAGCTGCTAGTAAACAAGGAGTCCAAGAGGTAACATCTAAAATTTCAATTCAATTCAATTCAACATCTTATTTATTTGCACCTGTGATATTGGTGAAAACATTCTTGCAATTTTCGATAGAAAAACACTTTCCAAATATTTGTATGTCAGATTGCAACAGTATCTATCCCATGATGCACTGTAACAGACATGCGCAGTGGCATGTGCAAATCTCCTATTGGCCCTATTGTCATGCAGCAGGCCCAATGTCATAAGGAAGGGGCGGGGGGAGGGGGCGGTCACGGCATTTCTATTTTCTTACTACGATGCATCTCAATTGAGTGGAGCATACCGTCATGGCTTCCACCACGCATCATTAAAAGTTCTTGAAATGAATATATTTTTTTAAGGCCCTTAAAAGTTGTTAAATTTGGTTTAAAGTCCCCAAAAAGTCATTACAAATTGTAGAGATGTTATAATTTCCCAATCGGCTTCATAATTCAGTTCAAATACACCAAATTACCCATGAACTATAATTACTCATCATTAAATAAATTAATTGCAGTATTGTGCAACAAAACCACAGTGAACCACGACCATTTATTCTTTTATGTATATTTGCTATAATAAAATACTTGTTGTCAGTCGGATCTCGAGATTCAAAGCCTCTGGTCTCCATTCATTTCTTTTTATGCAATAGCTCTTCCCTATTCCAACAATCTGTTCACATTCATTCATAAGTTATATTAACGATATATATTGAATCACTAAGTTGATAATCCAAGCTGCTAAAGTACCTTTCCTGGTATGTTATATCAGAGAATGTTTGTGGACTAATGGAACACATGTATGTTATGATATAAGAAATTATAAGCGTAAAATTGTATCATAAATTAGTTTATTATTATTTAGGACGAAATGGAAGGCCTACTCTGGAGAATTGTCTGTCCTTTTCGGGCTTATGTAACTGTTATTGAAACATGAATAAAAATTCAATATATATAACGATATAACAATTGTTGTGCAGGTTGAGGAGCAGGCGGTGGCGCGAGCAGCCATGTTCAAGAAGATCACGTCTCATGGTTTACGTTCTGTCAATGCTGTAAAGGACGAGATTACACAGAAGGTTGTCATCATTTTTCTTTTTATTTGGCTCAGCATTACTCTCAACTACCTCCTTTTAGAGCGGTGTTATGGCATTAAACGACTTATGCAACATGAATATAAAACCACCTAACATCTAGCACTTCTAAGCATAAATAACACTTAATAATCGTTTGTCAACATAATTGATAGGATCAACTGATGAATACAAGAAACGCGATCATTCCTATTGCAGGAGGTTGGATATTATTATATAATAATACTAAAGTATATAGTATTGAGTCATATCTAACTGCCTGATGAGGTGGGGTTCGAATTTATAACTATATCAGTGAAATCACCCGAAAATGTACAATTGGCCTTCTCCAATCCTCTCAAATACCCCAAATTTAAGACAAAAATGAGGTTCAAAATTCAGTTCAACACAGCCAAACAGATTGTTTAAAACAAGGCAATATCAAATATATTCCGATATACCTAGTATTGGCCATTTTCCAGTCTAATTTAGCAGAATTTACTAAATGTGTAGGATCTGCCGATTGTACATATTCTGAAGATCTGACCCATATACTGGTATGCCTTTGTTACTGATTAGCTGTTATGTTAACTACAGCTGTTTAAGCAGAGGAACTTTGACAGCCGCCTCGGCTTGGCTTTCATGATGGATTCTCCGACAACAGACGCAGCCAACAAATTGATGACTAATATGATGAAAGAAGCTACTCCACATTTTAAACAAATTTCTGTAAGTGCAGTCTCTTGGTATACCATGTCATTATACAGTTAATTGCCACCATAATTAATAGTTTGGAGATATATTAATATTTACTTAATGGTAAATTGGTACAACTAGGGTAAGATAAAAGGTAACGAAGTAATAGAGTTGTACACAGACAGGTAACAGGTTAATCATTGCTGTGTCTATTCTGCTATCGCTTGATGATTTGTTTTCTCTCTCTATCTATTCTAAGAGAATCGCACTAATTGGAGAGATATTTGCCACAGTCAATGCTGATTTGAAAATCCAGAACTTCTACTGTGAAATTAGGAAGAAATCCACCTGGGCTCATGAGTTGAAAAGGATCGGGGTATGTATTCTTTCATTAAAGGATATCCATTGTCCTCTTATGTACCAAGCCTTTTCAATGAAGTTATAAATCTAATAAGCTATCTTGAAGCAAGTAAATGTAAAATGTATATAAATATTAATTTAACATCTGCTCTTGGTGACTCTATACTGACCCAACTTATATATGGTTTAAAGTATATGTATATTAAAGTATAGATGGCGTAATATAGTAAATAGATCGTGGTGTAATATGACCATCACTATGGAGACTTTCGAGTCTTCATTACATGGTAGCAGTTTGGAGAAGAAGGGTTAAGCAGCTTGCTTCGTCTATATATGGTTTAAAGTATAAGGTATAAAACTATATTTTGTCTTAAGGGCCTGGTCCACTAAGCCAATTCTCATGCGATTCTCACAGAACTTAGTGCAAAAGAGTCCTCTGCGGCGCAAAATCGCGTGAGAATTGGCTTGGTGGACTAGGCCCTTTTTATATCAAATTCCTTGTGTGACAGGTCATTTTGAAAGATGATACGGTACTTAACACTGTCCATGGAGCTATGTCTCTGCTCCCGATGATGACTGAACAGAAATCCGTGGGCATCAGTCTCCTTACGTCTTATGCCAGGTAAGTGATACTACTGTGATATCGTAATGGGGCGGATCAGTCTAGGCCCAAAGATGAGAGAGTCCCTTAAGGTGACTCAGTACTGATCTTGTGTATTCAATACATATAGCTCAGTACTGATATATGTGTATTCAATGCATATAGCAGGGAATATCAGCATTATGCAGACAAAGTATGTATGTTAAGTCTTGATATAAACATTTCAGATAGAAAATGTATGCTGATTTTTGGTGTGGGAGTTAGTATCTACGATCCCTATACATCCATATTAAATTTCATTAAAATTTATGGAGCCATATGTGTATAAATCAAATATTTATTAAGAATTTTCTCATTTTTAGCCAATTTTCTCATAATTAAGTTGTAACACAAAAAAATCGGCCTGGAAATTCATGCTGATTTTTGGTGTGCGAGTTAGTAACTATGATAGCTGTGTCCATATAGAATTTCATCAAGATTTATGAAGCCATTTTTGTTCAAATCAAATATTAATCAGGAATTTAATTTTTTTCCCAATTTTTCTCATAAATAAGTCGTACTATAGAAAAATTTAGCCTGGAAAGCCATCCTGATTTTTTGTGTATGAGTTGGTAAATACTGTATCTACATTCATATTAAATTTAAAAAATATTCATCAAACAGTTTTTTTTAAAAACGCTGATTGTCATCAGCCAAAGTCAATTTTGCTAGTGCCCCACACTGCCACTAGGGGGCTTCCAGGGGGCTAACTCAGGATCTGAGGAAAAAAACCATTATCTGATGATAAGTATGTATATGTTGAATGTCTGGGTGAAATTTGATGTCTGAATTCATGTCAGAACCATTTTAAACGAATTATGTTAATAAATCACTCAAATGTAGTAAAATTACTCAAATATGATTCATTATTTCTATCTCCATACTGCCATAGCATGAAAACTAGCCTGGTGACCTATGTTTTTTTTTCACTCAATAATGATTATTTCATGTCAACTATCGTTGGTAAAAATCTTAGAAAAATTCATCAATAATCAAAATCACTACTGAGTCACCTTAAAACGGAGGGAAGGCCTCTCACCTCAAACCGCAAAGTGACATTATAATTCCATTAAGACCGCAATATGTCATTATAATCCCATTAGAACGCCTAGTCCTAGGCTAGGAAATCGAATAGCGAAGTAGGCGTCCAATCACTGACATACCATTCTTATCTGATCTGAGGGTTTGAACCTGGACTGGGATAGTAGTCAAAGGTTTGTCAGAATGTTACCTACTAACCTTCCCGCCATTATACATAGCCACTTAAATTGTACCCACAAATCTCACATTTGTATCAAATATTATAACCATAACATATACCAGGACACTCGGACTAAAGAACTATACAACCCCTGGTCCCCACCTAGATACCAGTGGGCTTATCTTTATCGGATTCATTAAGACAAGGAAGGCCCGTATCTGACCTCACCTTGTTGACCAAGTAGTTAGTTATTTATCCCATTACACTAGTCGATTTTGTCAGTCATCTGGAAGAGCTATGGGTAACATAGAAGAGAGCCACCCTTTTCCCGGCAAAATTATATTATCGTCATATTATACTGTTGAGGGGAGGGTGAGAGAGCTTGTTTGCAGGCACACAACGTATGGATTGTGTACATATGAAAATCGTTCCCCAGACCTTAATGTCCATTAGAATTCATCTGTTTTGAAAAAGGAAAACAGTTCGGTTTTTGTCTTGATTTTCTCCTTTTCTCAAGTAAACCCAGTTCATAGTGATTCGGAGATGTTTGTTTTTGCAGGTTGTCGTGATATTTTCACACTTTGAATGTCCATTAATAATCGAAGCACCATTAAATTTGAAAAAGGAACACATACCTGTTATAGTCTTGATTTTATTTGCAAGTGTCACTAACTGAACTTAAAGTTGAATCTCTTTAGTATAGCAATCCTGAAGTGTGAAATACTGTCTTTTCTCTTGCTTCAGGTCATTCAACCTGGATGAAAACAATGTGCTGTTGCGTTACACGGAGAGCCTCCTCCTGCCAGCCAAATCTCCACATCACAGTGAGTCTCGAGATGCACTACCCTTGAAGATACAGTTACAGAGAGTTCAGGAAGCCATAGGGAAGATCACTTTGGAAGATGAACTCATACAAAAGCTCATTGAGATCCTCATGAAAGTAAGTACTCACTCCTTGCATACAAGAACTAAGAAACTCATCGGTGAATCCCGGGTAGTTCTCTATACTCTACAAAATGACCTTTATATAGACAAACATGAATACATTTGATACACTGCCCTGAAATCTGGTACACGTATTCATGCTACAAAAAGTGTTAGGTACACCAAAAATGAAATCATTCCACAAATACACCTTGTGAATGAAACACTTGGCGATTTTGCGACTTGTGGCTCATTTCCCTGTGACGCATCACATATATGTACTTACAAGAGACTTGACTTCGACTAAAATAATGTACACGTATTTTCTCTTTGCTCCTTTCAGGTCGACCCCTACGACTATGAGCGTCTCATGTTCATCTTAGACCAGGCGATCCGTGTCAGCCCATCTAATGATGACTTCAAGACGAAATATCGCCTCCTCGAGTTCCTACTCGCCTACAAGCGCGTCGCCCCACCTTCTGCACAGGAAATCAATTACAGGGCACCCGTAGACGAGCTTGATGTGGGTGATGTCGAGTCAAGGATATCCCCTCTATCAAAAACAAGACTACCTTTTCACCCTCTTCTGGAGGACCAATCGATCGTTTGGAAGATCCTAAGTCAGTGGTTTTCTTAATCTCGGAGTCTTACGCTTTTATATATAATATGATTATATGGGTCAGATCTTCAGAAAATGTACAATTGGCAGATCAACACATTTAGTCAATTAGACTAAAGAAATCGTCACCACTAGGTATATATGTGTATATCTGGTTTTGCCTTTCAAACAGTCTTGTTTGGTTATGTTGAACTGTATTTTGAACCTGATTTTTGTCTTAAATTTGGGTTATTTGAGAGGATTCGTGAAGGCGAATTGTACATTTTCTGGCGATTTCCCCCATATGTAGATCTGTGGGTGGAAAATGTGCGTTGTTCTAGGGGATGCTTGTATTACCTTTTGGTTGATGCTATTGCTATAAGGAATATTGTCTGTGACTGTCACAGCTCTTCCGAATACCCCTTAATGTTTTTATTACATACTGATAGAAAGAATGGTACTAGGTGATACAAGTTGACTAGTAAACTATACTAAATTATCAGGTACAGAATACAAAATACAAGATAAAGTACAAGATACAAAGAATGTGTACAAAAGTGTACGTGTATATATACAGGCGGGTGTGAAAGCACCCTGTCCGACTATTGTCGGGATTTTCTGGTTGTAGCTACAAGTAGCTATGTTGTAATTATGTATCCATAGATCACTCGCTAGAAGGCGTCTGTACAGTTTATGAACTGTATACTTGGCAAATATTAATGACATTAATAATAATAATAGCCGTAATAATAATGCCATGTCCCCCAGTCATGAGGACTTTTAATTATTGTATAGACCTTTATTCACAGGTTGTCAGCATAGTGGGTGGTGAGATAGTGTTGGAAGGCCATGTAGTCGGGTATATTGCGTATCTTACTGTCATATATACAAATAAGAAAGCGGAAGTATTCATACTGGGTGACTTCAATGTCAACTATAATGACACCTCTTCAGCTGATAGGAAAGTTCTAAAATCACTTCAATCTGAATTTAACTTAAAACAATTGATAAACACTCCCACCAGATATCATCTAGATAAAGACAATATACTCTTAGGAACAGTAATTGATCATATCTACACAAACTCTGAAATTATCTTCAATTCAGGTGTACTGAACGTAAATCTAAGTGACCATGAAATGATTTACTTAACCAGGAAAAAAGCAAAAATAAAGATAGAAAAATCCTTTAAATGGACCAGACCCCTAAGAAATATCAATATGAATGAATTCACAAGGAGATTAAGAGACAACTTCCAATGGGACTTATTCAACACTATCTCGTGTCCAAATACAGCCTGGGAAACAATTATCGAAAGAATTACCCTACTCTTAAACGACATCGCACCTCTGAAGAGAAGCTTTGTCAGAATATCTAACGATCCCTGGATCACACCAGAAATTATTGACAAACTTAAAGAGAAAAACAGAGCTAGAACCAAAGCTATAAAATCAAAAAAAGCAGCTGACTGGGAAATAGCGAAAACATTGAACAAGCAAGTAAAAAAGTTACTCTTCAGTGCCAAAAAAGACTTCATTTCTAATGAACTAAATCAAAACAACAAAGATCCAAAGAAATTTTGGGAACTAGTCAACTCAATTTCACACTCAAATAAGAAATCATCAGTAATAAATCTCACAGATAATTCTAACTCCCCTATATCACACGACAAACTCCCCAATTACATAAATCACTACTTTGCAACAATCGCCTCTGATCTCACAAAAGACTCATCTCCTAACTGGCACCCAATAACCCAGCCCTCCAATAGCTCTCTCCAGCACATTGTAACAACTGAGAATGAAATAGAATGAGAATGAGAATGAGAAAATAGACACTAACAAATCGTCCTCACTTGAGCACATACCGAACTCAATTCTTAAGCCAGCACTACTAACACTATGTAAAGAGTTTACTCACTGTGTAAACATATCCTTTAACAAAGCCACCTTCCCTGAAAAATGGAAATTAGCCAAGATTGTCCCACTCTTCAAAAGTGGGAACTCAAACAAAATTAACAATTACCGTCCCATAGCACTCCTACCCACACCCAGTAAAATCATCGAAAAAATAGTACATGACAGAATCTATCACCATCTCACAATGTACGATATTCTAGACAATCAACAATTCGGCTTCAGAGCAGGAAAATCAACAATAGATGCAATAGCTAAATTTACTGACGAAATAGCCTGGAAACTAGACTCAAATTCTGATACCCTCATTTCTTTTATTGACTTCCGCAAAGCCTTTGACATCCTTGCTGCAAAACTTGACCACATAGGCATCAGAGGCCCTCTTCTAACATGGTGTAAATCTTATCTCCAAAATCGTAAACAATCTACCATAGTAAATAACACAATATCAGATGAAGCCCCAATGACCACAGGAGTCCCTCAGGGTTCCATAATTGGACCGCTTATGTTTATCATTTTTATTAATGATATAACAAGAAGCATTACCAATACAGCAGTGGCATTATATGCAGATGATACCCTAATCTATACGCATGGAAAGGACATAGATACCCTCTACTCTGACCTACAAAAGTCAATTGACTCACTAAACTCCTGGTGCACAAACAATCTTTTCCTAGTTAACACATCCAAATCCAATGCCATGTTCATATCCAGATCGAAGCAGAAAAGAAAAATCAGCAAAACAAAGCATATACTCTATCAGGACCAACAGCTAAAACAAGTACCCACCTACAAATATTAAGATTTATAATAGATGACAAAATGAATTTCAAACCACATACTAACCACTCAATTAAGACTATTGCACACAAAACGCACCAACTACACAGACTCAGGAAATATATAGACTCTTCTACTGCACTAAAAATATATAAAACCAAAATTCTCCCATACTTTGATTATTGTGACGTCGTCATACACGACTCAAACACCCAACTTCTTCAAAAACTACAAAGATTACAAAACAAATCTCTCAAAATTGCCTTAAACCTGCCTGCTGACACCTCCACTAACCGAATTCACACCTTAACCAATACCTCACTCCTGGAAAACAGGAGGAAAACGCATCTACGCACCTTAGCCTATAAAAAAGCAAAAATCCCCCACTTAACTAACAACCCAACCAGACCTACCAGAGGGAACGAGGGTATTACTCTCAAAACCCCGAGGTACAATAGCAGATATGGCCAGAATACCATCCAAATCAAATGCGCAAAATCCTGGAATGAACTCTCGCCAAGGCAGAGAGGAATTGGTACAATTGAAGCTTTCAAGACTAACCAAAGAATTTGGCTTAAATCATTACTCTAAATTGGCAGCCCAAAACCAAATAATATCTCTATACCGATATTGAAAACACTGGTCCCAATATGAAGATGGAGCACTAACACTCTAAAACAGTGGCATAGTGTATCCCCTGGTAATAATAACGATCCCCCACTTCTATAGCACGGACTCCGGTGTATATATATACAGCAACTACAGTCTATTGTTAACTTTTCTGGAATTGACTCCTGACCTATGTAAAATAATACTCAATCATAATGTCTCGATATAACGGAACACTAACACTTCGAAATAGTGGCAAAGTGTATTCCTTGGCATTAATATTATCTCACTGGACAAAACTATCCTGACTGGAAAACTAACACTTCGAATCAGTGGCACAGTTCATCCTAGTCATTAGCATTAACATTGTAAATTCTGTAAATTTTGTGTAAATATTGGATCAAACCTGTGAAATGTAAGACACACCTGGGGCTTAGTGAAAAACCCTAGTTTGGGATTTTTGCACTCCCAGTATAAATAAAGTTCTAAAAAAAAAAAAGGCTGTTCCACAGGGTAATAAAGATATAAAATTTC
This sequence comes from Sthenelais limicola, assembly GCA_942159475.1. Lineage (NCBI taxonomy): Eukaryota > Metazoa > Annelida > Polychaeta > Phyllodocida > Sigalionidae > Sthenelais > Sthenelais limicola. Next base: position 36,790,468 of record OW804098.1, read on the forward strand.
CATCAGAGATAATTTCCATCCTTTGTCTTAAGCTCCACTGTGGTAAATACAATGAATTTGCAACAACGCAACATGCTTATTGCCCAGGCTATCGCTAAAACCAGAGAGCAGGATGCCCTGAACATACAGCATAAAGTCTCAGAGGCACTCGAGGGCCGGGGCATCACCCAGGCCGACCTCGGTTACGCGCAAATGGCGAACGTCAAGAGGATGGCAGAACAGGAGGGTTCGTTAGATTTCGCTAGGTCCATCGATATGATTGAGAGAGTAGCTGGTAGAGAAAAGCGCAACTTAATCGAATCTCTGGCCAAGAGACGGGCGGTTTTGGCCGAACGCCAACCAACTCTCTTAGATTGGCAGAACATTCACAAGTACTCTGCGGCAGTAGCCAGGGGTAATGCACCAAAGGATCCAAACCCACAGGGCAACAACAACCAGGGTAACAACCAGAACCGCAACCAACAGCGGGGTTTTGGCCATGGCCAACAACCCCAGAGAAGGCCCTCGTCAGCTGCACTCAGAGCCCCCCCGCCGGGGACCAATCAAGAGCAGCCACGCCAACTCAACAAACAGCAGGGCAACAACAACAACTACAGGAGACCAAGGAACCAGGACAGGGCACACCAAGCTCCAGATCCACCTCGTTCACGGTCGAGATCCCCAGCTCGTCCTACCACCAACGAACAGGCTCCCAACATCTCATGGTTGATAGACCAACTAATAAACCGTGCTGGTCGCCCGTCCCAACCACGCCCACAGAGGGAGAGGAGGGGCGGCAGCAACAATCCCCGCTCAGCAAGAGGAAAATCGAGCCGAAACTCAAACAATTAACTCTTGACTCACCGGAAGGAAGGACACCTATAAGCCCTTCAGATCATAACTTGGCAATCCCGCCCAGAAGTGTGCCACAAGTCAATATGATCACAAACCAGAATTTGAAATTTCAATTGAATTTTGCGTGCAGTTGTCGCAATTGTTGTAACTGTTATAACAATAATAATAATAAAAGTGTTTCGAACTGTTCTTCGTCGTCACTTTTCTCGAGTTCCATTTCTTCTAGCACTACATCAATCATAAACCAACCTACTTCTGATCATGCTAATGCTAATGTAGATACGAATTCTGAATACGATAATGATAACTCTGATAACACCCATCAGGCAGTAACGAAGTTTAAGACAAAACTATTAATGGCCCCCAATATGGAGACCCCTGATATAGTCAATCTCTCTGATAGGCCCCTATCTGACATAGAGAAATCAGTCTTGACCTTCGGAAAATCTTTTTGTCCCACACCAGGCGAACCGGATTTGGGCCAAATAAGGGGTGACCAAGACACTTTTGCACGAACGTGTAGACAGGAATATTTCTTTAATAAAGATAATCCCCTCCAACCAACAGCCAACCCTTTGAACCAACCTATTGCCAACCCTACTCGCACACCGATGAACAATCCCTTGGTTAGAACGCCAGCTGACCTAATAAGGGATATGAAAACATCAAGCCTGTTTAGGAGGAGATCCAACTGGAATCCCCCACCGGGACCTCCAGAATTGGAGTTCTTCCTAAGACTTAACGAGATTAGGATAAATGATACCGACCCCCGCTCTCCACACAAACATAACCTCTCAATGCAACAGAAATCTGCCCTGAAGGCACTTTCTAATGATAAATCGATTGTTATAAAACAGGCCGACAAGGGAGGGGCCATGGTGGTTTGGGGAAGGTCAGCATACATCACCGAGGGCAACCGCCAACTCGATTATGGTATGTTCTACAGGAAGGAGGATGCAGACTCCACTATATCGAACACCGCACTGATCAATAGAAGGGTCAACACCCTCCTTAATGATCAAGAGATACCACAAGCGGTCCATGATCTACTAATCACCGAAACCCCACGAACACCGGAGTTCTATTTACTCCCAAAAATACATAAACAAAAGACCCCCTGTCCGGGGAGACCTATTTGTTCTGGCAATGGAGGACCTACTGAGAAAATCTCAGGCTTCATTGACTTGATCATGAGACCCTTTGTACCCAGTATAAAATCTTACATCAAAGACACGTCTGATTTCATTAAGAAAATAGACGGGGTCACAAACACTGGAGGTACTAATCTACTAGTGACTTTAGATGTGACTTCACTTTATACCAACATCCCCAACAGAGAGGGGATGTTGGCAGTCAAAGATTTTCTGGATCTCAAAAGACCTGCATACCGCACAGCTGGGCTAGGGGTCACCAATGACTCCATCATAGATCTACTGAGATTGGTCCTGGAAAGGAACAATTTCCGATTTAATGACTCCTACTACATACAGGTAGGTGGCACAGCGATGGGCACTAGAGTCGCCCCCACTTATGCCATCATTTTCATGGATTGGTTTGAACGTAAGTATATCTATACATACAAGGACCAGCCGATTATATATGGCAGATACATTGACGACATTTTCCTGGTCTGGGATGGAACCAGAGAAAATCTAGAGGTATTCATAAATCACCTCAACAGCGTCCACCCCTCCATCAAGTTCTCATCTGAGATCTCTGACAAGGAGGTGAGCTTCCTTGACACCATCGTCAAGAAAGACCCACATGGGCGGCTCTTTACAGACTTGTACAGCAAGCCTACCGATGCCAACAATTATCTCCACTACACCTCTGCCCATTGGAAGAGGTGCAAGGACAGCATCGTGTATAGCCAATTCATACGCATACGTAGAATATGCAAAAAACGCAATGATTTCGACCGACACTGTCTAGTGAAAGCACAACATTTCGTCAGACGGGGCTATCCGGTCGAGATAATCACGAGCGCGTTTCAACGGGCAAGGGAAGCGATTAGATCAGACCTCCTCACCCCACGTGAAGCCCCAAAGGAACACCCGGAATGGATGAGAGACCACTATTGGCTCTAACCACCTACCATCCATCCTGCAATGTCTTTGCGTCCGGCATCAAGGATAATTGGGACATCCTTGGCAGGTCGACTACGACAAAACATCTGTTCAATCGCAAACTGACAATCGCCTACAAACGCCCAAAAAACCTGGGTGACCATTTAATCAGGGCCAGACTAGCCCCGACCCAGGAAAGCCCTTCGAATGCCACACCAACCTCTACCTCCTCACAGAAGAGGACGTATTGCAAGACCAAGTCCTGCAAATACTGCCCCAAACTGGACAAATCTGGTAGAATCACCTCTAATGTGACGAAGCGATCATATGTATCGCGGGAGAACATTGATTGCAAGTGCAACAACCTGGTCTACTGCATCACATGCAAAGAATGCAATATGCAATATGTAGGCAAGACAAAACAGAGGCTAATGCAACGTATGTACCAACATTTCAGGACCATCAATAGACCTGACCTACCGTTGCATGACACCTCTGTCTCACGGCATTTCAACTCCCCAGGGCATAATGGGGAACATGACACAAAATTCCACATTCTGGAATTTGTACCTTATAGCACTGAGAAGGCAATCGCAGAGGATGCCCGGAATGAATTAGAACTTAAGTGGATCCATCGCCTGAAAAGCATGTCGCCAAAGGGCTTAAATATCATGGACGCGATAACATGGAAAACTCAACAGACCACCTGAGGCTCCTTGGCCAGTTAGTCCTAGCTATCTAGCTACGTTGAAAAAATTTCTATCCATCGATAGCATTATGGACTACGACCATGGAGTCACAGTGAGCCCATCCGCCCCATGATATGATCCAGTAGTGCTCTGATCGCTAAATGGAACTAAATATTTCCTCATTTCCCACCATTCAATGGAATCATCATTAATGCCTATTGGTGGTGACAGTGGTTTGTTGGTACAGCCCCCAGAATACTAACTGGGCCCTATACCTGGGTGAGAATCATATCATTACCAATAATAATAATAATAATAATATGATACTTTTCCCTTTGGACCTTTTCCAAAAAAATCAAAAATCAATTCTATGGCAACTTATTTGCTAATAATCCACCTATGGGTGGGCCTCACAAGCCCACTCATGAGCCTGATGAGCTATACTAAGCGAAACCATGTTGTGCCAAATAGGCCCCCTTTGGAGCCTAGAGGGAGAATTAGTGAGAAATATTTTTATTACATCAATTTATTTGGGTAATTAATAATATATGCTCCCTTTCTTCTCATTGGTTTTATTTAATCAATACAATAAACACCAATATCACCAGGGGAAACTTCTCCAGGTAACAAGTGCACACCTTTGTGATGTCATCATGGCATCACTAAGGATACAGTCGGTATTGGAAACCTACTGCTCACTGACGTCACCGACGTTCCAGTAGCATGGTAGCTCCAGAGGTGGGAAGATCGTAGCTTCGTTCAAATAATAGCAACATGCTTATTGAATACTAAATACTACACTAATAAGAAGATGATTACTTCATAATGAAGATATATTGTTATTACAAGAGCATCTTATTTCTAATCATAGCTCTATGTTCCAATAAACTGGACTGTTGAAAGGGCTATCAATATCAGCCAGGCCACCTGAATCCCAATATCAATCCAGGCCCAAACCCAGATCAGATAAGAATGGTATGTCAGTGCTTGGACGCCTACTTCGTCAATTACATTGCCTATTTTATTTGTTCACAAAAAATGCTAACTCAAGCAGGAACACACATCTTCCTGATCAGAAAAACATAAAAGGTGAATTTCTCTTGTTTAAAACAACTAAGATACGAAAAGGGGCATTTTATTTGTTTTGCCTCATCATGTGAGTATGGCCTCAGCCTCCCTCTCTATGCTCGTTTTTATTGTTGGTTTTTTATAACAAAAAAAACAACAATGCCTTAACATGAAATCTGAGCGTGGTATCCATTTATTTGGATAATAAATGTAACGTGGGCGGATTGCTGTCATGCCATCTCTGTAATGCCACGCCTATAACTAAACAATGACCGTTTGATCGATTTTGATGTGCCTCTTTCAATAATGGGATACCCTTTTTCTAATGGTTTATTGATTGAATTATTATCTATCTCAATTAAAACCTCCCCAGTCTTATTATTGGATAAATGCTATTAAATTCCTTCGTTGGGAAGTTGACCTAACTTTTAGTGCGTTTAGTGAAGGTGGGTGGGGGGGGGGGGGGGGAGGAGTAGTTTCACAGTTTAACAATTCGTTCAGGGCGCCCTATGTACGTCCTATTGTGGTTGGTTTCTTGAATGAAATTGTTATATCCAATGTAATTATAGTTTAATATGCAGAGGGAGCCTGGGAAGAAAAACGATTTGTGTTGACAAGAGATCCCATTGTCCCTACAATTTATGTATCTGCTATGAAGAGAAGTATATGGGTGATGTCATCAGAAAATGTACTTCACTCATCCTTTAAAATAACCCAAATTTCAGACAAGAATGAGGTGCAAAAGACAGTTCAACATAATCAAAAAGACTGTTTGAATCAACGCAATACCAAGTATACTCAGATATACAGTATTCATCATTTTCATACCGAATTTACTAAATGTGTAGAACTGCTGGTTGTACACTTTCTAATGAACAAAAACAGGGCTATAGCTCTGCCAAAAACAATCAACCGGTACGGGATCTCCACGTTGACAATTGGCGGACATAGGAGTGGGATGGAATTGTGGATCGAGCTTGATTGATCAAACCTTCACCCCAAATGTGCATAGACACAAATTTGAATGTATGCATTTGCCTGCGCTCCACAAATAGAAAATATCATTATACAACAGACATCAAATTTTATAGTTTCGTGGGAAGTAATTATATCAACATAATCTACTTTATTTTCCCACCACTTCATGAAGTCTGGTTCACACAACAATTCACTTTGTTTCAGCGAAATATTCTTGGCAGTACCCTCATTTTCAAAATCAGTGAGAATATTGAAATCACAAATAGAGATAAAATTAAGGCGACAATTATGAATTCATAAAGTTTGTCATCCCCAAAGTGGTCATGAGCCCTGTTTAGTGCCACTTTAATAACAAAAGCGTTAATTAAGGACATATTCTTGCCCTTATAACCCTCCTCCACTAAGTCCCAAGGAACAAGCCACTGCTTGCTATCATGCATCCATGCTAGGCTTTGCGACCTAGTGAAGTACCACCAGGTCGCAAGACCTAGCGATTGCTTAATATCACATAATATCAAAATAAAGGATATTCTTGTGATCGAAGCAATCGCTTGTTCCTTGCGACCTTGTAAGAACTGTTATGCCATAAAAGGTAACAAAGTAAATTAGAGTTTAACGATGATTTATCCCTGGTACAGGTGATGTATAATCATGGTATAAGCTGGATGTAATACGGCAGGTAACCGTTGGATGAGGGGAGAAACGGCTCTTTAAGTAATTAGTATAAAGGTACATAATTAGCCATACCTGTGATTGACAGGTGTAGACTGACCAATGGGAAGTCGGCACCTGGTCATTATAAAGAGGCCCGTCATAGGGGTAACATGAGGTATGGAGATTACTGATTGAAATTTGAGTACATGGGTGTATAATATATTACTATATGACACAAGGAGGTATAACAGAACAATCCTCCTATTCCTATTTCCTACAAATTGAAGACCGGAGATTCTTTTGCTGAAAATACCTTTATTTTGTGTTATTGATATTCCAAGGCTTAGCAACGTACCAAAGTTTTGTTATTTTGTACCCATTTAGATTTAGATTTAGAAACTTTTAATCAATACAAGGTTTGTTATAAGAAGGAATTCTCCGGCTAATGTGAGGTTGTTAATCTTATATTACAGTTTCTTTAGAATGCGAACCACACAGATCCTCTATAATCCTCTTCTCTTTTTAGCACCTGAGTTGAACAATTCGACGCTGCACATGTGGCTTCCTGTTGCCAAGAGCCTGAGGGTTAGTATCTTAACATGAATAGATTAGGAATCGCAAAGAGTATCCATTGATTTGAATAGCTAAAATATGAGTATTACTTTTTTTTTTATTAGTTACAAGCAACGCCTCTACATATCTAAATTTACTTTAATCTCCTAGACGAAATGGTGCAGTGGCATTCCTTAAGGCACAAGAGCGCACCACCAGTCACCTGGAGCGGCGAAATTGGTCTGTAAAACTTGGCTCGATGTCCCGATTTCCTATGTTTTCATCATCCAGGTGAAAAACCAATGCCAGATTTGACATCCTCAACATTTTTAAGAAGCAAAACGTCGGGGTTCATAGTGTCTATATTGTACTCATAATGCACATATCCTGATTTCCCAACGCATGTCTAGCGATCTCCAGTGCTTAAGCCTTCTTCCTCGTACTCGGTAACACGCTTGTAGTGACGTCATAGCAGCCACCGTATGATGTCCAAAACGTACATCGCCCGTGATCGGCGATCGTTTTGCGCATTTAATTTGACACAAACTAAACGATTTTAATGCGTTTGTTGGTGGGCAGGATGGTGGGCAATGTCAACGTACAAAAACATTCCATATTTATGAAAGTAAATAGCCCAAGACTTCTCTTCATTCCAATCAAATTGTGACGATAGTCCTACTGGTGCCACACACACAGCTGGACATATCGGCGCAGTGGCAGAGCACAGCAATGCCTGCATCTTACCGAAACGAACGACCGCGCCATGCCCACCCAGGGCCGAATTTACAGTCTAGAAAAACCGTCTTGCTCACCCAATTACCTATGTTTTTGCACTCCTCGGGAGAAACCAACTACCGATTTGCCTTCCTTATCATTTTCCCGAAGTAAAACGTCAGGGTTAATAGGGTCTTTACTGTAGTTGTAATGCACATACTGTCACTTTCCAAGGCCATATATAGGATTCTAGTGAGGTCTGAAGCCATGATAGCATGCTCGATCTGTCTTCCACCATGCGCATCTCATTAAACAAACACAGTCATTATGTTAGAATAGGTTTATTCAGTAGTGGGACATTTTATAATTAGTATACACAACGATGATATGTAGACAAGTCTTTGTCAATACAGTGCAAGTTGTAAATGAGAGAAGATAACATTTATCAGAGATTATAATAATATCAGTGACACTTCATCTGCACGATTTATCTTGTGTTGGTATATGTATTTTGTGAGTCCACAGTTCAGATCCACTTTACCCAATCATGTTCTGTTCACATTGCACTGAGGGCCTTGTGTACAGAGGTGGATGTGTGGGCTGTGGGCCTAATGTAGGATCTCACGGCGTCACTAGCCCAGGTCCCATGTGTCATGACGTCATTGAGAGTGGCTCCTGCCTCGTGGTAGGCATACGAAGCGCCTCCCCTGCGCAGACTGTGCATGGAGTGGATTGAAGGACTCGATCCAGCTCGGGTCACGAGCCACGCCTAGACACGCCTCATATATCCTATTGTAATCGGGTTCCCATCGCTGAACCGGAAAAGGGGCGTGTCGGGGGGCAGGGCGGAGGAGTTCTTCGTGAGCTTGTGGATGGCCCGCCTGGGACATATTGGGTCCCCGGGCTTGGCAGGGAGAAATACTTCAACTGCCGTTCTCGAGGATTGCATCATTTTTGACCACTTGAGTTTTATGGTAACTCCGGCCACGCCCACCTCCACGTCTGATGTGGTCAGATGTCTGGAGTGATCAAATTGCTTCTTGGATGCGGGAAATAAATTGGATTGGCGCAGGAATGCCATGAACATTAATATGATGGCCGCCCTCACCTGCTTAGGGTACTCACAGCAGGAGGCGTGCTGCACACATTTTCTCAGTAGGACTGGAGTCACAGCCCCCTTTGGCTTGGGAATGTGTCGGACTGTGAGCCTCACCCCTTTCAGGGCTGTGAGGACAGCGTAGTCAGACAAGGGGGCCGGGTCAATACCAGCCATTTTAAAGAATGTTCTTAGTGATGAGAGATGATTTTGGATGGTATCAGGAGTGAGTGCACTCGCCACCAGGTATTCGATGTACCAGCATATGTGAGCAGGCGAGGGTTTGTCGTACTCTATTCTCACCCGCACACAGAATGCTACATATAGTTTGATGGCCGATTCTCGGTTGGCGTTGGTCCCAGGTCTGTGGCCCTCTCTCTGTCTCGCAACTGCCAGTCGAGCGAGCTTGGCCTGGCACCTACCTAGAAGAAACGAGAATATCGAAATGTGAGTCACTAGAATCTATCTCCCGAAGGTCGAGGTCTTTAACAATGGATTGGGCTTTGTCATTAAATAAGGCTGAGGTGTGAGATCTGGAGAGGGCGTCCGGAAGGTCCATCAGACGTCCTGGTATGTGGACGTACTCCAGCGACATCTCCCTCTCAGCTGCAACATACCAGAGGGCTCTAGCACAGGCGGCCAGTGTAAGGTCTTTCGGTTTTCCTCCTTTGAAAGACTCCACTGCCGCCTGGTTGTCACAGCATATTCTCACTATGCTCCCTCTGTCATCTGGGCCAGTCAGGAGTCTGATGGCTCCCACACAGTTGAGAGCCTCAAGGTGGTTGATACTCCTATTGCTGGTTATTTCTGGGGGGAATGGGTGTGCATAGTAGAGGGCGCCATTTGTAGCTCCCCCTCCTGTCAGACATGCATCCGCCCAGATCGTTTTGGAGACTGTGCCTCGTGGTATAATGGAGACTCCATTGTATTGTGATATAAAACGGTTGAACCAACGAAGGTCAGCTTTCACGAGTGTTGAAATGAAGATCGGGCCTCCCTTTGCCAATCTGAGTGCATGCAGCATGCGTTGCATAAATAGGGTGGCTGGCTTCACTGTCTTGGCCAAGTGTGCCACTCGTCCTATTATGCTCTGCATTGTTCTGGTGGTAACAACGTGCTTGCTGGCAGTAAGAGTCCAAACACAGCTTAATTTCTGCCAGCTTGCACGGAGGAATGGATATGGTATTTAGGCTGGTGTTGATCAAGATACCTAGCCATTTGACCTTTTGTGATGGTGGCTGGGTCTTGTCATCAGCCACCTTCAGACCCAGTTCTCTTAGGAGTTGTTTGGCCGCAATGAACTGGGGCTGCAGCTGTTGTAAACTGGGGGCTATGATAATCAGGTCATCGAGGTACATGAGGGCGGTGATGTTTTGAGATGATAGAGCCCTCACTATGAATGAAGCCACCTGCTGCATAATGTACGAGGACATTCTTGCCCCGAATGGTAGGGCCCTGTCGATGTATGTTTTGTTGTTATGAGATACACACATGAGGGGCCAGTCCAGTGGGCAGGTCTGGAAGTGGCGATAGGCGCGTGACAAGTCCAGTACTGCCATGGCGACGTCCTTCTGGGCCATGTTGGTTATTATTTCACAAGCCATATTGACAGTTGGTAGGTTGTGTGAAGCTGGCTTACTGTTAAAGAAATTCTTGGCTACCCAGGCGTTCACTCCCCCGTTGGGAAATGACAGGTCTACTATAATGCGCCTCTTATCCGGGTTAGATTTGGGCCTAGTCATCAGGGGGCTTGTGTGAAGCCAAGGCACAAAGGGGGGCGAGATGAAGGGGCCCGCCATTGCTTTAAGGTTGCATTCGGTGTCTATGTATTCCTGGATGTGATGTGGGAAGGCTAGGGCCGAGTGGTGGTTGGTGGTGTCATTTTCGGCCTTGTTATAGATGGGTCCTCCCGTGTATTGTATGGGAAAGCCATAGAGTATTCCATTGTAGATGGCTGTGTCATTGGCGTGATTTGTACCGTACTTTTCCCACAGGTACTTTCATGGTTGATGGTAGGGTCACTTTGGCCCCCCTCCAGTTGGGAACCCCGGCCGATCTGACAGTTTCATATATGACCGCCATCTGATTTGGCAGAGTCAGGGCGGGATAAGGCCATTTAGAGTAGTCGGAGAAGTCGATGTTTGGAGGTGGAGAGGCCGCGGAGATCTTGTCGTTTACGAGGGCCAGGCCTTCATCTGGGGGTGGTATGGGTAGGTTTAGAGGTGTTGATATCTGGGTCTGTATAGAACAAGATTTCTTTACCTGAATAGTCAAAGTCAGAGGAGTGCAGCGTATGCTGTTCCACGTCCTGGTGTAGTTCGTGTGTGTCCGTATGTGTCGACACACAGACATCTGCTGAGTACTGTTCCTTGGGACTATCCTGTACTAGCACGGATCAATGCTTTTGTAGTGGAGTTTGCGGCATATGCCGTTCCAAACTTCGGTTACTAGCTTGTGACTTTGCTGTCTTGGTATCACATAGTTTTGATGTCTGTCAAGTATCATGAATTGGCACATGTTAGCACTGATGCTACTTTGACGGTAAGAGTCTCAATAAAACTGGGTTTGGGAGATAGGGCACCTGTGTTATAGTCCCTGGTGCTGTCGGGACGAGTGTTTAGTTTTTTGACTTATCTTCAGTTGGTTTGGATGCCGAGTCGGAGTTAGTGCGTGTCCATTCGCGCTTGCCCTTGTTTTGCTGGCCGGAGGTGGAGCTCTCTCTACCCTGACTAGCCTTTCTATTATTACACGATTTTGCTGTGTGCCTGAACTCCTTGTTTTTTGTGTTGAAGTAACAAAAGCCACAGCAATGGAGCATTAGAGTGGGGCCTTCATGATGTGCGTCGTTATGATGGCACTCCTCTGAGTTGTACGGGGTGCATGGGGAGGCGATGCCTCGGCCTTTCTTGGCCTTGGTGATGATAGGCTTGCTGTTCCATGCTATCCGGGCTCTCTGCTGCTGGATGTAGGTATTATCCTTCCATTTGATTTTAGCTGCACAAATAAGGTCGATAATGGTCTGGGACCACATCACTGTGGCCTCCCCTGACCGAGAGACGGCATCCTCTGCCACCTCTGCGATATGCACGTTAACATGATATAGTGTAGCCATGCTGCAGCCGTCCTGGTTCATACTGGCTGCCATGAGATTAAGGCCACAAAGATATTCAACCACATTAAGATCCCTTTTTTCTGAGTCAACCCTTGTAGCCAGGTCGGGTGGGAGACAATTTTCTGGTGTAAGATATGATTTTTTGGATTTACCTTTTGTTTTGCCCTTAGATCGATACTGGCGGGAGAGAGCCTTTGACGCCAGTTTGTGGTGCTTATAGGCTCTTTTAAGATGGGATGGTTCAGGGACATTGCTGTCTTCAGAGGAGCTGGAGGAAGATGAGTGGCGCCTCTCCCTGAAGGGGTGGCGCTTGGCTGCTGGAGTTCTCCTGTCTCTTTTGGATTTCTTAGAGGACCTTTTCCTTTTTCTGTTTCTCCTAGGAGGAGAGGCTGATGATGTCGAGGATGACTCAGATGAAGAGTCGGACGAGTAGCTGGATGAGTCCGATGGAGGAGCGCGGGCCTTGCGGCGCTTGGAGCGGGGCCCCCCGGAGTGGCCACGTGCATTGGACGCTTGACCACGTGAGCGGTGGTGTTTCTTGGGATTAGGAGTAACATTCGCCTTGGAGGTTTCGACCAGGGCGTTGCAGAGAGTGGAGACTACACTGGAGAGTTGTTTCTTAGCCGTGGCAGTCTTTCTTTTAGGTGTTTTGAAGTCGTTGGGAGGCTCCTGGTGCTCTTCCCTGTCCGTGTCAGCTCCCCCCCCCCCCCCCTCCTCATGGCTGTCCTCGGAGGACGAGTCCAGATTGTTTCCAGCTTGGGGCCTTTAGTAACTGGTTTCCTAGTTCTCTTCTTTGCCTTCTTGGTTTGGGTGTCCTTGCCCGGGTCTGCCATTGATACGTAGTCTACTTTTGGCTGTACCCTTGTTCTACGAGGAGAGAAGGGGACTGGCCCACCTGGCATGACAGGGAGCACGAGAAATTTTAAGTCACCTGTTGCCTCTCCTGGGTGTGCGAACCGAATGGACACAGCCCGGAGGCTCGTGGTCACTCATGAGCAGGAAGTGGGTCGGCTGACCACTTCCGGTTGAGCGTGGTGGTGTCCAGCGTTCTGTGTGCTGCCTGCTGTTCAATGCAGAGGAATTGTCGCATAAACAACAATTCCTTCCAGATTCACGCATCAACATGCTCCAGACGGATGCCCGTGTAATGATGTCATAGCGGCGGGGATTCCAGACAGCAACTGAGTGCTAGTTTACAGACCTCCCCTCACGCTACAGACTAGCGCAGCGTGCCATGTAGACCCGGCCCGTCTACATGGCACCAGGGATGGTGGTGGGGTGGGTGGTTGTTTATGGTTTGGGGGAAGAGAACCTACAAAAACGATCCATATTTATGAAAGTGTAGTGAACCGCAGATTCGTGGGCACGCAGTGGGCACGCAGTGGGCACGCAGATTCGTGAGTTTACGAAATTCCGTAAAGAATCACGAATACGAGGAGATTCGTTTGAACCTGGTTTATTTCCCAAAGGTATACAGTTACAAAGGTATTGTCACTGAAGCAAGGGTGCTTAATTTGAACAACAGAAGTATCTCGGTCCGCGGCGCGGCTCGAGTCTGTAGTGTTAAGCGAAGCCTGGATCCCCTTGCAGAGGTAGTAGTATCCTCCGCCTACCGTCCGTCGGAGGGTGTCTGCAGTGTCGTCTGCACGGTGGTCGTATGTCGCCCCCTGACGGAACTGGCCGGAACTGGTGGTAGTCGTCTCCGGCGCTGGTAGAAGTGCCCCCGCTGTCGTAGCCTGGTTGGTGTTCGGCGATAGTCGACAGCCTCGCTGTATTCCGGGTGGCGGACCCACTACAAAAGTAAATAGCCCAAGACTTCCATTCATTCCCATCAAATTTTGACGATACTCTGGTGCCACATACTCTCCTGGATTCTGTTTCAATATAAATTTAGGATGGAGGCAGGCAAGCGACGCATAATGATAGTAGTTGTTTATCCGGTATGCAATAGTTCTTTACTGAATAAATTGCTTGGTTGATTTATGTAATAACAAAAAGTGAACCCACCTGATTAAGACTTTCATTCAATCAAAGATCACAACATATAAAACCAAGTAGGCTAATTTTCTTGGTTGTTTCAAAATAAGGAGACAAATTCTTTAGAAAAGTTTCAATTTCATGCGTAACAATGAGGGATGACTTTACAGCAATCATTATGAATAATTCCAATGACATCCAAAAGTCAGGGTGGATGTGACGGGTCTAAGTTTAGCGCTCGGTCGACTCAGTGGCATGAGGATTGTGTAGGTTGGAACGCTGGCCTGGTCGCAGGTTTCATCTCCATACTACTTGGTCCGATCGTTAGGAAATATACTATAGGGGATTTGCATGTGCCGCTGCGCATGTCTGTTACAGTGCATCATGGGATGGATTCTGTTGAAATCTGGCATACCAATATTTGGGAACATTTTTATCGAAAATGGCAAGAATGTTTTTACCAATATCAGAGCTTGTAGCCTATAAATGATCTATGAAAACCAAATGCATGGTGGGAAAGATGGGGATTTGTGTTATGGAAACATGTATTTATATGGATATTGACATTAGAGCATTGATACATAGTCTATGCATGTTTTCTATAGATTTTCGACTGCACCATTAGTTCCATATAGTGTTCAATATAACCAAATTGCTTTTCTAAATCAACCTAATGCCAAATATAACTAGATATACCGATACACATATATAGAAATACCATTTATATTTTGCTGCCAATTCAGTACAAGTACTTGGCTTTAATATCTTCCAGCTCCATACGGATAACATCTACCTACTGGCCATGAAAAACATTGTCAATCGCCATATCAACATGATGAAGGCCCAGAGGTCGGCCGTTGATCAGAGCTCCTCGTCCAAACCCTCCTCCTCATCATCATCATCATCAGTCTCTACACCTAAGTCTCAGTGTAACTGGGAAGAGACGGACACCATGTATGACACCATGAATGCCATCAAGGAGATTCTGTTTAAGCTCAGCAGCTACCGCTCAGCCATGAGTTGTATATCCTCCATCGTCAAACAGTTGCCCATGGGTAAGCAGCATAGTAATAACCTTTTATGTTTATGAAAATATAATATCATGAGTTAAAAGTGTGTGTCTGGAATCAGTACCAGTTTGTCCCCGTTCATGTCCCTTAAAGCCCTAACACTAACGTACATATACATGTGCATTCAATACATAACATACATAGGTTACATGCCTACTATATTGATTAAAATGGCAATTGCCCTGATAGCCCTCAAAATCAGCACAATGCACTAAAACAGCGGCCATTTTCTCTTTGAAAAAAGATTTCCGGGGGAGCATGCAAACCCACCATGGAATATGAAACCAAGAGGGATTATGTTTAAGCCGTGCAAGGGGAATTACCTGGTTTTATATTACTGTCTAACTTATTGTTTTCAGGTTCTGAAAAAGTGCTGGCTCTCAAAGCCACTGTTCAGGTCTCTAAGCTCTGGTCTGAATCCTGTGCTCCCGAGGTAAGATTTCAATAAATACTTTATGCGAAAATAGTTGGATCAGATACCTGCTTCAAAAAACTTCAAACATCCTACCTATGATATGTCACTCTATATACAACAATATTCAACAAATATAGTTCGATATTTCTTTCATTTTTAATCAAACTTTCTAAATAATTTCTTTACAACTTACTTTCTTGTTCATATCAAGGGTATCATCCTTGTGCGGATACAATTAAGGCTGCAGATGGAGATAGGTTTAGCAATTTTTACTCATAAAGAATATAAGCACGACCTACCGACTAATAGATGAGAAAATGCTGTTCCTGATTGAGCATACATATTATTGCCGGGAATCCTAGCCCTTCCTTCCATACAGCTTTAAATCTTTTTAAAACAAAGTAACGCATTGACAACAGGTAGGCTTAGATAAACATGAAAGGATTTTAATTAATTATTTCATTTATCAATGTTTCACCACTCTTCCTGCGTTGACACTGACACACGCCGATGATCGAGGTCTAGCCTATAATTTATAGGCCTACCGATCATTTTGTTGTCAGTAGGCCACACTGTCATTCGCGCCTTCTAATTGTGGTTAAACTGAAGGAATTAGTTTCTTTTAAATAGACCTACCTTCATCTATGGTCGATGCATATTAGGCCTATGTGTATTTTCGGAATTATTTAAATAGAAATAAAAATAATTACGATCGGGACTATTTTTTCAATATGCGGGCAATATGGGAAAAATGCGGGCAATATTGGCTCTGTATTGCCCGCATTTTTCAATACGAGGCTCAGTGCTTAAGCCTATGGGCGTATCATACCAACTCCCCCAAAGGTATAATAAAACGTAACAACATATTGGCATTCAGGTGGCCTGGCTGATATTGATAGCCCATTCAGTAATCATGTTTCTTGGAAATAAGATGCTCTTGTTTACTAAGATTTAACAATCGTCATAGAGTTGTTAAAACATGATAACTACGGAAGTTATTCAAAGAACGAGATCCGTTTTAAACTCAAACTAACAAGTCTGTTAAATTTTAACTGATCAAAATTGTTTTTTATGAAGAAATATCGATGAAAATGCGGAACTCTTTCGCCTAAAGTTGACAAGCTGACAGGGTGTCAAGTTATTAAGGGTGAACCTATGGCTGAAGTTAGTTTGCAATTACGTGTACACTCAAACCTCAATGAACATTGGTTATGGCTCGTCCTGTAAAAGAGTGCTGTTGTGCAAGGATGGAGGTTGCAATTCTTTCAATAATTACTAACTGTTCCTCTTCTTAGAGCAAGGATTCCTATGATGAAGTCTTACTCTCTTTTGTGAGTTTTTCAACCACTTCTTCCTTCTGCTTCTCAGTTGCTTTTACCTTCTGAAGACAACATTTCCCCTCCTTTTGGGAGACAAGATACTAGTTGTGAGTGAATCATTCTGCCATAATTTTTTATGGATCTGAATGTCCTCTGGTTTGTTAGTAACTGCAACAGAATGAAAAAGGTGTAGTTCTTTTACAAATCTCATTGGGATGACGGTTCTTTAATTATGTTTGGTTCTCTTTCTTTCTCTTTGTCTTTCTCTCTCCAACATCGCAACTCTGGCATTTATGGAGAGGCTCCTCATTTTGATTCCTATGATTAGACCAGTTTTGATGATGAGAGAAAGACTTACATTTAGGACTTCAATAAGCTATACAACGAAATAATTGATTATGAACCCGGAAAACAAATAAAATTGTTATGAGGAAACAATTGGTGTATTAGGATAACTATAAGGGTGTCTTCCACTGACACCAACAGGTGCACAATGCAGGCACCTGATATAAATTTTGAGAGTGGAACTGTCCCCAGAAAGTGGGGTAGTTCGGGAATCATACTTATGCAACCTGCAAAAAAAGTTAAAAATGGTTTGAAATCTTCTAAATTTTCTTTTCGAAAATCATAAATGTTGAATTCGCTATGGGCAATCAGACACTCTTAAGCATCTATTCCTAAATGTGTGCTTAATAGTGGTTGAAGGCCAATAATTCTTCCTATTTTCCTCCTTTTTTCCCTCGAGGATTCCTATTTTGTTCCTATTTTCTTGATTGAAATATTCCTATTTTCCTATTTTTTGGTTGCCGTACACACCCTGAAGCTGTTGTCAGATTACCTCTCTCCCTCTCCTTTATCTCTCCCCTTTTTCTCTTTCTCTTGCCGCTCTCTCCCTCTCCCGCCCCCCCCCCCCCCCTCATCTCTCTCTTTCTCCCTTTCTTTCGCACCCCCCCACCCTCAACTCTCTCCCTGTATCTCGCTCACTCCCTCCCCTCCCCCCCCCCCCCTCTGCTCTTTCTTTCTCTTTGTCTTTCTCTGTTCCCCCTCTTCTTCCCCCCCCCCCCGCCACACACACACTCTCTCCACACACATTTGCCTGTTTGTTGCCTATTTTTATTATATGTGTTTGTTCCACCAGAGTAAAGAATACAAAGAAGCAAAGAGTGCTCACGACTTATGCCAGGAACATATGAGACGTCTTTCCACTGAACAGATCCTCTTCCAGAATCAGCTGGGCGAACCCCACCTTTTGAGATTAGCCAACAAACCAAACGATCTCATCATGGAACTCTACAAACACCCCAGCATTCAGAAAAGAGCTGGCGCTGTGTCGAAACTTTGTAATTTACCAGGTCAGTTCGGTGCTCTTTCTACCTATCTGTACATGTCCATCTTTAAAGCTGTGTTCCTAGCTGTATTAAATATGTCATTTTCGGCATGTCTGGAAGACCTGTTCATACAGAAGATGAAAGCCTTATTTTCATGAAATAGTGATTGTTAAATAATGGAAATAAAAACTAGAATATAGATATATTCTCAGCTAGTGTCGATCCAAAAATGTTCTACTTTTTGGTCCAGTTCTTTTACCTGGATGGAATGTTTAATGATTGCGATTCCCCCTGTTCTAGTTTATTACCCAATGAGAATTTTTTTTAAACTCATAAATGTAGGAAAAAGTAGACATGTTTTGTCCTTAATGTTCAATCACAACTCGGTTGTCAACTAGTTGTCAAAAACCAGACGGATTGTCTTTTTAAAGATCATAAATGTACGGAAAAGTAGATATTTTTTTCTTTATTTTCAATATCAAAATCTTTTAATATTCACGTTCATTTGTGACTTGTAATATAAGTTTGAAAAGTTTGGGACTTGAAATGTATTATAAGTTTGAGAAATTGGTCCCCTTATCAACAGATGTTGGTCTTCACAAAAGGTCTCCGCATATTGTTTACAATTCATAAATTCTACTTTTGCCAAATTCAACTTTTACATCGTACAGTGATATTGTAGAGATAATGGGTGGGCAGGCTAAACAATTTGGCCCGTAGGTACTTAGTAACATCAACTATAAACATTTACCCGGTTTGTGCTGGAAAAATACAGCAGTTGTTCTACATAATAATTTGTGTGCTTAATGTCAACTTGGATGTACAGTATGTTACTTTTGAGGGTTTTTTTGTACCCATTACCTCACTTTGAACCTTATAAAAGATCTCCCAGACTTTCCCAGAACATTGCTTGGTAGAGCATTCACAAATAACTTGTAATGAAGGTTTGGTGTGTAGTTGCACTGATGTAATAGCATACTTCAGTATTCGCCACTGGTGTCTCTAGTATAACAATAAAGTTTAGCTTGTTCAAAATCTATAATCTAAAAACCTGTAACAAACAAACAATAACGATTCAAAAGACTGCCAGCAGTTGACTCAGCTCATGTTTACACACTCAAAATTATCAACTGTATGGCAGATACATCTGTCGTACATCTGATGTTAATATTCGTTTCCATTTGGATTTTAGCATATAAAATATGAGCACAAAAAATTCGTTCCATTTGAGGAATTACACACTTACGAAGCTTAGTTTGTGAGAAATTTAGAATCCTTTGTGTATGAGGTACGGATGGAAAAAAAATCACGAGTGATACAGTCGGTGGGTCTAATCTCCCAATATAGGGAGGCTCTCAAGCCCTACCGGATATAATATTAGTTTGCGAGTATGGGTAACAATACACCCATGCGTCTGACATCTATGGTTAATTTAAATATAGACATCTATTTTCTTAATCTATAATGGTATGTCTTAGTTGGAATATCTGTGGTTTTCAATGATATATTAAATTTATTCACATATAGATATCCATTCTGCCACTGAGAAAATTGCTGCCATCTACAATGCTGACCTGCCTGGAATCCGTATCACATTGCGGGAGCAATGGTTGCCTTCCAGCCAGCAATCCTCATTAGACATGGTAATAACTTTCTATGTTAATCTTAATTCTAATCAATAGGGAGGTTCCGCTAGCAAACCTATCTCAATTACGTAACCATATCCGTATCTTTTTTGTGAATTACGTCGCATTTTTTGTATGAAAAATAAATTGTGAGATGAAACATTTTGCTTGATATGTTATGTTATGTTTTTTTCCGCCATATTTTAACCTCTTTCTTCCTTTAAACATTTTTGTATACCAGAAATATGGATACTTTTACGTATAGGTTAGACTTGCTGAACCTCCCTAATATTATATCGTATTACGTAATAATGACATAACTGCTTAACCACATTATTAATATTAATATTCTAAATTAATCACAGACTCTAATTACTCATTATTAAATCGATTAATTGCAGTATTGTGCAACTCTAGTAAGAAGATCATGTAACATCAGAGTTGGTATAAGCCAATCACAGTTACCCACCACCATTTATTCTTTCATGTAGGTTTTAACCTATTAAAAAGCTGTCAGTCAGATCCCGGGATCTAAAGCCTCTGGTCTCTATTTTATACTCCTCATACAATAGCTACACACTCTTCAACATATATTCTAAAGTTATAATCAACATATAACACTGGTGAGAACCCGAGTCTTCCCTGGGCTTCTCTAATACGAACAACAAACGTTATGGTGGGCAAACCTTTCTTCGGGAGGTATATTCTAAAGTTATAATCAAGATGTAAGATCAACATCTGAAAGAAATACAAACATAATGATATGACCCCTTGCGAAAACGGAAATATAATCACAGACATCGCAATCTTAATTCTAATAAATATCCGAAAGAAATAATCATGATGATTAGTGCTATTATTATTAGCCTAATTTTTCATTAACATCCAGGATATTTAATTTTGTATTTCTTAGTCGTTGCCTTGTATTTATTAGCATCATCTTGGTTACTTATATTCATTGACAATGTGTAGAAAACAAATTGTTAATGAAAAATTAGAGCAATTGTCAAATTGTGAATGTCTTGGGGTCAAGATTGGCCAACATCTCAACATGGAAGGCCAATTTAATTCTACGCTATATTTATTTTAAACAATCAGACCAAATCTAGACAAACCTACATACAGCTAAGATTATATGTGAAACTAACATAATTATTGTCATTATATTGCTATAGCCTAGCTAGCTTATGTTGTCCAAGATACTATAAAGCCTTACTGCATTAGGGACTGTTCATAATTAACCACTAGGGGGGGAGAGGAGAATTCATGAAAAATTCTTGCGCAAAATTGTATGACCCCCCCCTTAAAGTCTTGCGCAAAAATGCTTGACCCCCCCTTCAAAGTTTGTGCAAAATTGCATGACCCCCCCTTTTAACCATCCTTTTTCAATACTGATCGACATGTTTAAAATTGATGACTAAGGAACAACCAGGGATTAATATTATGCTTAGTGATTGCCTTAGAGAACAATCACTTGAGTGGTGAGAGCTAATCCATCGGAAATATGAAAAAACTGGAGATTTTGACTTCCAGCTGTGGACAGATAAACATAACATAGGTTGTCAGATGACAACAGTATTGTCTAAAGAGGGCTGCGTTACAAGAGTCATACTGGCAGTTATTTCATTGGGGCAGTGAGGCCCGCAGGTCCATGCCTATTTCCCTCACATGAAGGCAGCAGCCAGCACCAAACCTCCAGAATATTCAAAAGCAGGAAAGAACAGCTTGAAGGAAGTTGACCATGTGGAGGTGCTACAATGTGATAACAAAATTTGGGGATCCACACCACCACTGAGGATATGACAGATGACTTCTAGCTAGGCCTGGTACCCCAGCAAAAAAAAAAGATCGCAGGAAAAAACATCGCAGAAATAGGTTTGCAAGAGAAAGCCTGCTCAGAAAAAATGATTCTCTGAAAACATTGCTGAATTTAAAAAATGTTGCACCCAGAAAAAATGCTTGCAAACTTTGGGAGAGGTTTTCAAGGCTCTTTCCCTCACAAAACTGCAAGCGGAATTATTCCCATCGTAAAATCTAAAAAAGACATAAATATACCTTTATCACACAATTTTCCAGTTCAATCTTCGAGTGTGTGCAATCTTTAGTAATCTTAAGAAGTACAGAATCTCTAATCACCAATTAATTCTTGTCAATCGTGGAAAGTAGTAACTTATATTTAATAGCTGCAGGCCTTTGTAACGCCTAATGAGGGGCGATGTGTGGTCGTCTTTTATCATTTATGTCATTGTCATGACAATGTGGTACATAATTTGAGATATCTGATGCCTAAATTTGGAGTTCCAATGTGAAATTCTGTTGATAAATTTTTCTCTAAGCAACAGAAGCTGATATTCTTGTACTAGCTTCAAACTAGTCCAAGAAATATCCTCAGAACCAATATACTGCGATGTACAGCCTGCAATGTTTGCATTTCTGCTAGCAAAAGTGACTGTGATACATCACAGGATCCATATGACAGCAATATTTTTCTGGGCAACTCACAATAAAAATATTGCTATAATTGCAATATGAGTTGACATACATTCTATTTATGTGCTCTATTGAGGGACATGATTACTGCACCTTGTTTACCACTTAGGTCATGCCTCAACCGGTGCTGGTAGGCCTCACTTCACTTCAACACCAGCCAGCACCCAACTTGGACTGATACCAGGGTTAGGTTAAGCAATGACTTCAAGCTTGACTTAGTTTGGTGGTTGGATTCTCCTTCTGGAGAAGGTGTGACCGCCATAGATCACCTTTGAAACATGCACAACAGAGCCGCACAAGTCTCTTGGAGGGGCGATCACGGTGAAAAAAGCCAGGTTATCTTACAATGAGATTAGCTTCTTTTCCGGCAGCCTGATTTCCATCTTTATAGTGTCAAAGAGGATACTGAGGAAGATGCACTGCTGGGCAGGGGATGAGCACTTGCACCATGAGATGCGAAAACCCAGCTAAACAAGTAGATGGATCAGGGCATTTTGTTTGAAGGCACAATCATCCATAGTCTCGCCAACAATGATAAGGTCATCTAAGTAATTAAGTAACTAATCCCACGTCTAGCAAGGCATCTCACCACAAAGTTGCCTAGTTCCCTCGCTAACCTGGTTTGCGATTTTTTTTCTGGGTGGGGTCCCTGGTGCCAAATAAAAGGAAGGTCAAGGCAACAACCCAGCCTCATCAGGGAGGCTAGGATGCAAACAAGGCTGATAAAGTGTCCAAGTTTGTGCCAAAGCACATAGCAAACAGACTGGCTGAGAAACTCTGGGAAAAGGTTACCATCATCCCTAGGAGCCAATTGTGTTATACAATTGATGGAAGGAACATGAAGATTAGGTTGATGGATGAATCAGGTATGGCCAGCCTGAGGACCATGTGTCACCTCAAGACCAACAGAGACCTGCAAAAGGCCAGAGAGAGTATTATCTCGCATACATGATAAGGATTTTGTATGTAGTGGAGAACCACAAGTAGCCCTTGATCCTCAAATATATATATCAGTCCTTATTAAGGAACTGCAGGTGCAGTTTGACTTAAGGTAGGGGACAGCCCCTGGGTCTTATATATATCTGCCTTGCTGATCCCAAGAACAAAGAAAGACAAAAGCCCAGGAGAAGTTCTTGGGCAAGTATAAGAGAAGCGATATCGCAGGGCTTTTGCCATGTTTGGCACCTGTAGATTTGGGGATAAGTAAGAATTTCCCCATGTGAAAAGGATACCAAGAAGTCTAGCACTGCTCGTGTACCCGACCACCACTAGTGATCATGGCAGCGATATGTTTTGAGGCTTGGGGGAGTTGCTCCTGCCCTCATACAGACATTTTACATAACAGCATACAAGATGGATTTAAGATAGTAAAAAAAGATGGTCAGGCCAAACCAACTTTCATGGAAAATTACAGATTGGATGGTTGTGGGGCAGCAGGGGATTTATAAATGATGGAGAGTTAGTGTATGTCTCATGGGCAGGGTGGCCAAATATCATTGACAATATATCATATACCAAAAGGTAGCAATTCTTGATCCAACCTGCCATCTTTTTAGCCCAACCTCAATGAATAGACAAGTAATGGTCTATTCTGATGACACAACAGCCATGTCTTTCATCAACAAGAGGTGGGCAAGGGACCCAGAAAAAGCACAAGTGATGAACAAGGTTTGCACCTTTCTGCACGCTTCCTCTCATCTAGCATAGACCACCATGCAGCTACACTATGTGTTATAAACCACAACTCTCCCATGCTTCCAGACCACCACAAGTCAGATGCTTGCTGACTGCCTTAGAGAATGGTCTGCTTGTCCAAATACCAGAGAATTTTATGATTGAAGTACAGGAATCTTCTTTCATGACCCAGATTTCAGCAAGGTTTACGCAAGTATAAATGGCACTGCCCTTCATAGTTGGTGCAAAAAAAGTGCCCCCCTCCCTTTAAGTCTGTAAAAAAAAGGTGCCTCCTTGACCTTCAGAATCTGTGCAAAAAATGATGACCCCCCCTTCAGAGTCTGTGCAAAAACAGGTGACCCCCCCTTCAGAGTCTGTGCAAAAAAAGATGGCCCCCCCTGAAAATTCTCCTCTCCCCCCCCAGAGGTTAAAAATGAACAGTCCCTTAGAATCACTGAGGTTAACACCAATAATAGAACTACATCAGACTACTAACAACATGAACATTAACAACAGAATGTATTTTAATACACTCTGAATTTATAATGATTCAAGTTCAAAGTAGGAAACAAGAACTATATAGTTCTCCTGATAATATTGCCCTATTTTCCTAGTTGAAATACGCGATGAAAACAACAGATGAAAGGTTTCACAGGCTTTTATGGGCTAATGGAATAAGATCAGTTCAATGACCAGTCTTCTATTACCGCCATTGAATGGAATATGGGTCAGATTTTCAGAAATGTACAATTGGCAGCTCTATACACTTAGGAACTTCTGCTAAATTAGGCTGGAAAATTATGAATACCGGGTATATCTGAGTATATTTGGTATCGCATTGATTTAAGGTATCAGTTCTGTTGTGCTTTTTAAAGCTCATTTTTGTCTTAAATGGGAGTTATTTGAGAGGATTTGTGAAGGCGAATTGTACATTTTCTGAAGATCTGACCCATATAAAATTGGCTTTGTATTAAGCATTGAGGCCATAAAGCGAGGCAAGCTGCGAATAAATACTTTTGTTCAGATTCAATGTGTGCTTATGAACGACGCAACTTTATTTTTCCATTTCGTACATCCTAGCAGGGACGGAGGAAATTTAAATCCTCGCTCGGTTTCAGAATTCTAACCGGTTCTTAATCTTAATCAAAGTTTAATTTTTGTCTGTCTTTTATATTCAAGTCGGTCACTATGGACTCGGAAAATATGAATATGACCCTCGCAAATCAAGACTCGGATGAGGATGAAATCAACTTGAAAAGGTAAATAAAAGTGGTTACTTTCTTATGATGATTCGTGATGGCTGGGTGGTCTAAACTCAGTAGCATTGGAGTTGTAGGACAAAACCCTGCTATACCTTGTCCAGCCTCTAAAGAACCGAAACCGCAATGCTAGCCTATACCGGCACTCTTTGAAGTCTGGGTTCTACAGAGGCTGGACAGAGTGTAACGATGTGGCAGGGCGTAGATTTGATAAAAAAGCCCTAGGTGCAAACTACAATTCATGAGCTGTATGAATACATGATTTTTTTCTGGGGTGGCCCAACCCCACCCCAGAATTACTATGGGTCTGAGCCAAG
The DNA here is from genome assembly GCA_942159475.1 of Sthenelais limicola. NCBI lineage: Eukaryota > Metazoa > Annelida > Polychaeta > Phyllodocida > Sigalionidae > Sthenelais > Sthenelais limicola. Next base: position 36,815,705 of record OW804098.1, read on the forward strand.
GCCCGTGGACTTGATATTTCCCGTGTCCACGAACTGCTGGTCGGGCCATTTCCCGTGTCCACGAACTGCTGGTCGGGCCGGAAGTGGTACACCGCTCCGACAGGCCGTTGACCCCAATACCGGTCTATGTAGGTCAAATCTGACTTTGACCCCACACTTGAACCCATGTCTAAACCAATCCAAAGGCGAGCTGGCGCGCACGTTCCCGTGCACGTCCTAATCACACATTGTCCACGTGGACAGACCCAAACCCTACCCTGACCCCGATCCTAACCACACCTCCGATCACGTGATTACCTTGACCCAGATCCCAACCCAGATTTTGACGCATGCGCAAACCGATTCAACTCGTCTTGGCTGGTCAGCAGATCATTGAAATAAACTCGGAATTATGAACGTTTCGAAGACTTTTGAAAATAATTATTGATCGGATAGCTTCGATACATGTTATACTTAGAGTTTTAAATAATCATTTCCTTTCGATAATGCGATTTTAAGCGTTTTTAAGGGATTCTCCGTGGTGATGTCTGTATCTTCCCTTGCCCTTGCCGTTGCCGTTGCCGTTGCCGTTGCCGGCCATAGCGATCCCACTCGTGTCAACATTTGATGCGTTTTTTAGAACAAACCAATGATTTTACACAATAATCCTTGCATATGAGGTTGAAAACAAGGTTAGATTAAACGTTCAGACATTTATATTCAGTCGCTGGTGTCATAATATTATAAATTTGTATTCTTATTATCGTTGCTATAAGCGATCGGCAGGCTAAGCTTGACAAGGCCCCTTGTGTACATGACCAGAAAATCTGCAAAATAAACATGGCACCAGAAGCATGGCTTCCCGCGGATTGTGATATTTCCACCAAAGGAATATCGCCACACGTTAATATGTTCATAAACTATTGTTTGGAATAGTATTTGAAGTTGACATGACTGATTTACGCAGATTATATGGATATTATTGTGTCAGCGGCCAGAAACTGGGAAAGAAATATGGCGGCCACTCGAAGCATGTGTGATCGGCAGTGAAATCGTAAAAGATACAAATAAAAAGGTTGGTTAGATTTAATTTGATATGCTTCATTTCACTCGATTTCCAAGCCTATGTCAGTTCTGTTTGCCTCGAGAACGTCTGTACATATAATCATTACACATTCTTAAACTGGTCGGTTACCGAACTGACAGCAACAGGCTTGTGTAATCAACTACCGTACGTAATTCTGTTAGGAACATCATGTTAAAAAATAACAAATATGTTTGGAATTGTGAGAAATCTACTAATATATAGGCTAGTATGGGTCATCAAAATTATTCACAGATTCCAGACACAGTGTGTGTGTGTGAGGGGGGTCTTGACAATACAAATAAAAAGGTTGGTCAGATTTCATTCGATAGGCTTTGTTTAATTCGATTACCAAGCCTATGTCAGTTGTGTTTGCCTCAAGAACGTCTGCCCAGGCTTAGCGAAAACCATGAACAAAAGCGAAATTTGCTAATATATAGGCTAGTATCACTCAATATAAACTCTTATGAGGCACAGTGTGTGTGTGTGCTTGTTTCTGATCAGAGATTTTCTGTAAAAAATATTCCAAATTATTATAATTCTCACTTGTTCCTGACACATAATTTTAAATGGCCATATCCATACCTATATTTGACGACCTAACATTATATCTTTCGTCAGAAGATTTGATACTTGTTCAAAATTATTTATTTCTATATTATAACCTTGATATTATTATTCAGGAACAATTTGATAATATCTGCAAGGTTTGATTCACATGCTGTAAATTCACATGCTGATTCACATGTATTTAATCAAATGAACCAACTAAATGAATACTTTACCCTACTTATGAATACTTTACCCTACTTATCCTGTGTTAATTTAATCAAATGAACCAACTAAATGAATACGTTTACCCTACTTTACCCTAATTACCCTGAATAATTTACCCTAGGCTACTTATGATATCCTCTGAAATTTAATCAAAAGAACCAATCCAATGAATAGTTTACCCTAACAATACTCTACCCTACTTACTCTATATAAATTTAATATATTACTCAACTCGAAATAATACTGAACAATTTAATAATTTATACCCAAATTATTGCCGAATACTATACATATAAAAATTTCAAAAATTAGTTATAATTGCGACTACACCCCAGAATCATCTTTCTGACACGTCAGAAGATTGTCACTTGTTTTTTATTATTGCGATTTCAGGCCAAGACATTCACAATGGTTTCATACAAAAAACACTTGTCCACAAAGTGAATATGTTGTAGCGTTGCCTTTCAAAAAGAAAAAGAATTTCCATCATTCAAAGTTATCACTAACTACTATACAAATCAAACGAAAGCTATACCAAAACAAAATCGACTGTTATTAGGTCGACAGACCTTTTTTATAGGCGCTCTGAAAGCTAAACCGAAGTCTTTTCTACGGCAGATCGGGTTGCTAATTGACATTCCTCTAGATAAGAGATCCCCCTATTCTTAGCGGCATGAATTGGCCATTAATCCTATAAATTTCCATGCATTAAATATAGCTAGACCGCCACCTTTTGGTCTAATTTTCAGAAATTTAAATTAATTTTTTCCTTTTCAAAACGAACAAAATTGTTTGAAATTTTCGCAGTCTCTTTCAAGTTCTTAATTGGCTGAGATCTCCAATGGAATGTGGATAATCTTCTCTTGTCTGCCCTAATCCCCGCCCTTGCCCTCGCCGCTTGACTGCCCTCACCTAATTAAGTGATAACAGCCAGACAGTTGACACCATCTGTTGTCACCCCAGGGGTCACCCTATCTTTCCTCCACTGATCATCAATGAGATAAGGCCTCCTCTAATGAGTTTACATGTCAGCATGTAGCCTACTTCACTTTAGAAGATTTATTGTTTGTGAAATATACATTTTGAATTATGTTTAAGCATATTCTGACCGACGTTAGAATCATTTTGATATTAATTTCTTCAATGTGGGACTCCCATTGACCCTGCCTGACTACAATATCATAATATCGTCCTACCGTTAGGGGGGGCTGTAAAGCGGTGAGGGCCAAATTATCCCTCTGTCGACCTCATTTTCGCCCCTGAGGCGAAAATCCAAAGCTGTTAAACTTTTACTTGTCTCTACCCTTTCCTACATATTAAACCTCCTCATTCTTATATGGCTGATCAACTTTAAATACAATAGCTATGCTGTTCATAATCATGGTCATATCATAATATTGCAAATACATTCATTTCCCATATTATATTTCATATAACATCGCCTGTAAGCCTGTAATAACGCAATTGTACTTTTTTCCAAGAGATATAATGATGCACTTGACTATTTTCTTTATACCCTTGACTTGGATATAAGTGCGGAGATGAAGACGGAAATTCAGTAAAGGGAGGTGTTAAGGTGTCACATAAATACAACTGTGTCTATCTAATACTAAGGATAGACATAGGCTACATAAAACTTCTTCTTGTACAGATTAATACCATCCTCCCAAGCCAGGGCGAGATTATTAACTTTTCTCCTCCTATCATGTTGATGGAGGTCGTGATGTATTACATTCCCTCGAGGAAGGCACTGATTTTGTTTTGAGTGTTTATGAAATATGAAAGTTACGGAAGTAAAATAGCCAAGGATAAATTAAGTATAAATTACATTATACAATTTTTATATAAATAATAGAAGTAAATTTTCAATCCCTGAACATTAATTAATTTATACTTTAGAGGACCAGTATAACGCAGTATACAATGTACTTGATGTGATACCCTACTCAAGGGGTGCATTTGTTGTTGGGATTGTGGGTCCCAAGGTGATAGATGAAGACAGATTTTTGTTATGGTTCATTATTAGCTCCCGAATCATTATGCATAAACAAAAAGGGGGGAAGTTAAAAAATGATTGATATAAACCGTGAATATAAAACTTAAATACATAATTGGCCTATGTTCAACAACTACAACCCCCTGGTCCCATCATTAGGGTTCTGAAAAACCACTGAAACTGTCCTGAAAAAAAAAATTCAACAAAAAGGGCCTGGAAAAACTTTGAATTTCTTCTGACCAAAAGTTCGGAGACCCCATATAAGAGATAATACATGCAAATCAGCCTGTGACCGTGCATCCAGTTTCTTTCTTCTGAATCTCTGGCTAATTTTCCCTCATTTGTTTTTGCTTCTGTTTTAATGAAACTTAAAACCGAGATCTCCATGCCGGTCTCGAGAGCGGGATTGTTTGGAGGGCAGTTGTTAAAATGACGTGCAACAGGTTTGTCACAATGTCACCATGCAGACATTTAGGCTTGACAACGTTACCAGGTGAGATCCAATCGGATCATCGGTAACAAGTGTTCAGTTGCGTCATAATACTATGACGTCACATATGAGAGTTCTTTGACTCACTCTCAGTGGTAGCACGGTGAAGCGAGCAACTCGTTTCCATCTATTAAATTTGTTCATTGAGGCATGTATTGATACATGTTAAAATCACGACGTTTCGACCTGGTGGCGCTCTTCTTCAGGTAATGAATATGAATATGAATATATGATGGTACTGGCTGGTCTAGGCCATTGGCCTTTAATGCCAGGTCGTTTTTTTTTTGTTTTGTTTTTTTTATTTTAATGATGTCGCGTACGCTCGGGTAGAGGGGAGGCTCTATAGTCGGTTTTAAGCGGGTGGTTTTTCCAGTGGCCGTCTAGTGCAATCTCAAATCCAATGACAGTCCTTGCCCCCACAACCCTTGGTGGTAAACCGTTCCACGCATCCACCACCCTGACGGTGAAGGACTGCCTCCTTGTTTCGGTGTTGGCCCTGGCTTTCTGCAACTTTAGTAGGTGTCCCCTTGTATTGTTTTTGCAGAGGGTTAGTAGCCCATTTGTCACCTCACTATCGTAGATATTGGTCAGGATTTTGAACACTTCAATCATGTCCCCCCCTTAGTCTTCTGTACGCTAGTGTGGGCAAATTCAGTTGTCTTAGCCTTTCCTCATATTCCAAACCTCTCAGCCCTGGTATCATTCGTGTGGCACGTCTCTGTACATTTTCTATTGCTGTTATATCTCTGACCAGATGAGGGGCCCATACCTGATTGGCATATTCTAAGTGTGGCCTTACCATTGATTTGAAGAGTGTGGCCATTGTTCTCTGATCTTTATGTGTGAAGGTTCGATGTATCAACCCCAGCACAGAGTTCGCCTTGTTGATCTTCTGCGTTAGGTGGTGCCTAAAGGTGAGTTTGGTGTCCACTAGTACTCCTATGTCCTTCTCCTGGTTTACTCTTTGTAGGGGGGTACCATTACTGCCGAGGGTATATTGTTGGTTGTGGTTTTCTGTAGTTCCTATTCTCAAGACCCTACACTTGTCTGGATGGAACTTGAGTAGTGAATCTTTGCTCCACTTGTGTACCTCATTCAGGTCCTTTTGTAATGTTTATTCATGGAAACTGATTAAGGATATTGATAATGTCATCATGGATACATTTGATACCTTGGATACACATGCTTATTCTGTTGCAAGATAGACAATAGTCAAGATAAATTATGTGATAATTAGGGGAGAATGATATAGTATGGAAATGATATACAATATAAACATTTTCTTATCATACACAGTATGATTATAAATTTCTTGGTTCTTCATGAATCATATGATTAGGTGTTCAGAACTCAATGCTTAATATCTAGGCCTCAAATAGCCTATACTGTACAGTTCTCTTTCTAAGTAGTGTCCAAGGTGTTGGTCGACATTATTTAGAGTACGCCATAACTCCAGTACTACTCCACGTTTACAGGCCTATATATATCAGAAATATATAAGGGAACATAATAGTATGTTCCACTTAACCTGAACTCGGTTTACCTGAATTTTCAGTTAACCTGAACCTTTTGCAATTTCCCTGCGGACTTCCAACTTGATGTATTTGTTCTCTTAAAATTCCTCTGCATTTTTGGTTAACCTGAACCTTTTCTGATTTTCCATCGAGTTTTAGTAGAGTCAATATACGGTTTAACCCCCAAAAAATTGCAACAAAACGTTTTATGGTCATTTCCTGTACTTTCAGGTGTACTGAACAACATATCAAAAGTAGAGGAAAATCGGATCACGGGAAAGTACAAAAAAACGCAAAATTAAAAATGGCTTCCACTGCTGATTTTAGACACAATAACTCAGGGTTAAATCACATGTAATGTCATATCTCAGCTCATGTTAGCACTATATCCATGTATGATGACACTTTTTCTAGGTTTTAAGGCACAAGGAATCAATTTCTATAATAGTTTTTCTATTTTAAGGTCATTTTCAAGGTCAAAATCCAATATGGCCGCCACCGAGAGATTAGAATCTTATATCTCAGCTCCTCTTAGCACTATATTCATATGTAATACCACTTTTAGTATGTTTTTAGGTATGAGGATTCCATTTCTGAAGTCATTTTTCTGTTTTAAGGTCATTTCCAAGGTCAAAATCAAGTATGGCTGCTGCCAGGACATGCATATGTCATACCTAAGCTTTGATTAGAACTGCATCTACATATAATTCCAGGTCATTTTTAAGATCAAAAGCTATTTTCTGAACTTTACTTTAATGGAGATGAGCCTACCTAAACCTAAGATGTGCCTTACATAATTTAGTTCTTGCATTACACACACAAAATGTCAAGGAGAATGTCATTAGTAATCTAGACGGTGGTCATTAGAAAACTAAAGACTGGCCAAATTTATGTCTTGTTCATCATCTTCATTCACCAGTTCATTGGTCTGAAGTAGTAGGTGGCAGTCTTTCTGGGGTGACAAAAGTCTTAGCTCTTGCCAATTTTTTGCAGAGCATATTATATCTGATAGATGCCAGAAAGTAATTCTGATTTCCATTAAGCAAAGCCACCGTTGCCTGGCAACCATTGGATGGCATAGCATTATGGCTTTGCTCTGGTGTACAGAATGCTTTTGAGAAGTCCCTTATTCCCTGTTCTTTCTTGATAATTCATTCGAACCCTCTCTTTTTCCCAATCTCATATACTCTGGAGTATCTGCTTTAGAACTTTAATATCAGTCTTGAAATGCACCCTCCAATGAGGGTGGTGAAACAATGGTAACATGTGCATCTCCTTCTGCTTGAATCCCTTTGCAGTTTTTCAAACGCAAATTTTCTATTATGAACTGGAACATTGACACCGCTTGTTTTCCTTATTTGACAGAAAGACTTCCTTTTTCCAAACAAACTTTGTTGTCCCTGTTATGTTCACCTTGTTTGCATTCCAATTTCCAACCCAACGCTGATGTTTACAGTCCTGTATGAGTGGGCCAGCCCCATAACCATAAAAAACTACAATGGTTCTGGCATAGTGTTGGACAGTGAATGAGGCATACTCATCTGCAATTGGACTGTCTACTTTAATTGGTGCAGAATTGACCCCCCACCCCATCCAAAACATAGTGATCAGTTGCTGGGACTGTCTGTGGCATAGCACTGACCTGGCACGGACCTGGAGGTGGCATAGTTCTTTATTGCCTTTGCCAGCTGTGCCTTATCTGACTGGCGCAAGATGTTTTTTGCTTCAAACAAAGACATTGGACATAGACAGAGTTCATAATTCATCACTTCACCTGTCTGTGACACTACTAGAAATCTGGGAAATAACAACAATAGATCTAAGGTAAGGTCCTCAGCAACTTTGACTGCCCTGCCAGTGTCTTTACCTTGGAATATCTCTTGTGTGAATACAAGAAAACAGAGTGCCCATCAGTTTTACCAACTATCTCACTTCCTTTTGCAAACAGATCATCTCTACTCATTCTTGTGGTGGATAGTTCCTTATGTTGTTCATGTCCTGTGTAGCTAATTGTGGTTAGATCTTGCATGGCAATGTTGTAAGAGGATGACAAAGTGGAAGACATAGTCCAAACTGCTCTTTAGTGCTCTGTCATTCCACTACCTTGTGTTAGGCCGCCTTCCATGTCTTTTTAGTGAGTGCATTAATTTCTGCTCTATCACCAGATCAGAGCCTAGCTAGCCAGCCCAGAATTGGCTGCTGCATCTTATCACATGAGAGCCAGACTGAAACTTCTGATACACCTCAGGGTTGTCACTCTCTAATGCATGCATCTCTTGGAGATACAGACAAGCTGACCTAAGATAATTTGGATTGCCAGAAGCCACAAATATTGGCAAGCAAACTGAGATGGCACTGAGATGTAATTCCCATGACCCCATTCGATCAGCAGCAACAAGTGTACATGTAATTCCCACCATGTGCATGTAGTTCACCCACAGCTTGCTGGTTTTTAGAGTCCCTTAAGTTCAAGCACTTGGTCTTGAAATTCATGCTCAGGCTTTGATGATTCTAGAAACAATCTGGCGTGTAGGGCACTGATCTACCAGCAGGTGTCCATGAAAGGGTTGTTTTATTGCCTTCCCACTCATCATGTGTACAACAGCATTTCCACCATACACTGTCTCTAAAATCTCCTTCAGTCCACTTCCCTCCATTAAAGTTCCAATGTCACCCAATGCATTCATCAAAGTATGGAAGCTACAAAAGTAATAATACTACATTCCTGAAAAGGCTATCATCTGGAAGAGCATTTGCTATCTCAGAAGCCTTCCAAAATAGTGGTTGGTCAAAAGTAAAAACAGCTGGCATGTTGTGTTTTAATGCAAGTTTGTTTAAGTAATCTAGGGTGGACAAGATACAGCTTTTATCCCCTGGATTCATGTCAATCATTGGGAGAAACTGTACTGAAGATTTGTCCACTGGCCTTCAAATTTGTGTTTTCTCATTACCATAAATTTGATTGTCATTCAGTCAAAAATCTTCTGACATATTTGATATGGAATTCTCGTAATCATGATTAACTATATTCCATCTAGCCACCACCTAGGTTTTTCATTTGGAAGTACTCTCGGCGATGCTCTCCCAGCTAAGAATGTGTGATCACAGTGAGCTCACTGAGAGCTCACAATATTTATCACAGTGAGCTCATACTATGACCTCACGGGTGAGGTCAAAGTGTAACTTCACAGTGGCATCAAAATGATCTCTCAATGTGACCTCACAGTATACTCATACTATGATCTCACTGTGAGGTCATAAGTATGATCTCACTGTGAGGTCATAGTATGACCTCACGGGTGAGGTCAAAGTGTAACTTCACAGTGGCATCAATATGATCTCTCAATGTGACCTCACAGTATACTCATACTATGATCTCATGGTGAGGTCAATATCTAATGTCACAATGGCCTCATATTGTGAACTAACAGTATACTCTTACACAATCTCACTCTTATTAATCAATAAGATGACAAGGCTAGACTTGTTTTTGTTGTGCTCAGTGCTAAGGTAGAAAGTTTCTCCACAGAAGCATTTCGCCCAAGAGCATTCAAGGAGAGACTGCATATTATATGCAGTCCCTTTGCTTGATTTTCAGAGTTTCTCATCCATTTCCATCACTTAAACTTACCCTTAATACAATCCTCTCCTGTGGCTGACATAGGTATCCATTGCAACTTGGTGTTTGACAATCTGGGTACTTCAGTAGTACTCATAGTAATAATATTAGAATTATAAGGGTGCTTTCTTCACAACGTTTTTCAACATCAAGCAGGTAAGTTATACAAATAAAGTATTGATTTCATTGCTTTCAATATTTCCAAGTTTATAAAGTGTAATATCTATAAGGTATAAATGCCTCATATAAGTATTACTAGTGAGACTTTTGTTCTAATATAAATTGTAAATGGCATGTAGTAACCTGTGAGGGCACCTAGTGAAAGCCAAGTTCTATGGTGCTGCCACCTGGTGAGAACAGTCGAATTGCCAATAACGTCGCCAATAATGCCAATAGAAGAAATTGGAGGCCAGATTTGAAAAGAGGGGAAAAAACTGGACTAGGTCAATATCTCACAAAATTTCTATGGGCCACCAGAAAAAAGTCGAATTTTTCACTTGTTCTGCCATAGACATGTACCTAAAAAGTCTGACCCTTCCTACCCACTTTACAATCTCAAACGAATCCTTTGTTTTGAATATGAAGGAATGCTTGGAATCAAAATTTCTTTGGCACCAGGGTGGAACAGGCCCCGCTGCATGCCATACTTGAAAATCTAAGCCCTAGCTGCCCTAAAAGTGGCCCGAATCGACTGTTCCGTTTTTGTTATGTTGTACAAAAATCGCCCAAACATGTTGCTCTTGGCCCGGTTGGAGGTTGCATCGAGTTTTGGTCTCTCATAGCCTCCCACTTGCTCGTATCGATTCAAACCAAAGACCTGCATGATCTAGAGACATTGACGGTCAAGTCTGTATATTTTTTGTGCACGGATCAGCCGATGCCACCCCGTCAGAAATTCGGGAAAAGTCAAAACCACTTACGGCATCCTATCGTTTTTTGGGGGTCCCGAATTTTTTTTTGTTCCGAATCCGGGCGCTCTAAAAACACCCTGAATCTCCGCCGAACGTTTCGAAATTTGCAGCATCTACAGTCCGTAATGTCTTCTTTCAGGCTCTCAAATGGCAACTCTCAACAATGTCTACAACGTCTACGATGGGGCGAAACGATCGGCCATGTCTGATCGGCGGGACGTTCGGCATGGCGATAATGGAAGATTTTATATTTCGACCAGACATGGCCTCACAAAAACACTGCTACGCTTTTATTTCTGGCCCGATTGACTTGTCCTTGGTATCTACGGAAACTAGAGACATGGGCCAACAATTGTGGGGGTTATTTCTTTTCCATAGGCACAGGATAGCCGACAACTAGTGGGTCGAATGTCTCAAAAATTGGCACTCTACCAATGTTGCCAAAAACCAATCATTCATGTGAGATCACATATGCAAGATCACAAACATCTCACCCAGACCTCATAGTTCTGATCTCACATCTATGAGAAGTTTCTGTGCTCACTGAGATATCACAGTTGTTAGCTAAATGTGAGCTAGAACTTGTGAACTCACACTGAGATCACACTGAAACCATTCATGTGAGATCACATATGCAAGATCACAAACATCTCACCCAGACCTCATAGTTCTGATCTCACATCTATGAGAAGTTTCTGAGCTCACTGAGATATCACAGCTGTTAGCTAAATGTGAGCTAGAACTTGTGAACTCACACTGAGATCACACTGAAACCATTCATGTGAGATCACATATGCAAGATCACAAAAACCTCACCCAGACCTCACAGTTCTGATATCACATACATGAGAAGTTTCTGAGGTCATAGTGAGATCTACATGAGCTCACTTCCTAGCTGGGCTGACTTCCTGGACGGGTGCCACGCTACGTTTTCGCGTAGTAAAAAGCTCACAGAAGAATAAATATTCCCACTATGAATTAGCATTGTATATCACACGATTTGCAACAATGTCAGCATCATGCAAGTATTTAGTTTATCAAAATTGATTCAGAATTAGCAAGACAGCAGTCCATTTTCTCCCAAATGTTTAGTTTTTGCACTATAACCAGAAACTTCCTTCCCAGCTTCTGGTAGATCGCAGTGGCGACAATTATCACTGGTGTTAGATTCAGCGATCAGGAGAATTAAAGCCCAGGACCTTCTCTCTCTGATGATGTCATTTGTTGATGAATAGCGGGAAATACATAGTGCACAGATACAGTCCATTATTTCAGCCAAGTTTAAGTGTTTTTTCATAAATTTTTTTAATTACTGAAGTTATTTTTTAAAGAAAGCTATAATGCAACACGTCTCTTAATAAAGTCTGGCTTTATATTTGTATATGATGTTATATTGAGCATGAGACCAAGAGAATTAAGAAAAATGTTGGGTCATTATAATTAAAAAATTATGATTTAAATATTTTAGTTTTAAGTAATATCATCTTCATTAAGATTAAAGGCCTAAGTTCATGAAATATGTTTTGATCTTGAAAATAGCTTCAGAAATGGATTCTCTGTACCTTAAAACCTACAGAAAATAGTATTACACATCTATCTTGGGCTAATTGGAGCTGAGATATGACATTTTTGTTTTGAGGCAGTGGCCATATTGGATTTAGACCTGGAAATGACCTGGAAACAGAAAGATGATTCAGAAATGGTATCCTCATGCATTAAAAACTATGAAAAATGACATTATATGGTGTTGTAGCTGCTGAGATATAAAATTCACCAATAGCTGTTGAGATAAAAGAAATGATGTTTCCATTTGGCGGCCATATTGGATTTTGACCTTGGAAATGACCTCGTAACAGAATAATTATTACAGAAATAGATTCCTCACCCCATAAAACATACAAAAGCAGGTATTACACATGGTTATAGTACGATTAGGAGCTGAGATATGATATTCTATGTTGATTTTACCCTGAATTATGGTTACTAAAATTGGAAGTGGTGGCCATTTTGTTTTTGCGTTTTTTTGTACTTTCCCGTGGACCGATTTTCTTCTACTTTTGATATGTTGTTCAGCACATTTTGAAGTACAAGAAACAATCATAAAACGTTTTGTTGCAATTTTTTTGGGGTAGGCCTATGTTTGAGCTTAGATTGACTCTACTATTTAGGTAAAGTGGAACATAGTCTATATGATATAATATATCATAAGCGGAACATAGTGTATATGAATTAAGAACTTTTCCCTCACCTTCACATTGACCAAAATCTAATTTTATGTTGCTATTATGCTGCTATTAAGAAGTTCTTTCTTCACTAGTAAAAAATGTATCTGTTAGATTGATGTATTCAGCGATTGCTCGCCTCTGTGCATTCATAGTAGTTTCTGACATTTTCTATTTTCAGATTGATCTATCTGCTCCAGAACGATGTCGCCAAAAGCACTATTACATTCCTTGTTCGTAACATCCAGGCGGTAAGACTTTGCACTAAACCATATCTTTCTCCCCTTACTTCACATTCAATTATCTGACCAACTCAAAAAGTAAGTCCGGGCTAATAAACAGGCCACAACGGTATGACAAAATTGTCCAACGCTTTTTTTTTTAAAATAAAAATAGAAATAGAAAAATTGGTATAGCAGCATCTGAAATTCTTTTCTTTGTGGTTTCAAAACAAATAATTTAAAAGAAAATGGAGAGATACTTTAAATGCATTCCATGAATAAGAACACTCCCGACTCCATATTGATTCGAGGTGTTCAGGCTCAAATCCAAGAGCTACTGTCAATTTTACAACATTTGGCTGCAGAACTTGTAATAGGCAATCTGGTTTTAACGAGATTTTTCGTCCCAAAAGAGGAGGCTGCATGGTGCCTGCCTGACTTCGCATTGGACTATGTCTTGTTTGATTGAGAGATTGTTTGCCTTCTGTTTTTGCAGTCCTCAGAGAATTCGCAGGTTAATACAATGTGTAAGATCAGGGCGCTGCGCTGTCTCTTCAATGTAGTCAACCCTAACAAGTTCCAAGGTGTTTCTGAAACACATGAGGAGAAACTGAAGTAAGTTTTTGCTTTTTACTCACAATGTGCGTTAAACGCAATGGCACATGCAAATCCCCTATTGCTGTGGTGTCAGACCAGGCAGTGAATAACATGATTTCTGTTATTGGCACAGTTTCGCATCGTATTTCTTGGTCTGCATTGGTATATGCTTGGAACCGTTTTTAACTAGTGCAGATTCTAGCATGAAATCCATATCATATGCACTGTAGATAACTCCTTGCATGTTAATGGTTATGGTCGCAACTGGAAGACCTACTATTTGTAGACATTGAAAATCTCCATGATTCCTTGGAGAAATAAAAAGTTGGGGATTGTTTGTTGGGTTGTTTCTTTTTATGTATGGGGATCAATAATGATTGACCATGGTCTTCCGCCCACTGCTGTGGCTAGCTAGGTTTACTATATATAATAGAGAACAAGTAATATTATTTTGTCTACACAGATACAAATAACAATTTTGCAATGATGTGTGTGGAATATCACAGTTAGCAGGAAGATACTGCTTGACTTGTGTGGTTTAATGTAGTTATAATCAACTCAAAGAGTAAAAGTATGTTACACGTATGGACTTTTATAATTTGGGTGATCTAAATTCAGGTTCATGGCAGTTTGGTTGAACCCTTTTATTCATAGACTCTTATTCCCTTAGCTCATTTCTGGTTACAAAATCCATATTCCCCCTGCTCGCCTCCCTGATTTAATCATAAGGTATTATACATGTACATATTCTGTGTATCCCTCTTATGCCAGAGCACGTTTTCAAAGTCGGATTACCAAATGCTGCCTCTTATTTGCGTTAAAGAAAAAGCAGCAGTCTCTTTTTTTCTGGCCTGGAAGACGAAAAACGGGAGGCTAGCTGTCTCGGTGCATTTTTCATTGTTGACTTGTGATATTTCCCGGTGCTCTCTTTCAGCAGGCCTCTGCCGCATGCTTCCACTTCAATCATTGTCTCGAATTACTCTCAGAATGTATTGATGCACTCCTAGGTTTACTATATATAATAGAGAACAAGTAATATTACTTAGTCTACACAGATACAAATAGCAATTTTGCAATGATGTGTGTGGAATATCATGGATATACATGGATCATATACATAATATACATGGATCGTACATACATTAAATGTCAGTTATTGGGTCGGTTTTTGATTAAAAGTTAGACAGTTGTAGTCCAGGCAATCTAGCTCAAAAAAGGGCTGAACCTAGGAAAAATTGCAACAAAAGGTTTCTCAACGGTTTTGGGTAGTACGAGTGCCCCTAATATTAACATACTAAAAATCTAGGTAGGGGAACATGACCAAAGTTGCAAAAAAAAATAAAAAAAAAATGGCCGCCTCTAAAATTTGAAACGCCATAACTCAGTGTAAAATCAACATATATTCAAGTGTGAATACATTTTTTCTTAATGTTTCCAGGCATGTGGAATGCAATGAAATAAGAATAAAGTCCATATAATCAATATTTAGAATGTTAGTGTATTGATATAGAGAAGAAATGGGAAAAACGACCAGCAAAAGCATCCTGTGAAGGGGAAAAATCAAGCTCATTTTGTATGAAAGCATTTATGACCAAGGATACTAAGACCACCTCGGACCACTTCCCCAGGTCTATTCAGACAACGTGTGGTGAGATCGGTAGGTCTGGGACAATAAAACTACCATGTGTGATGTGTGGCAGGGAAATCATTCACTTTTTGATCCTAGGTTAAACGCATTAAAGGTTTAAACAATTAAAAACCGGCCCACTTTCTCCTGTCTCTCTTTCAGAGAGAGGTACTAATCGATTAAACGTTACTTGTTTTAAATAAGCCGCAATTGATTTAATAAACGTATTTTAAATTTACATTGTACATTGTAAACCAAATACTTTCATAATATTATAAAGGAAAACACCACAACCTCAAACTTCAGTATGTTGCTGCTTTATTGAAGCACTTATTGATACATACGACGTTTAGATCTGGTGGCGGTCTTCTTTAGGTGATTCAAGAAAACTCATAAATTCATGAAAACTGATTAGGGATATTGAGAAATGAGTCGTGAATGAGTACTTTTGTTTATGGAGTGTCGTCATGGATATATTTGATACTTTAGAAACACGTGCTTAATTCTGTTAAATTAGGTGATAGTTAGGTAGAAATCTAGCGTTAAGCAGGATGAAATCTGACATTTCGTTTTTTTATAGGTTTTTATTGCATACAATTTCGTGGACAAGTTCCGGTATTCTCATGTGAAATTGTTAAAAACACATATATACAACAACCTGCAAAATTTATATCATATACATTTTAGAGATGAGCTAATCTTTGGATACAGAAGAATTAAACCCAAATATCAGTAATTTGTCAGTTTCATCTAAACTCAGTTGAAGTTTAATAGGTATATTATAGCCTATCTGTCTCCTACTGCACGAAACAATGCAGAACTGCCAGCTGATTGTGCAGTTTTGGATAATAAAAAACAACTCAAAATCGGTTCTCCGATAAAATAAAAATATTATATTTCAACTCCCCCAAAGAAATAATGAATTAGAACCTGTTGCCAGTGCAAACATATACTAATAAATCCTACATCTGCTTGTTTGTTGTGCAGGGATATATGGGTGACGCTGATGTACATTCACGAGCTGGAGAGGCTGGGTGTGAGCACGTCCCAGAAGGACTTCAAAACTCACAGCAAGGAGGGACTGGTGCGGAGCATCTGGCAAAAGTACCGCCATGAGAAGAGAGTGAGTCCTATAGTATAGCCTTAACCTTAGGTTCTTACGTTGACAGGGTTCCTACAGGGCCTTGAAAGTCCTTAAATTGAATTTAAATTTGTCCCTTTAAATTCCTTGGGTTTGATTTTAATTTTTCAAGGCCTTGAACGTCCTTTCAACGCTGGAAATATCATCATTGAAATCGTTGAATTTAATTTTTCACAAAGACCATGAGAACCCTTGAAAATTGTCACCCAAACAGATATTTCAAAAGCCATTCTCTCCGGAAAATTTGAAAAAGTTTAACAGCGAGCGAGTCCTAGCCTTAACCTTAAGCGATTAGGTGACTCCCTTCAACTTATCTCTAAGTTGAATGGTTTCGTCTTCCCCCATAAAAAAAACCTATACTAACCTTCACCGCATCCCAATTACAAAGAAGAAGAAGGAAAAAGAAGAAGAAAAAAATGTTTTCTCCCCCAATGGGTAAAACCACTAAGGCGAAAATTATTTGAAACCCAACAAGAAGGTATTAATGCATCAAGCTAATGGACCTTATGTTTTTTTGGTTTTTTTTTTTGCGACGTCGTTTTATTTCTTACACATTAACAGTTGGCGCATATTACATCTAGGATAAAATTAACGAAAGGAATCATTTCTCCCCAGTAGGAGATTATACCTGGATAACCCTTGCTAGAAACTTTATTATAGGAGCTTTTTATTACTCTAATTTTGACAAGCCAGGTTTTACCTTTTCAGTTTGTCTATACACTCTGTGATATCATCCAGGAGACGTATCCATGTTTTTCTTTCCTCTCTTTTTTTCTCACTTTCACCTATATTTATTCTTACTAGCGTGGCTCTCATTCTCAATTCGTACATAACCATTAGCATGCTCATATCGCCGTTGTGGAATAGTTTCTGTCTATGTATGTATGCTTTGATCTGGAGAAATATCCAGTTAATTATTTTCGACTGTGGATTTATTTCTTCTATCCCAAAGAGGATTTCGCTAGGGTCTAGAATAACTCTATTCCTCGTGCTACATACAATTTTTTCGCCACTTGTTTTTTTATTAATATATTCAAGCTCTGTTATCCATTCAAGGATTGATATCCAGATTCTTTTTGTTTTAATGCAATTTACAAAGAAATGAGTGATAGTGTCAACCTCAGGACATTGATTACAGTGTGGTTGATCTTTAACATCGATATCTTTTAGAAGCTTGTTTGTTGTTATCGCTCCATGTAGAATTTTATACTGCAGAACCTGTAATCTTGTCTCTGTAGTACTTTTATATGGTATAGTGAAAATTTTGTTCCACCTTATTCCTTCGAACTGATCTTCATTTAAATTTAATAGCCCCTTCCATTTAAGGAACTTCTCCCACTTGGGCTTTCTTTTTTCGATTAACAGTTGGTATATAACTTTCGACGGGCAGTCTTTTAATCTTAACATTTTTTCCCCGATTTTAAAATCAATAGAGCCATTACATAGGTGAGGTTCCTCCTCCTTCAGCTTACTTTTCCATTCCTTTGGAATGGCATTCCTCAACGCTTTTAGTTCATAACAGGATGGTCTAAAGTTAAAAGCCTCCATAAAATTCTTAGCCGACATGATAGAGCCATCTTCATTCACGATATCACCCACTACAATTATGCCCTGGTCTATCCAGTGCTGCCACCTTAACAAGTTACCTTTATGTTTGATACTCTTGTTGGTCCACAACCTCTCTTTTCTGATCTGGTTTACAGTCGATGGTGAATTCTTATAATAACAATCATTCCACGTTTTAAAAAGTTTTTGATAGAAGACATTAAGGTGGTAACTCGGTTTGAATCTTGCTAGAAATATTTCTTCTTTAGGTCTACCGTGGAAGGCTTCCACTACATCGAACCAATTGTTTCTACCTGAATAGAGGATTCTTTCCACCCATTTGACTCTATTTGTCGCGCATACTTCCCCTAGCAGTCTTAGGCCCATGCCTCCCTTTTCTATACATTGCGTTAAAAAGTCAGCACTGATTCTATTAGAACCGTTCTTCCACACAAATTTCAATATGATGTCATTCACCTGTTTAATAACATTTTGATCTAAATATATACATGACAAGGTATGCAAGAAAACTGGTAGTAAGAAGGTGTTACACACAATAATTCTCCCTTTAAGGGTTAGGAAACGATTGTTCCACTATGTTAACATTAACAATGCTTCCGGAGCTATAGTGCCATGAGCTCCTATCGAACCTTTAACTCTTTTTAACCCTTCGACCCACTACCTTAGTGTATCTGTGTTAGACCCATCGTTACTTCCCTGTAGAGCAGCATGACGCTCCATACGCCTATACATAGTAGCATTTCTATGGCTGCATAGAGGGTTTGACGTGTCTCCGGTTGGAGTGCAGCTACTTTTTCTGCTGTCATTTGCCAATTAATGGGCATTGCCATCGCCATTTTGAAAGCTTATGTTGATCAAGGTTATATAAAAAAGTCAATGTTGAATTTTGGATTTTTTACTCGCTAATTTGGAATATATTTTACTGTCTAAGAATAATAAATTTGACTTCCCATTGTCTTCCTCGGATTTCTCATCAGACTCCTAGCTCCGACAAGTAATCCTCAATCAACTCTTGAGTGTTCCTTTCCTTTCCCCACCCCCTTAATCGAAATACCTTCCCTCACCTGCCTCCCCCCCTTGATAACAAAGATAACAACTCAGGCAGCGACTGCTTATCTGGTGGGAGTGTGACTATCAAGCGGTGGCATAATGAATGCACCATTCTCCTGCTTCCACCTTCCAGCCCATTATCGATGTTCCAAAAATAATTAAATTTTTACTTATATTCTGCAAGATTGCAAATTGCATTACAGTAGGTCAGGTACTACGTACAGTGACAGAATACTCCATTAATATATACCTCACTGATGGCTTGAGGTGGCACTTAAACATCGGTGCCAGCAAAACTATAATAATGTGTAAACCACTTGTAACTTGGGATGTTTTCTTCTGCAATAATACTCAACCGACCCCCAGAAAAGGTGTACAAACAGTAAGTAGAAAACAACCTCAGAACAAGTAATAACATCACATAATAGGGAGGTTCAGCAATCCGTATCCGTATCTCTACTCTAATATGTTAAAAGGAAGAAAGAGCTTCAGCAAAACTTGGCGGGAAAAACTATGGAAAGGCATTTGTATCCATATAGATACAGCAGCATATTAGCTCATGCTATTGCTAACTTGCATTCTACAAATGCCAATCTGCAATTTGACTTTCGAAGTGGCACCCTAGTGTGCACGAACTAGCGCTACATCGCTGCAGACTAGGCCTACTGCATGCAAACTTGCAACGAACAAGCTGCACGTTGGGACTGCATATTTCTACTTAGCATTCATACAACTCTGGTCCCTCTCACCCCAGTCAAAACAAACAAATATGCTATGTGGTTAATGGTTTGTTGTGACGGTGGCAAAATTATGTCACAACAGTTCAACTGTTTAGAGTTCAAAGATGCTATTTCGTATGCAATTTGAATGACCAGTGTGCAATGTGTTGACTTCCAAGATGCTATTTCGTATGCAATTCCTATGACCATTTCGAAGCTTTTATTTTGATGGTTTTCTTTATGTTTCCTCAAACCATCCATATTGAACTGTTATTTATTATGTATAGGCCTAGTTCATAATTATACAGACTTCAAAATATCTTTTGCTTTTTGATGCGATGTAATCAATATAGTTTGGCCTTAAAATAGTATCTAAAAGTATGACTAATCTTAAGAACTGAACCAACATTTTCCCATTTCGTATGCAATATCAATGGCTACACCTCTGTCTCTCTCTCCCTTCTTCTCTATCTCTATTTCCTGGGCATGATCATAAACTGCCTCCCTCTCAGCTCTCCCGCCCTTGATATAACCATATTAAATGTGTTGATAAGGGCGTAAAGCAACCAATCCCACTCACTTCTCTCCTGTACAAACCATTTTCCTATTCCTATTTCGTATGCAATTCAAATGACTAAATTGTCTAAGCTAAAAAAGTCAACAATAATAAACATAATTCCTATTTCGTATGCAATTCAAATGACTAATATGTAAATCTTATTCCCAAATACTATTCAATTCGAATGATTTACACATCTATTCATACCCTAAATACCCAGACAACCCACAACACTGTGTGTGAGGGGGAGGAGGCACATGGGTCAGACAAATTGTTTTATTACCTTCCATTGAAGGGCCAGGGCTTATGTAATGAGGGTTTGTTGTGACTGGAAAAAGGAGTGTAAACATTTAGGATGCATTGCAAGTTAGCAGTAAGTGTGTCGAACTGGGAAGTGATGAAATGCAGACTGGCAGTCAGTCTGACGAAGTGGGCAGTCAGTCTGACGAAGTGGGGCCTAGATCGAAGAGAAGTAGGAAAAGAAAAATGCAAGTTTGCAGAAGCAAAATGCAAGTTAGGAATGGACTGGATGTAAAATTGGTGAGAATTGGGAAAGTTCTAAAATGTTTTCAAAATGAGGAGTAGGACAGAACATGTTAGGACCTATTTCGATGCAGATTAGGAAAAAAATTTCCTATTTCGTATGCAATTCCTATGACCATTTCGAAGGTTTTTTGCAAACTTGCACTCTACATCTCCGAATTGAGGGGGGAATCTATATGGATACAAATGCCTTTCCATAAAAAACGTAACGTAACATATCAAGCAAAATGTTTCATCTCACAAATTTTTTTTGTACATAAAAATGCAACCTAAATCACACACAAAAAACCATATGGATATATGGTTACGTTATTGAGAAAACTAACGCGGTCTTTTCACACCCGTATTTTTTCGACCAGGGATGTCACTCGAAGCCTGCGGCTTCTCGTGACATCCCTGGTCGAAAAACACTTGTGTGCACCATATACAGTAAGTCAGAAACCAACCTCGTTACATCCTATCATAATATTGAATGACTTCCGAGTAACAGGATTCTTTTCACTTTCATTTGTATCCTTTTCCAGGCCATTCGACTGGTCGCCAATTTGTGCTTGGATTTCAAGATTCTGGATGGACAGCTGTGGAATAAAATCCTCCAACAATTACTTGCATTTAACATGGTAAGATTTGGATGTGACTATCCTCTGACTTTTTTATGTTTTACTATCCTCTACACTTTTTTATGTTTTACCATGGCCGAAATAAAAAACAATGTATTCCCTACCTGTCTTTGGATTACCGACCTCTAAATTTATATTAATCTCGCCATATCACCATTATCACATAGATCATTATGTGTAACGTAACTTAATTCTTCAACAAAAATATCTTTCCCAACAACTTGAGTCGGTACATTGTTAGTTAGCCATAGATATATGAAATTATCTAATTGCTTCAATTGAAGTCTGAATTTTGTTAAGTTGGTCGTTTGGCGTCCCCTGTGCTATATTGATCTACTGAAGCATATTAAGAATATCTTGCCAGGTGGAATTCCTTCGTCATGTCCTCATCCGATTGGCCGAATTCCCCGAACTTTGGTCTGTGCCGTGCCTAGTAAAGATGTGGGAGGCTGTTTTGACTGTACCTCTTACTGCAGGTGGGTTATCTTAAGTCTAAATACAGAGCAAATGCAACTTTTCCTTTTTTAATTTAGTTTCTTTATACATAAAATCTTTTGTCATAATATCTGCCACTTTGCGAATAACCTATTTAAAAGCTCACGATCATTATACAACTAAAATGTATACATTTTCTTCCGATCTAATAATGCTCACAATGGCCCCTATTTACTCATCAACTTTCCCTTGCCACACCTAATTCCCAAGTTCAAGAGAAATAATACAGGGCTAGTAATATATGCTGATTATTATTATGCGTTAGCATTTTACATATCAATACGATTTGAAAATACATCTATTACTGACAAACGTGGCCCCCGACTGTTTGAGCCACTTTTTCGCCCCCTTCTCCCTTTTCCTGCTGTTCCTATTCTATTCCTTAACCTAGAGAAAAGTTTCGGACGTTTACCTAGTGGTACAACATTTCAGTTTATAACTCAAAAGTCATTTCTATTTCTGTTTTCGGCACAATGGGTCACATCAGAGAAAGTCATTAGGACGATGATCACCTGACTGAGAACTTTAGCCCTTATCAAAAGAGGGCCTAGAATGCATCTTTTATCAGGCCAGAGACAGGCCAGAAAGCCCAGTGCTAGGCTAAGGGCTAGGCTAGGGGGTAGGGTAATAAAAGTCTGACCACAGGGTAATAAAAGTCCAGGTGTCCACAGAGTTGTCCTATCAACTTTTTTAATCGAAGGATATACAAAAATAATACTGATGCAGAACTATTCTACTAATCATAACAATACTTTTCTGTTTTTGTTTCATGATTGTGTGATGTTTAGAAGTGAAAATACATATATGACTTACATCCTCATCCCCACCAGAGCAGGCATTCAGTCTCTCACCACCACCACCACTACCACAAAGTGTGGGCCAGGCGGCCTTGCTCTTATCTGATATCAGCATCTGATATCAGGTCTCGTTCCCAGCTGTCCACAGTCCAGATGTCAAACTTTGTAAATTAAAGGATGTACAAAAATAATTCTGATGCAGAAGTATTCTAATGATCATAACAATATCTTTTCGTCTTTCTTTCATAACTGTGTGATGTTAAGAACTGGAAATACAGTTATATATAGTTTCTAATGTGGTGCCACCACTTTTCCCAGAAATCAACCCCTCATCTGACCTTGCACTCATCTGACCTTGCACCCTCCAACCCTCCATCCCTCCATCCCTCCTCCTTCTCCTCCATCCCTCCTCCTCCTCCATCCCTCCTCCTCCACCGCATTTTTCATCTACATTGTCTAGGGTCTTGCTCCTAACCGCAAAATACCATTGACTTTTTGATTGACAATTCTGATTTTTCGATTGACTATTTCAACTTTCCAATTGATTGTTCTGACTTTATGACTTTTCGATTGACTATTTCGACTTTCTGATTGACTGTTCTGACTTAATGGTTGACTATTCTGACTTAACGATTGACTTTTTCATTGACTATTTCGACTTTACGATTGACTTTTCTGATTTTACGATTGACTATTTTGACTTTCGATCGCCTATTTTGACTTTTCGTTTGACTATTTCGAATTAAAATGACTTTTTGACTTCTGATTTTACGATTGACTTTTTTTACTTTTCGATTGACTATTTTGACTTTTCGATTGAATATTTTGACTTTTTCGATTGACTATTCTGACTTTCGATTGACTTTTCTGATTGACTATTTCGACTTTCTGATTGACTTTTCTGACTTTTTGATTGACTATTTCGACTTTCTGATTGACTTTTCTGACTTTCTGATTGACTTTTCTAACTTTCTGATTGACTTTGATTGACTATTTCGACTTTCTGATTGACTATTCTGACTAAACGAATGACATTTCTGACTTTTTGATTGACTATTCTATTTGATTCTGATTGACTATTCTATATATGCCCCCATTTAAAGGCCACAAGGATATATCATGAATGAAATCGAAATATAACTTAATGTAATTGTACTTAGTTTCATGTCCAAGTAATAGAATAATACTTAATTTTCACTGGTCAAATCAATAAGGCCACCCTAAATAGGTGCGTTTCTGATTACCCCCACCACCAACCCCCTACATAGAAAAACATTCCCCTCCCTGCCTTTTTTTGGCCTAAATTGAAAACATATCCCTCTTTACCAATGTATAAACACCCAACCTATTAGCTAACGCTGTGTTGGTAAAAAAAAATCCAACACTCTGTCAGCCTCATTCCTCTCTTGTCTCAAAATTTAATCGGGATATATCCTTTACCAACAAAATCCTAACATTGTTGATACCACTATGACAGTGTCACCATGCAGACACTAGCCTTGGTTTTGTTACCAGGTGAGAACTGATAATATTACCTGTAACAAGTGTTCATTTCATTTAGGTCACACTCAGTGTGACGTCACGTATTAGAGCGTGTTGATTCACTCAGTGTTAGTCTCCGTTTGGTGGGCTGGCCGGGACAGTTATTGGGTATAGTATGACCCCAGGGGGACATTTCCCCGCCATGGTGCATAGTATGAGCCCAGGGGGACATTTCCCCGCCATGGTGCATAGTATGAGCCCTGGGGACATTTATGTATCTGCTACATATGTATGTGCTACATATGTATGTGCTAGCTATGTATGTGCTAGCTACGTATGTGCTAGGTATGCATGCATGTGTTCCCCACCATGGTGCATAGTATGAGCCCTGGGGACATTTATGTATGTGCTACGTATGTATGTGCTACGTATGTATGTGCTACATATGTATGTGCTACGTATGTATGTGCTAGCTACGTATGTGCTAGGTATGCATGCATGTGCTAGGTATGTATGTATGTGCTGTGCTGCACTCTAATGTGATGCGCAGCACAGTGCTGCACTCTAGAGTGCACAGTGCTCATCAAAGATACATCATTCATGGCACTTATGAATATATGAAGGCACAAATTTGCCATTACTTTTGTATCTCAAAAGTTCTATGATTCGAAGCATATCCTTGTTGTGAATACCAATGACTTAAATGCGAATATTTACCTTCAACATCATGAATGAGACACTTGCTTTTAGAACAAGGATGGGCCGGGTATGTGCTTTCTAAATAATGGAAATTTGAGATGTCTATAGAAAATACCTGGGAAAGTACCTTTAAATTGAAGCATTTCTGCCAGCTCAGATTTCTCAATTATGTCCCGTCAAAGTGGCTTTCACACCAAAAGCCACACGGTACCGCACAGGGTACCCAACGTGTAAACACACGCGCCGGAAGTCAAGCCTGTCCGCGCTCCCACAACATACAAATTCAGCCAGTTACTGTCCACTCGCACCTGTACAACGGAAGTCTAATCGCCTAGGACCCTACCCCAGATCCCAACAATTCAAGACTAACCGCTTAGTAGTACAGGAGAGCGAGTAGCCCGCTCAGCTGGCCTTGATTCCCCACATTGTTGACTATGTGAACAATCATGAATGGTCCCCAGCTGTTGCTTTTCTCCAGAGGAAATAGCACCATTTTTATTGTGATATACGAACCCACTTACCGTTGTCACTGCTTCTCACACTTCTGGAAACTTATAATGAATTTCAGGAATCATTCATTCGACACTGATTACCCTTGTCACATTTGTTCATTTTTAATATTGTATTTCCTCCAGTATCTCCTCCACTCTCCCCTGCACAAGAAGACGAGTGTTTGCAGACCCTTAACTTACTCCATCGGTAAGCAACTCGATCTTTTTATATTTTCTTTTAAAGATTTTATTTATACTGATTTGACACGTGGACATTGGATTTCGTTTAGTTTGCTTTGTATTATCAAGTATCGGGAAAATATACCTGAATGAATGTTAAAAGTTATTAAAATTGATGGAGGCTTGGTATAATACTGGGCTTCATTCATATATATTTTTATCTGAAAATATTTCAACTTTCAGTTTAATACATACCGTTACACAGTTAATTAAATTAAGGACAGAATCTTTTGCCATTGTTACATAATTATTCAACTAACATTCCAAATTAATGAACTACATATTTGTTTCCCATCCCAGATGTCCATGTGTACTGGAACTGAACCTAATCAGATTTGCGCGGTTGTATATGAAACTTGACCTGCCCGTCTACGCCCTGAGTTGTGTCCTCCTGCTCTCCAAATCTAAAGATAGAGTTGGTCATGCCGACAGTTTGCTGTCGGGAGAGGGCATCAACACTGTTGTTGAACAACTAGAACTATACCAAAGCCAGGCGAAGCTTGTCCCTATGCTTGAACAGGTACTTTTTTCTAGCTGTTATTTTAAAATTCAATTCACCAGTAATATGAGGCTTCGTGAAATGGATTTATTGCACCTTGATATAAGCATAGCAATATTTTATTCCAGATTGAAACCGTTGTCCTTGACTATGTGGCACGACACTCTCTATATGACAATCTGAAAGGGACCAGTTATGAAACACGACTTGCCTTGTCACTTGTCCAGCAAAATGCCATAGAAGACATTTTCATGCACCTGTTGGAAAATGATAGGTGAGTATTCCCCTTATCATTATTCTTTTAATGGAATTAAAAAATACTTTATTTGTCAAAAGTTATACATAATAGAAACTGACAAATGGGTACTGTTCAACAAATGCAGCCAGTAATTTCGGAGGAAAAACTCATTATTCTGAAATGTTATGTTATGATTAAAAAATAACTATGATTAGCCTTCCAATCAACTTCTTGATGAAATTATTGGAAGCCCCCTGTCGCCGCAAAGGGGGTCTAAATCATTGTTTAATATATAAGCCTAGAAGAAGCTCGAGTCAAACCCAAATTAGTTATAGTATTGCCCATAACTAGTACATCCATTGTATCCATGGAAAAATCTCTAGCAGATTCTTGTCAGCTCTACAGTGTGGTTATGAGTGCTATGAAAAGTGGGCGGGAATACAAACGTCGCTGTAACGGGGGTCTAGTTTCCATTGATAAATAAATTAATATTAGCATGAATCATTTTCTGCAAGTATTAAAATATGTAAGGAACACCAGGACACTTACCATTCCCAATTCTGAATGGTTATTTGGCTGTAACTTTTCTTCTAGTTGGAATATTTTCACAAACTAAAAAGCGTTACGACCCTTAATTTACCGTGATAGAAAAAGTTCCCAATATTTATTATACACGCATTGCTCTGAAAACAACGTATCTAGAGTGATTTACGCATAGTGCGTATTCCACTAGTGATTTACATGGGGTTGTCATGACAACCAATCTGCTTTTTACTAATATTACCGGTAAATTTATGACTCGATTTTTTCACGATTGAAAGCAAGTATAATAAATCTGTTAACAAACTTGTTGGTTTCAGCTTCTTAGAATATTGCAACTCGTGCAATATTCACGCCCTTTCAAGAAGAAAATATTGGAAACTATCAAAAACATGTCCAAAAAGTGGAATTACTCATATGGTGTTCATCGGTTAATGTGGAAATCTGACCCGCTCCCTAATTGGGCCTGAGCTATACGATTTCCCTTGACAATGTAATTTGTATACAGCTATTCATATGTGACACATTGCATCTAACTTGCTCATAGGGTGAAGCCATGCGGTGCCAAGCATCCATACATCGGTGGATGGAAGTGTTTATAATAAGAGCATTGTGTAATGAGCTGGTTATCTTGGGACATATGGTGCTTTTCTGGGTTAATGATCCATGAAAAGGGAAGCCTCGAGTGGATCGGATCCTTAACTCTGTGACTTGCGTGTACAAGCCCCCAGATAACATGTGACTTACTATGACTTGTTATGAGGGTCGGTATGGTTGACTGGTTTTGTCTGGATATAACTGGTTCCGATCCCTCATACTGGAGTTACTCTTATACACAGTGGGACGATGTTCCATTGCACGTGACACTGTTTACATGCGCTATTCCTTTGATTTAATTAACCCCTGCTGTGTGTGGTATTCTTTGATCTAGTCTTCCCAACCATTTATAATGAAGCCATAAACCACCCACTGTGGTCAGTTCTTTGGCAGACATTCCCTGCCCAGTTGTAGAACTAAGAGTACAAAGTAAATGTGCCAAGAGGGCAGTCTAATTGAATACGGTGAAGTTATTATATTAAAGAAAAAGTACTAACTATTTCAATAATTTTATTACTTTTACGACCAACTTTTTTTCAACTACTTTTACAATTGACTTTTTTTTTACCAACTTTTTTTTACGACCCAACTTCTTTTTCGACTTTGCAACTGGCTTTTTTTACTTTACGGCTGGCTTTTTTTTACTTTACGACTTGACTTTCACAACTTAATCTACGTCTGTGTAATGCGTGGTGCACACTGCTTTTTCCAATTACTCAAGGAGGTGATTGAACATGCATCACGCAACATGAACATATATAGGACTGCACTTGGTATTCATTCATGTTGTTAAACTGATAGACTGATACAGGACTGCAGCTGATATGCCCGACCCGATGGGGTCAGTAGACCCTTAACAGGCATGTTAGTATAATGGCTGTATATCACTGCAGACTAGTTATTATTATTCTTGAGGCAGGGTGTTTTAAAATATCAAGTATTTAAACACTTAAAAATAAAGATCCCACTGAGAGAACAAGGGGCATTTTGGCTGTCAGCGCACATGGCCATGTTGTTGTTGTTGGCGTGGGTGTACGTTGTTGACATAGCTGCAAGTTCACATGGCAATGTTTATAAAAAGATTCGGACTATTAGCAGTCAGATTTTATGTATGTTTCTCTGTCTGCCTGGCTATATATATAGGCTATACTGTCCCGGGCAATTTGTTGTCACAATGAAGTGACAATTTGTAATAGAAGCTGTTAATGAGTTGATTGATACATTTACTTAGTTTTATATTTTACAAGTATTAGTACATGTACATGTGGGTGTGTGAGTGTGTATATATATGTATGATGTGTATGTATGTATGTATCCAAGTTTTAACAACAACTCGGATGAGGTCATAATCAAGGAATTTAGCCCGCTAGCTATAGGCCTACAGGATATTATTTTATTTTCTGTTTTTGTTCTTATAGTTGTCGTTTTTCTCATTTTTAATGACTGCCCACCACCCCGCCCTGCTTCCCACACTCTCTCTTCCTTGTTAATGTTTGTGTGTAATACCTGCTCCCTACAGTAGTGGCCGACGCCACTACCGTGGGGGAGCAGGGAGAGAAGCATGAGCCTACTAATCGTGCATGGTGGTAGTGGCGAGTGGTGCCGTGTGCAAAAGTTTGAATGGAATAGCCATAGGACCAAAAGAAGTGCTGATCCTGATGTTCGTGTACCATAAAAGTAGGTATTCCTCCAGTAAAAAATGTATTATACGATTATAGCTTTCAATTGACACCAACGAGTTTGCCGTACGTGTTGTTAAATTTGGTGAACTGGTCGAGACATATGACCTAGACATAACTGGGAAATGACCGGGATATCCTGCGACAGCTTCAATTTTTAGTTCAGTGGCAATCCGCCTCTTCTCAGAGGGCGGGGTGGTCGCTAGTTGTCTAGAAAGTATATCCGCCAAGAAAGATGAATGAATGTACTGGGCTTTAGTCACTATAATGAAGTAACGAGGGAACTTCTTCCCTCCACCACACACACATACCCACCCACCCTGCCCTAGTCAGCGCATGCATAACGCCGCATGCATGCGCTGACCCAGCGTAGGCCTTAGTTTGATTGGCACTGTTCGTATACCCACACCTCCACGTTGTAATTATTGTACCTTTTTAGCGGTTTTTGGCTACAGACACATACAAACTGTTTTGAGCTTGTTGAGTTGTCAAACTATAGAATTGAAGTGGAAATATGGTAAAAATGGCGGGGTTTTAGAGGAGGAAATGTGCGAAAGAGACAGAGAAAGGTAGCGAGGCGTACTGTGTGGCGTAGGACGCTATTTGTGTGGCATCGTTCAGAAACCTCTATAAAGCTGACGCTTTTTGTATACAAAAACGCGGATGGATGCCGATCGTCAAGATTACCATACTCACTAGGCAACAACAGTTGCCCAGGTGAGCTCAGGTTTCTGAGGCTCAGCGCTACTTGGGTGTCACACGTGACAATGAACATCACTAGCTATCACTATGACGTAGGCTCAGGGGTTTAATTCAACGAGGAATAATAATAGTATGAGGTCGGAAGGGTGACATGTTGCAACTAACGTTGGCATGTAGGTCCATGAATATTTTTTAAAGTTAAGACATAGAAACTATTTGAACCAAGTACTGTACTGTAGGCCTACTGCTGATAGAAAAGAGGGAAATCAATTAATAATTAAAGAGTAAATTGTTGTGTATTATGAAAATTGATATTTAATGTTGCGAAGTAATAGGGTAATAAGAGATAAACAACCCAAATAACATTGGTACCAACTTATTGAAAATTGTATACACACAAAGCTACAGGGGACCGCCAGGAAGAGCTGTGAATGTAAATCCACAGAAGGATAGGAGTCCTTTTTTCAAGATATGATGTGTATAATAAAGAGGGAAAAAAACTTTTACAAACAAGCAAGGGAGGGAGGGAAGAGAAAGAGAAATTAGGGAGGGTGAGAATGAGAGAGAGGGGAGGTCAGTCTGAGGAGAAAGGGAAGGAGAGAAAGAGAAAGAGACAGAGAGCCAATGCAATAGTTTTCACTTACCCTGCTATTTATTGCTACACTTTTTTTTAATTCAGGACCTCTGAACTCATACAGCTCCTCAGCCTCTTCAAGCAAATCCAGCCCAAACTTGATTATGCTCGACTTGTACCGACCATCCAAGTGGATACGGAGAAATTCAGGGTAAAAGTTAAAATCTTTGTTTTATTATGGGGATTTGATTAAATATACTTCAGTGCCCGAAGTTATTTTAATTTAATTACTTTATATTTTTAAGACTGGGAAGACGCTTTACCTAAAGGAACCTGACATTTCCCCTAAGCTATAGCGCAAGTTTCATCTTGCATATAATGATATATGACAGTCGTCTGTCCGCTTTCGTCACCCTTGAGAAAGTCCTACAATTTCATTGAAGCTGTTATACTTACCAAACGAATTTTATCGATATTCTGCTGCTGTTGTGTGTTGATAAATACAGAGCTATACATACCATGTATGCCGGTGAGCGATAATAAGTGAGGTCACCGAAGCCCTGTAGCAAAGTCAATCGATCAAAATCCTCAAAAATGTTTATCAAATGGCTTTCAGATGCGTTGGAAAAGAACAGAACAAAAAGTAGAAAATCTTTAGTTTACAATTTTTGACCGATGATATCTGGGGGAGTTTTAATATCCTTGTTCTTTTACTTTGAATATGACTACTTTCACAAGTATAAATTCTGATACTCTTTTCTCCTTGTATTTAGCTTTATGCAAAGCTCCATGGACTTGAAAAGAAGGCATCGGAGTTTCTCCCACCAGAGCCTGAGCCTGTGCCCGACAAGGAAGACAGCGAGTTGTCTATCAATGAGGGTATTCCTGAATATGATAGTATAATGCAATGAAGTTACAGGTGCCTTAAAACGGATCAGAGTGAAATACGATGAAGCTGCCTTAGACTGCCTCACATAGGGAAATGCGATGAAGCTGCTTTAAATGCCTCACATAAAGGCGTATGAATTCAATATTACCACAATTGTTTGCTCTCCCATTATGTTACTGTTGGTTTTATAACCCTTCGTCTGTTGATATCCTGACGTTATTTTCTGCTAAAATATAGTCCTAAATTCCTACGATAACTCGTGTGTTTTGTATACCTTGCTTTTAATGTGATATTCCATTTACTTCCACGAACAAAGCTATTTATTTGGTGTTAATGCTTAAATATCATATCAAGATATTATGTATGTGTCTCATTTGTTAATACCATATACTGTTGTGCAATATCAGTTTCAATAGTGTGATGAAACTTCCACTGAGTGATGGATGAATTTGACGCCAGATGCAACCAAGACTGCTTCTGAAATTGCTAAAATGATACAATCGATCAGAATAAATAAAAGACTTAACGAGCAACATCAGACTTTCAGTTCACTTTATTCTCGACGGCAGCTTATCACGAGAGAGGAGAGCGAGGTCTTGTTTAAACTGAGCACTTGGAAGAAAGGGTGGAGGTAAAGGTGCCATATTGATTCCAGAATCTATATTATTATTATTATTATTATGAAACTTTTATTCAACATTCACATAGTGCATACATAAAGCTCATTATAAATCAAGAAAAGGACAGAGATCGATCTCCTATAGAGGTCTTCCGGCATGCGCCTTTGAAATAATATGTAATGATGAGTTAACTATAATCAAGGTTCTTGAGATTCACTTAATAAACTTAATAAACATGTTGTGATACAATGATATCGGAAGTCTAATTAGTTACTGACCCTGGTTAGGGCATAAACAGGTTGTTCCTATATTGACTTAAAGTTCTATCTTTTATTTGGGCCTTCTGCAAATTTATATTGAATCGTGATGACAAAGATAATGATTCGCATGCCTCAGATCGCATGTGGAATGGGATACATGAAAAACATATGAAACTTACTACAAACTTTGTTTTTTATTTTCATTAAAAGGGTAATTCTATCTTGTGTAATTTGCTTTTGGGGGATTCAATCCGTATGACTACACTCAAAAAGATTCATGAGATTGCTTGACTACTGATTTTAATGAGAAGAGCCATTTTAAATGTTATACCTGAAGACCAGCCCTCTACTAATTAATTTCTATACTCAACCAATCATTTAATTAAATTAAATGTGTGCCGTAAGTGCCTCCACTGATGGGAGTGAAGATGTAACCAAGGTTATGAGGGACGGAGGCTATCCGAGGTTCTTCATATTCTCATGTGGATACCTTTCAAAGACATACATTTTCTTAAAATAAAACATTGTGGTCTTGGGCATTAGTGTATTTTTGGGGGCAGAAAAATTGAATGACCTCGGTTTGAAATTCATGTTAAAATTTGCAAACATTGATTATTTTTTTTAAGCACTAGCAGAATTCAAAAATCAATATTTGCATTTTTTTTTAATTATTTCATCATACATTCACACATTTTCCTTTATTGGAGGGAAAGCCTCTCGCCTTCAACCACCAAGTGCCATTATAATTCTGTTATGACCGCAAAATGTCATTATAATCCCATTAGAACGCCTAGGCCAGGAAACCGATTAGCGAAGTAGGTTTCCAATCACTGACACGCCATTCTTATCTGATCGGAGGGTTTGGACCTGGACGACAGTGCTAAATGCATTACCAACCGTGAGGTGGTTCTAGACGAATTGCCACTCGGTAAAAAGCCACCTGGAAAAGAGCCACCACGGTAATAAACCACCCATAAACATCGTTTGTGTTGAGAAACAATATCAACACCAATATCCCAGTTATTTGTATGGTATTCCAATTCTACATCTGTCAGACATTGCAACAAATACAATATTAATAAAATTTATACAAAAACCGGTTCTGTATAACTTAAGATAGGAGCCACAAGCATGAACAGTATGTTGCCATAATGGGGGTCTAAAGCAAATACCATTACTGTCCACAGTAATGTTTAATTGCTATGAAAAACGTTTTCATTAGATTATTTTTTTATTAGGTACATCTTCTGGATCACTCCATGTTATCGTCAGTAGCCTGGGCTTTTACCTTTGTTTTCTTTATAGTTTCATAACAACATACTTTTTTCACAAGTGTCGCCTATATAAAAGAAAAATTCATGTAGTTATATTAATATAACAAGCTAGACGAAATGGCGCAGTGGCATTCCCTTGGAATCCTGATTCTCCCATAGGCACAAGAGCGCGCCACCAGCCACCTGGAGCGACGAATTTAGTCTAGCAAAGTTGGCTTGATGTCCCGATATCCTATGTTTTCGTCATCCAGATCACAAACTAATGCCAGATTTCACTTCCTCAACATTTTTAAGAAGCAAAACGTCGGGGTTCATAGTGTCTATATTGTACTCGTACTGCACATACCCTGACCTGCCAATGCATGTCTAGCTTTCTCCAGTTCTTAAGCCTTCTTCCTCGGTAACACGCTCGTAGTGACGTCATAGCAGCCACCGTATGATGTGCAAAACATTGCCTGTCATCAGCGATCGTTTTGCACAGTTAATAACACAAAAACCAAACGATTTTAATGCGATTGTTGGTGGGCGGGATGGTGGGCAATGTCAACGTACAAAAACATTCCATACTTATGAAAGTAAATAGCCCAAGACATCCCTTCATTCCCATCAAATTGTGACGATAGTTCTAATCTGGTGCCACACACACCCCTGGATCATGCAGTCAAATTACCAACAAATACAACATCATCCTACAGATATCGAGAGATTCTTTTTTCTAGTTCATTCAAACCTTATAACTCTATCACTAAACTGGCCTTTTTATTATGCATCAAGTGTTGTCCATCAACACATCCTAGATTATTCTCAGTAACTTGTTATAGTCAATAATTATGTAATATGGTGTAATCTCACTTCATGGTGTGTCATATTTGATGATTATTATTCACATTGTGTCAACAGAACTTATGTGATTGTTCACTATTCATAAATTCTTTAGAGTCTCCTTAATTTGTGCACTCTTCAAGATTAATAACATTGCGCAATATGACATAATTATGATATGTAAATCAATGTATAATATGTAAATTGTTACCCATCAAATAAGATCTCTACTTTGCATCAAGGTAATCCAAAAGTTTATGTTAATTTTCCAATACTACCCCCTCCCCACCTGCCCCCACACACCAGAAGCAATTCATATTCTTAATGATATCAGAACGAACATAGTATTATGATTGACCAGAAGTATGTTCTATTTTCTTTTCATAAATCCACATAAATTACATTTTCAAAAAGCCTTAAAACAACGAATTGGACGATTTAGGTAACATTAAAAGCTAACTTTTTTAACACAAAGATTTTTGAGTTAGGCCCTGATTAAAGTGTCAGTAAACCCCCAAATATTATGAGCAATTCCATTTCCTTGCTATTATTGAAATGTAACCACCCTGGTTTTACTTAATTCAAGTTATTATTTAGTGAGTTTTACCCATTTAAAGGAGTGAAAACGTAGTTCCACAGTTTAACACTCCATTCAAGGCACCACTGTTTGCCTACGTCATAAAGGTGCACCAATCTTGAAATGTACATGCAATGAACATAACAAACCACTCTCATAATTGCTGCTAGAAAGAAGGAGGGTGGGGTGGGAGGAAGGTGTTTGATCAATGCAGTTGTGCAGACCAAAACAACACTGTGTTACATATAGTTCTCTGGTCAAAACAATGGCTGAAAGCAGTGACAGTGAACTGTTTCAATTGCTGGGATATTGGGGGGAAAGGTAGGGATATTATGTTCATTTCTGGCGCACCTTTATGATGTCACACAGCACTCTCAGTGCCCTCTTGTGCTAAACAGACCTTTTCAACTAAGCTTTCCCAATTCGTGCTTGTAAGTGACTATAAGTTAGACATAAACAGTCCTACGTATTACCGGAGGGTCCAGATAGCATCTCCCATACCCCCTGCGCGCTTGATCGCGTTTTACCCATAACATCTCTTGGGCTGTCACCACAAGGTGTAGGGTTTCTGAGACTGGGGCTCTTGAAGTTGCACTATACTAACTGAGCATTTGGGAGGATTGCGAAATGACACATATTTATGAGTGTCCATTTCAAGCACTGTTTATATCTGTGTGTAATTTATATCTTCAATATTCACAAAAGAATAGGACGAATATTTCAATATTTTTTAATTATTTCAATACCAGAATAGTGTGAGCCAGCATTTATTCAAATTTAATATGTTGCCTGTCTAGTCCCTCATAGAGAGCCTCACGCTCCAAACATGTGTCAGTGGTTAAGAGTGGGCGAGGCACCGGCCACTCTATGGTCCCTTCTTACCGCATACCAATTTAACAACCAAATTTGGTTGGTGAAACGCGGTAATACGTAGGACTGTAAATGGAAGTAAAAAAATCGAGACTTGGGAGTTGTATTTATGGCTCCATGAAGTTTGTTGTCCTAAAAGTGACCAGGAACCCGTTGACTGACCCTTTAATTTATGAAAAAACATCAAATAAATAATCATATATTTAAGCAATTGCGAAGGGTGTATTGGTTTAAAATGTATCACGCATGCATTGCCTCTGACATGGAAGGAGGTTCTACTTATTCAAATCGGGATATTTTAACTTATCCATTGGGGTCTCCATTGGCATCGATAATACCTTACTAGCAACGATTGTAAAATGAGGTACAAATAGTTCTATTATCATAGGACTTTAGGAGAGACACAGACATATGTTAGGGTATTTAATACAATTTAAATTTTTAAAAAGGCTCAAATATAATTTTAGTAACGAGCATAAGTATTAGGAGATTATTTCGGACATTATTTCGGCGAATCTTAAATAGGCACCAGGATAATCATACATATTCAGTGCATTCAGGTACAATATCATATCACCAAAGGGCGGATTGTTTCAGGCCTGTCAAGTATACTTTACAATAGTGATACTAGCAATGATTAAAAAGTCGGTAGAAATAAGATTATATAAATCTTATTTCTACCGACTTTTTAATCATTGCTAGTATCACTAGTGTACCTAGAAATTAAGAGCATACCCTAAGGAATCCATACATACCATGTTTATGTTCAAGAGAAGTGCCCATAATATATATTTTGAAGAAACTTGACATTCAATATAACAATAATGCATGGTTCGAATGAGCGCCCCCCCCCCCCCCCCCCCCGGCTGAAAATGGGTAATTAGAAATCAGATATGACACTAGTTGGCTGCACTGTCATGAGGTCTATGAATTTGATCGATATAACTCATATTATTATTATCTAATCCTTTTGTATAACTTAACTTAGTTGGCTACATGTAGAAACAGTTCTTCGATTTAATCAGAGTACCAACTTTGCAAATTTAAGCCAGATTTTACACTATCATGCGCAGTTATACCTAAAA
This sequence comes from Sthenelais limicola, assembly GCA_942159475.1. NCBI lineage: Eukaryota > Metazoa > Annelida > Polychaeta > Phyllodocida > Sigalionidae > Sthenelais > Sthenelais limicola. The sequence goes on from OW804098.1 coordinate 36,852,370, forward strand.
TGATTCAGATCGGAGACCACTGGTGTCGATGATACAATGGATATATATTTTTTTGGAACATATTTTATTCAGGCTTTTAATTAAAATTGTAAACACTCTCACCCCAGGGGTGATTTTCGTAGCGCCCTGCTACTCGCTCTGGCACATCGAGGTTTTATACCCAATACAATTTTTAATATTCAGCTCTTTTGTCATTTGTCTGTACATCCTGTCATGTATGCAAAGTTTCTAGATCTTATACAGCCATAATACAATTACTTAAAGAAAAAATAAGAAACATTTATGATTATATGAAAGAGAATGAAGAGATGAGATATGAAAAATAGAAATAATGTAGTGATAAGAAGGGTACCTGCCTATAATATATACAACTCTCTATAAACGAGGTGAGATGGATGAAACCACTTGTACATCCATTCAATAAATTTACGGGATAAATATTTACAAACATTTTATCGTTTCAATATATTATTACCACCCTATAGAAGGTGGTGTTTCTTATACTATATAGTTCATTTTATACATACATGTTTTACATGTTTTGCAAAAATGGGGTGGGGGGACGGAGAGGGGGAGGGGGAGAAAAGGGCGAATGGAGGGCAAGATAACAACGAACAGGAATCTGGATATATAGTAAGTTAAATTAATTATGCAGAATGTATTGATACAAGATAGTTATTACTACATTGTAATGTATACATGATCGTCTCCATGCATTCCCATTGACAATAGCATTTACTACATTGTATTACTTACATTCATTCAGTTTCTAATACCTGTGGCTTGGTTTTTAATCAATTTCAGTGGGGAAATGCAATTAGAAAAATCAATCACCAACACAATGTGTACTGGTTAGAGTCGACTCACAGTTGCATACTGCTGGGAAGTCTTTTTTTTACCCTTCAAAGGTCTTTGTCGACAAATCGACAGCTGTAGCCAGTGACAAATGACAAAAGAACTTTGACAGCGACAAGAGTACAGAAACGCACAATCTGATTCTAGCCACTAAAACTGTGTAAAATGTGGACATTTGTCTGTTACATTAATTGTAGGAAAAGTAAAGCTATAAGCAGGGTTGAAAACCCATATTCTATGTGTGATCTATAATACCATTGACTTATGAATAATAATGATAACACTATTTTAATTAAATCAATCCACAACTTCTAGCATAGATGAAGTGCAATTTCGGTCGGTTTCAATGGAGTTGTTGAAATTCTCGTTATTTCTTCATTAACAAAATAATATCCAAGATACATCTCATATACATGCATTCTTTATATAGATTTTATATGTAAGGGAAATAAGAATGAAAAAGTAGAAGAAAGGAGTTTGAATCAACATCGGGACAGCTCTAAATGTTACGATTCGTCAGCCTAGCTACTGTCACGACTCTATAATTATAAACTTCCTTCTGCACTTGTCTGTTAATAATAACATAAAGCTAACGAACATCAGTTTTCGAATTAGAAAAACACTCTGAGATGTGTCCCTTGTAAGTAAGCTATCTAAAATAGCTCGGAAATTATGACTCCATTTGCTTTGATCTTAATTAATTCCACATGGGATAACATGAAATTATATAATATATGCCTATGTTAATGCTTGAATGACCACTTGCTATGACATTTGAAAAATGAGTTCTCGAGGTATATCAACTAGAATCTTCTAGACATATTCACAATCATCTCCTCTGCAAATCTACTGGTCCTATATCTAAAACGCCATGGCTACATGAACAAGAATGCCTATAAAGCTGGGGCATATCTAAGCCCCTTCTTTCATTCGTATTCATGGCTTTCCAGTCTATTCCACCTGTGGCCACCGTCCTTAGGGGTCACATGTCTTCCATCAGAATATGTGCGGCCATCCATGCCAGCTTTGATACACGATTCACACATGGGTCAGATCTTCAGAAAATGTACAATTCGCCTTCACCAATCCTCTCAAATAACCCACATTTAAGACAAGAATGAGCTTTAAAATGCAGTTTAACATAACAGAACTGATACTTTAAATCAATGTGATACCAAATTATACTCAGATATACCCGGTATTCAGCGTTTTTCAGCCTAATTTAGCAGAAATTCCGGAATGTGTAGAGCTGCCAATTGTCCATTTTCTGAAAATCTGACCCACTATACGTCTCACCTGGTGTTGGATCCTGGAAAATCTCATGATCAAAATCTGCCGGTTGACCGATATTACTTGCGTGTTCATGCAAGTGCCATAATGTTTTTAGCCATGAAAAAGTCTATGGGAATATTATATTTCCCACCTGGTTATTTTGCCAAATCGAAATGAGATATATGTTTTTTTTAAAATCATGAATATTGTCAGTTTAGTTTTGTTCATATGATAAGGTGGCTATATGGATGGACCCTGTGTTTGTTTGTAATAGCTGGCAATGTGCCCGGTGAATAGCTAGGGCGATAGCGTTCAGAGCAATGAGTGGGAACAGAATATATGAGAATGACACTAGACTGCCGTAGGAAGAAAATCAATGAATTGTATTGAGATTTATTGCACTTTTCTATTTATTCTTAATATCATTTTGGTCAAACACTATTTTACAATAGGAGAAGACCCCTTTGTGTTAGGTGTGCGTCCCCCTTTCCAAGTCAAAGAACGATGTGTCTTTATTATGTGAGAGAGATAGAAAAGAAGCAGTTCACTTTTTGTATTCTCAACAAAACATGTGGCTGTCCAAACTTGAAGCCGGCAGGTATCCTGAAAAGATTATTTGTGCGACATTCATTTTGGCCATTTCATAGAATAAAAATATCCTAGTGGGCAATTGTTTAAATCACTACAAGGGATTATTATAAAAGTATCTTATCTAACTGGGAAAAGTTGGCGGCGGAGATTTCAGCGTGGTCGCTTCTTCACTGTTAGAAGCAATCCAGATGTATTATTATGTATACATACATATTGCCACAACCTAATACACATTTCCATATATTTTGTTATAGATTGTACATAGGAATTGGTTTATAGAATATTTCCTGAGATTTGGAATCGAAGAGAATGACCATTTGCTATGACATTTGGAAAATGAGTTCTCGCGGTATATCAACTAGAATCTTCTAGACATATTCACAATCATCTAATTAGATCTAGAAGGGGTTTGAACCAGTCGTTTGCTCCGATGAATACAAAAGGCCTAACAACACGATTTCTGTTTGAATAAATGTAGGGGATGGCTATCATCAGTGGAATATGTTCAGAATTGTAGTACGAATGATTATGTATAATTTTTACTGTTGAATGCCAAGACATAATATATGAACCATGTGTTGCACGAAACTTAATTTAAACGCTCCCATCAACCAGAGCAAGGTACCCTTGATTACATAAATGCGTAGAACATGTTCGCATTTATCGTTGAGGCAAGCAAAAAATTGGATCTATTCCAAATAATGGCAAGAAAGTTTGAAGTGGGTTCAAAACTATTATAATTTTACTGTTAAATTATCCAAGGTGCGGCGTGACTCAAGTATACCAACTTTTCGCTCGATTTTTGTTTAAAACGTTTAGCAAACACAGCCGTCTCCTTCTACATCCCAGTCTAGGCCCAAAGATGAGAGAGTCCCTTCAAACGGCTATATAATGCTGAATGCTCTCGCCTCAAACCGTTAAGTGGCATTTTAATTCCATTAAGACCGTGAAATGCCATCATAATCCCATTAGAACGCCTAGTCCTAGACCAGGAAACTGATTAGCGAAGTAGGTGTCCAATCACTGACATACCATTCATGATTCGTATCTGATCTGAGGGTTTGAGCCTAGACTGCAATCCAGAAATACATCGGGGACGTTAATGAAAAACCAGTCATCCCGGGCAACCTCCTTTATATTGGGTTTAATTTTGGAGATGTGAAATTTGATTTGGTACAGTATACGGAATATTATAATCTTTGATTGTAACATGACTTTTGTTCCCTAACATATTTACTCGGGAAGTTAGACAATATTGCTCCTTCGTTGCTAGGCAACCTGGTGGTGTAACAAAATTCACATATCGGAATTATATACTTGTGGTTCCATTTAGTGTTGATTACCTTTCAATACCTGGCTTCCTTAATTCCTTCTTTTGTTTTGATCTGCTTAACTGTATACCTTGTTACCCATACGTTTATCTTCTGTGATCTCTTGGTTATAATAGATCCTGGGGCCCGTTGCACCACTTTTTGGTGATATCGTAGCGTTAACATTATATTTAGGATACGTTAAGAATATAATAACAATACGATTGTTCTAGTGTTGCATGAGACAGTCCTATCCTTAACATGAGGCGGGCATAATGGTGAAAGTGGTGCGTTGCAACTGGTAGCAACTTACCCGTACATTGTGTCTTATTTTTACATTTTTATACAAAAGAAAATTATTTTAAATCATGAAATATACTTATCATATATATATATCATCACCATTTCTGAGAAAAAATACTTTTGAAAATACTCCCTGACCCTCCCATTCTCATTATCAAATTCTCGAGACACTAGTTGCTCTATTATCGCTCAGAAACGAGCAGACAACGGGGGTCACTTAGCGCTACGATAAGGATATCCCATGCTCAAAGGCACATTGTTAAAACCCCCCATTTAAGGACACGAAACAGGACTTAAGGACACGATATTGGCTGAAAGTGTTAGGGATATTTTAAGGACACGACTTTTACTTAACGATACCTCATGCAACGGGCCCCTGTGACCTCGATAGATTTTTTATTTGAGTCTATACGTATTTTAAGCAGAATTTTCAACATATGACATGTGTAATTGAACCCGATTTTTATTTATTGAGGTATTATATACATACATATATAGATTTATTATAATGGTTTCAATCATGAAATAGAAAAATATATGAGTCATACATTTGAATTTCAGCGGTTATCTTAGTAAAAAAACACAACCTAGATTGGTTGCCATGGCAAGCCCACATAACCCACTAGTGATATACGCACTATGCGTAACTCACGCTAGATACGTTGTTATCAGAGCAATGCGTGTATATAAATAAGATACATATAATACGTTCACGTATTCACGTATGTTAAGTGTTCTCAGTGGAATAATAGCACTCTTATATACCACAATTCGTTTTACCGCATACTTTCCCATGCAATTACCTGATCCTAGGATTTATCCGAGAATGAAATCATATATAAATATAAATCCCTCAGATTTATGTTTAAAATTCTTACTTGGGTGGATACATGGTGATTTTGAATTCTATCAAGCAGGTTTACACATTCTGTATTGTGTATACCTACCTCCCTCCCAGCTAATACAGGGGATGAAGGCTAGCCTATGTATTGAACATTGTTATCCCGGATCTCAAAGTAAACTGTTGTATCAGCTTCAGCCTGTACACACTGCAGATCTGGTCGACGCATACAAATACATGAAGGAGCATAATACCCAGATTTAATTGACTCATTTCATAGGTCGTGACCATTCTGGCGTAGCCAACATGAACCTACTTCCCAAGCCTCCCCCGGTGTGGTGGGGCGAAATTCACAGCTTAATAATTACCTAATATTACCATAGTATTGTTGAGCGTAATACAAGTTATATTGGAAATAAGATCAATTAACATGTTTCACATTGGTCCAGATTTAATAGCATGACTTTTGTAATAGAATCGGATTTTTTTAAAACATATTTTATATGCTAGTACAATTATTATATGTGTATTGTTTGGCTGCATTCGCGAAGGATCGGTTGGTTGGTTGGTTGGTGCGTCGACCAACGCTCACGGAAGCGTGACAGGCCCTGTGTAAAGTTGGCTCGAGGTGTCCCATGAGCTGAGGTGGATTGTTTGGGCTTCCCCTCCCTCCTACCATATCTTACCTGGACAAACTGGTGGGAAGGAAGGACGCAGCAAGTGGGACTACTATAGGTGTATGCCAGTGGCTGTGGTGGTGTCACCCCGGGTACACGTAGGTGTGGGTTTGTGCAGGATAAAAGCCAGCTACCCCACAATACCGTCCGGATATATCATAAAGTGCAGACAGACTCAACAAGGCTCTACTGGGAAAGGTGTGCGAGAAGCAATCCTCGTTTAGGGGACATCTTTTTATTGAGGGGGGATAAATACTGCAGCAGTATACATTTTCTGCCTTATCATCAGCGCTCAAGCGCTCACAGTCATAAGATCGCCTGCTGTGGACTGGAATTGGCCGACGACAATTAGGATCAATTGCCTCTATATTAGGATATGTTACCATTTTGAGGTTTCTTTTGCTCTGCTTCCAAAATAAATGGTCAGATTAAGCTTGCCGATCTAGCGGAACCGGTCTGGGGCAATAGTATTAAAGCATATAGCACCAGGAAGGTAATGAAGCCATATTATTAGTCTCTGTGAGACGGAAGGATTAAAGGACTGGTTTCACAGAACGGTGCGCTTAGGTCGTGGATCTCCAAGAGCCATCTGCTTTTATCAAAAGCCCGGCAAGTAGGAAAAGCATACTCAGGAAACCACATGCTATAATCTTCAAGGCCAGGCTGTGGGAAAAGCGGCTTAGGAACATAGCCACATGCCACATTATACAACCTTGTGATTGGATAACTAAGAACCCCCTCGAGAGAAAAAGCTAGAGACATCCACTGACGACTCTATCTAGGTCAACTTGCTACGGGTCTGTTGCTCTTTGGGACTGGCTGATCCTCTTTTGATACCCTCGCTTGCTGCCTTGAGTCCAAGGGGGTTGCTTTGGAACCCACTCCACCTGTGCTGAACCTCGGGTAAACGTGGAACCCCCCACGCACACACACACCACACACACCATCCACAACACACCCGGTGTAAACATTGGCTCGCCCGGTGTTCGTCCATACTTACTACCTCACCATGGCGTCCACTCATACAGAGATGACCTATCTTGCACTCCTAATTATTGGCATAGCGTTGTCTTCAGTTTCAGGTAAGACTGCACATCAAGTTGCATTTTACTTCCAGCGTTTACCAATCTGATCAGCTGTCAGAAATACATCCTGCACTCACGCAATGTACCCTCGTAGTAGCCGGGAGTTTTGTAGGCCACATGCCTTAGAAAATACGAGATACATACATCTTACACCCAATTTTCTTCAGCGTGACGAGCCGCCATGCTCTTGATCTTGGTACCGCTGTTTAATATGTTTTACTTATATGAGAATCTGTATGATAAAAGTGTATTCTTCATCGGGGTTAAAGGTTAGTGTTTGGCTTGAGATGAGTTAGACCTGGGGTAGATTGACGATGTGTTTCCCTAACTCAGTAAACTGCCATGTGGCACCTCCATCCAAGAGTGACTCCTCCGGTAACTCCTGTGTGTGTGTGTGTCAAAGTTAAGACGCCGTTCATAAATCAAGTGTAGCTAAATGTTGCAGTGCGTTGTCCCCGTTGCTCCCCCCCCCGCCCTTCATTCACCATATTATATTTTATTTATATATTTAATATTTATATATTGGTGTAATAAAGTAGTTTCTTATCTTATCTTTTACTAATAATAACAGTCTTGGCTGCCAGATGTGATTTATGGATCATCGGATGGAATTTTATCTCATCAGCTTCATCACGGTTCTCGCATTTTCAGGGACATTGTGGTGACTACTTGAGTGTAAATCACCCATATATCGCATGTCTCAGTCATTCACCTCAGAGTCCCTGACACTGACAGATATCCTTTCCAGTTGCTTCCATCTGCAGATCCATGATCTAGAGTAGACTAGTTTACACGTCATCATTCTCCCCACCCCCTTGGAAAGTTGGCCGTGTTTTGTTTTGGTGTTTGCCCGGGGTTCGTGGCTTCTTCTGCTCCCTTCTTTCTGTTCTTTTGGTCCTCAACTCTTTATAGTGTCGATCTGGGGAGGGATGGTTATTTAGTGTATTTGGTATCTGTTTAATTTATACCCTGAGCTCCGTGATTTCCCGAGAGGATTTAGTACTGTTCTGTTCATGTTCTGTAGGCCTGATCAAGTAGGATGTATCGGAGGGTAAGGGTACCGTAGGAGGGGGTGAGGGGCGGGGGTAGATCTATAGAAGATGTTATGGCGAGTGAGCATGTGGCGTAGGCGCAGGAGGGACAACTAGGCCAGCAGACACAAGTTCTCGATATCTAAACTAAACACCCTGCCCCCCTCCCCCTCATAGACCGTAAGTATTTCCTATTGCCCCTCTCCCACCTGTGGCAGGGCAAGTATTCCCTTGCCATACAAAACCACTTATATATTTTGTATCAATATTCTTTTCTCTGCACTCACTTTTCCTTTGTAAACCACTCAATACACATCTATGTCATTCATCGGTCGGCATTTGAAGAGTGATTGTTAGACTTTCTTCCACCTAATATATTCTAATAGAATATTAATATATTCATTATACGCTAAAATTCTAACGCCTTAACCCTCAGATCAGATCAGTTGTATGTCAGTGATTGGACGCCTACTTCGCTAATCTGTTCCCTGGCCTAGGACTAGGCGTTCTAATGGGACTACAATGACATTTTGCGGACTTAATGGAATTATAATGGCATTTTGCGGTTTGAGCTTTCCCTCCGTTTGACTCTCATCTTTGGGCGTAGACTGAATGGCATTTTGTGGTTTGAGGCGAGGGGCTTTCCCTCCGTTTGAAGGGACTCTCATTTTTGGGCCTAGACTGTACACAGACAGGGACACGCGTCGCTGAAAACCCAGATAAAATACCCAGCTGCCCGTGGTTGACACTTATTGAACAGAAAACATCCGAATCATTAGGCAAGAGGCCCTAGGGATGTATACCCAAATTATATCTTAAAGGAGGCTCAGTGATCCTTTGACACAGGCGACCGTGAATGCACGATTAGGATGAATACATACTGCATGGTAATGCACATTTAATGAATGCATTAAGTAATCGTCTGAAGGCCCTCTACTCCTCCAAGCTGCTACACTACTTTAAATGCCCTGAAACCTCTAGAGCACGATGATCACGGTTTTGGCAAGCTTTCTAGTCTGGAGCAAATTGGCTCCCTATATCATATATTATACACGAAAAGGTGAAAGAAATTTCTTCCCGCAAATAACTTTAATAAAATTCAATTCAATTCAAGAATTCTTTATTGCTGTATTTTTTAACAACGTCAAATCTGGCGTGTCAGCTCTTCAATTGAATTCCACAAATCGCAACTTCACTTTCTATAACTACCTCTTTTTGATATTTCCAATGGCTTTAAAAGCATGGATACATAAAACAGTATACTGAGAAGTTCAAGATCTCACGGAAATAAAATATATCAACAGTAAATATCCCATTAGTTATACCCTACTGACTGCTTAATCTAAGTGTTATATATCCTTAAGGGTATACCAAATATTTTCGGTAACAATAGTACCTGTGTGTTTAGTTAGTTGTAATACCTTTGTATAATAAAGCGATACTAGCCAATGGCAGTGTAATCAAACCGGTACCCACTGGTCTTCCAAGGGCCTCGGTAAACTATTTCTAAACAAAATTGCCTTGAATGTGCATGGACAAGTATGTATATAGTAAGTAACTGAGCTAGATCCTCTCTTAACTTTTGCTTTGCTCGAACTTTCCCCTAGGGTTTTAATTTCCCGAATCTCAGTCCTTAGCCCGCCCCCTCTGTCTTCAGGTGTTGTCAAGCCTGTAATTATGGCTATCGAGTCTTTAACAGGGTGGACAGCCTCTTAACTAAAACCGAGCCCTCATCCAGTAATCAACAATCGTTTTGATTCTCCAGGGGCCTTCCTTTTATTTCTCATGTTTCACTCTTGAGGTCTGTTATACAAATATTATTTAAAGGATCATTTCCAGCGGCTGAATTTAAAGTTACCTGGATTGTAAGCAATATACGACACAATGAGGTATAACAATACATGTGCGGGTCCATTTTCGCTCAAATTATATAGCCTTCCACTTGACTCGAATATCCTAAAACTATCTTAGGATCGAATTATTCAATTTCAACCGAGTCCGAAACTCCCATTTATTAAGATACACCCTAAATTACATCTAAAACTAGAATAAACTAGAACAAAATAGTCATATATGATATTTTTCAAACGACGAACAGGTTTCTAGTGATTAGGATAGAATTATATTCAGTATTTTCTGGTCAACTAATTCAGGGGAAAGAGTCGGTTTGGGTCAAATTTTCGTCATCATACTTAGCGAGTTAATGTATATATAGCCTACTTTTGCTATTCAACGGTGAAATCATATGCACTCTTCGTAGGAGATTTTTCGATGCTCAATTAAAACTTTCGAAATAGTACTATATTGCATTTGTTCGCCTTCTTTTAAAACTTTTAATGAAACGTTTCCGATCTTTTACCAACGCGAGAATATTTAAGAGGAAAATTATTGCCACCTGTTATGGTTCTACAGAATTTGTCTATTCGAAATCACTCTACGATGAACACATGTTTTCCTGCTCCAGAGAATTCGAAAGAACAATCTAGAACTTTTTCATGGTGTGTTTCCCTACTTTACTATCACCAAATATATATGTGCCACTCCGTTATTCATGTTAAACAGGCCATACATATTGTTTAACATACTCTTGGCCAGGTGACACGATTATTATTTATTTCGATTTTATTGTTTTGTTGTCTGACGCATACGGTATAGCTTTACTACTAAGGGTATAGAGAGTACTGTAGAATGCATGGAGTGTGCTGCTTAAGAATATTCTCGAAGCAGACCTTTTGGGCTTTGTCAGGTTAATGTCCCTCACTCAGTCTAGATTTAGAGCCTCTCAGATCAGATAAGATAGAATGATATGTCAGTGATTAGACGCCTACTGCCCTAATAGCGTTCCTGGCCATGGAGTAGGCATCCCAATGGGATTTTAATGTCATTTTGAGGTTTGGAGTGAGAGGCTCTCTGAACTCTGAGCCTAGACTGAACTGGAAAGAGAAGTTGCTGGGGCGGATCCAGTGTTTTATAGGGGGTCAGGATAGGTGCTCTCGTCAGAAATGTTTAACACACTGCACTTCTGGTATTGGTATTTCATTCATTCAAAATATTTATTTAACTTTTGAGACTGGCATTCTACTTGCAGTTTCTATCTACAGGTCTCAGCTCAAAGGGTGTCTATGGATGTGGAATATTGATGACAGTAAAATATTATTGTGGAGACTGTGCGTTACCAATCGTCAGTAACTATCATCCATTCTCTCAATGAGGTCATTCAACCTGTACAAACAATAGAACACCTCTTTTGTTCTTTTTCCAAAGAAAAACTAATTAGTTTTTATCAAATGCAAATTTTGTTGTTGATGGATTTTTACACCAGAAGAGCTCTCCGTTTAGTGTTTCACGACTCGTTTAAGCTGGATATGAGTTAAATAAAGTGAAGTCGAGATAGTTAACCGAATATATGCAGTTATTAACCCCTCCTGCTTTCCCATTTCTCTCTTTTTCTCGCTTCCACGTAAGGAATCTCCTTAAATCATCTCTTGATGTATCATCGCGAGTATATAAAATATACGGTAAAAAAAATGGTGTTGAGAGGAAGGCAAAATGATGATTAAAGGCCGATGGTTTATTATCCTCAACCACTTAGCTTCTGCTAGAATTTTCTAGAGGCCTTCTTCCTCACGCCTTCCTCGGTGATTTAGATTGTACTGGGCTCGCCGAGTGTATAAATTAGCTGTTCGGGCAAGTGGCACGACTGGAAATGCAGGTTTGGGGCGAATCCTAGCGCACTTGGTACCTGGCCAAATGCGAGTCAATGGGTCAAAGTGTTTTCTTGCTTTTAGCAGTAAAAATAGCATTGCAATGTGAAAGGGATGGCGCACGTCATGAGTTCTACAATTACTTCCGAGTCTCGTCAGGAAGACATGTATATCCTGTGGTGTCTCCTAGCTTCGCCTTGGTGGTATTTATTAAGCCACAATTATTTGTGCCTGGTGCGGAAAAAGCTTTTGAAACGTGCCCTCGGCCAACATCCTGAGTTAGGATGATATTCCTTCCCTAGAACAGGACTTTTGTGTGGTTTTTGACCTTTTTGGTCCTATTTCCAGAGAAGAAATGGGAATTGTTGACGGGAAATAGAGAAGAAATGTGAATTGTTGACAGAGGACAATTTCACATAATCTGCATATTTACTGGGAACACGATATATATTACATACGAGTGGGTCAACGATATTCCAAGTTTCTAAGTTGATTGCTATGGGCCTCCAAATGTGTCTTATTAACATGAAATGTGATTTTCATAATCAGTCACCTACTAATTGTCACGGCCATTCGTTGAGCTGTAGAGTAGGCAAGATTGATAACAATGGTGACATTATCTATAATTTAGCTGAATGATTAATCACTGTTCCCATATGCATTTGATTAATGCAAACAATCAATTATTAAAGATATACGAAATAACTGTTAATGATTATACTATTGTAGTACTAGTATAGTACTCTGCCGGTACAACCCAGCATAGGGCATGACTCCTATAAGTCATCCTCGGTGAAGCGTAAATGGTCCCTAGCTATATAGCCAACAAGATCCATATCGCGCATTCAGTGAAGAAATAGAAACTTCTGGATGGAAATCAATGCGTTAAGATGAATAGTAGTTTCAGACGGGCATTATTCTAACTTTATATAAAACTTTAAGGGACTCTGCATCTGTTGTTTCTCTAGATTGTGTCTGTTTAATTTTATTTTCGCTTTAGTGAATATTTAATATAAGCGACGGAATTTATTTATTTTAAGTCTAGGCTCACAACCTCTCAGATCAGATGAGAATGGTATGTCAGTGATTGGACACCTGCATTAATGAAACCCAGAGTAGGCGGCTAATGGCATGTTGTGGTTTGGAGCGGGAGGCTTTCCCTCAAGTTGAAGGGACTCGTCTCAACTCTGAGCCTAGACTGTTTATGTATGAAATAATTGGCACGTTTGTCTTTTTAGTCGGTGACAATTATGTTAGGTTTTTGGAGGTTCTGGAACTCTTTTCGAACTTTTTAATGAAGAAAGAAAGTTACTCGGGAAACGATTTACTATTGACAAAACTGCATCCTACTCAACCAGAAAATTGTATAATCGTCAATCGTCAATTATTTGGTTTTTATACATGATGTATATGCAAACGCTAAACAAAGTTCGATCCTTTGGCAATAGCGCCCCATGTAGATGTTCCTAATTTAAACCTTCTTTTTCACACATGCACTCGAAAGTAGAAAGGCAACAACAAACCTGCCACCCAAAGTCAATCTATAAATGTGCTAATGTCCATTTATAGACGTTAAGTAGGACGACCGCTCTTTTAAGGAATGCTTTTGTCATGCATTTGAACGAACTTGTAACCTTTTGAAGCAATACTACTTACTATACCGTATATGGTATGTCTTTTGATTTGTGTGTCTGGTATTCAAGAGGTTGTGACACTGAAATTCCTACTGAACCCGCAATATAAAGCAGGTATAACAGAGACACTAGGTTTTAGTTATGTAATCTGGGCAGAATATGTATATGTATATGTATATGTATATGTCTATATGTATAGACTTCTACTATTTGTAAAAGTGTTTAGGACATTTAAAACTATTGAATTCGAACCGTTTCTAATGAATATTATATAGGATAACAATCATATCACTCATGGCATTTTGTGTTAGATATATCCTAACCATCTGTGGATAGATGTAGGCTACGCATTTACCGATTTATAATCACATATTGTTTTAATTTGTATGGTTGCTTTGCCTTTTGAATTAATCATCTCCCATACGTGCTTCTCGCTCTCGTGCTACCATTGTAATGAGTCAAACGCTCGTGGTACGTGACGTCATAACGTATGTCGTGACAGAACAAATGTGCCGCAACTATACATTGGTCAAGTTTGCGTTGGTCTTTAGGTTAGCCAGGTGGCATGGATACCTTGCTATGATCAAGGTGTGGGTGGCAACTGAGTGTTTTCGTACCCCTAAAAAAATTAATGATCTCCATGAAGATATTACTGTAAGCAAGAGAAAGATCAGAAAAATGCTGTGGTGCAAGCTGTATATTTATTGCTATTATTATCTCATCATATTAAGTTAGATTGATAACAATAATTGTTATACATGTTATGCCTGACAATAGCCCTATCACCGACTCCAATAGGATGTTTGTATCACGAAAGAAGGCTTTGCTATGGCAGGAAATGAAGCAAACAGTCGCCGACAATCGTGCTGAATTTTAACATTTTAAAGGTTATTATCCTGCATCATGATGATGGAAATCAATGAAATCTCATTTTTCAATATGATCATATAATATAAATATCCAAGATTCATACATATATCATACATATATATGCCCAATAACATTTATACATATATACATGTGAATTAACTGCTAGGCTATATAGCCCCACTAAATATTGTAAGTGAAACTACCCACATTATGTAGTAGAACCATTTAATAAAGGTCCTATCGGAAGATCTGTCTTATTACAAAGATAAGCGACCCATTTCAGCATAAATACCATTATGTACAACACGTGCAAACATGTATACATACCATACATACATACATGTGTACATGTATACATATGCATGCATAAGCCCAAGCGATTGATTAGCCAACCATATAATTTGGAATTCAACTATTTTAGTGTCTTCTTGGCAATAGTGTTGTTGATATTGAATGTTTACGCTGTCGGAGATCTGAAGAGGTGCATGTTTTAAGTTTATGATGAAAACTGATAAAACGAGTCTTTGTGATGCTCAAGTCGCTTCTAAAAAGGGACGCAAATGATTCATTATCTTTGGTATAAATTTTCGTTTTAGTTGGAGCCGAACCCTTAATGGTTGGAAAAACATAATCAATAATGTTACTGACAATTTTCGCCAAACATTGTCATGCAAACTGGTCCATGAAATCAACTGTATGCATGGCTAATCTAATGTATTGTCTAACAGGGCAGGGTTGGTAAATTTCCAGGCCGATTATGTAGGAACTACATTAAACACGCCTAATTTCATCCGTCTTCGTTATTGAACTTATATCTTCGGGGAATCGAGTCAATTCCTAATGAAACTAATATTATCAACGATGTTTTTGACGTGTTTTTCAAACCATCAAAATAATAACGTCCAATTTACACCTAATTATTGAACTGGCCTATTGGTTCCTTATAACACCTGTATTTTTCGATAATGATGTTACTTTCGACTCTCACAGTGAAAAAACAAATTTCGTTTCTGTTATGTTCCCTTAAGAGCTAATTCCCAAATGTGTTTTGGAGAAATTTCCTCTGGAAATTTCCGTTCATCTTTTTTTTCTTAGGGGAAATGCATTACTTTGATGTCTAGCTTTAATCCTTGCTCTCTTTTTACATTTTGAATTCAGGCGGCTTAATCGGGTGCTGATGGTCTTTCGCGATAAACCCTCCAAATTGTGACACATAACTAATTCGTATTTATTCGACGTTAGCGCTTTGATAAATGAAATCTTCGCCTGATTTCTATTTTACAAAAAGCAATTTAGTCACATTACTTTTGTCTCAAGAGACTTTAGAAACTGCGTAATGGGCCTGATTGTCGAAATCCTGTGAGATGTGATTTGGCAGCATTTTGTTGTTTTATGTATTTTTTACCCTTCATACCCTTCAATATTTTACACTGTAACATGTGCTTGTTTTGTAAAGATATATCAACTTGCATCTTCAAATGAAAAAAAACAACGTTTATTGTTTATCCACAATGTTTTATGAATAAGGTAGGGATTGTTTAAATAGACATGTTTAGAGATAGCGGGGGGGGGGGGGGGGGGGCGAGAAGAAGAAGGCCCGGGAAGTAGGAGGGAAGGGGGACGAGATAAGAAGTGTGTGAGGGAGGGAGAGATCGAGAGGGATGGGAAGAAACGCAGTTCGGTGCTCCTTGGATAAGTCAAAGATCAGCCGCTATGCGAGCCTGTATGTAGTTCCTTCCTTTTGCTCTAAGATTCCGTCTGAGGATACTCTTCCATGTCTGGAAACCATGACCACAGGTGAACCAACAAGTCGGTTAAGGGAGTGCGAATATGAAGATTTAGCAACCCCAACGCACCAACACAACGCGCTAGGCCTTTCGAGATATCCCGACATCGGTAATAATGTACAAATATTTAGTGGATGCGTTAGCGTTGAGTTGGTGCGTTGTGGTTGCTAAATCTCCCTATTAACGCACGAGCTGCCTGTCCAACCAGTGCGACATTTGCAGCCACTGTTTTATTATATAATTGAAGTGATAATATGTAATCGAAATAAGAAATATGTATTCGAAATAAATATTATATGCCTTTAAAAATCTGACTACTGTAGTTTAATTTCGGCAGTAAACCTGGCAAATAACGCATCGTATTCAGTCAGTCAAGGCTCAGAGTTGGGAGAATCCCTCCAAACTGAGGGAACAAACCCCAAAATGCCATTACAATGCCATTAGGACGCTCACTCCAGGGCCGGGAAAACCATTAGCACAGTAGACGCCCAATCACTAACATACCATTATCTGATCTGAGAGGCTATGAGCCTAGACTATTTCATTATGGGGAAACATAATGTTATGCCCCGTTATAATTATATCCACTGCGTTCATATAATAAATATTTATAAATGTATATGGAGCTAAGGACGCATGCGGATGCGCATTACTTTGGTGCGCTTGAACCACTAAATCTGAGACCCTTCTTATTGATGCATACACGGTGGTATGGATATTTGGGCCAGTTGCGCTTTGTGACAAACACTTCTTTGGTTAGCCAACGAAACGCGTTATGATTTCAGGACATTGGGAGTGTCTTAAATTGCTGTTGCGGTCAAAAGAATCTGAGGAGACCCAGATCGGTTGTCAAGCAACCTGAGAATAAATATTAACACAGCCCACTTGGGTGTTATTGCCTTGTCAGTGTGAAACGAGGGCTTGGAGACAATCATGTATCCAGAGCAGAAATAGTACGAGGAAGGTAACCTTCATATGTTGGGTACAATATACGATGCTATGATCATGTCATGTAACAAGCAGTTCTCTCTCTTCCTGGTGATTGACTGATGTGTAGGTATTACATAAGTGTCAGGTTCAGTTTTAGTGATTGTATAAGATTACGCCATATGATGCAATAGTTATCATTTTTTATGTATTCCCTGCAATCCCACGAAAAAAATCATAATTTTAATCCACCTCACTACTTATCAGGTAAGCCTCTGAAAATTTTGAAATCATGATTGACTTAATAGGTTTATTAATTATTCAGTGATGTAATTATAAATAAATCATTGGGTAATATTATCCATATCAGCATGATACTCACATTTCCTACCTATACAGGTCTATATATAGCTCTCCCCTGCTCCTCCAGTGACACTGATCATTTACATTTTCTATCGTTATACTTCTTTTTACAAGTGGTAACATATAAGGTAACTGGATCTCCGACTCTCTACATTATTCATTAGTATATCAATACCTCACAATAGTGTCCGAATGCGCAGAAGGAATTCGGATATGGAGATGGATTTGTTTTTGTGGTGGTGGTGGTGGTGTGTGTGTGTGTGGTGGTCGGGATGGGGGCTGGGGGAGTGGGGCTGGGGTTGCATATAATGTATCCCCAAAGTACAAAAGAAACAAAAGAGTGATCATGCATAGCTTGTTTAGGAATAGCGTCTGGACTTGTTGACGTTATAATTTTTATGTTACAACAGTAGGATTGTATTGGCGTTGTTCCAGAGTTTTACTAAGACGAATAGATTTTAGACAATTGTCTCGACACTACCTTGTTTGCAACACATCTTACCCAGCTGTTAATGCTAGCAGTCACACGAGGCGGGTATATTTTCAGAATTAGTATTAGATTAGGAAGAAAGGAAGGAATTCGATCAATAACTCAAAACTGTATAAAGAATTGGATTAGATTTTTTTTTCGGAATTAGTTTTTTTATTTTAAGGATTTTGATCAGTAGGCCTTTTTGATTCAAGAATGGGATTGTAAGATGATATTTAGTATCTAATCACATTTTGTTATGTTTAAATATAGGAAGATCAGATGGAGGGTCTCTCGTGTTCACCTATGAATGTTTAGCACGAAATAACACTTGTTCATGAATAAGCACTTTACGAAGCGTGGGATTTTGCATTTAAAGATTTTTATTCAGCTAATTTGAGGTATAATCTGACGATATATTTTTCTCAGTCGAAGCTGTCGGTCACTTAATAAGGATAAAAAAATGATTTACAAAAAATACTCATAGCAAAATGACCACTACTACAAAATTCAGCTATTAATTATTCTTATAAAGCAAATACACAAGTATCGAGAAAACAATACTTCCTATCTAAAATCATGAACAGTGAAACAATAAGGGAATAAAAGCATCAATTAGTATAGGTCTATGTCATTTAAAAATGCATTACCAGCTATGCATGCGCAAATCTGCGCATTTTTTCCTTTTGCCACATACACCAAGTATAAGACAAACCCAAACATGTCCCTGAATATCTAAGAATTCCGAGCCCATTAAAAGCATGTAATTAGCCAAAGAAGTGGCCCATTATTTATTTGGTGCGCACCCATTGGAAGGACATTGGATGGTCTCTCAACCAGATATTTCAGAGGGATTTCCCTCTTGTTAGCATACGTCATATATTGGAAATGAGGGTGCAATATAATGGTAATGATATCAGTTGGCCTCATTAGCATAGGGTGACGTTTTGTGGAATTCCATTCCACATTTCAAACAGATATATTTGTTAGTTTCGTTGTTCCAGAAGGGCCTGTTGTATAATGTAATGAAATGATTTGTACTTTAATTATGGAATTGGAAATATTATATTGGAATCATGTAGGGTTCATAAGGCCATATTTCATAATATTAGGCTAGACAAGCTAGAGGCTTAACCTCAGGTAGGGCGATTTTCCCACCTGGAGAAGCTACTTTGGCCTGGGCCCCTAGTAGCTTTATTTATCTCTTGTTGATTTTTATTGTAGGAAGTTATTGCCATAGGAATATGGCTCTCCTTAGCTTATACAACAGGCCCCTTATAGTGTCTAGTTAAGTATTGGACTTATTGATTGAATTTTAAGTGCCAATCGCCAGACCATAGTCATTTATATATGCCTATAATTATGTCCCTACTGGTGATTCATTGCTCAGTCAATGAAGCATAAACCCAACTTATGGGTATGTTTGTTTGTTTCTGAATGTGACCAATACCTTGATTGCCTATTAGGAACTGTAAAGCCTATCTTTATAAACATTGCTTCTTTGGAGCCAAACTATATAAAAATAGACCCTGCGCACACACACACATATATATATATATATATATATATATATATATATATATATATATATATGACTAAGGGTTCCCCACTACCCCTCTTGTCTTGAATGGGCACTTACAGGCCACTGATGCAGTGGTAAGCAGAGCAAAAACCGATACCGAATTTGTTAGTTTTAATCAGTTTTTCTTCATTTAAATCGTTTGTCCAGGACATATGATAGGTTTAGGGTGTTTATCTCAAGGATAGTCATTTTATTTCAGGATCTTCCACAGCTGGTAATGCATCTTTAAGTTAGAGAGAAGAAGTAGACCTTTGAGTTAGTCGACAAATTCCGAGTTTGGACAAAATCCAAGCCTCAGCGTAAGTGACCATATCAAACAATACTAATAAAATTTGGAAAAATGAATAAAACCACAACATTCGGCGCTGTGTGAATACTATTCTCCAACAGTCGAATATTCACCAAAAATGAAGTTCAGATAAAAAATTTACATTCAAAACTACGAACAGAACATTACTCTATCACATTGTTGGGTTCAATGGGTCGTGTTATTTCGAACACTCCCCATTGGCTATGAAATGATTCAGGAAGGGTTTTTTAATTCCAATCGAAAAAAGAGTAGCATCATCAGAAGCATCATCAGAAGCCCCTGAGGCCACATATTCCAAATTGATTGGGTTTGGTGATGTAGATTCTATGTTAGGGTTCCACTTTCGCTGAAATAAATAGGCAATTATTTGCGGGATAACCTTCGAAATGTGCATAGCAAAGCAATTTAAGAATACTTTAAAGTAAATTGCTTCAATTCGTTGCTGAACAGCAGTCTGCTGTGTAGATTACGCCTCTTGAGGTGCGTTCCCTTGTAGATACCTTATCTGTCGATGAATTCTCAGGTATCCGAATACTTTAATTTTAACTCAAACCTGCAGTCTTCCTCATTATGTTCCTTTCCTTTATGCGCTGAGCTGAGCTACGGCATTGTGCTTATAAATAAATGTGGACGAATCTCGTCCAATAAATTTTCGATTATTGCCGGCTCGTTCCGTTCTTTCTCTATATATATGACAGGACCAATCAATATACCACTGATAGTTGATTAATAACTTGGGTTTTATTACACTTTACAGGTACCTTACGTGCCTTTGGATTTCCATATTAATTATGTATGATAATGTATGTATATTATTGGAAATTAAGAGGATGGACCACCGATTCTTGCACATTTTAAAGCTTCATTGCATATACTTCTGCCTATTAAACCTATGTATATATGCATGTATGTATACATGCATACATATAATACTACATACATATACCTGCATACATACATGTATACATACATGTATATGTATACCTTATGTAACATGTATACTTGCATGCATACATGTATATATTACACAAACATATATCTATAGTTACATTTATCCCCTATTAGTAACCAGATCCTCACATTGTGAAAGGCGTGCATCTGTTGATCAGTGTTCTTGCATGTCATACCCCCAAATAAACCGGTTTTCCTTTTAAAAAAATGTTATTTACACATTCCTCCCCATGGATGTATAATTATATTGTAGCTCTGGTAATTCTTTTTTCCGGACAATATATTATATATACTTCTCCTTAGTTCATATATAGGCTTAAGTTTACCTATAGTCGTACTTACGTTTAACTTCACGGGCCCGCTTTTTTAGTTATTCGAATGTGAAAAGGAGTCTTTCAACGATATATGATGCTGCTGTCCTATGTTGGTGTACTTTAGATGTCGGGCGATGATTGAAAAATACTGCATCTAGGATTTCCCTTTCAACATTCGTATGTCTAAGACAGACAAGTACCTTGCTGGTACCTTTTTGTGAGACGTAAATAGCATTAAAAGGTGGAGCGCTTTAACCGGTGGCATTTGAAAGGCCAACTCGTGTTTACAATCGATGGTCCTTGTGCTTATAATCATTAGCCTGTGGTTTCCACTTAAATGGTGAGAAGAACTCTCTTGTATTCAGCCTCGAGGATCTAATTGATGAGTTTTTGTCCTATATGATAAAGATTGGTTTCTTATAAATGCCACTCTTATTCTGTGCGTATCCCAGTTTGAAACAGTTCACCCGTATCTTATGTCAGCACTGTATTTAAACTCTGAATCAGTAAATGTCTTCATAGATGCAAAAGTGTATTCAATTATCTTCCGACTGATCTTCCTTTTTGTTAGCTATCCGATCTCATTATTTCTCAATGGTCGGGATCTATTTGGAATATATTGCTGTGTATTATCTTACTGTTATTCCTGTTACTTCCCAATCCCTGCTATTGAACTTGAAAAAAGTACTTATTTCTATCGAGTCAGCTTTACTGCTTGTCTTCACTTAAGTGTCGTCTTGAGTACCTTCGTTCCTATTGTCTATGAATGATTTATCGATGCAAATATGATATAGCCTCCTTTTGCGTCACTGTGCGCCTAATCTGGCAAGTGTAATGACAGTAGTGTGGGGAAAAGCAAATTCCGATGGACGAATATTATACAACTTAGCCCGACTCATATATCTGCAATTATCTTTATTAATCATCCTTTATTTTATGGGAAGGAAAATGGATACTTTCCAGACATAAAATGTATGATTATGTTATAGAATCGTTATTAATCTTACGATTTCCATTACATTAGGCCTCTTACTAAGAACGGAATGTTGTTATCTTCTGTTCCCAGGTCTTGCTTTTTACTAGTCATAGAAGATGGCTATAACAGAATAGTTTTTGGTGCGATTTTTGCTGCTTTATTTCAGACAGTCTACTTACCTTTATCAAATACACATTTTGCATAGAACACCGAATGACTTCGCATGTACAGACTACAAAAGGCACCCGTTTTCACAACTTACTGCGGTTTTCAGAATTCAAATACTCACATTTAAAATTTCCATTTTCCATTTCAATTCAATTCAATTCAGAGATTCTTTTATTTGCTGATAGTATTGCAAAACAGGTAGTTCAATGTCTGGTCACAGGGACAGGCCCCTGAGACCAGTTCTTCCAGAGAGTGCCTTTAGAATTTAGACAAACACAGAATGCGTTGGCCTCCACACACTACGATTAATTGTCTTGATTAAAATCACCCTTTCCTAGAAAGAAGTTAAACATCGAGCTTTTAAGGATTTAATTTTCTTTTGATCATATCCAGTTCAACAATATACTTTTGATCATATCTAGTTCAACATCATTAAAATTACGAACGTTTCGGAACATATATAAACATACCATATATCATTATTTTGCGAGAGCTTTGTGAGATACAATACATATTTGAATCAAGTGTAGTGGGAGTTCTGAAGTCTCTATATGAATGTGTGGTTCTCACATGTCAGTGGCATTATGTTGTAGCACTGCCCTTTCACCTGTGCGTTTCTTTTCGTGAGGGACTTTATCCATGTCACATCACAGCTGCATTCGTATAAGGGTGTCACTTGCACTTCCAATTTCCTCAGGTTCAGCTTAGCACTCAAAGTTTCTAGAGATAATCCTTTGAATCCAGAGTTATAATTTGTGAGATCTATGTGCTTAAGCTTATGGCTGTGAGCAAGAAGACC
Source organism: Sthenelais limicola (assembly GCA_942159475.1). Classification (NCBI taxonomy): domain Eukaryota; kingdom Metazoa; phylum Annelida; class Polychaeta; order Phyllodocida; family Sigalionidae; genus Sthenelais; species Sthenelais limicola. Next base: position 36,875,189 of record OW804098.1, read on the forward strand.
GACAGGGAGTCGCTCGCGTCCAACCTCTCCGAGCACAAGATGAGTCAATCCTTTCAACCCAGCTAGTGTCATATTGCCCAGGCTTTTCACATACGTCACGTCCAACGTAAGCGACCGTAGTCTACGTACTGTCATAAACGTTCCGTCCTCTATCGTTGTGATCTTATTCTCCTTAATGTTCAGCTCTTTTAATTTCTTTAGGCCCCTTAATGTCCCCACTTCCAATTTACTAAAAGCATTGCTCTGTAAGTTCAGGACCTGCAGGCCTTTGACTACCTTAAAACTGGATGGTTCAATTGTGGACATTTGATTCTCGGACAATGTCAGTTGAGTGAGCGATCTGAGGCCTTTCAATTGCCCGCGTTTGAGAATAGTTAAATAGTTATTGGAAAGATCTAGAGTCTGAAGCTTGCCCAGATCCTTAAAGGCACCGTTACGGATAGTAGCTATTTGGTTCTGGTTGAGTTTAAGAGTTGTAAGCTGCCTCAGATCGCGGAAGCAATCCCTGCGAAGCTCTCTGATTGCATTGGATCCTAGGGCTAGCGTCTCAAGCCAGCGGAGATCCAAGGCTTTGCATGGGACCTCCGACAGGCCCGTCTGCGTGAGAACCAGTTCCTTAAGGCGATTTCCTCTCGCTGTCTTAAAGCTGCCTGTGGATATGGATCCCTTGGAGCCAAACTTATTCCTGGATAGATTAATTCTGGTCACATGGAAAGTAATGAATGCGTTGGCCTCCAGCTTTTTTATTCTAGCCTCCGATAGGAAAGCCCAGTCGAATTGCATGCGATTGTCCTGTGATAATGCTGGTACTGAACTGATGTCCCGAGGGCAGTGGAGGTCAGTGCGATTGGAGTAGGGCCAGCTTTCACATCGACAAATAGTCGTAGGGCAGTCGTCAAGTTTATACTGCCCGGCAGTGTAAAAGTTTGCTCGGCTATTGTTGTGTCCTGAAGCCCTCGGAATGGAACTGGAAGGTAGTGGTGGTGTTTGTGGTGGTGGTGCCCTAGCTCTGGCTTCAATTGTTGTTGATAAAAAGATCAACAGGAACCAAAGGTTACTTGCCTTTGGTGACATTTCCAATGAATAGTGTGTGATACCCTGTATTTGATTGTAATTACACTGACATTCGCAAACTCCTGGATGCCTTTGCCCTGTCAAACGCCCACAGCCAACTGACTGGCTTATGTCAGGGAAATAAGTAGCTTGGGAGTTCACTGGCCCCCGAGCATAGAACTCAAGCCCCCTTTAGCCCAGGCACACTCTGCATTCCCAGGCAGAATACGTGTTCATGTACTAGCCAGGTCAGACCCTGTCAAAAAGTCATAAGAGTCCCTGATGGTTCCATTTAGGGCGATTTGAAGGGGCACAAGTCCCAGGAATTTAGATATAGGCCATATAGGTTCAAATAGTACCGTGTCCATATGGTTGAAGAAATTCTAGCCTCAGGGGCGAGGTTGTGTTTGACACAGCGGATAACAATGTGATCAAATAGACTTAGTGACTGCAAGGCTGCGGGCGCTAGGAGGGTTCTGTATGGAGTTTGGAGAGGAAAACTTTGTCGCTCTAGATGGTAGGCTTTAAAAAAAAATACCACCCGGCAAGAATGTTACAAAAAGTCTGTACTCCTAGACAATGCAGGTGTCAAAAAGTCCCTTAGTGGAGAATTATGTCGAGGAGTTACTGAATAATCTAATCCCAAATATTTATACCATCAGATTCTCTAGGAAATTCATAGTGGCAACTGGTATGGCGTCAGGTATACAGTACTCTAAAGCGTCTCACTCTGAGTGTATATAAAATGCCTTCTTCCCAATTTGCCCTACTTGATACAAGTATTTTTATACGAGCTGCATTACACCCTGGCCTTGGTAACTAGCATAGTATTTATATACCGTTTCCAGGGATTTCTGTTTGTTTTTAAATAGTTATGGGTTTACATATTTCCTCTGGGCTTCAAGGGACCCATTACTCAAGATTTATGGGGGAATGGGTCACGTCGAACCTGATTTTGTGTGCGTGGCATGACTTTGTTTATAAAAACATCCGCCAACGCAGTTTCCCTCGCCATGGGGTCCTGAGGGCTAGCGCCCCCTATGAACTGAAGTGAAGTGCCTAGATGATCATAAATTGTCATGTTAGGACCTCATCCTTGCCCAAGGCATTACATATTTAGCAACCTTAATATAGCTTTCATATTTCATTACGCCCCCAACGTCCAGTCCCACTCGCCGTCTACTTTCTGTTTCAGTTTGCTTAGTTCCCGAGAACATCTTTTCCCATCGTTGCATAAAAATAATTAACACTCATTTAGGTCAGGCTTTAAATCCCCCTCTTTTTTTAAAATCTATATTCTAATAGGAAACTTATTCTTCATGGGATATGGGATTCGATCTCTGAAATTGAACAGAGATGTATTTTCAAAATATTAAAACCACTTTACAATTTAAATGTGATTAAAAAGTTTTAGCACGTCGACCTACTGTCATGGTTTGGTCTATAAAAAGCGAATGATGATCTCACTCTCGAGACAGTGCTTATGTCCATAGCTTCGATTGTTTGGACTTGATATATCGCATTGAAAGTTGCCAGACTTGTTATCACTTGGTCTGCTTAAAAGAATAAGGCCACATTTCCTTCGGTTAAATCCTTTTGGAGAAAAAACAGGTTACCGATGAACGTACATCACGGAAACATATTTTTATTAGCGAATGGGATGTGTTTTACCATCTCGTACATTGTAAGTATCCCAATCCATCCTAGGTCTGCTTCCTTTTTGCTATAAAATATGGATTATACCACATACTTTGTTGTCCGACACGTCTCATGCCTCTTCTTACAATCCATCATGTTCTAATATTCTACCACCAGAAATGCATCTACAGTCTAGGCCCAAATATGATAGAGTCCCTTAAAACGGAGGGAAAGCCTCTCGCCCCAAACCGCAAAGTGCCATTTTAATTCCATTCAAACGAGCAAATGTCATTGGAATCCCATTAAAACGCATGGTCCTAGGCCAGGAAACCGATTAGCGAAGAAGGCGTCCAATCACTGACATACCATTCTTATCTGATCTGAGGGTTTGGGCCTGGAGTGTTTTGAGTTGTGAGCATACATCTTGGGACTTGTTTGTCTCCTATTATGAAATAATGCAAGGCATTGGGGCAAATTTAAGATTCTATGTATACAAGTGAAGGATTGATGGATCGCTGGATCGCATGTGGTTTGGAGGGGAAAGTTTTATTGGTATATGCTAATGTGCGTTGAAATAGGATCAGATTTGTTCGAGGTCAACAGTTGTGCCCACAGTGTATACGTCTAGCCAAACACTCCAAGCAAGCGTTGTGGCTTCCTCTCAGATCTCGCATGGCACTTCTCCATATAAAAGCGAGAACAAGGCCTCGGATAGCCATATGCCAGCCTATTGTCATGTAGGCGGATGATCCAACGGCAGTAGACCGCTCAAGGCGAGTGTTTCTATTCTAAAAGCAGTTCTATTAAAGGGCCTCAGATGATCGTTTCCTTCCTCCCCGGGGAATGTAGGAGTCTTTCACAAAAGTCAATATATATAATTAATGCCCGCCAAGTCACCGTACTGAAACAAAACAATGAATGAAGTGAACGCATTATGATCGTTTCTATTTTTCTCTCGTCGCCCAACAGCCTCGTGAAGAATACCTGAGTAATTAATTTGATTTCTTGTAAGCGCTTGCTGGCAAATATTTAATGGTGTTTAACATAGTTTGTTTAAAGACATTGATCAGCAATTACACATAATTATACTGTCGTCTATATAGTATTACATTGCTGACATATAGTAGCTTTTGATAGTGTGCTCTGCCTCAGGGAAATAAGGTAATTGGTAATTTAATTCGAAATAAGGTAATTGGTAATTTAATTGGAAATAAGGTCATTGACAGGTAATTATTGGCGTTTAATGAAATAAAACAAATGGAAGAATTATCGCGAGTCCAAAAACCCATTATGGCAAAACGATAGCATCACAATCCCATTAGGACGCCTACTCCTGGGCCAGAGAAGCCATTAGCGCAGTAGGCGTCCAATCACTGACATACCATTCTTATCTGATCTGAGACTGAGATGCTCTGAGCCTAGACTGTGTATTGGATATCTTATATTTCTATGTAATACTAGTTAGTAGTAGCTTAGATTATGTATTGTATATATATATGTGTCATTTGGTCATTTCGTATTTCTATATTAATTCAGTTTACATACATGTATGTATTCCAATGGATAAGTGTCTATATAAGTATATTATACCAGGACACCTTTGCCAATCCCCAGCAAGTGACACCTGAAACTACCCCTTGACACCCAGGTATATAGTCGTGACCGGATTTCAACACCACCGGGTCAAGTTATCTTTAAATACTGCGCATATATAAGTACATAATCTGCTATAGGTAGAGTACTACAGCTAAGCCTTCTAACCTTCTTCCTCCTCCGCCTACCACAATTCCTAGCTCTTGCTATATAGGTGGGATCGTAAGCGCCCTAGCATGACGGACCAGTCACGAGCTTTTTCCTAGATCATGACTGCCTAGACGGATGTAAACCCTCCGTTTTCCATTCCGCATGGTTTCATTGGCGAGGTGTCATGGTTGGAGAGTGGTACGGACAGCTCTGAATGCCATCCATAGTTTTCTTGAACGAATGATGAATGCACAGCGATAAGCCTGTCAAACTTCAAATTATTATTACCAAACCTGTTGAGTTGGTAATATTTTTTTCTCACCCTCAATAGGCTACCCTATTTTCCAAAATTATTCGTTCGATCGAAAGAACTTAATTTGGCTTCCCTCGAAGGGGTTGGCGGAGACCTTGATTTGTTAGCTAGATTTTAGTGTTGAGCCGTTTTGTTATAGTTTGCCAAATGTTTCCTGAACAAAGAAGTGCTGAGAGGGCCAACAGTGGCCATTTTATATGGCAGAATTGTTATAAATATCTATAGCTAGGTTAGCTAACGAGTTGGTTGAAGGAGCGTGGATTTTTTGGGCGAGTTGCGAATTTTTAGTCATACAGTTGAATTTTGACGTAACACACTAGTGACATACGTGCATAACTCACTTTAGATATATATATATAATATGTTGTTCTCCGAGCAAAACGTATGATAAATGCATTAAAACACATTTTAACGCCATTCCGGGGACTATTATCAATAGTTCTTCCGGGGGTTCACATATGTTGGTGTTGCGTATACCAGTATGCAAGACATCCCAGTCTAGATCTCTTTTGGGGGTTCATTTATATTTTCAACAATACTATTATTTATTTTAATATTATCACACATAGCTGAAGAAGGCCAAGTCAGGCCGGAATCTCGTATTGATAAAGACTAATAGCAACGAAACCTTTATTTGTTCATCTAAATGACACAACACAACTGGACCTCCTGCCTAACCCTCAGATCAGATAAGAATCATGAATGGTATGTCAATGATTGGACGCCTACTTCGCTAAATACAGCAATATCCCCACTCTAAGAAATGCTATCATTTATCAGACACAAAAATAATACCACTTTTGCACTATTAAATAGGATGTCATATATAATTTACATGAATGAGGGATTATTGAAAGTTGCGCTAATGGAATTTCTAGTTGGTTCATGGAGATCAAAAGAATCGGAAATTTCTAAACCGAGGCTTATTATCTTGTTACCTTGTCATCTTTAGTAAATTGTATAATACGCATCACGCAGTACGCACCACGCAGTGCGCATCACGCACTACGGACACATGGAAACACAGCTTTAGGTTCGAAATTACCTGTTGATGCCTGCTGTAGAAGTCATTTTAAAAAAAAATGTAATTAGAAATTCAAGACAGCAAGCGAATATTTACCATAATCAGATGAAGGTCAATATCATAAAACCAAGTGAAACAGTCATTTAGATATTAAATCTTTTCCTCTATGCTCACATCGTTATAAAGGAGTAATTGTGTTTCTTTTACTTTTATTATAATAGAATTTTGATTGTCCAGCTTAAAGAAGAGTGGAAATCCTTATTCCTTAACAAAGGCCTTGATATCAGAGGCATAGAAATGGATATGTGGTATCTAATACCGTACTTATGCACTAGAGACGTGCGTCTCCAGTCTTTCAATCTGAACAGATTGACAGTTTGCAATGTATATTTAGAACAAATAACCATTAAGAAAGGAAAGGATTTTTCCTATTGCGATCAAGTAGATGATATCTTTCATTTTTTAATAGGCTGTAGAGCGGCATATAACTTTTGGCATAGCCTTATTGACTGGTCTAGACGTAATGAATGGCTAGATCAAGAGTTGTTGCAAGATGTAAACGTGGTATACATGATTTTGGACTTCCCTGGTCATGGCCCGGAATATTCCAAGCTGAACTATATTTTTCTAAATGTGACGTTCTATATTTACAAACACAAATTGTTTGGGAATAATAAGATATGCCTTTATGAATTCCTGGGAGTATTAAAAATGAAGCTTCAAGTGTTGAAGGATTGCTCCAGGGACAAAGCTTCGTACATAGGTACTTCAGTCTATGGAAGGAGTTTTTTAATAATTTGTAAAAAAAATAAATAGCGGAGAGTAACAATGCCTGAATGCTCATACGGTTGTCTCAGGTAATTTATTGCTGACAGGTTAGCAAGAAAGATAATAAAGGTACCCGCTATATAGGGCATCTCAGCTGTAATGGAATTGAGTTCGATGTGACTCAGCTGTTATTCGAATGTTTAATTAGCGGTTATAAGTAGGCTTTTAAATAAAAATCCGATGTTGGACAAAAAAAGAATATCGGAGACAACGTAACAACGCACGAATAAACACCCACGTCATTTTGGCTATGCGTATTTACTGTAACGATTATTTAATTGTATTCTTAAAAATATTTCGTTTTGATTTTTCCAGGTCTAGGGAAGCCTGCATTTCTTCAGTATTATGGCAGTTTCTGCATGGGCGTCACTGAAAATCTCGTGGAGATGAAATGTCCCCGAGACGCCTCCGTGGTCATAGTAACGGCCATGTTTGGCAGAGATGATCAGACGGTGTGTCCTGCTCCTAATGATCCTAGTCTGGACACGGCTCGTCCATGTAATATGATGGACGTCAGAGCCGCCGTCGAAGAGAAGTGTCGCGGTCGAAGCTCGTGTTCATTTGAATTAAAGGAAGACGTCTTCCCGCCTCACTGCCGCGGCATTCAGAAGTACCTGCGAGTGGATTACGATTGTCGATGTAAGTATTGTTTTTGGGTGCAGGTAAATAATTTCACTAAAATCCGAAGAACAACTGGAGATGTTCGGTTGTGGTTTGACTTTGAATTTAATTGAAAAGGTTTTTATTGCAGGAAATGACATCAAGTTGGATGCTTTTCTCTGACATGCCTGATTTCGAAAAAGAAGTATAACTTCATCTAAATTTGATTTCAAACGTTTTAGAGCGTTTTAGGAGGTGACCATTGTCCGCCTTTGTCAGGGAAATATATCTAAAAAAACACTTATGGCCGGATATTAGGGAATTATAACAAGCACCCCGCGTAATCCCATTTTTAGGATTGTATTCTTGCGTTACCTGTAGTATAGAAAGTTACGAAAAGATTGTTACATATTGTGATGAAACCAACGAGTTAGTTAGCTGAGTTATTATATATGCCTAAGTTAATAATCTAAAAATGAACATTTTAAACCCATTTTGTTGAAAAGTACTTAAGTAAGGTTTGCATTATACATGTATACTAGTATCGTGCAATACGCATGCGACGTAGTCCAATCTAGCTACTATACGTTGTTTCAGATCTAATGCGTTCACATAATGGGACTGGCAGGAAGACCTACTATGTAGAGGCTTCTGTCCCTTTGGCGGAATAATAATTGTATATAATATAATAATAATATTGTAATATAAGTTCAATAATGGTACCTTACCTACATTAGTGATATTTTCTGTCTGTTAATTAATGACGTCATTAATACTCTTCCCGTCGATGTATTTCGAATGATTAACTGTGTGATATGATAACTGTGTGATAAGATCAGTTTTTCAAATTATGAAAATTAGTTAAAACCCTTACCCCAGAGATACCAAAGATAATCATAGTTGTAGATGCGTGTGGAATAAATTGCTCCCAGATATCTATATATCGATTCATTTGAGTTTAAACTCTTAAGTACTCCAAAAGCATGTATTTCATAAATTAATGCTCCCAAATAATGGTTACTGATATAAAATGATTGAAATTACTGATATAAAATGGTTGAAATTCAAGCAATTTCCCCAAAATCGGGAACTCAGCGGCAAGTGCCACTTTAGCCATCAACGACATTAATTGAAAATGAATTGAATGATAATGGTTATAAGTGGATTATAAAGATCCTTATATTTTAATTTTCGTATGTTAATCTTATTAACTACTTCATATTGTTGGCTTAAATGTTTCTTCTGATAATACATCATTTAATTATTAAATTGCCAATAACAATTATTTTAAACAATCTTCCGGTGTCGGTCGGATGCGGCCTGGTAAGAGGATTTCATGAAAAATACCACCGTCTGCGTACAGGTTATTAAACTTTATATTTAAAGATGTTTTCTTCAGCCACACACATTATGTAGTTTAATTGACATTTTTCTTAAAGATGCTGAGAAGACTGTCCTTCAGTGCCAAGGCATGGATGCCCTCACCACTCTGAGCTGTGAGAACGAGGACCATGTGCTGAAGATAGTAAGTGCCTTCTGGGGACGGCAGGCGCGCTCTACCTGCCCCGGCCTGTCTGGCACAGCCAACACCAACTGCTCCAAACCACAAATAGGTCAATACGTCGAGCAGCTCTGTCAACACAAAAAGGACTGCACCCTCTGCCCCAATAGCTGGGGCTTCGATGACCCTTGCGAAGGAACAAATAAATATCTCGAAGTGAACTACATTTGTGCAGGTTTGTTTTAATAATAATAATAATAATAGATTTTTATTTTCGTATCACATTTACAACTGATGTCATACGATGTAGAAATTAAACACTCTAGGCCCAAACACTCAGATCAGATAAGAATGACATGTCAATGACCGGACGCCTACTTCGCTAGCCTAATAGGTTTCTAGGACTAGGCGTTCTAATGGGATTATGATGACATTTTGCGGTCTTAATGGAATTATAATGGCACTTTGCGATTTGCGGCGAGAGGCTGTCCCTCCTTTTGAAGGGATCTCTCATCTTTGGGCCTAGACTGTAAAAGAGAAACTAATGCAAAATGCAAAGAATAAGTAAGTGAAAACATGTGAAAATACAATTGCTTTGTAACAATGCTTTCCAGCACGGCCCACCCTCTCTTTAAATGGCTTTTAGTTTGGCTAGAAAAGAACGGAACAAAAAGTAGAAAATCTTTAGTTTTTGACTGATGTTAACCGAGACTGCAGCTTTATAACCATTAAATAGCTGCCCACTCACTTGCATTTACCATAGATATCATTGTTTGTTATTAATGTTTCAGAGTGTGCCAATTTCGAGTCAGATGAGAACTGCAATCGCTGGGCTGCGAATGGCGAGTGTGAGGACAATCCCACGTGGATGACTGCCAACTGCAAGAAGTCCTGCTGGGGCTGTGGATTAGAAAGTAAGCCTCAATTCAACATGAAAAATATGACGTTCGGAGAGCGGACCGATTAGTTATATGAGATCTCCATATCCTAGTTAAAGTGGCTAAGATCACTATTTTGACTATGTATCATTGTACTTTTGGATGACTTGCATAGGTAGGGACATTAGTCTGGAATACCAACGCTATATATTCCTTAGATTAATTGATATTTGTTAATGAAGTATGTGACGGAGATTCCATTGGGGAATTCAAATCTGCGAGAGGGAAATAACTTGACGATAGGGTGCTGACCTCAGTGACTGGTGAAGGGATGGGAAGTAGAGGAAACATCAACCTGGCGGGATGATAGAAATTTGTAGTTTTAAACTCTTAAATACTCCAAATGCATGTGTTTCATGCATTAATTCTGCGGGTAGTCGTTACTAACATACTGATCTAGAACATGATTGAACTTCAAATATATTCCCCACAATCAGGAACTCTTCGGCAAATGTCACTTTAAGCAATTTATAATTGTCCATATCATAAGCCATACTGTAAAGTGGATGAATTAGTGAGAGCTACAATAAAAGCTGTAGAGGGGGGGGGGGGTCTCTACTGTTCACTGCAGGATTTGCCATACAATGTCATATCGTATATGGTATTAATAATAATGTATAAAGTTGTATAGTCATACAATGGAAACTAGAAGTTTCCTTCTGCGCCTTCCTTTGTAAACCACTGCATTGTAATTATAATTATAATTATCAACGCTAGCCTAGAGGGCATTGATCTATGAGTACAATTACTAAAATACTTGTTGTATTATAGTGGACACGAGAGTATTGTAACTCTGCACTCTAGAACAGATTAACTCTGTTTTACTCTTTCTGTTTAGTTGAGATGTTAGTGCTAGGGTCAAAGAGTCATCTGGCTGTTATTTCATTCACCAATGATAACCAAGATGACTCTCTTCCCTTAGGTAAGAAACACGATCTCATCAATAGTATTATCGTGCTACATCGGTGAATAGACAAAGTAGCTGGATAGGGCTCCAAGATTAGGTTTTATATTGCAAGGTCATTGTGGGTGGGGGAGGGGGGGGGGGGGCTGGGGATAATTGACTTTTCCATGTCTACACATAAAATAGATTTCGATTCAAAATTTGTTTATTCAAGAAAACATGCAATCATATACAAATAGGTAGGGAGTATAGTTGGTTAGAAAATAATACAGAAATTACTTGAGAAAACAATAAATAGTATAATGACCATATCAATACTGATACAAGTACAAGTAGTCAAGCAAACAATTCTTCACAGTCAAGGTGTGACTAGGTAATAAATACAGTATAAAGAATGTCATGAATAGTACCATTTGTTATATCGGGTTTGTATAAACGTAAAAGAAGCGGTGAGAAAAACAGATACTGAGATCAGAGAGCACAAGTATGAATAATAATAACAATAATGAAAATGAAGCAGAACTTTTGAATGCGGTATGATTGTTTCCACAGATACATGCACCAACTCCGTCTCAGAACCATCCTGCGACTGCCTAGCCACTCAAGGGGAATGTGCCACCAACAGAGAATATATGTCTACACGCTGTCAATACTCATGCAACTTGTGTGATCAAGGTATGTGCCTGCTATTTTGCTTTGCTTTTAAATCTTGACAATTTTATGTAAGATATATAATATATCAGTTAGCATTTAATGCATGTAAATTCTGAGGAATTTTCTTGGAGAATCATCATATTAATTTTAAAAATGCACTTTCACGTCGTTATACCTGCTCAATTACACTGAATAATTGCCTTCCGATAGTTCCCTATCAAAGTTATTGAGTAATTAATCAATTGTGGCGTGTTGTGTTCCCGATACCTGTGTTCTAACATCGGATCACTTCATGGATATGCAAATATTAATTCAAGCTATACGAAATACCAATCACTATACCCGTTACGAAGAAGAACATCTACACTGTTTTATTTCTGAACCTTGTGTTTCTACATGAAATAATAAATTGCCGTGTATCTAACAATTCTTTTCCAGAGGTAAGACCCTTGATTAATATTTCCTTTCGTTTGTATGATATTAAGATTAAGCATAGTTTGCATGTGAATGCATTTTGAATAAGCATCCCTCAATATTTTGCCAATGATGCACTGAACGCTAAAAATATTCCAGGAATGTTCATCAAAATATTGTCGCCAAGGGCCTGTTGCTCGAGATTCCTTTATTATGCGGGTGTTGCATGAGATAGCGTTAACATAAGGATATGGGGTGCTCCAGAGCACGTTGTATCCTTGTCCTTATTTTACTACTAAATCCAATTAGTGATAAGTATTCAACATGATACAATACAATTTAATCAACCTTTAGTTTAGGATACCTCATTCAACGGGCCCCTGGTATGACAAATAATGTCATCACTTTTATTCATGGAAATGCCGAACATTGTAAAATAATTGAATAAATAGTGGCTGAATTGCCTCTGTAATTGCTGAGGATTAGATAACCGATTGGGTCTTTTTATGAGCATTCAGCAAACATTTGTAACGTTCAGTCAGGCAAATATTGGTTGTTAAATAAAAATCGATCTAATTTGTTCAGCTGTTCATGCAAACAATTAAATTGATTGACAAACATGGTCGAGCTTTTTGTCCCAGTCGCAGGCCATGCACTGTCTCATCGTGGATTTCATTGACAAGAAAGATTCAGTGGTGGTGTAAATATATGCGCGTGAGCGAATCCAATCATTGTCTGTAGTATCAGAATAACCGGATAAAAAACTGGTTTACAGGAAAGTGTGTTGATACATACGAAAATAAAGAGCATTGCAATTATTGGAGCAACGCAGGGCAATGCCTCAGGAACCCAGAATGGATGAGTCTTTACTGCAGAGAATCCTGTGCTCTGTGTACACCAAGTGAGTCCCCAAATGCAGGTCATCTAATTATTTAATTAACTTGGAAAGGACTCGTCACATGAATCACGGCTGTATGAGGAAAGTTTTACACTTCGACACCTTTTTTTTCTTCCATTAACACCGTAATTACTTTGGTTTGTATTCGTGGGGGCATCTTTTTTTTATGCAGGACATCTCCAGATGAACAAAATAGAGTCCAAGGGTTTTTTCACTGCCTCACGCCTGCTTGCATATGAGTTGCATTCTGAGTTCAGAGGCTCATCCGAGTTCTGCACATGCAGACGGTGTGTGAGGCTAGCTAGGTACATATTTCTTTTTAGATTTCAAGCTCGGTATGTTGTGTGTCAATCCTTCCTTGGATGCATGCGTACAGTGTATACATATGTAACATTCTGAATGAACTCAATTACAGCTGAACTTTGCACTAACCTTCACGGTAATGATGCCGAGTGTGAAATCTATTCAAACGAAGGCGAATGCGTTAGGAATCCCTATTGGATGCAGGTTTTCTGCAGACAAGCCTGTGGTCTCTGTGCGGCTGCAGATACAAACTTTCCCAAACCCGGAGAAGATGAGCGTGAGTTGGTTGCCACATTCATTCCCCCTATTTCTTTGGGAAGAAACGAAAATATATGCGTGAAATGCGACAGCCATCCAAAAATTAATAATTATAATGAAGCTTCGCTGCCTGCTCCCTTTAAAAAAGATAATTTCGCCTAATAAGATTTTAGTGCCTCTTAATTACATCCAATTTTATTCCTCATCAGTAAGCCACACGTGCTAAATAGTCTCTTTAGTCAAGTCTGCTTGTTTAGTTATTCGGTAGTCAACAGTTTACTTTTCAATCTGCAGTTAGATTACACGATGCTTTAAGATCGTTAGGAGATATTGTTTCATCATCTATATTTAGGGCTTGATAATTAAGTTTTCAACTAGCTAGTTAGAAAGCTATATTCACGCTTTCTCCGAGACAGGACCCAATGAATTCCCTACTGATGCCAGCTAAAGAAAATGCTATCGATTCCGCTAAACTCTTATATTTAATCATAGTAGAATTTATAGCATAATGAAGTTTAAAGTTCAGAAAATATCTAAAAATATATCGATGACAATGTTTACCTGCATCAAATTTGGGGAGTCAAGGAAAACAATTTTGGAATGGGGTATTTTCTTAGCTGACACCAGTTAACTTAATTAAATAAATGATTTAATCTGACCGTCCTTACATACTTTGTTGCAGCTACCCAACCTTGTATTAATCGTCACAGTAATGAAACAAAGTGTTACATTTATGCGGAGCAAGGAGAATGCACTAGAAACCCTGTTTGGATGTTAGACTTTTGCCAAAAGGCTTGCGGTGTATGTCAGGAGGTAGATGACACCAATGTCATGACAGACAAATGTATGTTTCCTTTAATTTACAATTTGTTTCATGATTATTAGTTCAAAGGAATTCTTCTGATTTCATCAACATTTCCACTAGTATGTGAGTCTGATATGGCCATGTACCTTTGTGTTGCAGCAACTCGACCTTGTATCAATCAGCATAGTAATGAAACCAAGTGTTACATTTATGCTGAGCAAGGGGAATGCACTATTAATCCTGAGTGGATGTTAGATAGTTGTCTAAAGGCTTGTGGTGTGTGTCAAGATACCACCATCCCCAATGAGTGTATGTCTAAATTTCATCATTCAAATCGCTTAATTCATTCTGAAAATATTCAAAATAATAGTTTATTCCTTGTCATTTATGTCCTTTTTCGCAAGCAGGATTGTATATCCCCCACTTGCCTCTGTTGCAGCTACCAAACCTTGTGTCAATAGTCACAGTAATGATACAAAATGTTACATTTATGCTGAGCGAGGGGAATGCACTATTAATCCTGAGTGGATGTTAGATAATTGTCTAAAGGCATGTGGTGCTTGTCAGGATACCACCATCCCCTTGAACCAGGGAGATGAATGTTTGTCTAAATTTCATTATTCAGATCACTTGATTCATTTTGAAAATATTCAAAATAATAGTTATTTCCTTGTCATTAATGTCTCTCATTCAAAAGCTGCATATTATGTAAACGGAACATACCTAGTATATGTAGTAGGATTTTATATCCCCCACTTGCCTCTGTTGCAGCTACCCAACCTTGTATCAATCAGCATAGTAATGACACCAAGTGTTACATTTATGCTGAGCGAGGGGAATGCACTATTAATCCTGAGTGGATGTTAGATAATTGTCGAAAGGCTTGTGGCGTGTGTCAGGATGGCGATGCTGTCGGCACCACACCTAATAAGCCAGTTGAACGTACGTGTATTGTGGTAATGAGAATCATTTTTATCTTTTCGCTGAAGGTCTGCTTGCTTCGACAGTCAATTGCCAATTGATTGAGAACTTTAAATGTTTCCTCAAGTATGAAATCACTTCAAAGTCCAGTTGGTCTTGTTCAATTGGGGCTTTTCAGGAAAATTGCTTCACAGTCTGACTGTTGGTGGTCATTGATCAATATGATTACTCTATCTTTTAGCGCAAGACAATTCCTGTATATATGCGCATCATTGGTCAAGGGCTTTTACAAATAGAATCTGTTTAACATGGCTCTGGTTCGATTTTTAATCACTAACAATAATGTCCGATGGAATTTGTGATACAGTCAAAGGATATTTATATAGTATCCTGATTCTAAGTATTAATATTATTATATTTCGTTGTTGTCTTAGAAAAAACTGACAGAACTCGATTTCGGTATAGTTTTTAGGTGTTTTCCTCCTCCCAAAATATAAAATATTGATTTCATCTATATGGCCTTTTTCTTCCTAACAAGGCAAAAAATAGATAGTCCTTTTGCAGGTTTTTGCTCGAGTTATTGGACATTTTCGTATATATTTGCGATGAACACATTTTGTATTTACCTTTAATGACATCGTTCGTTATTAGGTATGAAATGCATACATACATATTATATGATATAACAACCATGTAAGATCTTAAAATATTGAAATAAATGATATTAAGTGATATTTAAGTGAATATTCGAACCATTATATATTTTAGTATTTTTTTATGAATTATTCATGAAAGAAAAATTCTTTTTATTCATAAATGTTGAGGGTGTTAATACGATAAGACGTCAAGGAATAATCATAGCCTTGTGCAGAATTATGAGAGGAGCTTAAAGTTGAGAATATTGGAGTGGTCTAAAGCGTCGGCTTTTGACCCAGAGGCCATGATAATTCTGTGGGAATGTTGATCCCCCTCACCCAGGAACTAGTTGAAGACTAGTTAATGAGCTGAACCAGCCTTGTGAAGACAATTACAATATAACAATAGTGATTTACTAAATATCATAATGACTTAGTTATAGTTGAGACTAGCGTCATAATGTAATACTAAGCACCGAATACAATCATTTCAATACCGATTCCAGCCATTAATTTGAAATAGGGCGATATTTTTAGTTGGGGCTGTTCCAACAGATATATATCACACTCACGAAAAGTGTCGTTTTGGATTATAAGAATAATACGTTAATAAAGCATAAGAGTAAAGTCAGAGCAAAGCTCTGGTAAAGTTAATCAGTTAGAAATGGGTTATGACCCATGGCAATAGGTACTAATACTTATTCGGAACTTTAATATAATATATTCCTAACACTCGCCTGCGATATGTAGTAGTCACCATCGCGCCAAAACAGCATTAAATATTTAATCGATCTCATCTGAAGATGCACTTTCGCTGTCAGTTAATGCTGGACCTTATACTTACATGATACACACACATTCACAACCTATTCTATGGACATTGTAAATAGGCTTGCATGTACAATCCTGACATGGAAAAACATTGAATTAGTTTCTTGATTAAAAAGCTAGTAATCAATGATGAAAGTACTGTAGATTTGGGATAATAACACAGTATGAAAACAACTATAGTATGTGTAGTACGTAAGACAATAGTAATTACTGTATGTTAGTTTTAAAAGGGTTGCCATTATTTTAGTATGTTATACTTACGCATGTACATATAGATGTAATTCGTTTTAGTTGGTTGTTTGAATTGATTTTGTAATCGTTTGTTATCTAATTATGTAGCCACAATTGTCATGATAATTGTATAACTTTGTATTAACTGCACGTCAGTACGATCTACAAGAGCGAGTAGTGGTGTGCTCCACGTGCATCCAAGTCAGTTGCTACACCGACAAGGCATGGACTCTTACATTCTTTAACACATCTTGCATCTTGTCTTACTTAACATTCATTCACTCCATCGGCTTCTTCCATCGCCTCCACTCATCCAGTCTCCTCCTGATTTCAACAGCTTTCCTTCCTTCAGTTTACCTACCTCTCAACTGTCACTCCTCCTCAGAACACCCTGGCATTCTTGTAAAAAGGGTTTTTCTGTTATTTTCATGTTCCAGTGTCATGCCAGAATAGTTTCGGAGATGACTCCGCCTGCGATGGATGGGCCACTCAGGGCTTTTGTACTATTGATCCCGATTGGATGGACACGAACTGTTTCAAATCCTGTGGAAAATGTCCTAGCCTCCCCAATGATCAGCCCCCCACACTATGTAAGTTTAGCATGTACATCAAAATCGGAATACAATATCTGCAACCTGCAGATCATTACATCGCTGCACTTAGATTTAACCAGGATATTGTCATTTTCGACATGCTATCTGTGAAAGAATTCTCAATTAGATTCCTGCAGATTATTTAATCAAAATTATACCTAAGTAAGATGTAGCTATTTGATTCTCATATAGGAATTAATATGTTTTACAGCACCCTGCCTAAACATGCACGATGACGATGAATGCAAATACTTTGCTATTACTGGCGAATGTGACGCCAATCCCAGATGGATGTTAGTAAATTGTCAGAAAGCGTGCGGAGTTTGTCCCTATAGGTCTTCCCTTATTCCTACCGAGTGTAAGTACAATTAGATTTTAAGTGACTGGGAAATAATCTTGCCATTCCCAAGTAAAAATAAGAATACCCATCATATCAAAGAATTCACACATACATATTGATACCCTGCCAGAATCAGATAAATTTGATTTGATTTGATTTGATTTGATTCGAATTCTTTTATTGTCATATCAATCGGACAATAGGGTAAAACATTTCTGGCTGTAATATTTAGTCAAGTCTTCCAGGATCTGAATTTATACATATCAAACATAAACAGAAAATTTAAAAAGTCTGAAGTTAGAATTGTAGATTGTTAGAACAATAGTCCCCCTTTCAGAAATCCGTCCCCCTTTCTTCCCCTTTCTATCATGTCCTTAATTTTGAAATGAAAGCTGCTCTGATGTTTGCAAGAAGATTGAGATGAGACGATTCAATTTCAGCACCCTGTGTGAACCTCCATGGCAACGACACAGAATGTGAACTATTCTCTACTCGGGGTGAATGTCACTATAATCCACGATGGATGTTGAAGAACTGTTCCAAATCTTGTGGCGCCTGCTCATCCACTGGCACTGTCACCGACAAAGTCTACTTTGACATTTCTATTGGTGGAGAACCCATTGGAAGGATCTTGTTCGGACTCTTGGGTGACGTTGCTCCCAGAACGGTGAAGAACTTCAAATCCATCGCAGAGGGAATCGTTGTTGACGAAGAAGGTGGAGTGAAACTCTGGTACAAAGGCAGTCCTTTCCATCGCGTCATCAAGGATTTCATGATCCAAGGAGGAGATGTTGTCAGTGGCAATGGCCTCGGCTTCAAGAGTATCTACGGCGGCCATTTTGAGGATGAGAACTTCGTACTCAAGAACTACGGTCCTGGTTGGCTCGGTATGGCCAACAGGGGCCCCGACACCAATGGTTGCCAGATCTACGTCACCGGACAGAATACACCTTGGCTGAACAGCAAGCATGTCGTGTTCGGGAAAGTTCTCGAAGGAATGGATGTCGTCCGAGCCATTGAATACACTCAGACTGACGAGAGTGACAAGCCCGTTAACGACGTTATTGTAACTAACTCGGGATCCATCCCAGTCTATAGGCCTTTCTCCGTCACAAAGGCACCTGTGTTCGAAAAATCGACAATCGAAGAATAACCTCAAAAGAACTCTAGTGTCACACTAACCGAAATCCAATCACTTTAAGCTATAGTAAGGACTACTTAGGTCTCTTGGGATTACTAATGTTCCATGTGAACGCATTATCCTCTGCACTTCGGGTTTGGGGGTCTAACCTTAAAAGTTGATGGTAGTGGGGTGCTTAAACACTACATTCACATTGTTTCTTTACTAGGACTGTTGTCTATTAATCCGTATATATATGGGACCATTTCATTCACGTTATCGTTCAGTAACATCTTCGCGCTCATGAGACATCTATTAAGTTTCCAACTGTGTGATAATTTTGTAACTTTAGATCATTTAATTTCGAGAATATTGAATGAATGATTTGCTCTATTTCCTCATGTGCATAAATCTACATCTCTATAAAGATGGGAATGCAAGAGATGACCATTACTGTATATTTGTATACCTGCGTCCAAAATACTTTAAGAAGTTGTCTGATAGCTCTGTGTTTGTATGAACGTTACACCTTTCCCACTCAGATATTTGTTCAAGAGAATGATCCCTGTGTTATTAAGGATTTACATAGAGGGCACAATTTCCACTCTTTTTAAGCTCTGAAAACGCAGGTCGGAATCAGGTAATCAGTCCATATCATCATTTTACTTCATCAATCGTGTACTGCAATGGCTTCATATTTTGATCTATAATCTTTAAGAGGTGGGCCTGAATAAAAATCAAATGACATCTTTCTAAATTGGCCACCCAAATATAATCAAAATGTGTCACCGCAGTCAAAATCATTCCGGTTAATGTGCCCTTTATGTAACGCCCGAACCTTCTATGTCAATATACTGGTGGTGAAAGTGATATTGAAACTAGACCTAGGTCTGCCACGGTTCAGTCATTAAGCGCAATCAAGGCAGCAGCAGTTGATTCCAAGCTTTCTATCGAGAAGAGGAGGAGAACGTCATCATTTTATGGGTGAATTGTCATCATCTTATGGGTGAATTGAAGAACTAAATTCACTGGGACGCATTAACCGTTGTTGTTGTTGAGGAAAAGACGAGTCGAGAAAAAGACAATTGGGAATCTACAAGCATAAAATGGAAACCCATATATATATAATGTACTCGTAGGGAATCCATGATTAATACTTTATCGGTAGAGACGTGGTGTTTCTATTGACTAGCCTAGTATCATGACAGTTGTGGCCATAATATATTTATAACTAGATCATCTCTAATTTATAATTAGATAATGAATAACATTGGCACTAATGGTACTATTTCATTTTATGAATGTCGATCAGTTGTACCCTTCATTTTTGAAGTGTAATCACTCACTAACTGATTAAACTGGTTGTATTTGTTCTCAAAATGATTGTGTTGTCGTCTCTTTTGTTTAAAGATTTGATTTTTTAAAACTATGGCAACCCTTTTCAAATGGAAGCTGAGCAACTAACTATTTGTACATTACTACCGCTGTGGGGATATCTCGAGAGGCGCTAGGCCGAGGGCATCTGCATTGCAGGCCTCTCTAGATATCCCCCCTCCCCCAACGGTAATAATGTACTAAAAGTTAGTGGATGCGTTTGTGTTGTGTTGGTGCATTGTGGTTGCTAAATCTCCCTATTCATGCGATGTTATTTGACACTTTGCATGCTAAATAAGCACAACGACATATTCGTGAAACATTTCCACTTTAAGTCACATATCCACTACCACACCGATAAAATGAAATAGTCATCATGACCGTTAACAATAACTCTTGATCGCGTGGTCGATCGGGAGCCCCACGATAATGTTCAAAAGTTGTAAATTATCATTTCACATAATATATGTATAACTCGTAATCGCTTACCGTTTCATATTTTAATGCTTTGGTGCAACATTTTGATACAGTTTATTTTTCACAGAAATTACTTGTTCTATATTGACCCTGGTGTTGAACATTGTTTTATCCATCATATAAACGACACTGTTCATTTTATATTAATACCAATTGGTCAACCGTGGGCGTTTTCTCAATATCTTATCGGTGTAGCTCCTATTTTATTGGCATTGTGCACTTACATATTTGGTAGTGGGTGGGAATTATGTTCACGCAGATAATATAAACCGTGTAATCATGTACTTAATTATCTACCGGTACGTACAGGCAGAAAGGAGATATTCAAGAATTCACCGTCGAATTGGGTTTTGGTTTCTTGAATTGGCAGAATCAATGTTGCGTGTCTCGATGCTAGGAAGTATCAAGACCGCGTCGACCTTTTTTGTGGCATTCTTCGTTTTGATTGGTTTCTCGTATACATTATGAGATTTGTATTGCTCCTATCTGTTTCCCTTTGTGTAGTTTCTCGCATGGCATTAAAATACAAGAGACATACCACTCAGCGTATTAAGCATGGAGCAATTCCGTTGATGATTGATTGTTATTGAGGCTTTAGAATCGGGTGATCTGTTGTTGATTCATCTATATCTTATAGTCGAAGGCTGATTATGATGGATCTGCGTATAGTTTGAAATGGGAGGTCCTTGAACTACGGGTGCAGATGATGGATATATAATTAGACTAAAAGGGTTACAGACGACATGGAATAAAAAATGAATTACCTAAGAGAGTGCATGCAATGCTCCAAGTTACAAACTTGTTCAGTGTCAAGTGCGAATCCTTGCTCCATTAACACACCAATATAAAAATTATTAGAGCATACTTTAATGCCCAATTACACTTTCATATTCTTAATAGATCTTGTAAAGCGTATGTACTTATTCATTGCAATATAATTGCTTTAGAACCACCGCACCATTTTTATGTTTCTATTCAGCATTCCTGCTAGGACAGCATAGTACCCAAAGGACCCACGCATAGGTCTCTTATAATCCAATGCATCTATTAATGAAATGCCGAATTTCTTTTAAATTGACGATACAGTTGACGCGACAAACAACAGCGACTGCCTAATCCTGACATCTTATCGCATTTATTTTTTCTGCCTTTTATTTACGCCTCTTTATGCATTAGTTACTCTAGATGCTACCACTCCTAAATTTCTTGCACAGCTATTTTGATCTCTTTTTCATTTGATTTCCTTTGCAGCCATCTGTCTTAACACATATGGCGACGATGCCGCTTGCCATACTTTAGCTGGTGACGGAGCATGTAATGCAGATAGCGAGCAGTTTGAATGGATGCTGGCAAACTGCCAGAAATCCTGTGGTTTCTGTGTAGATCTCGCAGAAACCACCAGCACCTCCTCATCTCCCACCACCAGTAAGTTCGCATGCCCAGAGCACCCTAACAAAGTTACCGGGTTTTGTATGGACCGACTGAGTCCACTGAAAGGCTTTACATACATACACAGTAATGTTTACAACATCCAGTGATGCTTACTACTGATTAGAATAGGGAGTGTGTGTGTATGTATATACGTGTGTTATGTGGACCATGAAAACAAAAGTTTTCTTCGTTTTTGATATATTTTCTTTTTCGTATTTTATTCTGCTTTATAAATTTGGTGTGAGACAGAGAGTTGCCTTTACCATTTTGTTTTGCAGTTTTGCAGTTTGGATGTACGTATTTTCAGTATTTTGTTAGTTACTTTCTAAATGCAACTTGATTTCTTGAGGCGGAACCGAAAATAACGTTCCAGGGGGCTATGGGGGCTGATCCTTGCACATAAATTTACTTGTCATTGTCACTACAGAACAGTCTAGGCTCAGAATTGAGAGAGGGGGAAAGCCTGTCGCTCTAAACCGCAAAATGCCATTATAACCCCATTAGGACCCTTATACTCCTGGGCCAGGATAGTCAATAGCGCAGTAGGCATCCAATCACCATGAATACCATGCTTATCTGATCTGAGACGCTCTGAGCCTAGACTGTAAAATATCCCTGTGGTACAGCAAAATATGAGACAAGTATAATTTCCTTTATTGTAATGGAGATATTTTATGCTTGCTAATAGGAATGAAAATGGCTCAGTAGATGAGCTGAAGGCCCCCATAGTCCCCTTTCGATCCACAACAACATGTATGGCCACAACACCTCTTCCCTTTCCCTGAATCCATTATTTTCGTATTTATTCAACATTCGAGGAAGTCAACACGGTATAAAGGGTAACAAAATAAACCAGCTATAATCAATCTACGATCAGGAATGTAACGAATAGGTCTACATCTAATTAAGTATTAAACTTGAGGATTTAAATGAAAAAATAAGCGATGCTTCTAACCAGAAAGATTCATATGTATAGAAGAGGTAAACTTGCACAATCAAACTCGATGATTCTAGGACCTCTACATACATTTAGAAATGGCTTCAATTAGGGCGAGGATGCGTAGGACATCCAGAGCAGATGATGAATTCATTCCAAGAACCGGATCAATATCTTCTGATATTAGCCATCGTGTAATCCCGCCTACGCCCTCTATAGAAGAATCCCTATGCATAGACCTTAAGAACAAGTCCTCCTTTGTGGGTGTGATTAAAACCTGTCGGAACCATGCTTCATTTTCCAGTGGCTTGTCTCGACTCCGATCCCGAGTGTGAGAAGTTCGCTATGGCCGGGGAGTGTTTGGTAAATCCCACATGGATGAGTCGCAATTGTAAAAAAGCCTGTGGCCACTGTACAGCACTCCCGACCGTCGTTTCGACCACGCAACCGACAACTAGTACGACGACTCCTCGTACTTCAACCGTCGCAACCGTCGCAACTACGACCACAGCTCGTAAGTGGGATATGTAGAGCATAGCTAGGTGCCTCTGCGACCCCATGCACTTGACTCCTCGTAGCCTTGCTGATCTCTCCATAGATATACTATCTATATAAGATGATCTACTTTTCAGTCTTTTGGTGGAAGACCTTTTAACGTGCTTAAAAATATGAGACGTGAAAAATGAGTCATAAGTCGCAAAATTGATATTTAAGAGTTTTTTTTATTGACAAAATCATAATTATTGTAGATATGTTCCAATTTTTTCGGTATCAAGCGCTTCAAGTGGTATGCATCGATGTACCAGATTTCAAGACTATTAAATATATCCTGATGTTTCTAAGGTTATCCCATGGAGTATATCTAGTTACTTTACTAGTCTAGTAATTGTCCACCCAGAAATATTGCAAACTTTTTTTTCAAACATAAAAAAATCAAACATAAAATTTAGAAATACTTTTTAGATTTCCTAAATGGTAACACCCTTGGAATCCATTTAATCTCATCTCATCTTCTCAAATATGATGGCACCTCAAGATCCATTTTTTCTTGTCTTATGACTCATTTTTGTGTGACACATCACATATATCATATATTCTTCAGCGTTGTCTGCATTTATTAAAGTTTCTAACTAGTCTAGTATCGCAATAATTGTCGCGTGAATCCATATAAAACTTCTCTCTCACCACTATTATCAGCTTTCTATAGTAAACCTTAATGGTAGCAACTAATGTACGTAACATCGAATTGTAGATTTAACTAAATTATTCAATTGGTGAGTATTATCAAGGAGAGACCCTCGCATTAGAGACTACTTTATGTCTGAGAAGACTTTACAGGACTTCATCAATATTGCACGAGTTTACTCTTAGTTTAGACTTAAATCAAGGCACATGGTTACAGTATATCCTTGAACAGCGGAGAGAGTGTTGAGAAAACGGACACAGATAATCTTTGAAGTCAGCATAAAAGAATTTAACGATGCTTTTACAGAGGTATGGTTTACGTGGAATGGCGTCCAGGTGTTTTTAGACAAGGTTCTTTTTTTATAAATTGTATTGAGTCCAATTTCATACAATGATAATCTCATGGAGCCCATACAAATAGCTAGTAGTTAGGTTCGATTAGGATCAATTTAATTAATTTAACAATGAGAGATTCATATACGTTTGATAAGCAAGTTATCTAGTACATCAGTGCTACTTAATATAAGCAATTTAAATGTTTTGAAACCCCACCGCCTATATATTCCTGTTCCTGAACAGGGTATGAACCAAACCCTTGATATAAAGCCTGGTTACCCGAAGCGTAATTGACAAGTGCCTGAATATTTACATTAATAAATGTTACTCGATGATTGAGGTATATTTATGGTCCCCCATCGATGATCCAAATATATTTATTTATAAAGATTTTTCGATTTGTTAAAATTCGTTTATTTTATACAGGCAGGTTATATAAATGATGCGTGTTTAAAATGCAATACAGATAAAACATATTAATCCCAGATCGCCTCCACGGTGGTCTTCCTCTGGTGCCTGGTTCGGGATTCAGAAATGAAAACGATCGAGAGGCCAGATATAACATTATATAATTTGTATAGCGCCCATACCAGCAAGCTGCTGATAAGCCCTTAAAACATAAAATAAAGTAATAATGGGTAGAAGAAATAAAAGATTAAAATGGTAAAATCACAATGATATATTATTTGTAAAATGTATGAAAAATAGATATGATCAAGACTACGGTTGAATAAAGTGTTAACATGGATTACAGGTTGCAGGTGAATCTATGCCATAATTATGCATATAATACTCAAATCCCCAGTTTTGTCTTGTATTCATGTGTTTCTATGAGTAAGGTGCTATATATATACCGTGTATATAATGGGATATGACACCTATGTTCACTCCTATACCGTCGAAGTCAATGGATAGTTGTGTAACATAGTTAGACCCCTCGTTATTCGACCCATTTTCATAGAACAGGACCAAAGCTACTATACACTACCTGATATATATGTAGAAGGGACATAACACCAATAATAATAATATATATTTACCTTACTTCTTTTGAGAACATTGGTGGATTGTTGAGTAAGGAAGTTCATGGACTATGTCATATACTCAAACCAATCAAAAGTCTTATGTATACACTTCCGCGTATAGTAAAATTGTGGATTCAGGGAAAACAGCAAGTGCTTCTGCGAATCAAATTGTGGCTAAGAGGAAATATGTTTTTATACTCCTTAGAGACCAACGTATGCCTGAAGTACCTTATAAATGTTTGACATCTTCCTAGGAAATGAAATAAAGGTGCCAACAGACTTTTGCCTGGGAATGGTCAATCACAATGATCTATCGATGTGTGTTGATCGGATTTCCTCTAGTTCCCTCATCTTATCTACCATCTGCCTATCGGTATATATATATATAATATATCCTCCCTCCCCCTATGATAATAATGATGAAGATGATGATGATAACTGCTTTCTAGAAGTGTGCACGGACCTCTTAGGTAATGGGCAAGAATGTGGCGTATTGGCGTCGGCAGGTGACTGCCGAAGAAACGCTGAGTGGATGGGGATAAATTGCCGCAAGTCGTGTGGGGTTTGCCAGCTTTCAACCAGACTTATCACCCTCCCCGCAAAGCAACCAGGGATAGTGCCCACCAAGGCCACTCCAACTATCGACAGTGAGTGTCTTAAATCACCGACGCCGTCTCCAAAGTACCAATTATACATACTACTTCCATCTCCTCATTGCCCGTAATGTTAATGGCAGGCGTATTCAATGCAAGAACCGATCATCAGCTCATCCATTCTCAGAGGCTTACACTGTAAAAAAGGCACAATTTAACAGTTTAGCTTATAACTATCGTGTATAGAGCCTGTAAAGCGCTTATTACGGTTATATATATATCCTATACAAAATGTATACGATCCATTTAAACAATCTTCGAAATTCTCTGGTTAGGCCTATTCCCCTAGGCTAGCGCTAGCACCCAATTATGCCACTCAATTGTGGAAGATGTTTATTATGTATTCATAATGGTGATCATGCCATAATTCACACACCGATGACAAAGCTGATCTTCGCGGCGCCAAACAAGCATCGTAAGAACTTTAGACTTCCTGTGACGACCTCTTAAATTTGTGCAAGTTATAGATTTTGACTCGGACTGATTCTAACCTCAAATTTCCGACGCGCATGCGGTCTTTGTGCTTCCTGAATACCTATTGCTGATGTATCTCATCCTTCTTCGCCTCTTCTGACTCTTTTCTATTTTACCCTTCAATTCCTAACCTATTTCCCTTACTAAACCTATAGTTGCGCCATGTGAAAATAGTCTTGGGAATGACGAACAGTGCGAGGGATACGCATCTACAGGCGCATGTGGTAATAACCGAGAATGGATGGTTACACATTGCCGCAGAGCTTGTGGCTTGTGTCCATTGACTGAAAATGATAGGCGGTCGACCAGAAAAGAAACACCAACATATCATTTGACGACCAGTAAGTCAGAAATAGGATCACCTATCAACCTGGTTGCCTGGATAAGACCCTTATAACGTAAAAAAAAAACATTTATGGAATCAACAACATTAGGAATTGAAAATATTTATTCAGGGCAATTGCCAATCTACCCCGCAAGTGTAATTGAATCCTCGCTAGTTTACTCCCATCATTAATGTCCGTTCGAAAGGACTGAATAAAGAGAGTGGCATTTAAATATATATAACGAATTTTTCTCAGCACCTGGGTGCGCATTATCTCCTTCTCAGCTTTTAATTTCCTCCCTGACTTTAGGCGTGTGTAAAAATAACATTGGAGATGACCAGCAGTGTCACAGGTTTGCCTCAGGAGGAGAATGTGGTATTAACTCGGCATGGATGCAGAGGAATTGTCAAAGAGCGTGTGGATTTTGCAAATTAGACGCAGGTGACAACTCTGCCACTGGCAAAGTCCAGAACTCTAGTAGTCTGACACCAGACAAACGACTATCGCCTGGTAGGTTTTGCAGATAATTGGAAAACATCGTACATACAATGATAACGAGTTGTCAGTTACATTTGGATTAGTTAAACATTTGAGTATACGATTTCTATTAAGAACTACCGCCTATTTCTAGTATTTACAACATAATTATATCATACAAGAAAAACGCATAGATTTCCTATTATATTTGATGATAAAGTAGTTTAAATATATGTGGTAAGCTTAGCACCTAATACCACTTCTCATTTTTTGTATATATATAAAAGGATGGCCTGCATGGATGAAAGGTCATATCCATAGTTAGACTCCTCCCAATAAATTAATGCACTTTCTATAGATACTGTGTTATTTATAAATTGCTCGTGCAACGAATGTGAAATTTGTCAAATAGAGAGTGTGAAAAATATTTCTTCAACCAGATGCATGCGTGAACGTGTTTGGAGATATTGAATGCGACTTACTTACAAGTGATGGGCAATGTGATATTAACCCTGAATGGATGTTGGTTAATTGCCAGAAAGCATGTGGCGCATGTAGACATGCCAACGTGTTCATTATCCCTGACAGTGGCAAAGAGAAATCGAGCAATTCTAGCTCTTCTAGTAGTAAGTTAGGCCCCCTTCTTGCAAGCTGTCATTGAAAGTTCTATAGTAAATGATCTCTTCGAACTCATTATTGGCGCAACCACACATGAACGCAACTATTGGTAATGAGATGATACTGTGAACTCACATGCCCCTTCAAATTGACACTCGTTTTTCTGTATCCCATCACATATCTCTTCCAACTATAACCTAATCTATTCTATCTTTGCTTTTACTTCTTACTTTTACTTTTATATAATTTCTATTCTGTTAGATAACGACTTATTCCATTTTTAACCCACTTCATTATGATCCTTTCTAGCTTCAACTCATACATTACTAACACAATTTGAATCCAGATGACTGCCGCAATATGTATGGAAATGACACTCACTGTGAGATCTTCGCTGCTGACGGCGAATGTGTGAAAAGTATGGTCTGGATGATGGCAAACTGCCGCAAAGCTTGTGGGGCTTGTGTCGAAAAGACAAATGAAGCCAATAAGTCAACAAATCCCAGTTCAGGCCAGACGGTCCCACCGGAGAGTAAGTTAATCCTTGCTCCAAAAGTAGGCCCAATACGGTAGTTTTGTAGAATCAAAACTCAAAAGGCCACCTTATAATCTACCCTTTGGGGGGCATTGATACATGATGTTACCCCATTATATTATTAGGACAATATCGATTATTGTTTGCTCGTAATTGTGATGTGTTACAGGAAAATGAGTCACAAATCGCAAAAATAATATTTTTCGAAGTGATTTATTTACAAGTTCTCTTTGTAGGAATGTACTCATTTTCATGGTATCTAATGCCCCTACTCGTATAAATACATGGACGATACAGTGTATTAAAATTATCCATGCATTTTTAAGCTCATCCTTTAGATTATATTTAGGTACTTTACTAGTAATTCTCCACAGAGATATGGCAAACAATTTCTCAAAAATAAAAATATCAAACTTAAAAAATGGAAGTACCTATGTGATGTCCCAATGTTTACTATCATTAGAATCGGCTAAATCTCATTTTTTCAAATATGATGATATCTCAAGATCCATTTTTGCGACTTTTCCTGTAACACATCACAATTGGTGTCGACAGTGTTTCTTAAACGAATGGATTCTTTAGAATTATGACAGATATTCCGATGCTTTGCCAAGTTTAAGCGTATATATATATATATCCAACAGACGGATTCTATAGATATGATCAATTCTTGTTATGGTATTTTCAAATAAGTCCTTGGTAGCTTATTTTTACCCATTGCACATCTAAACAAACATCGACCTTGCCAATGAAAAGAAAACGTTTTGAAGGAGGAATTAGCGTGTCAGATTCCCGCATTATACAACGAACAGCCCCCCAAAATATAAATATTTTTTTATGTGGAAATGTTCAGCTTTGTGTAGCAATGCCCTTGGGGATGACCATCAATGCGAGGAATATGCCTCGGAGGGAGAATGCGAGATCAATCCCGTATGGATGTTGGAATGGTGTATTAAGGCTTGTGGTGTGTGTCGTCACAAAGATGAGATCGACTCTAGGCTATTAACCACTCCTTCCTACTCTACCTCTGTCCCATCTTTAACTACTGATCTCTTGTGTAAGTTTCCCATTAAGTTTTACACTACCTATACTACACGTATAGCCTAAGAGTTCTAAGGTGTTTCTGGATGTCTATTTTTTTAATTCTATGACAAATCAATTGACCGGTAGGAATTCTATATTCCAATGACTGAAAATAAATGCTAGTTATTACGTGTGAATAATTTTAATCAATACTGCATGAATTGTTTTAATGATTTCTTTTCTTCTTTCACTGTGATCTATTTTTGGGTGATGCTTCAAATATTGACACTTCTGGGATGACCTTCATGGTGTTTTCTTCTCTATCATTTGTTTCCCCTTTTAATTAAAATTATCTACAGCTTGTTTATTATAAAGATGCAATCGTGGCTAAAATTGTTAAATTTAGTTCTGCTTAGATTATTACGGTAATACAGGAATATATTATGTATGCAATATCTAGCCACAAAGACGACCAGTACTTAATTAAAATAGCCCCGGGCATTCAACCCTCCTCTTCTACTTACATTTATAGTACCATTGGTCAAAGAAATGTTAAGAACTAAATTCGAAATCAAGTAAGAATATATTTGGATGAAAATGAGTTCGTTGATTTTACTGGGATTGCAACTTTTAATATGCTCTTGGTCACAGATAAACCTGATTGAAATCATTATTAATTTTATTAAGGAGACGACAGACATGTCAACTGACATAATTATGACCTGGACAGATCAGACTTTCCCCACAATATGGACGATGGATTAATCAATTCATACATGTAATATATCTGCGTCTAAAAATCGCGTGCACTGGTGATTCCCTGAAATCTATTCCATATCCTATATGACTGCACAAACGAATGTTTTTGTCATCATTTTGGGATACAACTAATTAACCCAAATAATTATGGTACTGACGCTCGGTGGACATATTTAGGTTATTGCTGAGGTGAAATGGTGACAGGCTAGTGGTATAGAAACGGCACAGCTACCTGTAGTCATTATGCTTCTATGTATCTACATCGACATGAATCTAGTATTATTTAAGGGCTTGGGGTTTTTTCAGGGCGAGGTATATATGCACTGTAAATCGATGAAGTGTTATAAGTGCTTTCAAATATATCAAGATGTACACACACAGGGATTATGGGTTCTTGCACAGAGTATGAAATATCTGCATGTATGCACTTAAAGTTGCATCCTCTGCTATTACGACAAGCAAATCTGACCAAATTTACGCAGATTATCACCAATAGGACTCAAAAGAACGGAACAAAAAATAGAAAGGTTTGCGTTTCTGACCGATGTTAACTGAGAATGCAACTTTAGGAGATATGATGCACGTGGGTAGTGGGAGCTTTGTGGATGAGCGTTATCTTTACTTTATTTCCTTCACATTGGTTCATTAGTCTATGTTCATTATGACTTCTAGTCACGTACGTTAAACGTTTTTCTTTTACAGTGTTTGCCTATAATCAGTAATTACAGTTTTCCCGCCACTTGTCTTTGAAGAGTTCAATGACTGCCATGATTATGTTATGCACTGTCTCCCGTCTCAATCATAGAGTTTGCAAATACAACATGTGCACCGATGTCACAATTGTGTGTAGTTTCGCGCGTCCGTGAATAGCGGCGCCTTGCGAAATTGTTAAAATATTTGTTTAAATATTAATATTTCCATGTATATGTTTTTGGCTTTGTCAATGTTTGTCAGTGGATAGAAATGTTGTTTATTGATAGTGTGTGTTGCCAATATAAAAAAAGGGTTGCAGTTGTGTAATGGGCAGACTGTATAAAAGCCTGAATCTGATTCAAACCTTCAGGTTAATATACATTGACGAATGCACTGCATTAATTAGCATGGTGTTAGGTAACCGTAGTAAATAGATGCTGATCACTATCTCCGCACCAAAGATCACCCATACGGCACCCATAGCTCTCAGCTTCTATTGTGTGTCGCTAGTAAAGGATTAATGACCGACATTGAGGGGCTACGCCTCGGGAAATTACACCAAAAACATTGCACCAGCAGGTCCGAAATGGAGGTCATTAATCTCTGCCTTAGGTTGTTATCGCCCAATGACTTGGAAAGCAGTGATTAATTTGTGTTAAACCTATGTGTTGTCACTATATTACCCAGCTAGTCTTTTCTGTCTAAGGTCATGAGTGCATTAATCTGAAATATCACTCAAATTTCCCCAAAGGTAGATCCTTTTTATAACTGGAGTAGTCAGATATGATATTCGCAGCTGACAGCTCTGGTTTTCTTACGTATAGCTGAGTGTGCCAATCTCTTTGGAAACGATAGCGAATGTATGTTCTTGGCTGTCAATGGAGAATGTGAATATAATAAGGATTGGATGATCATGAACTGCAGAAGGGCTTGCGGTTTTTGTTTGAACCCTAACAAGGAAACCACAACAAAGGTCCCAGAGTTAATCCCAGGAAGCAAATTTAGCTTTGATCGTAAGTGCTACCATCGTCGATAATTATAAACATTAAATAATGTGGAAATAATCTGTTGCATTTTATTTAGAACCCTAAAGCT
The DNA here is from genome assembly GCA_942159475.1 of Sthenelais limicola. Lineage (NCBI taxonomy): Eukaryota > Metazoa > Annelida > Polychaeta > Phyllodocida > Sigalionidae > Sthenelais > Sthenelais limicola. Next base: position 36,907,152 of record OW804098.1, read on the forward strand.
CATGGTAGTGCACGATCAATAATTAAGAACAGAATTTATTATGGGAAGAAAGAAGACACAACCCAATTGAAAAACAATCCACAAAATTAATACCAGTCCTTTCCTATATATAATGGTTATTAAAACGCAAAAAGCTGATTCCTTCTTCTAGTGACGGGTTGTACAAACATACATGGTAATGACACTGAGTGTGATATATTTGCTCTGGATGGCGAATGTGACAACAATCCACACTGGATGTTGATTAACTGTCGAATGTCTTGCGGAACATGCAATTCTGTTAAAAACCCTGCCACGACAGTAACACCGCCGACCGTTGAAAACACGCTTTGTGAGTTCCACTAACTACACTGAATATTGTCTACTATTGCTCTACTCTCTTCCTTGATTACTTTAAGCACTTCCTTATGTACACTGTTGCGTTTCCAGTTACTGATTCTCAGTCATTGAAACTTATCTTCTTCACAGCATGCACAAATAAACACAGTAATGACACAGAATGCGACATCTATGCAAACATTAGTGAATGCGAGCTCAATCCAGAGTGGATGGTTCTTAACTGTGCAAGATCCTGTGGCTTCTGCCAAGTCAACATCAATGTCACCTCCACCACACCACCACCAATTTCCACAGACGATCCTTGTAAGAAGCACATGTATATATTATGTTGATATTTTGTATTATTATATATCACTTTAGGTGTTGTAACACCCTGCATGTTTTCATAAGGTCCACACATACATTATGTTGATTATAGATATTGACACATACCAATGCATCTGTATATTCATCCTGACATTGATATTGAACAGCGATTGTAGATTTGGTCAAGGACAGCATGTACCAACTCTAATGTGGCAACTTCTAAATTACATAGAAATAAATAATCATGAGCAGCAATATGGAATAAGTCACAGTTCACCTGTATGGCGCTTGCTAAAATGCATCATAGTATCACAATCCCTACATATTTGTTCACTACTAACTGTTGGCAAGCACCATGATTTCAATTCTCAATTTGGACTTTGGTTTTTGCAGCCTGCATGAACATTTACTCAAATGATACAGAATGTGATCTATTTGCAATGGATGGAGAGTGTGAAGTTAATGATTGGATGAAGGAAAATTGTCAAAGATCTTGTGGAGAATGTGAATTTACAGATGACTTGACTACCTCACAAACTACCAATCTCTCTCTAGACTGTAAGAGCTCTGCTTCCAATTCTAAATTTCTTTTTTTGTTACCCATTCTAATTCCTTCTTCTTTCCTGAAACTTCTCTTTTCTACTCTACAGCTTGCATAAACATCCATCCAAATGAAACTGAGTGTGACATATTTGCCATGGATGGAGAGTGTGAGGTAAATTCTTGGATGAAGGTTAATTGCAGAAAATCATGCGGAGAGTGTGAACTTGCAGCAACTTCCACACTTATGCCTTCTACAGCGGTCTCTATGATTTCTCTAGATTGTAAGTGTTTCCTTCTCATTGCACTCTTTCTAACATGACTGCCTTTTATTTTCCATTCTTATGCCTTTTGTATTCTACAGTTTAAGAATAGTTTTAAATTCTCCAATGTTCACCGTTGCGACGTTTATCTTTACAACCCTGCTGACTCTTCTAATTCTCAAAATCTCTATGCAAATCTGCAGCCTGCATAAACATGCACCCAAATGACACAGAGTGTGATTTATTTGCCGTGGATGGAGAGTGTGAGGGCAATCCTGAATGGATGAAAGTGAATTGCAGAAGGTCATGTGGAGAATGTGACCCTACTGTAACATCCTCACTCATGCCATCTACAACAGTTACAATGCCTACACTAGATTGTAAGTGCTCTCTTCTCCACTGTTCATTTTCTGGGTGGAGGGCTTAATTGTTCCTTTTCAAATTCGAAACCATGTCTATCCTCTCTACTACTAAAATGCTTTCGCTTGTATTTCCTAAGTTTTGAACTATTAATCAACCTATCTTACTGTTCTCAATCTCAAAATATGTTTCTAAATCTGCAGCTTGCATAAATCTTCATGCAAATGACACAGAATGTGATATATTTGCCATGGACGGAGAGTGTGAGGGCAATCCTGAATGGATGAAAGTGAATTGCAGGAGGTCATGTGGAGAATGTGACCCTACTGTAACATCCTCACTCATGCCATCTACAACAATTACAATGCCTACACTAGATTGTAAGTGCTTTCTTCTTCACCATTCATTTATTGGGTGGAGGGCTTAACTGTTCCTTTTCAAATTTTAAACCATGTCTATCCTCTCTACTAAAATGCTTTCGTTTGTATTTCCTAAGTTTTGAACTATTAATTAACCTATCTTACTGTTCTCAATCTCAAGCTCTGTTTCTAAATCTGCAGCTTGCATAAATCTTCATGCAAATGACACAGAATGTGATATATTTGCTGTGGATGGAGAGTGTGAGGGCAATCCTGAATGGATGAAAGTGAATTGCAGAAGGTCATGTGGAGAATGTGACCCTACTGTAACATCCTCACTCATGCCATCTACAACAGTTACAATGCCTACACTAGATTGTAAGTGCTCTCTTCTTCACCATTCATTTTCTGGATGGAGGGCTTAATTGTTCCTTTTCAAATTCTAAACCATGCCTATCCTCTTTACTACTAAAATGTTTTCACTTGTATTTCCTAAGTTTTGAACTATTAATTAACCTATCTTACTGTTCTCAATCTCAAAATATGTTTCTAAATCTGCAGCTTGCATAAATCTTCATGCAAATGACACAGAATGTGATATATTTGCTGTGGATGGAGAGTGTGAGGGCAATCCTGAATGGATGAAAGTGAATTGCAGAAGGTCATGTGGAGAATGTGACCCTACTGTAACATCCTCACTCATGCCATCTACAACAGTTACAATGCCTACACTAGATTGTAAGTGCTCTCCTCTTCACCATTCATTTTCTGGATGGAGGGCTTAATTGTTTCTTTTCAAATTCTAAACCATGCCTATCCTCTCTTCTTCTAAAATGCTTTTGCTTGTATTTCCTAAGTTTTGAACTATTAATTAACCTATCTCACTGTTCTCCATCTCAAGCTCTGTTTCTAAATCTCCAGCTTGCATAAATCTTCATGCAAATGACACAGAATGTGATATATTTGCTGTGGATGGAGAGTGTGAGGGCAATCCAACATGGATGAATGAGAATTGCAGGAGATCATGTGGAGCATGTGATGTTGATGTCAGATCCATACTGATGCCCTCTACAACAGTTACAATACCTACTATCAGTTGTAAATGCTTTTGTTTTCATTGACAAATAATTCCACTTCTTATGCCATTCCTTTTCCAACTGTTGTGTTTATTCACCTTCTCATGTTGCTTATGAATCTGTTCACCATTCCCACATTCACAGCCTTTACTACTGAACCTGAAGCTTGCATAAACATCAACCCAAATGATACAGAGTGTGACATATTTGCTTTGGATGGAGAGTGTGAGGCAAATCCAGACTGGATGAAAGTGAATTGCAAAAGATCATGTGGAGAGTGTGAACTTCCACCAACACCCACTCCCATGTCCACTGCCACTGTTTCTGCAGAAAGTAAGTTCTTTGCCTCTTCCTTTTGCGCGCTTGACAAATCACCACTCTATATATTTTTTTCTGTACACCTTACATTCCATTCGTCCAGCAATGGACATCTAAAGACTTTCCTTCCAGGTATATGCTTAGGACAATCTTGATATTTAGATATGTTTGTGTAGGGGTAAAAGTTGATGCTGCCATTGACTGGGTATTCATGACCTGCTCAGTGGCACATTTCGCAAGATAAATCTTTGACAGCATCATCATCTCTCTAGGATTCACTACACAATTATTCCTTATCTGCAAATGTACATGTATGCATTTCAGAGTAAATTATATCCCCAGGTATTACCAGACCACCACATAAATTTCTTTTAATGATTCTTGTTAATCATCTAGTGTTTTCATCTAGGCAGCACATCAGGGAACACGAAGTTAATGCTATTTGTTTTAAATAAATTCAGAACAAAAGGAGTAGAAATTGTTCAACACACTTCCAATGAGTACAGTCTGATAGCAGTGTTTTTTTGTATAGATCTGGTGTTTATGGTCCAATTCTAAGGTTTAAACCTAATTCTAAACCTACAGTTTGCATAAACGCCCACCCAAATGACACAGAGTGTGAAATATTTGCCATGGATGGAGAGTGTGAAGCTAATCATATGTGGATGAGAGAAAATTGCAGAAGATCTTGTGGTGACTGTGACCGTGCTACAACAACCACACCCTTGTATGCTACTACTTCTCTTGTTTCTCCTGTGGACTGTAAGTGCTTTTCCCTTCTAACAACATTCTATATAATAACATCTACTCTAAGTAATTCTTGTAACACTCTTTTAATAACATGTTCCTAAACCTGCAGCTTGCTTGAACGTCCACCCAAATGATACAGAATGTGAAATATTTGCAATGGATGGAGAATGTGAAGCCAATCCTGTATGGATGAATGACAATTGCAGAAGATCATGTGGCAAATGCAATCTTCTGACATCTCCTGACACAGAAACTACCATGCTTTCAACAACTTTATTAGATTGTAAGTGAATTCAGGGTAACTTTCTGATCCTAACATACCATTTTTCTCAATCAAACCTTTTTAATGTTTGTAATATACCATAACCCCTTTTTCTGGATCGACAGCCTGCATAAACATGCACCTAAATGATACAGAGTGTGATATATTTGCTCTGGATGGTGAATGTGAAGTAAATCCATTATGGATGACAGATAACTGCAAAAGGTCATGTGGGGAATGTGATTATTCTGCAAGCTCCCCAACCATGTTAACAACAAAACTTCCTTCTCCTTCTTTTGATTGTGAGTGCACTTCTACTGCATTGTTTCCTAAGATTTTGCTGACATTTACTCCTTTGTCTCAAATTCATCAACACTTTTGCAGTCTGCAAATGTTTTGAACTCCTCCATAGTAAAAATGTGTCATTTTACATGAGGGAACATTTAACACAGTCAACTATTGAAACCTATGAAATGAAGACTATTGAAACTAAAAAGGGGTTTGAATAACTATTCAATTTTGTCACCTTTGTTTTTCCTCCATAGGATTGCCACTCACTCTCAGAATTTCTTGTCTGCATAAATCTCTTTCTATTCGTTCCAACTCCCTTTGATCATTCATGGTAAATAATTACTTGTTTTGAATCAATTAATAATGATTACATTCCTCTGCCTATTCAATCTCTGAACTCTTTCCTGGAATACCTTCTTCCTAAACTACAGCCTGCATAAACGTCCACCCAAATGACACAGAGTGTGAACTGTTTGCCATGGATGGTGAATGTGAGGTTAATCCTACATGGATGAGAGATAACTGCCAAAGATCATGTGGGAAATGTGATGACTTGCCCATGACCGAAATGCAGCAAACTACACTAAGTTCTAACATATCCACTGTAGACTGTAAGTTCATTCCCTATTGTATTTTTTCCTTTGTATAGATTGGTGTGTAAAGAAAGCCAAATGTGAAGCAAACCCAAATGCCCTTCAAATGTGATCTTCTACTAGAAGAATCTACTCAAAATATGTAGGACAGGGTGTGTGTGGGCAGTGGGGATGGCGGTGGGGGGGGGGGGGCTACTCCATACATGGACTAATTAAATTTCATGTCTTTATTGAAGCTTGGTGTCTCTATGTGTACTCTTGTGGAAAATCTAAAGAATGAATAGGCTACACTTTAAATGATGTTAACAACAAAGTTAATTAAACCCTATTAAAATTTTGGATGTTTGAATGACGAACTACATTATTCCTTCCCTCTCTGTGGCATACAGGAGAAGAGAAAAGAATTCTGTTTCTCCATATGGCACAGTGTAGGAAATGTTTATTTTTTGACTGTAACTACATGTATTGTTATGCCTTGAGATCAATAGTGGTATAGTGTAGCTTTTAATTAGATGTAATCATCAACATATATACGATTCAAAGGTATGTTGAGTATAAACCGATGCATTTATTAGACAAGTATACTTGGGTACACAAGTTTATTTCTAACTCTGCAGCCTGCATAAACATGCACCCAAATGATACAGAGTGTGATATATTTGCCATGGATGGAGAGTGTGAAGCAAATCCAGTATGGATGTCAGATAACTGCAAAAGATCGTGTGGGGAATGTGAAAATGTTGCTTCGCCCACTATCTTTCAAACTACTGATTCTCTTATACCTTCCACGATAGCACCTAGTAAGTCTAAGTGTCTTTCACCCAATATATGTCAGTAGTTCTTTGTCATAACTTATATTAATTTATCCTGGTAGTCTTACTATGATGTAATGATAAACTACTACATGGGAAGTTCATTGAATCTTTCAAATAATCTTGGTAAATCTATGTGTATGGGTTTATCATGCTTTTATTGTTTACCTTCTTATTTCTTAATTTCTATTTTCGTGTTAACCTTTTAATTCTCTTTTAGTTTGACAGACGAATAGTCAAACATGGAAGATTAAAATCAATGCTAGACGAATAGTCATACATGTAACATTTAAGACAGTGCTCTACCCTTTGTCCATCCCCAACTACAATCAATCAATACACCATCAATATACAATCAATATAGTACTATATCATATAATGTATATATCATACATTCCCCATTACAGGGCATTGTTTAGAAAAACTGCGTCCGAAGCAACTAGACTTCCCTTACTTTGAAATAAATGATAAAAGATAAATTGTAGTGTCTGCTATTGAAGGTGATCGTATTTATAGCAATAATGACACTTAGTAGTGAATTGTGGTTCCTGCTAATTAGTACCGCACTAACTAACGAACATATCACTAACTCAGGTTCTTGGTCCTTGCCAGCTTTCCATCTTTATTCCAACAAGCATCAACATTCCAACACCTCAGGAGGTCAGTACTGCAAACTGAACCTGTCCTAACTAGTCTCACAGGGACTAGTGTATAAAATACATACACCACACATAGGGTGTCACATCACAATATACATGTTATACAGAGAATACAGGGTACATATCACATAAGACAATACAGTAGTAATCACACATATAAGACTGCAGTGCATAAGAGTGACCTCTTGCGGTCTATATATACAGCACTGTCCTGGAAACCCCAGTGGAATATACAGTCACTACACCTGGTGCCTATATAGGGAAGGAGTTGTAGAGAATGAGTACCAAGGCCAGTCAGCATGACTAAACCCCAGACACCACAATACTCCCCTCCCTCATTTTTAAAGGAGAGAACAACTGCCTAATGCACAAAGTGACATAACAATAAGGTTGAACAGTAATATGGCAGTAAAGTAGACAGTAAAAATAGACAGTACAAACAGGAATCCATGCTGGAAAAATGTATATAAAAACATTGACATAATCATACAATGCACATACATAATACACGGTTGAGAAAAATTTCTCAAAATAATCAAAGGTGATAATATATGGTGAAAACATACAACATACGTGTTTGATGAGTTTGCTTGATGTAGCCTTAATAAAGACTTTGTAACAAAGCACAAAGAAAGTATGCGCACCAGTCCGTGTAAATTAAGTCATAGAAAGTCCAGCAACATCCAGTTGATATGCAATGAAGTTGTAGTAGCACACTGTCTATTGAAGAATCCAGGAAACTAGAAGTATCCATGATATTGAAGTACTGAAGAAGTATACTGTCCCATTACAGTTCAAGAAGAGATAAAACATCCACCATCATATATATAGGGGTGCAGGAACAAGGACCAAGGCTGCATCTGTCCGGGCTGTCAACTGGCGTAGCTAGCCGCTGGGATACTAGCGCTCCCACGCCGCCGTCCGGATACCCGGCTTACTTCTCTCACCTTCTTATTACAGCATCTTGCTCCACATAGAGAGCCAATTTTCTCCACACCATTCAGGGGCTGAAAAACATCTTGCTGAAAAACATAAGTGATCTCAATTCCTGCATGACATTTACAATAGCAACACATATACAATAGCAACACATTTGACATGCAAGAGTCCACTTTAGCAAGAGACATTGCCACCTATTTACCAACGCCTTATGTCCCCGAGCAGAACATATTCACTTAAAAAAAACAAAAAAAACAACATGCAAATAATACCCTGGAAGGAAACCATTCAAAACTGGTTCTCCCTACTTCATTTCCCAATAGGTCTGGCAGCCCGAGGAGACCAACTGGCCAGCTAGTTCACTTCCAGAGTAAAATTAACAAAGTTAACCAATATAGGGCTTCTAAGAATACCAATGTAACCTAGCCTTCCACCATGGCTCCATGCCTAGGCCACTTTTAGCAACAATACTTCTCGTTGTGTCATTTTTTGTTTACCTGCACCATATCCACCATTATCCCCATAGCCATACCTGTCCGGAGGTTTTACATTTTGGCGGGGCCTCCCAGACAAATGAACATACATCAACATAGGATCCGGGGTAGCCGGGCTCCCTGGCCCTGCTATGGGCATACCAGCAACACTATTGTACACCCCAACGACTTTGTTCCCCCCAGATGCATACACCGGCGGCTCTCCTTCCGGCTCTCCGGCCGCCCCGGCTGGTGACTCAGCTTCAGCGGGCACAGGAACTCGTGGTGGCCTGCCTCTTTTCTTTACATCATGAACTATTTTGCTGGCCGGATTCAGCTTATGGGTGTCAGGACCAGACAATAGACTAGACCGGGCAACCAGAGCCATCAACAACCAGCTTAAGTAAATTTCCATTCCATTCCAGAATACTATCAGACATTTGGAGCTCATAGGTTGATCATTGCACACATCTGATTACCAAAAAAGGAGCATCACACCCCGGCTGATGCCTTTTTCCGTGCCAGAGGCATGGTATTCAAGATCACCTTCACACTTAAATCACATAACTCCTTTTATGGGGGAGTGATACCCTACTACCTCAACTTTCACAGGACACACAAACTTCACCACCCATCACCCAGTTGGTAATGTCCCTAAGCATTCGGGCCAGATAACTTTCTGCAAAGCAGCTTGGTAGGTTTTGTCATGAAAGTGTCAGTTTGTTACCATGCAAAGTATGGAATAGTTCCCTTCTGAGCTGAAGCAGTACTGCTGCTCTGTAATAAATTACATGATTACCACTCGCCCATTCCATACACAACAAATCATCATTAACTACTAACAGAGACAGAATTGGACTGTAAAAACAGAACTCATCCACCTCCGCAAGTAGTGACATCTTATCAGGAGAAGGAACCATGTTCCAACTATTTCCAACATCTTCCTTATTCATAGCAACAAAGTTCATCACCTTAAATTCAATACAGATCACTAGACCACTCAGCAATTCTAGGTAGCGGGAACGAATCATTTTTGGTCACCCGATTCAATGGCAGGTAATCCGCACAAAAAATGGTTAGTACCATCTTTCTTACCAACCAACAATTCCCGCTCCCCAAGGTCCATTGCTGGGTTCAATGAATCCCTTGATGAGCATATTATGGATCCGCACTTTGGGATCTTCATTTTTGGTAGGGGGCACTTAATCGGCGCAGAATCCCCCATGTCAACCACATGCTTAACTATATTCTTCAGTCCTGGGGTTTCCCCCGGGAACCGGAATCACTTCCGATATTCCCCCCAACATACTTCATTTGGTCACTGAACTGCGATCAGAATCCAATACTATCATTTCCAATGGGAAACTATTGCGGAGGCAACGGTACCTCCGGTCCTAGCTTCCACGTTCAACCAGCCATACTCAACCCGGCTAAAGCCCGGCTGATTATGAAGATCCGGTAGGAGTGTGCAGAGGCAACATCCTAGTCGCCAGCAACTACGACTGCCAACTACACAACATCCTAACTCAGATTTATCCGATTCAAAGAATACATCTTCACCGGTCGGTCTAAATCCACACAACTACACTGGCGAAAGCATCTAGAAAGATAACTTCATATCCATTGCAATTAAGGGATCCACTTTGCAAATTCCGACATAATGCTCACCTGCCTCAAGGGTGAATTCACCGGACCAATCTGAGTAACACCTGTGCATTAGGACAAAAATCCATGCAAAGTATACCAGCTTCTTCACATACCACCTTCAATCACATAGGTGAGAGCATACCAAGCTCCACCTAATCCCGGAGCCATATGTACACAACCACGTGTGACCACGTCAAGCACTGTGCCAGCTTAACATGTTACCCGGCACGGTATCAGGCAATGTTTTACTGACATCTCAGCACAACCAGTCAATGAGAGCCACAATACTCCAACAATTGGCCAGTGACATTGACAAAAGTCACATCCGCATATATTCGGTCTGCAATTACAACAGGGGCTACCAAACTTATAACAAAACCTCGAAGATCACAGGCCATATCCTTACTTGCCTTGCTCGCCAAAATCTGCCCCGGCAAGCAAGCATGCTTTGGTACACCAAGGTGTACACTGCCACAAAACATGATAACCTATCCGACATGCTTTGGTACACAAAGGTGTACACTGCCACAAAGCATGATAGCCTATCCGACATTCCTTCATGACCGATGCAAACCATCCCCTCAACGCTAAAAACATGGGCGTCCCCTAGCTCATGAGAGGGCATTCAGATTCAAGAATTCCAGTCGACGCTTTCTTCAAAACAATGCATAATGCGGCATGTGTATTACCCCCTGCTCCCCTCTCTTATTTTCCTGAGGGGCAGACAGGGTTTCGTGATTTACTAGCAACATTCCCTGCCGGCTGAGCCACCATATCGTCAAACCACTTGCAGAGCCGGCTGTTCGCATTCGGACACCATATACCCGTCTGTGCGCACAGAGGGCCATGGCTCCGACTTTTCTGTCAACCTGCTTTTTGCAGCAGTTTCCGACTTGGTTTCCAACGCAAAGAATCCCACCAGCACATCATCATTAGACAGGCTATTGCTGCTCCCTACTTCAATAGCTGCCACAACTTCTACTGGCATCCTCGGCTCATCCCTCACACCAGCCACAGCCACAATAGTGGAGTTGAGCCATGTACCATTCCTACAAATGAAGCGGGTGACAATAGCTCCAGCAATTCTGTATCTGCAATTACTTCATTCAGTTCATCCCGCCCATTCGGTCCATCCGGGCATTCGGCAAATTCCCATTCCAACCATTCCTTCCTACTCATGCATGGGAAACACCACAGGGCCATTTACTGCCACCAACCAGCAGGAAACCAACCAGATTCACAGCTAGATCAAAGCTGAATTACCATCAACATATAGCTGGAACTCCCACTGGCATCTGTGTCAGAATGCCACTGGAATGCCACTGGAATGCCAGCCGGAATGCATCCGGAATGCTGCCGAATTTCGGGCCGGAATGCCGCCGGAATGCATCCGGAATGCTGCCGAATCTCGGGCCGGAATGCCGCCCGGAATGCCGCCGGAATGCATCCGGAATGCTGCCGAATTTCGGGCCGGAATGCCGCCCGGAATGCCGCCCGGAATGCCGCCGGAATGCATCCGGAATGCTGCCGAATTTCGGGCCGGAATGCCGCCCGGAATGCCGCCCGGAATGCCGCCCGGAATGCCGCCAATTCCAGGCCGGAATGCATCCGGAATGCACACCAGAATTTCAGTCAACTTCAACTCCACTCATTCCCCCTTTTTTTATTTATTTTTATTTTTTTTCAAAAGGAGGAACTTCATTCATTCTTAGTATAGTCTAGCATATAATCAACAACATCATTTTCCTAGGATTACACCTGTCATGAGCAGGAACATAGTTTGAGCCGAAATACCAGGAGAAAGCAATTTATACCGATCTACCTCCTACTAGGTTTATATGCTCCGAGTAAATACCTTCACCTGAGTGAGTCCTTTTTCCCAGCCTGCAAAATACTGAGAATTCGGATCACTCTTGGTGGGGTTCTCGGCCTGCCAACCCTAGCAAAGAGATACCTTCCAACTGCTTTCCTGGCAAATCTATGCCCAATACCACTTCCATGAATCAATGAAACAAATCAGTGATCAATGCATCTGCTTTATTCGGGCACAATTCTGGTCTTTCTGAGGTGAAAGACAACCAGCCAACTTGACTCTGAACTTCCACACTACTAGGAGCCACCTATTGACAGCAATAGGCTTTCCACTCACTTCATGCTTAGGGACAGAGGACAAGCAGCAAAGTTGCCTCTCCTTCCTTACTAGAAGCATTACACTTACTAGTACTTTTCTCCAACCAACCAACAAGTACCAACTGGTCACGGCACCAAATTGTAGTGTCTGCTATTGAAGGTGATCGTATTTATAGCAATAATGACACTTAGTAGTGAATTGTGGTTCCTGCTAATTAGTACCGCACTAACTAACGAACATATCACTAACTCAGGTTCTTGGTCCTTGCCAGCTTTCCATCTTTATTCCAACAAGCATCAACATTCCAACACCTCAGGAGGTCAGTACTGCAAACTGAACCTGTCCTAACTAGTCTCACAGGGACTAGTGTATAAAATACATACACCACACATAGGGTGTCACATCACAATATACATGTTATACAGAGAATACAGGGTACATATCACATAAGACAATACAGTAGTAATCACACATATAAGACTGCAGTGCATAAGAGTGACCTCTTGCGGTCTATATATACAGCACTGTCCTGGAAACCCCAGTGGAATATACAGTCACTACACCTGGTGCCTATATAGGGAAGGAGTTGTAGAGAATGAGTACCAAGGCCAGTCAGCATGACTAAACCCCAGACACCACAAAGTATACTATAATAATAATTATAATAATAATCTTGTTCTGCCCTGCAGGACGGAGAATATAACCAGAACCCACCACGGCTTCAAAGACTAGCAAATATTAAGCATTCACAGGATGTATTACAAATAATACTATTGGCTCTCAACCACCACCATAAACTACCAATAATTGTTATTAATTAAAAAGAGATTGAAAATAGGTTTTATTCAGGACACAGCATAACATCAGGTGTCGACGCTATTCTCAGTTATTCCTGCTAAATTGTTATTAATATACCTTATATAATACATCAAGGACAAATCTTAACAGTATATCTCTATTAATTATTATACTATGCTTGAAAGAGCTATATGGTCATCATAATTGTGACCTAGACACATTCTTCTTCAATATTTCTAAACATCCTTAAACGATTTATACAAAAGCAGATCCCCATAATATATCACAATAGAAAAACATTATTTAAAACCAACTAGTAGTACCCACACACCTCCTGTCTGCATATATAGGAATAATATTGATTGTTTGGCATTTGAGAAACACCAAAGCAGGTATGAAATATCTACACATTAGTAGCATATCTCGGCGCACGTTCACATGGCAGAGAGACATAATTTCAAGCCAAGTATATCAATATTCAGATCAATTTTAGTTACCCTCCATTTAGTTACTTTCCACTAAAGAAAGTATGATTCTGCGAATCAGCGAGTCACAGCCTGAGCAACAATCAACTTTTGATTGATATTGTTTATTTCCAGAACAAAACAGAAGATATACGATATGTGTCTGGAGATAGGTGCTCGCATCTATGCTAGCCATAGATCTTTTCAATACTGTTCAATACAAATAGAGCCCCAAACCATATTATAAATCGACCAACCCCCCTCCAAGAAGCTCTTGGTATATTTATTTTAATGATGTTTTTGAAATAAAACTAATTCTGAGCGTCACTTTTCTGCTACCATCACTATTCAAGCTATAGTCAATTTTCTAAAGAGTCTAGGCATTCTACTGACATAACAACATTGTCAACATTGTTATACATATTTTGGTGCTTGAAACACTGCAATTCTGCTCCTCATATCCAGCTACTTGCATCAACTCACATGACAATGATACTGAGTGCGAAATCTATGCATCTGAGGGAGAGTGTGAACAGAATACAGTGTGGATGAGGGCAAATTGCTTAAGAGCATGTGGGCTCTGTATCCAGACGACCACGTCCACACCCTCAATTACTACATTAAGCATGGCATCCCCTCCGGCACCGAGACCATGTGAGTTTTAGCGTGAAGTAAATGAGAGTGGGTTAAGTACCGTTGTTTCAGTCTCGTTTAAAGGACATCTTGAGCCTTGCATTTTAGTGTCCAATTTCTGTGTCATTTACTGCAATGTAAAAATACTATCCTACTGATTTGATTTGAAGATGTTTATTCTGCTACAATTCTGTGGAAAGTATGAAATAAAGTATAGGGTATAAAGTATATCTAACACAAGAATTCGAGTCAAAAACAGACACAAGACACACACAATTAGGAAATAAATATCCAACAATTCATAGTAGTAGAGTTAGTAGGCTACAGCAGTATGATGTATTGTAGTTTTGAGGTTTATTGTCCTGTCGGACATCAGAATGATGAAACCAGCATCAATATATTTCCCTTGTCTTTTTGAGATATTATCTTTGTTCTATTTCCTTACATACTCTACTCATACTACTTTATTTCGATGGCTAAGATATATGACAAATATGAATTCCTCTCATGTCTTTGATGTCGATGAATGTGATTAAACAAAAGTATGTTCGCTCTCCCTCTCTCCATCCTGTTGGTACAGCTGAATGTTTTAACCTGCGCGGTAATGATAGTCTGTGTGAGATGTATGCTTCTGAAGGGGAGTGTAGGACAAATCCAGTCTGGATGTTGGTAAATTGCATGAAGGCTTGCGATGCCTGTTTACCAACATCAGAAGTTCCTGATACAACAGTCAGTAAGTGAAAGAATAGCGCGTGCCGTAGTGGGCAATGGGTACCGGTACTAGAGTAGATATTTATGATGTGTTACAGGAAAAATGAGTCACAAGTAGCAAAATTGATATTTTTCAAAGTGATTTATTTACAAGAACCATTGCTCAGAATATGTTTATTTACCATCGTTGGAATGGGCTTGATCTCACCTTTTCAAATATGATGATATCTCAAAATCCATTATTGGCGACTTGTGACTGATTTTCCTGTGACACATCACATATTTGTTCAAAACGTAACGAGTAGTTGATATGTGAGAGCTTGCTTAATGCACGAAGTGGTTCACAGCTATTTTCATACGTGATCATAAGCCATGAGTGAAAATGGCCATCACCCACCTTGTGCAGCAAAAGAAAGCTCAAGCATGTCAACTCCGAATTTGTATTTAAATCACAAGTGGACATTTTTAATGTTCTCTATATTAGTGCATATCAACGTGTTGATATGATCAAACAA
The DNA here is from genome assembly GCA_942159475.1 of Sthenelais limicola. Classification (NCBI taxonomy): domain Eukaryota; kingdom Metazoa; phylum Annelida; class Polychaeta; order Phyllodocida; family Sigalionidae; genus Sthenelais; species Sthenelais limicola. Next base: position 36,922,391 of record OW804098.1, read on the forward strand.
TGTCACACATGCAGATCTCATTCTGTTGCGTGTGATAACAATCTAACTTGTGATATAAATATATAATATGTCATGTGAGCACACACTTCTGTCCCCTGGTTGTTGAGCAATGTTTTATGCATGTTCATAATTCATTACAATCATGTGTTACATGCCACTGGATTAATTGCTAATGTAGACAGAGCGGGCTTCTGGGAAGAACAATGAAGGTTTGGTTGAATTGTGATCGGTGGGAATGGGGTTGTTGTACATTGGTAGATTTTAAAAAAGCGAACACAAAATGAGCCTCGTCACCAGCTTAATTAGCTGCAAACATTTGCACTGCGTGTATATATTTCACATTTGTCACTCACATATTATTTGAGATTTTTCTTATCATTTGAGATGTTTCTCCTTTTCAGTTATGTCTTCAAGGTCAAGGTCTAATTCCCTCAATGTATTGTAACACAAGATTAGCTGTGCAACTCCCGTCTAGCATGCTTTTAGAAAACATTGAAAACGAAGTAGCAAGTAAACCAAAGATACCATTATGTAATACGCTTATAAATGCTGATTCCCATTGTGCTCCAGGATAAAATAACAGCTTTCTGCAGACCTATAAATTGTCCAGACCATTTTCATCTTGGCTAATCTAGAACATAACAACTTATCATGTGATGTGATACAGAAAAACAAGTCATAAATAGCAAAATTCATATTTTTTGAAGTGTTTTATTCACATGATTTCTTTGTAGCAATGTTCTCATTGTTGGGGTATCTAGCACTTTAAGTCGTATCAATACATGGACCAGATTTCAAGACTGTGTACTGAATATATCGATTGATAATGTTGACCGTCTTCAAATCTTGTTGTTGCCGTTATTCTCTGTGTATTACATGGCTTCATATGGGCTTCATCCAATGTACATAACAATATCGTTTAGCTTTTGTATAAAAACCACCCGAACAATAGATGCTGTTCTTTAGGAGCGTGCACGAACTAATTTCATGTGAACTTTGATCTTTAGTTTTTAAAATGTATTGTTTGAGTGTTTACTCAGGTGTCTGATATTAATTAATTCTAGCATTTCAGTTCCTTCCAATTATCGTATTTTCTTTTTAGCTTTAAGATTACATATTCATCTCTAGTTTGTTTTAGGCGATCGGCCTTGGTGTGATCGTTCTGAGGAGTCTAGCTTATGAACCTGAATAAAGGAATAATTAATATTTGATAAAGAAAATATTACTGTGCTATAGAATTCAGTATAAAGAAGCAAACTGTTCATTTTTAAAAAGAGATTTTTACTAGTAAGGCAAACAAAGGTACACACATGTGCTTACGTTCGTTATTATAATGATTGTTATGATTATTTCTTTCAGTTTCGTGCGAAAACGCTTTTGGAAATGACAGCGCTTGTGACTCTTATGCTGCGAGAGGTGAATGCGAAGCGAATCCGAATTGGATGTTAGTCCAATGCCAAAAAGCTTGCGACGCTTGCTCACAACCAACATCTGCACCTGGTATGCTTATTCTTTATCCAGTCATTACAAAAAGAAATGAGAAAAGGCTCTAGAACCTTTGACAAAAAAAGAAAGAGATCAAGAGGGAGTATTTCTATGTGCATCCATTATTTCGTTAATTGTTTTCAGCTTTGCTTTTTGTAAAGGAGAGTTACACGCTCCTTGCTTGAACTGTATTTATATGTAGTTGTAGTTATAGATGTATAGGGTTGCTTTCATCGCGCCAGGTAATTCATTTTTTGAAAATGGTTGATTTTTTGGGGCCTTTTATTTCAATATCAAGTTGCTTTCGTCATAATGCTTGTTCTCATATTTTGCCTTTTGTTCAAAGGAAATCAAAAAGGGTTTGTTATCAGCTGTTAAAATATAAGCAAATGGTGAACAATGGTTACAAATTCATCTTGCAGCAACGTGCGTTAACAAATTTATGGATGATATAAAATGTGAAAGGTATGCTGATTCCGGGGAGTGTGCGAACAATCCAGACTGGATGAATATCTATTGTGCTAAGGCCTGCAATCACTGTGAACAAAACGCAACCAGCACCATAGGCACATGTAAGGAATATAAAAGAGTGATATAACATGAGAAGCCGCATACAAATTGAAACAGTCCTGTCGCTAAAGTCTTTATCTATTCCATTAGTGATGGCTCGAGGCAATTGTTAGCATAGGAGAGGCTTAACATTTGATAACATTGAATCCGATGTTACCCGAACGTTTTAAAACCAAGTACAATTACAAAGTAAAGGATATGTAAATAATTAGTAGCTTGCCATTACGTTTACTGTTGGTACACACAATAGCAATATATTACCCTAGAAAATCACAATTTATAGATATGTGATGTGTTACAGGAAAATGAGTCATAGGTGACAAAAAGATAATTTCGAGATACCATCATATTTGACAAGATGAGATCAATCGGATTCCAATGATGGTAAACATAGGGCATCTAATAAGTACTTCTATATTTTGTTATGCATGAAAACAAGCTAGCGATATTTCTTGATGGTCAACCACTAGTAAAATAAGCAAAATATAACTCCATAGGGTGATCTCAGAAATACGTATATAATCAAGACAAAGTCTTGAAATGACAGCGCTAAATACCTCAAAAATATTCTGAGCAAGGGTTCTTCTGGGAAAACATTGAAAAATACACATTTTCCTGTGACACATCAGACATGCGTAACACTAGAATTTTAGCTGAGTTAGAACAAGCCACTAAGGACCGGAATGACAGGTGTCACTGCCTTTTGGTATTGCAGCTCCATGTATAAATGCATTTCGGGATGATACCCGATGCTTTGAGTATGCCAGATCAGGAGAATGCGAAACAAACACTTGGATGCTTGACAATTGTGCCAAAGCCTGCAATGCTTGCGGACAAACAACAATGCCTGTCACTACCTCTGCAGGCATAATTACCAGCACCACAACGAGTAAGAAATGCATGTATGAAGGTTAAAAATAAGAGTGTGGTTGGTGTTTGGTTTTTGCATGACAAATCTGAGGATTTGGAGACTTGAAAAACTTTTTGGTTCTTTGGGTTGCATATATAATTATGACACCGGCTAGACAACTATACTTGTGGAGATACATAACCATGATTTCCTAGTTACATAAGTCCAGGTGTTTGTGCTTGTGTTTCTCAATTTTCTTGTTTCTTTCACTTTACTCTGTTAAAAGCCTCTTCTACAACAGTTCATCGTCTTATTCCTTGCCAGACTTTTTTTCTTTCGTAAACCACGAGGGCTCTTGAGTATATTAGATTAGAGAATAAGCTCTCTCTCTTTATTGAAGTTAACCAATGCTTCCTTTTTCCTCTTCACTCTAATGGCCTTCGACTTATCTTCAAGGCATTCAATCTGGCTAAAAGGATTACCTGGGAAGGCAAATTGACATATTGACACGTTGAATTCTTATTTTTTCTTCCAACCATGATATATTGGGCACGCCTTGTAAATTAACATGCAGTACGGTTTCATTTCATTTGGGTTAAATTCATATGGTCACCAAACATAACAAATTCTGCAAGGGTAGGAAGGTGATTCCAATATTGTTCCGGATTTTATAATCAAAGTCAAACTCAGTGGATTTCCTTCGTCTAAGAATTCCACTGCATGTCCATATGCGAACATTTCAATACGGGTATACATATAAATATGCATATATTTCTGAATAATATTTTTATTACCAACGTTCTATGCCACATGTATGTATGTGAACGAAAACGAAAAAAGATGGAGACATACCGCAGCTTTACGATGCAGCTGTATTCAAAGCTTTGACGCACTTTGAAATTTCCTTTGTTTTAAATTCCTTTGTTTGTGACATACACGCATGGGGTTCTGTTTGCTTTTCGATGACAATTCTTTGTCCTTTGCTATGTAACTATAGGTCTACTGTACAAATAACAGCTGGCCAAAACATTTTCTAATAATTGGTTCTCGCTTTTCAGTTATTTCTATCGATTGCCTATTCATAGGTCTACCGACAGCGACAAACCCCTCTTGGACCCAAAATAAGCAAATGCTTGTGCATATCTTCCATAACATTTTCTTTGCTTCGCTCATCTTCTCTCAACATTTCAGCACCATTGCTCTTATTTTCTATATATCTTTAGTTATGTTTTTGTTTTTCATGTTCACCCATTGATTATGAATATTCAAGATGAAAATGTATAGATGTTGCATGCTAGCATGCATGTAAAACATAACATATATAAATCTAAATGGTTACTAATATTTTTTATTCGGAATGATCCCAAATTTATTGTTTTTTCTTATTTCGGAAACCTTTGATAAATTGAGTCAAGTACTGTTGCATGCATTAATCATTAACGCCAAGTGTGTTTGTCCGTCTCAGTCACCAGACTCTCTCTGGCTTTTACTCACTGTTACAGCCACAGTAACACCATCCATAACTGCCTCCACCATGTCACCCTCAACCGTGTCTTCGTCCATTGTCATGTCTTCAGTGTCACAAGGCTCAATGTCTTCTGAAGCTACAGTTAGGACTACTTCCACAACCACGCCCAAGTCCACGCCCAAGTCCACGCCCACAGAGAAAACCACCTCCACAAAAAAATCCACGCTCTCTCCACAAACTATTAGTACCACACAGATGCCTTCTTCTTCATCATCTCCTTCTCCTTCAATGCCTCCTTCTACAACAACAGCAACAAAACTAACCACCCAAAGCGTGCCTTCTTCAACAGAACCTACGAGTACAGCTAGTACTAGTACTAAACGCATGGCTAGTACTAGTACTGAACGCATGGAAACTGCTACCATTATAGATCTGTTTCCCGGTGGTAAGTAATACAAACCGAGCCAGATAGGAGAAAATCATATTTTTTCTCATTACATTAATGGTTTAATGTTCCCATCCATCGCCTTCCCCAGGGGCAGATACAGCCAAGTTTTGTGTACATCCATTTAGCAATTTCCGGATGTTAATCATCTTTGTGATTTAACAAGAGCCTGTGGCTGTTCATCCAGCAGTGTTCCCCCCCCCCATAATCTTCTCTAAAACTAAAACAAGGCGAATTATAAAAAAATTTATAAAAAATTGTCAAACACCTGTATTCCGATTCCTTTCTCACTCCTGCTAACCATTGTGAAGGCTATAGTATCGGAGTAGTTACCATTCCGTCTCTCTTTTGAGGTATATTATAGCCTAAACCCTGTTTCTGTCCCCAAAGTGTTCCCTAGTTTGGACCTCTTGCTTATACTACTCTTCCCTCTCTCTCCCCTAACTTCCCTTTCTCTCACTCTCTCTCTCCCTCTTCGTTCCCTCTGTCTTTCCTTTTCTTATTTTTCGTATCCCTCTCTCTGCCTTTCTCTCTTAATCCCCCTCTCTCTCACTTCCTTGCTTTCCCCTGTCTTTCTCCCTCTCCTCACTCTTGAGCCTAGAGATATCGTTGCCCCATACCGAAGATCTACCGAACATGAAAGCTCGAGACAAATCCCGTTGTTTGACATCTCGACGTGATTTGACCATGGAGTTTACTCATCAAATAACCAACATCCGGGGGCTCCAAGTGACCTACATCCAGGGTTAATTTCAAAACAAAACTTCTTTATATAAATGGTTTAATAAACTGGACGGGACTATTTCGCCTATACTTAGAATTCAAAATCTTCATTGATTAGTCCTTTTATTATGAATGCCAATTTAATATCTGTTTTGACTATCTGTAGTCCTATTTTCCATTGTCATCTTACGAACAAGGAGTCTTCATTATCAGCTCTATGGCTATCATTTCCATTCTGAGAAAACACACACATCATGATCATCTATCTCTCCAGTATCTCTCCCTAGTCGCAATGCGCAATAGAGTTTGGTGTAATATTTGTGCAGTGTTGCAGTCGCCGGCGCCCACACATCAGATTTGTATAGCTTTGGGGAGCTATTTAGTTCCTGGAATGAAAAATCATAAGATCAGTCTATGGATGATGACATTCGTCGTATGCTCTGTGGCCATACTATTGGGATATGTCATTTCCATCCACATACTTTTCAAACTATTGTTGTGACTCATTTTTCAACGCTATATATAATAATTGTAGGCCATGACTCGTGAAACTTTTTTCTTCCAATTTCTGACCATTATGATAAACTAGCCCATAATATATGGTACATATCATCCGCAGAAGGATATTCTTGTGCTTATCGGACGATCTTTTCGGGTGGATGTCCCTAAATATGTATCGAATGCAGTACAGGTTATCAAGTCTACGATCAATCAGGGTGGGGACCGATGGGCCTATAAATGTTGGAGTAAAGCGAATTTCGCGGAAAGGCTCCTCGTCACTTGAGGTCACAATGAGATAGCACACCTCTCTGATAACCTTATGGGGGAGGGGAAATAGCCATTTCCTGGCTGGGATCTCTATGATACAGATCTTGCCCCATCTAACTTTCCCATAATTTCTTCCGATATTAAGGCATATGACACATCGTGCAGGAAAATTGGTCTTCGGGGAAAATATTGCTCACACTTTGCTCACAAAATATTGCTCACGCTCGGAGGGGATTAAAACTACGTGTTAGATTTTCTTTTCAATTGATTTTCAAAAGAGGGATGTAGTTACCAATATAAGTGTTGGTTACTTCTCATATCGACCTCTGGCTATATGTGAAAGCATCCACCATCTCCTCTCTCTATATATATAATAGATGTTATCGTCTGACAAATACTCTAAATAAATAAAAAAAAATCGTCTATACATCCGTTTTATGCAGACTGATTCCCTAGAACTGAAACAGCAAACATTTCACAGCAAGCAAATACCTAAGGTCATTCACGAAAAACTCCCCCACCCCCGCTACCCACCCACCCACACACCTACATCCTTTCTTGAAATCGTTGCATGTCATCCTTTTATTTAATCTATCAATATCAACTTCGTGATTCTAATACGGATTCCCTAGCGGCGGCGACAGTAGCGCTGCATAGTGGCAGGAAGTAAGCAGACTGCAGCTATAGCCACAGCATCTCAGTACTGTACTGTAGAAATAAGAGCTTTTCCGCGCCGATAACCCCCATAATTCTAATGTTATTGCCAACCCAAAACATTGGTATATGTAGTGTTTAACCATCAAGGTATATATATGTAAATGATGAAAATTTGAAATTATGAAAATATAAGGATAATCATAATAAACACAGGTGTGATTTGAAGTTTCTATGCAATCTTGATTTAATCAATTTGCCAAAAGAAATTTAAATACATGCTCATCCCTGAGGTCGTCCCACAAACGAAATAATGACTTCATGGTTATAATCCAGCTTTCGATGCATGGGACCTTTTTCCCATTAGCTAAAATCATATCTTGAAAAAAAGAAATGCAATCAGAAATGAATTCAGTATTACCAGAGGCATCTGAAAAGGCGTTACTAAATTTCTGTTTACTCCAGCATCATACTTTGTAGAACTCTTTGCTGTATTGTGAAAAGCAATGTGGCCATATGGCGACCACAGTGCGTAATCTTATGCATAATCAGAGACCCCATAATTATAGGGTCACTGGCAATTTGCAACACATAATTTCTTGGCAACTCGGTATTATCATATGTCTGCCACACTTTCATTGACAGGCAAACGGCACTGCAAATACATGTAATTTGGGTCCAGTTTATATTTCCATTACATTTGCTTCTGACATTGTGCTTAAATTGGCTCTTATTTCGTATTATTTTTTGCAATGACACTTGCGCAATATCAACCCATATCCCACATATTATTTGATAAACAGTTCACATTGCATTTCAAAACACAAGTCCATGTAGCTAATTTGTATGTACTCTTTTGTCGAAAAATAACCTTAAGTCACCTCTCTATGTTACGCCCATTTGTTTTGTCAGTGTTTGCATGACATGTGTCCTTTCGACTAAAGCATGAACTTCCTTCTTCTATTTCATAATAATGTACGCTAATTTATATATAAATGCTTCTTACCTTTTCATTGTTTCATTGTAGATGTTATCCTAACTGTCGAAAATAATCCATTTAAATACATTTTAGATCTTATCCAAGGTATCTATCGGTTGCTAGTCTGGTTCATTTCGATTTGATAATTGATATATTTCCAATGTCTGGCCTGTATTTCAAAGGGCAATGTGTCAACCGACATGTGGATTGTGAGTATTGGGCAACAACGAATCAGTGCATCAACAACCCTGAATACATGCACGAAAACTGCCGGCCTGCTTGCAAAGTGTGCCAACTGCCGACCACGGCGGGGCCTGCAACAACCGACGGTACGACTACTACCAAAGCAGCTCCAACAACAACAACACCACCAACAACAACATCATCAACAACAAGAAGAGCAACAACAACACAAAAGATGAAAACTACACCTCCCAGCACCGTTTCGGTAGAAACAAAGATGATGACGACAACATGTACGTTTTTCAGTGCCCATTGCTAAATAAAGTGTAGTTGCCATTGCATACCAATGATACTGACATCGTAAAGATCAGTAGTATGTGAGTATGTATCAGCAGTTATCATATAATAGTGGTTACTGGTATCAGGTAAACATTATTGAAGGGGAACACATCGTATCGCTGGGATTTAGCCATTTGTAGTGAAGCACTAGTGATTTATTTGGAGACCAGTTCCAGTGACAGTTTATATATAGGTTTCCATAGTGGCTGATGAGTGGACTGTTTCTATACTTTTACAAAAAACCATAATGTGATGTGTAACAGGAAAATTTCACAAGATCTCTTATTGGAATGTTCTAATTGTTGAAGTGTTTAGCACTTATGGTCAGATAAATCTATGTACCAAATCTCAGGACATTGTATCAAATTTATTCTTGCGTTTTGCAGGTCATTTTTTATATTTAGTTATTTTATTGGTAATTGCCTCCCCAGAAATATTGCATTTTCTTTTTCAAACATAAATATATCAAACATAAAATATAGAAACCCTTCTTGATGTCCTTACTGTTTACTATCATTAGAACCGGTTTGATCTCATCTTTTCAAATAATGATGGTATCTCAAAATCCATTTTTTTTTCGATTTGTGACTCATTTTGCTGTAACACATCCCATATATAAGAAGCCTTGGTAGAATATGTCGAATTGTCACTCTCTTTCAGCACAATGCTTTAATGCACATGGCAATGACGTTGACTGCGATAGTTGGGCGGCCAGCGGTCTCTGTTCCCTCATACAGGAGAGATGTGCCAAGTCTTGCAATACCTGCGGGATCCAAATGGTGACCACCACTACAGAAAGGGCTACAGTTCCTACAGTGAAAACGACTGTCATGACACCACCAGTGACACCACCCCGAACCCGAACCACCCCTGCGGGTGGGTCAACGGAGGAGGCGCCAGTCACAGGTATGCAATGCATGTTGCCGTTTTACACTATACTATAGTGGCATGGCACCTTTGGATGGATGATTTTAATCTTCTCTGTATTTTCAATCTCCTTCAATATCTTCTGGATAATCCCCTTGTTACGTCATATATGACTACGAGGGCAGATATTGGTTGTCGACAATGCTCTCTTCCACGTAAACACACAGAGCATAGTAATATTTTCCATATTAAATAATTCAGCAAGATATAGTACATGAATGTTTCACAGTGATGAAAGGATAAGATTTCTCATGGGACACATGTTCACCTAGATTAAGACATTAAAGGGCGCCTTGTAGGTTCCATTGCCCTGCTACTACTCCTGCTACTACTGCCATGGGAGTAACGGGGATGGGTACTATTGGCTCATGCTACTTAGCCATGTTACCTCCTGCTTCTTATGGCGCATTTTAGAAACGTAGAGTGCATTCGATTTTTTTAAACATGTTTGATTTGAGACGGCCACTACTTGGACCTGAAGAAACTGGTAACCGGAGCTGAAGCGGGGCACTATAGTCTTTAACAGGATAATTTTAGAACGGCGATATTTCTTTGATGGGGATGTGTGGAAGATGGAATGCCATTAAACCTCTAACAATCTGTCACCTTATTAAAACAACAGCTGGGTCAGTGTGGAGGGACTCGATTTGGGAGACAGCTCCCCCTGTCTTATCATTGACCTTCTCCCCCACAACCCCAGAGGCGGTGAGGCAAACAACTGGCCCTCCCTCCCCTCTGCTCTAAACTTATTCTGTTAAAGAAGTGAAAATAAAATGTCCTCTGCTACTCGTCTTTGAGTAGCAGTAGAAGTAGCGGTAGAAGTAACATGCCAATAGTACCTATTTCGGTTACTTTCAATTACTTGCTCCTTCTTTGAAAGAAACGTGAGCAATAGACTGTCATAGTAACAGGATTGAGGCATAGCGGAATAGTAGCGTGGCAATGGGACCCGACTTTGAAGAGCGATTTAACAAAAAGTGCGTCATAACTGTTTAACTCCTTTAAGATTAATTTGACCTGAGGTCTCAAAGAACGCAAGTTTTCTCTCAGGAAATGTATACGTACTGCATGAAGGGATCAGTGTTTAAATGTCATAAAATGTCAATGGAGAAAGCTATTAGAAATTCAATATTAATTAGAAGCATCCTGAATCGTGTCCATGTTATGTTATGAACTCTAACCTACACAATCAGCATTTTTGTCATTTGTCGATAGTACGTTCACACATGCCTTACATGTCAATTTAATGAGAAAAACAACTTTACTAGAACTTTAATCTGTTTTTGAACACATTCGGCTTTTGTGTTTTTTGTCAGAATATACGTTGTTCTGCTGCTTGGTTGTATAAATACATGATATAGTTAAAACACTGGATATATCCAGGGATCACATGCAGTTCAAACTTTGGACATCCAAATTGTGACTGTGAGGCTTTTCTATACTGGCTCCGTTTATTGATTGATTGATAAAATAAAAACATCTTTTGTTGCTTTCTTGGCAATGATACCCACTGGTTCACTGAATAATAAAGATGGGATATGATAACGCATTTGTCAATTGCATTCCGTCCCACCTCCAGGGGTAATGGGGAATGGGGGATGTCCAAGAAAATACCCAGGCGGGGCTTTCTCCTAGTTTACCGCAGTATCAAGAGGTGGCCCATGTTGGGGAATGTCCGTCAGGGTTTATATTTCATATTTGCAATAATAATCCGAAAAATGTGTTCCATGGATTCGGGGATTTAGACAGATTTCTTGCCCTGGGGGTCGGAGATTTTATCATATTTCCCAAAATGGTAATAAAATAATAGATTTTTATTTCCATTTCTCATTACAACCGGCATCATACAATGTAGAATTAAAAGGAAGAACACATGGAAAAGGGAACAATCTCTGTGAATATCACAGGTCTTCCCTGTATACCTAGAATCTTGATTACTCCGCTATCAAAATTTGTTATACATTTTTCTAACTAGTTCATTGATTATATAGGCAAAATCAAGAACAGTTATTTCTATCAGTCAATTAAAAAAGCAGCCAATTAAAAAATGCCCAGGACATTCCCCATTACCCCTGGGATGGAACGGGTGGGAGTTGCAATTGACAAGTGCATAATGATAAAGATGGGATATAATAATTATAAAGGGGATATGTAGATGTCTTTGCACATGTATGGCATGGAAAACTTGTGTTTCAGGAGATCAATGCATCAATGTTTACCGAGACGGAGATTGCTTACAGTGGGCTCAGTCTGGCCTCTGCCAAGATGACCAAGTGTGGATGAGGACAAACTGCTACAAAACATGCATGAATTGTACCGCAGATCCAACAAGCCCTCCTGTTGTGAGAGAAACCACAACGAGTGAGTTCTTATCCTAGGCAAACATAGACATTGCTTATGTTCAGCAATCCCCCTTGGGAAACGGGCATGTCTAATTATAAGAAATGGCAGCAGAAATATATGTACACATATATACACTAATGCTTGTTTCCTCCCTTCCAGTTTATTCAGAGATCTAGAAACCTAATTAACGGTTTACATTTTTTGTTGGTGTGGAGGAAGTATCGGTTTATATTTATTTGAATTTTACAAGATAAAACATTCCAACTGATCTCCCTGGGAGATATAGCTAAAACCCAACTAACATCCATCCTCAGATTTGAAGCATTAGGTACACTATGACCATTAGAAATGAATTCATGTCACTCTACAATTGGCATTTCCTATGTTCTTTTATTCACGGAAAGGTTCCTTTTTTTAAAAACCTAAAACTAACTTTTTCCTTAACCAAATGACAGGGCACGTTCCACAGAATATTATATAAAATCACCAATGGCTCCTTTAGATTAACGTCATGGAAATGTTATTTACATGGGAACCAATCTTAGTTTACATTAATTACAGTGACAATGTATGCAATATAGATATAATTAGAGCTAAAACACTAAATAAGCTTCATAAAGGTGGTAACGCAAGCCCTGCCAGTAGAATAATCGAAATCAATTATAACCAAGGATTGAGACATTATAAAATGAATACTCAGAACAAATCTCAGTCAGTACTCATCGAAATAGATAGAAAGATTTCGGTGAATAAGAAGGACATCTAATGATAGCACTCTTATATAATTTAACATGAATAATACTAGTATTGCAGTTTCTTTAAGTACTCTATATTTCTAAACCTGTCTAAGAATCTCTCGGCCTTGAGACTGCTAATCCCCGATGTCAGCCAAATGTTGTGCAAATATGTTTCCGTTTGCACTGTTTTGTTTTCCTTGTTTTGCCACCAATACACTATTGTCTGTACAAATCACCTTTCATCCGCACTTTAACTACCTAAAAAAATAGTTAATATTTTGAAGTGCTTTCATTAAAGACAAGTTTTGATTATAATTGTTGCAAACTTCTTCCAGGGCCAGAGCAAGCTTGTGTCAATGCATTCCGTAATGACGAGCAGTGTGAAAGCTGGGCGGAAGGCAACCTGTGTGAAGTCGATGATGTCTGGATGTACAGGAACTGTTATAAAGCATGTGTGAAATGCGGCCAGCCATCTACCAGTAAGTATGGAGAAAAAAAAAGAAAAAAAAGAAAACGTATGGAGATAACCGTTCCATTGGAACACTACATAGGGATTTCAAGCTGCATTCTCAGCTATTACGACAAACAAAATCGTACCAAATCGATTCATATTATGACTTATAGGTCTGAATTTATCAATTTTCTGCTGCTCGTGGCAGACACCTCTATATGCTGTGAGCGATGGAGGGAAAGTGAGAGTTCCTCCAGGTGGAACGAATAGGTGAGGGGATGGCGTGCGTTGATTGGCTCTGAGGACGCACACTTGATGATGCGTCATAATAGTCACCGATGCGTCACCCAAATATATTCACCGATGAATCGATTCTGCGAATTTCGGACAAGAGAAATTGGCCACCAGTGATTGATAATAAGTGAAGCTAGTGCAAGAAAGGTTTGAGCGGGTGCTCCGAATAAAAAACACGCATAATAATTATATGAAGCTCTATAGCAAAAACTAATAGATAAAATCCCCCCCCCCCCCCCACTGATTTTGATCAAATGACATATAGATCCGTTGGAAAAGAAAGGAAAAAAAAGTAAAACATCTTTAGTTTTTTACCAATGCTAACTGAAAGTGCAGCTTTATTGGTTCGCTTCTTCATACTTTCACTCAAATTAAACTCATCAGATTTTGGCGCAAACATCAAATTGTAAAAGCGTTTGGAAACTGATTCCATTGGACTGCTCTGACATTGCTGTTTTTTCACTTCTTATGTGCTCTTGCAAAAGAACAAAGCGAACCATGATTGTACCTAAAGAGCAGTCTAGTGGAATCACAACTTTACATTAAAGTGACACTTCTCACTTTTGCTGGCTAGATTACCGAGTAACGGAATTTCGACTTCATTTTCTAGTATTCGGTGCACCTTACCCTACCTAACTAACTCCTGTGAATATCAAAACTATGAAATTCATATTATATCAGATATTTGGTAAAATAGTGAGCAAAATCGTTTTGCACTCCATGCAGAGATTCAAACTGTCAGTTGAGTTAAGATCTGGAATTATGTAACACCCAGGTCGGCGCTGGTCAGTACAAAGGACATTAGTTTCATTCCTGCCACCAGGGTTAATCTGGCAGTACCCCCTGGTCTCCAAAGCCATTTCCTCATGGATTTGACATGGGTTTAGGTTCTGACTCATTTAATACACATATTCACTAATCATTGAATGAAAACACAATGCTGATATTCAATACTTCAGATATTGCTATACCTACCATATATGATTACACTGACAAAGTTTCACACGATTCCATGACTACTCATTTTAACTATCTTAGCCACTTTAAGAAATGAATTTGGAACGATTTTCTAAGCATAGCCTTTACTTAGCTGAGTAGAAACCTATGGTGACCGGCTAATATCAAACATGTTTGATTCTAGTGTAAGCCCCTACACTTCTTCTCAGCTAAAGAGCTCTACACTTAAAACCCTGATCTTTAGCCTAAGCTTAGTGTAAACCTATAGCGTACAGTAGAAACCTAGCTTTATTGATCATAGCCAGTTCAAAACAATAAGATGTATTTTTCAGCTGTGGTCTTATAGTAATAGTTCAAAGCTCCAATATTGCATGTTTCCGCCATTGAATAACATATTTTAGTTCGGCAATTAATTGCCCTATTCAAAGGAAATTCTGCTGATTGACAATAATTATATCATTCTACTATCATAATAGAAAAATACATATCATATATACTATATCATAATAGAAAAACGCTTTAACCACCGATATTTAATGTTCCCAATGGAATTATATATGTTGACAAATGTGCAGAGCAAAAAATAATACCTGATGGCCGATTAGTTTTAATAAATGAGAACGTGTTCGGAATCGATGATTCTGGCCAAAGTTGGCGTGACTTTCAAAACAATGATGCAAGGTGTTGTGGGTACCGGAAGTAGGAAAAATCATGCTAATATTTTATCTATGAGGATTTAGGTATATTTTCTCATGAATAAGTAAGTAGAGACCCAAGTATTTAGCCTGAAAGTTTTATAACAGATGGGAGTCTATATTTAGTCTGATTTGAAACCATAGCCTGAAAATGACATCGTTCTAAAGTATTCATTGGGTGCTTTAATTTTAGCATAGAAAAACATTATGTTGCACTCTGACTGTATAGCGACCAACTAAAGCAAAATAGAGCGAAAACAGTCAGAGTTTCTAGGGCTAGTTCTACCATACCCCATTGAAGGTATATGTGATCAGCCACTAACAAGTTGTACTCTATTCTGGACATAAGCAGTTGCTCATACATATATATAAAGAATAGACTCCCATCTGTCATAAAATACTTCACTTGTCCTTGCGAAGGCAATTCTTGTGATATGGTTTCAAATCAGACTAAATATAGACTCCCATCTGTTATAAAACTCAAGGATTCGCAGTAGGTGCGGGTAAAAAAACCCAATCAGATAGATGTTGTCTGCCAATGTCCATCTGTCAAGGATGAAGCACACTTCAATCAAATTTACTGTCGCTCAAATTAGCAATAAAAACATTTTGACAAAAACATCTCTACAATTGCACGCACTTCTACTTCATGTATGGAAATGAAACTTTCACAATGCCATTAATTTGATTTAACCTGAATGACATGGTCCCATCGAATCATGAACAGGGTCCCTGGTCACTATTGCTGCTCTACTTCCAGCCAATCACAGGGAGGTCGTCGATCACTAATTATCTACCCGCATATCAGGTCCCAAAAGGCCCAAACATATTCTAAAATCCCATTAGGATGCCTACTCCAGAGCCAGGAAACTCATTTACGCAGCAGGCGTCCAATCACTCACAAGCCATTCGGATCTGATCTGAGAGTCTCTGAACCTAGACTGTGACATCACAGGAGCGAATCTCTTTCTTCTAATGTTGCCACTTCCAAATTAATTTATATTCTAACTAGTGAATGCTGCACATCTATTTTCCTTGATTTAAAAGAGATTTATATTCACAAAATCCTTGGTTCCTTTGGAAAAGAAAAGGAGATGCAAAATGCCATGCGATTAAAACTCATATAATTAGTTTTCAATGTTAAATTTAACTGAAATTTAACTATAGTCACTTTTTGTACCAAGATTGTATTAGCAGATCAAATTTCTAGCTTTACTAACCATGGATATACAAGACACATTGATCCATAATACTAAGTTAAGGGCCTAGTTCACTAAGCCGATTCTCATGCGATTTTTATATCTAATGGCCCGATGGAGATGTCAAATCGATCGAGACGTCGGGCCAAATCGCACGAAACCCCGAAGGGGTTGAGCCCGATTTTGACATCGAACAGAGGGCTATTAGATATTTATTTCATACGTAATCAACAAGAGAAGACAATTTTAATGACATTTTACTTTGGTTTCCACCGATTCTTGTGGACATAGCATGCTATAGCTTAACAGCGCGCCCCTACGCAAGTCATGAAACCGTTCACAAAAAATGTCAACAAATCTAGCGAACGCACGACCGTGCCGGCATTGATGCTTCACCGTCACAAGTTGATTTTCAGCCAACTGCTTTATTTTGACGAATTATATTCTTTGCGACTTTGGATAATACAAAATCTCGCAGATCGTCGGGGTCAAAGCAGACGATTTTTCTAGGCTTCTCATTGGTCAGTTTGCGTCATGTGACCCGCGAAAGCCGAATCACATACGTATGCTATTTGACATTTCGAATAGCACCCCCGAATAGCACCCGTGAAATCGCACACATATGTAATAATGCTCCGCAGAGGACTCTTTTCCACTACATTCTGTGAGAATCGCTTGAGAATCGGCTTAGTGGACAAGGGCCTTTAGTGTGTTGTTGATGAACCTCGTACCTGAAGTCTTCTTCACTTCTTTCAATTCCCTTCTCTTTAGGCACAACCACCACCCAACCTACCACGACAGGTAAAATGATGACCTCAACCACAACCACGCCAAAGCCTACCACCTCAGACAGTATGACAGTTACCTCAAAATCCCTAATTAACGAATAACAACCATCTCCTGCTAACTTGAATTGTACCTATGTGTTAATCAGATTGCCTAATTTCAATAGCTTCGATATCTGCTGACCTTGTGTTTGTTTATTAAATGGTGTGTTCAATAATGATTACAATAGTACATGGCTGTCTCACTTTAGGTTAGATATGTGGGTTTGTCTCTTATCTGTGTGACCTTGTTTGTAGTGGGTTGCATTGATCGGGAAGGAGAAACCCTGTGTGGACTCTGGCAGAGGAGCAACCAGTGCGAGACCAGCCCTGATTATATGAGACAGAATTGTGCTAAGTCTTGCGGCTTTTGTAAAGTAACAATGGAGACCACACGGACAAGAAGACCGCCAACTTCAACGTCAACTACCGCAGCAAGAACTGCGCCGCCTTCAACATCAACAGGTAATGATATTATAATTATGGAATCCTATCAAATAATTATATGTAATGGCCAATGGTAGGGTATGTATACATGCATAACATCAGCTGTTGGAAGGTGATTCGTCGTCGGTTATAGGTTGTAGGTCATACTCCCGTGACCAATTTCCCCGATAGCATTGTCCCCGCCGCATTCTCCCATCCACCGTTTTTCCATCTAGGCGATTTCCCCCCATGACCCCATGACCCATGACTAGGGATTTAATCAGTCCTGTAGGGATTTAATCAGTCCTGATGCTACCGATGTTCACCGTCATAATCTCCTGTGGCTAAGGCATTGGATTTCTCATTAGATGAATCAACTTTTTATCAAGAAATGTATTACAGATTTTCCAAATACTTGAATGTCATTTACCGCGACAGGTAATAGTGACCTTTGGATTGGGAATTATTGAATTCTAAAAGTTGGTGATTATTTTTGATATCATCAGAAGAAATTTAATACAATGAAAAGATATAGATGAAAACGTTATGATAAAAATAAATGAGTATTTTTTTATTTTTTTTGGCGGGGGGGGGGGGGGGGGAGGGCGGTGTAGTGTTATCGGTACTCGATGAACTTAGATAATACTCTAAGGGATGGAGTTAGAGAGAGGCTTATTGTTGGAGGTTGTGAGGAGTATGGGAAGTTGGTCGGTAGTAAAGGTTGATGGCAGTAGGTTACATCAGGTTAATCCCTTTAGACAATAAGTATGGCTCCCCAGTTCACCATGACAGTGGTCTACCACTGGGCCCTTGCGGCTTGGTGTATTCATCGTACGATCTTTTCCTTTTTTAAAAACACATTTGAAAACAAGCGGTATTAAAGAGTCAAGCTAAGCAGTCAGCCAGCCAGGACCATTTCAATTTCAATTGGTCACCGCTGGTCATAAACAGATATATGATACCAAACAATACAGTCGACCTCTATAAATATATAGATCCTTCTGTCTTATAGATTCACATAATTTTATAAGATCAAAATGTTAAGCCTCGCATTTGTGGTCTTCCAGTTTCTTCTGGCTATGAAGACAAGGTATTAAGAAATTTATTTCTGTTAAATGTCTCATATGTGATCAGCAGATCTAGGGCTTTTTCTGATATATGGTTTATGTTGCATATTACTGTGATGATATAAATTGAACAAAGAGTCCAGTCTAGGCTGAGATTTGAGAGAATCCCCCCAAACTGAAGGGAAGCCTCTCGCTCCAAACCCCCAGTAAAATCCCATTAGGACGCCCTATTCTCCTTTCTATGATATTTCAGTAAATATCTGTCACCGAGTGTGCCAATATTTATCACCGAGTGTCATACTCGAAAAAAATATAATCAATTGAGGACTACATTTTGTTTCCATTTGTCCATCTCCAAATCCAAGAATTAAATTGTAATCCATTGTGGGGTTTCATTCTCAACCGTGGTAGCGCTTCAGGGCAAACCCAGACATTCTAATTAGAGAAGCCCACGCGCGCGCCTATTAGTCTTATCATTAGTTATTTGTTACTTATTAAGTCTTACCAGAGACCTCACTGTGCTGTCATGCATATATCCACCAATTTGACGACTTATAAATGTAAGTCCCACAACATCATAGATAATGGCTTTGAGCAATTAAATATCACAATATATAATTATTTTGGCAATAATTAAAGGTTTGAGAAATATGCGAGGAGCCACTTTTCAAGGCTTTCTTCCCCAGAAGAAAATTCTAAATTTTTGTTGTTGAAAACTGACAATTTTTGGAAAAAATGCACTGCCCCACCCAATTTTCGTAATTATTTATTGGTATTTTAAAGTCCAAGAATATATAGCAACTTTGATGATAGTATTGTAGAATATGCACTATATGAATATGAAAAGCCCAGTCTAGGCTCAGAGTCGAGAGAGTCCCTCCAAACTGAGGGAAAGCCTCTCGCTCCAAACCACCATTAAAATCCCATTAGGACGCTACTCCAGGGACAGGAAAATCCGGGCAATATCATTAATGCAGTAGGCATTCAATCACTGCACACGCCATTCTTATATGATCTGAGAGGCTTTGAACCTAGACTGAGTCTTAATTCAAGATGTGAAACAAAATTGCTATAAAAAATGATGAACAAACATATAAAAAATGCAACTGTTTCTTCAGCTTATGCTACTACTACAGACCCTACAGGGAATGCCTTCACCGTTCGCGCAGTGCTTGTTTGCGAGGGAGGGCAGGCGTCACTAGTCTGCCCACGTGGTCACCGACCTGTAATTCGCCAGGCTTTCTGGGGTCGCAAGAGCAAATCTACATGTCCTCATCCCACTGCTTTGATCTCCGACACCTGCCTCCCCAACAATAACCCCTCCTCTCCCTCCTCTCCCTCCTCCCCCTCCACGTGGGAAATTATCACGCGTGGTTGCGCAATTGTAGACTACCATGAGTGTCATTTCCCTGCAATCGTTCAGATTCTCGGCGACCCTTGCCCAGGCAATTACAAATATCTGAACGCGAGCTTTTATTGCGCTCCACGTAAGTCTGGACGTAGACAATACTACACCTCAGCATCTATAATATATATATTAGAGACCTTTAGCAGGTGCCCCATATACTGTGAACATATATATATACGCATACCCATCGTTGACGTCATCATTTTATGTGCTCCTGCATAGGGAATTACGGATATAGATGTGTACAGAACCTCCCTATCTTATATTAAGTACAAGGTAAATATTAATAGGTATGCGTACATGCGTTTATGGCGATGCAGGCTATCTGCTAAGGGTCTCTATTATTATTTAAATCCCCCATACCATATAGGTCTAGTAGCTCTAGGTTCTGTTGGTGGTGCCTTCCTCTGTGCCTTGATCTGCATGTGACATGACAGAAATCCTCCTCACATCAAGGGACAAAGAATCCTGCATGACTTGGATCTACTGCCAATGAGGGTTGGTTACCCGGGTCGGCTGGTGTCATGTGGTGTTAAAAAGCATTGTAGATTCAGTCGTCTACTGCCGTCCTATCCCCTAATAACCTCTCAATACCTTTTTATGATATGTCACTTGATTCAACTTCGTGAATGACATGCCTTCAAATTTAATTGCTTCACCATGTTCATTTCCTCTTTCTAAGCTTGTGTTAGCTTGTGACCTCGATACATCCACCTACACGCCCTTGCCGTAGATTTCATTGGTTCCATCGGTTCCATCAGCTTTCCATTGCTACTTTAATTTGTGTAGATATTAGCCAGATTCCCCTACATTTGCTAGTGATTTCCCTATGGGCCGCTTAGCATATAGATTCCTTCCTCCTTTTGGTAATGTGTTTTTTTCCGTTACAGCGTCAAACAGCCTTTAAAGGTAAATGCCCAGTGTCCAATCAAAAAAGAAGGAAACATGGAATTTTTTTAAAACTTTGAATTTAGAAAAAACATGGTTGGGGGAACCCAATAAACCAATACAAAGCATATGTCATAGAATTAGTTTCTATTTCAGGGACCATTGAAATTTACTACCATTCACTATAGGAGTCAATGAGAAAAAGGCTTTGTCCCTCATTTTTCAGAATTCCAGATGATTGAATCATGCGATTTATTTTAGAATCTGCATATACATAGCTGAAATATTACTTTTTACTCCCAATTTTAAAAAAATCAATGGGTCATAGACCTAAAAAAAGTTATTCAATACAAACTGAGAATATGTGAATGGTAGTAAACTTCAGTCATCCCTGAAATAAAAAATAATATGATAACATCCTGATTTTTGGCTTTTTGTACTCAGCTCACTATTTTCTTTCTCAAGACAAAGTTTGAAAAAAATATTGTTACTCCTGTTTATTCATGCATTAGTTCCTTGAACGCCCGCCTGCAGCAGTGCTGACAACGCTGGCATAAATCTTTAAATATGTCCCCCGGCTTCAAGTTCAAATTACCCATAGATAGGGTGGCCTGATCGCGTCTACCTTATATGTCTACATAGCTTCCTCATTTTGGTTACATGCACTCAATTAAATGACTTCCCCTCATGGTAACAATATCTTTAGAAAACTCATAAATAGCTATAAATCCCCGTCATCGTGTCAGAATGTTAGTTAACGTGGCACAATGAAGCCATGTTAGCTAAAGATATTTGATGCTGTCACAAAGATGTAATGAGTTGTTTGATGCTAATGCGCTGTCAAGACTTATAAGGCTTCTCCATGATGACTGCCATGCTTTCGTGTCTCTTGCCTTTCTTGCTACAGCAGAAGACATATGGAAATGAAGAGTCAACCATTTAAAGGCAAACGCTACTATTCACTGCCACGCCCCCTTTTCCATATACCATTTATAGGGCATTTTACGCACTACTCCTTTAGTATTGAAGTCTATGGAGATAGGCGCATTTGTTCACGTTTTATAGAATAGAACAAACAATTAATGGCTACTCCTAATGTCCCAAAATTTTCTACACATTTAGTGCAAGTTGTATACTACTAATAAAAAGGAAAAACAATATATGTCATCGTGTTAATAAAAACTTGTAGCTGTTTGAAATAGACATGTTTGGGAAACAGAGCTAGCTGTGGGTACTCTTAGTTGTACCCATAAATAGTATGCAAGTCTATTGGGAAATGCTGCATTTTTATTTCAGGGTTTTGGGAATAAAACAAAAATGGAAACTCCTAATTTCCCAAAACTTTCTACACAACTAATGCAGGTGATATTCTACACATATATAGGGTGAAAATATATGTCATCGTGTTGAAAAAATAATTGTAGCTGTCAGAAATAGACATGTTTATGAAACATAGAACACTATGAAAGCAGCAGATTTTTGGGTTGTCAAACATGTTTTCAAGCCCCATAATTCAGAAACTAGCACAGTGACCCATTAATTTTTGTTCAGTTTTATGTACACACATACTTCAAGAATCATATACTAAAGAATCAGAAAAATGACATTTATTTTCGATGGGGAGAAAAATAAAATTGTTTTTATAAAAATAGTAAAAAATAGGGTTTTTTTTTAGTTTTTTATTTAAAATTTGCATCACGAATGTGTTGTTTTCAGAATAAAAATAACCATGCACTCTATACAAAAAAGAGGCATAGAATCATTGGCCAAATAATACTCTCTCCAAAATTGTTAACTTGTTAACTTGTTAACTTGTTACTTAAATTGAGTGAATATAGATAGCAAGTATGAACTATAAAGTCAAGGTACTGCAAAATGAGCACCCCTTTTGGTCTTCATTGGTTCTTTTGAGATACCAAATTTTGAAGCACTGTAATTCAAAACCATTGACCCATTGATTTTTTTTCCATCTTTATGGCTAGAAATACTTCAAGAATCAAATCTCAAAGTTTCAGAAAAATAACATTTATTTTCATTTTCCACTAGATAGTAGCGTTTGCCTTTAATAATGTTAAATTAATGTTTAATTCATATCATGTTATGCGCGCTTGCTGTAATTGTTTCGTTTGTTGTATCCACAAATTTCCTTTATCATATATCCAGCACACTGCCTGTACTTGAATTTGAATAAGTATTTTATTATACCTTTTTAGTGGGTAATGTGGAATGCCATAGGCTACAGCATTGGTGCTCATACCATATACAGCGGGTAATAAGGGATGTGTATTACCCGCTACAGTCGCCATTAATTTCCATTGAGTTTTTACTATTTTTGTCTCCATAAACATCAGAAAAAGTATAATGCATATAAAATTATCCTCTGGCGATCTCCACGCTCCATATTACATTTGGGCTATGCGATTTCATCTGTTCGCTATGTTCACTTACTGCAATCGCTACGCCCGCATATAATATGGCAAGATTGCCTTCAGACAATTTTGCTATTCATCATATCCAGTATACTGCCTATTCTTGAATAGAAGAAATGACAGTAGATACCATGGTGGGCCGTTTATATATACACATAGATCTGGTGGATCTACACCATTAATTTACATCAACTGTTCAGCAAGAGAACTAAGAGACACAAGCGCATAATTTGTCCACCAGCGAAGCCTTAAAATTATTGTCGTAGTTCGGAGTTAGGAAACTTTACCAGCAAAACGATCCCTCTTTGAACTGGCTGTCCTAAAGTTCATCCACTTGCCCATCTCTCCCCTGATTGCCTTGTCACGAACTACTTTATTGCATGCCCGGTTGCAACGGTTGATGAATGTATTCCTTATATTCTAACCCTTATATCCGTGAATCTGTAGCACCCAAAACCATGTACATGTACCTCATGAATGGGTTAGGGCTTATTGGTTAGGGCTTATTGGTTTTATGTACCAATTCTAAAAGTTCAGTTAGTGATTTTTATATATAAACAAAATATCTAGTAGCAAGAAATCTAACATATGAGGCTGATAATATAGCATATACTTAATGTCTGATGCATTACATCTTGATTTACTATTACGAAATAAATATGAATATATAAAAGCGTGGGACAATGATATATGGTTTAAATTCTCGAAAGTTTGCATTACAAGGCATCTGCATTTATGTTACATTCATTCTTAAGAATCTGTAGTTTGTTTATATTCCCTCTACATGGGCCATGTACCTTTTTTCTTGCTATACATTGCATGGTTTACAATGTAACATTTTCTTATCCCACGAAGTCATGATTGCTGTTTGATTTATATTCTTTATATAGACTCTGGGCGAGCCACATGCGAAGCCGGATGTGTTAATGGTGTCTGCACCAGCGAAAATCAATGCGTTTGCTCGTCTGGCTGGACAGGACTTCGATGCGATCGCTTTAAGTGCGATGTCGCTTGTGGCGACTACGGTACTTGCGCAGGGCCCAATGTCTGCCAATGTGAGAAGGGATGGATGGGGGCGACTTGCAATGAACCCATTTGTGAAAGTGGTTGCAACGGTAAAGGCGTCTGCACCGGCCCCAATAGGTAAACTATTTGTATCGACCTTCGTCACGCTTTGCATTTTTGACGTTTGACTTTTGAGAAATGAGTTCTTTTAAAAGCCACTTTAAGCCACGATTGGTTAGTTGTCATTGCACCTTCTATTTGTGGTGCCACCCAAAACAAATTGCACTCTCTTCGCTTGTTTTACAACAACGTGTGTGACGTATATTTACATTGGATATTGAGGAACTATAGCTTTATTTGATACGTTTTAACCACCCAGGAATTGTCACGAATGCTTATCTAACCATGTGAATATCTACAGTGTGTAGACATGTCTGCAGAATAAAACAAATTTTGACTTTAAAAAAGCCCAACTTCGGGCGAAACGTTGGAGAAATGAAATACAAACTAAATCAAGCGAATATTTGAGTCAACTTGAGTGATTATTCATTACATCAGAACAATTTTTTAAAAACCAAACCATGCACTTCTCCACAATTCCACACATGGCAAATAATATTTAGGGTATTTCTAAACCTGACTTTTACATTTTAGGTGTCTATGTTATCCTTATTGGACGGGAGATGACTGCTCCGAGTGTGGTGTCGAAGGTGTGGGGAAAGCTTGCCTGCCCTGCCCGCCCTGTGATCACGGAACCTGCGTTTCTGATGGAGGTATGGATGTCTTAGACACAAGAATGCCATTAACAGTCTCCATATAAATCGTCTATACTAAGTACCGAGGCTGGTTATAACAGCACCAGTGAAAGGTCGTTCCATAGGGGATGTGCATGTCTCACCGCGCATGCCTATAACAGTGCATGCTGGGATGGATTCAGTTCTAATCTGAAATACAAAATATTTAGCAACATTTTTATCGAAAATTGCAAGGATCTTTTCACCAATATCATAGCTTGTGTAAATGATCTATTATATGAAATCAAATTCATGAGGGGAAAGATATCTAAGACATATATGATATATTTTTTTTTGAACAAATTTATTTTATCAGGAGGTTATCAAGTTTACAGCAATCTCACCCGTAGGTGATTTTCGTTGTACCCTGAGAATATTGTCTTTAAAAAAGTACATAGAGGTGTGGACGGAAGAAAAGTTTAACAAACTGGCTAGGATAATATAGAGTTAGACATTATGTCACAAGCATTTACATTACAATATATACATGAAGTCATTGTTGAATAGTCCATGCTGAACATGTTTTCCATAGCTTTTGCACTGATATACAACTCCCATAATTCCATGCGAATCAAGGTTCAAGATGGCGGACATTTCCTGAGCACATGATTGTTTTTCTCATATTTCTAGAAGATTCCCCCCCCCCCCCCCCCCCCCCAGCTTCAATTGACACATTTACTTTATTTTGCAAAAACAGAATTACCTCCATATATATATGAAAGCGAAAGTGAAAAACCCTGAAAGGGGATTCTGTTTTACCTAGTATAAATAGAATCTTTAAAAAAAACGTTGTTGGCCCCATGTTCCGGCAAAGAAAACAGAATGATAAGGCTGCGTTTCCACTGGCTCGCTTTTTTGGCCCGCTCATGGACCGCTCTTTTTTATTGTCTTGAGCGCATAACAAGCGAAGATAGAGCGGTCTAATAGAATCGGTAACTGCGCCGCTCTTAAAAAATGCTATGTGCGCTTCTTTAGAAGAGCGTAGGACGTTGCGCTAATATCTGACGTGTTTGATTTGAGCGCAACTACACAGCGCCCTTTCTACCTGTTAAACTAGCGGACCAAGAGCGCAGTAAAGAGCGCACAAACGCATTTACCATTGATTTCATATAGGAAACAAGCGCAGCAGTAGAATCTCAGTAGAATCGCTCTGCGCTTGTATTGCGCTAAAAATATTAGCGGATGAAGAGCGACTGACAAGCACCCCATAAACAAGCGCAGCAAGAGCGAGCAATGAGCGCAGATACAAGCGAACCAGTGGGATCCCACCTAAGAGTATAAATTGCCTTGGGGAAGGAAAGAGCCTTTAATCATCGCAACAGGCTTTAAAATGCATTATCAAATATCCAGACAAAACGTTATACATCTTAATCTGTAAAGTAAATGCCCTAAGGAAACAGACTTCAAAGGGAATAGTCAAGACATTTAACCTTTATTTCTGGCAGATAATTGGATATGATTAGCGTTCACAGTTGGTAACTCTGTAAGCTTGTCAAAGACGATCAAATAGATAATTTGTGATATCATTATTGGATGCGATGTCCCTTGTGTCGGCCAAAGTTATCGCACCCATTAACTGCAGGAGATATTGCATTCACTAATGAGGTCCAAAAATAGGTTGGATCCATTTGCGGATAATTTGCATGGACTACAATGTCTGCCAATGTGGGAATTAATGAGATTCATACAACAGTACTAGTTATGTTTGAGATGGTCTAGTTCAAGTTAAATAATGTATAAAATAAGGAAAAATAACATTAATAAGTCAGGACACAAAAATATTATACATACATACAAATCGGGGTTTTGCTCATTTTTAAAAATAACAGAATTTTCATTAAATCTTTCCAATATAAACTGACAAATTGGGACGACTTAGTATGTTTGGTATTTTGTGAAAGCTATATACGAACACGTTCTTGTGCCTATGAATGCATTATTCTTTCATGCTCAATTTTGTTTACATATTTTGTCACTATTTGTGATTTGTAAATTCCAATCCTATACATTCTCATGCCCTGTCCATCCATGCCAATAAATCTATGGGTCTTTTTCCACACTATGCCCAACTATCCCTATAGAGAACACGGTTCGAGCATACATTGGGTGTTTTGCTGATCCCAGCCACAACGACCTTCAATATCTTGCTTGGAGGGGACAGACCACCACAACATGGATGTGTGTACAGGAATGTCACCGTTTGAAGTACAGATATGCTGGAACACAGGTGGGTTAAAATGATTGTATCTTTTTCTTTTTTAAAAAAAAAGTCTGTATTTTCTTCTGGGCTTACCACAAGAATAATTGCCACACAAAACTTGACATACGGGGAAGAATAATGAACACACTTTTAATGAGAATACATCTAATTATTGGGTTCAGTGACCTGTTTTGGTACCTATTATTTGATTATGTATGTCTTTCTTTTTTGCGTTGAATAAAGAATGGCAATGAATGCCTATGTGGAAACATGTATGGAAGGAGTGGTGCTTCTGCTGCATGTTCCATGCCTTGCGAAGGAGGACAACCCAAGGAGATATGTGGGGGTGTTAGGGCAAACAGCATTTACAAGGTTCAGGATGGTAAGTTTTAATACCTTTTTGCATATGGATATTCGGCGTATTAAAGCTGCATTTTCAGCTATTGTTACAAAACAAATGTCACCAAATTCACTGATACTATGACGTATATAGCACTGAATTTGTCAATTCTCTGCTGTTGATATATGTTTATACAAGAATGTGAAGGCAAATAGGCAGAGAGAAAACGGCCACCGGTGAGCGATAATAAGTGAAGTCTTCACAGGTATTTGGGCGGGTCCTCCAAATATAAATGAGGACGTTTTAGAAGCCTCGTAGAAAAAATAACTGGGCAAAATGCCCCCAAATTTTGGTGAAATAACTTTAAGTTGGGCTGGAAAAGAATGAAACAAAAAATAGAAAATGTTCAGAACTCTTGACCGATGGTAGCTGAAAGTGCAGGACTATGATAATTAACACTGACATAATTATTGCCTCAAAACCTCACATTTCTCTGGTACTTGAAGTTGTCAATAAACCTAATAAATATTGCAATATTCCAATATGTTGCATGATATTCTCGGTTTATTTGAGAATTCCTAGAAGTCGTCGCACTAACTTAACTGTTAACCAAAACACTTTTTTTGCTGTTTCAAGGTGTCTGTCAGTGTGAATCATTCTATGGAGGAAGACTCTGTGACCGTTGCTCTGAAGGTTTCACTGGTGGTAGGTGTCAACAAAGGGTCATTATCGAGCCAAACTTCACATCACCTCCTACCCGACGACCACGCCAAACTTCCACAACAGTGTCCACAACGCCATACACGACAACGACTGAAAGAGGTACTCAGCGACCAACATACAGTACAACAACAAGAAAGCAAAAATCAACGCCAAGCCTAGTTCTGTCAACGATTGCCAAGACAAGGTTTCCTCCCCTCAGAACAGGGCCTCCTCCCATCACGGTAACGCTTCCTCCCATCATGACAAGGCCTGTACCTCGTACTGAACCTAGGAGGACAACCCCCAGTACAACAATGAAGATGACTTCAACTACTGTGAAAACTACTACTGAAAAGACAACAACTACCACCTCCGCAACAACCCCAACACCAAAGGTGACGCCAACTACCACTCCGGAGCCTAAACCCACCACAGGTGAGTTCTTTTCTCTTTATTTTATGATCAGATTTATGATTATTGTTAATTGCCTCGTGATTTTAACTTAGTAAGGGATCAACAGATAATGAATTTTGAATTTCTATTGAGATACATGACACATAATATAATTATTTCGATATAAATTTATTTGGGGAACTTGTAAAACGGTGTAAAGATTGTTCACCAAGGAATTGCTGTGAGGTCAAATTGTGTGCGCAATAGAATTTTCAAATATTGTAATTCTTCATATCTATATAATACCATGGGAACCTAATTAGCGTTCCTCTGCACAAGACTATTAGATCATAATACATAATTCGCTGGTATTTTTAAAATTCAAAAGCCCTCTTACAATGAACAATTCGTAAATAATCTTGGAATAAGCTTGGGAGCGTTCGATAGTAGGAAGGTTCCGCATGAAAACTTATCTCAATTACGTAACCGTATCCGTATCTTTTTTTGTGAATTACGTCGCATTTTTATGTATACAAAATAAATTGTGAGATGAAACATTTTCCTTGATATTTAACATTACGTTTTTTCCGCCATGTTTTGCTAATCCTCTTTCTACCTTTTAACATATGTCTGTATGGATAGGTAAGACTTGCTGAAACTCCCTAGTACATGCACGTATCTTCTATTCTGGGCGGTGGTTTCCCTTCTTCATTATGTTTTCCTTTTTGGAGTGGAGCACTTTGACAAAGCCACACATGGAAGCCCATTTTAGTACTCCTTTGGGCTTCTCTTCTGGATGGGAGCAAGCACTTAAGACTCCGCCAACCCCACCCCAACCTCCACCCACCTCTCAATGGTTAACACGTTACGTACATGACTATGCCATTTCACCCGTGTGAACCTTTTTCTCATTCATAGGTCGAGACATTAATAGCGTACGTGAACCAGACGTCGGGCCCGTTCGCGGACAAACTGGCATTGGTAAGTAAATTTTCATTTTAAGTTGTTAACATAGTGAAATGTTATGTTGTGAGAGGAATATTTGTGATGTGTTCCAGGGAAATGAATCACAAGTCGCAAAATGATATTTTCCAAAGTGAATGATTTATTTGTTATCTCATTGTTGGAAAGGGGACGGGGTACGGGGGGGGGGGGGAGCTGGATAGCGCGTTATATATGAATAGATGTACCAGATTTTAAGACAGTGTATGGAATATATCCTTGTGTTTCGAAGGTCATCCTATGGAATAGGCTACATTTAATTACTTTACTGGTACTTGCCCACCCAGAAATATTGCAAACCCTTTTTCAAACATAAATATATCAAACATGAAATACAATAGAAACACTTAGAAATTCCCAAATCTTTATTTTGCGACTTGCGACTCATTTTGCTGCCACACATCATATATGTGTATCAAGTCATTGTCTCCAAGAGATGTGTATAGGTTGTTTAATATGAAAACGTATTCATGAATATAAATCGTGAGGATGATGTTTATGTAGTAATATAGAAGTGTTATTGTGACAGGTGACGGATACGCGTTTTTACATTGAAATAGATAAAAAAAATACTGGCCTTTGATAAATAAAAAATAGTAGTATGCACTCCCAGCGGATAAAACGTCAACCTGCCATCTACCTTCGAGGTCCTTCTGACATCTCTATAGGGCCATTGAAGGAGTCGATAAGGAAAGAATGATAGTGGGACTAGCTGGAATTTAAAATGGAACGACATAACGATATATATGGACAGAACACTAGAAAGAAATTCATTACAAAATCGCACTGACATTGAGAGCAACAGAAAGAGGGACAGGGGAGAGGGAGACAGGAAATGGGAGACAGGGAGTATAGACATTTTGTGTTAGAGTAGAAAGCAAAGAGTGAATCATTTATTTGCCTATATAAGATGCTATCAAATTCAACTGACGTAGGCATGGTTTTGTCTACTTGTAAAGGGATTAAAAGGATGTCCTAAATGTAGCTTGGTTGGTGGGCGTTGGGGAATATTGCCTTAAGGCCCCCTGATCAATAATCCTCAAATTTGTGGATTATTGATCAGGGGGAATATTGTCCAGGGGGGATAATTTCCGAGGGGCCCAAGGTCCGGCTAAGGTGATCGGGGGGTTATGATGTACATTGACGTTGTTTGTTCGTTTAAATATTTTATTCTATCTCAGCATTATGTTTTCTCAGAGGGATAGTACATCTAGATAAAGGTTACAAATAGCATTTGCTCTGTAGAAAAACATGACGTAGTTGAATAAAATAGAATAATATCATAAATCAGATCAATTGGAGTTTATCAAATACGAACCAACCAGGTCATTTAAGCTAACAATTCTGTTTCCGTTTACTTGTATTATGATGAATAAAAAGTGAAGCAACGTTCCTTACTGTGCACTTTCCCTTACCCGTCCTCCCCCATGATACACTGAGTGACTCAAGATTAAATAACGGTGATTGATTCAAATTTTAATGTACAAATCGTTAAATACATCATTGGCCTATGTACAAAAAAGAACCACAACCCACTGGGCAAGAGGTTGCTTTAATTACAATCTGTATCATTCAGCTATTGTTAACTCCTTAATTACTTAATTACTTTTGCACCAAATTAGTACGTTGCCCTAATTAGTACTGCGGATCACTAAAAGGCCTTTTGAGCACACTGTATCGGATCGCTAAATAGAAAAACGTGCTCTTTTATGACAGTTCTAAATACTTTTTCATTTTCAAAATGTAAAAGAAATGGGGGGTGTCATCGCACTAAATTGTTCTTTCACGGCATCTTCGATTCCCACTGCATGAAACAATGCTAAACTGCAAGCTGATTGTGCAGTATATTTAGTTTTGTCAGGAACGAATATAGCACTCATTTGCAAGAGCAAGGTCGAACTTATCAAAATCTGTTCTCTGATAGAATAAAAAAGGATTATGTTTCATCATTCCCAAAGATACAATAAGTTAGAACTTGTTGCTAAATTGTTCTTTTATGGCATTTTCGATTCCTACTGCACGAAACAATGCTAAACTGCAAGCTGATTGTGCAGTATATTTAGTTTTGTCAGGAACCAATATAGCACTCATTTGCAAGAGCAAGGTCGAACTTATCAAAATCTGTTCTCTGATAGAATAAAAAAGGATTATGCTTCAGCATTCCCAAAGATATAATAAGTTAGAACCTATTGCCAGTGGAAAACTATACTCAAAATCACACAAACACACACAGCAAATGCCAAATACCATGCACCTATTTGATGACAACTGAATCCGGATGAAGTACGTTAACCTGTTTTTTTTCCAGATCATCTAACTATGACGATTGTCCTACCTTCCATCGAATGGGATGATGATTTCATTAACAGACTGTCGGATGATTACCAAAATCTAGTCAAGGTTGTCCAAGTAGATGTAAGTAATTTATTCAAGAAGAACGTTTTGACAGGGGATATTCTTTCTAATAGGGGACTTGCATGTCCGCCATCTTGGATCTTGATGGGATTATGGGGGTTGTATGTCAGGTAAAATTGATAGAAATCATGCCATGTTCAGCATCTTTCTCATGCAGTTGGTTTATAGATCATTATATGGAATACAATATTGGTGAAAACATGCATGCAATTTTCGATAAAAATGTTAGGTAAATATTTCAATGTCAGACCTGAACTGAATCTATCTGAATCTATGCACAGACATGAGCAGTGACACATGCAAATTCCCTATTGAATGAATGCCTTCCATTGATGAGAGATCTCGGTCTCGTAACCCCTGCATTAATTGTAAGCACAAAAGTAAATTGAGTCAAACTAATTTGCGATTAGATATCTATATGTATTCATATAATATCTTCAACAAACATTTATAAAAGCCATGCCAATCTCGGATTTGATATACAGAATTACTTTTCTTGCAGCTCGACGCCCTGTATGCCGGAACATATGTGAAAACAGTAGAAATTCTCAGATTCCGGTATGTGAAATTTAATTCAGATAAGTGTACCGCATTATCGATATGACTTACACAGCAATAGGTTTTAGCTGGCTGCTTTCGGTTTCCAAAATAGGCTATACTATTTCGTAAAATGTTACCTTAACAAATCCTAAAGGGCCTAGTCCACTAAGCCGATTCTCATGCTATTCTACAACCTCAGGCATATTTTGAGATATCATATTTGAAAAGATGAGAGTGGATTCCAAAGATGGTAAACATTAGGACATACACTTATTACAGACAGATTAACTAAAAAGTTGGTTGAAGGAGCGTGAATATTGCACAAGTTGCGTAGCAACGAGTGCAATATTCTGAGTGACCGAAACCAACGAGTTAGTTAACAGATTTATTATACATGCTTTCAATCATGAAAATAGAAATAATCTAGTCACAATTTGAATTTTACCGGTAATCTTAGCAAAAAAACCCACATTGGTTGCCATGACAACACCACGTAAATCACAAGTGAAATAAGCACTTTGCGTAAATCACTCTAGATATGTTGTTTTCAGAGCAATGCGTGTATACATAATAAATTACTTTAGATACAAGTATTACATTACCTCTATATAATTTTATACGTCAAAACAAAAATGTTAGTGATACTATCTTGATCTTGAGCTCACGCACAGTACTAAAGTAGTTAGATATACTCCTCAGAAACATAGATATAGGCCTATTCAATAGAGAGTTTTGAAATGTGGCACCTGTATTCATATTACTACCAGTGCTAAGCTCCCTAAAAATGAGATCATTCCAATTCAGAGATCTTGTGAATAAATCACTTTGAAATATATCAATTTTGTGACTCATTTTCCTGTAACACACATGACAAATGTTTATCTGGTGACAATGCTTCATGTTTCTTCGATAAAGTTATAGTTATATTGTTTCGTAGGAATATTATAATATGCTGTAATTTCCTTAACAACATGCAAATAATATATATTACAAAACCATTTGTTTTATGGTTTATGGTCAATTAATTACTCCCTCATAGTTTCATAAATGATATTTTGTACGTGTTACCAATGTTTGATTTCGGTCGCAATCTCCTGCAGAAAAAACTTTTGTAAAAGAGACTGGCTCCTACTAGCTTTATGAATTTTGGAACAAGGAAGGTTTATTCAAGATTAAGTTCACTTTTATCATTAGTTAAATAATTATGTTTTAGATTCTTTCAAAGAAGGACAAGTTGTTCCTTCGTTAGGTAATTTATTCCACAGTACTGGGAGCTGTGTGTTTGTGTGGAGGTGGGGAAGGGAGACATTTTCCCGTTTATATGCCCCGAACGTTTATAAAGACTTATTCTAAAGAGTTCCCAGGACACATTCCTTCCTTATTTTTCAACGTTTAAAACTCATAACACGACAATAAGGCTAATCTTTATTTCCAGGAATGGTTCCGTGATTGTGGAGTATCAGTTACGTTTTTCTCAGGCCGTAGGCGATCAATATGCCGTGATGATCGAGTGTCTTCTCTCTGACAAAGAAAATAAATCGTTGGATAAAATGTCTATAAAGTACAAGATCCCTAGCCAAATCGGTAGGTATATATTATCTCGATATATGAGGCACTCGAGTGAAGGAAATACATGTATAACTGTCGATATGTAATGACATGAAAAAAACTCCTTAATTTTACCATTTTTCCTAGATGTTTAAATTGCATCATTGAATCTGATCATCATTGAAGCAATAACATGATAATGGAACGGGGAATCCGGCAGGAAATAAATTTTAATTTAAATTTCCCGTTACCACATACCATTTTTCAATTTCCTTCCCTTATGTGGGAGCGATGTATTGGACATCTGTCTCCTGTTGAAAATATGCCACCCTTGCAAGTGTACCATTTACTCTTTCAGATGACAGGTGCAGAAATAGGGATCAACGCTGCATGAATAGAGGAACGTTAGGGAAAAGTCCCAATGGCATTTACTACTGCACGTAAGTCATGTGGCTCAGCTAAAACGCCGGGGTGTCACATCAATAAATGACCCCATCGAAAAGACGAAAACCTACCCTGGGGTCGATATTCGGCCCACCCTATCAGAAAGTGACCCAGTCATTTATGTAGGGTTATAAAGACATACTTCTTATCCAATATTGAGATTTATATTATAGTGATCCTTTAGGTTCTCCACGAGATGTTATAGTGGATTGTGTTAGGAGCTGTAATATGCTACTCGAGTGCACTCGACTGTTATCTGATCTTTATTGTATAAATGACAGTGATGTCGGAAGCAGGGGGGGGGGCACAGGGGCCATGCCCCCCCCCCCCCCCACCAATGAAAGTGGGGGGCCAGAGTATACTTTGACCCCACACACACACACACTATTTCCCTTATAAACATTTTTAAAATGCTGAAAAATCACCTTTTTTTCCCACTTCCCAAATGCAAGTTAAATTCTGTGCAACAACCTGCAGCCATACCAGTCCACTGCTTGGCACACTGCACCAATCTTGTTCTACAAGATATTTCCAAGAAATGTGATCCCATATGTGTAGCTTTAGAAGCTGGGTTCCACTGGCCAGCTACTACTCCCACTACTCCTCCCACTACTTTAACTGTCTATTGCTCCTGCTCCTTTAGAAGCGGGAACAAGCAACTGAAAGTAACTGGAATACGTGCTATTGCCATCTTTCTTCCACCACTACTTCGACCGCTAGTCAGAAATTTGAGCAGACAACATTTTATTTTCACATGGAAATGAACGCATCAAGTAACGTGAGGACTAAGATAGAGTGGACCAGTGCCCCGCTTCAGCTCTCGCTACTTCCCATTACTTCAGCAACAAAGTAGCGGCCGTTAAATATCTAGCATGTTTGATAGTAGCGGGAGCAAAAAGCCAAAAGAAGCGGAAATTAACGTGGCTATGTAGCAGGACCCAATATAGCACCCATCCCCATTACTCCCTAGTTACTGCTCCCGCTTCTTTGATCAAGAAGCGGGAGGAGAAGCGGGAGAAGTAGCGGGGCAGTGGAACCCAGGCTTAAATCTAGCAAGAGACCTGATAAAACTCATTTGTAATTCACCTGTTCGAACCCACCTTTTTCGAGAATCAAAGAAGAACATGAACAAGATAGTGAAATTACAAATCCAGCAATCATACCTCTTTGCCCAACTAGATGGACTGTCTGTACAAGAGCTTTTGACTCAATTCTGAAGAACTATTCAATAATTCTTGAAACATTTGAGGAGATAGGATCACCAGCAAAGAATAAAATATGGTTCCAGAGCTAAGGGGCACTTTGTGCTGATGGGAAAATTCAATGTTTACTATGGATTCAAACTCTGTCACCTGGTTTTTGCTGCATCAGAACAGGTATCACTTGCACTCCAAGGGAAAGAAACAAATGCACAGGAGGCAATGAATACTGCGAAAAAAGCAAGGACATATTATCAAAACCTAAGGACAGAGGAACAGTTTGAAAAATTTCATAATCTTGTTGAGGAAGAGGCAACACAATTGCAACTAGAGGAACCTGTGCTTAAATGGAGCAGGAGACCTCCAAAGAAAACTGATGATCGAAAAATGATCAAAATTTTTTTATATCGATATTTCAATGTGTTCCCAAGATCGACTCTGTATAGAAGAACTTTTGTCGCAAGGACCCTACCAAGTTACACTGATTAAAATTTATTACACAACTCTAGCCTCATTATTAACGCCGTTATCACTGAAAAACACCTCTAGCCAATGAAATTGCTGCATTCACGTTGTTGATAAGTAACCATGGTTACCCAAGCTGCACATTTTTAATATACCCCCCACAAAATATCAAGTCAACCATTCCCTGAAGAAGGATCGCCACAAATCCGAAACGTTGGAATCACAACTCAAAATTTATATCTAACATCTGAATAAAAATCACCTAATAAGAAATCGCTTAGGTTATAGTTTTGGTGTTCTCTCGACTTAAAATTGATGATGGTTCAGAAGGCCAATATTTTCTCTTAAAGAACTGTTTCATCAGCAGTACTTTGAAGTCCTTGAACTTATAATTTCTTAACTCCAAAGAAGATTTGAGCAAAAGGAAATGGCTGTTGCAGCTGAGGTAGAAAGGATTATTATTGGAAGTGCAAATGGAGTTCAGGGTATGGAATTAAGCTCAGAGGTGAAGGAACTTTACCCAAATGATATTGACTTCACAAAACTTACATTTCAGCTCAAAATGCTCCCTATCCTTGTGCAAGAGCACAATATCAAAAAGGTCACCAGCATGTCCATAATCGCAGGCATCATAGGTGAAGCATCTCCTGTTGCACAGAAAATGATGTCTGAGGTCAACGTATTGCTCACCATATACCTCACTATTCCAGTTACCTCAGCTACATCAGATAGGACCATTAGTATCCTAAAGAGGATAAAAACATATATTCTCCATATATCTCCAAAAATCCTGAATAATGCTTAGCTGTTCTATGCGATGCTATGAAATATTATATTGATCGCTTTGATCTCATGCATGAGATCAAAGTGATCCATATAATACTTCATAGCATCGCATAGAATATTTCATAGCATTTGATATAGAATATTTCATAGCATTTGATATAGAATATTTCATAGCATTTAAATTTATAAATTTAAATGCACATCAGCAGAAGTACTTCGGGACCTTTCAATAATTTTCTAATGAAAGTCTGAACATTTGAAGAATTTGTTGAGTCATTACTATAGTACTTTACATTTCAAAGACATAGAAGGAATTCCAGGAATTTCTGATTGACATTGACATGATTTTTCACTAAGGCACTTTACCTTCAAAAGTGTTCATATGAATGTTAGCAAATGTGGGGAATCCTTTAATACGTTTTTGCTAATTATGACAATATCAGCACCCTAAAAAACTGTTGTTTACATTAGTGACTGATAAAAAACACAGACCTTCACAATCACGCAGAGGAAAGAGTCAGTCTTGTGTAGACTTTCCCTTTTCATGTGTGGGACAGAGTTGCCCCCCCCCCTCCCCCCATGTTCAAATTGCTTCCTATATTGCTGGGTTACGTAACCCCTAACTGTTTATAGTCATGACAACGTGTTGGTGTTATATATCACCTCCTCTTGCACCACTATAACTGTACTGCTGTTTATTCCAGGTGCAATAAAGGTTTCGGTGGAACAATGTGTGAGACAAACGACCTGCAGACTGTGGAGTCAGCAGCTATTGCAGGTGTAGGTTTCTTCCTCCCCATCATCGGCCTCCTCCTGCTCTGTTGGTTTATCCGGATGAGACGGAAGAATGACAACCATGGGGACAGCAAATCTAATCTTGTCAATGGATATGATACTGGGTATGGTTTTTATGACTCATATATATCTCATTTATATCAACTGTATCAATTTGATGTTTTTTGTTATGGCGGCAGTCACTGTGCGGTGATGTTTCGAAGACAACAATAGGGATAACGAGTTAAATATATTACCCATGCGTTATGTGTGATATGTTACAGAAACAATCAGTCACAAGTCGCAATAAAAGGATTTTGAGATATCAACATATTTGAAAAGATTGGATCCAGTGGATTCCAATGGTGGTAAATAATATAATATAATTACCTCTATTGGTAAAAAAAAGTTAGACACATTTCTTGATGGTCACTCACTATATTCATGATAATATCGGGTGTCCTGAAATTGTATCGCAATAAAATCTCTTTTAAAAAAATGAGTAGTAAAGTAGTTAAATATACTCTTTAAGATAACCTCAGATATGCATATATATTCAATACCCAATCTTGAAATTTGGCGCATATAAATGCTACTAGCAGCGCCATATACCCCCCAAGAATGATAATATTGCAACAATGGGATCTTATGAATGAATCACTTTGAAAAGTATCGATTTTGCGACTTATGACTCATTTCCTGTAACACATCATATTTGAAACTTTTGAAGGATTTTGATTAATTATTATGATAGGTCCGGCCTCAACAACTCTTAATCCCATCCTTCATTGGTACATGTCTTGTTGGCTGCTTTTTAGTTGTATATGGTTTAAATTGAAATAACTTTATTCTAGAGGATGTCATCTTCGGCAGAGTTGACATATAGCTCTCAGTATGGATTGATTCTTAGGACCTTCTACAAAAACAAAGACATTTTAGCTATAGACAATAATGCTGTATTAGCATTGTTTTAGGCAAAATAGTTTGACTATTTAATAAAGATCGGGATTATAGCTAATACACAAAAATGTCAAAATAATTGAATTGGTGATCTTTTCTATGCATCTGTTTACATCTCAGCCTTGTGCAGTTATAAAAGTATATTTATAGTAAGTTTATTTAAGTATATTATGAACTATAGAAAAACGTATAGTGACACTCTCTGAAATTAGAGTTAATCACTATAAAAAAAATACAGGCAAAGCATATTCTCACATAATCTGCGTTGGCACTCATAGCAATGATCCATTAATGCTCACATGGCAGTGCAAGATTAAGAGATTCAGATTTAGAGTGAGCGTCCGTTTGCCAGAAGCTCACTGTAATTTTACAATGACTGACTAATATTATTTCGCACAGTGTAGTTTTGCCACTCAAGTTGATACGCACAATTTGTATTGTGTGATGCATTGGGTGACAGGGAAAATATCTCTTCACACCAACCTCTCGCTGTATTCCATATAAATCTACGTCACAGCTACACTCACCATGCGATATATACCCTTTGTCTTTTGCGTCGATCGCCGTTCAAAGCTAATGAACTGACGTGTCTTTCTTGGCTCCATTTACCTTAATTAAAAAGAACAGTAAGAATCCTTCCGCAGTCGTTTCCAATTTCGTTCTAGGATATTGGAACATGTCTAGTCATGACAAGCAAATGTCACTCAACAACAAAAGAACAAATATCACTTGTTTTTAGATTATCTCGTCACGTTGATTCATGACAATGGCGTTTTTTAAAATTTAATTCCAATCCTATCTTCACTAGAGCTTTGTTTCAAACGAATCTAATTTTGTTGGACTGCCGTGTTTCCTCGGAGTACCTACAGTCTAGGCTTAGAGTGTTAAGAGTCCTTCCAAACTGAGGGAAAGCGTCTCGGTCTAAACCGCAAAATCCCATTATAATCTAATTAGGATGCCTACTCCAGCCCTGTGAAGCAAGTAGCGCATTAGGCGTCCAATCACTGACATACCATTCTTATCTGATCTGAGAGGCTCTGAGCCTATAGACTGTACACATTTCTATAAAAATATCTTTGCTAATTATTAAGATACGATGGTCATCGGATTATTTATATTATTTATATCATAGACGCAATTGATACATTGTTTGTCTTTTATTTCTTTTATTGTTATCAATTAATGTTAAGTGTTATTTCTTTTCAACGGTATCAATGACCTCAAATAATTCAACCCCTAGTTCCTCGCTCATTTCCTTCCAGATAAAAGTATTTGCATGCTAACATGTTTTGCCCTGGAACAAATGTAAACAATTATCATAGATTTTACAATGTTTTTGACCTAAACAGATTTGACAAACCAGTGAAAGGATTTGATGAAATTGCAAGTATTTAAATTATCTGCCACACAATGGATATCTAGTCGACACGTGGTAGTGGGACTTGGTAGATGGGTTGCGGTGGTACCAAGGCGGCTAGCTTATACAATATTATATATAATATATATAGGCAAATCCCGTAGCCCCCTGGGTGGTCTGACTTTTTCAAACAACCATAATAATACAGTAATGTCCATTCATACTACTAGTACGAATGCATAGGGATGACTGGGATAAACAGTGCCGACCATAATTATTATTCTTGGAAGTCGGCTACATTTAATGGTTTTGGCCTATGTCCTATATCTATGATAACAGTTAAATCTTGTTAACAGTTATTAATATTAATTAAACTAAAGTCGACTCAACTAAACAAACCATGATGTTGAATTTTCGTAGTTTTTGTTTATTATTTGGCGACCATTTTTATAAATATTATTGATAATTCTTGTTAATCTTAATCGAAGAGAAATAATTTTTAGACCGACAGCTCCCTTAATTCATTCTGTATTGGTGATATTTGATTCATCGTTTTTAATCCAAACTCGGAGAAGAAACTTTAAGATGCTTGTACCTGGGTACCCGTATTTTGATTAACCTTTCATGGGAAATCGGGCAAAGCATGTTTGCCAGTTTCAGGAGGTTACGAACTAACAATGGTCTTTATGCCTCTGATTAGAGTTATTGGAAATGTTTAATGCAAATGACCCCAGCTGATGCCAAATGTCACGTGTCACAGAAAAAATGAGTCATTCGTCGCAAAATTAATATTTTTCAAAGTGTTTACCAAATGTCAATACTGTATTGAATATATTTAAGCATATCTAAAGTGATCATAAGGAGTAGGCCTACATTTTACTACTTTACTAGGAATTGGTCATCAAGAAATATAGCTTACGTTTGTTCATGCCTAAACAAATAATACTTATTAGATGTCCTAATGTTGACCATCATTGGAATCCACTTGGTTTCATCTTTTCTAATATGATGATATCTAAAAATCAAGTCTTTTCGACTTATGACTCATTTTTCTCTAACACCTCCCATATGTCATCAATCGATTAAACAAAGCTCCCAGTAATCGCTGGGAGACACGGTTTGAAGGAAGTCTATTATGTTCGAAGGAAGTCTTTCACAGAACGATATCAATAGATATATTAAATGGGTGGTTTACATAGGGAACGAAAAATGCGAGCAAAAATAAACAGTGATGGAGTATGAATATGTAGTAAGCTTGATTACATAATAGGTAATGTAATATTTTTCGGCATATACGCTCTTCTATAGGCACAAGGGCACGAAGGTACGGGAATTATAGTAAGCTCATAAACCATCCCATGGGAGCTACAAATGGGTCAGATCTTCAGAAAATGTATAATCGGCAGATGCACGCATTTAGGAAACTTTGCTACATTAAACTGTAAAATGGTCAATACTAGGTATATCTGAGTATATTTGATATTGCTTTGATTCAGACGGTCGGTTTGGTTAAACTGAATTTTGGACCTGATTTATGTCTTAAATTTTGGTTATTTGAGAGGATTGAAGACGAATTGTACATTTTCTGGCGATTTCACCCAAATACACGTGTAGCGGAAAAAGAAATGGTTGAAAATTAGGACGACTACGCCCAAAATTAATATAAGATCCACGACTACTGGAAAGATTCGTATTCTAGCGCCCACGTGCATGTTTTCCCTATTTTCAAATAGTAGCTGTCTGCTAAAATGATTACCGAGTTTCATTTCAAACTTGTAACATTATCTTTTAGTGTTACGTCCGTCTGTATTCGAAATATAGCTCAGGGGTGTTTTGCTGGTGAATTGAAACAGCTCGACTAGTCTTTTTAGGGGATGCCAAATAAATATTATCGTGTTAAATAATGGCCGTGTCTTTTGAGTGAAGCATTTACGTCAGCGACAGAAATCGAATACCTATACTCTCCGTTTGATCATGCCAGTAGTGATACCTTAAAGTTCTAGATGTTTTCCCCGTCGACGAAGGCGAATCATAATTCTAAATAGCGTCAAATTATTTAATAATTTAAAAAAATGTTGGTGGTGGACTAATCTCTGTGCCTTGGATAAGATGCTGAAAGTGCATGGAGTGTGGACTTACCAAATGTATCAATGAACCGACATGATTATAATGGATGATATAGCAAGGTTCTGAATGTGAACTAAAGCATCCAAAGTAGAGTAAGGGTGATGGGTTCATCGGGCAATAATATGTAATATTACCAAAACACTGTTTATTTTCAGGGCGATACTCGTGTTAATATTGATAATAATCAAGGTATTCTCCATCCTATTACAATCTATACACTTCCTAGAAATCGAATACTGTGTATTAAGTATGATCATGGATATTAGATTCAGCAGTGATATCGAATGTTATAATTGGAAAATTTATTATTTTAAATTCAGGGAATTAGTGGTTACTTATGTATTTTTATTGCGATCCAAATCATACCACCTTAGGGAGTGTATACATAAACATATTTTTCGTCATGGCTGAACTTCGGAAAGAACATGCATATCTAATTTAGGACCCATGTTTCGGACCTACCTGCAATGCATGGTCTTTTGGAAGTACGACTAAGGTGACATAAAACCACTGTTACTATATATATATCTTTACGAGGAGAGAATATAATTAAAGCTAATTACTCTCTTATATTTTTATATTACAGTACCGTTAGCTTCCAATATCAGGGTATGGACGGAACCAAATCTAGCCAGCCAACGAGTACAGCCGATAAGAAGAAGAATATAGCGGACTATACTGAGGACTATGTCAACCTCGGCCATTAATTAACCAGGAGGGAAATATTACATGCTAGTACATGGAATCTTACAGACATTCGTATGATGTGAAATCGGTTTCAATATCGCCTATATGAGCGGCACAGTAACTTTCACACAAAATGTTGAGTTTGTGTCAGTTGAGAACTGTATT
The DNA here is from genome assembly GCA_942159475.1 of Sthenelais limicola. NCBI lineage: Eukaryota > Metazoa > Annelida > Polychaeta > Phyllodocida > Sigalionidae > Sthenelais > Sthenelais limicola. Next base: position 36,965,403 of record OW804098.1, read on the forward strand.
TAAGATATCCCATGATGAGCGATGTTGTTCCTGCTCACTCTGATGTTCTAGAACTGATAGCTACAAAATTGGACTAGCGACAATGAAAGCAGGGAATTAGAAAAATTATATTATTATCAAACATCATACATCCAAATCTCGGGATAGATTAAGCTAGATTTATTCATTTATCGATATTTCCAGACCAGAAAAGCAACTGATAGCGGTTACCAAGACGTCGAAATTTTAATTAATTAATTAATTCGTTTAATTAATGTTTTTTCATTTTTAAAGGTGCTCTGTATTTTTAGAATTAAACGGTTGAGAATGTAAGCGTGAAAGGTAAATGCCTGTGGTATCAAATGTAATTAGTATCTAATGGCCAATGACAATTGTTGTCATTGTACAGCTTATTGGAATTCTCGAATATTTTAGAATGGTATTCTACCATATGAAAAGATACGTGAGGTATCCATCCTTTCATTTTATCAAAGGTTTCCTGGTGAAAGTTCTACAGTCTAGATCTGATCCCGATGTAAATCTATTCTGGTACTCTCCTTACTTTGATTTGAAACTTCAAGGCCAAAGCTAACCTAACAATGAGGCGGTTCTAAAACCACAAAATTATAAATTGTAAGATTTGACATAGTGGAACATATTATATTATCTTGCTACTCACCAGTTCAGTACAATAATTAGCCCATATCTCTGGTCATTTGGAGTATGATTGTGATTTATCCGTCAGTCATTATGGAATATGTGTTGTATGATATTTGAGTGTATCAATATGGAATATTATTTTTAGCTATTTGAATGTATCAATATAGACAATTTTTTGGCTAGCCAAAATCCTAAATATTACTAGTATACAAATGTGTGAGACCACATTCAAACTCTTGGGGTATGTCTTTTTGTAATTATTGTCAAATTATATAGTTAAATAGTGTTCTATATATATCGACTTTTTTTTATTTCATTTGATTTAGTACATGTGTGCTTGTTATCCTCAGTATGGACTTGGAATGACTCTGTAAATGCAATCAAAATAATTCATCGATATACTGCGCAAGTATCCAGATACATGTAATTGTATACCATTAAGAATCTGAGTACAATATGCTCACAATTCAGACCTCGCCCGTTCCTATTTGAATACAACGATCTTGGATATAAGAACATGGTGTCAGAGCGGCCCATGCACATTGGCCGCGAGACTCTCTAATTTGTATGGTATTGGTCATATTTAATTACAAATAAATTTAATAAATACATCAACCCTGGTCCCACAAGATTAATTTTCTTCTTATAAGACGATGAGTAGTACATTAGTACACACAAGTCAGACACATCAAAACAACAAAACAATTATTATAATTATGTTTAACTCAGAGCCCCATTATGAGGAACCCTAGCAATTTGCGGTCCAGACATACTTGATTACATAAGATCAGCAATGCACGGAACGAACCTGGTCTGAATTGCAGAAAGCGTCCCATGAGTTATTAGATCTTTTGTGGGTTATTAGATCTTTAGCCTACGCAAAAATAGAAAATGCGTAGATAGATAGGTATTAATTGATGGTTCAGTAATTGATTGAAAAGCAAATACATGTTTGACCAGATTTCCTTGAATCTTTACACCTGGGTGCTTAATCCTTAAATTTCTTTAAAAGGTGCTTTAGTGTCTTGTTTGCGGATGTATATATGGGTATTTCAATGGATGGATGTATTTTGTCACATGTCTGTATCTTATACATATATGATATATAATTCAATATATAATTCAATCTACACAATCATACTTATCTTAACAGTAATGGAGATACTTCCTATATCGTATATGTAGATCATAATAATGCTAATTCACGTAAATACAGTCATATTAACCAATACGTCAAACGGAAAATCATTCATAAATTAATGCTCAAGCTTACGTAGGTTCTTATTCAAAAAGCCTGAGTAACAAACACTTCCTGCCAGTTTCCATGTACATATTGAATGGAAATTTCCTTCACCAGGCTTTATACTAAATAACTGCAAGATATGCAAGAATGTCATTATCTTTGCAATTCGGGATTTTATTGTATTCGTTTTTTGTCATTACCGATTCTCACTTGCATGGCCGGTATCATTCTGTTGTTGTGTAAGTGTGTATAATTACCGCGCACCATGTGTTCCACAAATCTACGGGCACCGAGTTTTTAGGGAGACTTGGAGGGAGACATATATAGATTATTCAATAAAATATTTTAACAATGTATTTATGAGTTTGGTATGCAGAACACAATGTGTTCCGGGGCAGAACCCAAATGTTCTCATGGGGCATCCATGTAGAAGGAATGCGAGAGTCACGTGCGTCGATTAAGTTGGGGGGATTTGCATGTCCGCCATATTGAATCTCGATTTACATGGAATTATGGGAGTTGTATGTCAGTGTCCTCATATAAAACCTATATATATAGAGAGAAATCATGGAATCATTTTCTCATGGAATATTTAAGGATGATCGCGGGTATTTCCCAATTGCCAAAAAACGGAGGTAGCCTCCTTAACAGTTATCTCATGTAGGCCTACATGTTTCCATAAAACAAGATTTGATCTTTGCCATCATGCATTTGGTTTCTATAGATCATTTTACAAAACCTGACATGACATTAGTGAAAAGATCCTTGCATTTTTCGATAACAATGCTGCTAAATATGTTTATGTCAGATTTGTAAGATGTAAGTTAATACACAGGAGATAAGCCTTGCTGTACCCGTTTCCTAAGTGTTATTTCTGCATGCCGAGGCCTACCAAAGAGCAGCCATTTAAGTTACTGTCTTTAAATGCTATAAACTATATTGACGGGGGATCAATATCTCCTCAAAATACCATTTGGTATGAAGCAAGCCAGCTTACGGAAATGGACAAGATAAGAAAGATTCATCGTGTGCTTATCGATTGCAGACATTCCTCAATATGTGGGTTTATTTGAACCACAAGCTCGCGGTTCTCAAAATCTACTACCATACTACCCACTACATTAAGAAATGTACTTAGTATTTATATTTCTCAGCAGAAACAAAATGTGTAGAGCCGCCGATTGTACATTTTACGACGACCTGGCCCATAGGTAAACTTATTTGCTTGGATTATTATTATGGGTTAACAACATTTCCTTCAACCAAATTGCGCCGCATGTGTTGCATAAAATATACCGTGAACCACATTGTTCAGTCAGCCTTCCCCAACACCGGGGCTTTTTTTATTTCTTTGCAACAATTAATCTTCCACAAACGGTGTACGGTACATCAACTCGATCGTTATTAGCTTCCTTCATTATGCTCTTTTTACCCTACTCCAACCAGACCGGACTGCTTTCTCCAACGTTATACAAAGTTTGCATAAAGGGTTCACACCTATTAGTTAAAGTCGTTCATACTCGACGTGTTGAAAGAACTGCACTATCCCTGAGCATTATAAGACTTTGCATTAGCATTCTTAGAAACATTCTTTGTAACGACCCGATGTTCGTTTGAGGAGGAAAATGATAAACAAGAGACACACGTCTAATATTATCAGTGGCGGTACCAGGGGGAGGAGCCTGGGAGGCACCGGCCCCCCTAGACCCATTAAAATGTCCCCTGTGCCCCCCTAACTCAGAGGGCAGAGGGCCCCTAAATTCCTGATAAGGGCCCCTGCAGTAGGGGCCAGATCGATGCACTGCCAGAATTTGCACTTCCCTTCAATTTCCCGAAAAAAACAATAATTAAACTGAAAACTATGTAAGATGTTTTTTAAACTTAATAATTCTTTTAACATTAAACTATATATTTTACTTGCTTCACATAATTGTATTAGATGTAAAATATGATTGTTTATGGGTGTGAGCACACTTTTCTAGTAGGGCCTGTATGCAAAAAGCAATTTGAGCCCCTGTTTAGACCCTCAGGAGGTCTTGACAGGGGGCTCAAATTTGAGATGGTTTCAAAATTGGCATTCAAACAAAATTTGTTCGTAATTTGTGCAATTCATGATTTTCCAGTTAATTCCGTTTCCCAAGAGAAAGGGGACAGTAAAATCTAAATTTTGGACAAAATAAATTTATATTCTTATGTCTCAAAACTGTCATCTAAAGGGCGTCTCTATAGAGACCTCCTCACAGGGACTATGTTAAAGATAGTCTCAAGAAAGAAAGGAAAGAAAGAACGGGTCAAAATGCGGTAGATCTGTATGATACATGGTGCAAAAAAATGGGTTATCACTTAACAGGTCAAAGACAAAATATCAGATTTTTTATACTGGACGCAAAACAGTAAAAGTAAGTTTAAACTGTGAAGGGGAAGACCTGGAAAGAGTGTCGATTTTTAAGTACCTTGGAGTAACGATCGATGACCCGTCACCGGTTAAAGATGAATACTCAAACCAGCAAAATGATTGCAAAGCCAAGTTGGGCATTATCATGTATAAGTAAGCCTAGAAAATATATGAATGGAGAACTCTGCTGGACCCTATGTAAAACTTATGTGTTATCATTATTGGAATATGCTGAGCCTATGATAATGAACACTAACGTTGGTCCTAAAAAAAATTTGCAAAAGATATGTTTTAGAGCTTTGCGCTTAGTATTCAGTAAGACAACCAAAAAGGAGCTTCTGATTAAAAGGAAAATCCTACCTTTAAGTCAAAGGAGAGACATAGCGCTATTGGAAACTCTGTACAGAAAAAGGGATGTATATTTGGAAAATAGAGATTACAACAAAACTTGAGAGGAAAAGGAGGACTTACTTTTAAACAATTCCTTCCGAAGTCAGAAAGAATGCGGAGAAGCGCATACTATAGAAGCATTTCTCTATGGAACTCATTAAATGAAGGGATAAGAAATTGTGAAGACCAGGATAAGTTCTCAGAACTGGTATAAAGAGTCTGTACTGGTCTAACTCTGTGAATGAGGATGAAACAGAATATTGATGTGAGAGGTGATTTTTTAGATGATTCCCGTTTTTCTTTGTAAAGTCCTTGTAAGGACTAGGCGATTAAATTGTGAGACAGTCTTTAAGATATTTAAAGTGAATTAATGATGATGTAGCCGGAAGGAAAACGTCAATTACATGCGTGATTATTGTACGGCCTTCAGTAATAAAAAAGAAAGAAAAAAAGATATATGTGACCAGCCAAGCAGAAAGGGGACTCCAGGGCCAAATTTGGGTTTATTATAGATTCTGAATCTGCATGTCCTCCTGAGTCAATAACCGAAAAAAATAGTTGAAAATTCCCAGAATTTGCCAAGATATGGTTTTTTTTGTAAAGTTATGTCAGTTTTCAGTAGATGACCTCAAATAGGTTGGGGGAGTGACTCATTTTCCTGTGACACATCACATGTACAAAAAATAAATATTAAAAATATTTTTTTAAAAATGACAGGGATGTACAGAAGGGGAAATGAGCATCATAAAAATGAAAGAATTTTGTTGATACTCCAACAATTAGTGAAGTTACAGACTTTCAAAGTTACCTCCCTCTCAGAATTACTAAACATTTCTGACAGTGACGTCATGAATATGATGTGACTCCTAGCGGGAATACCAGGAACTAAAACTCCCGCGCGGAGCCTCCTTTCCCCTCGGCGGGTCACATATTTTGGCCTTCTTGTATAGATTTTAGACTACAAATTGTATGAATTCAGAGAAAATTACATCATCTCATAATGATTAAGTCGGAAATATTTTATTATGATTTTGTTGGACTTATATTTATGTAATTTGCACCACTCATGTTATGTGTCATACTGTCACAATTGATAACATTAACTGAAATTCTAAACTGGAAGTCCCAAATAACTACTCTTACCTAAAGGATGAAGTCTTCCTCATAAAAATAGCTATAGTGGTAGATACTTGGTTTGAGGTATATTTGAAGGCTTATTTTAAGTAGTGACCTATTGTTTCTTTTTCATTCATATGACCCAAAACACATAATCTTAGAACAGAAGTGAAGAAAAATGGCATTTATTTTGGATTTTACCCATGACTGTTGTTGGTGTTAACAGTATAAAGGAGCACAGTATATTTATTAATTGTGTGAATGTTATCTTCTCAAAAAATATATTAGAGGGTTGCCGTTTTCCTTAGATGACTTAAAGTAGTGGGGCTTTATTTCAATGTCATTAGGTAAATTAACTGTTATGCACTGCGGTGGCATTCCAAACAGGCAAATTTTGGAAGATTTTGACCTCAAGTGTGCCCCCCCTAGACCCCTCTTCTGGTACCGTCCCTGATTATTACTCTAGTTTTGCACAAGACGTGAAGACAATAGTGATTGTATTATACAGAGGTATAAAGAAGTGTGTATAAAAGAATACATATGAGAACATAGTACAATAGTACAGAGAAAGGTAATATAAAGGTTCATAAAGTACAGCTCTGTCTCTCGGTAGAACTGTTCCAGAAGCGGACGCAACCCTTGCGGCGATCATATATATATATGATAATGTCAGATGTGAATCGACCTTTCGTTGCACTGAATTGTCTTTGAAGATGTCACATGCAGAACAAGACCAGCATCAGTCCATTCAATATCCTTTCGTCTGACAGTATGGGAAGAGTTGGGATCTGGTACAAGGTTTGATTTCCTCAGCAATGAACGAAAACTCAGCAATATAGCAGACCAACAGGCGAGATTATAATCATCCAACTCCAGTCTGTCATATATTTCACAAAGGTGATCCGGGGTCAGAATTAATTTTGGGACCTCAGGACAACCCAGTTGATGTTTGAGTCCAGAGAGAATCAACTTGACCAGGAAAATTTCCCTGTAATTAATATTATAACCGTAGAATTTCTGCAGATTAAGCTGACAGGAAATTATTAATGGAGACGAACTCACCAGACCAAGAACCTCACAACAGTAGACGCATCAGCAGGAACTGGTGTAGCAGCAACCAAGTCACAAAAGTACATGAACTTCCTCCATTGTGAATTCCTAGTCCTCATAGTATTCGCTGCCCAGGCATGAGCCAGAGTCGTTGCCACCTCCATATCCAGGGCCGAAACGCATGCTGCAACATAAAGAAGCATGGTCAGCCACAGGTAAAATGGAATTCCTAGCATGAACACGAGACAACATGTCAGGTAATACGTTCTCCTCCCCAGGTATATGTCGTGCAGAAATGAACAGGTTATTACAGACACACAACCAAAAAAATCGCTCTTAAAATAGTCATACAAGTGTCATTTGAACTCTTCCCCTTGCTGAGCATAAAAACGACTTGGCTGTTGTCTGAATAACATAGGATGTGTCTATCACGCAGCCTGGGAGCAAACCTTTTCAATGCTTCCCAAATAGCAATCAACTCCCACAAGTTAATATTATCATCAGATAGGGAGACGGTTGAGAAGTCCACATTCTTCCAATGCCTGTGAGAGGAAACTATACACTCAAGATCCTTAGGCAGCAGCTGGGAATTGAAGTACCCAGCACACCAGTCACCTTGACAGATAGCCCCATACCCATTCGCACTAGCATCCGCAAAAATAGCAGGAGCATTGATTAAATCATACTTGACGATAAACTTCCTCCACCATAACATGTCATCTTTGAAGTCTTGTCCGAGTTTAATGCGGTTGTTACTCCCTTTATTGCCTTTGAGCAAATGGATGATACATTGAGAGAACGTCCTGCCACCTCTGACGACCGTAGCACAGTGACAGAGAATACCACATAATCTCTGTAATTGGTGGAGAGTTGCAGTCCTTTTATCAACCTTTTATCAATTTTGTCAATCGTTGACATGTAGTCACCAGGCTGCAGCATATCCACGACACGATCAAGGCCTGTAAAAGAGAACTTTTCACATGTAGATGACTGGTAATTACTCACAGACACTTCCAGAGGCCTTCTACAGTCAGTAATTGGGCGAAAGGAAGAGGCACCCTTGGGCACAGCGCCGATGGAATGAGTACACTGGGATTCACGATGAGCTTTAATATATTTACCATCTCCAATCTCTTCCAAGAGAAGGTCCGAAATAAATTTGTAAGCGTCAGACTTCAAGGCAGAGGAGTAATTTTTACATTCATAATGAGGAACAACAGTAACATCGTCAACTACCATAAATCCCTCACTAATACCGAGTGCAACAAAGCCTCTGAGTTTAAAGTCATCTTCATACATTAACTCTTCCATCCATTTGGATAGTTTCATCTGAGACCGACAACCATTTATGAAATGCACGTCATGTATTCTATACCACGGATCGTCCAAATTAAAGCACAGATCAGATGAATCATTGACATTTACAGGCAGGGTAGGCAACTCTTTGTAACCAGGTATCTCAGGCACAACATCAGGAAATTTCATATGCATAGAGTTCATGCTCACCGAAGACAACCTATTATGATCCGGGAACAGCTGAACTGCTTCCAAGTCCAATACGGTCGCGTTGTACGATGTAAATATGCTATTATCTTTACTTTCAGGCGTAGGATAAATACACAACTGCTGTTGAAGATCCACGATATCAGGGTTAACTCTTTGTGAAACCAAGGAAGGAGAAGACAATACATTTTGCTGAGAAACACTGCCATTATCATTTTCCACTAGCGAAAAACACAAGGATGTTGTGCCGGGTCCGCCATTTTGGGAAGTCGATGGGAGGTCAAGGGTCATTTCCGGGTCATCCAACTCGCATGCTGATTGGACGACAGGCTCCAGTCATTCTGATTTCACGCGGGAGGTACAAACACTAGCCTTGTGTTGTTTTCCACAGAATCAACAGACATGTTTCCTTGAACACTTCCCATTGCATTCCTTAAAGTTCCAATAATAGCATACGTCCTCCGGGAAGTCAGCAGGGACCACCGAAAGAGATTTGGAACGTTTCTTAGCTTTCTTCTTCTTTTTATCCTCATCAGAAGCCAAGGACGAGGAAGGGGGCGTGACCATAGCACCTGGGTGTAAGGCTTCACTCAGCGATTCATGATCGGCGGTCACGAACTCTTCCAGCTCTCCCTCCAAAATACGATTCACCACCTCCCTATCATACAATACCAAGGCAGAATCCACATATGTATTCAGATGGGCATGTTTGGCAACGTAACACATATGATTAATGTAACCAGCAGGATCCTCTCCTCTCTTAAGCATTTCCTTGAGGACCCTGGTCTGGCCGTACCATAAATCACATTTATTCATCTTGGTATGGTCCATATTTTTAACCGAAACACCTTATCGCCTGAGCCCCCAGGAACACCCTCCCAACCGCCAAGGTGAGAAAGCTTACCACCGGTACCACTGGGCTTGGACATACGGGACATAGCAGCAACCAATGAATCCATTTGAGCATTTTGCTTCTTGTACTGGGCTTCCTGGGCCTTTGCAAACCTCTCAAAAAAGTCGGCACTAGAATCCAATTTAGCAGCTTCAGGATCCTCTGCATCTGCATCCGATATCGGTTGCAAATAGTTCAAATAGTCAGTTGGAGATAATCCTTTATCCTTGCAATAATCCACAGCCGCTTTAGCGTATTTACAAACGGTTTTACCACAAGGTTTTAAGTGGGACCTGTTACAACCGTTGCAAGCAGGCATTATAACCGATGTAATGTGAGCCGTCACAAACACAATTTCAAAGAAAAAAAATCTGCTCAGTTCAGTCTAGCGAGACCACCTTCAAGTTCGCTGGCTGAACGACGACTGACCCTCGTCGGCAAGTGGTGCCTGGGAATAAGGTAGCGGTGGCGCCATCTCGTGTATTAGTGGTGCATCGTCCCATATATACCTATATAGCGATATAGACAACATATATATGGTGAGTAGTATGTGGAAAGCTTTGGTGTATTCAGGCTACACTACACTTATATTAAACAGCCTTTGTCTATAAGATATAGAAACTTGCGTTTAGAAATATATAATCATTCATCATATAATCATATAATCATTATACTGCCACTCTTAACCAGTGGTATAGGAAAGGTGTGTGGTGTGTGGGGCAGGGGGGCCATGACCCCCAACAAGGAGATAGGGGAACAAATTATGTTTCGGCCCTCCCGCCAATATCGAGGGGTTCGTCCTTCTGAAAGTTTCCATAGTCACAAGTACTTCAATGTATGTTTATTAAAATTAGAGGTAACCCCATTCTGAGAAAAAAAATCTTACTTTTGTTGCCATGGTAATATATTTTTACATCAAATTATAACCTACTTATATTAAATTGTGGTTTTTGACCTGTGGGTTTGAGGTCAAGCTGCACTATGTAGGTCACGCCAAAGTGTGGTCACTGCGCGCCTCTCACTCAGTGTACACATTGGTGCAGGTGCAAGCTTATCATTTGGTGTACCTTCAGAGACCATTTAACTATGAGCCATCTTCTAAAGCCATCTTTTAGATGTGTTACTATTCCAAATTCCTTTACCACTCCATTTCCATGTTTGTTTTTTTGATAAGACCCTCTTATAAAACAACCCAGATTTACGCATGGGCTAAGGCTAGGCAGCTACCACCCATGGCCATGTTGTGTGTTTACAGCAAGCTACCCTCTGCTCTCTTTCTCTCTCTTGCTCCCTCCCTCCCTCCAATGGACGGACCCATATTGAATGAATTCTCACAAAGTGATGTCACCCCTCTCCTTCTGTGAACTTCTCTCTCTCTGTCTCTCCCTCTCTATCTCTCTAAACTCATATCCTCCGAGGATGAGGACAGGAAGGTAGGAATGGGAGGAGGAAGAAGGAAGGGATCGAAGCGGTATAGAAAGAAGAGGAGAGGTGAAGGAGGTGGGGGGGATCAAAGGGGAGGGAGACAAACTTTTTTTTGACAACTTTTCTTACAACCAACTTTTTTTTTTACAACCAACCGGTTTTTTCAACCTTTTTTTTTCAACCAGCATTTTTTATGGTCAACTTTTTTTACGACTAACTTTTTACGACCAACATTTTTTTCGACAAACTTTTTTACGACCAACTTTTTTTTACCAACTTTTTTACAACCAACTTTTTTTCAACCGACTTTTTGTTTACAACCAACCAACCAGTTTTTTCAACCTTTCAACCAGCATTTTTTATGGTCAACTTTATTTTTGACATTTTTTATACATGTACTAATATAAATGTCTTCATTTCATGAATACTCATATTTTGTACTGAAAATAATTTGGAATTTTTAAAGGTCTTGAAGACTGAAAGTATCTGATTACTCCTGAGGATGATTAAACATGCATCATGCACCATGATTATATCAGTCCACTTATATCAGTCATTCTCATCTCTCCTCTCCCTCTTTTCTCCTCCCCCTCTCTCTCTGTCCCTCTCTCTCTCTCTCTCTGTCCCTCCCCCCCCCCCCTCTCTCTCCCTCCTACACCTTATTCCCCTTTCACACTACACAACCGAAGCGAAGCATAGTGAATCGTTGCGAACTGGTTTATATAATTCGCACCATGCAGACTGTACTCAGAAAGCGCTTCAAGGTGCTTCCACTAAGTCGGTTCTATTCAGACTACAAGCATGGTCGCTCTTCACTTTCCTATGTGTTTATAAGATCGATGACGTCGATCACGCCGGCCACGCCGGCCATTTGCCACTAACACAGGCCATTTTTTAGCTACAAAAAAGGCGGGACTAGGGGGGTTCCCCCCCCCCCGAATTTTTTTTAAAACAAGCAATGAAATGGTGCCTTCTGGGGATGTTTTAACATAATTTTCTAGAAATCTGAAAGCACTCGCTCTCTGGTCCATTTTAAATATTTGGGAGTTAAATATTATCTTGATATCAAAATAATTTTCCCAGTTTGATTCCCATAATACAGTTTATTATTCGCAGAAATTTGGATGAACAGCTTTTAAGCAAGGGGAAAATATTTTGCTTTAACCAAAGATCACTAAATAATTAGCATGTGCAGTGTTCCCGAAAAGTTTTCATACATGCAGGCCAGTGTAAACCAGCCTCACGCCAGCCATTTGTCATAGACACAGGCCAACTGGCATATAATCGCCATAATTATTGGTTGATATTAATCCGAATAGATCACATGTTAGTCTGTTTGTGCAAGAGCTATCCCCGGTAGAACTCACACGTTGAACTCTGATTTAATATAGACAAACCTCTAGACCTTATTATTATTAGAAATTATCTAGGACAATTATGAGGACAGCATTCTTTTACTGTATCCTAACCCATTAGGCGTGGGGTCTAGGGCCCTAGGCGGGCCCCAGAAGCTAAGAATTTTTGCTGACTCTCTGGTGCATTTTTAAGTATTTTGGGGGTTAAAGTGATTAAGTCTGAATGATCTCGAGGCAAGAAGGAATCATCTTGATCTCATCTTTTCAAATATGATGATATCTCAAAATCTGTTTTTTGCGACTTGAGAGTCATATGAGTGTGACCAACGAGATTGCTGATATTTCAGGTCATTCTAGCCTAATGCCATCCCTGTTATACTTGCTTTTATTTGAATTATCACTATGCCTATAATTCTTATTTTAATTGGTAGGTAAATCCACTGAATAATAAATAATGTCCATGTCAGTCATGATCTGCGTTCATTGTCGATAGTCTTTGCTTGCATCAAATCATATTATTACATTAGAGGTGACGTCGACGTCGGCCAAAGTGGCCGACGTGAAAGGAGCAGACGTCGGCCATTGGAATTTTACGTCGGCTTTTGCCGACGTGCCGACGTCTTTTCGGGAACACTGAAACACTTGCTTCACTTCGGTTCCATTCACACTAGCAGAATTAGCACTGGGAAAGCGAAGTGAAGCGAAGCGGTTTATGTAATTCACCTCAAGTAGGTGGATTGTAGAAACCACTTCACTTCACTTTGGATTCGGTTTGGAAGCACTTTAGAGTGCAGTGTGTATAGAACCGACCTCGGGGAAGCGCTTCAAAGCGCTTTGAAGCGCTTTGAAAGGTGTAGTGTGAAAGGGGTATTAGGCCTACTACCCCAACGTCGCCCCCTGTGATTTCAGTTATTTTTGGCAATCAAATTAATATTTCCAAATTAAAATAAACGTCCAGTAAATTGTTTGATTCCTATAAGAAGTAGAAACACAATACCTCTACAATCCAAGTGCCGAAGGCACTTGTTAACATTAAAACTTCCTTTTAAGATACTTTATTTAATAGAGAGAGAGAGGAATGGTCGCAATTGTCTACTGCCCCATTGACAATGCGAATGCAATGTAGAGGTAAGTCTACACTTCGACCTGTTCAAGTCGAAACGGCGTTGGCTACTGTTCTATGAATTAACTCTAGATTGATATGGAGAGGGGGTGGGTACGCACCCCAATGTTTGCATGGCTGTGGAGAGAGGGATAGAGCGGAAGAGACCCAGGGGAAGACAGGGGGAGATATAGAGTGGGAGAGGGAAAGAGAGAGGGGGGAGGGCAGAGGGAGGGAGGGCGGAGAGAGAGTAGAGAGGGAGGGAGAAAGAGCGGAATTATCATATTATCTGTGAGGTTTATGTATAAAGTTCTCATTGTTTTCACAAAACTACCATGATCGAGTGACATTCAGGGACAGTTTTATTTGCTGGGCAGGGCACATCATCGTCTTGCTGCGCCTAGATCATTTGAGCTGGTCTTCTCATCTTCTTCTGGTCTTTTCAGAGCCTCACACTTAAATAATATATTGGGAGCTCAATCAGTGAGATGGTGGGCCCTAAACATTCTTGAATAGGGCCTGCAAGTGTGTCACGAAGAAGGCCGAGATCGGCCGAGAAAGGGGCGGGGTGGGTCCTGTCAAAATGCCGGGACTATAGGGTCACTATGGGAGATAAAGAACATAATCTAATATATCATTTAGTGTGGCCACTGTATTATCGGTTTTTTGATTATTGATAACTAACACATTTCTAATGCATTCTGGGCATTTACATATATTATCTTATCTTTATATTTGGAAAAAAACTGCTGTCGTTTCTGACATGATGCTATGATATAGGGGTCACCGAGGTGTTAGCCCCCAAGTGGGGTGCCATCGGTGGGGGTTTCCCAACAAGACCTATAGGCCTTTCCTCCGATCATGCACACCAGAGCATTTAGTGGCACATTTATATGGGTCAGATTTTCAGAAAATTTACAATTCCCATATCTTTCCTAGCAGCCTTCTAGAACCAGTCATAAGGTGGTTGTATCAAGTACAGAAGGTTATGTGTGTAGACAATCAAAGTATATAATGTATCACAATTGACCACGCTCAGCCATTCACTTAAAAATGGACAGCTCCTTCATCAAAGAAGTTGAAAGTACATTAGGTGTGATCTCATTTGGGGTATCATGTTTTCTTTAGCAAGATTGCATACAAAAATATTGGAGCAAAGGTTTGGAACATGAAAGTGATCGAAGAAAAAGATTTGGATATCAGATTGAGTATTCTTTATCTATAGGATAGTATAGTGTGATATGATATATATTGATTGTATCATTATGTATTAATGTTACAATGTTCTTTGACATGTCAGACAGCATGTGGCATGGGGAAAGACATTGCTTAGATGTTTTCCAATGACAGAGCTTCACAAATGGATATGGAAAAAGCTGGAGATCAAAGACCAAAGACCAAAGACAATGCATTTAGGGAGTAATGTAGTATGTCAAAACTGGGGATTTGTCTCAGACTTATGCTTTCACTCACTACGATGATCAAAATGCTCTGTAATCGTAGTTTTGGCGGCCATATTGGATAAATACTAACAAGGTTAATCAATGCTATTAATGTATTTAAGGAATAAAGTATGGTAGAAACATTTATACAAGCTATGATGCGGGTTACCATCCATATATGCTCTAAATGGAAAAGTATCATATTTTTCGGTGGCCATTTTGAAAAAGTGTCGAAAATTGGTGTGCCAGTGATTTTATTTCTTGTTGTAAGGAAAAATATTCAAAGGTATACCCTTGCCTACATGTGTACCAACTTTGGTACTTTTACCCTCTATACCTTAAGGCACCTGACTATCTCCTCTAGTTTGGCCGTTTGGAGAAAGAGTATATATCTGCAGCCAAACTATTCTCTTCTGTCTTCTATCAAGCGTATATACAGTAGGTGGGATGAGACAATGTCAGTATCGACGATTGTCGACCGCAGCGGCAGAAGTAGCGGACCAATTGGATGCTCCCATTGACGTCACCCTTGAGGACGTTGACTCGCTCCTATATAAGGCAGCCTCCTCCGTTCGATGACCAGTTTGCTGAGAGCCGTGGTGGACAGCGCATCGCTAACCTGTTTTCAAATTTGTATATGAAGAATTGGACGACCATGCTCGGGTATGAATATGTCGAAATGAATTGAGATTTTTGCCTCTATATAACGAATGTGACATTCATTTGAAAAAAGAATTGTTTTTATTCTTATCAATTTTTTCCTATGCAACAAATAGTCCTTCTAAGGGCTTGGCGATTAGGGTACGTAATTGCATTCTGAAAGTTTTTGTGATGTGTGTTTGGAGATAATACTCATATGAATGTTAGTCTTTGAGGCGAATTATTAATTAATTAATGAATAGTGTATTGTATGTTTAAATGTTGGAAACATTGATAATGTAAATTTGTATGTTTGACTTAGAGTACTCCTAATTGAAGAAGGCAACGCAATAATGTATCAACATGGTTGATGTGCGTTTTTGATATATCTTTAAATTGTTGGCCGTAATACTAATAGTAATAATAAAAAAATATGTATGAGATTTGGAGAAAGAATAATATCTGCAGCCAAACTATTGTCTTGTGTCTTCTATCAATTGCGTATAAAGACAGGTGTGGTTAATTATCCTCATCCCTACAGTAATATTGATACATATGAGCAATTCCACCAAAAATGCATCATTTGGCCATCTAACTTTGAATATCTAACTTTGAACTTGCTAATATAGACAAAATTGGGAATGTTAATAATGAATATTGTGGTCAGGGCAGCTTGGCAGAGACTGTGACCTGAATTCTGATGGTAAGGTCAGAGGGGAAAGGTACATATTAATTTTCATCACAAATGACGATTACAATTATTTGGGAATTGTCCGTATGGATAATTCCTGGTCATTAAAAGAACATACCGCCTTCAGTACAATGATAGCTTATCCCTATTTCTTGAGGTAAAATCAATGTCAGCTAGGTTTGAACATAAATATGGTGGACAATAAGAGTTCTGGAGGGCTTAGAATCATGGATTATGATGTTTCATATAGGCAGACATCTTCGGAGAAGTTGTGACGTCACTCATGATAAAATCTGGCCAGCCATGCTAGCATGGGGAGTGCACCATGGTCATTCTCCTCCTCCTACTGGAGTTTTTGCAATGATATATAGCAGAAATAAGCATGTCCCCATTAAATCGGAATGTCTACATGCTATTCATGGCCAGATTTCACTTTCTGAAGTGTGATTTTATGAAAGAGAAGGTGTTTTGTAAGGAGTAAACAAGTCTGGCCAAAACAGGAACTGACAACACTCTAATCGCCCCCTCTTATTGCCCACAATAACAAGAACCTTTCGGGACTATACAGGGATCATTTCAAACCATCTAAGTTCAAACAAACCCATAACAGTCTAGTTATATCCTCTCTCACTCACTATTAGCAAAGAAAATGGCTTAAACTTTAACCCAACCACGCCCTCAGCTCAATCGGCCGGTATGGAGCCAAGATTGGCTCAGCCTTGATGACGTCAAAATCCAGGAGGATTGTGGGTAATCTTCCCCAAAATGGCGGTAGTCATGAATCTTGAATCGAGTCTATTTCAGACGTTTCAAATGCTTCTATCAACTATAGCAATAAACCATGAAGATTTTAGCGTGAGAACGGTCTGTAGGCCCAGAGACGCCACTCGGCCTACGGCCTCGTGGCGTCACTGGGCCTACAGACCGTTCTCACGCTAAAATCTTCATGGTTTATTGATTTTAGTCCATAATGGATCAGATCCCACCATCATCAACCTTACACAAACTAACAGTAACAGAAACCAAGAACAAGGCATTTTTTAATAACTTTTCATTAGTTTCAACCTCCACCTAGATTACATTTACACATTCGACGCCACAACCCACATTAGGCCGTACAGTTCCTTTTCAACCAGTCAGATGGCGCCACAATTGAGTCACACACACCTAATACATTGCGCAAGGGTTTGCCGGAAGGTGTCGTGGCAGTCTTGCTACGCCTACGATCGCATCCAGCTTGGTGCCGTTTGAAAGGCCGTGAAAAGAGATTCAAGAGGTTTTTTTCCGTTTCTTTCTAGCGCCATTTGACGTAGATTTACGGTGATTTGAATGGGTACAAGTATTTAAAGAAATGGTTAGGTTTGGAGAGGGTTAAGAGTTGGTGCTGACAGTCTGGTGTTGGCAGTATAGCGGCCGATGGTGGGGGTTACGCATGGGTGGTGTGGAGTGCGGCAGCAGGCCAGGGGTGTGTCTCGAAGGGGGCCAATGGGCACCAAGGAAAACGGTTGATAGACTGGGTCTGACTTTGGGCAGTTAGCCAAATTCAAATCGCCATACATCGACGACAAATGGGGATAGAAAGAAACAGAAAAAAGCCACTTGGAGCTCTATTCACGGCCGTGCGGACGCGATCGCAAAATTTGGCCTTGCCTGACAGTAGGCTACAGTGGGGCCCGTGGGTGCCGCCATAGTCATTGCTGGTACAGCTGGTTGCCGTGGGTGTGTCGCGCGGTGGCCAATGGGAGCAGCTAATTTCGCAAAATAGACGATGGGTTGTGACAAGGGCTAGTAGCCAATGGGAGAGGGGGAAAGCTGTGTCGAGACGGCTGCTTTGGGAGGTGGCCAATGGGAGCCTAGGAAACAAAAAATAGACCTTTACTACAGTAACCGTCTGTGAGTACATAAGTGCACAGTAATTCACCCAAGATCTGATCCAAAATGGACTAAATATTAATAGATACTAGGGATATTTCTGTATGTTTTTATTTAATAAAAGAACCTATTGCGGTACCATTGTACTGAAGGCGGTACTTTATTTTAAGGCGGGAGAAACATTAGTAATGTTTCTCCCGCCTTAAAATAAACATAATGATTACGTCTCTCGACATAACATCAGACTCTCATGTCACATCAGACGTCCTCTCACGCCTACATCTTTCCCAGTCACATCAGGGAAAAATTTGTTTCCGCCCACCTCCCTCCTAGACATCTCTTTAAAAGGAACATTATTCAACCGTCAACGTTAATATGAACAGACATTGACTCTTACCGAACCATACCGATATACCTGATATACTGATACCATGAACCCGAGTCACACACACAGATGGGCAACGTGCGTTGAAACCGTCACTCACTGCGTCGTCTCTGCGGTCCCCTTTCTCTGTGCATTCGCCGCTCTTATGATGCTCTGCCTGTGTGGGGGTCACTGCATTAGAACCAGGAAGCCGTCTGATTCCCTGCTGCAGTCCTATACCTACTTAGGGGTCTCCGGTCCAGTTTTGTCCCTAAATTGCCCTTGTAACGGACAGTCCTACCAGCGGATAGAGTCTGTGGTCGACCCCTGAAGGACTTGGAAGGTTGTGGTTTGGAGGGAATAGCCTTATGGACATGTGATAGGGAACTCGCTATCGCTCGACGAACGGCAACCTTTCCACTTTTTCCCAGGGGAAAAAGTCAAAGACTTCTCATCGATCTCAATACCCGTTGCAACCCCCATAATAATTGTACGCTTAGCGTCTAGACACACTCATCATTCTTGGCTCGTTCTCATTATTTTTCCCGGTCACAAACTTTTTCAGCTATTGAAATCGTCCTACATACCAGTTCTGTACACTTTAGTTCAGGCGGATTAAGCCCATCGCTCTCACTCGATAAACAGTGTCCGTAAATATAGGAGCTAATTTTCTAGTTGGCATGGTCATTCCGCCATCGTTCACGGCATGTTCGGGGCAGCGTTAGTTCCAAGACAATCCGCTCCGGCAACACTTCCGTCGTTCCATCAACTGACACCCGGGGCGCTGTTCAATGACAGTGAACAGCGCCTAGGCCCGGGTAGGGTGGGGGGGAGAATGGGGCGGCTGGGTGGAGGGTAGTTCATCGGCAACTGTTTTTCTTTCCTAACGTAACCATAGCCAACCATACAAATCATACAAATCTATCTCGCCGCGGTTATATATCTGGTCCTCTATCCCATGCCATAAGACTCTTCATTCCAAACCACAACCTTCTAAGTCCATACTAGTAGATATGTAGAACTGCAGTCAGGAATCACATGGCTTCCTGGTTCTACTGCTGTTATTGAAAAGTTCTTTTTCTGGGTATAATGATCGTCATAATTTACATGATTCATTTTCTATTCAGAATAAACCAATTGTATGTGTCAGTACCATGATTAACTTGTGATAGTATTTTAAAACCAATGAAATCTTTTTTTAAAAAAAACCCATGGTCCCAGTTAACAATATTGGAACATAACTATGGGTACATGATAAGGTAATTGTGATTCTTAGGCTATTTCATTACCTCCTAGATATTTCTCTAAGCTTACTATATTTCTTTCTTTCTCTACATGATTCAAAGTTACATAAATAACCTGCCCGAACCCCTCTGCCACCATATTGTTAGTTCTCCTACCCCTACCCCTACCCCCCTATGAAGGTAAATATAAGTTATATTTAGGTATTTAGAGGCAAAATTAGTAGGAAAAAATTTAGAAAAAATAGTTTCAACCCCCCTTCAGACCCCCGCCCCCTCTAGACCCCCATTACGGCAACATGGTCGCCCTCTAGACGGTTGTACTAATCATAAACAATGTTATAAATAATGGTGGTAAGGGTGCTTCTAGGTCTACATATACCAAAAATAATTTAGACCCCCGTTACGGTGACAGGGGGCTTCCAAATAAATCAACCATACATTATTTCCTCAAGAAAATAATTAAAAAGTTAACTATAGTGAATTTTTAATCAAACGAACATAGTATTTCAGAATAATGAGTTTTCTCCCTAAAATTACTGGTTAATATTTGTTTCGTTGTCCTCATGATTAAAAAAAAATAGAAGAAACTTTGTAGGAAACCTTCCCGCTAGACGATTTTTCTCCCCTGGATCCAAAACTACCGAAGAAAATAATATCAGATAAGTATTTTAGCTTTCCGATGAGCTGTTGTTTTTCAACCCAAATGGTGCACTTTTGGTGGAATTGCTCATATATAGGCAAAAGCGCATGAGGGACGATCTGTCGGCCCATATTTCCCGAGGGCATAGTGATTTTCACGTAGCCCAAGGGAAATATGGGCCGACAGATCGTCCCGAATGCACTTTTGCATTTATTATCACCTTAATAGAGGTTGGAACGCTACATTTTTCGACATTTTATCTGGAAAATGGTTGGAATTCAATGGAAATCGATGGCAAAACGTGCACGTAGACTGCCCCTCCCAGCCCCTCCCACCTCGAGTTTGTATTTACATCCGGGTCTCCCATATCAATGCGCACTTGACCTGGCGGGAAGTGAGAAAGTTCTATTACGCTGCAGAATGTAGTTCTGTTTTGAAATGTTATTTCGGTTAATTTTTTTTTTTTTTTCCACTCTTAAGAGATGAATACGATTAAAAATACTTAATAATATAAATGCCGTTCAGTTTGATATTTAAATTCCTGTACTTTTCGTGTTTGAACATGCCGGGTCTTTCCTAGCGGTACATATCAATGCGCACTTGACCTGCCGGGTAGTGAGAAAGTTCTATTACGCCGCAGAATGTAGTTCTATTTTGAAATGTTATTTCGGTTAATTTACGGTGTTTTACTATTATTAAGACACGAATACGATTTAAAATACCTAATAAGTAAAATCTCTTTCACTTTAATATTCAAATTTGTCTACTTTTCGTGTTTGAAATCGCTTTTTTTCGCCGACTCGACTCGAGTCTGTCATTGCCAGTGAATCGATGCAAATGGATTTATCAAGACGCAGATTGTAAGGTAAGTTCAAATCAACATAATATAACTTTATTTTCAACAAGAAACACTTCTCAAAATGGCCATCATTTAGACACATTGTAGTTGATGTTAACATTCACGCTCCCATTAATGGTGGCACCATAAAACATTGCGCTGAGCCCCTGTTTAGATTGTTTGTCCAACTCTTTCGGGGCAAACATGGCCGCTTCAGATGGAATTGGGTCAATGTCACTGTGAATCGGTACCATTTCCTGCTCGATGTTCACTATTGTCGAGCTCTTTTTCGGTCGTTTCTCCACTGGTGCTGCCCCGGTCAAAATATCACTCATTTGCTTCTGTTTCTTGAGGCTAGCCACACTATAATTATTAATGGAATTTAGATTCCTGTGGCCGGTGAGCTGGGCAATCTCGGTGGGCGGAACATCGTGGTCAGCCAGATCTTGGACGTTTTTTTTTGCGTAGAGAGTGGTTCGTCAACTTTAGGCCTGATGACAATGGCGATGTGATGTTTCAAACTATTTTACTTAAATAATTCTTTCCCATAGGCTTTTTTAAGTACCAGCAGTGGTCACCCTCTTTCGCTGATCTGTTCACAGATAAATAAAATGGCGAGTCGGGGGTCATCATCTCGCTTGGTCTTTTGGAGGCAAACTTTTTGTATAGCAATATAGGGCACTTTTCGTCATCGCCAGTTGCAAATATCTTAGCATTGAAGGCCCGATGATTACTTGCTTCTCCTTTACGTGTCTTAGTCACCCTCTCGTGAAATTCCAAATAGCTTCCTTCCTCGCCTTCTTTCAATGACAAATCACCCCAGCAGATATTTCGTGGCTCTGTGCAGCCTCGAAGCCCTAAAGTAGAGGTGAATATGAAAAAAATTGTATTTTGTAATGATTCGCCATTTTGAGAACCTAATTTCCCAATTTCCCACAATTTGTCAGTCATCTCGGCAGTGATGTTCTCTGCTTTGTTCGGCCGATTGCCCTGTCCCATCTCCTTTAGCTCTTTTCTTCGAGCGCCGAGAGTCTGCCTCGTCAGGTCGAAGATTGGAGATTTATCGAGGTCCACAGCATATTTTTGCTCTGTTAGATGTCTGAAATAATTAATTTAAACCCAATATTATCACTCTATTCTTGCTCTATTATGTTTATTTTATGACAGTGCGTTTCTATTTATTATTATAGGTCTTCGACAGAAGTTAAAGATATGGGCCGCACCATAAAGCCTGAACTGCCGCCAACAAAAATCGTCGATGCTCCTCCCCCCGAGAACAACCACCGTTTATGTGAGTATCGTTTTCTTTAGCTTATAAATCAATATTAAAGAAATAAACATTAATAATTGTTACCTAGTAATGCCTCGATACATGGCAGTGAGGCTGTCGGGTTGATAATTCTCTCCATCCACTTTCTTGGCGGACATAAGGAACTTCGCCATATGAATATTTAACCTAGAAGGGTCGATAGTAACGATTTCATCTTGGATATTCGTGGTCCTGAGATATTCATCAAATCTTTTCACAGACTGAAATAATAATGTTAAAACAATATTAGCTGGGGGGTAAGGGGTTCACATAATAAAAATGTCAAAACTACTCGGAAATTGACTTTCTATGACTTTCTATGCTCATCGATGCTCAAATGTCTAGCGAGAAATATTTTTTTTAAGACTTCAGGTTACTTACACGTCGAGTCGCACGGATAGTGTTGATATTTCTTTTTTCATTGATATATTTTTCCACCTCACGTTGGTTTTCGAGAATTTCTGCTTGTATTTCTCCTTGGTCACGAATGAATTGCTCGATTACTTCCATATTATTGTCATTTTCAGCGACAGCATGAGCCTCCCCAAAGTCGTCTGCTTTCAGCAAACTTACTTCGGCGACTTGCGGGCCGTCAACCTCAGGGACCACGAACTCGTACTGGATATCCTGATCATCAAAACTATTATCTAACATTGTCGCCAAGAAATCATCTGGGATGTATTCGAAGTTCACATCACCTGTTTCTGCTCCGATTTCAGTGACTATTGAAACCATAATCTCCGAATACAACTCTTTATAGAGCTGCTAAAAAATTTCTAGCTCCATGATGAGCGTCTCAAACGATGGAACTGTTTTCTACGGTCTACGAACTATTTCATACGATCAGCGGTAAAAGTATTTTCTACCTACACCTATCAACGATTATAAGGTAAAGTCATTAGAGAAAATAAGCTATTTTATTATTTTCCTTTAATAATGAAAGCTTGATATCATGTGTATTTTTTGTGCAGAAGGAATTATTTAAATAAAAATATAGAAAAAACGATCGGGACTATTTTGTTCATTACGGTGCGGGTAATACGGCGGGGAGCGGGTAATACGGCGGCCGTATTACCCGCTCTCTGTGATATGACGCTCAGTGCTTAAGCCTATGGGAGTATCATACCAACCTCTAGAAAGGTATAATAAATGACCTATATATCCCTTTTCACCTTTGTATCCATTAGTAAGCTAATATCATGCTTTCTTAGGATTAATCATTCCAATTCCCATAGTGGCCCGTTTATAAGCCCACTTTTGGTGGAATTGCTCATAATATTATATGACCTATATTCCTTGTCACCTTTGTATCCATTAGTAAGCCAATATCCTGCTTTCTTCGGATTAATCAATCCAATGTTTACATTGTGATATTAGTGGCCCGTTTATAAGCCCGGGCTTGTATTTCTTTCGACCCCCCCCCCCCCACCTCAATTAGCTCCGGCTTGCAATTGAGATGTTTATTTTATCAGTAGCAAAGTACCCGTCCCACTCTCCCCACATTTCCCCCTCTCCCTCTTTTACCTCCGCCTCTTCTCTGTCTCTCATACCTGTTTTTCTCTCCCAACCCCATCTCTGATTCTCTCTCTCATACCTGTTTTTCTCTCCCAACCCCATCTCCCTTTTCCTTACTCTCACCTCCTACAACCTCTCCCTCCCCTCCCCCTCTCCAATACCCCCATTCTTCACTCTCCCAATCCTCTGCATGTAGTGGCAAATGAAGTAGCATCTCACAGGGGCTTTCCCAGGCTATAAATAGAGTGTGTACATCCCAATTTATAAAAGGCTTCAAAATGACATTTTCACCTCAGATACCTTCACAAACCATATACGACGTCCTCCAGAGAGGGTGGACAGAACTCTACAGATGAGTAAAACGGTTTGTAAAACAACAAATACCAAGAACATGTGAGACAAAGAAACCCCTCTTTTCTACCTCTTTTCGTAGAAATCGTTCTTCCTGTATATTATATGGATGACGCCCACACTCCCAGTCTGTATTCAAGTTCCGGTTAATAAACAGACCACTATGGCACAGCATAATCCTTTTTTCCCGTAGTATAGTGACCGAATTGCTACATCCCATGTGTAAAATGCTCACAACTCAGAGCTCCTAATATAGGTTGGAGACTGTCCACTCTCATATTCCCTCTCAAGAAACCTATTGTAAACTATCTTACATTGGTTAATATGAATAACAAAAAACAGCTTAAGCTTTCTAAGGTGTCAAAAAGATGCCATCCCCATCCCTGCCCATTGCCCATTGCATGACTAGCTCGACCAATAGCTGAGCGAAACTGTCAGTAGTGTTAAACCTACTGGTATTTAGATATTAAACTATACTGTTGCTTCTAAAGTTCTACTGCAGAAAAATCTCCAAATGACGATTTTTGCTTGATAGAGAGACAAGTCAGAATAGGTGTAGATGGTCCAAGCCTCGAATGCATAAAGTCTTTATTGCTGTATATAGGTTTACATGAAAGCTTCTCTTAACAATGGGTGATTGACTGGTACATGACTGTCCCAGACCTCCATTCTAAGAACGTCTAGCTTGAGGGGCATGCTTCTATAGCTGGTCACATCACAATATAACAGTAGGTGTGAACATGTAAAATTAATACACTATATAGCTGGTAATAGTGGATTCTCACAGAGTTGCTTTTCCACAGTTTAAAAATAATGAAGGTGGTGTTCCTGGTAATTGTCATTATATATATAAGAAGTCATTGTATAGTAATAAAACGGATAATTCATCAAAAAGGTAGTGAAAATTCTGTTTACCACCAGGTCTTCTTTTGCCGGCCTACATCGATTCGCTACCTCTGACTTCTACATTTAATTTTGCTGTTACAAAAGCTAAAGGACAAATAGACCCCAAATACTGTCTTTTTAATTTATAAAGTCATGGACATTTTACTTGATTCTCATGGAGTAGCAAACCTACACAGTCTACAAATTCTACAAAACCAAATACTAAAGACTATCTATATATAGGCTCCCATCCAGTCCTGCGTATAGAAATAAGTTCCCCTAATGTACCGGGGAAGATTACATGTGCTTCAGGCAGGCCACCGTCTGGCAAAAAACGCTCTGACTATGGATATTAGGAAGAAAGATTCTAAAGAACACCATCCCCAAAACTGAACAAACTAAAAATCCATATGTAATAGAATTCCAACATCATGGAACAGAATCCCGACGGTGGCTCACGAAACATTAGATGGAAAACAAATAACAAGCCAGACCAATTTACATTTGGCATGAGGAATACTTTGTTTAAAGAAATAGTTCAGCCTGGGATAAAATAGCTCTACATGAACTCCTTACCATATTGATAATGATGTATTTAGGGTAAATTGTTCCCTAGCATCCAAGTAATTCCAATATAAGAGAGAGAAAAGGGAACTATTTTCCCTTGTAGGGGCCGCCATGTTCTCTCCTCCAGTGACATATTTTAGGCCCATTCCCTCTGAGTCCAAAATGCGCATGAATCTACTATACACTAGCAACAAAGAAGGCCTGTGATTGGCTGGCTCCTAGCAGGCGGGAAACTTGCACAAGAGATAACCCCAAACAACAACACAACCTAGAATCTATGCATTTACAGCTATAGAATTGTTTACACACTAATTTCGCCCACTGTTTAGACAGATAATACATTATTCTTGCTTGCCCTAGTACTAGTGTGATATTTTCCTTGTCTATATGTTCCTATTCCTTGGGGAACATGTTGTAGATGTTTGTCATGTAGCTCTTGTTTATGACACCATGTTGCTGCAATGCAGTGTGGGTAGGGGAACTTGGCCAATCACACTATGGCTGGGAATCACGTGACCCATGACCCAGTTCCACAGCAATGGCCAGGGAGAGAGCAATGACCGAAGCCCCACACTGATAGTGAGTGAGAATTACAACTAGCATCAAAGATATTCAGCTATAGATTTGAGTCCTTACATTGTAATTATTACTATTAGATGTCTCAAAGTGCTGATGGATTTTTTGAGGGCTCCTGCATGGGGAGGGAAAGGGAATGGGAGCATGGTACATTTGCCACACCCTCTCAGGCAATGGATGCATCATGATGCTTGGAGATGGATAGCACTATGAGCGGGAGGAATACTGTGAAACTAGATTAGAATCCCATTTTATAGTTGGCAATAATAATAAAGTTGTTCCACAATGCCATGATGATGAGACAAATAGCGTGTAATATAGGTTCCTGACCAAAACTAAATATACTGGAACAATCAGATGTAATACGTTCAAGCCATCTCTGTCAATAAATTCATGTTTCCCAAAATGTGTGCACTTTATACCACATTCAACGAAAATATGGAACATATTACCGATCGCTCAGAAATGAGATTTGGCAGCCAGTAATGTGGTGTTGGTGGAGTGAATGTCTTATCACTAGCTAGACCCTTCCCCACCGTGACAGTTGGTCTCGCAAGTAAAGTATTACACAAATATTTGAAGTTATCAATTTATCTATAAATGTATCATGTTATATTTCCTAGTTCTCTCTTAAATCAATGAAAATAGATGTGCAGTGAATTGAAGATGATATTTTCTACATAATAACTACGCTTATATACCAATGCATTGATTCTGTGATAATCCTTTCTGATTATGTACACTCCTTTTTTCCTCCAGCAGAGCACTTAATGACTATCTGACTGGCATCTATACATCCCACTGTACAGGGCTTTTCTGATTTGGCATAGACTTCCCTAGCCTTTGTGTGCAACTATTTTCCATGGGCCACCGAATATGATGGGGTCTGATGACATAGAAAAGAGATAACTTCTCTCACTGCGCGACAGAGCGTACTCCTACTGACGGAGTACTCCTATGGTATGTAAATCCGAGTAATAGTATTATATAATTAGATAGTGATAAGGAAATGTGAAGAATATGAGATGTTAGACTTGAGTAGGTCTAGACACTATGTATAAGACCTGTGTGATCACAGATAGTTCTGAATTTAACTTTTATTATTCGATTTATTCATTGTTCGTTTTTCCGTACTTATTAAAGATGCATTACCAGCTGTGGAAGATTCTGAAATGAAACGACTATCCTTGAGATAAACACTCTAAAGATATCATATGTCCTGGAGATACGTTTTAAATGAATAAAAACTGATTAAAAATAACAAATTCGGTATCGGTTTTTGCTCTGCATACAACTGCATGAGCGGCCTGTAGATGCCCATTTAAAGACCCACTGACATGAAAAAAATATGACCTTTTGTCGCCCTTGTATGATAGCCGGCCTAACCATGATACCAGATCCAAAATTTTAAGTTTCTATGTCCAGCGGTTTTGAAGTTATAGCCCCATGAATACTCCCAATCTGGGACTCACTCCTCTCTCCACCCGCCGCTGGTACAGGGACGCAGTGACGTCACCGGTGGAACAGTCACCTCCTGTACCCTACCACTACTCCCAGTCACACAGCGTATGTGTACAGATCCCTTGATAGATACAGACAAATTTGCTTACATTAAATCTAGATTACTCCATGAAAGTAATTATTATACATACCGGTATATGAGTAATTCTCCCAAACGTTGCATTTGATTTCAGAAGGCTATTTTTTTTTAGAAAAAATAAAATTCGTTGAATCTCTACAATCTTTGGTGTACAGCAGGGAATATCAGTATAATACAGGTGAAGTTTGGGAAGGCTGGGGCCAATATTTCGATTCCTACACCTATGATTCAGATACCTATATTTTCCCTATTATTTTGCCTTATCCCACAGCAGTTCAAGGAAATTTGTGTGAGGTATTATAAAGTTTCAGGGATGTTGTGGGCTAATAACTTTTGGTTTTATCTAAATATACATATGTATACATCTTCCCCACACAAAAAACTGAATGTAGTTTGATATATTTAGTTACTCTTGGGGTATTTTATTGTTTTGAAGTCAATATGGTCGATTCTCATGAAACGGTTCCAAATGGGTATTTTAGGAAACGTCCTTGAAATGAAATGAAATTTCTAGTATAGGTGCCCCATATCCTACTCTTCTATACCCTGAAACTGCGTTTCTTAGATATGATAATTGTTGAAAATATACTAAAAAAATATGTTGCGTTAGGGACGGTGATGGTCATAGAAATATTTGTTGTCATTTCATTCAGTTATAAAAAAAATAAAATGATTATCATTTCACATGATTTCATAGAAGAAAGCAAGCCCTTTCGAATGGTATATGGGAAACGATATATCCATGAGATCATTATGAAAATCAATGAAGAAGTACCGTCATGGATGGTGATGGGGCCGTCATGGACGGTGATGGACAAAAAACTTCCCCATTTTGGAAACATAGATTCTTTGAATAATTAGCAATAGTAATTGATTTCTTTCTTCCTGTTTCAATACACCCATGTGTCCATCTTTCGTGAAGCACACAAGCCTATCTATATTCTTTTAGTATATTACACCCTATTATCAGCGTCATGGACGGTGACGGCCATAATAGATTATAGATCTCCATCTTTCCCAAATCTTTAATTAAAGATTTAAGTGCAATTTATTTTTATGGATTATGCTTAATGAAACTCTTGGCTCCTTGGAGGAGGAGAGGTGGAGGAGGAGAGAGGAGGATCAGGGGGGAGGAGGGGGAAGAGGAGCAGAGAGAGGAGGGGGAGGAGGAGGAGGAGGAGTAGGATTGGAGAAATATAGGGAATATGATGTGGGTCAGATTTTCAGAAAATGTACAATTCAACTTCGCCCATCTTCTTAAATAACCCAAATTTCAGACGAAAATAAGGTTAGAGAGTGTTAGAGAGTATGGGGAATTCCATAGCACTGTCAGGAGGAGAAGGAGGGTCAGATTTTCGCAATCTTCAAATCTACAAGAATATGTAAACCCACATAATCCTATGTTCATAAATTATTTTCAGGATGATATATTCGATATTTTGGTTTGAAGGTTTATTTTCAGCATATTTATGGCTCTCATTTCCTAAATATTCATCGTAGGTATGGAAAAGTGGGTACTCATTTGTTCAAAATATAGAGTCCGATACCATAGAACCATTAACTATGAGACATGACCACATGGAAAAGATCTATTTGACGAAAACTAGTAAAAAATGTCATTTTCCCATTTGGAACCATTTCATGTGAATTGACCATATATGTCGTAACGGCGAGACAGATATTCCAAAACAATATTTTCCATGTCTAGATCAGTCTATATTAGTGATTACATAAATATTGTGTTTTATCATAATAACGAACATGTGTGCATGTGTAGAAACCATTTTTTCTAGCTGAAGTAATATATTTTTCAAATGCATCAGTGTATTACATTCAAATTCCATAACTATTACCTATTTTCTAGCCTGAAATAGCCCTTTTATTACAATAGTGGTGGGGATTTTGTTATAAGAACTTTGAAAGGGGGGTTCCCCCATTGAAACTAGCTGGTACACGCTGGAGCGCGCTGGGAGTGAGTTCCACCGGTGACGTCACAGGGTAATCAACACCTCCACCAGCTGGACTCAGAGTCCCGAGCAGACTGGGGACACAAATTGCGCCCATACTCACTTACTCTTAGGAATTTTCAAAAATCAACTGTGGGTCACTTTTCATATACCAAATATCTATTTATTTCAATAAAGTTGTGTTCTACGTGTCAGTGGGTCTTTAAGACAGCAGGGGTAATGGGGAACCCCTAGTCAAGTACATGCGTGTGCGCAGGGCCTATTTTTATATAGCTTTAGATGATTGTACCTCATACTAAAGACTTCTGCACTGCTGAGGTTATATGCTAGGTTTTCAGTACAACTGGTTGTTCAGGCTATAATTGGTTGTATTCGGAATTCTGTATGCACTGAGACTAAGTAAGTACAGTGGTCTTGCATTGAGAATATTATTTGGTTATTTCTCTTACATAAAAATCCTTCACCGTTTGTTTTAACATTGAGATCTCATTGGCAATTATTATTATAATATTGCCCAACTCTCCGAGTACTCTCATATCTTATTATGATATAAATATTGTTGCTGAGCTAACTATCTTGCATAAAACCTTTATATTAGACAAGACCAACATTTATAGGAGCAGCCATTAGATCGTTGACCTAATGGCTGATTGTTACTCCTATAAACTTGTTATGAACATGTCCAGTAGGGCTTGAAATCCTCCCAACTCTGGGGAGCTTGACCCACTGACATTGTCATCCATTCAAAATAAAAGTAACAACAACAACAACCAAACATAGCCAACTGTTCATCGGAGCAACTGAATTCCATAAAGGTCACACAGCATTATATCGTCCACCCTCATTTCCAATATATGACGCATGCTAACAAGAGGGAAATCCCTGTGAAATCTCTGGTTGACAGATGTTCCAATGGTCGTCCATTTGGTGCGCACCGATTGAAAAATGCGCCACTTCTTTGGTTATATACATGCATTTAATGGATTCGGAATTCTTAGATATTCAGGGATATGTTTGGGTATGTCATATACTTGGTGTATGTGACAAAAGGAAAAATTGCGCAGATTTGCGCATGCATAGCTGGTAGTGCATTTTTAAAATGTAGATGTACAATTGGAAATCAAACTATTACATACATACATACATATGGCCAATTCCACCAATTTGACAACATTTTGGCCCCCAACCGTGGAAAGTGATTAAATGGGCTTAATACAAATAAATTACTATTAATTTGATTTTTTTTTATAGGATGGTTCCACCAACCTGTGAAACCATATTTTTGGCCTTTTTTTCAAAATCCCTTTTTTGGGGCAAAAAATCATTTGTTAAAACTGTCATTATACCATGGAATATGAGATTAATTGCTAAATTTCTAAATAATCATCAAAATTTAACATTTTTCTTTACATGTAGTGATAGTTTGTTACTTGAACATGATCTGTGTAATAAAATTTGCAAAAAAAAATATTTTTTGGCCAAAAGCCATAAAAAACGGAAAATGTGTGTGTGAGCCCCCCCGCCTATTGCCTACCGTCACACTGTGTGCCTAAGGTGGAATAAAGATGGAATATGTATAGACCATCAAATGTATTGATTTGAGTTTTTCTTGAATTGTAGTAGAGAAATAGCATGGCGGCAAAAGGTGGTGGGTACAGTAGCTCCTGTCCCCTACCGTTACACCTATTTTAGGGTTTTTAGAGCCTTATAAGATATAAATTTTTTTTTTTTTGCAATTCCAGTTTCTATTCCTGAACTCGTTGAGGGGTTGATACAATTAAGAGCCTCTAGGAGGCCTTATGAAATAATCAACGGTACATCAAACTATTTGCAATGTTAACCAGGATAACATTCAAATAATGATAAACATGAAGTATATTCAAATATCACAAGCGCTGGAACAACGTTGAATATTGAAGATGGTTGAAGTCGTTACGCGAGAATATTGATCAAATATTGATTATTAATTACATCATAATAATCAGGTTCAAGAAGTCTAACCTATACAAACATACGTTAAAAGGAAGAAAGAGGTTCAGCAAAACATGGCGGGAAAAATGTAACAACATATTAAGCAAAATGTTTCATCTCACAATTTATATTTTATACATAAAAATACGACCCAAGTCATAAAAAGATACGGATACGGTTACGTAATTGGGATAGGTTTGCCTGCGGAACCTCTCTAATATCTGACCGACCAACCCCCAATAAGATATAAATTTGATAATAAACATTACATTTGACATTTATTGTTGACTTTGCTAAATATCAATCTATGTAGATTGAAATTCATAATTTCCGAGTAGTTTTTATATGATTCTGACAGAAAAATGCTTTAAAAACCTTTAAAAACCTACCGTCACATTGTGTCGCCTACCATGTCGCCTACCATCATGTTACTAAAGTAACATGATTATACTAGGTCAAAAACGATAATGGTTTCATAATGGACATTGGTAATAAAATATCCGTATATATTTCTCACGTTTTGTCCAATGTGATGGAAAAGGTTTCATAATGGACATTGGTAATAAAATATCCATATTTCTCACGTTTTGTCTAATGTGATGTAAAAATAAAATGCAGAAGATGGGCATATCGTTTCACTTTAAACCAACCAACAATCTGTTTCTGATCAACGAGTATAGGGGTCTGGTCGTCAGAAAATGTACAATCAGCAGCTCTACACGTTCAATAAATTCTACTAAATTCGATTGAAAAATGATAAATATTAGGTATATTTGAATATATTTGGTATTGCGACAGTTCCTTTTAACTGTCGCTCACATCAATAAATCTTTAAGATTAAACACATGGCTGCTGTTGCAGAGGCGTGTAAATAAAATATATATAGAGAATATTTATTCAGTAAATAAAGTTACAGAATTGGACGAATACATCTACGAATAGATCTTCCAGCAAGTCCGGAAAATAATGAAACATAAGGTGTACACAACAATCTGTCTTTGAAAAACCATGTAAAGTAAAAAGAATTAATCAGACAGGCTCCCTTCTTTGATATAATAGGCTTTAAATCAGCAGTTGGGATTTGTAATAACAGTTAAAGGTGCCACTAAGCTCATGTACGTTCACAAAGCGTCGTTTCTTGGACCAAATATCTGTTGCATTGTAATAGGGCACGTGCCACTGCGCATGTCAGTTAGCATTCAGTTCAGGTTTGACATACAAATATATAGCAACATTTTTATCGAAAATTGCAAGGATCTCAAAGATAGAAAACATTTTCTTGAACATTTTCTTGAACATTTTTGAACATGAAAATTCTTCCTGGAATATGGCTGAGAAGGAAAGCATACAGCGAGCATCCTTATCACATATGTTGAGAGCAAAACAATTTCTCGTCATATTCTTGTAGAAACAGGCTGTAAACTTGGGGGTTTTAATATGGGAGCCTATGGGAGCTAATTAGCTCTGTATGCAATTCCTGCCGAATTCACCACTCTCTTTTACCCTTGTCAACGGACTTTATATCGAGTTGGAAATGTCATCTTTCTTGGACAAAATATGTTGAAATAAAGAGTTCTCTCGAGTGGGATATCGGTATTAACATATGTAAAAGAAATTTTCTTGATAGACAAAATAAATGATTATAAAATCCAGAATTAATTTTATGAGAACAGTACCCGTTGCCCCGCTACTGCTAGTGAAACTCGCTTGCTGTCTCAAAGAATCCGCCAAGGACATAATTCTTGGACTGGATGACACAAGTGAAAGAAAATGTCAGCTTATTTTTTTTGTGTTAGCAGCCAAATCGTATATCCATGGGCAAAGTTAGGCAGCAATATTATAATATTGGAGGCCTTTATAAAGGAGTTCGACAGAAGGTTAAGTGCTATGAGCATAGCTTCAATATTTCAATTTTCAGCTGATGGAGTCCTAGAAGACAAAATTTTGACAAGTTCATTCCTGCTACATAGCCCAGAATTAAATAATGTGGGAACCGCCGAGGCCCATGAAGACTCATAGCCTAGGCGAGAGAGCGTGTCCGCCACCAGATTAGATTTAGTATTAATGTATCTGGGTAATAAGGCAATATTAAATTTCATTGAGAGCCAAAAGAGCTGGCGGATCCATTTCATGCAGGTTTCATTAACGCTGGCACCGTTGCTTAGGATGTAAAAGACTTGCATATTATCCGTGAAAATCAACACAGCAGAGTCTTTTCATTTTTTCTGACCAGCGCTCCAGTGCGGCCACAACCGCCCACAACTCCAGAACATTTATGTTTGACCTGTCGTGTGATGGAATAACAGGGCAAGGCTGCACGTGGCCACAGCCCGACTCTAGATGGAGAGGACTTTGGCCATCCCAGGCGCCAACAATCCAATTGGATCCAAAGTATGAGCCATTGATAAATCCTCGTGTCTAGCTTATTAATGAATTATTATGAATATAATGAGTAAGGTACAGAGAGACTGGAACATGATAGGCGTCCATGTCCTGTCTGTGCATACCATCTAGCCGATCTATGTCTTGCCTGTAACCCCTGGCCGTCTGCTCTCTAGCCTCTATCTCCTCACGCACTCTATCTTCTGCCGCTCTCAAACGGTGCTTGTAGTTATCGGCTCTATCTCTTTCTATTAACATATGTTGTCTTATTTGTTCCGCCGACTGACGGACATAATCTAGTTCCATCACCATATTTTGAAACTGATATGGCCCTGGGACTGCCTCATCAGGCGAATCTCTGGGTCTACGTCCCCACATCCTGGCATCCACATCATTTTCATCCCACCAGAAATGCATGCTGTCATCAGCCATATGCACACCATTTTCGATGCTACCGCTCGAAGAACTCTCGGACGACCCTAGCTGCCCCCTTGGGAATGCTAGCCCGTCTCCAACCCTCAAGGGATTCCCCACTGGGTCTGGTTCTTCTCTTTCTCTTTGGCCCGCTTGTTGTCCACCACCCTCAGCACGTTGTTCTGCCACTGGTGGTGCAGGTAAAGGTATGGGATCAAACAGCTCCCTTCTCCGCGGGTTATTCGCTGGTAGTGGTGGCCTCACCTGATGCCCTTCCAGTCCTTGTGGCACCTGTTGTCGCGGGCCCACTTGCTGTGGCACCACTGGTCTGGGTTGTCGCACTCCAGGACCCAGGTATCCAGGTGGTGGTGCTCTAGGGCCCTGCTGTGCTGGCCTTTGTGGTCTTATCCCCTGATGTGCGGGCGGCAGCGGTCCTGGCCCCTGTAACTCAGGTGGTGGTATTCCAGGGCCTTGTGGCACCTGCTGCCTCTCCTCGGGTGGCTGCTCTTCCGGTTGCTGGTTCTCTGCTACCACAAGCTCAACATTTACCCGTGGTGCAACAATGTCATTTGCTTGAATAACCACCTCCGGTTCCACATTTACTCCTCCTGGCTGTTGTTGTATAGGATTCGGCAGGTCCCCACCATGTGCTTTATCTTCCATGGCGTCTGCCTCCGCCCGCTCCATTGCCAGCCTCACTACTCTGGTCTCCAAAGTTGTAGTCAATTGAGAGTCTATCTTCTACATCAGCCAGAGTAACTCGGTCCCTGTCCGTCCATCCAGCTGGTAAATCTAACGGTACAGGTCGGACATAGGCAACATATTATGTCCTATTTCTGATTGTCTTAATTACTCTCTGCCACTCAGCAGGGTCCATTACCTGTCCCCATGCCTCCTAGCAACACTGTTCTGAGAGCAATTTCAACACAGATGCCCCAGCAATCACAAGACATGAGCAATACACTAGGGTATACCCACCCCGTTCCAAACATGGGCAGGTATTTTCACTCACTCCCTTTGCTCATGCCTGCCCCGCTCCAACATTCCTCACCTCCAGTGCAACTATCTGAGTAGCTTGCTCCTACCTGGAGGTGGGGTATGGGTTGCTGTATGCTGACTTTGCATTCCACCCACTCCTACATGTTATGTATGGAGTGGCCTGGTGTTAATCCTACCAGCATAGCAACTCCTGGTTTCACACTCCCCTCTTAGCAAGAGTTAATTAATTAATCCTTAATTACTACGTACTAAGACCGAAGTTTGTTCTCCACCATTGATAAATCCTTGTGTCTAGCTTATTAATGAATTATTATGAATATGATGAGTAAGGTACAGAGAGACTGAAGAAACAAGTCCACACAGTAGCTATACCATACTCTAAGTGATTTTATTGCCTTTTACACAGGTCTGGAGAAGCAGCACTCATCCTGAGGGTACTCATGGCTCCCCCTTCTCTAGATGCATGCTAGTGGGCTGACATGACACCATAACCAGTCATAGAAGCGTCAGTTACTAGATGAACTGGGTTACTTTCAGACACTATGAGTGACTTTCCATTGAAGTCTCTACAGAACTCCAACCACCACCCCAAGTCCTCGTGCATACCAGCTGAGATGGGTAGAAATTTCGCTGCCTTGAGTACCATCACTTTATACATGGTATAACATCTTCGTGAAAAAATCCTACCTCCCCTGACCACATGGGCGCAGTGCGATAAGTAGCCGTTTAGCTTCTCAAGTTGCTTCTTCGAGATTGTCTTGGCATTCACATATTTCTTGAGCATACACACAAGCTTAGCTAACTTATCGGTGGGAAGCCTAAGCTCCATCAGAATAGAATCCACACATATGCCTAGGTATGTAGTAGCAGTCGAGGGGGGGAGATCTTTTTCCACGAGACGTGAAACCCAAGAAACCTCAGCAACTTGACCATCGTTAGCTGGGCCTCTAGGGCCTTGCAGGTGGAGCTGCACACACAAATAAAGTCATCCAGGTAGCGAACTACCTTAAGGCCAAATACTGTAGTCAAAACCGTTGATATGAAGGAAGACACATGGTCGAAGTAATATGGGCCTAATGTTAAGCCGAAACACAGCCGATTGTCCATGAAATATGATTCCTTTCCATCCAGTTCCCACCAAAAGCCCAGGTACTTACGGTGGGCCTGGCGTATGGGGACAGCTCTGTAAGCGCTTTTTACGTCGACTACGGTCATCACAGCCCCTGGGAACACTAGCTGTGATACATCATCTAAACCTCTATAAGAGAAACTGTGGACTAAGGTGGAGCAGTGGTTGTTGATCGAATCTGCCACAGGCCTGGAGCAATCAGTTATGACTCTAATCCCACCTTGAGATTTCGGTACCGCTCCCAGGGCATGCACACAGTGGGGCTTTTCCTGGGTAATAGCCACCATACCCTCTTCTAACTCAGCCCTAATCTGGCCTGACAGGAGGGCGCGAGTATCAGCTTGCAATGCAGACGAATAGTTACCACACTCATAAGGGGGAATGTCTTCGTCAACAATGGGAAAACTGTCTGTGACTCCCTGGAGAACATCCACAAACTCCAAAAGGTGAGGCCACAGTTCATTATATATATAGGAGCCAAAACGGCAAGGATAAAGTTGTATGGGCGACTCACCTATGGTGTGGCGACAAGCACACGCCCCCGTACACAGTCCATGTAAACAGTAATGTCAGCTCCCAGCGGGGAGGTGGGCAGCGCCCTAACGATAGCCGAATCTTGGCAACTATAAGGAGGAGAAACTTCAACTTTTTTTTCAAACACTGAAACACATATCTCTTCCACTTCACTATGAAGAAAGTCCTGCAGAAGAGGGCAGGACGGAGGGGGAATCGAGGAATCACTTGCAAAGCCCGGGTCTGAAGGCAATACGGTAGTGCCGCCATCTTGAACAAATGGCAAAAGCTCACTTTCTGTGACGTCATTGGTGCGTTTAGTAAACATAGGCACCGATGAATTGACCAAATTGCTGGGTAATTCCTCAGACACAGATTCTTCCCCTCCGACCACCTCCTATTTACTGTTGGCACTTGTTGACTTGCAATCTTTAGCGGCGTGTCCAGACTTGTCGCAGTTGGTGATGAGCAATGGTGAGCGAACACACAAGCTTTGGAATGGCAGCCAGCCTCCCCGTTATACCGAAAACAGTAACCCTTCTGTTTCCTAGCAGATGGGGTCCGAGGAAGACCACTCGCTCTCTTGGATGTATTGTAGCAAAAGAATGTCAAGCGATCCTCCTAAAATAAAAATAAAAAAATAACTAAAAAATGAATTGAATAACATATATTAGTACTGTATACACAAAGAAGGCAGGATATGATGAATAAATCTTGTCAAAAAACAAAAAGAAATGGAATGTTTGAGTATTGAACTGTTTTGTATTGAATTGATGATTTATATGTAGAAGGATAATGTGATAATCATTGATCATTTTCTTTAAATGGTTGGAATAATTTCGAAGTTGTTTTGTGAGAATATCCCTGATGGACACAGAGTATTTACATCTGAACCTAATAAATGTATTGGCCTTAATTGAAATAAAACAATTAAAAAAATAAATATCGGTTATGTTATAATGAACTTGGATATATATAGGTTCCTTTTGCTGCTATTGGAGAATTGGCGATTTTCTGCTGAAAAATCAGATTCTCTGTGAATACTCTATACAGTAGTGGCGGATGAACAAGAAATAAACTCCTCGGAGGTGTATTGCTTGAGTCACGTCTTCGTAATTGAGGCCCATATATGAACGAAGAGGAATAGCCACGATTAACCCTCTGTTGCGCACAATGCTTGCTCCTAAACTCTCCTAATTGTATGTCTACTCGTTCTTTTCCGTGCTCGAACAGAACAGACCAATTAGAATCAGAACTAAGAGAGGGAAAAAGTCAACGAACTAACTGGATTCGCCAACGAGCAACAGACTAGGCTAAAAACAACCATGAGTGTAGATGTGCTACAGGTCACAATAATCCAAGTGTAAAGCACCACTTTCATGCAGTGTTACCGGGAAATTATAATAAACAAGATGAAGTGAGTCGATCGGCGCTAAACCACCCAGACCGAAAGTGATGGTGACACGCGTAAGATTAGATTCTAGTGTAAATTTGAAATATATTATATTTAGGAAATGCAAAATGCCCAGTTTAACCGAGAAATTCAGGTAAAAGGAGTTCAGCTGCGGAATACAGGGTAAGTAGTATATGTAAAAGGCGTTTTCGTGGTTAGTCTCTTTTATGAGAAGGTGTTGTAAAATGTGTGTCACACTTCAGCGTGAACCCCCACGATTGCCTCGGACACCTTCTCACAATAGATACAAACAACAAATAGGCCTTTTAGATATATATACTACTAGTGTAATACACAATTGGTTTGGTATTCATCTCCAAATTTATGCTCTATTCGTTATTTCGATTAGGCCTATTATAATGGGAGAACTTAGAGTTTAAGCAGTGCCCTAGATTTTCTTATTTGATTCATTAGAGGCCAATAATATATTTAAACTGTTACAGAATATGTATAGGTAGGCCTATCATTGATAATAGGGAGGTTCAGCAAGTCTAACGTAGGCGTAAACGTATTTGTATCTCTGATATACAAACATAGGCATGCATTAAAAGGAAGAAAGAGGTTCAGCAAAACATGGCGGGAAAAACGTAACGTAACATATCAAGTTAAATGTTTCATCTCACAATGTATTTGTTATGTATACATAAAAAAGCGGTTACGTAATGAGATAGATTTGCTTGCGGAACCTCCCCTATCCTGTTCTTAATATATCGGACATTTTCTCAGTAATGACAACATATGTTTCTTATACTTGATACAGGATATTGCTGTCAGATGATGAAATGAAACCATGCGCGCCAACCCTTCCTGCCCCTGGTAGACAGTAGCATTCGGATAGCATATGGCCCACCAGTGGCATAGCGGATGGACCATAGGTGGTTTCCACCCGCTATCCACGGAATTCTTGCACAGAGGATAGCAGGAGGCCCACTGGTGGCAGCCCGGCCATAGGTGGCAAACGGGTGGTCCACTGGCAGGTAGCGGGTGGTTCACTGGTGGCATACCACCCACAGATAGCAAGGGGGCCATCTTCAGCAAGCCACTATCAGCCATAGGTGTATAGAACTCTATACTAGGGTGGATCGTGGGTGGCTGGTGGACCCTGGGGAATTGATGGGGGGAGGGGGTTATGTTTGGGCTGCCGTTTTCGTTTTGGGCTGAATGTTTATGTAAGGGCTATTTTTATTTGTCTATTTTTGCCTTAGACATATACATACAATAATGATTGCAAAATTCGATGGTATGTGGATTCGTAAAGAATAACTCCAAGTGAAAACAAATTGTCTCCTATTGTCATACAGAGTTGGTGTTAATTTCATGTGACAAGTCTCGAGGAAACAAACAATACAAAGCACTATCTTATTCGATTACCAATCCATTAGTCGCGATTTCCCAGTTCAACATTGATTCTGGAGTACTGCAGAAGATAAAAGTAGGGCAAATATAAAAACAATTCAAGTGTTGATTACCACACACGCTTCTCTATATCGCTCGATAAGTGAAACCTTTAACAGCCTATATTTGACAATTGTTTTTAGCTCTCTGTCCAATTCATTCCAATTACGTTTGCCTTCATTATCTATCGATCATTTATATCGTTCTGTATTGGGCTTTATAAGAACTAGGTTATAGATATTTAAAGGTATAAACCTTTTTATAGGCGTACCATTGCAGTAGAGGAGAGGAGATTGCAATTGAAAGAATGTTCAAAAGTAGATGGGCGGGAAAGGAGAGGAAGAACAGGGAATATTTTTTTCAGGAATATATATTGGTCAGGTTGCCTAGAAATTGGCTCCAAATTCCATCAATCCCATCTTTGAGGTTGAATTACAAAAAATATACTTAGGCCTAACTCTTAATAGTGTTTTGCTTCCAGGGATGTTGTAGTGGTATGGAAGTAACCCAAATTTCGCACACACCTACACTGACACTTTGTTTTCACACCTCAGTTCGCTCACCCATATAATAGGATTGTGGGTTCAGTGTGATACCCTTTTACAGCTAAATGCGAACCCCAAATAGTGGTTATTTTGTTCAGATGTACTCTATGAAATAAGATCAGATAAGATGTCGATTTAGCAACTTTTTTAATTTGCCATTCGGCGACACCTAGCTTTCTCAGTTATAAGCTTGTGCTACGGCGCTGCGCCATATATCTACGCAAAGTGGGGGTGACACAAAGCCAAGGCGAATTACACTTATTTTGACGGTGTGCCGCCATAGTTCTACGCTTTTTCGGGACAGTGTACTGTCTACCAGTGATATAGCTATCTCAGATGGGAAGCCACCTGCTGATCTCCAGTGGGTCGTATTAGGCAAACCACCAGTGGTATGCCACTTGCTGACCAGTGGAGGGCCCTATTCGGCCAACCACCAGTGGTATGCCATGTGCTATAGAGTGGCGAGCCACCTTAGGCAAACCGATGGGTGGTTTCTATCAGGTGGATCTAAGGTGGACCATAGGTGGTTTGCCTATGCCGCAGTGCCGAGGATTTGCCACCCCTTTTCAGGGGGTGGCAAGAAGGTGGCTACTTCCTAGGGTGAGTACGACGAATGATGGTCAGAAATGCTCCTACTGAAATGGAGTGGGTACTACTGTCATGGTAGGAATGTATAATCAAGTGTAAAACTATTGATCGTGTTATTTGTATGTATCAGTTTTATTTTAATAAGATGATACGAAGTTGATTTACTTTTCATTTTACCTTGACCTGAAACAAAATGGCGGACACTACACGATCAAGTCATCTCGTGACTACTTGTTAGTTACCGAAATACGGTTGTTTTATTGTTTTTGTTTTGTTTTGAGATTTGTATTCAGCGACGACATTTTGCAAATTGGTAACAGTAATTGACATTAACATTAAGGAATCAACGTACTAGTTAAGTTCTATCTATCATATATTTCTTTTACCGCGAATTTAAAGGTTTTTATGGATTCCTTACCTTAGGTGACGCATATTTTAGGCTCAAAAAGTGACTTGCGATTCTTCACCATAAGTTTACAGGAGTTGACAATTAGATTGATTAACCAAATTAGATTGATTCAGCATATATATTTTTTTCATTATGAAATAGACCGAGTTTCCGTCCCCGTATCCTCCCGCACCCCCGGAGCGGGGACGGACTGTCCCTTCTGAAATACCGCGGAATCTGGCCCAAATTTCAGTAAGCCTAACCTACCTCATTATTGATAATTCTGTCTCTGCATGCTTATAAGTCAAGTCCATGTTTAGCAACATTCACACAATGTGTCAATATTAGCCAGTAATAGACAGAGTGTCAATAATAGACAGAGTGTCATACCCGCCTTCTCCCTGACTTCTCCCGAAATAAAAGTAAATTAAAAGGTATACGACATGGACGGACATAGTAAATTAAGTGTATTTCACGCTTACTGGTATTCATTAAAGACTTGCTGAAGTTGTGGGTTGGATTCGTTTGGATAAAAAAATGTCCTGGGAGATTTTCTTATAAAATGATAGGCCTCGCTGGGAGTGCGAGGCGGTTACAGCCAGTTAGGCCAGTTAAGCAGTTTTATTTCAGAGACATGCTATATATAGATATGTGTAGGATAGAGGACGAGATGCTGTACTCTTAGTGAATAGGACGTGGCTGAGGCGCAGCCGAGGCCACGTCCTATTCACTAAGAGTACAGCATTGAGTCTTCTAGCATGCTTATCCTACAACTTCAATTGTTTGTTATGATTGTGGTTACCAAATCCCCCTACCACCCAACCACCCTACAACGATCACTGCCTCATCAGTGTCCAGTATTCTCCACTTTGATTGTTTATTATTGGCCAATCCAGTCCCAATACAGATATTTGCCATTACCTCGAATTATTCACTCTATGCAACACCTTACACTTCCTACCACTATTCTATATTGGTCTTCACCAACACATAAGTGATGTGCTACAGGGAAATGAGTCACAAGTTGCAAAAATAGGATTTTGAGATATCTATTTGGAGGGTTTTTCATTCCCCAGTTTTTAACGGAGTGTATAACCATA
Organism: Sthenelais limicola; assembly: GCA_942159475.1. Taxonomy (NCBI): domain Eukaryota; kingdom Metazoa; phylum Annelida; class Polychaeta; order Phyllodocida; family Sigalionidae; genus Sthenelais; species Sthenelais limicola. Next base: position 37,007,890 of record OW804098.1, read on the forward strand.
GTTATATAGTTATATAACTACACACAATTCCAACTGGTTAAATACTTCTCACCACTGTTTACCATATCATTGGACTCCGCTTGACTCATTTTCCAGTGACACATCACATTTTCTATTTTAGGAATCATACCATGCTATATACAACATATCCTATCTGAGCCTCTGTGGCTGAGTGGGTAGAGCCTTCAACTCTACTTGCCAGCCTATACTTATGTGAGAGGTCCTGGGTTCGAATCCAGGCCAATCCTAGTTCAAAATTATTTGCAACAGATACCTGAGCGGACTCTTTAATGAAAGAGTCCGCCCAGGCATCTGAGAGGACTCTTAGGAGCGGACTCTTTCATTAAAGAGTCCGCTCAGAATGCTCAAAGAGTACACCTGGAATTCAGGACTGTACTCTTCAAGCCAATGCTGGAGAATCGGGGCACCACAGCAAGTGTAGGATAAAAACAATGGTCTAGCAGTTGTACGAGGATAACATCGAGTGGTAACTTGTTCTTTCAGAATTGTCGTGGTTCATTATGGATCTCCGTATTATTATAATGTAGTTTAATGGATTTGATATTGATATTTTAGTTTTTATCGATTATTTTAGTTTTGCTTGAATTGTTTTTCTCTTTTCCCTGGATACCTCTTCTTTATTTTCACAATTATGTTATGTCTTTTATTACTATTCTATAGACTGAGAGGGCGGGATTAAGAAGAGAATTAAGGTTTATATATGAATAATCGTGATAAAAGATTAATTGACATGACATGATTAATGACATAGAGGAGAGGTTTGGCGAAACATATTCTTATATTTTAGCCCTACCACCCAATTTAAGTTTAAAATTTCCTGTGGAAACAACTGGGTATTAAAAATGTTATAGATCTGCCCATGTAGTGGCTTTACTCAAAGTGACTGTTGTTTATAATGTTCGATCGAGGCTTATAAATGAATGAGTCTGATTGCATGATACTTCAGCATGTCAGAGAATGAAGCCACGCCCCCCCCCCCCCCCTGCTCGATCAGCTACATACTAAATATCCCATAAGATTATTTAAATTGTAAGAAATCGCAGGACGTACATTTCCTTGTGCTCAATCTAAGCTATGTCGAAGATTATCACAATATTAATTATAATGCCAAAGTAATCATAAGTAAATTATTATACATATACTATCAAACGGGGAACAGCAGTTCTGAATTGGCATTCGGTTCAGATAAATGAAAACAAATCTACTTTGACTTCAATGTTCTTGGCGGAGATACTTTTGATAGTGTTTACACCTTGGTATTCCACCTTCAACCATACTAATCTTTGGGGGAAATACATTTGAACCAATTTGAGAGAAATTAGTGACCAGCCTACATACTCCATTTAGAGCCACACTGCAGTCCCCTTGTTATGTAAGGGACAGCAATTCTGCATGCAACGACTGCAGGAAAGGACGTGGGAGGGCGCAGAGATCGAGTTAGCTATGACTTGGTGCACGTCACGTCCCCATTCTAGCAACACCTACACATAGCTCTGCACTGCGCATGGGCGAGCAGACGTACCAATCGCAGTTGGACGATTCTGCCTCTGTAGGATGGATAGCGATGGATACATAAGACAAGCCACATTGGAGACGAGACTGGCCACATCGGAGAGACACAGCTTCATTGACACCCTCTCTCCCAGCCAGTTCGCTACCTCGCCGCTTGTGTTGGAAACAAGCGAAGGGTCGGTATGGAACCCACTCAGTCAACACTCGGCCTTCCTGCAACAAGATAGTGTTCATGCTTTGTTTCCTCTCATATACATTTAGTGTAGTTTGGATTTTACTGAGTGATCGAGAGAACAGGAAAGTCACGTAAGGCTTATTAGAAAGTATTAGGTTAAAACCCACATACCATCGACGATAATGTATTTGAATTTAAGTTGTTTGAACAAGTATTACCATCCCTTACAGGCTTCTCCGGATCCTTAGAGCTATCTAAACGGATATCTCCACGTGGTGGCTTTCCAATTGCCTGAAGATGATAGCCATACTTCATGCTAATCATAATGCTACATGGGCGACAACATAGGAAATATCTTAAAGACTTGGATTAATCCTCTGTTAACACCAGCAAAATGGCATGCGACACAAAGACCATTTGTGGATCGTCTCCGATCAAATGGTGCATGTTAGAGTTATCGGCTCTACTTGAGTGGTAATGACCAACCCCTACATCCATAACGCACCCTTTTCACAAGGACCGACTTCGAATTACCTTGGAGAGCACATAGGGCAGCTATTATATTTGCTTTGTGTTGTGAGACAAAGGCCAAAATGAAGCTCGAAGATTTTTTCTCCAATAAAAATATCCTTTCAAGGGCGCATCCAGCGCTTAATCTGTCCCTAACAGAAAGTGGGTTGAAGGAATTAGAAGCTTTGCTCAAAGCTGCTGGTATACAGTATTGGAGGCACAACCAAAGCTCGGTTGAAGAGACCAGCTTTACTAACAAATCTGGACCAGGAAATAATCCATTCCTATTCGGGGATGGTTCTGTATCAGGGATTTCCCCCATCAACGATCATAACCCGGATCAGTTAGTGGATGTATGTGCAGGACAATCTTCTCTGTATGTAGATTACACACAGAAGGTCGTGGTCCGGAATATTTTCATCGTTTTGTATACCGTGGTAGCAGCCTTATCCCTCACAGGGAATCTTATGGTTATATGGACTGTGTGGAAGAAAAGACATATGCGAACTGTGACTGATTATTACATATTGAACCTAGCCGTCTCAGACTTTCTCATCGCCTTGTTTGTTGTGCCTCTAAAACTACTTGAATATACAGCACCATGTTCCTGGCAAGTTTTCTCCAATGATGCTCTCTGTTCTGCCTTATCATTTGTCTTGCCTGTCTTCGTCTTTGCCAGCGTCTTCACCCTAGTGGCCATTTCTTTAGAAAGGTAAGATAATGTACTTTGTATACAACCAGAATCAAAATCTATTTATATACTACTGCTATTGTGTATAATTATTGTCTTTTAATAAATGAGCAGTATAGAAACAAACACGGGATTCAATCACTTAGACCTGCATGATAGCATGCACACAGATTGCTGGTAACTCAACTGTTCAGGTGTAATTCTGTCTCTTGCTTTAAATAGTCAAAATATCTTTGGATAAGTTTGAAGATAAGTAATTCTCACTCTAACGTCTTGGGTGTACATTAATTTAGCACCTAATAAGTAAATCTATATCTTTGTATGTTTGAACAAAGAATTACTGAAATTTGCTGGATGGTCAATCACTACTAAAAATGTTAAATATAAACTTCCTAAGGACGACCGTAGAAACGAAAGACCTAAATATTAAACATACAGTCTTGAAATTTAGTACATGTATTGATACACCGAAGAGCAATAGACAACCAAAAAATCAAAGTTGGCGAATTGGGAATGTATTGCCGTCCTAATAATGCCGTCCAGTTAATATCTGGTTGGAAGCCCTACATTCTTCGCCTGTATGTTGGTGCTTTGTCAGTATGCTCATATACTATAGTATATCCACTGGTGAGTATGGGGTCGGGAGTGTGAGCCGCCAGCTATATGCACGGCTGTACTCTTCCCATACTCAAGCCATATTTAGGGCCTATACGCAGCAGTGGATAGACCCTATAGGGCCTCATATTATCCCTTATCTGCATGGACGTATTATATCAAATATAATGCCTGTAATGTTAAGAGGCCGGGACTACATTCAAATGAAATACATAGGGCCAGTTAAGCTAACCGTGTCCTATGTAGGCCTGTGTGCCCATGCAGGCCTGAAAGCAGAAATACAAGTACAATACAATAGGGGGAGTTGCATGTCTTACTGTGCATGTCTGTTAAAGTGCATCCTGGGATGGATTCAGTTCAAATCTGACATACGGTACATATGTTTAGCAACAATTTTATCGAAAACTGCAAGAATGTTTCCATCTATATCGTAGCTTTTATAAATGATCTATGAAAACCAAATGCATGATGGGAAAGATGGGGACTTGTTCCCTCTCATATAAATTGCCCCAGATTTACGCATAAACCAAGGGTAGGCAGCTACCAAAACGAGGGTCCATCTCGCACAGTTGAGATCGCGCACTGTACTTTTTTTTATTCTTCTTATGAAAGTTATTGATACTGTAATGTGTACCCACAAGGATGTACAGGATGTATTAATATCTCCTTTCTTTCCTTTTATCTTTGTTCTTTCCTTTACTTTACCGAATCCCGCCGTAAATTTCTGAAGCCCGTCCCCATGTTGTTTGTTTTGGTCAAGCTGAGATCGTCACGCCTCACTACCCCAACCTGAGGTAAGCTGGGGTAGCCTACTGAGGCGTACCTCGCTCGGCACTGAGCTGTAGTGTGGGAGTGGATAAAAGAGGAGGAAGAGCAAAGGAGGTAGTCGGGTAGGGGGAGGGGGAGGGAAATGGGGTGAAGGAAAATTGATAGATGAATAGGTGTGTGTGTGGGGGGGGAAAGTTTTTTTCCATGAAACCCTTTTATATCTCATAATCTGTCATTCTCATCTCTCCTCTCCCTCTCTTCTCCACTCCTCCCCCTCTCTCTCTCTCTCTCTCTGTCTCTGTCCCTCCCTCCCCCTCTCTATTTCGGTCCCTCCCCCCTCTCTCTGTCCCTCCCTCCCTCCCCCTCTCTGTCTCCCATTCCCCTCTGTCTGTCCCTCCCTCTGCCTCCCTCTCTGTCCCTTCCGAATATGATCGAATCAGAGAGGAGAGGTGAAGGAGGGGGGGGGGGGAGGAAGAGCAAGGGAGGTAGTCAGGGAGGGGGAGAGAAAGGGGGAGGAGAAGGAAAATTGATAGATGTATAGGTGTGTGTGGGGGGGGGGGGCAAGTTTTTTTCCATGAAACCCTCTTATATGTCATAATCTGTCATTCTCATCTCTCCTCTCCCTCTCTTCTCCTCTCCTCCCCCTCTCTCTCTCCTCCCCCCTCTCTCTCTCTCTCTCTCTGTCTGTCCCTCCCTCTCTCAGGAACGTTACAATGCTCAGGTATTAAGTTGTGAAAGTGTTGTGAATAATAATAATCGTTTTTGAAAGACATTAGGCCTACTACCCCAACGTAGGTAGGCCTACCCTGTGATTTTGGCCATTTTCGGCAATCAAATTAATATCTTCAAATTAAAAAAAAGTAAATTGTTGGATTGTCGGATTCCTGTTAGAAGTTGAAACACAACTCCCTCTACAATCCAAGTGCCGAAGGCACTTGTATCATGGAAACATGTATCACACATGGATATTGACATTAGAGCATTGATACATATCCCATGCTGAACATGGCATGTTTTCTATATATTTTATACTGTATCACTATAGTCCCATAATTCAATGCGAATCAAGATTCAAACTGGCGGCTATGCAAATCCCCTATCAGTAGAAATACAGGTAAGGTCTGCTTCGGGTCTGCATAGAATCCATTATTACTACATTTCCACCGTGCAAAATAAGTCTCCTCCTGAAACAGTCCACCAATACAATGAAGTAATGGAGTAATGGTAAAAGTCAGAGATGAACAACCACTTGTAATAACATCAGCAATAAAGAATGTTTGAATGGAATTGAATGGGATAGATGAGAAAAGGGAATAACACAGGCAAGAAAATACTTCATTATCTTTCATTTTTTTTATTCTTTAGAACGTTTTTATTTAAGGCTGGGGTAAAAATAGGAGGATAATGTCAGAAAACTGGTAAACAAGAATCAATTTTGTTTCAGTTTCCTAAACGATCTGATAATGTGGTATGTCTAAGGGTAAAAATTATGTCGAGAAACATTTGGGGGATACGAAATAATGTAACCATTGTAAAATAAAGTAGGTCCAATAATACGGATAGAACACCCACTGGTTTCTGCCATTTGGAGGGTATCATGACGAGAATAGGCTTGGCCAAGGTTGTTCTCCAATTGATCCTCGAGAGGATTGAGCTTGGAAGTTGATAGCTGGATGGGATGATTAAATTGACACTTCACACTCTTCTGGCCTTGAGTCACGAGTAACGGAATTTCTACTCAATTTTCTGATGTCTGGTACTTCTTTTTGTTCTGTCCAACATCGGATTATTATTCAAAGGACTGTCTGCTCCGATCAATCCGACAAAGCCTTCCTAGAGAAATGACTTCTTAAATATATATCAAAAAGCATACAAAATGTCCAACACGAACACCTCATGTGGTTGGTTGTGTTGGCCAGAGTGTTTTTGGTTTTGGTTTTTTAAGAATTTAGAAGTCCCTTAGTATAGGTGTTTTCGGGGTTTTCACTTCCCCCCGTCTTAGATACTAACATACTTTTCGGTTTGCATGTACAGTCAACAGATAACATAAGGTATAGGTCTATAAGAATTAAAAAAAGGTCCGTATCAACATTATATTGAGATTCACCCTTATTAATTATCATCTATTACCGAATCACCAGTATCTCGAGTGTATATCAACATAAGGACATAACAGTTGTATATATATATATAGTTGTTTATTTTACCACCATTTCCGTCAGATTGACCTTCTACGGTATATATACATAACCACAACTGAGTTACATCGATTTTCTCATTATGTATATTATTATGTCTGAGGATGTATAAGATCATCCAATTAACACTGAGTAGTGTTACATCATAAGATGGTGTTACACATAATAAGTAGCCTAATGCATATTAAGGAGTATGATCAACTCATGCTTGTACTTGTGGGGCTAATATAGATCAGATAGCTACCAATTTATTCAAAGTTATTTTGTTTTTATTACAATTTTCTTCACGGGCAACTGTCCTGCTCTACGGTATGTTAAAGTGGCTAAGATAGTTAAAATGAGTAGTCATGAAATCTCGTGAAATTTTGTCAGTGTAATCATATATGATAGCTATAGCAATATCTGAAGCATTGAGTACCAGCATTGCGTTTTCATTCAATGATTAGTGAATATGTGTAATGAATGGGTCAGGAGCCTCTACTCATTTCAAATCCCAGAGGAAATGGTCTCGTGACAAGACGGTGCTGCACACATACCCCACGTAGACAGGAAAGGAACTGACTTTAATCTAGAAGTCAATGAACGACATTAAATTGGTCGAGCCTGGCATTATGTAACTCCAGATCTATGCCAAACCAACTGCCACTTTGAAATTTCTGCATGGAGTGCAAAAACGATTTTGCTCACTATTTTACCAATATCTGATATAATATGAATTTCGTAGTTTTGATATCCACAGGAGTTATTTCGGTAGGGTTAGATGCACCAAATACTGGAAAAGGAAGAGTGAGAAGTGTGACTTTAAGTTTGTTAAAAGATATATTTGTTCAACAAAAGCATAACAACAAAACAGTCGCTATTCTCCGCTAATCCTGACTGTGACACTGATATTTATAGCAACAAAAAAGTAGAACCAAAGAAGAAATAATAATCAGTCAGTCTAGTCCTTAAGGGAATTACAAAGGTATTTTGTGCCGGTCAATTCCCTGCAGTAACATGAGTATGTGATACTTCCAGTCAGCTTGACGAAGCGCGACTCAGTGGCGGCACCTATGTTGCCGTCAAGGTAACTCTCCTGAGAAATCAAAGGTGCTTATGATCTTGATGAGCCTACTGTTCATTCCTGTTCACTTCTGTGAAGTTTAGAATATATTTGTACATTTATTTTTATCGTTTAAATTGATTTATACAGAATTATTGCAATTTTTAGTGAATATTTCGATTTGTGCGTGGTTTGCAGGTCCCTGATTATGGTGAATATTTTGGTGTTGATTTGTACATTTATTTGTCATCATTTCTATTGATTTATAATTATTTATTGGTATTTTTGGGTGATTATTTAGACCATTTCTACTTCAAAAGGCTCCCAATCGTACAGTAGGCCATGCCACGTTGTCACACCACGTTGTAGCATAGGCCTACTTATTTAACTTAATATTTCTTTAATTAAATGTGACAAATATAGGTTTTAGTATATTTCCATACATGTTTCCATACATGCCCTGTTCTTTATTTAACTTTGCCTGAATAGAACACTAAAGATTTAGATTTAGATTTAGAAATATTTTATTCATGTCTACGAACATTTCCATACATATAGTATGGATATTTTCAGGACAGCCTGATTTTTTAAAGAAAAAGAAGAAAATTTTACATCGATCTCTACAAGGTAGGAAGTATATGATAGAGTGTTAATACATTATAATAGTATATAAGTAATAAGCTAGGTTTGGATATTTTTTTGTAATAATAAATATATTCAGGTTGGAACAAAAAACATAGCCAGAGCAGGGTGGGAGATATTGGCAGATATATGGCAGGTATTATAGAAGAGTTGGTGATATAAAGCCAGATGGAGAAATAATGTCATGTCAAGAAATAAGAAATAAATATGGTATAAGGTGGTCATATTTAGGCAGAACAGAAAGATTTTCTTCTCGTGGAGAAAATAATGGCTCTATATATAATATATAATTATATATAGGTATATTACTGCATTCGGGTATACAGGCTCCTAACAAAAATTCATACATATTTCCACTTTTTAAGTCGAAATAATCACTAAAAATACCAATAATTAATCATAAATCAATAGAAATGATAAAAACAAATGTACAAATTAACTTCAAACTATTCACCAAAATGGTCATAAGCATATTCAGCACCACGAAGTCATATCATTTCAAGTGAAATGATAAAAATAAACTTAAAATAAATGTACTAATGTACTGCAAAATGTTCACATGTGTCAACCAATGGTACCTGAGATAATAACTAACTTAGGTAGGCCTAAAACTTTCATCAAAATTCAGGAAAAATAAAAAATCTCGCACCCATAGACTTACTATAGAAATTCTCTTATGTGGCCATAAAAATGCTAAATATTAAAATATTTTCATCCATATGATGGGAAAAGTACCCCAAACTACAATCTTAAAATATCAAATCCTTATAAAAGTTAGCCAGCTTGGCAGAACAATTTAATCTATTGTGCTGACCAATTGTGGGTGACCAAAATAGTCACTTTTTGTCGTGCATGTAAATACTGGGGACCGACAATCGGTACCCTGCCATTGTCAGTCACCTCTGTCGGTCCCCCTGTGCCCCTTTTGTTGGTCGTCTTTTGTCGGTCGTTTGCCTTGTATGTGGAAGAGCCATTTTACACAATTAAGCTCTGTTCCTGCCTTCATTTATACCCATCCTCCCTAGGCAGGCCCTATACTCCGCAACCAGTTTCTACGTACTAGACCTAGCTAGTATGAAATAACTCATTGCGGAATATAGGGCCTGCCTAGGGAGGATGTTTATACCTAGCATAGCTATATAGTATTCACTGATGTCACAATACTGGCTGCGACTTGCCATACTGTGAGGATAGCCGCTAACTGGGGCGACGTCATGTGAATACTATAGGGAGATTTAGCAACCACAACGCTAACCCTAACGTAAACGCTAGTTTCTCCAGTAACGATTTTCTTTACTTATCTCTTGTAATAATGCATATTTTTGTAAAATTTTCCTATCATATCAGCTCTGAATGAGAATAGTGTATATATTGCATAATTTCACCTTTGCTGAATAAACATTTTTAAAACAAAACAAGATAGGGTGGGTCGTACGTAATGGCAGAATTCAGTCAGTTTTAGTGGTGGAGAGGTGTTTTCAGAGGGCAAAAAAACATACAATTTCATGAAGGAGAGTAGTGTGTTACACCTGAATCCTTCAGAAAACACCTCCCGCTCATTTGTACATAAAAATGAAATCACAATTGACCATCATTTTAGCGTGAAATAGACATACGTTGGGAACGTATTTACACACCTCTTAGCGTAATTGACATCTGTATCTCAGGTAGCATGCTAAGAATAGCACACCTAGTGCTGACGTAGTGCTCATAAAACATACGTTAACGTTAGTGTTAGCGTTAGCGTTAGCGTTGTGGTTGCTAAATCAGCCTAATATGTATAGCTTTACCTTACTGTGCCTCAGGAGTCTGTTGCATGACAGACCAGATGTTTTGGACTGACCAGAAGGAAACTCTATAGCCGTTTCCATACATTTAGTACTGAAAATCCATATGCAGAACTCTCGCAGAAAATATATAGTAGTTTCCATTATATTTCCCTTCAAAAACAATCTACATGGAAATATATAAGGTTATCATCTTCTGTAGTAAAGGTCTTCCAGGTGGGAATGTTTGCTCTAATGCACATAGTTTTAGAACGCAACATTGTTGGGTCAATGTCATGTTCACTAATACTATAGTAAGACATTGTGCTCAATAAAAAATATAAAACTTACAATTTTCTTGTGTTAATATAATGTCTGATGAATCAGGATGTCAGTGACCATTCGGATGGTCGTTTTCTATAGACTAATTATAGGTAGCCTTCCTGTCACGACCAAAGTACATTAGCAAACATTTATTACTTCGTAAATTACCTTTGAATTTAGTGACTTTCTTCACATATACAGTACTTCACATATACAGTACTTCACATATACCATCCTTCTCTTGTTCATTTCCTGCACCTTGATGATAGTTTGTGGTAATGTCTGTTGGATCCGAATACTATCCTTTAATTATATAGAGAGGGGTATATAATCACACACAATAAAGAGCGGTGATAATGGTAAAGTGTTTAATAACAGAGTTAATAAGGCTTGACTCCACTGACGTTTACCCCCTGTGCAGTCATTACGATTACATCTCGCAGTGCATTAGTGAGGTTCAGCAAGTCCACTTTCCTTCTATACGTAAACAGAAACGTATCCGTATCACTGATATACAAACATACGTGAAAAGAAAGAAAGAGGTTCAGCAAAACATGGCGGGAAACATAACACATCAAGCAAAATGTTTCATCTCACAACTTATTTTTTATACATAAAAATACGACCTAAGTCACAAAAAAGATATGGATGTGGTTACATAATTGTGATAGGTTTGCTTGCGGAACCTCCCTATTCTCATTCCGAACATATAATAACAAATGGAGCTGGCTGGAAGAAAATCTTAATAGGTTGTGCAATATAGGTTCTTTTATAATACAAGAGGAACAAGATAGTGAAGCTTCTAGTGAGAGTAGGACAAAAGGTACAGAAGGTGATGGCAATTCTGACAATAACCTGGTTTCGGATTCGTGTGAACCTGAAACATAATTATTATTATGATGAAAGGGGAAATGAAGTCACTGATGAGGAAAATAATGCTGTAATCAATGAATCGGAGGATGAAGTCATCTTTATGCCCAGACTGTGACATATGTCATGGCAGATTAGCTGGAACATGGGAAATCAAATGCTAACAATAACAATGAGAGTGGCTATTATTATAGAATGAAAACTTCAATCAAGGTATGTGTAGTGAGCCCAAAGTTACGCATGTTTTGGAATGGGAAATGATAACAAAAACTTGGATATACCTTGATGGCTCGATGAGTACTTCATACTCTGGGATGGTTAGTCCACAGAAGGAATGAGAGAGAGACAACCCCTTGCTGTACTGAAAGAAATAAAGATGCCAGCTGCAGACAAGGCTGGTCAGTCCTGTTCCTTCATCCGGAGGGTCCAGAAGTGGTCCTGGCATGTCTAGGTATCCATGGATCCACTCCTGTTCCTGTGAAGCATGTGAATCTGTAACCTTCTCCTGATCCATGAAGGGGCTTGCCTCCTGGAGGACTGTGGTGGTGATGACTAGCACCAACAGCTGGTACTATAGAGTCCTCCATGTCGCAGGATCATACAACACGATCACGCATGCGATGCATTGCTGTTAATCCTGTGCTACACTATATATGGGTTCAAAACATTACATATATACATGTACTTATTTAAAATAAGTCTAACATGTAGTCACCTTCGTTCTATAATATTCAATGGCAGCTACTTTTGTACTTGCATTTATGCAAAACGTATGTGGCATGCTTTCATCTGTTTCTTCATTGCCGGTCTGTGATTGGTGGGGGGGGGGGGACCCTCTCATAGGGGGGTCACAAAAATATGGGACCCTTGGATGGAGGGGGGGGGGACAAAAATTCATATGATTGACTGCAAAATCCTTATACCCCCCATGAGGTAAGTAATGATAACCTCCTAAGGTTAAAAGAAAAGGGTGCTCTCATTACAATGATAGCCCTATACCCCTAGTTCTTTAGGTAAAATTACTGTCAGTTAGGTTCAAACATGATTATGGTGAATAATAAGAGTCCTGGAGGGCTTACAATCTTGGATTATGATGTTTAACGAAGGCAGACATCATTGGAGGATTCATGACGTCACTGATGAGAGAATCCTGCCTGCCGCTGCCGCACCCATGCTGGCCGTGGCAGCATGGCGGGAGCACTATAGTCCTTCTCCTCCTCCTACTGGCATTTTTGCAATGATATATACCAGAAATAGGCATTTCCTCAGTAGATCTGAATCTCTACATGCTATTCCCGGCCAGATTTCACATTTTGAAGTTTGATTTAGTGTTCCAAACTCCTAGATTATTCACCAACATTGAACTGGAAGTGTTGTCAGACATTCTATTTCTGCTATTATCACTCACCACAAATCCTTTCCGAGATCGCACAGGCTTCATAATATCAAACCATCCAGGGTCAAACAAACTCACACCAGTACTATTATAACCTGTTCTACACTCACTAATAGCAAAAAAAAGCTTATTAGTGATCTCAAGCAAGGAAAACGGGATTTAAACTTCAACCAAACCACGCCCACATCCCATTCGCTCTGCCCAGCTGGCCAAGGCTAAATACAGATGCTTAAAAATGCACTCCCACCTATGCATGCGCAAATCTGCGCAATTTTTTCTTTTACCACATACACCAAGTATATGATAAACCCAAACATGTCCCTGAATATCTAAGAATTCCGAATCCATTAAAAGCATGTAAATAACAAAAGAAGTGGTACATTATCCATTTGGTGCGCACCGAATGGACGTCCATTGGATCGTCTGTCAACCAGAGATTTCACAGGGATTTTCCCCTTGTTAGCATACGTCATATATTGGAAATGAGGGTGCACCTTCAGTTGACCTTCCTCCTGTTAAACAGATGTTTGTTATTTTCGTTGTAAATTATATTACCACATAGGCAATAAGGTATTGCAGCAGGGGCCTGTTGTACAAGTATTGCGATTCTTGCCTATGATTTTTCCAATGTTTTTGTGGCCATTGTTGCACATCTAGCTCATTAGTATTTAAGATCAGGCCTGTTTCAGTTCTGAACTTGTTAACTCCATTTAAATATAAATACCACCTGTACTCCTACCTCTGTCCCTCCCCACATTACAATATGAAAGTATAAAATATGTAACACTTTCTCCTGCTCCTTTCATGGGTTAGAAAGAGATTCCTACCCATCAATGATTGTACATAGGCTGCTCCTACCAGCTGGGAATTTCACATATAGGAAGATTTTTTTTCCTCCAGAAAGGGAAGATATTGCCATAAGAATATGGCTCTCCTTAACTTATACAACAGGCACCTGGGTGTCTAGTTAAGTATTGGACTTATTGATTGAATTTTAAATGCCAATCATGAGACCACAGCCATTTATACATGTCTATAATTATGTCCCTACTGGTGATTCATTGCTCAATGAAGCACAAACCCAACTTATGGGTATGTTTGTTTGTTTCTAACTGTGACCAATAACTCGATTGCCTATTAGAAACTGTAAAGCCTATTTCTATAAACCTTGCTTCTTTGGACCCAAGCTATATAAAAATAGACCCTGCACATGTATGTGACTAGGGGTTCCCCACTACCCCTCCTGTCTTGAATGGGCACTTACAGGCCACTCATGCAGTGGTATGCAGAGCAAAAACCGATACCGAATTTGTTATTTTTAATCAGTTTTTCTTCATTTGAAACGTTTCTCCAGGACATATGATAGGTTTAGAGTGTTTATCTCAAGGATAGTCATTTCATTTCAGGGTCTTCCACAGCTGGTAATGCATCTTTAAGGTGACTCAGTAGTGATTATGTAACGGGGTGCGTGGCAATGCCTAGCGTGAGTAGCGGGTTACAACTTTTGCCATTTTTCACGCAATGTGTATTCAATACATATAGCAGCATTATGCAGACAAAGTATGTATGTTAAGTCTTGATATAAACATTTCAGATAGAAAATTTATGCTCATTTCTGGTGTGGGAGTTAGTATCTACGATCCCTATACATCCATATTAAATTTCACTAGAACTTATGGAGCCATATGTGTATAAATAAAATATTTATCAAGAATTTTTAGCCAATTTTCTCATAATTAAGTTGTAACAAAAAATTCGGCCTGGAAATTCATGCTGATTTTTGGTGTGCGAGTTAGTAACTATGACAGCTGTATCCATATAGAATTTCATCAAGATTTATGAAGCCATTTTTGTTCAAATCAAATATTAATCAGGAATTTAATTTTTTTCCCAATTTTTCTCATAAATAAGTCGTAATATAGAAAAATTTAGCCTGGAAAGCCATCCTGATTTTTTGTGTATGAGTTGGAAAATACTGTATCTACATTCATATTAAATTTAAAAAATATTCATCAAACAGTTTTTTTTTAAAACGCTGATTGTCATCAGCCAAAGTCAATTTTCCTAGTGCCCCATGGTGCCACTAGGGGGCTTCCAGGGGGCTACCTCAGGATCTGAGGAAAAAAACATTATCTGATGATAAGTATATATATGTTGAATGTATGGGTGAAATTTGCTGTCTGAATTCATGTCAGAACCATTTTAAACGAATTATGTTAATAAATCACTCAAATGTAGTAAAATTACTCAAATATGATTTATTATTTCTATCTCCATACCGCCATAGCATGAAAACTAGCCTGGTGACCTATGTTTTTTTTTCACTCAATAATGATTATTTCATGTCAAGTATCATTGGTAAAAATTTTAGAAAAATTCATCAATAATCAAAATCACTACTGAGTCACCTTAAGCCTTGATGACGTCAAAATCAATCAGGATTGTGGGTAATTCAACTCAAACTGGTGCCAGTCACGTATCTTGAATCGAGCCTATATAAGTTATTGCGGCATCATTGTACTGAAGGCCGTACTTCATTTTAATGACCAACATATCTGGCGTGCAGATGCAATTATAGCCCCCATATTTATAAGCTAAGGAAAGGAAAAGTGTGTGGGTGGGGAAAGTGTGTGGGGTATTTCTACACTTTCCACCCTTACTTCTGTGGGTAGGAATACAAATCGTGTCTACATATATGCTATTTATACCAGCTGGGAATGGCATGTAGGGAAGATTCTTTTCTGTCCTACAAGTGAAGGAATTCCCACGAAAAATACTTTTCTTAGCTTATACAACAGGTCCCTGGAGACCCGAGTGACTGAAATATATGCCTCGTCCACAAGCCAAAATGTTTCCCTATTTCGGATTGTTGATGAATTGCTCTTAAAATCTCCTCGATCCTTAAAATCTAAGAAAATGCCTACAGACACTCCACACAGGTTATGGTGCCTTTCCCTATTATATAGAGTGGCGTCTATCTCTGCACTTTGCAGATCAGCAGATTGCAACATGTTCGGAAATAGAATTTCCGCCCTCAGAAATTCTGACATTCGCGGCAGGATGAGACAATACCGCCTCACGGTAAATGATACATATTTTTTTTAAATCTTATTCTAGGAGAAACAAGCACTACTCACAGATACAAAGGTTAATAGATAATCTTCTGAAGTGAGCGGACAATACCACGCAAGATGGGGTTATAAAAGAAAGAGAAAGAGATGCATGCCTTTGCCTTAACATGCAATGTCGCATGAATTCAATTCAACATATATCATGTTGCCATAGATCTATATATGATACATAGGTAAATTGGTATCGTTAACATGAGGGAGGCAGACATCTGAATGGTGATTTCTAGGTCTTCCATTCGGCCATTTTGTGATGATTTAAAACTCCCCAACGGGGCGAGTGTCAATGACAGTCGATATCAACTGTCAATGGAAGGTGCAACCGATGGTCAAGACCCGCCTGATGGACAATGACTGTCTGTATGGTCAGCAACAGTTGAAACAACGGTCAGGCACCTAGGGTGCTAGTCAGACCGCGCTCCCGTCCACTGTGCTAAACATTCTGCTACATGCTGTTAACTGTTGAAGAAGTTCTTCAATACATAGCATCTTCAACACTGTCAGGCTGTGGGTTACCATTTTCAAATCATTTCCCCTACATGGCTACAAAGTTAAGGTCACTTGGTTAACATTGAAATGATCTAAAAAGCAATCATTTTCAAATTTTATCAACTTTTACATCGATTCATTTTATTTAGTATACATGATACTTCTGTAAAGATACATATGAAATTAGATCTTTTAACAATTTCCCCGGTATAAAACCTGCAATTAGCATTTCTCAGATTGATAAAAAAAACATATTTACGAAAGGCTCTGTGAGGGTTGGTTTAAGTAAATAATAAGTTGAGAAATTATGTTTTCATAATATTATGATGGTCGATTTTGTTAGCATATATAGGAGTTTCTAAAATTAGCAGTAGGAGTGAAAGCTAAGTAATGACAATTAAGTGTTAGAAAATGTGTGTACATGGACGGGAGGAGCTGGGGGTGTCAGGTGTGCAACAGGTTAGCGCGAAATGAATAGCTATAGGTGAGTGTGTATGGTCGCATAACTTTATGGCAATTGTGGATTCATTTTCTTGTGTAATTCTCTGGTACTTATCCTGGTGTATTCATGTCGGGCAGATTCCAAGAATTATGCCCCAGTAATAAATACATTTCTTCCCTTAACCGAGGCTGACAGCCTGTTTCAAACCCCATATGTATCAAAACAAGGCTAGTCAATAAGCGAGTTCGGATTTCCGCGCGCACAACTCCTACCACTACCAGTGTGCGTTGGGCACATGCTATATAGCCTAGATAGGCCTACCGTACACACACATATATATATATATATATATATAAGCAGGCGGGGAGGTCTTTCAAACCATTTTCTCCCGATCATATATGTATATTGCCACACACACTTTATATCATTTCTCTTATTAATCTATCCTATCTAGATATTTTTTGTTCATTTTCATAGCTTCATATGGTAGAGGCATGTATTTATTTTCGGGATTTTCGCGCACACCCTTATGTGTGCGAATTTAAATCCTGCGCTAACCTATAACCTATATATTATTACATAAACAAGGCATGAGGCTTCCTTGCTGCATGAAATTAAATCCGCGGGAAAAGGTTTCCAAGCGAAAATATATACGTTTACAGTATCCTTATTTCTATTAATTTCATGGTGTAATGGAGATGCTATCGCACAACAGTGACATTGCAATGAATGTTCCTTGTAATTTCACGACATTTAAATATTCATTCATATAGATATGTTTTAACAAATCCAGGCAGGCATAAACAATTCGTAGGAAGGGCAAAACGACATGAAATTATTTGTTTTCAAAAAATTATATGCACAGGAATTTCGCCTGTATTTAGTGAACTCATTCAAACTTATAAGCTGTTGCGGGTCTATGTGTGAGGGACAGTTTGGACACATTGACTGTACTGTATTAATAGTCACACCTCTAGTGGCTATTGTTTCGGCCAGACCTATGTGCTTTATGCATGCACCAGTGATTTCTAGGTCAACGCAACATAGCCTCTTTCTGGACAGTAGCCTACTGGTTTTAAAACCTACTGAGTAGGTTTTAAACAACCAACGGCAAAATATGCTACAGCCAGTGGGACATGAGCGTGAATTTGGGTTTGCTCTGGCTGTATCCAAGCCAATCATGAGTTTTCAAGGACGGACATGTTGGGGATAAGAAGTGGACATTATAGCTGGCTCAGGAAATCCGCAGAATTACCAATTATTGGAATCAGGCAGGCGCATACCTACAATTATAGCACATACCTGGTCACTTCTCCACTTTACCTGAGGCCGGAGGTATGACAACACAACTCACAAATGAACGTTTATATGCAAATGTTCAGTTGAGGAATATAGCAATACTTTCCAATACTTTCAGGTAAGTAATATATGATTTACATCCTACATCACATTTACATCACTCTATATTCATGCGGTCAATGCAAATTCATTTATTAACAAGCCTTACAAAAATCGACATAGCTCCGCTAATATGAGGTATTTAGTAATGAACCTTTAAATATTGACAGGGAAGGTACTGAAGTAAATATATCCACAGCATGAAGTATGGCTGATGAAATTAAAGGCAATCTGAAAGGGTGTATTAAAGGAGGGGAAGGAAGATATCGAAGGAATTAATTTCCTTCATCACTATTTAGTGAAATTTCACTAGTCCTTTTTTAAATTCTTATAAATGTTTCCCGGGAACCCCTAGTGTAGGGACATACCCCTGCAACCCCTGCCGCCTCCCCGTTGAAGGGAGGCGGCTGCGTAAGAGTGGGCGGGACCCTTGTAAGGGTGGGCTGCTGTAGCGGTAAAAGTGGTACATTGCAATAATGTAAGGGGGGGGGGGGCTGATTCCATGGCTCATATTTACGTTCACCACAAAGGTATATCAAATGTGATAATGTATCCTTTGAAAACTTCGATTTCCCATTGGCTTAGATGATAATATTATAGATCATTATACATGTTGGCAGAGCACAGTTTGTCCAATTAATTACTGATTTTAAAAAAATGATTTTATTCTGTTCATTTTGCAGGAGGTTACATGAGTGAATAGATCAGCAGCTACTAAAGTCTATGTGTGGACGGATGGGTATGACTATATAACATATATTTCCAAGCTGGCCATTTGGACTGCAAGTCTAGGTAAGCTAAATATCATGGCATAATTTCTTATCCTTAAATATAAGGTCGTTTGGTGCAACAGACAAGTAAAACATTTCTTTCTAATAGTCATTCTGGGAAGGGGGAATACATGTATGTGACATGAAAATATATTTTTGAATATTTTAATCATTTGTCGTTGCATAATATTATTACTAATGATTTCACTTTAATTAGCCACTTTAATTAATCATGAAGATGCTTAAACTAAATTGTAATTACAAAGATTGCTGTATATTGTACATTAAGAAAGTACTAGAATTATAAAAGAAATGGGAAAAACATCAGAATTGCACTAAAGTTTCTGGAATCAACCATATGCACTGAGTCTTATATGGAGAGGGAGGGGAATGTGTAATGTTAGAATTGATATCCATACATGAATGCTATAAAAAAATATGGACGGGGGGGGGGGGGGGCGGGTTGTTCTGATAAGAATAAGATAAATTGGGGATTTATTCAGATAATTTGTTCAATATAACATATTCTTCAATTTTCAAATACAATATAAATTTACAATATAATATACACTATTTCAGCTTTCTAGCACATTTCTAATAGAAATTCTAGCTATTTCAATATATAGTATATTGATTTTACATAACTATGACAATATCAATATCATATGTCTGTGCATATATTTAAATTAATTAACCCTTTTTCATTCCAGGATGTTAATTAAAGTCAAGCCGAAGAAAGGATACAAGAGTAAGCTGAAGAAAGGGACCCCTGGTACTCACAACAAAGTGGCACGATTTTTCCAGTGATTTGAGATCGATTTTCATCAGTATTCATCAGTATATTGGATTTTGCCTTAGTCCCTAGAGTGTGAACTATTTGTACTGACTACCTATTGAGAGTGTCAATACCTACCAGGGTATAAAGTTAAACAGTTTATCGTTCTGATTTGCACTTTTGAAGCATCTAGAATAAGTATTTGAGGGACAAAATGACATTAATTAGTGCAATACATTATTATGGTATAATCAATACTAGGTCAGAAAAGTCTATCATGAAGTCAGAAAAGTCTATTGTAAGTCAGAAAAGTCTATTGTAAGTCAGAAAAGTCTACCGTCAGGTCAAAAAAGTCTACTGTCATGTCAGAAAAGTCTACCTTCAGGTAGAAAAGTCTATCGTCAGGTCAAAAAAGTCAATCGTAAAGTCAGAAAATGTCTATTGTCAGATCAGGAAATGTTTATTGTCAGGTCAGGAAAGTCTATTGTCAGGTCAGGAAAATATCGTCATATATGTGTGGGTGATATAGCCTTGTCACCCTCACTCCACTATTAAAGTTACACATATTATTTATGCGTTTAAATATATTTAATTGCAGCATATAGACTTACTAGTTTTTGCCTCTGATCTGATTGCATCTTATACGAATTCTTGCTTTGAATGATGCAGAACTCTAAGTGTATATAGAGTGTTATACCAGGTGTTTCAATATTTGACAGTAATTATATTGCATCCCCTATATATAATTCGATTATCATGCTGGATATGATATGATCATGTCGGATATTGATATTTCATGCGATTATGTGATTATTGTATTTATTATGTTGGACTATTATTTCGATTTTGTTGAAATAAAGAAGTTTTGCCAAAAAGAAATGTGTCTTTTTTTATATATACTGAATTCAACATGTCTTAATGATAGGGAAATGATATAATTTAAAATTCCCAATTTAAAATATTAATAATTATGTATAATATCAAATGAACCATTCAACTAAAGCATCTCCAGTAGCACAATCTCAAACTCCTAACACCAGTAGACCTAGAGCTACCACCCTCCCACCCTGGCATATAAGATTTTAGTTCTGAAAATATCCACCAGTGGCGCTACCGATTTTAGTTCCAAAATCCGCCGTCGGCGCAAAGTGGCGCTGCCGTCGCGGCCGTGGCCGTGACGGTCAGGACCGTCCAACAGGGTAGGACCGACGGTCAGTGACTGGCACCTCTGCTGCCAGCCATTGACAGTCGGATTGAGCCCAAATGACCGTTGGTCAGTAATACAGTGTACTGAATAGGGGTCTCATATATATTTCCAAACCAATCCATGTGAACTATGACTGCTATCGTATAGCTTTAACTGATACCAACACTTGTATATTCTAGGCTAAGTCTTAATCTTCTATACATTTCCATATTTTTCTAGGCACTACGCAATAGTCCACCCGCTGTCTTCGATCAAAATCCATTGCAAATCAAGAACTCGTTGGATCATAGCACTGACGTGGATTGCCGCTATCTTAATGGCTGGACCTTATCTTTACTATAAGAGCTATCCATTCGTCATCTACAGTCACCTGGGAAGTTTGAACCGACAGATTTGTACCGACCGCTTTGATGAGATTGATTTCGCGGTGTATAAGACCTCAGATCGGTCGGTGCAAGGGCGATTTCGAAAGTTCTTCTTTCTCTTCCTTTTTGTCACCATATACCTCTTGCCGCTCATCATTATCCTGACCACTTCAGTTCGTATTGCGATCTGTCTTCTTGAGCCAATCGCTGTGATAGACCCACAAGAGAATAGATACAGTATCAGACGAAAACGAGAAGAGACCAAGAGGAAGGTAATTAAGTCTTTGTATATTACCTGTTACTATGATGAATGGTCAGTTTGCATGGTTGGCGTTAGGTTTTTGAGTAGCACGTAGTTGATATCGCACCCATGTCGCACGGAGAGCATCATTGGGCTTTTTTATGATGATTTAAGAACTAAATAGGAGTCGGATTATGCTTGATTTGTTATAGATAATATTATAGAATTGGCTGTCATAACAATTTAACTAAATGGTATGGATAGGAATAGAGAAAGTTAGGATACTGTACATTTTATATACATTGACGTGATCAATCACCTATACTGAAATGACCGCGTGACTCTCATATATCCTATATAGCCTAGCTGTACTGAGCTTAAACAAATCTCGCTTATAGGCAACACCAATAAATCTCTGGGAAAATGTATGTATATGTCTATCAGAATATATACTGCGAGAGGATGCGCCTTTAAGTTAAAGTTCCTCTTAGAATAGTATAAATTCGTTCCTAAAGGTCGGTGTTAAAGGTGCTCCTGAGAATTGAAACGATGTGCAGAATGAATGGAGCAATCCCTTGCCCCGATTGATTATTCATAGCAGTCACTAAGGAGTAGATAAACACAGTCACTTGTGGAGCAGTATACCCACTCCGCTGTTATCTTTTGGGTTCAGTGGAAATCCCTCCAAAACTTACCCAAATTCTGATTAATGGTGAATATATAGAGTCCCATTATTATTTTTCGTCTCGTAACAATTCCTCCTCCAAACCGAATTTACTACATATTGTGTCTGTTAATAATATCCTGTGCTATTTTATGTTTATACAAGAATTTAAAGTCTAATCAGCCAAGAGGAAACGAGCGCCGGTGAGCGATAGTAAGTGAAACAACTCCGAAATACAAATGTGTATCTTTATGAAACCCTGTATAGTGGCAAAAGCAAAATCCACGAGACAAAATCCTTGAAAATGTTGGTCAAATGACTTTTAGATGAGTTGGAAAAGAAAGGAACAAAAAGTAGAAATCTTTTTGTTTTTGACGAATGTTAGCGGAGCGTGCACCTTTAATCAGTAAATAAGATATTGAATGTAAGAAATATGACACCAATATGAGAAATGTCCCTTAAGCCTCCTCACTGCGGTCCATGAACCCAAACCAGGCAATGCCTTCTCTCCCTAGAGTACTACTCGCTCAGCTTTCCCTAATTAGCTCCAAATGAGCTCGTCTTCTTCCATCCACTAAGGGGCTATTTATATCTTATAATGCTGCACTCGGTCAAAAACTTGTAGATTTTCTACTTTTTGCTCCGTTCCTTTCTTATCTATCTAAAAGTCATTTGACCGAGGTTTTGGAGGATTTTGTCTGGTTGGGTTCTTTTTGCGGTGTTTCATAGTCCACATTTCAAGTCCACATTTATAATTACTCAAAATCATTCACTACGATGGCTTCACTTATTTATTACCACTCACTGGCGGCCATTTTCTATCGGCCGATTCTACTTCAAACTTTTAATTGCATACACATAAGAGCAGTTGAATAATTATGATAAATTCGCTCCTATAAGTCATAACAACGAGAGTGGACGAAGAGAGGACCATCTCTACAGCCCTAAACTTCTAAGGCACAGAATGTACATTATCAGGTATAAACTCCCATAGATCCACATAAGCTTACAAGAAAACAGGCTTACTTTTGGCACTGATTGTGGCCAGGTTGCTTATGATATCTACATGTTAACCATTTGGTGTGAATCCCTTTGTACTTTAGCTTTTAGGTGGTATGTTCCCCTTCTCAAAGGACCACTCAAATTCTCGTGAATATTGTGAATTATATAATGTTCCGATCTGGTGAAAGAATATTCATTACTTGGATATATGTGTATAATACTGGTCATAATATAAGGAAATTTGGTAAGATCTTTGTCGTAATAGCTGAGAATGCAGCTTTTATGGTTAAAAGTGCTCGAGTTCTTCAAGTCATACCTTGCTCAGAGCAAATTCTAATTACCAATAACTTCCCCTGGCCACCATCAGATGCCGCATCTGGCAATGCTCATCTTGTGCGCTTAGCCATTTCCAGTCCAGTGATATTGGATCAGGGAAAACCACGAGGAACAAAGGTCTCATTCGGGGACCGAAAATGATACAAGGGTCTCCTCGTTGCCGTCAAGATCGATGCGCATTGATAATGCTTTTGTACATAGCGTCATTATAGATCCATGAATATGTCTGATATAAGTATACTACCTCCTGTTGGAATACTCTATGAGAGTGCAAATGTGGAGGAAAATTGGATTGGTGTAGCAGTGGATGTGGTGTACACGCAATTCTAACTTTAGATGGCTTTGTTTTTGGAATGGGGTCTGCTTTTATCTGTTTCAATGGAACCTGAGGACTCCCTTTATTTTCTCAATATTACATGTACATGCATTGTAAGATTATATACAATCAATTAAAAATAATGGTACAAACCACAAACTTGAAAAAACTCTGTAGAAAATGAATTTAAAATGTAACTAACCTATTGCTTGAACAAGTCTTTTCCAGTTAACATATATATTTGTTCAGGTCTCTTTCAATGCGAGAGACCTGTGTACAGCTCAAAAGCTACCCTGCAAGTGGCGTCACGCCTACTGTGACGTCACGACTGGCTTCTTTCCGAATCGGTTCTCACCCAGGTAACATCAATAATATTGTTACCTGGGAGATGCGCTGGTTGTAGCAACAAGTTGCTAGGTGTTATGTCATAGGCAACTAGGTTGCCTAGGGCTTGACACTGTTAAACATTACTCCTCAAAATGGGTTAGATCTGTAATGTTAACACTTCCACACTCTGGCTGAGTGTGTTTGGCACCACATGGTTTCGGGGTTAGGACCCTCATCAGGCATAAGCTGTATTCACTGATCTAAGTGAATTATATTTATTTATTCACGTATGAATAAAAAGGTGCGGGGTTATAATTAGCCATATTCTAGTGCTTGGTCAGGTTGATCCAATGCACGATCATATGGGTAGACCTAGTATTCAGTGTGCAATGAGGTTAGCATAATACTGATATAAGGTGATATCAGGTCAGTCATTGATGAAAGGTTTCCATCTGGCTTAGTGATATCATACATTGCTATAATATGCCCAGTGTGCATATTTAATAGGAATGTAGATATATATGCCTCTTGTCTGTGTAACTCCAGTCCCAATTCTTACTCCAACAGTTGTCACCCACGTAATAACTGAAAAAAAAATATTTGTTCAGGTCTATTAAGAATTCCAATAAAAAATAGTCCTTTTTTGCGAATACTTTAGTTTTGTATATATGGTCGAATCCAGCGAATTCGGGCCCAAAACATACTTTTAGCAGAAATATTGCAAACCTTTTTTCAAACATAAATATATCTGACATAAGATATAGAAATACTTCTTAGTCGTCCTTAATTTTTAGCATCATTGGGATCGGCTTGATCTAATCATTTCAAATATGGTGAGCCTTTGGAAGACTTCTTAGTTGTCCTTATTATACCCTCATTGGGATCGGCTTTCAAATATGGTGATATTTCATTTCGCTCATAATTCATTTCGCTGTAACACATCACAACTCTACGCAGCAGCAAGATTGCGGTATTTCCAATGATCTGCCACAATATGCAAGGGTGAGGGGTTGATATTCATGCAGTGACTTCCACGCGCAGCGGTGCCGTGCATCGGCTGCGCGCAGTGACTTCGTCCCATTGTTCCAGTGATGAACCTTCGCACCTCGTGCTGGGTCGGAATTTCAGAAAATGTACAATTGCAGCTGTATACATATAGTGAATTCTGCCAAATTGGCTACAGTTTGGCCAATATTAGGTAAATTCGAGTATATATTTGGTTTGCAGTGATTCTAGCAATCTGTTTGGTTAGGTTGAAATGTCTTTTGAACTTTATTTTCGTCTGAAATTTGGATTATTTGAGGCGATTGTTGGAATTGAATTGTACATTTTCTGGTGACATCACCCGGCTGTTCCGTCTATTAACTGTGAATGTTGTTAATTATTGAGCTAGTTTTCGACTTTGACGATACATATCGAGTCTTACCTAGATAAAAAATACTCGGCACATGCTCACGACTTTGGATCATAGATTAGAGGTAGAAGAGAAGTGAGGGACATGGGAAAGACGGGACTAGGCCGAGGTTTTTGGGGGGGTTGGTTGGGGTTTTTTGTTGGTTTGTTTTTTTGTTTTTTTGTTGTTTTTTTTGTTTTATTGTGTGTTTTTTTTTTTGGGGGGGGGGGGGGGTCGGGGGGGGGGGGACAGGGGTTCGTGGGAGGGGGGAGGGGGGAGGGGGGCGGGGGCGGGATTCTCGTTCTTTCTTATTCCGGATTCCCCATTTTTGTGTGGGTTTTCGCATCTATACTAACTGACATATCTGTGGCCGTCGGTTTGGGACATTCTTGATATAGTGTGTACAACTGCTATAAATGTCGGGCCAGTGTTCAACAGAATGCTACCCACATATTCCAAGACCTTCTAGTCTTTAGAAAGTAGCCTACGAACAGGGGCAATGCAGTGTTCATTAGGATGCCACAGCTCACGCGACATGGGTTGGACCTGGCTTGAACATGGGAGGGACCCTTTGGAAGAGCTATGGCTATAATTAAGGGACGTAAATTGTTATCGTTAGCATAACTTATGTAAAAGAAATGATTGTACCTATACATGCAATCAGTGCAAACAATATACAATACCAACCAGCTGAAGTCTCCTCCTACAGACTAAATTTGACCTATACCATAGACCTAATGGTTTATGTGTGAGAGCACGGCGCTGGTGGATGGGTATTTTAAGACATGTCATAACTGTGTGCGTATCATTAATATATGCCAACAGACTTGATGTGATATATTTCTAGCATTATGTTTAACTATTAGATTTCATTTGATTGTTACTTACTTGAGAATTTACGTAAAAGGTATATATGATAAAATCAGGCTATACTGAGAATATTTGCACTTAATGTATGGACCTGAATAAAATATTTTCAAAATCAAAATCAAAATCCTCCAGTCCCAGATATATAAAATTCCAATCTAAAGGATACGTTTCAACAGGTCACGTACTAAGTAGGCCTATTGAAAAAGCAGAATTTGTGTATAATCGATTAACTTACTCTGATATTAATCATAATTGCCTGACGTTCTCATGCAGTTGTCTGTTGAGAGCCATTTGTTTCTAGTAACAACTTTCTTTCATTTATTTCAGGTTGCGCTAATGATGATCGTGGTGGCAGCAGGATTTGTAATATCATGGACGCCGTTTTACCTGATAACATTTATTAGCCAAGTCCAAAAGAAAAGTTTTTTACGCGAGTCAAACTACATATTCACTATGCTCCTCATACATTGGCTGGGCTTCCTCAACAGCTGTTTCAACCCGATCATCTACAACTTCATGAATGACAAATTCCACCGTAGTTTCCGTCAGTTTCTCAACATGTGCCGTCCACGATGGCTTATTCCGGACAGATCTGCTTCAGCAAGATGGACTAGAGTGTCTCTAACTCCGAGGCATGGGCCTCAGCGACCTTACCCGTTGGCCAGCTATCTCAAGAGAATTACCAAAAGGGAAACCCAGGACTTAGCGAATAGGGTAACAGCTCCTGAATGCATTGAACTGCAGGAACTAAATGGTGGACTGGAGACCAATAAGAGAGTGACTTCCATCCAGAGAAGGTGTAGCAGTAGTCCGATGCCAGGGTCCTCGAGATCTAAGTCTCACTCATCATCCGATAGGGTGTCTGATAAGCGAACCCGTGTTAAACAAAACTACCAATCTCGCTACTGATGATGTGCTTTTTAAACCAATAGTTATCAGCTAATCTTCTAGACTTTCATACATAATGTACTGCGATGACGAGCCAGCATATAATATGCAGGAAATCTAACTGGTTCCAGTTGTTATAATGTTCCAGTTTTATAATAATGAAACAATCCATTTTTGTTTCTAGAGTATAAATCTGATAGCACAGCTGTATTGATAGTATAGATTCAAAATCAAGTACCTTCATTTGGCCAACTTTCATAGTGGAACATGGCAGTGTAAAGCGGGGAATAAATTGGGAATCAATCCTCGTTAAGGGTGAAAATACGATTCCTGAAACAACTACAAAGTCATCAAGACATATATGTGAACCGTAGGAATAAGATTAATGTGTTGTTAATAGGACCATTCGTGTTTCTTGCTCATGAGATGTTCCAATGATTATTGGCTACTCAGTCGATATTTGTAGTATGAAGATTCTATTTTTATATTTAATCCGAGAGTTTTTCCACTCTTTGTGATATCAAGGTGCTGTGATTGTTATAATAACATTAGCCACACACACACACGCGCGCCCAAGTACTGATAGTAATTCCCACTAACCTCAGATATAGCCGAATCCATGCAACAAAACACCATTAGTTGTTCTGGAGATTATGAATTACAAAATGTTGCCGGAATAAAACCTAAACTTCCGAAATTATTAATGTTTTAGGGTTTTTTTCTTCTCCAAGAAGCTGGAGAAAAGCAGCTTTTAAAGGGTTCAGATCTGGAGGCCGGAGATGGGCATTTTAGGACCCTTAAAGGCCGGAGCCTGAGAGTTGGCAGCCCTGCTACATATGCACACATGTTGATTATTATGAAAAAAACCCTCAACATTCATGTATTCATTAATTTGAACTGATCTAGACTTGGAAAATATTGTTTTGGAATAATTGTGTTGCCGTTACATGTATTGGCTTCAAAACAATGAAACACTCCAAGAGTAAAAATTAATTTTAAATTCCATTTCGTTTTTTGTGGACGGAAGATGTAGGCCTATATATGTATGTACTAGCAAAGTACCCGTCCTCCGGACGGTCAACCTCTCTCCCCACACTTTCCCCTCTCCCTCTTTTCCCTCCCCTCTTCTCTGACTTTCATACCTGTTTTTCTCTCCCAACCCCATCTCCGATTTCCCCCCCCCCTCTCCCTCCCCTCTTCCTCATGCTCCCCCTCCCCGCTTTCCCCCCTCCCCTCTCTCCCTTCCCCTTCATCCTCTCCCTCCTCTCTTTACCCCCTCTTCTTTCCCTCCCCCTCCCCTCTCCTATTCCTACACCCTCTTCTTCACTCTCCCACTCCTCTGCATGTAGGACGGTCACCCTCTCTCCCCATACTTCCCCCTCTCCCTATTTTTCCTCCTCCTCTTCTCTGTCTTTCATACCTGTTTTTCTCTCTCAACCCTATCTCCGATTTCTCCCTCCCCTCTTCCTCATTTTTATTATAGAACTTTTATTTCTCATTAAGCATGTAGTTACATAAAGGAGAAAAAGGGGATAGCATTTGATTTGTCAGCATTATTCCGAGGTGTGTTGATCTTCCCAGATTTCCTGATATATTTTGGATTACATTTTGTTTTGTTTTTTATGATGAAGTCGCTGTTACATGATAAAGTTTTCCATATTTTACATTTGTTTTACATTTGGTAGAGTGGTAGAAACTTTTTCAATCATACATTCAAGTTTGATTAGAAAATCATGCTCCCCCTCCCCTCTCCGATCCCCCCCCCTATCCCTCCCCTCTTCCTCATGCTCCCCCTAGGTCCCCCTGGACGTAGGTTGTGGGAAATGATGTAGTATCTCACAGGGAGTTTCCCAGGCTATAAATAGAGTGTAGAGATCGCAATTTAAAAAAGGCTTCAAAATCACATTTTCACCCCAGATACCTTCACAAACCACATATAATTTCCTCCAGAGAGGGTGGACAGAACTTTACAGATGAATAAGATGGTTTGTAAAACAACAAATTCCGAGAACATGAGAGACAAAGAAACCCCTCTTTTCCTCATATGGATTTCGTAGAAATCGCTCTACCCGTATATAATGTGGATATTTAGATAAAAAGAAAAGTTATTAGCCCACGATGCCTCAGAAACCTCTGATTGCCTCACATAAAATCTTTGAACTGGTGTTGGAATATTTTACGTCACATTATGTCATGTAAAATATCTCCAATAGTTTTTTTTAAAAAACATATTCATGTAATTTCGCCCTTCCTAATCATTCATTAGGCCTGCTTGACTGAAAAAAAAACTAAATATGAATTAATACTGACGCTGTTAAATTGTGGTCAACAGATGTTGAAATGTCGCCATTACGCCATAGTTATTAGAGATAAAGACTTCCTCCTATATTAGCACAATAGTTGTATAGTAATAACAAAGATATTTCTTCAAAAAGGTAGTCCAACGTTGGGTTACAACCAGGTCCTCTGTTGCCAGCCTACATTGATTCCCTACCTCTGATTTCTAAATTTAATTTTGCTGTTCAGATTACTGGGTAATTCACTCCAATTGTAAATTAAATTATTTGATTAATTGGGTTTATTATGGCCAGAATAAAGCAAAATAATGAGCAAAAATGAAGTATCTGAAGCATTGGCATTCACACATCATATCACATGATATAACGTTAGCCGCACACCTGTTAAACTATTTGTATTTATAAGATATAGATTTATAGATATTAAACTATCCTGTTGCTTCTAAAGTTCTACTGTAGAGAAATAAAGACTCTAATCTCCTAATAACGATTTTTGCTTATTAGAGACAAGGCAGAGTAATTAAGTCTAGTTGTTCCAAGCTTCGAATACAGAATGACTTTATTACTGATCATAGATTTATATGAAAGTTTCTGTAACAATGGTGATGATCAATTATTCGTACATGACTGTCCCAGGCCTCCATTCTAAGAACGTCTACCTTGAGGGGCCTGCTTCTATAGCTGGTCACCTCACAATATAACACATCTACCAGTTGCGCAACCCTCCGTGCTAGTAAACGATGAGTTAAGTGTTACTTTCAAGTTTGACAGAGGGTGTTACAACTAAACAAGTATTAAGTTAACGGTATTGATCTATTTAACTATTGATCAATTTAACTTTACAAGTAGTGTGAACTTAATGTAGCTACCTGGCGTTTCCAAGGGAAACGTTTTCTCAGGGTCAAATACTTGTGTCCGATGTCTAGTTATAGTTGCTCCGATTTAGGGGTAGTTAGCGTCAGACAATTACATTAAGGGTATTATCATGGAAAGATTGTATATTAACCAATGAATTTATAGTATGCATTAGATGAAACTGTCAAGCATGTATGGGTGTCATATTTTCCGAATTGAGAATCAGGAAAAGATGTTTTTAAGAATGTTTGTGAAGGGATGTCCGGTGCTACCCCTAAATGCTGTGTGTATACCATGGAGGTCAGTACAGAGGATCGAAATCAGCCACCCATCACCCCTCTCTAAACTTTACCACCACCATCACCACTCTCCTCATAGCTTCACATTGGAATCCTCCTTCTTCTCCCCCACCTCCTCCTCCCTCCCCCAACCCCCATCCCCATCCCCCAACGCCTGATGCCTTTACTTCTCTAGATCTAGATCAAGTATACATCCAGGCATGACAGGCCAGAGAGGGCAGCCCCTAGCGGCCAGATATTCTACTGGGCGATTAGAACCTGAAGTTGTAGTGGGGGTTCGTTGTCTGTTTGCTTAGGGACCCCCACCGAGGCATAGCCGAGGTGGGGTCCCGGGTCCCGGGCAAACAGACAACCAACCCCCACTACAAATGAAGGATCTAATTGCTTTAGTCTCAAATTGTTGGGATTCACCATCACTTCCAAATTGAAAAACAACAATAACAATTCACTCTCAGTTCGCTGTGTCAATTACCCTCCAATTCATGGTACAACGGCCACCCCTCGGTCACCACCCCAAATGGACTGGGCTAAACCCACACACATTTAGCGCACGCTCCCGCTCGTGTTCACCAGTGCGTGACAACCATGTTACACCACACGTCCATAGCATACCACCAAATCTTAACAATTCGAGACTAACACCTCCATAGCTCTCTCCCTATCAGCCCATGGCACCTTCCTGTCTACTATTACATTTATTACGTAATAAGATAAATACACACGTCCAGTTCATTTCACCCTCGCCCGGTCATGGTTGGGTGCACACTGTTGAGTGTCAATCAAGTCTGCAGGGGTGGCTCGATTCAGTGTACTATTGTTGAGGTGCAAAATGTATAGGCAGGACAAGTGGAATAGATAAGTGATGCCAATCTGATGTCATCTGATCTCCCATCTGATTAAGACTGCAGCTTTGACATATCTGATCAAGATCTCTAATCAATGATTGGCATCCATCAAATAAATCTACTTGTTTCTCAGGAAATCCTGAGAAACAAAAAGGTTGCCCTCAGCGATTTTTACATGCCAAATTGCCAGGGAAGGCTCTTGTATACTTGCCGAACCTCTAAGAAGGATGGAAACTAAAGGTTGCAGTAGTATAAAACAATAAGAGCATGATTATTTATGACTGCCAACAACTAAGCCATGCATAGCCATTGTTTAAAGTTGCAATTCTGTCCCCCGAGTCCACTGCGCATCGTTTTCGTGCACAATATGGCGGCACCCTATGCCAGACTCTTTACAAGCGTATAACTCTAGGTTTCTCCCTGTTGTTTTTGTTGGAGACAATCCTTCATACTGTCGGTTCTATTCTCACATCACTTGCTTTCGCGCTCGGCAATAGAGGCCTTTATCTCTAGCGATAGTAATTCATAATACATCACACAATATTTTCTTAGTGATGTGTGGGAAAGGGTGTAGATGGGAATGCATAGGATATGGAATCAAGAACCAAGGATAATTAAGACGTAATTATTGTAGCATGTAGTTTACTGTAATTTGGTAATGAATGGAAATGAATTTTAATGGAATTGCTTCATTAGCCGTTCACCGTATCTAACAGATGTGGCCATGTACCATCAGTAATGCTTGTGGAAATTATTAAAGTGACACTTCTCACTGTTGTGGCCTTGATTCATGAGTAACGGAATTTCTGCTTAGTGTCTGGTACATCTTAACCTTCCTAACTAATCCCTAGAGTTATTCCAGTATATGAGATATTTGGTAACATAGTGAGCAATTTCATTTCGATGTGAAGGTTAAAATCCAAGAGTGGCAGTTGGCTTGACATCTGGAGTTATGTAACCCCAGGTCGGAGCCCATGTCACTGTATCTATTTTGTAATGTGGTGCCGAGGGTTGGGATTGGTCAATAAAATGGAAATTAGTCTTATTCCTATGCACTTGGGGCATGACGGCAGCACTTTATGGTGGCTAAACCCTTTCCTCTGGGATTGGAAATGAGAATTCATACACATATTCACTAATTATTGAATGAAAACATAATGTTGGTGTCCTTTATTTCAGATACTCCATGCTAGACCTATCATATATGATTACACTGAAAATGTTTCAAGAGATTTCATGACTACTCGTTTTAATGAGAAGAGCCACTTTAAAGCCGAAACACTATAGTTATGTTTATATGACAATGAAGGGGGAGCTATTTTATATGTACTTTAATTATAGCAGACACCTTGTATGGTCGCCACCATTGGTGTTAGTCACATGACTTGTGGTGACGTCACCGACCCACCATAAACAAACATAACATAATGCCTAGGCTATGGCTATGGTAGCCTAAGTGGACACAGGTCAATAGCCTTTCAATTGATTTGAGTCTTAAAACAATGTTAAGCAATGTAGGGAGCTTTGCCTATCAGTCTAAATATGCTATGGACAAATGCAGAGAACTGTCGGGGTTGATTATTAGTTCTTACTTAGCCAGGTATGGAGATGGTGAAGGTGTCATAACAGAGCAATTGCTGTATCGGTTGACAGGGAAGTAATCAGGAGAAATTTGCAAGATATTGATTGCGATCTTAATTGCAGGCATTGTTACAAATATAAGCCCAAGGCTACTGCTAAGTACTAGGTTACAATAGCCTATCGTATACTATGGAAAGCCATTTATGTACATATCCCCATTACTCTAAAACGGGAAGACTACCATGCTGATCAGGAATACATAAGTAAGAATAGCCATAGAAAAAGCGTGCGGACTGGGAATTTTATTTCCTGTTCAACTGCGGGATAGCCCCCAACCTGCATTCTCCCTATTCCTCCAAAAAGTTACATTTTAGGATTTGCCTAGTCTTCCACTTTCAAAGTTCCTGCTCAGCCATAACCAATTCCTGAACAGCATCATGCTTCTCCTATTCTTCCCCGGCTTGGGCGCCATTCCGCAGAACGTTTTGCTGTTCAGCAATGTTGTAAATTTATAATGTGCCACCCCGCACCTGTTCAGCCTTCACATTTCCTGACCATGATTATCAAGTATTAGCCTCCTACTCCTATATTATGGAAGCCACTTATGTCCATATCCCCATAACTCTAAAACGGGAAGATTAGCATGCTGATCAGGAATACTGAAGGAAGAATAGCCATAGAAAAAGCGTGCGGACTGGGAATTATATTTCCTGTTCAGCTGCGGGATAGGCCCCAATCCGCACTCTTCCTATTCTTCCAAAGATCAAGCATGCAGGTGCATTTGATATTTTTCCAGTGTCATTTTTCACTTTGTGTAAATAAAACTTCATTGAGCGATACAACAATCATGAAGTATGCTATAGTGATGATTGGAATTAAATTCAATGAGTTCCTGATGAGCATAGCTCAACACTTCTATTATTTATTGGTATATTTTGTGCTCCCATTGGACGTTGACTCGGCTTCCCTTGACGTGCGTGACCCCCTCTCGTCCATATCTAAAATTTTAGATTTGGACAGGAGGGTCACCGTCCGACAGTACCCCATCAACTTATTTTTTTGGTGGGGTGGGGAGTTTCTGTTATGGGGTTAAAAAGTGTTCTTACAGCCTGAGCACATTGTCTTGACGTCTGGGAGCACTTTGGTGAACTTAGTACAATGATTATTAGATTGAAATCGATGTAGATTAATTGGGTTTAATTTAAATTATTTTCTTTTACTTTCATCTACCATTTCAAAGCTGTAGTATATTTTGTCGAATGTGCTTGTACCACATGGTACACCAATTTATTTTATGCATATTTATTAATGTCATTTTTATTCATTTAGGCCTATCGAGTTTTAGACATTAAATGGCAATTGGCATATATATGCTATTTCTCAGACAACATAACTTAATATAACTTGCATTTGTTTCGAAATAGTGGACATAGTATTTTGCTGTTTGTTGAGCGTTTCCCTTGACCATTTGGAATCGCAGACATTATTTAATAACTCTCATCGATTATCATTAATAAGAATAGATCACAATACTAGTCTGTTTGAGCAGGGCCATCCCCTATAGCCTATATATACCATAGGAAGAGTGCGGGTTGGAGGCTATACCGCAGCTGAACAGGAAATAAAATTCCCAGTCCGCACGCTTTTTCTATGGCTATTCTTCCTCCTGTATTTCTGATCAGCATGCTAATCTTCCCGTTTTAGAGTTATGGTGACTTGTACATAAATATAGATAACTTGGATAACAGGCCTGGTATTACTATTTATTTTTATTCTTTGAAAAAAAGTGTAGCCTATTCAGGAATCAATATTGCAGACCAGTTCCTATCCCGAATCTGAGACAAGAGACCTGTTGCTGATCAGCAGGGCAGAAGCCTAACCCGGCCGCCGTGGGCTACTAGCCCGGCACTGTATACTGCTGAACAGGAACTGTATAACGTTGAACAGGAATTCTGCTAGTCCATTATTACGGATTGGCGATATGTACATAAATGGCTTTCCATACTCTTGTCTCAGATTCGGGATAGGAACTGGTCTGCAATATTGATTCCTGAATAGGCTACACTTTTTTTCAAAGAATAAAAATAAATAGTAATACCAGGCCTGTTATCCAAGTTATCTATATTTATGTACAAGTCACCATAACTCTAAAACGGGAAGATTAGCATGCTGATCAGAAATACAGGAGGAAGAATAGCCATAGAAAAAGCGTGCGGACTGGGAATTTTATTTCCTGTTCAGCTGCGGTATAGCCTCCAACCCGCACTCTTCCTATGGTATATATAGGCTATAGGGGATGGCCCTGCTCAAACAGACTAGTATTGTGATCTATTCTTATTAATGATAATCGATGAGAGTTATTAAATAATGTCTGCGATTCCAAATGGTCAAGGGAAACGCTCAACAAACAGCAAAATACTATGTCCACTATTTCGAAACAAATGCAAGTTATATTAAGTTATGTTGTCTGAGAAATAGCATATATATGTCAATTGCCATTTAATGTCTAAAACTCGATAGGCCTAAATGAATAAAAATGACATTAATAAATATGCATAAAATAAATTGGTGTACCATGTGGTACAAGCACATTCGACAAAATATACTACAGCTTTGAAATGGTAGATGAAAGTAAAAGAAAATAATTTAAATTAAACCCAATTAATCTACATCGATTTCAATCTAATAATCATTGTACTAAGTTCACCAAAGTGCTCCCAGACGTCAAGACAATGTGCTCAGGCTGTAAGAACACTTTTTAACCCCATAACAGAAACTCCCCACCCCACCAAAAAAATAAGTTGATGGGGTACTGTCGGACGGTGACCCTCCTGTCCAAATCTAAAATTTTAGATATGGACGAGAGGGGGTCACGCACGTCAAGGGAAGCCGAGTCAACGTCCAATGGGAGCACAAAATATACCAATAAATAATAGAAGTGTTGAGCTATGCTCATCAGGAACTCATTGAATTTAATTCCAATCATCACTATAGCATACTTCATGATTGTTGTATCGCTCAATGAAGTTTTATTTACACAAAGTGAAAAATGACACTGGAAAAATATCAAATGCACCTGCATGCTTGATCTTTGGAAGAATAGGAAGAGTGCGGATTGGGGCCTATCCCGCAGCTGAACAGGAAATATAATTCCCAGTCCGCACGCTTTTTCTATGGCTATTCTTCCTTCAGTATTCCTGATCAGCATGCTAATCTTCCCGTTTTAGAGTTATGGGGATATGGACATAAGTGGCTTCCATAATATAGGAGTAGGAGGCTAATACTTGATAATCATGGTCAGGAAATGTGAAGGCTGAACAGGTGCGGGGTGGCACATTATAAATTTACAACATTGCTGAACAGCAAAACGTTCTGCGGAATGGCGCCCAAGCCGGGGAAGAATAGGAGAAGCATGATGCTGTTCAGGAATTGGTTATGGCTGAGCAGGAACTTTGAAAGTGGAAGACTAGGCAAATCCTAAAATGTAACTTTTTGGAGGAATAGGGAGAATGCAGGTTGGGGGCTATCCCGCAGTTGAACAGGAAATAAAATTCCCAGTCCGCACGCTTTTTCTATGGCTATTCTTACTTATGTATTCCTGATCAGCATGGTAGTCTTCCCGTTTTAGAGTAATGGGGATATGTACATAAATGGCTTTCCATACAAGAGACCTGTTGCTGATCAGCAGGGCAGAAGCCTAACCCGGCCGCCGTGGGCTACTAGCCCGGCACTGTATACTGCTGAACAGGAACTGTATAACGTTGAACAGGAATTCTGCTAGTCCATTATTACGGATTGGCGATATGTACATAAATGGCTTTCCATAGTATACGCTACAATGTAGAGTGGGTGTCATACATCATCAATACATGTGAATCCCCACTATTGGTGCTGTTTATCCCCAACATGTCTGTGGCCAGGGTCAGAGTGTATCGGTCTGTCTTTTGCTGTTGTTGTGATGGTAAAAATGATATCGAACACAATGATGTTGTAAAAGTAATCTTAAGACTATAATGTTTCTGCTTTTTGCAAAGAAAATAATTTTAGTTTCCTATATTGTGTTTCGGCTTTAAGGGGAAATTGTTTGCCATATATAAAATACAGATACAACATATCCTAAGTTTCACATGTGCATACAGGTATTGAAATGTGGCTATAATATTTGATATTGTTTTCTATTTTTATGGCGCTGTCAGTATATTTAGATATATTTAATACAATGTCCCGAAATTTGTTACATGGATTTATATGACAATGAGTGCTACACCCACTAAAAATCAGAACATTTCAATGAAGAGATCTCGTGGAAAAAACACTTTGAAAAATATCAATTTGGCGACTTGTGACTCATTTTCCTGAAACACATCACATATTTCCCAGTTAAGGGCCTTGTCCACTAAGCCGATTCCCATAGGATTCTCACAGAATTTAGTGGAAAATGGTCCTCAGCGGCGCAAAATTGCATGACAATCGGCTGTCGGAGAATCAACTCTTTAGCTGAAATTTCGGTTAACCTGAACTTTTTTTTATTTGATATCCTGAATCTAGGCAGGGAGGTATATACAAGGGAGTAGCAATAAATAATATGCGCGGGTGGCATATAGTTGAAAGTAATGCCACTACTACTACTAGCGCCAACTATTTTATAAGTGCATCACTAGTATGCTCTTACCTGGTAAAGGGCAATCAAACTACCTGGACTATGGACTGTCTCTGGTGGTACTATTGCCGACAACAGTACTGCAGTGTCACCTTGCATGCAGTGGCTAAATTAAGTCCCCGTTGCGGGTGATTTTAGTGCAGTCAATGAGTCGTTGCTACTCTCTTGTATATACCTCCCTGATCTAGGTAACACCAAAACTAGTATCCAAGCATTTTTTAGGTGTATATTAATTTTGTAGTTTTATTGGGTGTTGAATGATACAGGTTTAGTGGAAGAAATTAAGTCTACTATGGGCCAGGGTGCCAGGTGTCAACCACCCAATTTTGTTTGATGGCTTTTGTTATTGATGCATTAACGGTAGATGGCCTATATCTGAGTATATTTAGTATTGTATTGCTTCAACAAATCTGTCTGGTTAGGTTGAACTGTATTTTTAACCTCATTTTTTATATGCACATTGGATCTATCGTGTATGGTTTAAAGTTGCTTTCCCTAGTATTAATATTTGATGGTTCTTTCGAAATTACATTGAGATTAGTTCCCAAACTCACTATTATCGATCTCTTACTTAATGGAAAGTTCAATAGATATCTAAATTCAGTGATTTAAGAACTGACCAGATCGTGGTCAAGTAAAAGCCAAGCTATTTTTTGGTTTTGGAATTGCCACTAGTTAACAATAGGTGGCAGGGTGGTGCAGCCTGTAGCCTGTAAATTGGTAAACAGGCTCCTGTATGCTCTGATCTTATTGGTCGAGGCAGGTCACATGTTATGTGGGGCTATGACTATAGAGGGCAGGACAGGGTTTCAGAAATGGTGACAAATATATTTATATCTATTGGTGGTCACATATACTCAAATACTCAAATAACTATCTTCAACATTTAGAAAGAGACCCAAATTCTTGGGACAAGGTTGGGTAGGGTATTTGAGATCTAAGCGAAATTTGAGATTTGTATAGGAAATTGAGCAGCTTTAATTGTAATTGTTAAACCACTTGTGGTACCAACTTTCAACTGTATGACTTTAAAATGTTCCTTTTTAGGTTATTGAAGGCGTATATATATGCTTTAAATATCTTATGCATTGCACAGCAACAAATGCCATATGGATCCACACTCCTTCAGCCATTTTGTTAGCCAACCTGTACATGTACATATATAGGGGTATTGCACTATATATGATTGTGTGGTAAACCACTCTTAGAGGCCTCGCAACTCCCTCTTATTGTAACTTGCATTGCACTATATACGATTATTTTCTGAGACTAGTCTGAGAGACCTCTGAGATACCTCTTACCTCGCTCAAATGCATGAGTTTCAATGCAACAACCCTTGCATAACTCGCTCGTAGTCCTAACTTTAAGAGGGTCTTAGGAGGCCTAAAACACGATCTTATTGTGAATAGTGCAATGCACCCACCATATGATAGAATAATCATCCAATGTTCGAATAAGAAACTATGTATAGAAACGACTTTCATATGAAAAAAAGGATGCTTCGAGAGAGCTTAATTTTCATGGAATGAAAATGTAAATGACTACCATATGTTGCATATGTTATTAGGATCTGTATGCATGGGATAGGATGTTTTTGTAGTCAAACCATTTTACAATTTCATACGGACTATGTACGATTTTAATCAAAATATATGGATGTCTCCAATAAACTGTGTGCTAATTATTAGTCTGCCTTCTGTATAATGCGTCTGTCACTTGCGATCTCACCTCTTTTGGAGTAAAATCTTGTTCCAATTAGCCATGCATCAACGACAACTCTGTCATTCTTGACATGATTTATTATCCTTTTAAATATTTGTGTCATTGACAGTCATTGACCTTCTCCAACATATGTTAAAGTGACACTTCTCACTATACTGGCCTTGTTTCACGAGTGACAGAATTTCTCAGTACACCATACGTTTCCTTAATGCTGGCTCGTAGTTCCCACACTGCACCACACTGTGGTTCTCGTAGTTACCACACTGCACTTTTAACACTTTTAGGACAACCAATTTACAGACTTAGGACAATCAATTTAAGGTTAGGTTTAGGGTTAGTTTTTAGTATTGATTTCTGTTAAACATTCAGTCAGCCAGCGCTAATACAGCCTCTCTCGCTCCGCCTCTCTCAACCCGCCCGTAGACTGGGTGACATCAGCACCCGAATAGCTTTGGGGGAATCCCCCACCAAAGCAAGGGACCCTTACAACTCTGAGCGTACTCTGTGTGGGCTCTGTTGAGTTGAAACTTCAAAGTGGGATACATTTTCTGGGTCAAGTCACACTCAACAGATCCCGTATAGAGTGCGACTCGCAACATGGTAATGGGAAAATCGGCTCCAGGCCGCGATGTCAGAACGACATGCCATCACTAAGGAAACGTATGCCCGGTTCGAATTTCTACTCAATCTTCTACTGGCTGTTCTTTTTGTTTTTTGAGGGTTTTTTTTAGCTGGTTCATCTTAACCTTCCTAACTTTGTAACTTTATAATTTAGTTGGAATTTTAATTCCTAAGCATTGGTGGCTCCCCCTACCCACTCGACCAGGTAGCTGCATCTCCCACAAACCCCCTCTCTTCCTTCTTCTCCACCTAACCTCAAACAAAACCTCCATTTAAATTCGTAAAATTGTCTACAGGCCTACAAGGTATGAAATCAGGACAACGAAAGACCAAAAACTGAAACAAATTAAGGGACAGAAAACACCCCCGCACAGAGCGGCAACACCATAAAGGAGGTACAGGAGCCAGAAGTCTCATTGAACGCCTCATTGGACACATCTGACAACCAAACACTTGAGGACCTAGGCGTCAGCCATATTGAACAACCGGTTGACGACACCATGACTGAGGTGATGGACAAAAGGCTGGGAGAGTTGGAGACTAAGGTTACAGACCTTAAGGATACCTTAACTGACACCATCACCATGGCAATTGCAAAAGCCATGGCGAATATGAAGACAACCGAGCATAAAGATGAGGAGGCACAGAAAATGGCAGAGGAGCAAAATAAAATCCCAATGCCCACGTACCCGGGCGCCCACAGCGGTCAACACGACTCAGCCATACACTACCCGCACCCGTCTGACATTATGAAGGATACAAGGCCCGCACATACTTTGAACAAAACATGGATCTAAACAACTCCATGTTTGCCCACACAGATCATAAAGGTATTGAAGCTTATGACTTACGAGTGAGGAAACATATAGCCAAGCCTTACATGTATTTAGAGAGAGGAGTGCTGACGGTAAAAGACAAACTTGGGGCGAAAGAGAACATGACCTTTCAAGAATTTGTCCAAGCTTATACGACAATGCTCCTCGATGAAAACCTGGTCAAGCCTGAATCACACCAGGCACTGATAACACATCTGCAACAGGTAGCACAAGATGCTAAGGACAGGCCCTGGAGAAATGTCATACACTGGTCAAACTCAATCTTCGATCGCATAGAGAGGGGAGAAATATTAGCATTTGACGCAGAACAGGTACAATACGAAAGGATGCGCATATCACTAGCCCCAACATCTATCGTCACGAAAGAAACCAACAGCGTCCCATGCCCCATATTCAACGCAAAAGGGGCATGCAAGGAGAAGGACGGCCACCACGCCAAGGCCATCATTCTCGACCATATATGTTCATGTTGCCATGCCACAAACACAGTCGGGAGCAAAGCCCACACAGACACCAGTTTGCCTACCCTCCACCGCTGCCACCACCTGCACAGCAGCATATACCCGCCCCATATGTGCCATGCCCACATCAGCAAGCACACGGATATTACGCACAGGGCCCAAAAAACTAGTGGAGCCCGCGTGTGTACACTCGCGGGAGCATGGACAGACGAAACAAAATGTGAGTCAAAACCTGCATCCCAGTAAATACACATGTGAACGCGTGGAAGACCTGTATATATGTTACGATCATCACATTGGGCATGATGACGATATGTTCTGTTCTTGTTATTGTTGTGAAGAACCCGGAAGCGGAAGTATATTCACGAGCCGGGATAGCGATAAGCCAATAGAAAGTGACCATACAACTGACACAACTAGTCAGCCAATCACGGCCATGATAAGACAAGCGAAGATGGCGGCCCCCGTCACACCAGCAAATGTCGGCCAAAACAACATAGCTAAAAATGTTCAGCACATCAAAAAGTACCATTATGCCAAATTTCATGCTTTTATGAAAAAGTGCCCAATTAGTCCTATATTTTGGAGTAATCGACTGGACTACCATGCCATTAGTAAGATATAGACAGAACTAACTGCAGTTATGTATTTCCGTTCGTTCTTCACCAAGTTGGAGGCAGGAGGAATCACAAGGGTCGATGCGTAGCGTAGACCCGAGGGATTCCTACACCAAAAATGAGGTGAAGGATGATCGGAAATGCATAACTTAGGTTAGTTCGAGATTTATTTGACCTCTTCCAAATGATTTTAAATATCCTGGATTGCTTTTAATTATGGTAACTTGTTGCGAGAGAAACACGATGAGGGCGTGGCATGGTTCCATTGACCCTTAAGTTAATGAAGGCCGTCATGACGTTGACGATGGCCACTGCAGTTTCAATGCTTAGCAGACAACGTAGCTACGTTGTCTGCTAAGCATTGAAACTGCAGAGCTTCATGGCATGACGTGAAACTATGACAAAGCTGGCCTACTTTCAGAATAACCAATGAAAACGCAGATGGATAAACTGGGTCATCTGTTTCTTCCCTCAGGAGGAATGAAACATATTTCTTCCCGCTCACTCGCATACAACAAACATATACTAAGTCTATGGAGTTCCAGAGGTGAAATTAAAAAAAGTACACAACGAGAAGTCCCTGTTGGTTAATCTAGGAAGTGTAAGGATTGCCACAGAACCCTATATGAATGACAGAAACATTTCAAATATTTATGTACAGGAATTGTCATGTAAGGCACTGCCTATATATGCAGAATACTCTATAACGAGGAGGATATACTGTAAACGTATTAATGTTTGTGCAGTATTTATTTTCGCTATTTTCGCGCTCCCACCTTTGTGCGCGAAAATAAATCCTGCGCGAAAGGTATAATTATTGCACAAACAAGGTGTGAGACTTCCTTGCTGCGCGAATTTAAATCAGCGCGAAAAGGGGTCAAAGTACTTAGTGCGAAAATAAATACGTTTACAGTAGGTAGAACTAACCGCAGTGCTTGGAGGCGAGTTGGAGGCCGGGGAAACCCGAGGGGTTGGAGCGTAGCGTAGACCCCAGGGTTTCCCCTTCGCCAGAAACAATGTGAAGAACTATCACAGAGACAGCACTAAGGTTAGTTCGAGATTTATTTGACCTTTTCCAAACAATTTTAAACTTATTAGATTGCTTTTAATTAAGGTAACTTGCTGCGAGAGAAACACATCGAGGGTGCGGCATGGTACTTCCTTTGACGCTTAAATTTATGACGGCCATCGTGATGTTGCT
This sequence comes from Sthenelais limicola, assembly GCA_942159475.1. Classification (NCBI taxonomy): domain Eukaryota; kingdom Metazoa; phylum Annelida; class Polychaeta; order Phyllodocida; family Sigalionidae; genus Sthenelais; species Sthenelais limicola. The sequence continues at coordinate 37,051,026 of OW804098.1, forward strand.
GATGCCCACTGCAGTTTCAATGCTTAGCAGACAACGTAGCATCATGGAATGACATGTTACCAAGACAAAGCTGGCCTACTTTCCCACTAACCAATGAAAACGCAGTAGGATAAACTGGGTCATCTGTTTCTTCCCTAGGGAGGAATGAAACATGTTTCTTCCCGCTCACTCGCATATAACAAGCCTATACAAAGTCTATGGACACTCTGTTCCAGAGATGAAATAATGAGCCTTATTGACTAGGTAATGTCTCTGTACTAACAAACAAACAATTACAAGTTAGAAACAAACATTTCACTCAATAGCTTAAATCTAAAAATATATGATTATTCCTGGCCTTGGCCAGAGACCCCCAAGTCGTGGGTACATTCCAATCAAGGAGGAGTTTATGGGGAGAGTAAAGGCCCATATCCACATACACGTCGGTCGGTACCACGCGGTCACCGTCGAACGGTGCCATGGCGCTTTTTGACCGACGTGCAAGTGGATACTGAGGGGACGGTCGGACGGTCGCATGGGACCGTTCAACCGTCCATGGCTCCCATTCGACGGTCCATGCTCCGGTCAAAGATGTCAGGGGGTACTTCTTTGACCGGAGGGGCAGCCGTCAAGGGACGGTCAAAAGTGACCAAGGCAAAAAAAAAAATTCTTTTTTTAGGTATTTATGGTAATACCGAAGTTTGTTATTATCTCTGATACCTCTGGTTGGCACATGTGAATATTTTGCAGTACATTTGTACGTTTATTTTAAGTTTATTTTTATCATTTCACTTGATTTTTATTAATTTAGGGCCATTTTGGGCATATTTTACTACCTATTTCGATATGTGGGTGTTTTCCTGGTGGCGAATATGCTTATGACCATTTTGGTGAATGGTTTGGAGTTCATCTGTATATTTATTGTTATCATTTCTATTGATTTATGATTAATTGTAGGTATTTTTAGTGATTATTTCGACTATTTTGACTTTCCATATTTTGGAAATATGTATGAGTATTTGTTAGTATTAAGTAATATTTTTACTCTGAGCATTGTATTATTGTAACCTGTGGCGGCGATATAATAATAATGTCTGAGAATTGACTATAATTATTAAATAAGTTTTCTAGTGCTGAGTAAATATTCATTGCAATATCGGCGGAGATTCTGGCATAAGAACTTTGAAAATATGGTTTCCACAGCCTCATTTTTGCCAAGGAATTCGAATAAAGTATTATTATTTCTCTCTTACTTCCCTATACTTAGGTTTTACCAGCAGCGAGTTTTCACTTTTAAATACTTCTATGAACATTTCCACTACCCTATATCTGTGTATAAGCCCCGGCTTATATTAATTTCAAATGGTGATTTGACCAGGCTTATATTCGGGGCCCGGCTTATATTCGGGGCCCGGCTTATATTACACTAACTGCAAACCAGTATATTTAGCTGAAATACATTTGTATTATTATCCTTAATTATTGCTCTGGTTTTCGTGTTTTAGACTTCAATGCGAATTCAGACGACAATAATGTAAATTTACATTATTGTCGGGAGGGTGACCGATTGTCGGTCACCTACCAATTTTTTATTTTTTTTCTAAAATGTATTTATGGCCATACAGAAGGTTGTTACGACCTTGGATACCTTCGGTTTACATATGTGAATAGTCTAGACTATATTTGTAACTCTAAATTAATTTTATTGTGTTCATTTCTATCGATTTATGTACAATTAGAGTCATTTTTACTGAATATTTCGATTTGTGCGTGGTATGCGGGCCCCTGATTTTGGTGAATAGTTTGACATTAATTTGTACATTTATTCTATATAATTTCTAGTGATTTATGATTATTTATTGGTATTTTTGGTGATTATTTTGAATATTTCAACTTCAAAAGTATCCCAATCGTCCTTGCCGCTTTAAGTTAAGGCAGTCAGAACTTCTATAACTTCTATATTTTTATAATATGAAATATTAAATCCACTCAGGTTCTACTTAATCAGAAGGTAGGGTGGAAAATGTCAGCGTCACATGTGGAATACACACATGACGCTGACACTGACAATGGCACTGACATGTGTTGTTGGAAGATAATAAAGATAACCTTTAGTCCTAAGAATTTTGCCTCTAAATATTTAAACAGAACCCACATTTACCTTCATAAAAATACCAATACAAGTATTTAAGTCAACTTAAAAAGAGAACAAGGGGCAATCAATGTTATATATTTTTGTATACATATTTTAATATAGCCTGATAGGTTATATATCTGTATATGGGAACAGGGTCAATGAACTGTCACCTTGCCGCTGCCATTATCATTAATTACCATTACTGGAATGGTTATTTGACTATAACTTTTCTCCTAATAGGAATATTTTCACGAACTAAAACGTATTATCATCCTTATGTCGAGACCTGTCAAGAACAAAATAGTTTAACACATTATGTGCATATTTGTTTTATTTATTTTTAATTTATATCTGTATTTATGTACAAATATGTACCAATCTTCGGTAACCTTATCACCAGAGTTCTAATCACAAACTCTATCAAGCTGTCCTGACTACAATATTCGTCATTAACATTCCTTATTTCGTCTATAATATCAGCAATATGTGTAGTTCATATACGAAAAAGAACAGATCAATAGAAGCAATTCTAAAAAATTAAGAATTTTCAGACCTGGATGGCCAAATGACGACCAATTGGTGGAATTGCTCATATGTGTTTTAGGCTAGGAGTTTATAAAGTACTGAAAAACTCTATAAATTTCTCATCAAATTTGGCAACATATGTCAGACACACTCAACTACAAAATAAATGAGGGCAATAATTATTCGTCATTGATATGGTGAAGTTAATCACAACTCTGTAACATATGCTTAAAATACAATGATTTCCACAAGGAAACATCCTCATTTCGAATCTATAGTTATCACTAAAATCAATTTAATCAAATATCTGTGACTCTGGGACAGTGATATGTTTATCATATTATGAAAAAGAAATCAAGAGTGGAATAGACTGATTTAATAAAACTAGCAAAAATTAGAATAAAACACATGGCATACACACGGTATACTCACAATGGGCTTCATTTGGCCCATCTCCTATAGCCCAGTTAATATCCAGATATAACCTTATCAATTTATGAAAAAAAAAACCTTCAAAACATCTAGTTTCTTGATGTAACAATTATATAAATGAATAAAAATGACTTTAATAAAGTATGCATATTTCCACAGTGAGAATTAACCCAAAGTTAAATAAAGAACAGACAAATCCGCTATATTACTTTTACATTATACACAAAGAACATGTATGGAAATATATTAAAACATATATTGGGCATATTTAATTAGAGGAGAATATATATTTCCATGCTTAATCGTACAAGTGGATACCAGTGGCCGACAATCGGTCACCCCTAGGTGACCGATTGTCGGTCACCAGAAAGCCACTTTTTGTCGTACAAGTAAATACCAACAGACAGCAGCCACCGACAGCAGCCACCGACAATGGCAGGTGACCGATTGTCGGTCACCTGTGGCCAGTTTGTCGGTGGTCATTTTGTCGTACAAGTGGATAACGGGTTTAAGTCAGAAACTAACTGAGTTACATCCTATTTTTATACCACAATGTCATATTTAAATACTAAATTGATAAACAAACTGTTTATTTACCTCGCTTCACTCCAATGATCCGCCATATTGATTTTTTGATACCAAAGCGCTATACAAGCGTATCACTGATTGGCTAATCAATGATGGCACGGGCGGCATATGACGTCACAAATAGGCGTGACGTCATGAGCGAGCAGAACGTCAACCAATAAGAATGCTTCTTAGATTTAGGCTAAAAAAAGGTCACATTTTCACGCGTGGATCCGTTTGACAAAACACGATAGCATGTATCCACTCATTTGCAGCGTGTACAACCCCCGATCGTGGTATAAATATATATATATAGTCATGATCAGTATTGTTCAACATTCATATCCACTCCTTATTGAGTATAATTTCGCAACTTAAATGGCATAAAAGCCATCTCCCAAATCCGCGAAAAAGCGGTGATTTTGCCGATTTTGGCGGCAACACTAGCGCCAATTTCGGCTGTATTTGAAAAAAAACCGGATACCTTGCCGTAAAATTCGGATCATGTGCCGTATATTTTGGTATTGTTGCGATAAAAACGGTTACTATATGCGCAAAAACGGTTACTATATGCGCATGCACAAATTTCGGTTATATGCATTCCGCTTTCCATAATATATAGTAAAACCTATATTTGTCACATTCAATTAAAAAAATATTAAGTTAAAAAAGTAGGCCTATGCTACAACATGGTATAACATAGGCCTACTGTACGATTTGAAGTTAAAGAAATGATAAAAAATAAATCTACATATCAACGCCAAAATATTCACCAAAATCAGGTACCAGCAAATAGAAAATATGACGAGAAATGTCCATACACTAATGAATCAAATGTCTGGTCCGACGTACAAGTGGATACCATGGACCGTCGAGCGGTGCCGCCTAGTGGACCGTGCAACGGTGACCATGGTGGGCTCTTTTTGACGTGCAAGTGAGTACCGAGGACGGTCAACAGCGACGGTCAAAAATGGCCATTGGTGGTCACCGTTCGACCGTCCCCTCTGGCCACTCTTGACGGTGGTCACAACCGACGTGTAAGTGGATACGCTATTCAACACCACTCTCTTCTGAGGTAAGCAGCTACCTAGGAGGATTTAGAACCCATGGAGAATGATAGTTGGAGCGGAAACAAATTATTTCTGGGGAGAATTGGAAGTACAAATTTTATGAATTACTATTTCGCATTGTACTACTTTCTTCTTGAGATAGCATAATGTTCATGTAAACTTAGCCTTGGTGTGTGGGAAGCCCAGCCTGGGGCACCACACACTGTGGATGTATATCAGCATGTGTGCACATGTGTTGAGGAATGAAGGACTACCATCGACCTTCATTCTGTATTGGAAGGTGAAAGTTTAACATCAACTTCCATATATATGTGAATGTTAAACCTTGAGAAATCTTAAAATATATAAATTAAGGTATCAATCACGTCATTCATCTTCTACATTGGAAATACATGAAAAGGTTGTTACATCGTTGTACAAAATTTGTAGTCATTATAACTTGTCTCCTAAATTTCGAAAGTTATATTCTTAGTTAAACATTTAACTGGTTGACAATTTACTAGGTTCCTTCTAGTGATTTAATTGAGTAATTAAGTACATGCCTTTCGGTTGATTAGATTATACCCATGCGCAGCTCGTCAAATCACACAATCAGTGTAGAATTACAATATCAACACAGTACTGCGAAGCAGAACAAGGCTGCAAATCTGTTTCCATTAGAGGCTCTTCTACTTGAGCATCTTTACATTTTGTAGCGATCAATATTAACATTTAATCATCAATTTTATACAAACAATTAACATAAAATGGCAGCCGAAACGACTGGCGCCTTCAGGTATTTAAGTATTTAAACAAATCCTCCTTTTAAACTAAGGAGAAAAAAATACTACAGTAAAGACTGTTTGCATCAGTATTTCCACATTCCTGATATATCGGTATGAAATTAAATCGGATTAGATATAATATGATATAAAATCACCGTTATATCGGTCTTATAAAGACGGCCGGAATGGTAAGACAACATGAATAAAGGCAAACAATACAAATAGTTGCTGTTCTTTTATTTTCCCAGTTGCTTCTTGGAATATATTCATCAAGTAATTCCGTAGGTTCAATGCAGCCCCTTACACAGAAAAAAAAAATTCTATAACGTCTCAGTGTCTATGCCAGTGTCTTTTTTCAATTTTGGCGCGCCTTCCAGGTCAGAATGCAGTCATGTGATCCAGGCAGTCATGTGATCGTTTCTACGACGTACAGTTTCTAGCATGGGTGCCACGCCCAATTTATACGATCATTCCCCAATGGGAATACTTCACGTTTTCTCAGGTCTTACGTGCCTTTGATGATGTAAATTCTTTTAAATTGAACAATATTAAGTACATTAATGTATAGTCTAATATTATATTTAAACTTATAACTGTATGTATACACTCAGTGCTTTGCAAAATCTTCATCTCTTCGAATTGTCCTATATTTTTCTCCCAACTTGGTTCATTAAATTGATTCATTAAAATAAGGGTCAAAGTCACGATGGTACATATGTTCTTTAAGTATAGTTTGAAGACTTTTTTTGTGGTATTATAATTAGGGTGACGTTTTATGCGTTTGAATTATCTGTTCTACCTTATGGACATCAGGACGTTGAAATCAAGGTTCTTATTGTTTTCTATCAGGAGCATAATTATGTTTTCTCTATTAATGAAATGCAAGTTATTTAGCTTGTTATTAATAATAATATCGCTGCACATATCAAATTTTGAAATGCCTACATTGTAACCGCGTGAATATTGCGCTGGTAGAAGTGCATAGAATCCTATGCTATGGTATATGCCTGATAGAAGCTAGGAAAATACCGTTGGGTGCTGGTCATAATTTGCACTGGTTGAATTCGCAGCGCTTCCATGTGCTTGTGTATAATATTTTGACTCTGCGTTGTTGTGCAATGAATATTTAGCCAATCAAAATGTATATTAGGCCTATCACCTATCACAGGTTGTCATAGAACATTGAAATAATTATGAGAAACACTTAGAAATAAGTTGATTAGGTCGTGTAACCACCCATGTTTGAATGGGTATAAACATGTGGCTACTAACCAACGCAATTTGTGTCTATTATACCAGAAGGAAATACTATTATTTTCTCTGACCCTGACATATGATGTTTATTTGATATCAAACATGATTCTCATAATTTGGATGGAACAACAATGAGTGGTCGTGCAATCGTTAACACGTGGTGGAGCATCTTAATGGGGTGTAGCCTACTCGAATGTAGATAGAGGATAATGGTAACAGACCAGAGCCAACAGGAGGATCGTGTGCAATTGTTTTGAGGAAGAAACAATTTTCTGCAGTGATTCCAGATATATTGAACATTTAAAAACGGCTGAATTTACTTTATGCTTGTTAAATCTATTTGTGTTTATGAGACGAATTCTCACAGTTTATTTACAATACTATGGGCGTTTCGTTTTTATCTTACATGAATATGAAGCTAAAGACTTCATTTTAATATAATATATCTTTATGCCACTGATTTTATACAATTTGATATTTTGACCTAGTTATCACGTTTCTGGTATTTGCTTTCCTGTGTATAAAACAGGTTGTTGTCTTTAATGGGGATTTCTGGTACAGTAATTATATGAATTACTTTTAAAATCCACAGGGGGTAGTGTAATGCCCTGCAGTCATCCATATATCATATGTATATCTCATACTTACATTACATTGCCTTACTATGTATGTGTAATTGCCTGTAAGTACAAGATGGAACCACGATTTACAAAGCACTGTTTTATCACGCCTTCTTCCTTACCGGCCTGTATTACCTGAACAACATTTGTATATATACACACTACTTTATATATGCCTCTGTAAAACTGCCTAGTCTACTGTCATAGTCATCATTAAACAGAATAGTAATACTACACATTTGTCCTGTTATTATTTCTCCTCCTCAAAGAAGCAAGGGTCATTACATATTGTTGCCACTCATGCATAAGTTTAGACGTCATTTACAGCTAAAGTAATGCACATATTTGATCATATTTGATATTTAATCACAATCTATCGTCGTATTGAGATAGATGGTTGTATTACGCCTACTATATATCCTCTCCTTTGCAATTTAGTTCACATGTTTGTCCTATTACATAGAGATTGAAGGAAGGATTTGGCCATGACTGGCCACTCGCTCTGATATATATAGATACAGATAATAATTAGTTCTTGTGCTGGTTCTGTAGGTGGAGAGGGGTGGAGAGGTCCTCCGACAAGTTACAGGATATGTTAATATTCTCTGGCTAAAAGACATGCTCCTTCACGTAAATATGTACCCTTTAAATTTTAAATAAAACGGACCTCTTGTACCTATATAGTAATATACTCTAAACACCTGTATCTTGAACGACTTAATAGAAGAAGGGGGTCAGGTTATGCTATTGTTCTGTGGCAAAGGACAAACATCTTGGTATTTAAATATTTTCATTCAGCAAAAACCTGTATGTAACGAGTACACTTATTCTCAGTAGTCGCTGACTCTTACAAAATTCAATATTTTATCAAGGAAAATTAGTGAATACATATAGTAATCCTTATAATGAAATATTCGATATGGAATAAGTAAAAATACAGATAGCTTAAAACCAACACCGACGCATCGTTCAAGTCATGACAGTCAATGTAGGTTTGTAACCTAAAGGACAAGCTTCAATAATATTCCATAATGTGTACCCACACAAGCAAGCAGACTTTGGCCCTAGTAACTTACATATCAAGTATTCAATATAGCTAAGCGATTTCAGATCAATTTATATAATGTTAATTGGATCCTCGACAGACCATGTTTCTTCCGTTCGAAGAAACATATTCTCACATAACTATTTTTAAAATAAACTCCCAAACGTTATACTCTTAGATATGTATGTGATGTGTTCCAGGGAAATGAGTCACAAGTCGCAAAAATCGATGTTGAGATATTATGATATCTGAAAAGATTAGATCGGGGGGATTCCAATGATAGTATACACAGTGGGACATCTAATAATTATTTCTATATTTTAAGTTTGATAACTTTATTTTTGAAAAAAAAGTTACCAATATCTCTTTTGCGGTTTGGAGCAGGAGGCTTTCCCTCAGTTTGAAGGGACTCCCTCTCCTTTGAGCCTAGACTGATCTTGTTTATGCCATGTCTCTTCTTGTGTGTTGCATCGATCGTCACAAGATGGTAACATTAAACTCTCATTAGTAATTTAATGCGTAATTGTTATACCCTGGTACTGTAGCATTCAGATCAAGATATTGCATAATTTGATATAAATTATGATATTGGTATTGCCCCCACTGTTCTGCTCGTAACAACATGGCCTTAATACAAAATAATAACAACGTACATGGCCTTGATACAAAATAATAAGTTGGTCCTGGTTAAGACCATGAAGTGCCTTTCTGTCACTGTTTCTCTCTCTCTCTCTACCTTTTTCTCTATCTCTATTTCCTGGGTATGATCATAAACTGCCTCCCTCTCAGCTCTCCTGCCCTTGATATAACCTTTCAATGTGTTGATAAAGCAACCAATCTCGCTCACTCACTCAAAATGATAAGAAATAACTCTATATATGATCAGGCAAGTGTCTCCTTTGTAAGCGAGTCATGGCTCATTATATCAATAATTAATAACTGAACACTTATACAAATTAAATAAGTAGCCCAACACTATTTCAACTTGCCGTATTGTGAAGCTATTTTATATGCTTTCCGGACACTGAAAATAATTCAAATCACGGTTGCACTGAATTGAACTCGCAGTTGATCTGATAATTGTTTTTATCTATAAGCTGATACTTGTTCGACTCGTACGTGTTCTCAAAGCATCTATAACAGTCTGTCTTGGGTCTCTACGAGTAGGTTGATACCATCTTTTAAGATTATAATTTTAATATCATAAAAAAACACAATATATTTCACTGTATATGTACAATAGGTTAACATTCAAATGTAATCAAACAATTGAGATAAACGATATAGAGCTGTGGGAAGGGTGCATAGTCCTGCCCACCCCCCTCTAATCTACCATTTCCACGCTCATATTCCGGTCAGATCCAGCCCAAAAAAGCTTCCCACCTTATTTAAATGGATTTAAAGCTCTGCATGCGCTACATAATTGTTGATAGAACATCGACGTGAAGACCTCCGAGTAGAAGCAATTCATTGAAAATAGAAGAACAGGTAAGTTAGACATTACTATAGATTATTTCTTTTCGAGCAAAACTTACAAAAATGATCTTATTACGAGATAATATATATGTGCTTATGCAGAATTGATTTCTTGTATGTCAGTTTACATATAATATATGTATATTATTGAAGCATGGTTAAGACAATTGGAAGACCTTCTCGAGAGCGTATATATAGGCCTATTAAGTGATACGATAATTGTTATTGTTCTTATCATCTCTTGAAGTATTACTTTTATTATTATACCATCATTACACTTCATAGAACTGTAATTAACAGTGTATCAACGTGAGGGAAAACTTTGAAAGGTTTCACAAAACAAATGTCCGTATTCGATGTGCAAAGATTATAGACAACGTGTGCTTCTCTGATATTATATGTGATGTGTCACAGAAAAATGAGTCATAAATAGCAAAAATCATATTTTTCAACGTGTTTTATTCACAGGAGCTCTTTTAAGAATGTTCTCATTTTGGGGGGATGTAGCACCTTCAGTCGTAAAAACACATGGACCGAATTTCAAGACGGTGTACTGAATATATCTATGAGTTTCTGTGGTCATACCAAAGGAATATATTTCACTACTTTACCACTGATTGCCCATCCAGAAATACGGATAACTATTTTTTCAAACTTAAAAATATACAGAAGTACTTATTAGATATCTTAAAGTTTAACATTGTTTGAATCTGCCTGATCTGATCTCTTTTTGTCAAATATAATGATATCTAAAATCCATATTTTTCTTATTTAAAAAACGATTTTCTGTAACAAAGAAAATAACGTGAAGAACAATTACAGTTCATCCCCAGTAGGATGTATTCTTACCTGTTGGTGTATAAACACCTTCAGTGTTATGATGACAATGTTTGGTTTGTTTGTTGTTGGGGTTTGGTTTTTTTATAAAAAAAACTGATTTTTTTTATTCAGGTAGATTATTGACAATATTTGACTCTCTCACCCTAGGCGTGGTTTTCGTCGCACCCTTCAACAATAGTTCATTTAAAAGAATTTTTGTACAATAATCGCTTTAAATTTAAAGAAATAGAAAGATGTTATACCCCTTGCTGAAATTCAACCTTGGAACAATTACATATCAATATTTACATGGACAGATAGAGAAGAGTTTTACAGAAAAATCATCAAAAAGTATGATGACAATTTAAGTAATTAAGCATTGTGTGAGTGATGAAGTGATGAGATGGTGTGATAGATGGGATGTGGTGAAATTTCCAGACTACATGTATATATATTATGTACAAATCATTACTATTTGCTGCATGAGAGGTGAGCGTAGTTGGAAATATGCGCAAATATTATGACAAAAGGAATTGTGATGGGTTATGAATGGTGACTTTAGGTAGTGACGTGTGTGTTTGACTTATAACCCACAGCCTGCAGTGAATTGCAACACTCTGGGAGGTATAATCTGACCACCAACCGCATAAAAAAATAAAAATAAAAATAAAACGTTCATTGCCGTGTCCATGAGATGATTAGAATGATAAGAACACCTTGTTTGAAGCGCAATATCCATAGTTACACGCTTTAAACCTTTTTATTCTTGTGGGTCGCAAGTAAACTTTGATTGTACTAAACCTTTATTTTATAGACGCAATATTGTTTATTCTGTTGACGCAATATATATATACATTGCTTTTCTCAACTTGTATTCAGCACAAACTTTAAAAAATGGCTTCCAAACAATATTTGCATGTGTGGCCATTCAATAGAGAATCACCAAGCTTGATGAAATATCCCTTTAGGAGAATTTAATATTTTTAAACGATTTCATTTTATTTCATAATTTAGACAGTCTCACAGACGTCCTTATAAATGCATCGAAATGGTTTGGCGTTAATACTTGTGGGAGAAATATCGATTGCAATGCAATTTCCGTTCTCCTTTTCTCTTTGCGAAGTTAGGTATGAGTTTCGGGAAGTACTTGTGATGTGTTACAGGAAAAAGTCAATAATGGATTTTGGATGAGATCATGGGGATTCTAATGATAGTAAACATACATCTCATAAGTATTTCCATATTTTAAGTTTGATATTTTTAGTTTTGAAAAAAGTTTGCAATATTTATGGGTGGACATTTTCTACTAAAGTAGCTAAATAATTATCCTCTATAGAGTATAAGATGACCTTAGAAATGCATGTATATATTTAATATACTGTCCTGAAACTTGGTACATGTATTCATATTCGACTGCAAGCGGTACATAGCTCTGAGATGAAAACTTTCCTACAAGGAGCTCCTGTGAATAAATTCCCTTTGAAGACTATAAGGGTGACAACATTTTTCATAAAAAATCAAATGTGATCGTGATAAATCATATCAATGTTGTCTTTGGTTTACCAGTAGAGAACTTAAATATGAAAGTTATAAACTTGATAATACTACAAGCGAAGGCCTTTGTGTATAGGCAGAAGCTTTTTGGTAAAGGTGTTTTGACACAGCTTTTGCTGATGTATGAACTCAGGTCAAGATGTACAGTAACAATCTTTTCTCACTCATTCAAAGCTGTTAGTAAAGAAGAAAAAACAATTTGGCGCAAAGACTAAAAGCGGACATAGAAGAGCAGATAGATCTTTTAAAATAAAACGAACAAAATAAGTATCCGCAAGCATCAAGACCTGAGAAATAAGCTAGCATGCAAATGCAAAAGTCGCGGTAATTACAGATATTATATAATGTCTGAAATCCTTCTAATAATAAGCCTTTTGTAATTAAAAACGGTAGAGTTCTTTTTCGTTGATTTCCATCTTTTCAACTCCAGAAATATCACCGCAAGGAAGAAAAGGTTTTAGAAATGTGAAAGCCGAGATGGCAGGATAAAGAAATAAAGATTTAAAAAAAAAAAAAAAAAAAAAAAATCCCTTTGAAAAATATCAATATTGCGAATTGTGACTTATTTTCCTGAAACAGATCACATATCTAGAATCGTGTTAATCATTACCATTCATGCACTAGTGTGTGAAATATAAATACACCCGAGGTATAATTTCAATTTCGTCCGGGTATAATCCATTACTTTTTGAGGTCTTTAGAACTCCATGTCCCGTATATTTTGATATAGCAAAGTTACTTACATCTGTTAGATTAGATGAGCGTAAATCTGGTTACTTGGTCCAGAAAAATAATCGGGGAATATTGTAGGGGTCAACGAGGTGAGTAAAACGATATCGATGTTCATTTTCTTGCTTAAAATAAATTATCACGATGCCCTGGATGTCGAAGAACAATTCCATTATCGGTATTGATACTGTATCTTATATCGTTTCAGCTGTCTGATAACAAGCAAAATTCTTTTGCCTAGAACAGACCAAACCCAAAGTACTTTCTCGACGAAAATCGTTCCCCATATCCTAAATAGAAAATACCATATCCACGAATGTATATATATGGCATATCATTACACTTATCACCAATCAATGAATTATCCATGAAGGTTTACCTTTGAGAAAAATAGTATTGTTCTCTTTGTACTCTGATCCAATAATCCTGCCATTCCTATCACCCAGACTCAACCCTTTCAATGTCCTTATTCAGCACTCCCATGACCCCCATTGTTCAACACTTTCTCCCACCAAACGATAATTTGCTGATAGTCCTGAAATGATGACAAAGTATTTGTTAGAAATAGACAAGGTCAAGCTGGATGTTGATAGCTTGCCCTGCCAATGCCCTCTGTGGATAAGTCATCAACCTCTAATATCATCTTGGATGATAAGCAGCTTAATATCATACATACACAGGAAGGGATAACAAGTGGTTAGTCAAATTGTGAGCCAATTCAATTCTGCAGGGCGGGGGGGGGGGGGAGGATTGTTGTACCGTTTTGATCTCTCCCTTTACATAGCATATAATAGGCATTTGGATTCTGTGGAGGCGGCAATTTTCCCCTCATATTCTTGGGCTTTCTTTGGAACCTTTTTTCTGAGATAAAGCCACTGCTATGCCGTGGCACAGTATTTTGGAAAGATTGGAAAGGTTTTTTTCTATCATCATATATGTAGTGAACCGCAGATTCGTGGGCGCGAGGTTACGAAATTCCGTAAAGAATCACGAATACGAGGAGATTCGTTTGAACCTGGTTTATTTCCCAAAGGTATACAGTTACAAAGGTTTTGTTACTGAAGCAAGGGTGCTTAATTTGAACAACAGAAGTATCTCGGTCCGCGGCGCGGCTCGAGTCCGTAGTGTTAAGCGAAGCCTGGATCCCCTTGCGGAGGTAGTAGTATCCTCCGCCTACCGTCCGTCGGAGGGTGTCTGCAGTGTCGTCTGCACGGTGGTCGTATGTCGCCCCCTGACGGAACTGGCCGGAACTGGTGGTAGTCGTCTCCGGCGCTGGTAGAAGTGCCCCCGCTGTCGTAGCCTGGATGGTGATTGGCGATAGTCGACAGCCTCGCTGTATTCCGGGTGGCGGACCCACTACACTGCCCCCTCACTAGTTGGAGTTGAAGGGGTCCACGATAACTAGTTATGTAGGGTCCGCCGTGGCACTAAGGAGATCCTCGTGGCTCCAGATCCTCGTGTGCAGCGGGGCAAATGTTATGCCACTCCGCCGCACGGATCCTAGAGCCAGGCTTGCACTCGCCCCCAAGGTTCGTAGCCTTCATAGGCCTAAAGAGGCCACCGGACATGCCTGTCCGTCCCAGTCTCGCAGCGCGGTACAACTGGAAGCGTACATTCGAAGCAATAAAAAAAAAATTTTTCGTGCACGAGCTTTATTAATAAAAGCGAGGCTAGTGAGCCATACTAGCCTTGCGGATAAAAACCACCACCTGCGAGGAGGAGAGCCCCCCCCCCTCGCTGTGAGATGAACCCACACGAGACAGCCGCCTCGGGGGATCGCAGTGCTGATCCCAAGCCCTATGGGGGGGAGTTCTAGACGAACTCCCCTGCCTCCTTCGCCTCAGCGTCCCCCTCCGTTTTGGAGATGCCGTGAAGCGAGAGATTCCCAATAAGGGCTTCATCGAACGGGTCGAAACGCGAATCTGGGACGACAACTACGTTGTCTTCTTGTCCCAGATCGTCGTATATTAACGCCGTTTCGGAGTCCGACTCCTGCAGCAGCTCGTGCTCTTCCCCGTCCGATATTTCTACCGACTTGTCAGAGCCCGAGCCTGCTGCCGCCAGATGGTCCACGGGAGTGGTACCTTCGTCCGTGCGAGGCCATGGTAGCGCGATCGCATCACCATTTCCCTCGACCCCTTCCACACTCGTACCCGTGGGCGCGGTGACGGGAAGACTGAACGTATCCAACGAAGGTAGCGCCTCTTTCAACTTTGGGGAGGCCTCACCGCTCGGAGGCGGTGCCGGCCGTGCCACCAAAGTTTTGTCCTCTATAAAGGAGAGGCGCTTGGTCGCCGAGGAGACGTCCCCTCGGGGTGGTCTGTACGAACGGGGCGTGGAGGAAGCAGCCGGAGTTACCTCGACCGAATCCTCTGCTTCCGCGGATTGGCTACCCGAGGGCATGTTAGGCCCCCACATAGCTGCTGACATCCGCGGAGCTAATCCCGTGCCCGTACACACGCTCTGATTCTCACGTTGCCGAGTTAAGTCAGTAACGCCGATGAGCGTGCCACCCGTATCCATAGGGATCCCCGCGGGGTCCACTATCTGGATGGAGGGAGGTTCTATCCCGTGGGATAGTGGAAAGGCCGGCCGGCGCGAATTGAGAGCCTCAACTCGCAGCCGACTCTCTGTCTCACGGAGCTCTTGAATCTCCTGATTCAGCTTGGCCTGCTGCCGTTCAGCTTCCTCCTTCTCTTCTTCCTCGCGGAAGAATGCCATGTCTTGGGCCGACTGCTCCTTGTCTAGCAGACGTTGTTGCTCGAAAGCTTCCCGCTTGGCCGTCTCAGCTAGACGAACGGCTTCCTCCTGTTGGAGCCGTTGCTGTTCTGCTTGCCGCAGAGCAGCCTCCTCCTGCCGGAATCGCTGCTCTTCGGCCTCCCGTAGAGCAGCCTCCTCCCGTTGGAGTCGTAGGTCTTCCGCCTGTCGCAGAGTTTCCTCTTCCCGGAGTTTCCTCTCCAAGGCCTCTTTGACCAGGCGTGTCTCGGCTAGAGTCGTCTCCCGTTGGACACGGAGCCGCTCTGCCTCAACCCGACCCTGCTCGAAACGACGCTGTGCCGCCGCCTTCTCCTCCTTTCGAGCAGTGGACCCCTCGTGCGGGTCTACCTCCATCTCTGTCTCCGTACCACAGAGAGGGGTCGCGTTAGCGAGCGCTGATGCCCCCGCGGTAGAGGACACCTTCGTATTCGCGACGCGTGTGGGCGCGCGGGCTTGAGCATGGGTGGGAGTGCCCCGACCTACACCTCCGAAAAGAGGTTTGGCGGTCTGACGATCACCCGGACCGAAACCCGGAGGAATGGTCGGCTCCGCGCGCAAAGCTCGATTGAACTTTTCGCGGACCTCCAACTTCCTCTGTTCCAGGCGCAGAATCGGATTCTGCACCGGAGGAGCCGTCTCTACCCTTGGTGGTGGGGGAGACGCGGGTCGCATAGCCCGTTGCGCGGCCTGTGCCCGCAGCAGAGTGACCTCCGCATGCAGCTCCTGGTTCTCCCGGCGAAGTCCGTTGACTTGCGTATCGAGAAGGTTTACCCTCTCGACCAGGAGTTCCTGCTCGTTGAGGGACCTGTTAAGGTCCTCCATGAGCTGCGCGATTTCCGCTTGGCTATCAACCAAACGGTCCACGTTATCGAGAGGCCTGTAGGTCTCTGCGATATCGACACAGAAGCCTTCCAGCGACTCTTGTAGAGCCAGCCGGAGGACCGCTGCGCGATCAGCCACCACCTTTCGGGTACGGGCGATGCCCGCCCGATCGACTTCGGGTGGGGGTGCCCTTGCGGCAGCCGTAGGTCGTGACGGACCCGGCTGAGGGTCCGGCACGGTGGCACTAGGTGCTCTACCTTCCGCGGCTGCGGGTGCGGGGCGACGCAACTTCTGTAGGACCGTAAGTCCTGTAGGCGCGGGCAAGTTGGGGAATTCCTTCTCCTTTGTGGACGGAATTTTATATCCGTCCAGCCAAGCGTTCCTGTCGGGAATCGGCGCGTCCACGAGTTTCGGACGTTTCTCGGGCCGCTTTTCCGTGTCGGAACGGTCCGATTTGTCCGACTTATCGGAACCCTTCTTCTTCCTCTTCGTCTTCCCCGTTCGTTTAGGCTTGGTAATGTCCTTTTCCAACGGGTACTTGGAGGTGAAGTTTTGTTCCTTTGCGTTCCTCAGAATGGCTTCCGAGGTTGCAGAGGCAAGGTGGAGCGTGCTTTTGTATCCCCACTGTGGGAGATACGAAACGCCCACGCGCTCAAGAACCGGCATAATTTTATCGACAGCCTTTTTACGGGCCATCTTATGCGGCTCCTTTGACCCGTGGGCCACGATGTCGGAGCGACGGTCCCCGGTTACGGGACAATACCCAATCGGACACCGCCAAACCGGTGTCACGGGGGTATGCACTTCACACAGGTGTCTGGTGAAGAGAAGCCGCGACTTAAATATCTGCGGCTTACCGACAAGCGCCTCCGTTCTGCAGAGCAGGAACGGGCACCGCGAACCCTCTTCGTAGAGGAGCATAGCCATTTGAAGCTTACGGTCGGCTTCAAACGAGTACGCTAGGTCTGCCGTTCGCAAGACCTTACGGGGGTTAGTACAGGTTTCAAAGAACCGTTTGTACTCCTCCACGGAGACCGCTTTGTGGTACTCCGGGTAGTCGGGGAAACGATCGACCTCCGATGGGTCACGGACCGCCTCCTTACGCTCTCGCTCGTTCGCGGGGAGTAGAGAAAGAACCGGCTTCTTTCCATCCCCCCACTTGAGCTTCTTCGCCGCGGCGTTGAGAGCTTTGTGCCGGCGGTACTTGCCGGCAGCCGCATCGGGGTCTTTTAGGCCATCCGACGGGCTCGCGTCTGAGTCATCCGAGTGACTTGCCGGACCTTCCACCTCACGTTTGAGGCGGCGGTCGCGCTCACGACGAACACGCCGTTTGCGATTGGCTGCAGTCTCCTCGAAGGATTCTGCGGCCGAGTGTCCGCTGTCATCGCTCATGATGAGCGTGACTGCGGAATGCTACCCTACGGTAGAAGGGGGGCTCGTCTCAGAGACAGTCCCCACTCGTTTCTTTTCCGTCCGCCTCGTCTCGTCCCCGAACACGAAGTCCGTACCCTGTAATACAAAGTGGAACACTCAATTCACGGGTCACAATGAAATCTCGCACCCGAACGACCTAACCAGTAGTCCGCCGAGATAGAGGAGTACGGCAAACCACGAGTGTTTGCCGAAGTTAATTACCTCTCTCTTAGACTCGGGGCTCTTATATAGGGGGTCATCCGAATGAAACAACTCAATCGCACCCGAGGTGTTGACATCGCTCGCGAACTCCCAGGAGCCGTGTCCAACCGTTCCGGTTGCGTAGTTGACACCACTCGCGAAAGTTCGCGCGCTAGGGCGGCCCTACGAGCCGCCTGCGCAATAGGGACCGACACTACTCACGAAAAGTGTTATCCGGCAGCATTCGTGTATTCATCCGTGCCCGGCATTTTATTAACAATGAAGCCGGTACCCGTACGAAAACACGAAACTGAACCAGACACGCCCCACCTGGCGACAGAAAAGTCAGCAACCGAAACCACCGGCAGTGCAGAAAGGTCACCTTCACGCACATGGCAGCCTTCGAGTTGACAATTGAAACCCTCAGATTTAAACAACGAAACAGCTTTCCCCCGGGAATCAAAAGTTCCCATCTACTATTTCATCGCTTTACCACGGCAACATTTAGCGAACATCAAGGATAGTTCTCAACGATCCAATTCCATATCGGAAAGAGTTTCATTGAGATGGTCGGCATTGGCACCAGCCTCCTCTTGTTCTCACGATGCACATGGCGTAATGTCTTAGCACGCTATATGGAAGCGGCCAGAACTCAACAATCGTAATTCATCAATGGTAACATAATGACATGTTTTCATTTTCAATATCACAATGATCCAACAATGAAAGTTAACGTTTGCTGCTACTTACAGTGAACTGGATTTCTCCTTGCTCTGTGTAAAAAGCCAAAAATGCGGTTGATGTGAGCCACTTACGTGTGGCCACCAACTCGCTTCTCGCTTGACTGACTGTCTTGGAGGCAGATGCTCTAAGATCAGTCATGTGATCAATAGATCGCCTGAAGGTGGCGCCCTGGTCGGGTCCAGCCTCCACGAACATTGCTACCCGTAAACCGGATAACTTCCGTATAGTTGATCTATACGAATGTTGTACGTATGTAAATACGTGGTCTTTAACCACGGTTAGTAACACCTTCGTGTTAAATATGTTAATCTGTAGCCCTAGACGGGCCGCTCCAAGGTACTATGGCAGTTTTTTTTTTTATGATCAGGGAAACATACTTGGCTTCAGGTTTCTTACTGTTAGCGAACATGGTTGATTTCAGCCCGATATCGGTACTGTCCACATCATGGATCCATACTAGCAGTTTCCACCTATCCGCCTCGTACAGCTATTGCCGTATAGGGTTGATCGTTACAGAGGCGTCCACTCTCCTAGCGTATTGACCAAAATGACTTCTCGTTGTGTACTTTTTTCTTAACCCATGTCTTCGACAGACACGACCGGGTTAACAGACCTTTTGTGTTCGTCATTTGAAATAGAGGCTCTAACGGCCGCTCCGAGCTATCCGATCCCAAGCCTGACCGGACGCTTGGAGACTCGTTTGCCAATGCCTCGCGTCGCGACATCGGGCGGCCTCGTGGGATTCGGCACCTCCGAACCCCGTTGTACAAGCTTATCGGGCTTGTCTGCCTTAGGTACCAAGGGTTTCCTACCCTTGTTCTGCTGGTTCGGTAGAGGAGTTGGTCGCTTTGGAGGGGACACGGTCTCCTTCGTACACCCCTTTTTGTGTTTTGGTGGGCGGCCACGCCTGTTCGCGAGACTAACTTTCCGGAGAAGTGTTTTCTCTAACGACTTAGCGAGCTCTTGGCCGGCCACGGCCTTGCCCTTCTCCAGCGACACCACATCTCTACCAGCAGCCACAAGCCTTCTATACTCAGGAGCTTGTTCCAACCCGGTCGTTTTGCGGAGCTCTCCCCTCTTATCAGGGTCAAGAACGGATTTCATCAGATCTCCACTCCACTTGACACCACCGGCCGCGGTATCTACGACATAGGAGTTGCCTCCTAATGCACGGGTTATTTTAAACGGACCATCCCACTTCGCACCATATTTGTTCGCCGCCTTTGGTGGGTAATATCTATATATCCAGTCCCCCACTTCAAATGACCGGTTTGTTGCGGACAAATCAAAATGGCGTTTCTGAGCGATGGCCGTTTTCTTCAACGTACGACGCACATATTCGTGCGACTTCCGTAAATTTTTACGAAGATCCTCGATGAAACCTGAGCCGGAGGGGAAGTCCAAGCCATTTCGAGGTACACCATGAATTAGATCCGCAGGTGTATATGCCTCTGTTCCGAAAACCACGGAATGAGGAGTGCAGCCCGTACTCGCGTTAATCATATTATTATATGCCGCCGCGATGCATGGGATATAAGTGTCCCAATCATCCACGCCATAATCCGCATAACACGAGAGATGTTCCACGAGAACACGATTAAACCTTTCTGCCTGCCCGTTTGCCTGTGGCCTATACGGGAGAGTTGTCTGTTTCTTCCTGTCGTAGAGATTGCAGAGTTCCCGGAATAATTCTCCATCAAACTCTGGGCCCCCATCAGTTTGTATCGCTCGGGGCGCGCCAAACCGCAGGATCCAATTGCGAAATACTGTCCAGGCGACTGTCGCCGCCTTATGGTTCGGTAAGCAGTATGCTTCCGACCACTTTGAAAAGTAATCCACGATGACCAATACACAAGCATTTCCTCTCGTGCTAGTCTTAAAGCCACTAAGGATATCCATCGAGATTCTACTGAACCTCTCTCCCGTGAGCTCTTTTTGCAATGGCGATTTATTGACACCTTTTCGTGTTTTTCGCACATTACACTCGGGGCATAACTGAATCCATCTTTTTATGTCCCCGGACTGAGCCGGCCAGAAGAACCTTCTTCGTAAAGCATCTTTTGTTCTGGCGTGCCCAAAGTGTCCCGCTGAGGCCGGGCCGTGATATCGCCTGAACATAGATAGGCGTTGGTCAAACGGCAACACGATCCTTGGGAAAACATGTCCAGTCGAAGGTTTTCTCCACTTGAAAGTGAGTACCCCTTCTTCTAAACACAAATCCGTCTTGTGACTCCAGATTGTTCTGAATTCATCACTTTCACTAGTCAGATTTGCGGGTTCCCGGTTCTTTTCCAGGAAACCCATGATACGATTGATAGTATCGTCCGTGCGCTGTTGCTCACGGATAGTCTGGTTTACAGATACGAGATTGTCGTCCGTGCCTTTCCCCTCCCCCACGAAACCAGCTATAGCGGCTTCGTGTGCCCCACAATCATCGCAATCTGTACGTTTACAACGACTGTAGGGTCTACGAGAGAGGCCGTCCGCATTTTCATGCTTCTTGCCCGGGCGGTGTTGAATAACCCCTTTGTTAGTAACCCCGTACTGCTGTAAGTCCAGCAACCAACGAGCCAGCATATTTTCTGGTTCCTTGAAGGTCATAAGCCACGTAAGAGACGAGTGGTCCGTACGGACTATGAAGTCTGCGCCGTATAAATAATGTTTGAATTTCCGCACATAATATACGACCGCTAGCAGCTCCCTGTACGTAGTACAGTAGTTTTTCTGCGATTTCGAGAGCGAATTACTGGCGTATGCGATCACCCGCTCTTGCTCGTCCTGAACCTGCGATAGGACCGCCCCCATGGCCGTACCACTCGCATCCGTATCCAGAATAAACTGGCCAGACGCTCGTGGATACGCCAAGACGGACGTGGACAGCAAGGCTTTCTTCGTAGCCTCGAATGCATCATCGAGCTCACTATTCCAAGTAAGCTTATACCGTAGTACCTTTTGCCCGGCTGTTGCAGTTTCCTGCAATGGCCGCACGAGATCATTAAAACTCGGAATGAACTGACGGTAATATGAAGCGAAGCCCAGAAATGATCTGATGTCCTTCACTGTCAACGGAATAGGCCAAGTTACAACCGCTCGCGTCTTCTCCGGATCCGCCCGTATCCCCTCCTTAGATACGATGCGACCCAAGTACTGTACCTCTTTACGAAAGAGGCGACACTTTTTCGGCTTCAACTTAAGGCCGTACGCCATCAACCTATCAAACACTAACCCCGTGTTCGTAATCGCATCATGGATAGTTGCACCATAAATGATCACATCGTCTAGATAGACGACGCAGATCTTGCCATTAAGCCCCCGGAGAACCTCCGTCATCATTTTCTGAAACGTGGCCGGGGCGTTGCAAAGACCAAACGGCATCACCTTAAACTGGTATAACCCCGTGGAAGTAGTGAAAGCCGTTTTCTCTTTACTGTCCGGATCCATGGCTATTTGCCAATAGCCACTCTCCAGATCTAGGGTACAAAACCACGCATTGCCACCAAGCGCTTCTAGACAGTCGTCTATCCGCGGTAGTGGGTACGAGTCTTTTCGTGTCACATTGTTCAGTCTCCTGAAATCAACGCAAACCCTAGTTGAACCATCCGGTTTCGGAACAAGAACCGTGGGGAAGGCCCACGGGCCGTTTCCCTCCTCGATCTTATCCTCCGCTAGCATTTTACTGACCTGGGAGTCCAGAGCCTCCTGTTTTGCCAAGGGAACTCGACGAAAAGGTAACTTTATAGGCTTAGTGTCACCCGTGTCGATGGAGTGTAGAACCCTGTTCGTAAACCCCAATTGTTCACCTTGCAATCTGAACACCCGCTTTTTCGCGTATACCAACTCGCGCACCTCTTTCAAGGTTTCAGTATCCGCTACTTCAGCGCCCTCTATGATAGATTCCAGTTCAGGGATGCTAGTAATTGAACAGCTATCGGAGGTCAGCTTTCGCTTACCCCCCGTGCTGGACCCGTTCACGGATTCTGCTCTTGCATCCGCCAGATGCGAATAGTCACCCGTGAAGTTTGCCGCTACCTCATAAGCGGATGCCACGGGCGTCCCGCGCGGCATGACTATTGCAAGTCCCGTTGGATTCATAATAGGAAGCTCGTGGCAGTGAGCAGACGATACATATGTATCGCAACCCTCCACGAGACCGTCTACTTGTAACCCTACATCTGACTCCATGATATAGCCCACGTCGTTCTCGGGTAGGGACACGTCCACAGACGCGACCTTTACCTCGAACGCGGCCAACCGCACATCCTCTCGTAGGAATGCAGTCGATATCGCTCCTTTCCGTCGACAGAATACGTGATTCTTGCCTCCTTCCAAGAGCATCTTCCCAGGCCCCGTCATGCTAGTATCATAGCGCCACATGAAGTCTTGGCCCAGCACGGCCTCCTCCCCGCCGCCTAGACCATCGACTACGAGACAGGCATTCGGATACGAACGCCCTGCGATCTCAAAGTCAAAGACCGCATACCCCATCGTCACTGGAGTACCACCCGCAAGTGGTTTTACCCGAACCCGCGAAGCGAGCAGGTCGGGCTTGCGAGCTAGCGATTCATAGAATTGTTTAGACACTAGTGAGGTAGTTGCACCTGTGTCGTATAAAAATTCTCCTCGCCTAGTACCCACTGTGACTGGTACGTACCATCTATCCACTATCGCTACCACGTCGATAGGAATAGAGAGATCCCGGCTGGCCGCAGAACTAGTCAAATTCTTGACACAGCGTTCCCCACCCACGGTAGAGCTAACCGCGAGCAGCGCCGTGCCAGCGTCAGTATAGCGGCCGTCCAAACAC
The DNA here is from genome assembly GCA_942159475.1 of Sthenelais limicola. Lineage (NCBI taxonomy): Eukaryota > Metazoa > Annelida > Polychaeta > Phyllodocida > Sigalionidae > Sthenelais > Sthenelais limicola. The sequence goes on from OW804098.1 coordinate 37,074,738, forward strand.
ATTCCACGATCACATGGAATGGCTCGAACGCTACTAACCGACTCCTTAGACCAAGGTTTCGTGTCTGCGGGCTTTGTCGGGTCCTCACCCTCCATCACCCCAGTTTCCTCCTTGTTTCGTTTTGCCTGCCTACCTGACCTCCCCAGATTGTACGACCCTTCTGGAGGTCTTTTGCCCGAGCGGGCTACGGAAGGGTTCCCCCTCCCGTCACGAGTTCCGTCGAACTTGCGGGTCTCGTCACCGCTTCCTTGCGAGACCCACGTCAATTTCCCTTAGTTGATTTATCTTCCAGGGAATTTGAGTCGTCACCATTTTCTTTCGCGACGAAAGCGCGAAACTTTTTCAGGTATTGACAACTGGCTTGCAGGTGGGTAGTTTTCCCACAAAGCCAACAAGCTGGCTCTGGACGAGTCGCTTTCGTGTCCTTCTTCCTGTAGTCAGTTTTCGTGACTATCTTCTTGGAAGATTTGGACAAAGTCTTGGTTTTATCCCAAGCCTTTTTGGTGCTACGGTCTGACTTTTTACTGTCATCCTTTCGCACATCCTTCCGCATAGCCTGGAAGGCCGCGAAATCGGATATTAACTCCGATTCCGAATCAGAATCCGGGACTTCGGTCCCTGTAGACGCCCCCGACGTCTCGTCCGCTGACGAGTCAGAGTCGGACTGTGCTTCTGCTTCCGCAGCCGCGTAAGAAGCCTTCCGCTCCTTGTCCTTTCTCTGTCCGTAGAACTTATATCCCCTAGCTTTAAATTTAGAGGACTGTCCCGGCGTGGAACCCAAGACGCGCTGATATGCTTCCGGGCCACCTGCTCGCACGAAATCTGTTGCGAGATCTACGCAATCTTGCATAGACTTTGGGCGATTAGTTTGCACCCACATGCCCAGAAATTTGTCTTCTAAGCCCGTGCAGAAGATTCGGATAGACTCCTTCTTCATATGTTCAAGGTATTGTCCCTCGTACGCACGTTTGCACAAGGTCAGCAGAGCCTCACCATAGTGTTGAAGTGATTCGCCAGGTTGTTGAACACGCTTGCGGTATTCCTCCTGGCGTTGTTCTTCGGTCTTTGTGTCCAATATGACACGAAGCCTCGTCACAACGTCACTTAACGTTAGGGACCTAGAATTTCCCCAAGTAGACTGGTTCACATGTCGTGAAGTCGCCATAATGAGTTCGCGCATCAGCGTTTCCTCCTGCCAACCGCAAAGTTCTGCATAGTTTATCGCAGATGCGAGATACTCTTCCCAATCCTCCCCATTGCGAAAAGGTTTGAGATTTTTAGGTTTAGGATTTTCTCCCTTGCCCGTTGATCCGTATAAACGAACTTCCGCAGGGCGGTCTTCGTTATACACAACACTAGCTTCCATTTCGGGCATCATCGAACGCCTACACTTAGTAGTGGCCGTTGGTCCCGTCGAACGGTAGTCTGGTTCGTGACCAGTTGACAAACCCTGTTTGGCCTGTACATCGTTGTCCAACAATGGAATCGAAACATTAGTCAACGAGTAGTTGAGGCCATTGTCCGAAGGAGACGACTCTACGAAGTCGACTCTTCTTCCTGCAGTCTTAAAACCTGCCGGAGTGCTAGGCAAGCCCTGGGCTCGCATTTCCGTGCTGTCCGTATTCTGCGAAGGCTGTTGCACTCGCGGATCCGGGCTACCTTGAGGCAGAATCGCAGGATATCTCCGATCCAACATATCGATCAGATATTGAGGGCAAACCGCATGTTCGTGTAGACCACGATACAGCCGCTGCACACGCTTCAACGGAAGTTGTTCGTGCATTACCCACAGTAAGTCGAGTGTTCCTCGAATTTCACCTTCAGCGATTTCGCCTGGTGGTTCTCCCGTCTTGTCGTAAGAACAAAGAACGGTAGTCAACTGGTCCATCATGACCTTCGCGTCATCGCTCTGTCCCAGCGGGACTGCTGTTTTGACGGTTTCCGGCGGCTTAACATCGGAAAGCTCCGACCCATCCGCCTCGCCTGTTTCGACGCTGAAACCCGCACGCTCTACGAGCTTGCGAAGATTGTCCTCGTTGTAACACGAGCGCAACCCTAAAACAATAGCTATTAGTTTCTCAACCAAGCTTTGTGTGTCCGGATTGACAATCAATCCGTTGGCACGCATATTGTCTATGTGTGCAACTACTTGCTCTAGTTGAGCAAATGAGTCGTTCGCAAAATCTTGCGCATCGCCCTGACGTCTCGTTAACATCTGAGCGAGAGCCTCGCATGCTCGCTGCTCGGCTTCAGCCTTGGCCGCGGCCTTGGCTGCTTCCTCGTCGCCAGGAGTCATCGTCTGACTCTCAGCATCGGGGATCCTTTCGGGAACTTCCCTACTCGGCCCTAGGCTCACGGCACCAATGTAGTGAACCGCAGATTCGTGGGCGCGAGGTTACGAAATTCCGTAAAGAATCACGAATACGAGGAGATTCGTTTGAACCTGGTTTATTTCCCAAAGGTATACAGTTACAAAGGTTTTGTTACTGAAGCAAGGGTGCTTAATTTGAACAACAGAAGTATCTCGGTCCGCGGCGCGGCTCGAGTCCGTAGTGTTAAGCGAAGCCTGGATCCCCTTGCGGAGGTAGTAGTATCCTCCGCCTACCGTCCGTCGGAGGGTGTCTGCAGTGTCGTCTGCACGGTGGTCGTATGTCGCCCCCTGACGGAACTGGCCGGAACTGGTGGTAGTCGTCTCCGGCGCTGGTAGAAGTGCCCCCGCTGTCGTAGCCTGGATGGTGATTGGCGATAGTCGACAGCCTCGCTGTATTCCGGGTGGCGGACCCACTACATATATATTTTTTGTTAATTTGATTTCATTCAGGCCGATAATATATTTATATAGATTTATTTAGATATGATAGGTATAATAAGCGAGTTATACAAAACTATATAAAACGGTAATGATACATAGAATTCATATTTAATAAAAAGGAAATCATTTACTTAGTACAACAACCGCTTACTGCAGGAGTTTCCCGCATTTGTCTTATTCCTACTGCCCACCCACATTTAAGAAAAATCTTCTGCAAAAAATTGATTGCAATCACAACAAATCTCGACCTTGATATTAATTAATTGATGACAAAGTCTTGAAAGAGACTAGCCTACTATTTTATCTTATTATCAATAGCTGTGGTGAAAGTGGCAACTTTTATGAAAAGAGACCCACTTCCCATTAACTTTTCAGTTTCTTTACCTGAATGTTTCTTCCTTAAATTGTGTGTATGAAAGTAAAGGGTTTCCTTTTTGTTTACAAAAATAATGTATGCCATGTAGGAAGGTTTTTTTGCGGTATGGGAATATCAATTGATATACGATATTCTCAAATGTTTGTCTAGAATTTAGAATTTTGGCTTCCTGAATGCGCGCTTTTACTCTTTTATGGTATAACGTACCATATTGTCTTTTTTTCTGATATTGCTAATTGACCTTCCGACTAAACACTATTGGCAAATAAATAAGTAGTTTGAGGTGTGAACTTATTGCCTATTGACAACATGCTTTGTTTTGTTTTTGCGATAGCTTTTCAATTGCTTGCACTCGAAAACATTGTAACCTTTTATTAAACAGAATTTGCCGTTGAATAAAATCAAAGTCCACTTTTAATTTACCAAATTCGTATCCGGATTTATAGGTAAGACCTTTATTCCGGATTTTACTATGTCTAATTCCTACACAGCAAAATAAAATCCATTTGATTGACAACATTCATGGAATTAGTGTCATTCATGAAATGTGTCAGTGTCAGAATAAAGGTTATCTGGAATTTAGTCTTGAAAACATTCCAAATATTCTTTCGTTTCTAAGGTTACATTACAGATATGTTTCTTTCAATATAATCCTGGCTATTCATGTATGCCTACTTCGTTTGAGTTGTCCCTTCGAACTTTGATCACAACACAATGTCATGTAGAAAGAACTATGACACATAAACCTATTTCCCTTACTTAGCCTAACAGACAAAAACAATCGGCGGTACGAATTCCGTACGAATTGCTCCAACAGCTGCCTCGCAATTCGAACTACGACTTTTATAACAAGAGATCTGGCCCTGTGATGATATACGGGCTAAAAGGATTGGAGGTTCATTTTTAAAGATAGTGTTGCTTTCACCAAAACCTGTAATGATAATCCTATGCACATTAAGTAACGCATACATCTCCCATTATAGAGTCAACCATGAGCCGCAACTATCGTTTCATCAAGAATTATGTAGGCCCTCTCAAGGCCTGCATCCTGGACTGGAGCGGTACCACGGCTGATAAGTATGTCCTCGCTCCAGCGGTAGTCTTTGTGGATGTATTCGCCAAGCACAAAGTGCCCATCTCCATGGCCGAGGCTAGAGGACCGATGGGACTGCGCAAAGATCTTCATATCAAGGTGCCGTTTTTTTATATATGAATAAGATATATTTCAGTATCGCTTTGCCTCCAGAGAGCTCTGAGAAAATGTACTTTCTATGGCATCTGTTATACTGTAGTGTAGTGTCGTAAGGGATAGCATAAATTATGAATGTCAGGCGACACATGAAAATATTCGCGTTATGTGGATGTTTTTCCCCCTTCACCTTGATCAGATGAATATTTCAATGAGACATAACTTCAACCAGTCGCTTCCCTCTGGAATATTTGTTTAAAACAAAGTGCCTTTTCTTATCTTATATTCTTCTTTCATGTTTTTGAAAACTACTCATGGTGTTATTTTGTAAAAGCATTGAAACAGTTTCATTTCAAAATTCCTCATTTGCATTGGTTAATTTAATTAAATGATGTTGACCTCCCATCCCCTAGTCTCCCTCTACAAACCCCTAGATCCCGATCTGATGTGTATCACCGATCTGTCACTGCTAGTCATTTGCAAATAAAGAATGGCTAAGAATACTTTATCATTTATTTCAAAGGGCATACGTGGGTCAGATCTTCAGAAAATATACAATTCGCCTTCACCAATCCTCTCAAACAAATAACCCACATTTAAGACAAAAATGAGCTTTAAAATGCAGTTTAACATAACAGAACTGATACTTTAAATCAATGTGATACGGTACCAAATATACTCAGATATACCCGGTATTCATCATTTTTCAGCCTAATTTAGCAGAAGTTCCTAAATGTGTAGTGCTGCCAATTGTACATTATTTTGAAAATCTGACCCACGTACGTGATTGGGAATGTGTCTACCTGCAGGTCATTCCGAGACACATATCCCATTTGGCTAGTCACTAGTTAGACATAGTAAACGTTGTATTCATATATCAAAATGTCCATTTATTTCACTGACATACTAGATATAGATCCATTTAAAATGATATGTGAAGTTAAGTGTTTAAGTGTTATTATATAAAAATTAGAATTACTGTAAGAAACTGCCCCTCTAATTGTATTGAGGAAACTTATAAGTACGTGGCAAATGGAAGAGACTGGAAAAACTATTTGCATAGGAGTCCCTTCTGGCAAGATAGGTAAATATTGATGAAATAAATTGTTGACTCGCTCGTTAATACAGAGCTCTCCTTCTATGGTTGATATCATAGTCACTCTAGATTATACAATCTTCATGAATAACACCAAACAGTGCACCAGCACTTCAATAGTTGAGTCTTTGTTTGATAGAAACTAGACTTACTGTTCGTTAGAAACTACACCTCTAATTGTATTGATGAAACTTAATATGTTCTACCCAGTTTAAATAGGGTAGGAAACCTGTGATGCTTTCCTACCTTTATAAAAAAAAATGTAGAAAATGGAAGAGACTAAAACGTATTTGCATAGGAGTCCGTTCTGGCAAGATCTGTAAATTTAGATTGTCAATCAATAGGGGATTTGCATTTCTCACTGAGCATGTCTATTACAGTGCATGCTGGGATGGATTTAGTTCAAATCTGACATACAAATATTTACATGAGATCACGATTAAAAATTCCATACTAAGCATAACAATGTTTTCTATAGCTTTTACTCTGTACCATTATTCCCATAATTCCATGAAGACCATCAAGATTGAGATTCGCGATGGCGGACATGTAAATCCACTATTGTCAATCGATCAATCAATAATTTCAGGAAATCACTAAGGACCGTGAAGTGGCTAGGAGGTGGAGGGAGGAATATGGGCGGGACCCCACCCAGGGGGACGTGGACAACATGTTCAAGGACTTCGTGCCTATGCAGCTGGCGTGCTTACACAAGTACACCACCCTGCTGCCTGGCTGTGCCGAGTCAGTCAACACCCTGAAGAACGAGTTCAACATGAAGATAGGAAGCACCACAGGTTTCCTCAGGTCCATGGTAGACGTCCTTGTGGCCGAAGCTCAGAAGCAAGGCTACAACCCCGATGTGACCGTGGCTGGAGATGAAGTTGCCCACGGAGCCAGGCCCAAACCCTTCATGGTCTATAAAAACATGGACCTACTCGATGTGCACCCCATCCAAGCAGTGGTTAAGGTGGATGATACAATAACGGGAGTTGGCGAGGCCTTGGAAGCTGGGTGTTGGGGTGTCGGGGTGTCCAGGTACTCCAACTATATGGACATCAATGATTTGGATGAAGAGGATAAGCTCTCGGCGGAAGAAATTGAGAAGAGGACTGAGTACTCTCGTCATCTCCTCAGGCAGAGCGGCGCCCATTACGTCATCGACAGCATCAAGGATCTTCCAGAAGTGTGCGCCGATATCAACCAAAGGCTGGCCAGGGGTGAGAGGCCATGATCGTGAAGCAACACCTCAATTCCTACTGTCAAGTCAGTTTTGGCCCCCAAGCAATTAAACTTAGATTAATTAAAGAATCGATTTCATGGAGACTATTATTTAATGAGGCTTGAAATCGATGAGACATAATGGCACAAATGTTTATGGACGCTCGGTTTATTTCAGTTTTAATTCGGTCACTTTCGCTGACACAAATTGTACATATTATGTTATGTATGTGACACAGATATCATTACAAGTATGTATCATACATTCTAGTTCTACATTCTAACGAAATGGATTAATTGGTATTACTAAGTCGCGCTTTCCCATGGGAAGGGGAACGTTTTTTAGGGTTTAAACTAAACCTGTATCCAAGGATTATATATCTTATTAAAATCTATTGCATTGTTATGGAGTTTATTACTGTATTATTTTATTGCTATGAAAAAATCCCTTTATTAATTGCTTTGTTATCAAAGGCATAATAGATTGATAGATAGTAAATTGTTCTGTGTTTAATGTGTAAGATATGATACGGATACAAACGAAAAACTATGAAAACATCGAGTGGTACCGAAAAGATAAATAAAAACGTTACAACAAATTACAACAAGGATATGCTGCTAAAGACAGGGACTTTTGATCTCCAAAAGTACACGCAGGTTTTCTGCATTCAATCCTATATTGCAACCATTTGAATCATGTGAATTCAACTTAATATTGAGTTTTTTTATGCAATTGAGAAAGAACTAAATGTATAATTAGTGCGTTTAATCCCTTATGTGGCCATACCATATCACAGGAATGATGTGAGAAAGAGGGTAGGGGGTGAGTGGGACGGATGGGTGGATAGATGGATAGATAAGACAAATACAGATAGATGGATTGGATCGATAGATAGATGGATAGATAGATAGATAGATACGTACATGTATACATACAGAATGGATGGTAGATGGATGGATGGTTGGATGGATGGATGGATAGTTCGATTTATGGATCTAGATCCAAGAAGACCAAACATTATGACTGAGTTTACCTCGTAGAAAAATTAAACGATGTCTAATTCACATTAAAATTATTCTGCATATACCCACAGATAAACCTGCCTTAACAACAACAAATTACAGACTACTAGTGAGCATTGCCGATTTCGCTGTTTGTCCCTCTGATCCTAGATGTTGCAGCACTCCAACATACAGTACCCTGAGATAAAAGAAATAAAATGCATCAATCTCATGCGTACTTTCAACCAGGGTTTTTACATGAATCTGAGGACAACCTTTCAGTCTGCTAGAGAATAGATCAAATAAAATGACATTTTACAGCGAAAGTTTAAAACATCTTACCGTAGTTGTTTATCTACGCCCACTCCTCGCTTGGACTCGCTTGTTAATACAGCTCCTGTTATTGCTGGTATCGCAGGTATGACTCCTGCTGGGTAAAGCGTCGCCACAGATTCCAGAATCTTCATTACCTTCCCTTGGTATGCTCCTAGCTGTTGTGTGACGAATAATTCGATGGTGTGGGAAACGGATGACCTGTACAGATTAGAAACAAACGACGTTTCTTTAATAATATTACTGCAATATATATACATAGTATTCACTGACGTCACGGCGCTGGCCGCGGCTCGCCATATTCTGTGTCAAGCCTTGTGAACGTTAGCTGGACATGACTCGAAAATGCCGTTTTCCGATAGTTTTCACCTCCGCAAGTTTTAGCGGTTTACTTGTAAAGTATACTAAAGTAAGTAATATAAAGTTAGATAATCAGTTTTTAGTGTTTCGTGATGGGAAAATAAGTATAATCGTCATCTTGTAACCCTGGAAACGGGAAAGCCTGTCGATCTAGTGCCCACCGCTCTCTGCATATACACACAATATGGCTGCCAGTGGAGTTCGCCACTGACCGGGGTGACGTCATGTGAAAATATGTATAAGACACAACTTCAGAAAAGGAATAGAAGATAAACCCTTCAAATCTAGATTGCTCTATTTTATAGTTTAATTTTCGAAATGACAACGCATGAAAACAACAATATATATAAAGTTATGCGTCTTTTGTAAGAAATTTGTCTCACACAATTGTGGCCAATACAAATGGGTTTTGTTTTTTTTTAAATATGGCAACACATGAAATTATCCATCTATATAAGGTTATGCGTCTTTCGTAAGAAATTTGTTTAAAATTATGGCCATTAAAATTTTTTTTTTTAAAGATTATATAAAACCTGGGTCCTACCTGCAAGAGTCTCCAGCTATTAAGGCGCAGGCTTCCAAGAGCTGCTGCATGACGCTCGACGCCTGACTTTGGCCTACAAGTTGTGCGTTCAGTACAACATGCAAAACTAATTCACAATCCCTGAAAAACAAATAAAAAAACTGCATGTAAAACTTGCAAGCATACTATTACCTTAAAAGTAACAGTAACTCATCAAATCCCACCAAGAATTCTGATGCAAAAATTCCTTTATAAAGGGAATCAGTCAGTATTTATATCTAAATAATAATACTAACAACGCTAAAATAAATTCACTGGTGGTTGGTACCCACCGGTGCCCAGAGTTAAATTATACTGGTTAAAGACTTGAAAGTGGCAAAACTAGCGCCTGAAGAGACCTACTGACGTCGAAACAACACACACACACTTAATCGATTTGATTATTAATGATTCCTATAAATTAAACACATCCTTTCATCATTATATATACATGGCCGGACATTTGCTTAGCCATAGGAGCCCTCAAAAGCTCAAAACGGGCCCCATTGAGGTTGCAACAACTCTGATGAAGTCACAAATCATAATTGACGTACATATACGTCAATCGTATGAGACACCTTCCCGTTATTATCCATTATTTAAAGTGTCAGTAAACCCCAAAATATTATGAGCAAATCCATTTCCTTGCTATTATTGAAATGTAACCACCCCGGTTTTACTTAATTCAACTTATTATTTAGTGAGTTTTACCCATTTAAAGGAGTGAAAAAGTAGTTACACAGTTTAACACTCCATTCAAGGCACCACTGTTTGCCTACGTCATAAAACTGCGCCAATCTTGAAATGTACATGCAATGAACATAATAAACAACTCTCATAATTGCTGCTAGAAAGAAGGAGGGTGGGGTGGGCAGAAGGATATTGAACAACACAGGTGTGCATACCAAAACAAACTGTTTCAATTGCTGGGAGATTGAAGGGGGAAGGTAGAGATATTATGTTCATTTCTGGCGCACCTTTATGATGTCACACAGCACTCTCAGTGCCCTCTTGTGCTAAACAGACTTTTTCAACTAGGATTTCTCAATTTATGCCTGTAAGTGACTATAAGTTAGACATAAATGGAAGTAAAAAAAATCGAGACTTGGGTGTTGTATTTATGGCTCCATGAAGTTTATTGTCCTAAAAGTGACCATGAACCCGTTAAAATAAAGTACCGCCTTCAGTACAATGGTACCTCAATAGGTTCTATTATTAAATAAAAACGTACCTGTAGTACAGAAATATCCCTAGTATATAATACAACCTTGATAGAAACATTTGAAACGTCCGAAATAGGTTCGATTCAAGATTCATGACTGCCGCCATTTGGGGGAATATTACCCAGCATCCTCCTTGATTTTGACGTCATTAAGGCTAAATGCCGGCATCTCCCGGCATCGACCAAAGGCAGTGTGGGCGTGGTTGGGTTGCAGTTCAAATCATGTTTTCCTCCCTTCAAACCTCTAAAAAGCAATTTTTCTAGCTAATATTGAGTGACAGAAGCTATAACTAGAATGTTATAGGGTTGTTTGAACTTAGATGGTTTGAAATGAAGCCTGTATAGTCCCGAAAGTGTTGGTGTATCTGTGAGCGATAAGAGGGGGCAAAAAGAGTGTTGTTGTTCTGGTGTTAGCAAGACTTTGTTTACGACTTACAGAACACCTTCTCTTTCATAAAAACTCACTTCAAAAAGTGTAATCTGGCCATGAATAGCATGTAGAGGTTCAGATCTAATGGCGACATGCCTATTTCTGCTATATATCATTGCCAAAATCCCATTAGGAGGAGGAGCATGACCACGGTGCACTCGGCATGCTATAGATCTATAGCATGGCACACAGGATTCCATCATGAGTGACGTCACAACTTCTCCGAAGATGTCTGCCTGTATTAATCATCATAATCCAAGATTGTAAGCCCTCCAAGACCCTCAATTTTCACCATATTTATGTTCAAACCTAGCTGACATTGATTTTACCTCAAGAAGTAGGGATAAGGCTATCATTATACTGAAGGCGGTATGTTCTTTTAACTGACCCTTTAACAGCCCGCGGTACTCTATCTCAAAAATAACAAAAATGGTAGGTTAAGATATTATTAATCAAGGGAAAAGATAGAACAAATATTTACCTGGCAACCACGCCCGCATTGTCAGTCATTCCTAGCAGTGCAGAGACATAACACAGCCCCTGCAAGAAGTCAACACAAGGTGTCACAAGGTGCTGGTGAAATAAAGTGTTATTTATTTTTTTTTAAACATTTTATTAGGTAGATATCCACAATGTGGTAGGTCTCATCTCCTTGAAACAAGTACACATCTTCATCTCAATGAAAGAATTATGTTAGGTCGTCAAATATAGGTATGGAAATGGCCAGTGTCAGGAACAACCATCGACGGAAAATAAATGTATGAACGTCTAATCTAAGCTTGTCGAATTAAATCTAACCAACCTTTTTATTAGTAGACCTATATCTTATACGATTTCACCGATCGCACACACATGCTGCCTCATGCTGTCGCCATATTTATGTTCTGGTCATGTACACAAGGGGCCTTGTCAGGCTTAGAGCGCCGATCGCTTATAGCAACGATAATAAGAATAACAATATATGACACCAGCGACTGAATATAAATGTCTGAACGTTTAATCTAACCTTGTTTTCAACTTCATATGCAAGGATTATTGTGTAAAATCATTGGTTTGTTCTAAAAAACGCATCAAATATTGACACGAGTGGGATCGCTATGCCTATGCTATGGCCGGCAACGGCAACAAACATCATCACGGAGATTCCCTTAAAAACGCTTAAAATCGCATTATCGAAAGGAAATAATTATTTAAAACTCTAAGTAAAACATGTATAGAAGCTATCCGATCAATGATTATTTTCAAAAGTCTTCGAAACGTTCATAATTCAGAGTTCATTTCAATGATCTGGCCTGATGAGGGATATACGGTAGAAATCGATTCGCGCATGCGCGTCAAAATTTGCACTTCCGGTTGGTTAGTTCATGATTCTGCCACTGGGTGTCTCTCCTCTCAAGCGATCATATTTTCAATGTTTTGACTGTCAATTCCTATATGTGAAATCGACGTATGTATTCTAATGCCTTGACCCGAGTTTAAGACACCGTTTACCATCATGGTAGGCAATAAGCTGGTATATAAGCAAGTAGGTCGCCCTTGTACACTGACTCTTCTGAGACTTCTATGTGATGTGATACAGAATTGAGTCAGGAGAGGCCGAGAGGCCACTCTCTGGGTACCACTCGGGGCAGCTCTCTGGGCAGCACTTGGGATGACGGGTCAGCACTCGGGATGACGGGGGACGGGAATGACGGGGATGGGGACGGGGACGGGGATGACGGGAGGAAGAAGAGGAGGAGAGGAGGAGGAGGAGGAGCGGGTGAGGCGCCAGTCTGGAAATGGCGAATTTGGGCACGTAAATTGGGAGGTGAGGAGGAGGCTGGGCAGGCCGGCAAATGGCAGAATTGCCGGGACAAGGTCCGAGGAGCAAAGTAATTATAAGAGTTAGGTCGTTCAAACGACCTAACAAAAATGTATAAAAAATTTTAAAGTGGCTAAGATCACTATGTTGACTGGATGTCAATTTTAAATGTAATTGCTGATTTCCATGACTGCCATTGGTATGATCATTTGGGTGGATTATAAAAGTTATGTATTCATTAGATTATTTGATATTTGCAAATATAGTTTGAGTGGAGTTGAGTCACTGGGTGTATTCAAATCAGAAAGGAAGCTACTCGTAGCTGCCAACTGACTATGGTGGAGGGTTGGGGACTAGGGAAGAGTCAGTCTGCTACCCACCACAGCTACCCCACTCCCATCCAGGTGGTGTGACACAAGAAACTATAGTATGCAATTAGGTCGCAACTGCCTCCTGTCTTGGAGAGGTTTACTGAACAGCGGCGCACTGAAAATCTGAGTTTTTAATCCTTAAATCCTCCAAATCCACTTTTTCCTAGCATTAATCCTTCAGGGTATTGATTACTGACATTATCATCTGGCACATATTGGAAATTCAAGCAAACTTTCCCAAAATCGGGAGCTCAGTATCATGTGTCATTTTAAGCTGAGTTGATCTCGACCGGGAAGGTGGGTGGGGCACTAAGAGGAGAATCAAGATTGAAGATAAAAAATACAGTTGAAATGGTTTTATTCAAGTTTTGAAAAACACCAAACAAGAAAGCGTACAAATCCTATTATATTATTAGTCTAATAATTGAACGTGGCAATGTCGGCTCCCTTCCCCCTCGAATCGAAAAAAAAATAAAAATATTATTAGTCTAAAATAATTATTTTTTCAGCCAACATTCTATTATATCAAGGGTATGGTGTCATATCTCATCCAGTCGCTCGTACATTGTATGGTATGCAAGGCCCTGCTCAGGCACCCCTTGTGTTTAAGTCTATTTTTACCGAGATGTCTGTTCATAGACCACAAACGATCTTATGGTTGGTAATGAACAGGAGCCAGACCAAGACGACCCAGTTTGACTCAACATGGACTCAACATGGTGGGCAGTGTACGGTGGCGGCCACGGGGCGGTGCATGCACGGCAACACGAAACACCCACGTGCTCACAAAATGTAAATAAACATGACACATGCTTTCTTGACCGAAGCTAGTGTCTATTCCGAATAGATTCCTTAAATATTAGATATTCGACGTTATTGTAAGTAAAATCGGAATGGCAGTCACATATTGCTGCTTCACATATTGTATTATTATTTTATCGTGTCTCACATTCCTTAATAAAACCACCACTTTTTGACTCAGGTAACATTTCATGACAATCACAAATCAGTGTGTTGTACATTAATGAACCACGCCGGTTTCAATTGTATATCTTGTTTCACTCGGGCCAACTTCATGGAGTTTTAATTAAAGTGACATTTGGCTCTATGTTCCTGAAAAGTTCGGAAAGGTTTGCTTATATTACAACTAAGTGCTACACCATTATGTCAGTAATCCATACCCAGGACTATTCGAGTAATGTATGTAATGCATGTATTTGGAGTATTTAAGGATTTTAATGTTCCAAATAAATAAATGCTCCTCATGGGGCCCGGGAAGACCTGGCAACAGACTCGTATTAAGCATTACTGAGACAGTAAGTAACAGGAGGCAAGACAAAGTGGTGAATGTCAATTCGGTCGCAAAATGAGCTCCATGTCTGACAAGGGACATAATGTATCCCTTCTGTAAGTAGAGTTACTAACCGTGCTAATGTGGCTGTGGTTACCCTTGGCGAGGATGAACTCATCTCGTACTATCTTCAGCACATAGTGCCTGAATGATATTGCTTCTTCTCCAGGCTGGGGCGTGCACGATTCACTCAAGGATCCCTGAATATAATTTAGAAATATAATATGTTATATAAAGAACATTCGAGTTAACACTGTTTCAATCACTTCATTATTTATACTCTTTATACAATGATGATAGTGTTGATGCTTGGCCGGGGGATAATTAGATCTTTAAGTAGTTTATGGTAAACTCATCCCGGTCCGGCACGACTACTATATCAATTGTTCGCTTGGCATATTTAGTTTAGCAATCTAGATCTACTTCCAAGCTCGTCTTGGTAGAATCAGGTATCCAGAGTATTACCACGAAATTAATTTGGGTGTTGTGTCTTAGGCTATGTACTTGTATTATATCAATATGTAATCTTTTTCTCATTTTCAATGCTGCCCACCACCCCCCCCCCCCTCCCGCTTCCCTCCTACGCTTTTGTTTTGGTGTCTCATAATACACATGCCTCTGTGAGGCATGTGTACAGCCAGCAGTAGTGGCGCCGCGGCGGCCGTAGCGGCTTGTCTCGGAACTACAATGCGGCAATGGCGATCGATTCAAATCATATTTCAGGATTCGGTGGTGGTAAATCTGATTATATCTTCTTTTCTAGACAATATTGTTCCAGTAATTACTCGCTCAGAACGTTGCTTACTAAGATACGGTAGTTCTCACACCTGAGAAAAAGCTGAACGCGCATCTATTTCGGGGGCAGAGACAGCAATAAATGTTGATTCTTGTAGTGTTGCGCCCAACCGTGATAACGGGTACGACTGATTAGGGGGTAAAGAATAGCCGATGGCGACTTTTAAAAAAAAAGCGGTGGTCGTGCAGTGTCTAGAAAGTATCCGCTTCAATGGGTGTTGTGTCTTAGGCTATGTACTTGTATTATATCCATATGTAATCTTTTTCTCATTTTCAATGCTGCCCACCACCCCACCCCCCCGCTCCCGCACCCCCACCCTTAGCGCTGTTTAGCCTCAATGGCTAAACAGCGCTTGATACAGTTGCGCTTGCGGCGGTATTGGGAGACACCATTTTCGGCGCTTGTTGATATATTTCGCGGCAATGGCCGTCAATTCGAATCTTCCCGACGGGATCTTTCGAGCTATACCTGACCCTATCATTGAATATAGACAATATTGTTCCAGTAATCACTAGCTAATATCGTTGCTTACTAATATACGGTCGGAGTGAGCATGGAGATTAAGCTCAATAAGCATGTATTTGGTGGGCAGAGACAGCTATAAATGTCGTTCACGGTATATAGGCGTTTGACCGTGATAACCGGTACGACTGCTTTCGGCCTTTTGATTCTGCCGTTGGCAGCTTCTGCTTACAGAAGCGGTGGGTCGTGGGAAGTCAAGAACGAGCAAAAGAGTTATTACTTCAAAGGTGTTGTCACAAATTCCGTAACCATGCAACCTCTTTTTCGCACTGAACCTATAGTATATTGTAGTGTATCACAATCTCTATAGAGTTCACACCACACTTGATAAATGAGTATTATAGCATTGATTATATATGGGTATAAATACACAATGACTTAGTTAACCTCTAATACCCGTTATACCAATCCTAAATCACGGGAGATCGCACATTAACAATAGTAACAACCAATATTATCTGTTATATAAAATGTTCAATTTATTGCCTGTTACATAACATTTTCAAGGAATAAGGATTATTATGAGGATGGATGACACTTTATTTCAAATTTATGACTTGATTTGTTTCTATTCTCATGATCGAAAGCATCTAATATATAAAGCTCTAGAAGGGCTTTTTTGTCACGCATGTTCAGGGAATCTGATCTCCCCATCTGTCTTTTTGGTCTGTACAGGTCTGTCAAACCTGCCTGGAGGACATTATATGTAGTTTGTGAAGGTATCTGGGGTGAAAATGTGATTTTGAAGCCTTTTTAAAATTGGGATCACTCTATTTATAGCTGGGAAAGCCCCTGTGAGATACTGTCACTTTCAGGGGGACCCGACTACATGCAGAGGAGTGGGAGTGAAGAAGAGGGGAGGGAGAGGGTCAGGGTATTGGAGAGGGGGGGGGAGGGAAAGAAGAGGGGGAGGGAAAAGAGGGGAGGGGGAGGATGTAGGGGAAGGGAGAGAGGGGCGGGGGAGAAAGCGGGGAGGGGCAGCATGAGGAAGAGGGGAGGGAGAGGGGGATTTGGAGATGGGGTTGGGGTTGGGAGAGAAAAACAGGTATGAGAGACAGAGAAGAGGGGGGGGGAGGGAAAAAGAGGGCGAGGGGGAAGTGTGGGGAGAGAGGGGGGCCGTCCGGAGGACGGGTACTTTGCTAGTGTATAATAAATCTGTTAACTAACACATTGGTTTAACACATTGGAGTGGCTTGCCATAGGGTTACCATTGGGTCGCTTTGATGTTTACTCTAAGTAGGTCTCGAACAGAGTGTAGCTATCATTCAATACACGTCGGGGGTCACTTACCAAGATGGGATGGACACTGCTTACACTCAATGATATCGAGGCTTTCTGTGGGAGAAGATGAATACAATTCAGTGAAAGTTCTAGTCAGGAAATAGGATTAAGAGAATGGTATTCTCCCTATAGCACATCACAACGTGGCGTCATAAGGTTATCGGTGACGTCATGAAACTTGGTGAACCCTTGTGGTGTGATACACAACTACTTGACTGCATGTCTATGAAAAAAGGCCTCGTACCCAATTTATCTACTGGGTATGTATTTCAACGCCAAACAAACCGGTTGAAGTATTGTTGGTGGGATCATGTCTATTATTATTTTATTTAGTAAATTTGCACATGTTACGAACGGGTGGTGACCCGAGTAGTACAGGTTATTGTCTGTACAGGTTATGTGTGCAAGGGTCATATGGGTCGGATTTTCAGAAAATGTACAATTCACCTTCACCAATCCTCTCAAGTAACACACATTTAACACAACATTGAGCTTTAAAATGCAGTTTAACATAACAGAACTGATTCTTTGAATCAATGCGATACCAAATATACTCAGATATACCCGGTATTCATCATTTTTCAGCCTAATTTAGCAATGTTCCTAAATGTGTAGTGCTGCCAATTGTACATTTTCTGAAAATCTGACCCATATATGTTTACGGAATAAGATGTATATCGGAACAAACATCAACTACCGTAAAATATCTATATGAAGCTACACCCAACTTATGATACAAAAAGAAACAATAATCTTTAAAAAAGTATAGACTTACAATGGGGAACCTTGTCATGTATTGGGTTACCACTTCCCTTATTTTCCTTTGAATATAAGGATCTCTCCTGAAGTCGAGTTTTGACAGTCCGTGCATAAACTGCAGAAAAAACGAATGTATATAGACGGGTAACGTTTAATAAGAATAAGATTATTGATAATAACATTGACTGAACTGACATGTACGGATAACCTACAGGATAAAATAACTAAACTAGTAAAGCAAAGAACAAATTTATTACCTATCAAAACTGAAAAAAATAGCTTCACCAAATACTATAAGGATGCTTATAAGGTCACCATAAGTCCCATAAAAACTAAAATTACTCAAAAAAACAGCTCCGAGGATATCTGGGGGTCTAGATAAAGTGTTATACTGTATTGTGTCATATATGTATACATCCCTAAAATTGTAATTCCATACCTCCTACCTGTATGAAGGCTCACGCCACACTGATTATTAATTAGCTGTGATTGGACGGCTTCACCGTCCAATCAGAGAGAAAGGCTTGCCGTCAGGCAAGCCTCCCCATTATATAAGGGTCACTCTGACTCCTCATTACTTACTTACGATTTGATTATCATCATACATGTATTACACCAATAGTATACTACACCTGCTGTACCAGGATTCATACTCTACGATATTTCTTCCTCGTCCATTGTATAAATTAGCACAAAGAACTAAAAATGACACTACTTCATAAAACGAGAGGGTCATCTTTTGGAATATGCTTTCGAATTATGTCAGGATGAACAAAACATTGATAACAGAAAAAATACGCTAAGAAGCCTAGATTCAGGAAAACCATTATTAGTACCAAGCCCTAAAACGGAAAAGATAAACTATCCCTCATATACCAAGGATCCACTCTTTGGAACAGCATCCCAAACCATGCAAAAATGTACAACCTAAAAGAATTCACCCCTGAAGACCCCTGAAGACCCCTGAAGAAGAGAGCAAAGCTCTCGAAACGTTGGGTATCAATAAAAGGAACATCGAAAACTTCAAAATCGTCATTCTTCCAAAGTCTACCGAATATTCACGTGGCCCCTCTACTTCACCAGTTAGTAGTGAAAACTCCCCATTCTAAAAGAATTTAGAACCTTGCTGAGGGATGAATTGAAAGAATAGGGGAGAAGAAAGATTCCCTGACCCGTCACCTCCTTCCTCCTCCTAGTTGCTGTTATTACCATTGTCAAGTAGAGTAGAGCTGCATGGGAAGAAATCCCCGAAAGACACACACATTTGTAAGCATGAAAGATTTACTCCACACCTTAATTTTGTACTGCCAGGCTACATAGCCCCCAGGAAATAAGTGGAAAATACTGTACAGTTTTGTATGTGCTTTATCTTATTCTATTTGTTTAATTTTGTCTGTTGTTATACGACAGACATCTATTATTATTGTTAAAGTAGAGGGTCCTGTCGGGTGAACTGTTTCTGACAGAGGCTCTCCATGTAGCAGGCCATAAAAATGGAAAATAAAAGTTCATATAGGCCTACAATATATGTATACGAAAAAAGAATAATTTGGTCAAATTGAACAAAAAAGAACTTAAACTTACCAAGTGTAACGTTTCGTTGATGGCAGAAAGCAAATTCTGTGGAATTGGTTTATTTGGATTTAGAAGGATCCGAGGTAATGCGAGACGACTGATCAATTCAGGGAAAATGCAGCGTGGATTAGACTGAAATAAAACTCAGGTTGTTCAACACTATTTTCATGAAATTGGACAGATGGTTCCCGCGGCTCAGAGCACATCAAATTTAATGACTTTTAATGACTGGCCGAGTTGACCATCTGACAGGCCGAGTTGACCATCTGACAGAAAGCATGGAACTTGGCCCTGTCAGTTTTTAATGAGTTGTATTCAGAGACAGTGCGGGCTCCTGAGAGTGAGTGTGTGTGGGGGGCAGGGGGGTGGGGGTCTCATTTATATTGTCACTACAAATATTATTGTCGTTTGTCACTAAAAAAAATTCTTTTTTCGTTTGACACTTAATTTTGGGAATATGGACGAACTAATGTCGCTAAGGACTCACTATTAAGGTTGGTTTGTCTGACTAAAAAAGTGTTTTTGTGGATTCATTGTTAGTATATGTTTTAAATATCAAATGGTAAAAGAGAGGACGTCATCAAAAAGATTAGATATCCATCTACACACCTTTATGTATAAGATCTGTGCACAATACTTGGCCAGGAGCCCGCCCAGTCTGTAAGCGACTTTCTGCTCTTCTGTAGCCCCGGGTCGCTGGGAGGTGATAATATGCTTGACGACGTCACCCAACATTGCATTGACAGTGGCCTGGTACCGAACCTTCTCTCTCAAGTCCTGAAAACAGTCACAATATGCATATCAGATAAAAACAATTTTGTTTTAGAAGTGCGAAACACTAAGAACAAGGTGGCGAAACACTAAGAACATATTAAAAAAAATTCGCAACAATGTTTCAGGGCGATGAATGGACATGACGCCCAAAGTCCGCCAAATGAGGAATTAAGTGGCAAGTGCCTCTTTTCCGAGGCACTTGCAACTATTATTCCTATGTTCCTGACTTAAGGAAAGTTTACTTTGACTTCAATCATGTAGGGTTTCTGTGGCGCACATGGTAGCATGCAGGGTTCTAGATCGGGAGGTCGTGTGTTCAAACCCCACCAGGGGAGTTACCTATGACTAGCTTTCACCCAGAGTAGGCGCTGTGGGTCTACAGACGTTACGGCCCAACGACGATACGGCCCACTTTCGCTTATTTTCAGACGTTAGGTCCCAGCCCAGAATCGTCGTTGGGCCCTAACGTATGGAGCCCGGCGCTGTGGGCCTGGTGGGAAGACTGTGTCAACCAGTAAAGGATCAGCTCCTAACGACTGCGCCTTTGGAGGGGTTCCTACAAAATTAGGCCTATAGAAGAAGCAGCCTCTACAGGTGTGCAGGAGTATTGAGACTGGTGAAAACCAGAATAGGTCAGAATGGCTGGTGGGAGGAGACTCTTGCTGGCCGAGTTGACCATCTGACAGAAAGCATGGAACTTGGCCCTGTCACATATGTTCCAAGCCTGAATGGATTGCCTCAGACGAGTTAGACAGTAGTATAAAAACACAAAAATGGGGTGTCACAAAAAAAGGGGTATCCTGACACACACAAAAAACAATCATAAGGGCCTAGTCCACCAAGCCGATTCCCATGCGATTCTGCGTCGCAGAGGACTCTTTTGCTCTAAATTCTGTTATAATCGCATGAGAATCGGCTTAGTGGACTAGGCCCTACAGGCAGAATTATTACATTAGTAATACAGGATCTCCGTGCTTCTGGACTGAAGAAATTCAAGGCTTTTCATGGCCTTTCCAGGCCCATTTTAGTGATTTTCAAGGCCGATATCAATGATTTTTTAAAACCTTAATGACGGGACCTAGAGGCTGAAGTTATTTTTTTCATAGGCCAAGTATGTATTTTACAAATTTTCATTTCAGATGTTATATAAATAACCGTTCAACTTTTACTTTGTGAGTCGTTTATTGTAAGGTGTGTCAGAGGAAAATGTACAGCGAGAAACAGCTAGAGTATCTCCGAAAATTTCAAGGCCATTTAATAGATTCCACCAGAATTCAAGGCCCATGAAATGATTTTCCAGGCCCTTCGACCAAAATGCCTATTTTCCAGGCCTTTAATTCATTTTTGCAAATTCAACGCTTTTCCCGGCCCCCTATATGAACTATACCCTGGAGCATTTGTGTCATATATGAGTGAATTTGGAGCATTTAATTAAGGATTTAAATGTACTGAATCATTTTAGTGTGGCAGGCGGAAAAACCTGAGATGACCCTGAGACGACAGTTGGAAGTCAAATAGGAATCTAATTACATATAGTAGGTTTTAAGGACCCCCTGGATGGGACTGGGTTACAAATAATGTATGTCTCCTGACTACTATTACCCAACGCTGCAGTTTCTTCTGAGGGCAGCACTCAATTAAAGAGTTTCTTCTTTCAGATTTGAATTGACTCAAGCATCCTATTCCACTTAAAGGTTCCTGCCTGAGCAAACCATACAATCCTGCTACTGTAGCCTATGTAAAAGTGTCACTACTGAATTTATATTCCACGGTCAGAAACGTGAACACATATATATAAAAGAATAATCGTACTACAAACTGATTGAAACCAGGTTGTGGTTGATTTGTTTGATTCCAGTGAAGAAGAGTTTGAAGTAGGTACCGTATTTTGGTTTTTATTCCGACTTCATGTATTACCCAACGTTTCTGGTTCGGACTGGTAAGTATTAAATAGATTGCTGCCTTCGGCTCCCAAAGAGGAAAAGGATAAGTTTGCAATTATAACATTAACAAGCCATGAGTGTGCATATAGCCTATAGCTCCGTACCCCCTATTGTAGTCGTCTCTTGCAACATTAAGATGTAGTTTTTCTCTTATGTTTATGTTGTAATCTCTAACAAACTGCTAAGCCCTGTATTCAGCTAGCAAAATTGTATTTGTACATTGTCCTTGTATATGTACTACTTTGATACTTGCCTATATATATAGATCTATGTATTTGTATTTCTTCCTTATCAATGTCAAGTCATACTAAATTGTTCCTGAGTGTGATACCTTGATAATAATAATTTAACGTTCTCTGTGTAAAAAGGAAAAATGTATAATGATTTACACACCGTGTGTACACACTTCTACCACTCCTTAATTAGTAATCTTGAATAACAAGTCCGGAGTCTTATCACTTTATCAATCATCCATCTTTTTTAAAATTTCTCTTAGATATACCAATTGATAATAATCGACTTTGCTTTATTAAACGTCTGTAATGTTTGTTCCCTATATAACAATTGCTACCACCTCCAAGAAATTGTACTTCAGAACATCACGAAAACTACTATTATTGTGAGCGTGTTTTGTTGACCGACCTTTTGCTGAATAAAGATTTTGTGCAAAAAAAAAGTGTGGTCTACTAAATCAACGAGATTTGTGCAATCTCAGGAGGCCATGTAAGCCAGGAACCACTCTAAAATAAGACTAGTGAATTAGAGTTGTGCACTAGACTTTTTAGGTTAAGTACATGTTATTACTTTCCCTGAAGAAGGCCCAAGGGCCGAAACGTTGGAGAATAAAAGTCAGAAATAGAAATTCGCATAAATACTATCGTTGTCATTCTCTTTTCAAAAAATAACACAAGCGAAGTCAGCAACAAAGTGACGTTCCTCTATACTACTCACGAACACCTGGTCGCGCGCAATATCACCGCAGCTTTGCGAGGTATGACGGAAGCCTGATGCAACCAGTCGGCGCTCCGTTTTACGCGTTGATGTTTCCACATGATATGAAGGATACTACTTTCTATTCAATAATGTTAGCTATCCACACCAAGACCTCAACTGTTATTGCATTATGTCTATCGCCACTAGCGGTCATTACAAATACAGAGTGATTATAGTGTGAAGTTCTGTTGTTAATTCTCCTCTACAAACCGAATCAACGGATCATTACTCAAGGATATTGTTGGTCACGAGCCAAATGATGCATCAATTATAGTCCAGGATATCGAACAGTAAGAGAGAAAGTCGAGTGGTCCCCTCTAAATATGTATACCACACTGCACTAATCTACTAGCAGTAATGTCCAGACCCCTTGACCATAAATTTGGCGAGCCCTAGAGATGTATACTCTGTGCAATAAATAGGTGACACGGGTTAAGAAGAGGAGAAAGTGGGGTAGTTTTGACTTCTATTTATGACAAGTTCCTGTCAACCCTTTTCCTTGCGAGCCACTCTTTGCAATCAACCATGGGGAAACAGGGCCAGTATAACCATGAGCCCTTCCTTCCGTGGAAGGGGGAAGACAGCTGCTGCACATGGAACATAGACAGCGCTGTACGAGTCGAAAGTCCCCCACTTTTCTCTCTTCTTAAGCCTGTTTAGCCCGTGTCAACTACTTGTTGGACAGAGTATAGCTCTGTTTTAAAATTATAGTAAATAGAGCGGTTCTTCTCAGGTATTCGTTGATGGAGGACCAAGTAAAAAATCAAGTTGGAAAAAAAATAACTAATCAATTCAAGTTGTCGGTGCGGCACTGCCATGTCTATAGATTCAAGCTGTTGGTGGGACGTCTATAGCCTGGGTACACTGATCACTGAACCAGCACCTGGTGACATGATAATAGCACATGGGAGTTGTGCACTTAAGGTTGGGTTTCACTGCCACACTTCTACTGCTCCCGCTACTGCTCCCGTTACTTTGACAGAGTACTAGAGTTATTATACCGCTAGCGAGATCAACTAGATTCATCACAATCAACTAGACTCTACACAAACCATTATTAATTATACAACTCCCTATGACGACCGAGTTATTATTAATGGAATGTCCCTGAGCTCCCAAGAACGACATTCATAGAAGCGGGAGGCCCTCTCCGCTTCTAAAATCCGCCAAAAGAAGCGGGAAGTAATGTGGCTATGTAGTGGGAGCCAGTAATAGCACCCATCCCCGTTACTCCCATGTTACTGCTCCCACTTCTTTAATCAAGAAGCGAGAGCAGTAGCGGGAGAAGTAGCGGGCAGTGGAACCCAGGCTTAATGGTGATCAACCTGGGTGGAAGGCCACTAAGTAAGATTGATAAGACATGTATGCATAGTTAATTAACCCTGTAAAGTGATATCACAGAGAATTATTGCCTCTCTCCTATGTCACGATGCGACTATGTAAGTTTATAAATTTCTGAAATATGGAAATAAAATCAATATGATATGAAAACCACAATTTTTTTTATCATGGTTTGTTTACAGGTGACAGGGTCCATCTTCCCCCACCGTATCCTACACCCGACTGTACCCCATTTTCAAAAAAAAGGCAAATATGGGTCAGCATTTTCAAGTGTGCAGTTTTCAAATTTTTTGAGCTTGGGTAATGGTCGAAATGAAATTTAATATAAGTTAACTTTTCTGTGTCAGATCCTGACATATTGGTCCTAATGATTCAGGAAGACTTCATTCCAACCAAATCGAACCAGTGATTTTTTCCCCTGGCCCTTTAAAAATTACCTTCCTGAAATTCTCACGTACCATGGCCCTCCTTATGTTTTAGTGAAGATTAATTCAATTATATATGTTAACCAATCCAAAAGTAAAAACATGGCCTCCGAATAATACAGCCATATAGGAGACTGTACCGTTAAGCCGGTGTATTGCATCCCTAAGGCTTGAATGAATGTTTGAACAACTGGAACATGAGCTGTCTCCGGCTGTAATCCCGTGTCCTCAAAAACATGCTTCATTTGTTGCAGCTTCATCAGTAATCTGTAATACGAAAGTAGAAAGATTTATGATCTTGGGATTATGGCATATCGGAAATATAAGCTGATTTATGGGAGACCACACGCTGAATTATTATTGAGACTAATGAATTATGGAAGGGAAACAAGTGACGCTAACTTTAGATGACGACAAGGCGCACATCTGTTTTCAGGGATGAAAGTGGGCACATGGCAAAAATACTGAGACATGTCTAGCAAGGGAAAGGGGAGGTTATCTTTGAAAGTTTCGGCGAAATTTGATGAAATACATTTTGTGAAATATTTCTGAAAATTTTAGAATTTCAGAAATTCGAACTTTAGAATTAGGTTAGAATGGTCGAATTTATGGGAAATTCGACAAGTTTTCATAAGTTTTCAAAAATCCTGATTTCAGTATGAATAGGGAGGCCTCCGATTGCCAACTTCAATGCAGAAATGGATTTAGAAATTTTTATGTCTGGTTTGACTGTTTGTCTTCTTCCATCATAATTATTATGTGATATGTGAAAGAAAAATGAGTCTTAAGTCGAAGAAAAACGTTTTTTCATAGAAACCCATGGTCAGAATGTTTTGGGGTGTTTAGCGCTGCCAGTAACATGAACACATGTACTAAAATTCAAGACTATTGAATATATATCGATTCATACATGTAAGGTTATCATAAGGAACATATATTTTTCCAACAGTTCTTTTCACTATTTTGACTATGTATCATTTGGGAATGTCTTTGCAGTTTTTGATGATTTGCATAAGTAGGGACATTGGTGTGGAATACCAATGCTGTATATTCCTTAGGTTAATTGATATTTATTAATGAAGTATGTCGGAATTTGGGGAATACAAATCTGAGGGAAGTAAGCTGACAATAGAGTGCTGCCCTCAGTGACTGGTGAAGGGATGTGAAGTAGGAGCGAGGCAGGAGGTACATAGTGACATAACAAATTTTCTTCCCTAGGGAGGAATGAAACATATTTCTTCCCGCTCACTGGCATATAACGAGCCTATACTAAGTCTATGGAAACTCTGTTCCAGAGGTGAAATAAAAACCCTGTCCCATCCAGGTAGTATCACTTAACCAATTATGATAAGAGGGGTCGGGGACTTCCTCCAACCAACAGACATTGCTTCAACTGTTATGTCTGGAAGGAAACATCGACACTGCGGGATGATAGAAACTTGAGTTATAAACTCTTTAAGTACTCCAAATGCATGTATTTTATAAATTAATGCTCCCAGACAATGGTTACTGATATCATAATCTAGAACATGGTTTAATTCAAACAATTTCCCCCAAAATAGGGAAGTCTGCCTATATACAATTCATACAATCTGTGATTTGGGGTCCAGACTTGAGTTGATTAATTTACATCTATAGCGATGATAATGGGATTGAATGAAGTTCGGTGTTATAAACTTATTCAGTTTTGAGGGGACAAAGGTAATACTTTGAGTATTATTATTTTCTTTTTCTATTTCATATTTATCTACTGTAACTTTACTAGTGATGTCCTAATGTTTACCATCTTTGGAATTCACTTGATCTAATCTTTTCAAATATGAAATCCATTTTTTGCGACTTATAACTCATTTTTCTGTAACATATTACAAATATATGGGAATGCTATCATTCATACCAAGGAATGTATTATCATTAATTAGTCAAACCCATAGTTTTCACAATAAAAACAACCATCATCATAACATGATAAAGATTAAAGCTTGAGAATGGGAGGAAGGATCTAAAGATCAAGTGAATTACCATTTCGACCCTCGACTCCTGTTGTTATTCCTTGGGAAAATATTGGAATCACACATGTGATATATCATCAGATGCGGAAATTTGTTCATCACAACTTGCAGAGATAAAATTAGTTTTCATTATTTTTTTCATGAAATGGGAGAGATTTGATTGCCACAAGGTCCTTATGTATTTACAATTTCAAAATTTTTCAGAAACAGTTGCCATGGCAACGTGACCATTAAACATAATTTCTAACAAGTACACATCTTCGTCTCAACGAAAGAATTATGTTAGGTCGTCAAATATAGGTATGGAAATGGCCAGTGTCAGGAACAACCATCAACGGAAAATAAATATATGAACGTCTAATCTAAGCTTGTCAAATTAAATCTAACCAACCTTTTTATTAGTAGACCTATATCTTATACGATTTCACCGATCGCACACACATGCTATCGCCATGTTTATGTTCTGGTCATGTACACAAGGGGCCTTGTCAGGCTTAGAGCGCCGATCGCTTATAGCAACGATAATAAGAATAACAATATATGACACCAGCAACTGAATATAAATGTCTGAACGTTTAATCTAACCTTGTTTTCAACCTCATATGCAAGGATTACTGTGTAAAATCATTGGTTTGTTCTAAAAATCGCATCAAATGTTGACACGAGTGGGATCGCTATGCCTATGCTATGGCCGGCAACGGCAACAAACATCATCACGGAGATTCCCTTAAAAACGCTTAAAATCGCATTATCGAAAGGAAATAATTATTTAAAACTCTAAGTATAAGATGTATAGAAGCTATCCGATCAATGATTATTTTCAAAATTCTTCGAAACGTTCATAATTCAGAGTTTATTTCAATGATCTGGCCTGACGAGGGATATATGGTAGAAATCGATTCGCGCATGCGCGTCAAAATTTGCTTTTCCGGTTGGTTAGTTCATGAGTTTGCCACTGGGTGTCTCTCCTCTCAAGCGATCATATTTTCAATGTTTTGACTGTCAATTCCTATATGTGAAATCGATGTATGTATTCTAATGCCTTGACCCGAGTTTAAGACACCGTTTTTTTCATTGGATGAGCATAGGTGACTATATAAGAAGCAGAGGCATATGGATGTATTGGGTTGGTAGCAGTGGTGGGCTCTCCCAAGCACCACCACTCGGGATGACGCGGGTCCCGAGAGGGGCATCCTGAGAGCGAGAGCGAGAGGAGAGGAGGAGAGGAGGAGGAGGAGGAGGAGGAGCGGGTGAGGCGTCAGTCTGGAAATCGGGAATTTGAGCACGTAAATTGGAAGGTGAGGAGGGCTGGAGGAGGAGGCAGGGCAGGCCGGCAAGTGGCACAATTGCCGGGACAAGGTCCGAGGAGCAAAGTGATTATAAGAGTTAGGTCGTTCAAACGACCTAACAAAAAGTGACAGTCGTACCAAACTGTTCCCCACATTGTAAGCTCTGATAATATATATATATACTTGTTCAGAACTCATATAATAAAGCTATTAGGGTTCAATTGGAGGGATGTCTGGAAACATAATGTTTATGGGCCTTATTTAGCGGTTCGGGCTATAGAGCTTCTCTACCCTCTGGACCTGCCTGAGAAAATGGAGAGCTAATTACCTTGTCAGTTCAGACATTTGAGGATCTTCACTTGAAACCTGCCAAGCACACCTGAACCACGCAGCAATCAAAGACGTTTCAAAGTCATTCATTTCCTCACTTATTGATTCCATTACAGACTGATTGGGAAGGAGGTGATTCAGGAAGCGACACGAGACTCTGGAATGAGAAGTGGGGTCATGGCAAAAGCATCACCGATCAGTATATTGTTAAAAAGTGATTTTGATCATTTTAGTCTTTTAAACTTGCGACGGAATTTGGCCAATCAAATTTTGTGACATGGTTTGAACATTTTAGGTTAAAAATGGTGGCATTTGGAGAAATTCGAAAAGTTCGGAAGTTTTCAAAAATAGTAGAAATACTGAAGACTTTCATCACTGAATTTATATATCAAGTAGGTTATTAAAAATAATATTGTAAAGTCTATAAGAAAGACGAATATAATCACCTTGTGGAGACCTGTTCGTGCCATCCAAAGTAACTAAAGACTCCTATAAAGTCCTCTTTCATGTTGGTGTGTATGCTTGGCGGACTATAATAGAATAAAACACATAGACAAGTTAATTTCATTAGGGAAGTATATTTCCAGTCCTTTGGGGCCATGTGATCTTTCCACCACTTAACCTTCTAAATCGCCCCTAAGGTACTCTCCCGATCACAGTGGCGAACACACCACTTTTTATGTTCTGAAGTTTTTTATGTTCTGTGAGGATTCCAAATCCTAGTTTTTCCCATGGAGCCGAGTACGCTTTGAGGCTGGTTGATGGCCCGAATCTACTATATGCCATATCAAGCTCAGAAAAATTTTAAAAATCACCACAAGTGCAAGGGCCCACAATATTTTATCTATTGTGGATAATATCATGTATTGAATTATCAACAAATCGCAAAAAAATACATACTTAATCTGTAATGCAAAGTCATATACTTAAAGAGATAAACCACTGTTATACGCACTGCTGCAGGCGGGAGTTAAAGGAACTAATGCATGAAAAATAAGGATTGACAGTAATTTTTTCAAACTTTGTCTTGAGAAAGTACATGGTTGGAGGATAACAAAAAGCAAAAAAAATGGATCTCAGCATATTTTTTTTTCTTTCTAGAGACCAGCAAAGTTTAGTATTGAAGTATGTGGGAAAAATGAATATTTTCTCAGTTTTTCCAAGATTTCAGACAGACAAATAACATTTTTCAATTGAAATGTCTTCTAAACATAACCACTATAGATGTTTACCCTCATGTATGAAAGAACAGGGTATCAACATATTTTGAAATATATTATTTAGCATTGAAAATCTTCAATATTCCTTTTTTTAACTCACCGGGATGCAGATTCAGTTGAATAACTTTTTTAAAAGGTCGGTGACCCCCATTTTTTATTGCTTGAAAGGGTAAAGCAATATGTTAGCTATGTTTATAGAGATTTTTAGGAGAAAGTTATTTTCAATTTTTTGTTTATACTGAAAAAACGAAAAAATTGTCTTTTTCTCATGAAAAAATTGTCTTTTTCTCATAGACTTCTATAGTGAACAACCAAAAATTTTGAGGCGCCCTAAAATGAAAACTAACCCGGTGACATATTGTTTTTATTGGCTTTTTGAATTCACAAAACCTTGTTCTTTCACGAGGCAAAGTTTAAACAAAATGTTATTTTCAGTTTTTTTCCCAGTTGAACTGTGGTTTATCTCTTTAAACTGCTGTATATTTGTCGATGTACCCTGGTAATTAATATTATATAGACAGGGTTCTAATCAGAAATATTTTACAGCATAGTGGAGCCAAGACACCCTGTAGGGGGTCTGGGGGCATGCTCCGCCAGAAAAGTTTGAGCAAATTGAGTGCTTTTTTTTAGTGCGTTCTGCTGATTTTGAGGGCAATTCCTTTACCATTAAAAGTTCAAATATGCTTTATTTGCAGTCATCCTAACAATATTTTTAAGATGTCTACTTTCCAAATGCGTAGCAAAGTATCATTATGCAATTAAATAATTTGAAATAGAAGAAAAAAGATTATAATAATTACCATCTCATTTCGAATACATTAAAATCTTCATTAGCTATATATACTTTACACCAAAAGATGAATATTATCTTCCTGGAACAGCCATCATTGAATAATCCCCAGAAACATAAGAAATTGACCAAATACTGAATATCTATTAAAAGAATTTAGGAACGGACAAGGGACGTTCAACCAGTGTTCTAACCAGAAATATTTCTGCCTAGAATTTTCTTGTTCAAACAGGTTTGAGTTCTAAATAAATTTCCCCTAAATCATAGTTTGGGTCACACAGATCGTAGCATGATATTTTGACACTGAAATTGTAGTTACTACGGCGAAATCGTATCACATCAATTAGTAGGAGGCCTCACCTGTTCATGACAAAAAGTGCAAAGTTAGCAGCCACATCAGCCAATTGGGAAGGCGGAGTTTCAGTCGTTGCGTGTGTCTTTGTGAAATTGTATATATACATCCACATCTTATCGCCCATAGCTGGATAAAGAGAGAGAGAAATATTAAAAATCTTAAATATCTATATAATATGTCAATTAAGAAATAAGGAAAGAATATCACGAATTAAGAGGATTTATTGAATCAGGGTAATATATTTGCATAACGCATTGTCAAGAAACTCCATAAGTCGCCACCCAAATAAATACACATAGAAAATCAAAATTGTCCACATTTCTAACCGAACCATCAACACTATACCTGCAGAAAGTGCCTGCCATTGTGGCTCATTTGTCTTTGAGAAACTAATCGCACATAGGGCGTTACTCAAATTGCCGTGGTATCTGAGTATAAGCTCCTATTAAGCTATGCCAAAATGCTATGACATTTTCTTTGTCTCTCCTCTTTCTCTTACCACTTTCTCCGTTCTTCCTCCTCTCCTTTCTCCCCCGCCTTTCTCATTTCTTCTCTCACCTCTAGATTATCTTACGCCCTTTCTCATTCTCCTCGCTTTCTCCGTCCTTCCCCTCTCCTTTCCGCGCCTCTTTCTCTTCCTCCTTCTTTCTCCTCGTTTTCTATTCTTCCCCTCTACTTTCCGCGCCTCTCCTCTCTTTCTCCTTCTTTCTCCTCGTTTTCTATTCTTCCCCTTTCCTTTCCGCGCCTCTCCTCTTTCTCTTCCTCCTAGTTTTCTATTCTTCCTCTCTCCTTTCCGCGCCTCTCTTCTTCCTTTCTCTCACCTCTTCTTTCCCTGCCCCTATCTCCTCTCTCGTAATCTCTGCAGTCATGTCCTTAATAAGACCAAGTCTCGTGATGTGCTATCATATTCCCATTTTCTAAGAAGCCATTATAAGATACCCGTAATAGCTAGATCCCTATGGCACTGGGGACATACACTGTTTAACTCATTTGTACAATGGCCTTGAGCCTTAACCAACACTTACCTCGAAGTTGAAGATGAGCAACATTCCCTGCGCACTGAACAACCATTCTGAAATTTAGATGATTTAAGTTTGATTTGTTATCGGGGTGAATCTAAGATGCCATTAACGGTGGTGGTGGGAGAGTACTTACTGCCAACCAGTGTAAGAGTCAGGGCGAATCTCGATTTTTCAATGGATGTGTTATCCATTGAAAAATCGAGATTCGCCCTGATACTAACTTCCATTACAGAATGACGCAATATAACGCAAGTTATTAATTATAATTTATAAAATGTTTATTATTATCCAGTGATGTAAATGTGTATTAGGTAACATTAACCATATCAGAGTAATATAACACAGTTACACATTTTCTTCAACTTATATTTAGATGGAATACAACTCGTGGCTGTTCTGAAATAGTGAGGTGAGAGACACAAAGAGTAGAAATGTGCACATCGACACGCAAAGCCACGGCACGAGCAATGATGCATACATTTTCACTCCAAGTGTCTGATATGCTCTTTCAGAACAGCCACGAGTTTGTATTCCATTTTTATATCAAAACTACCATGTTTAAATGGTGAAATTATCTTGTGCACTCGTTCCCCTGACATCAAACTACTAAATTAACAAATGCCTGCGCGTCTCCACGAAGCCCATCAATTTTTTCTCTAAACAAAAGGCAACATGCTATGTTGAGATATGAATAGTTCTCTCATAAACAACTCAGTCTGTTATGACACACACATCCACCCTCGTTAAATGGTGGATAGATAAAATCCACCTCCAACATAATTAGCGACACAACCGTGCACCTGAGAGCAAATCAACATTCCTCTATTCTATTCAAACGCACTCTCTGAGATAGGTTTTTATCAATTAGAAGGAAATGGGGCGGCTGATTATTTCGGGAGGGAGTTTGTTGTAATTACAAGATAGCGTAGCGAATTTAATTAGATTTTTAGTCTAAGTGTTTCTTCAGTTGACGTTCTATTATGATATCAACGGAGTGTCTAATGACACAAGGATGCGAGACCGGATTTATTTAGTTGTTATTCTATTATTCAACCAGTCTAATTATTATTTGATCATTCAACCAGTTCAATTTCTAATTTGCACGGTTCACACCAATTTGTGGTGAAGTGATAATTAATTGATATATATTGGGTCGGTCAGACCGGCAGGGAGTATGGAGATCGTTATCACTGCTGTGGGGCTAAAGCCAGGACTGCACAGCCCTTTATGCCCCTATGCCTTGCCTTGGAGGCCGCTGAAGGGAGCTGGCAGGGACCATCATCTAGGGGCCATCATTTGGACATCAGATAAGGTGAGAAAATCCACATTCCCGGCTGAGATAAGGCGAGAAAGAGCGGAGATCAAAGGAGTGAAACTCAAGCAATAAAGTCGTTTAAATTTAAAAGTGAAAAAAAAATTCTAGGAACTCCAACTTGAAAGAGCATTCCACGGTCCCAGCCTACTAAATGTATTGTGTAGTAAAGCCCCAGAGCATTAATAGTTTACGCGCTACAAAGTTGGTGTAGTCGGCTCAGGAATGTACATGAAACCTGATCTGCCGACGGTTCACTTGCTGAGTAAAAATAGAAAAACACACAATGTATATGTGCTTAATAAGAAATGGACATTTCTGGGCTATCGTCTCTGGTTCATTGGCAAGGGAATGGGGTCGTATTGCATTTCGTGTTCATATGCGTTTGTTCAACTGTTTAAATATTGTATTGGCCTTAAATGAAATATGAATTAATAAAAAAAAATGGTTAGAGATTTAGACGTGTCACATTTGCGTAAGGAGTTAAAGGCAGATAAACAGGAGAAACAAAACCATGAAATATATCTGGCAAGGCGAAAAGCCCTGCCTAGGGGTTTCCGGGGGGGGGGGGCATTGCACTCTTAATTCTGAGTTCAGTAGAAATACTGACGACTGTCATCCCTGCGGCATTGGAGCAATTATAAATAATGAAATTAAAGTGACACTGTTCTGGCCTTTATTCACGAGTAACGGAAATTTGATTCAATTTTCTGGTATCTGGTTCTTCTAACCTTCCTAACTAATCCCTGGTTATGTCAAAACTATGTAATCCATAGTATATGAGATATTTGGTCAAAATAATGAATAAATTAATTTCGATGTGAAAGTTAAAATACAAAGTGCCAGTTTGGTTGGCATCTGGAGTTATGTTACCCAGGTCGGGGCCCTATGTCACTGTATCTATTATGGGGTGTGGTCACTGTTAGAGGATTGGTCAATAAAATGGAAATTAGTTTCTTTCCTGTCCACTTGGGGCATGGGGCCAGCACCTCATGGTGGCTAAACCATTTTCTCTGGGATTTGAAATGAGTAGATTCATTACACATATTCAATAATCATTGAATGAAAACACAATATTGGTACTCAATACTTCAGATACTGCTATACCTATCATATTACACTAAAAAAGTTTCACAAGATTTCATGACTATTCATTTTAACTATCTTAGCCACTTTAATTAAATGGCAGTTAAAAAGTTGGCGTTTTCTTTTTAACTTAAAAAGTGATTTCCTGTACTGATTATTTTGACTGAATATTAAATTGCATTCCCAATGTAAAATAATGAATGACAGGTGGAAGTGGGTTATTTATGAAAGTAATATTTTCGTTGGGGAATATTATTATTAAAGAACAAGGAACAAAACATGAGAAAAGAAAAATATGCATTCACACAAACAAGAAAACACGATTACCAGGGCTTCAGTGACGGCCTCTGGTGAGATGAATGGAATTTTCCAATCTCTACTACACCAGCGCCTTTGACGTCGTGGAAGAGAAGCAGAAGTTGCAGTTCCTTACCTCAATTTTCCAAGGACTCCTTGGCAAAACGATAAAATATTCCTCAACTCATTATCCCGACAGATTTTTAGGAGATCACCAAGTCCAGGCCCTACGAAAATTCAACATTGCAGTCAACCAATCTTCGACATACACTGTTCATGTCATCAATACTTAAGGGCCTAGTCCACTAAGCCGGCCCGATTCTCCACTAAGCCAACTAGGCCCTTAAGGTAGAGCAGGCATATTAAGGTTAATCTCTTGGACATGTGATGTACAAGTCGTCAATATCAATTTTTTAAAGTGAGTATGATATATGAGTTATGATATCCTTATAAGTTGCCTTCGTTACTTAGTTATAGGTTAGATACAGTTATGTACATAGAGGTTGTTTTAGTTTTATGCTCAGTCATAATGTTGGATCTTTCAATTATTAATTAATATTTGTAATTTAAACGGGGAAAAAACTGGATGATTCGAAAGGATCGAGACAGACATCCAAGATAAAAGGCCTTAGTAACTAAAATTGCAGAATCTTAAATTTAGATGAATCGAATGACATTTGGAAGGTCTATTCCCCTACCAATAAGTTTGTGTTCACTCAGATTGAGTGAAGGACTTGCGTCAATGACGTCTTGAGCGGAATCAAGGTAGAGATTAATCAAAATGAACAATTCGGTGTAACGCGAAGGTTCAAGGCCAGGAGTGCACGCTTCCCTAAAGAAGAAGCGAGAGAGGAAAATAATTACCACAGATTGATACAATATAGATAAAATTATAATATTGGTTGAACGTACATGTATATTGGGAATCTATTTGTGAAAGTGCTTAAATGTGAGGGGAAAAAAGTGATTTAATGAAACAATACAGAGAATCTAAAGTGATTAGGTGTGGTTTAAATAGAGGGGGGGGGGGCTACTACCCGGATAGCATACGGGGGAGTATACTACCAAAAGCGATAAACAACAAGACAACATACTACTGCCCAATTGCTATAGTATCTTTCGATACTAGGAGGGTAGCCCAGCTGATTTGCCTAACTGCTATTTTCTTTTGCTTCTAATTTTTAGTATATAGTTCTTTTTTTGTATTTCTTTTTTTCATTTGATTGCATAGGCAACCATCACTCACTTCCAAACCTGGCCTCCTCCACTCTGGGCCACAATCAGCAGGAGGCATTTCACAGTGATGTTACACTTCAGTTACATAACTTATCTGATGATCTCCTCAGATATTTCCTCTCACTGAAATCAGTTTACACAGATGTACAGATGACAGTCTACAGATCCAAAGATAAAGATCTTACAGGATGTAGCTTGTCAGATCACACTTGTAGGCCTGGCCTAGTAGGAATGCCTAGTAGCCAACCCCCTGCCTAGTAACTATTCACAAGCTTTCAGGGTTGTTCACTTATCCTCAAGCACCATCCTAGTAGCCAACCCCCTGCCTAGTACCCAACCCCCTGTCAATCACAGCCAGTCTGTACACCTCCCTCCCTGTCCTCCCTCCTCCCTCCCTGTCACTCACAGCAAACAGGCCAAGCCAATACACTCCTCTACTTAACAGCACCAGCCAACACAGTCAAAACAGACCCATGTGGCCACTGACAGGCCACCCCTCCAATTTAGACTTAGCCAGGGGTGCGACCAGAGGCTCCTGTATAAGTATACCTTTCCTATAGTGATACTAAAAGGAGGCTGCGCCCATTCAATCGAAATACAACTTAAAACAGAAAAACACAGAGGCTACCCTCCTAATAAACGCGGGCATATAGCACAACTTTCAACTAGCCTTTTACATTTGTGACAAAATTCAAATTATTGTTGGGTTTCTCATCATGTACAATAACAAATCGGAGAATGGCCTTGAAATAAGACAAAAGGGGTAATAAGAGTGTGATCAGCATGAAGAATTACCGACTAAGTGAGTTGAAATCTTGCGATAATTTATCCGCAATGAAACCAACATCTTTCCCCGCTTCCTGTAGGCATATGAGGGCGGCATACAGGCCTTTATAGATAGTGGCTCGCCTTGAGCTGTCTTTGGGTGCCACAGACGCCAGCAAGTCACACAACTTGGTAACCTGTCAAGTACATATAAGTTCCCCTTCAAATTACATTCTCAAATTAAGGTTCTGCTGACAATTCCATGGCATTGTTAACATTTAAATAAGAAACAGATAAAGAAAAAGAATAGCCAAGGTATTTTTTTCATTTAAGCTGACATTCGACCTACCTCAAGAAAAGGCTTGCAATATATATGCATGTGTGGACATACTTGTGTGAAATGGTAAGAGTACAAAAGGGTTACATTATATTCTTACCACATCTTCTGAGCCGGTGGTGATAGCCAGCGTCAGGAAGAGGCTTGTGAAGTTTATAAGGCCGATTTCAGTAAGCTCTTGCATCCGCCGTGCATGGAACTTTGTATAGAATCTAGCAACAAGAAGACATATCTTGTATAATCAGTTCCAGCCACATGAATGAATGAATGAATGAATGAATGAATGAATGAATGAATGAATGAATGAATGAATGAATGAATTCTTTATTTGAGACTACTCAAAATGGAAAAGGTTTTTCCAGGTCTTCCAGCATGCACCATTATCTAACTAAGAGGCAAATAAAGAGTAAAACATAGGAGAAAAAAGCTTAGACCTATTCCACATCAGGTTTTGTGAATTCATTATGGAGTCATGGTTTTAGTGAAGATATGTTATCATTCAGAGTAAATCAAGTTGATATATCCATTCTCTAAATCAGCCTTACCTGCCCTTTAACTTGTTCCAAGTTGGATTCGGTTTCCCTTCTTGATGTCTAAGATGTACATGTATTATTCGCAGAAAGAGCTGATAGCTGCTGTCAACCTCAAGCCTACAATTGATTAAAATTAAAATTTGTATTTCCCCTATTGCACATGAATAAAATGGCTACTAGCTACATGGAAATGCATTTCTTGTTTCTGTCACGGCTAGTTCTTCCAACAAAACCCTCTACAACTACTGTATAGTTAACAATAAACAATAAAACATGAGAAAGTTAAATAGTCATTACGGGGAATAACATTTTTTTATGTACGTTTTTGTAACCTTGCAGTTGATATTAAATGGTATATTGGTGTAAGTCTTACAAGCTTACTTGATAATGTACTGGACGTACTGTTCATAAGTGATCAAGTGAAATGGTTGGTGAGATGACTAAGGTTTCAAGTTATTCAGTCAGCATATAATCTTTTAAGAACCTACTGAACTCCTTCCTGTCATATAACTTTACTCAGGAGGAATTTGATTTCCCAAAGTACACATTATGTAATTCAAGATTACATATTGTTGCTTATACATTTTGTGAGACGTAAAAAGAATATCTACTAAATCATGTGTAATGTTTGGGCTTAGATCGCGAATAACCAGTCCTCGATAGTATAGTGGTTAGTATCCCCGCCTGTCACGCGGGAGACCGGGGTTCAATTCCCCGTCGGGGAGGCTGATCTTTTTCTTTTGGATGAGGTAGCAAACAACGGTAAAGGCATTTACCACTCCCTTGGCGAAGCAAATCCTCCGGACATTATTCCTCTAGTCTATATATAGGGCAATAACTCAACCAATGTTTTAATATTTAATAGTAGTCGATAGACATCAAAACCATATTTAATATTTAATTCGAAATTAGTTAGTCGTACTTGGATTGGTCTCCACTGCAACGCTCCTTGCATTGGTCCAACCAGCTGGCAGCAGTCTTACTGAATCAAAATAAAACCAAATAAGAAATACAAGTGAAAAAAATGAAAAAGTATATGATGTGTGGAGTGAAACAATAAAGTCATTGTATGGAGAGAAAAAAAAAGGAAAAAACGAGGAAGATGTGAATACAAAATCGAGGCGAGATGGGAGTAGGAAATACAATCACCCCAATTAATAGTCAAGTCTATTAACGAGTCAGATAATTTTAGATTTCGCTTACTTGGCAGAGGCAAAAGCGTTGATACCAAGTGTTGCTTGCTTGAATGGTTCATTCTGGAAAAATAAAAGTATGGATGGAGGCATGGGTGATTTTAAACACCAAACTATCGAAATCCTAAAAAAACATCACAAACAAATCCATAACTAATAACTTGATGAAGGAATCATGATACTCCCTATTTTTCATAATCATATGTATAATATTTTAGAACAGGTAGACATCATCTTTATAGAGGCATCGCATGGTAACCAGCTCTGATTAGTCACCATTAGTATGACTATTTATAGAGTTGTCAACCCTTCGGTATATGAGGTACACATGTCATTAGCATGTTAAAATTATGGGGGATTTGGGCTTTATTTTTCGAGAGGTTAGGGTAGTTCTAAGTAGTTTACATCGTATTCATACAATTCAAGAAATTCACTGAAAAACGTCTAGCATCCTTCTGAACTATTTTGCCACTCTTTGCTAAACTTTGCTCTGCCTTGCTTGTCTTGCCTCCTTAAACAGCTAGTACCTTATTTATATATTTTGTTAACCATATATGAACGTTACAATTGCCCAACATGTCTGTATTTCTATCACTAAGTTAAATACCGTAGTGATTTTGTTAGCACCTACACCATATTTTCACTGTATTTAATCATCACACCTTCTCTTAGTACTCAAGTAAATTTTGTTAGTTTACGTTTTTCAAATATCAACAACTCAAATCGAAGTTCTGTAATAGGTAACCATCGGAAGAGCTTTTGTAATTCCACCGTTTGTAATTGTACCATCAGCAATAAATATTTTTTTTAAGTGAATTGAATTGAATAATCATGAGTTTTGAAATATCAATATTTAATTAACGATAAATGAAAATTAACAATACTACATAGTGTAACATAACACTCACCAAACGCTTGTAGAAATGTTCCCATAGAATGATGACAACATCTGCATTCGGTCCCCAGAGCTCTGAGAGAGACAGACAGTAGCGGAGGTAACTCCTGAACTGGCCTTCACTCAAGCGCTGAAAGGTAAGAGCCATGTGGCCTTTCCAGTTTAATTCTTCAATGTTTAAAATTTCTTTAAAATTAACAAGTGATAATAAGGCAAATGAAATGTAGATATAGGTTAACTTTACTACCCAAGAATACAATAAAGGAATTAATATATCACTTGAAATGTCAGTGTATTTGAAAATGGTATTTATATAAAACAACCTTAGACATCATTGTTTTCAGCAGAGTTTGAATCGCGAAATAATTGCATTGGTCTGGTTCCTATAAAAAAGAATTACCCTGACATAAATGGAACATGAACATTTCAAAACAAGAGTAGTAATCAAAGATGATTAAAGCATAATATAATGCATACGGAGATTTTAATGGAATGATATTGTTCTATAGAATGACTTTTAATTCAATGAACAAACAAACAATAAGGTATCTAGTTACTCACGAATGGATGCCTTAAGTAGATTGGTCGATTAATTCACCGATTACTTAATTTTAATTTTCATTCTTCACATGGGAATGAATAAAAATGGTTCTTTCCATTTGGTTACCTGGTAAACTGTTAATACTATCTGTGATGAATGAGTCGGTTCCGCAGAGGACTCTTTTCCACTGAATTCTATGAGAATCGCATCGGCCTAATGTACTAGGCCCTTAAGGATGGCATTTGGTATATTATAAAAAATGGAACTGTCAAAACTCACCAGATCCTTGCTTTGGGGCACACCAAACTGGTCGTATTTATAAAGAGGCGCAAAATGCAGCAGAAGCCACCAACAGAAGCCGATCCCATCACTACAATGGATTTCTGGCGGCATCCCCAACTTGTCAGAATCTAGACAGACAGAGAACGAGAATATTTCTTCATATCATTGGGGTAAAATCAAATATATTTTGCAAGGATTGCAATTAATTAATATACATGTAACATACATGAATTGACATTTCAAAGCAACGTCCAATCAAAATATTTTATAAATAATATTGGTGGATTCAACTAATGTGAAAAGAATCTTATAGCTCTGCAAAATAATAGCAAAAGAATTACTCTCGTATATTTAGCATAAGGAGGCATACATTGTGATCGAAAGTAAATGTTTATTGTTCTATCACTAACGGTGCTCTGAGAAGTTGTTACAGGAGGGCTTCCATTTGTTGAGATGTAACCCCTATAATTAACCCATTATGGTTTTAATAAAAGGCACCTACGACAAACAGTAGAAATTGATGGCTATGGGAATAATCTACCTTTTCCAGTAGGAGGCGACGTTGACGTATCTGCATTATCCTTTCCTAATATACTGTGGAAAATTGTATACAGGCACGCCCAAAAGGACTGAAGAAAAAAAATCACATGTAAATTATATATTATAAATATAGTTGTATTCGACAAAACAAAACCCGAAGGTGTGCAGCTTATAGCTATAGAAACAGGAAAGTAAGAACAAGTTGGGGTTTGTTTTTTTTGTTTTTTTACAAAAGAGGAAATTGTGATCATAGTTTCAGTTACAGACGAAGCACACCAAACTACTACCATGCAATGAGGATTTTAATAAGAATGGTATGTCAGTCATTGACGCCTAATGGCTTTGGCTTGCCTGGCCCTGAAGCTAATGGCTTGCCTGGCCCTGAAGTAGGCGTCAAAATGGGATTCTAATGGGATTTTGCGGTTTGGAGCGAGAGGGTTTCCCTCAGTTTGAAGGGACTCTCACAACTCTCAGCCTAGAATGAACTTAAAATGTTTCTTAAAAGATGACGTACAACAAATGTCAATATTGTTTGCATCGAGATCGTAAGATAAGTACAATAATAACAAAATGCTCAAAAGTAGTCAATAACTGCACAAATATTGGTTCATTTAATCACCTGTTTAGCTTGCTTCTCATGCCGTAGATCAAGGAGTTTGATGACAAGAAGCACCAACTCTTTTACGCAGCTACAGGGGAACGGTGAACATCTTCTAACATCATTAAGCGATGTCTGAATGAATTACAACATTGATGTTAGCAGTAGAAACAACAGTTACGGTATATAACTTTATGTCAGTAGTGTGCCCAATAGTGAACAGGGGAAAGAAAGAATGTTTCAAACCGTGTGCTGGCCTCAAAGGGTAAGAAATAAGCCAACACTAACTTCGTTACTAAATAACATCCGATTCATTCTTTAAGAGTAGTGTGTAAGCACTATTCGCGAAAGATTTTGTCATGGAGAGTATTAAGAATCTCAGAACCGATGGATGACTTTCAAATCGTAACACACAGAGAAACAAGAGGCATAGTGTAACATGGGAATGTTCAAGTTGATACTGGTGACTACAAATAGAGACACAACGGTGGAAAAATCATTTGTACCTTCTGAAATAAACTGTGGCTTAGGGATACTATATCCCACATGAGCAGACGAATAAATTGGCTGAAAATATCATCATGGCCGTCATCACTTTCGCTCGGAAAGAGCTGCATCGAATAACTTATCTCTGAAATACAGAAAGAAAAGAAAAGAATAACCAGCCGATCATAGAGAAACTAATTATCTTTCGCGGAATATTCACTTCCACTAATTAAATCAAATATAGATCATCTTGGTAATATACGAGATTAGGGTTTAGAAATTACACGTTTGGAGAGAACCTATCTGACCAAGTGGAAAAAGCAAGAACCACAAGTAGTCCTAGAATCCGATACAAACTATCGGTATTGATGCCTATGAAAAGATTATAACAGTTTATAATATACTGTAAACGTAGTAATGTTCGCGCAGTATTTATTTCCGCTATTTTAGTGCACCGACCTTTGTATGTGAAAATATATCCTGCGCGAAACCTATAATTATTGCGTAAACAAGGTGTGAGGCTTCCTGGCTGCGCGAATTTAAATCCGCGCGAAAGGAGGTTGTCGAAATTTATCCGCGCCAAAATAAATACGTTTACAGTATAATTATATGAGAGTCATAATAGAGTATTATAACCGTTATAATTATAGACAATTTCTTAGCGAAATTTTAAAGATAGCTGTACCTGGATGTTCCGTTAAAAGAATGTGAAGAATTTCTGCGATGGACCAGTTGACATCAAGATGCAAATGAAAGACGTGGTATGTGCCCAAAAGACTCTGGAAACAAGTTGATCGCATGAAAAATACATAGGAATAGGAGCTGTTAGAAATATTAATGAGAATCCTAGCATCATATTTATCTGACCACGCATTAAATCAAGTAGGTATACGTGTATATTGCATTATAGGCGAAGCGAAGACTTGGGAAGAGTAGGAAACAATGAATGACTGCCAATACCTGGTTTCCTTGTCGAGAGAAACATGAAGTAATGACATGATTTGGCAATTCGTGAATTTGCCCCATAGATAGCATGAGAATATGAAGATGCTTTAGAAGCCTTCGAAGAAAGTCGGAAGTTGATGCGCTACCAATTTCAAGGCTGAAAAGTATATAGTGGAGATTAACTACAGGAATATCAAGGATTCCCAATTCTTTCGATTTACTACTAAAACCTCTCTAAGATATATCTACACCCCCATATATTGATTCATATTGATATCTGATCAGCATCATAATCTTTACAAGAATTTGTCAACTTTTTATTTTCCGCGAAGTTATTTTATATCAGTGTTAACCTCATTCAGAAAGATTCCAACCGATTACATGTAACATGTACTGACAAGTATGAATTAATTATGTATGAAAAAATACCTTTCACAGAAATGCCTTAAGTATTGAAAGAAACTTCTCACACTAAGGCGAACTGGAAAAAAGCTATTCGTGTCGGTGCCATCTCTAGTTAAGGTATCGATTTGGTTGTGACAGAAAGAAAATAGGATGTCCATCTGTTCATCCATGGCCTGTCCAGAAACGAACTGATATCCACGGAAGTTTAGGCATAAGTTTGGCTCAACCGACGGGGTATTGTGAATGAGTCTGAAACCAAAGCATATTCCATAAGTATTTCAGAGCAAACTTTTCTGACGGATGGTGAAAAGAAATATCAAGCTTTTCAAACACCTGACCTGAATGACGTTACAAATATGCGTAACAGTAATATATTTTACACAAAAGAAGCCCGATTATTTCGCAAATTTGTATTTTTTTTTTATGGATGCATTTTTCACTAGCCTTTTTAATTTGGCAAAATATTTATCTGTCGCTTTTGAATGGCAGACTTTGTGCATCAACAATGTATAGATCTATAATTGTTTAAAATGATTTGATTGTTTAAAGATGAATATTTAATATAGGGTTCTGCGATTTCATAGATTGAGACACACAAAATGTGAAAATTCTGCGAAATAAAATAAGTTTTTGTTTTTTTAAATTGTGATTAATATATAATTAATCAATTAATATTAACATAAGTGCTAGTATGGATCACTATTACTGAGATCTAAGCAGGAAATTCCATGTCATATACCGGTATAATAAAAATAATTTTTAAAAAAAACTAGTGTTGAAAGGAAATCCAAAACAAGACCTCTCGATTGCGCCCTTCTGTAGGTAGCTTTGTGGATGTGTTCTCGCGGTTTTTGACGCTTCTCCCAGGCAACTGAAGCATATTGGCGAAGAAATATCGAAATCTGCAAAACACGTACCGGGGTAAGTAATTATTTTATAAAGCCCTATGGTATAGTATATTACAAACTATCCCAATTCCGTATTATAATCTTGCCTAAATATTCATATAAAAATTATGGTTGATTTTTAAATGTTGTCTATATTTCCAGTTGTAAATTGAAGATAGTTTACACGAAATAAGTCGTTTCAAGACTCATTTCAAATCAAAGGTACATGTATGTCATAAATCTTGACACGGGAAACCACGCAAGCGCAGTGGAACACCAGACCTATAGGCCCCGGGACTTATTGGCCCCAGGTCGCGCAGTAGTCAGGTGCTTTAACGTCAAAAAAGCATGAAACGTTTATTTTTTGGATAAAA
The DNA here is from genome assembly GCA_942159475.1 of Sthenelais limicola. NCBI lineage: Eukaryota > Metazoa > Annelida > Polychaeta > Phyllodocida > Sigalionidae > Sthenelais > Sthenelais limicola. The sequence continues at coordinate 37,119,003 of OW804098.1, forward strand.
GCACCAAATTTGCTGCATGTATAGACAAAAATGTGCTGATTAATTCTATCCCTTGCAACAAGTAATCATGTCACTCGAACACCCTAATTCGGCCATTTTCAATATTAGTCCAGGAAATTTGAGTGAAAAAGGGCTGAACCTAGATTTTTTTTAATTCTAATTGCAACTGAAGGTTTCTCAATGGTTATGGGTAGTCTCAGTGCCCCTTATCAACATACTAAAATTCCTGGAAAATCTAGGTGGGGGAACATGCCCAAAATTGAGAAAAACAAAATGGCTGCCACTAAAACTTTGAAATGCCATAACTTGGAGGAATATTAGCATATTATTAAGTGTGAATACATTTTTCAATGTCTCTAAGCACGGGGTATCTATTGGAATATGTATGAAGTCAATATAATCAATATTTAGCTAATTAAGACTACTAATACAGAGAAAAACATGAAAAGAATCCTCCCTTAAATGAAGCTTGTGAAGTGAAAAAAACCCTTAATTTAGGTTTTATAAAGGCCTTAACAACCAAAGATATCAGGAAAGATATTTCTGTAGTCAAAAGTTTAATGCAACATTTTTGTTAATTATAAATGTCACCAAAAGCCTGAAATATAGACCATGCTATGGAAAAATATCAATATGTCTTTATATTTGTGTAAGATAACTGTCATGTCCTCCTTACTTTCATTATTGACATCTGAGCTCTTTGCATCATCATTATTGTAATGGCAAATTAAATGTTATGGAGGAAGTCCCCAAACTGCTGCATTCACTGACACTTACAGCAAATAATTTTGTACTAGCTGTTTAGGGGAATGGCACTGTTTTAGTACTAATGGTAGATCTATATACAGGTTGGGATTGGATTTTATTAGGAGCAGAAGTAAGGTGTAGTATCTGTAATCTGTGGTTTTGTAGCAGCAGCAGAAGAGAGGGTCAAGCAGCCAGCTGATCAACTAGCAGGAAGCAACCAGCAAGACACAATCAAATTCCTGGCTTTCCAACTGTGGAAAAATATGCCTGTCCTGCATATTCAGCCACGACATACACTGCAACTAAGTGCATCCCATGGTCTGACAGAACCAAACAGTGCCAAATGATGTGGCAGACACCAATTTTGTGCAAGGAGCAGGTTTTTGATAAATAACATGTTGTTAATAAATGTTTCTTCCAGTCAATACAGATGGTACCAGTAAAATACACTCATGTACTCATGTAGGACCCTTGTTTCTCCTCTGGTGGGTCATGTCCTTGGTGTTTGGATTGGAATAACCCTCACACAAAGTTAGCTTTGTTGTATTTGGCTTTCCATGAACATATGGTATATAAAAAGATATCCCAATATGTGACTGTGATGATATCTACATCAAAGAACCTCTGGGAGCTAACAAACATTGTCTGTTGAACTTGTGCATAGATTGAAGCTAAATTGATTGTGACTGCCATTGGTACAATGGCCGGACATTAGACGGAGGCGCCACCTGTTACCATCTTCACCCACTTACACCCAACCTTGACCGGTGGTCATTCTTCTCGATCGTGTCGACACGAACATTTGATTTTCAAAATGGCAAATGGTGCTAACACAAAAACCACGAAGCCAAAGAAAACCGCAGCTGAAAAGAGAAAAGAGAAGGAAGACAAGAAAATAGCCGCAGAACAGGCTAAAGAACTTGCTAAGGAGCAGCGAGTTACAATTGAGGATTTAGACGAGACCGAAGAGGCTAAGGCACACGGCGAGGCCGCCCAACTAGTGGACCAAGATGGCGAATTCTTACACGAACAAGACGACGAGGAGCCGCCAGGCGCTGAGTCAGAGGAAGTGGAGATAACTATTAACACCCCCAATATTGTCAGACGGTCGGCTAGAACACTGGCAGTAGGAAGACGAAAGAGCTTTGGCCACTTGAATAAGAAACCAAGGACTGTTAAAACCGCCGTCCAGTCAAATCCCATGGAACTCATGTCAACCATGTTCAGTCAGTTTTGTCAAGCGGCCATGTTCGCTCCCGGGCAGGTCCAGCCACAAGGGGCGGCAGTTAGCCAAGCCTTGCCTGCCACGGCGAGGGGGGTGACTGGTCACACGACAAAAGCTGAGCCAGCAAAACGCAGACACAAGCAACAAGAGACATGGTCCGATACTGAATCATCATCTAGTGAATCCGAATCCTCCCCCAAACCAGAAAAAAGACACAGGCACAGCAAGCACCATCACAAGCATCGACATAGGTCGTGCGAAACTCCCAAGAAACGTAGGAAATGCAAGTGTGACAGTGACAGGTCCCCGGATCTACATCGCCGTCACCCTGTCAATACCTACAATACCAGGCAGCCCGCCGACACATCGCCTTCATCGGACGACTCACTGCCATCCCCACGGAGGCTTAGCAAGCAACATCGGTCTTCAAAGAGTGTCAGACGGGCACTTGAGGACCAATACAGAACTTCAGGCTCAAAAAGAGGTAGGAAAAACACCTTCGCTGCACCTGAAACTTCCCTACCCCCCGACATGGCCAGCCGTATTAGAAAGCAGAAACGTGAACTCACTATGGCCGAGTATACTTGTGGCTTTTCTAGAATGGTTATGTCGAGGTTACAGGAGGAGTCTACTCCCTGGTACATGCTCCACCATTTGTCTACTATGTCTGAACTTTGTGCACTCAGGAGCTGGCCTACAGCCCACAAGTGGTCTCGTGCATGTGTTGATCTTATCACGGATCGTCAAAACAAATGGAGGGACCTTAAACTCCAACTCATCGACAGCGAGTGAAACAACAAGTGCCACCGCCGCCAACAAGGTGCCGTGTCATGCATTCAACTTTGACACTTGCACCCATAATAGCTCCCATTCAGATGCAAACATGAATTATATGCATATTTGTGGATATTGCTACTATGCAATGAAGGCAAGAGAGAATGCACACCCAGTAAAAGATTGTCAGAACAAGCGCACCGCTCAGGCCAGCCTACACGGCGGAGACAACAGTTTTCGAAAACAACAATACCAGGGAAAGAAACACACACAAAGCAACCAGACAAAAAACTCCTAGACTCCTGCTCATCGACTGCTAGAACTGGTGAGTTGAATCAAAATTATATTGTCGCACTAAATGCTACCTCATCTAATGTACCTATCAATAGCTCTCTCGAACCAAACATAAACAATGTGCCACGCCCCATCCAAGATGGCGGCCCCCACACAAGCGCAGGTGGCCAAACCAAAATGGCAGCTACCTCTCGCGCACTATCTCGCGTGGACCGGGCTCAGCGAGACGAGAACTGTCATGGCCGACAAGGCTTAGTAAACAAACCTATCGAGGCTAGCAAATCTGAACAAGCGGCAATTAAACATAGTAACTTGATTCAAACTCAATCCGGTTTAACTAGTAGTGTGAGTAGGAGTTGTATCCCGCCTGACGGCCACGATGTTGCCACTAATATGCCTATTGAACATGTATTCCAGACACTCGACGGACCCACCGACACTCGTGTTGAGCAAGGCCCTCGCGCAAGTCACCAAAACATGCCCGAATTCATGACAAGAATCGATTACCCCCATCTGGTAACAACAATACTAGGTGAACCCGATGTACAAGCGGAGGAGCTACAACTATGCCAAATACATGAGGGACAAGTAATAGCCGAACAATGTGAGACTCGCTCCACTCAACAAAACAAGAATTTCGATGACTATGGAAACTGGCCGTACCCACACATCGGCCTTCCATCGCAACTTGCCCACATCTATGAAACAGTTAAAGCCACCTCCAAGCCTGACTTCAAGCAAGCCCGAATACAAATCCCATCGTGTTTGAATGTCAAAGCCTGGCACGACGCCGCAACAGACCACAAGAACGATGTGATGATCATGGAAGGAATTAGCTACGGCTTCCCGTTACAATATACAGGAGGTCCCCGCTATAATGCCCAAGATGTTACTAACCATCCGTCGGCAAGACAACATATGAAACATGTGCGACAGTATGTCAGAGACGAGCTACAACACAAAGCAATATCAGGCCCATACAACGTACCTCCATTTACCCCCTGGATGAACGTGAGCCCGCTAATGACGCGGTCCAAAAGTGACAAGTGCGAACGAATAATAATAATTGAATAATTGAAGAATAATAGTTGACTACTCCTACCCGGAGGGAGGGGTCAACATACACATCTATAAGAACAGATACAACAACGCCCCAGCATACCATAATTTGCCAACAGTTATGGGTGCTGCTGAGGTAATACGTGAAATGAAAGGTTCCCCGGCCATGGGCGTCATAGATCTCTCTAGGGCATATAGACATTTACCGCTTTGCCCGTTGGACTGGCCTTTGACTGCGATAAAGGTGGACGGCGAGTACTACATTGACCACGTCCTGCCATTCGGCGCACGAATCTCCTCCTATATAATGCAATCTATAGCAGAGTTTATCGGAAGGGCCCTCAGAACTCGAGGAGTCACGTCGAGAATGTACCTCGATGACCTGCTCATAATAGGAAAGAACCAAGAAACAGTAGCAACCCAGATGAAAGAGACTATCGCACTCTTCGCCCACCTGGGCCTCCAAGTGGCGACAAAGAAGATCCAAGGCCCCTCCCTCAAAGTGAGATGGCTCGGAATCCATATTGACACTGCCAACAACCTGCTATCAATACCAGAAGACAAACTTGCAGAAATTACTTCCTGCTTGGCACACATAATCACAAAGCAGGCAATCACCACCAACAATATGCAACAAGTAATAGGAAAGATAGCTCATATAGCAAAGATCATCCAGCCAGCTAGCATCTTTATGCAGCGACTACTGGCAGCTTTAAGGGCCGCAGCCGGCGGCGAAATACAAATATCTCAACCCGTCCGTTCAGATCTCAGCTGGTTCTTGAAATATATGGACCAATTCAATGGGAAGGCCATTATACCACATAATGAGATAGTAGCAAGCATATGGGCCGACGCATGCCTCCTCGGGGGAGGGGCAACTGACGGAAGACATGCATACTCACACGCATTCAGCACTGACACCAGGACCAACAGGTCAATCAATCACCAGACTATTCACAGACGAGGCACCACCTGTTACCATCTTCACCCACTTACACCCAACCTTGACCGGTGGTCATTCTTCTCGATCGTGTCGATACGAACACTTGATTTTCCCACCCACCATCCCAAAACTTAACAGACAATTCAAGAACTCTGGTGGTGTACATATATATTCCATATTTATTACTATTTATTTTATCCTGCTATCTACAACAACCAATGACAATTCCAGATGTGCTTTTATCCAACAGAAGAAAGAAATGTTCATCGCTGGAGTTTATCCCACTATTATAATAAATTATTATTCTTAACAGATGTGTCGTCTCCTTTTGTCTAATGGTGACTGCCATTGGTACAATGGCCGGACATTAGACGGAGGCGCCACCTGTTACCATCTTCACCCACTTACACCCAACCTTGACCGGTGGTCATTCTTCGAACACTTGATTTTCCCACCCACCATCCCAAAACTTAACAGACAATTCAAGAACTCTGGTGGTGTACATATATATTCCATATTTATTACTATTTATTTTATCTTGCTATCTACAACAACCAATGACAATTCCAGATGTGCTTTTATCCAACAGAAGAAAGAAATGTTCATCGCTGGATTTTATCCCACTATTATAATAAATTATTATTCTTAACAGATGTGTCGTCTCCTTTTGTCTAATGAGCATGTTGAAAATGGAAAATGGTGTTTCACACAAAGCATGAGGGTAGTAACATTGGTCAAAATCCAATGTCGCCGCAAAATCTGAAGTTTATCTGTGATCTTGATTGAAAAAGGTTGTGAAAAGGCTGTGATCTTGATTGAAAAAGATTGATGCTGAGTGATCTCAAATTCATATTCTAAACTGTCCTCTGAGGATCACATCCTTTCCACAAGTGTGGAACCGTCCTCCCATCCATTGTCTCCGAAGTATGCTTCTCTACTATGTTTACCCCATCAACATTGAGAGGCAATGTGTGCCATTGCACTAGTAGCAAATTTCTTCTTATCAAGTAGTAAGTTTTTGCATAGAATGGTTTCTTTCAACAGATGTGTACATGCAGTCATACTCAAAGGTTGAGGGCTATGTAGCTATTTCAGTCATACTTTTTCCTTCTAATATTTTGTCTCCATAAGAGTTCAATGAGTAGATGAGTGCTTGTTCAACTGATGATACACAACTGCTGTGGTGGGTGCCGCAATATCTGTGAGGTTGATGTATAAAGCTCACATTGTTTTCACAAAATTACCATGAGTGACATTCAGGGACAGTTTCTTCTGCTGGGCAGGGCACCTCATCATCGTGCTGCACCTAGATCATTTAAGCTGGTCTTCTCATCTTCTGGTCTATTCAGAGCATCACACATAAACAATATAATTATTGGGAGCTCAATCAGTGAGATGGTGGGCCCTAAACATTCTTGAATAGGTCTTTCCTTCAATCATGCACACCCGAGCCTTTAGTGGCACATTTATATCTTTCCTAGCAACCTTCTAGAACCAGTCATCAGGTTGTTGTATTAGGTACAGAAGGTTATATCAAAGTATATATAAAAAATTGACTGCGCTCAGCCATTCACTTAAATATGGACAGCTACTTCACCAAAGGATTTGGAGGTATCATGTTTTCCTTAGCAAGATTGCACACAAAAATATTGAAGCAAAGGTTTGGAATATGAAAATGATGGAAGAAAATGATTTGGATATCAGATTGAGCATTCTTTATCTATGGGATAGTACAGTGTGATATAATATGTACTGATTGTACTATCATGTATTGATGTCACAATGTTCTCTGACATGTCACAGATTCTGTGGCATGGGGAATGGCATTGCTTAGATGGTTCTCAATGACAGAGCTTCCCAAATGGTTATAGAGAAAACTGGAGATGATTCTACATGTACAATCAGCTGCTAATAAATACCACTGCCATAGAATAAAATTAAAATATGGAAGGATGTTCCTTCCTAGAGAAAGCTGGAGATGGAAGTCACAGACTGTACCACCTATAATTGACTCCTGCCTCCTCTGAAGGGATAGTACAGAATTGTTCACTGTAACTGTCAGTTGAATGAATGCAGCAGTTTGAGGACTTCTTCCCCCAAAATGAATTGGCCATTGCAATGATGAGGATGTCAACAACTCAGGGGCTAATGATGAAAGTCAGGGGCCATTGCCTACCAACTGGCCTATGATGCACAGGGTTGTCACTATCACTGCAGAAGTGCAAAAGCTAAGGAAAGCAATCCATGAAGGACTCAACTCTATTAAAATTAGGTTAGATGCTTTGAAAGACCAAAGACAATGCATTTAGCCAGTAATGTATTAACAGGTATGTCAAAACTGGAGTTTTGTCTCAGACTTATGCTTTCACTCTCTACGATCATCAAAATGGTCTGTAATCGTAGTTTTGGTGGCCATATTGGATAAATACTAACAAAGTTAATCAACACTATTAATGTATTTAAGGAATAAAGTATGGTAGAAACATTTATACAAGCTATGATGAGGGTTACTATCCATAAATGCTCCAAATGGAAACATATCATATTTTTTTTTCGGCGGCCATTTTGAAAAAGTGTCGAAAATTAGTGTTCCAGGGATTTTATTTCTTGTTGCAAGGAAAAATATTCAAAGGTATACCCTTGCCTACATGTGTACCAACTTTGGTACTTTTATCCAGAAAATAAACGTTTTGACCTTAAGGCTCAGGCCCAGCTCTGAACTTATAGGCCCCAAGGCCTGTTCGCGTTGGACTTATAGGCCCTGGGAAGTATAGGCCCAGACGAATACCAAACCAATTGCAAGCTCCCAGGCAGGCTCTGGGTACTATTGGGCACGGGGGCACCCGAAAATCGGCCCAGATTTTTCAGCGCGTCACAAATGAAAAAGATATTAGAATGACTAAGCTGACACCAGATTATGAGATAACGAGTGTGATTTATTTATTTTTACAGCAATATTGTGTAAGTTTCAGTCTGTATATATATCGTAATATTTTACAGCACTCTCTTAGAAAACACCAAAAGGAAGTAATGATGCACATGTCGCCTACCTGGACCAGAAATTTCGTTCGTACGTCGTCTTTTGGATGGAGATTCTTCAAAAAATCGTGCCTCTGGCTCACCTCTCAATGACAGTGGAGATACTGGCGGTGTCATGTAAAGCGCCATCGTTGTCCCTCCAAATCTGCACACGTTCTATGGATATCTTTAAAATATTAATAATACCGTACATAAATAACAGGGCCTAACTATTCATTGAAATAAGAAGGGGCTATAATATAAGCGCTATATACCGGTACTATGCTGGCGAAGATGGCTCAAGTGTCTGAGTTTATAGTGCCATTAGTATCTATTAGTGGCTTTCACCATTAAAATCTGTACTGACTGTAGTCATGAAATTTCTTGATTTTCTTTTCAGCCGGCTTAATCGGCTAAGACGGATACTTGGTGCCAATGAGTGAAGATGAGCCTTTTCTCAGATTGATAGGGATAGATGAATAATTTTTAAGATATTAAGATCTGTGATTATTAAGCTAATTCCCGAACATATAAAAATGATTTTGTTTAAGCCTGTGCCTAGCAATTATAAGAATAGGTAGGTCTATGCCATGGGAATATTTGACCTGCATTGTGTTGTCATTCAATAATTCTTTAATGTATAATACATGGGTCAGAACTATCCATATGAGAGGCATATCATACCAAACAACAGAGAAATGAGATTATTATACCGGTATGTAAAATAATAGATGAATAAATAATAATTAAATATTTAATTTGATTTATTAATCTAATCTTTTCTACAAATCATTACATATACATTGTATGTAGCATATATTTCTGACTATAGACATTTTAATATTCATATACCACCACTGGCACCTGTGAAAGTGCCTGAGCGAGGAAAGAAATTCTTAGGCTTAGCTTAGGAACATGAGACTGCATGTGAGTGCAGAGGACTACGGCTACAGGCCTACTGACTGTTAAAGTGAGGAAAACAAACGTCGATCTGTAAATACACATAATTAAATTACGACAAGAAGATTTCTTACCACATGAATTCCACTGACATCACAAACTAAGTTCAAAATAATCGATCCATATGCAATCCAGACAGTGTAACAAGTTGTAAATATTGTACTTGGCGCTCAACAACATTCAGGCGCGCTAATGGGAGTCAAATCTTTTCGATAGATCAATTACCTGCACCCGGTCTTCGTACGAAATATTTGCCCACAGAAATAGTTCTATTTATTTGTAACCCTTACTATCTTTACTAGTTCAAAGTTTACTTGATTTTCAGTCAGTTATGCTACTTTTAAATGTTCTTCTGAAAGGTTGGATCCCTGCCCTGAATTATAGTTTAAAGGCTTATCAGTAGGTGGCAGGTAAAACTGTGTATAGTTAAACAAAATACCAGTAGGTGACCTATGATGCAGTTGTTTCCCGCGTTCCTTCTGTGAGCAGGTGCCCGTTCCTCCCTGTACGGTTATCCGTAATTCAGTCGGAGATGGTCGACAAGAGGAATCCATTCAATGGAGTAGGGATAGGCCTAAAGTAACTTGAAGTGGAATTATGTCAGTGTCCGTTTGCATTAAAATTTAATTTAGTAGTCATAAACAGGAATATAAAATCATTTAAAAGTAGTTCACTATTATAGAGTTACATCATGGCTTCTTCTCTATAGCTCTCTATGTGCAAAGTGGACTTCCTGTATAATTATTATTTAATTTTATTAAACACTAGTTCCAACATTTGACTCTCTAGGTGATGTTTCTATGACAGACAAGATGTAGCCTATTTTACCTGCTATATGAATTCATTTCAAATGCCATTCTAAACAAAGGGAAGAACATGTCATAGAGTTTGATTATTTATTATGAATAGTAAAGGAGTCCTCTCATTAATTCTATAATTTATTAAGGATATTTGGCCAAATACTCTGTAGGCCTAGTATTGACGTGATAAAACGTGGGTTCGGTCGGTGACAATGTTTATAGGGTAGAATTTGTAGAAAATCAAATAGAATTAGTGGAATATTAACATATAATAACATTGATATTTTCATCTTTGGATGTTCTGGGCCACCATATACTAGGGTTTGGGGTTGTCAAAGGCTGGAACAAAAAAGCGTACACTTTTGACCCCTGAGTGGGGGACTGGGTTGCGAGCTGATTCACTGATTCACAAATCATATAACCCCACACCTAGCCCTACAGGTCGCGCAACTCTTACCGGCATTCACACCTTCTACCTCGGTCAAGCGACGAGCTAAAATAGCGGGGGCCCGAGCAGGGGTGGCCATTATTAATTTGCATGACCAGGGTGGTAAGGGTCCCGTGAGTATAATTCGGGACAATCAGTACCAAAAATCACTATTAAATTTCTGCTTATATCTTGATCCAGCTACAGTGTCGAACTGTTCTTCATAGTCACAAGACATTTTCTTTTAAACACAAGCAAAAATTCGTCCATCGACGCCCGCGCGTACATTGCACACAGTGCATAACAAGCCCAGCAACACATTTGTATTCACCTACGCGGGAGTTGCTACTGTCATGACCGCAGCGCCACCTGCAAAGTACCCGGATTCCCGTCTCAAAGAATAAGGTACCCAAGAAATATACACTTTGTCAATGCCATAAGAGGCTGCAGATCTTAAAAACACCCAGCTTATGGAATCATAAGCCTTTGTGAAATCTAATGAGGCTATCAACCCATTTTTTTTAAAAAAAATTCCAGGTATGAAATGATATTGTCGACCTTGTGTATAGCGGTCCCGATAAATCTTCCCTTAACGAAATCAAATTGGGGAGAAAATAGGATAATCTGTTAGATATAGCTTTTGACATGATTTTGTAATCGACATTCAGGAGTGTGATCGGTCTCCAATTCTTTATCTGCTGTAAACCCAAATCTTTTTTCGGAATAATATTAATAATACCTCGTTTTTGATTATTCGACATCACACCCTCCTGAAGACATTGTATGAACATAGCCATAAATGGTTTCCTGTGTATACTCCAGAAAAATTGATAAAACTTGATGGTGAACCCATCACAGCCTGGGGACTTGCCATTCTTACATTGCATAATTACCTTGCTGATTCTCATCCAAGAATGGTCTACATAATTCATTATTGTCATATTGGTCCAACATAACTGGACTACCACTAGATGTGAAATTTTTTTACATTTCTTTGCTAGATTTGACATTCTTATATAAATCAGAGTAAAAACGTTTGCCTTCCATCAAATTTTTTCCCGAATTAGTGGTGAGTTCCCCGTTAATATTCAATAGGTGAACAACTTTTTTTCTGCTCTGTATTTGTCCAGAAAGTGTACCGCCTTGAATTGAGTTGTTTTAATAGTTTGGTTATATTTCTGAAGATCTGAATGTCTAATATTGTTTTTATACGAACTCCCCTCCACGTCCACCCAGCCGTCTCACCCGGGCCTCGGCGCTGTTCATGACTCAAGTCAGTGAACAGCGCCGCTGGTGTCAATTGATGGAACTAAGCGGCTCTTCCATAATCCCCCTGTAGTTGTTTTCTTATTTTGTTATGGTTGACTGCACTCGCTTCGAATCGACGGTAAGCGATAACTTTGTATTTTATCAGTAAATGACACATGTTCCCGTTTTGACCTTGCTACCCTTGACTCACTCTAGCTTCTGGGATCGGTTAGAAAGTTCCGTAAAAAAAAAAATGCCTGAGAAAAGGTGTTCGGAAGAGAGTCTTGGTACAATAGTGTTCCGGGCTTCGGAAAGCGCCCCGGTCACGTGTTTCGATAAGCATAGCAAAAGCTATCCTATGGATAGCGGTCGGGGGCGGGGCGTCCAGAAGTATCAAACCGCCCATAATATGTTTTTTCCTGTGATAAATGAGGTGCTTGTGACTGACGTTTACCTTACAGATTGTTGAATGATCCCCCCCCCCCCCCCCCCCCCCACCTCTCCTGTCCCCGCACACACCACCGTGTGTGCGGGGAGCACGCTCAATGCTATAAGCCTGGCCTGGGTGCCCTTAGGGCTCCAACGGGGTGGCGCAAATGGCGGTCGGCAGTCCCAACGCATCCCCATAGGATTAGTATAGAAATATCGAAAATCTATTTTACAGCCTAGATTGATTAGTTCTTCGGACAGAACTTGCAGAGGAAGTCATATCGTTGCGATTTCTGTGTAAGGTTGTCAGCTATCGGTATGTTTAATAGGAAAACGACACGGCCAGGTTGAGTTGTGGAATGTACTGAGACATGGCTGTGAAGGCCCGGGGCGACAGAAAGGTTCGAAATATGCCTGCTTGCGCACTGCCTTCTTAAGGCGGTCATTGGTCGCCTCTCGTCCAGTCTACAAAAATACTTGGAAGGTGTTTCGCCCTCAACAATCCACTTTGCTTTCAAGCGTATGAGTGCCCTTTCAGCCTTACTAAGCTCAGCTTCTCTTAATTCGTGGGGCAAAGTAATCCAACAAAAAGCTACAAGTTTAAGCACTTGATACTCCTAATGGGACTGATGTGAGGTGGTGGAGAACTATTGTTGTAGGCCTACTGTGATACAATATAAAAAGCTCACTAAAAAGTTCTTTATTACAAATCATATCTATGTCGCATTGCAAGATCCGTAACAATATATACCGGTATCTTATTTTCTCAGTGAATATTATGTAGACCAACAACAATTCATAAACAGGATCAAATTCGTTAGGATTACAAAGGACCTGTGTAGAAATTAGGAATGTCATTCGATTGGCTGTCCACCTGTAATAAATATGCTCCCCCAAGGGGCAGGGAAGTAAAATTCTGTGTCTATTCTGTGCCAGGGAGGGGAAGAAAATGAACTGTATTCATGATTCTCCTCATACCACAGAGAGGAAGAAAATAAAAAATAATTTATTTATTTAAAAAAGCCAAGATTCCATTACACCAGTGCTCCGCATTTACCACCACTTATTAGCCTACCTGTTGTTTACACCTGTTATTTATTCATAGGCTATATTTAATTTTATTTATACTTTATACATTTTAATTTTTGAACCCTGATGAAGGTTCAATGTGAACGGAAACTGTTGGTACAATTTAAAGCTGCCCTCCCAGATAAAATTCTCAAGTTTACTTCAATCCTGTTTATTTGGAGCCCAGATACCCTGCCTAGACTAGCCTCAAGAACTTGGGTTGATTTTGTAATATTGAAGACTAAAAAATACAAGATTTCTGCTCGGATTTCGGTCGGATTTCTATAGGTGTACACGATTGAGAAAAGAAAAATCATATTAGGCAGATGGCAGCACTGAGTGGTGGTTGGGGCTCTATATGTTCTTATATACACCATACAAAGCTGTCCACTCAGTGCTGCCACCTGCCACCACCATGAAAAGTAAAACGGCAAAACCAGTTTGAAATCGACGGCAAGATAATCAAATAAATCCTTGAATTTACAGATTAAAGCATTGGTTCCATTGGTACGGATACGGATACGGATACGGCAAAATTCGTCACATTAAAATATACAGGCATGTTTCCATGTGTGCGGATCCGTACACGTCAACAGGTACGGATACGGATACGGTAAAACCGATCGCTCCATGTAGCGATCGGGACGTTTCCGTACTCCATTCGTATGGTTTCCCTCTTTGAAGTCATTACATTCTAGATGTATGGGTTCACTCCAAAATAGGTTACCGTATCCGCATGACGGATTCGTATCCTTACTAAGATTCGTATGCGTACCAATGGAACCAGCCCTTTAGCAAGCTTGTCTTTATGTGAGAGACCCCTGATTGTGAGTTTTGGTAACTAATTTGAAGGTAATTACAAGAAAAACGGGTAAAATCTGATCAACAATTGCGTCATCAGGGAAAGCAGCTTTAAATAAAATCACTCAGCAACCATTATCCACAGTTGGCTCCTTTTCGGATTTGATGTTTTTATTCCTTCTGATAACATTTTTATCTTTAGTTCTAGGCCTATACATTTGTATTTATTCTCCATACAGAATTATTCTAATTATTCCCTATCATTGTATTCTAATCTCACATTTCTTCTTCCCATTATTACCACATATGGTATCGCCTTCGAGCAGCTTGCTGTTATATATATGAGCGCTTTACACATCCAAATAAATAATGAAATGGCTATAATTGCATGGAGCTAGGGTGTGATGATGGTGGGAAAGGCCCAACAAGACAGTGCTGCTCCTAGTGAGCAGTACGAGCACTAGAGGGCAGTGCAGTGCGCAGACGCGAGGTAGGCGGTTCCTGTCCGGTAGATCGAGGTGCAGCGGTTCCATATAAGCAGCCCTAAACCGTACACATTCTTCGCTTAGGACGGTACCCGGTTTATCTAGGACCAAGGTGGGCTTTTAGCTCCAAGTATTGTGCCTGTGTTAATTCATCGCGACAACCAAGTTTACCTTTATCACTGACGGAGTATCCACTTGATATTTTCAGATGTCGTTCCGTGTGGTGCGACAGAGTAAATTTCGCCATGTGTATGGACAAGCCCACAAGAGGGATCAATGTTACGATAATGTGCGGGTCTCGAAGAGTTCGTGGGATTCTTTATTCTGTGCCGTGAATCCAAAATACCTTGCCGTGATTACGGAGGCAGCAGGAGGTGGTTCTTTTCTGGTTCTTCCCCTTGAAAAGGTAAGAGATATTTCGCCGGTCCCGCTATATAGTCGCTACGCGTCATCGCCGGTCGGCTTCTCCCCCTCCCCGGCCACTGCTTGTTGTCCCAGTTAACAATAATGGTAAAGAATGTCTCTCTCCTCCGCTCTACTACTCACACAACCCTTGATATTCCTCAGTTCCCGTTCCGACAACTTACCAAGCTTTCCCCTGACCCGGATCCATTCGAATTTGAATCTAGACACGAAATTGTTGCTGGGATCTGGACTGAGACACGGGACTGTTATCGACTTGTTTTGCACTGTCTACACATACGACCATCATCAGTCATTGTTATAAGGGTTGCTCCCACTTCTTCCCTGTTGTCTGAGCACTGCATCTAACACACACTGAAATCAAGGGCCTTTTTTATATTGTTCTCATCGTTATCGCAAACCAACACTCACATAGATACACGTCCATGCATTTTCAGAAGCATTTCTCTCTTCTGATCATACAAGATATTGTAAAAATATGGATGGGAATGGGAATGGAGGGGCAGATTTATTGAGAGAGTGAGTGAGTGAGACTAGTTTTGTGCGGTGAGTAAGGCAGTTGAACCCTCCTCACTTGTACTTGTTCTCAACTCGCCGAGGTAAATACTCGCTGCGTTCTTGCCCCGGTATGCTAGTCCTTATATGGAAGTGGACACTTCCGTGCTCTCTACGCCCCCAATGATCAAAAGTAAACGTGGCCACAGGTACTGTAGGTTCCGGCTGGTTATTGGAGGATCGCCCTCACCTCCCAATTTTACTTCCCACCTTCGCCCTGATGAGCTTATCTTTCTAGTTTTAATTTGCTGTGAGCTGAGAAGTTCGATTTGGGGTTATTTATCAGTGTTAGAAGGAGGTGTTGATGTCTGCTCGATGCGTCATCATTCGTTCGTCCGACCCACCCCCTTAATTAGGTCACAAGGTGGTGTTATGTATGTCTAGGCCATAAAGAGGGCATTTCACTGACATACTTCCTAGCTATAACCAAGCATTTTCTCTGTTCAATGGCGACAATGCTTGTTGTATTAATCCAGAAATTACTTCATGGCATACTATTACGGTAGCTATAAAAGCCTGCATTGCCAGTAAAATATTTACATAATGATGCATATTGAATGGTGTCTGATTATTCGGAGACTTATTTAACACATAGGCTGTTGGCGGCGTTAGCTTTTGTGGCCGCCCGTATTGGGTAGAACTCAAAACGTATGCATCTGTTTCGTCCTGTGTAATTGCAATTTTGGCTTTCGTACGTTACATATGTGATGTACATGAGGGGTATACTGGTGGTCATTTAGCTCTGTTGAACAACTGTCTAACTGTCTGTTGTAGTTGCAAGTGGGAAACCTAGTTTTGTTACGCTTAGAACTCAAATGACTTGTGCATATGTCATGGTCCATTTTGCTAAGTACCATGACCTTGCATAATAAAATACTCGAGGCCATTCATCTTAAATGATCCTGTAGTTTTACACGAGCTAGCTTTACATTTTACAAGATATTTTTTGTTGTAGTTCACGAACTATGAGCAGTTACTGTCTTGTTTCTTTAATTATATTTTAACGCGACCATCCTGATATAATTATATACCATGTGCGAATATAACATTTCATGGCCATTTCAGCTTTGCTCATATCGAAAATTATAATTGTACTCTTGTCCTTAAACATGTTCATCTACGAGAAAATTGATCTAGCTTCTGAAGTATATTATATGTGGAATTTTGGGGAGGATTTTTGAGTTTCAAAAGGCTCGCGTTTCATTTCCTGATACTTGACCCAGGATGAATGGGCCTGAACCCGATATGGATACACGACAGTGTTTGACATCCTTATTGCCACTGTCCCCAGTGACAGTGAATCATTCCAAAACGCTGTAAGATGCCGGGTATTCAGCATCCGCCTACTGAAGCCCAAGTGACCCTGTTTTTCGGCTATGAGCCAGGTTTCATTTCTCCACCAGAAAATTTATCTCCCAAGAAGAGAGATTTAAGTCGGCCTGTTTTTGTGATGGAAACAATTCCCCTGGAAATGCACCATAATTATACATGTGCTGTCATGCAAGAGAACATCTGATGTTCACACCATGTTTGATTTTTATATCAAATGAACCTTGCATTATATTGCACTATATGACTGATACGGATGTGTAGATTAACTGCATCGATCTGTTTAGTCTTATTATCTTCCATCATTAGATTTTTTTAATATCTGAGCCTTTCATTGTGAAAGAAATGACGATCGTTGCATGAGGGGATTTCTCGTTTGATCGGACATGGAGATTTTCTAGTGATTCCACTGAGGTCTAGTTGGATGTGTATTGCACTGGACTAGTAGTAGGTCTTCCATCGACCACTGAACACAACGTTTCACACAGCTAACCATCCCTGGCCCTGTTAGTCAGTCAATACATCGGGGTCTTAGCCATTCACGGCCAGTGATCCAGGCTTCTCTCTCTCTTTTCTCCCATCCCTCTGTATACATATTATTACATAACTCTCATGTGGGTAATATTTCTGCCACAATGCCGGTCCGGCTCCCTGGATATTAGCTTTCTCTAGCGAGGACCCTGTTAAAGCCACTTCCTTGATATCCACCGGCCCATCGCCAGACCATATTTGGAGTGGACGTGTTTGTCATACCCTAGTCTTGTTATCGCCCCCTAGATAGGAAAAAAAAAGATAAAAGCTGTGTCAGTCATGGGATTACATCAGTGATCTTTATTGGCCCATCATCATATTATATGCCAAGTCTTACCCTAGAGGACTTGCTCTAACAGTCTAGGCTCAAAATTGAGAGTGTCCCTTCAAACTGAGGGAAAGCCTCTCCTCCAAACCACATAATGTCATTTAAAACCCATAGGATGCCTTCTCCAGGGTCGGGAAAGTCATTAGCGCAGTAGGCGTCCAATCACTGACATATTATTTTTATCTGATTTTTGAGAGGCTTTGAACCTAGACTGCTAAGGTCCTACCACCGATATTTTTATTGCCACTCGACTTGGAAGCTTATGGAGCCGTTTCATAGAGGTATATCTGTCTGTGCATAAGCAAGTCTACTGAGTCACACAATTGTTGAAAATATGTCAATGGTCATAAAAGCGTTTGTTCGGTGAATACCTATTTATTGTGACTCGCGGTTCCGGAATTCGATACACTCACGCCTTTTAAAGCAATGAAAACAT
Source organism: Sthenelais limicola (assembly GCA_942159475.1). Taxonomy (NCBI): domain Eukaryota; kingdom Metazoa; phylum Annelida; class Polychaeta; order Phyllodocida; family Sigalionidae; genus Sthenelais; species Sthenelais limicola. The sequence goes on from OW804098.1 coordinate 37,136,883, forward strand.
CCTTTTCGATCGTGACTACTGTCTGTTTGGAAGTTGGAACCACTTTCTCATTTTTCTGTTTTCATTTTTGGGTGCATTTCCCCGACCGATTGTCTCAGCATTTCTGTCATTTTAGTCGGGTATACGTAACGTACACGCCCCCAGGAAAGAAACAATAAATGCTAAGTCCATAGTCATGGTAAAACCAGGACCTGTTTGATTATGGCAATATGTTTTGAATGTCATATGGCCTACGTTATTTGAATTGTTATCTCTATTAGCTAAATAAATTCGAATATATATATCAAGATTTACCTGTTATATTTGCGTGGTGTATACTCATCTCTTCTCTATACAATATTAATGAATTGGTTCGAAATTTCCGACTATTAGACCCTCCATAGAAAAAGTGTTCCATATTAATAATTCATAACAAATAACGGTTGTCAACATTAGTGTGTTGATTCATGACTTGCACCTGAGATTCTGTACACACAACGAGAATAAATGAAGTAGGTCTACAGAACGTTGACTTTTGCCGAATACGATATTAGTTATATGAAGGAAAGTGTATCATACTGGTAAGTAGGCGTTTCCTTGAGTACTCAAGCTCTCAAATCTGCAACACATGCGTGTATCCACGTAGGGTACCAACACCACCACCAACACCAGAACCACTGGCGACGTCTAAATGCGTGCATGAAGGACGAAAAAGATATGTGAAGTATATTATAAACTAAAATGCCCCAGGCGGTCTTGGCATCATACATGTCCTGACTCTGTGGCAAGAGGAAAGCAAAAAAAAATTGTCAAATGCATATATATATTGGTGTGGACGAGTAGTCTATCCAGAAGTTAATACTCTCGGCAGTAACGCTTTGAGGGAAACATACTGAACGTTATATTGGCACTTGATTTTTGTGCTCGTTCCTCATAAAATAAAACTTGAAGCAACACTAGCTGTTGTGTTACTCACTATGGGAGAGTGCTACGTTTCATGTAGCTCATCCAAGCTCCCACGACTATATCCTCCTCTTGCCCCACCAGCTATTTGCAATACTAATGTATCGATCATTTTCTCTTTTGTAAAATGCCATTGCCATATATATATAGATGTGTGTCTATACACAGAAACCCACCGATTTTGTCTGTTTGCTTGGGTAATAGTTCTAGGAAATAGGTACCACTGACTAGACTGGCCCAACGAGAGAAAGATCGACCACATGGTCTATGCTATGTCCCGAGTTCTCCTGACAACTTTTCATATTAGCCAATTGCTGGTCACAATACGAATTCAATTAAGCAAAAAAGTATTCATTTTATTTGATTTTGTTTCTAATTGTACAAGTACCAATATTCCCTTTGAAATGAGCACACATTTACTGGCTCTGAGAACAGTATGATATAGAGAGATGAGTAAAGTGGACAGGGTGATGATCATGACCTCTAATAATAGCTCCAAGCCAGAAGTCATCTCATGCCCTCCCTGTACCATATCTTGACCTCCTTCAGGTGACCGACCGCCTTGTTCAGAATCCCAGACGTAGCACGCCAGTCTAGGCCAAACCCTCAGATCAGGTAAGAATGGTATGTCACTGATTGGACACCTACTTCGCTAATCGGTTTCTTGGCCTAGGACTAGGCGTTTTGATGGGAATATAATGACATTTTGCGGTCTTAATGAAATTATAATGGCACTTTGCTGTTGAATTGAGGCGAGAGGATTTCCCTCTGTTTGATTGAAGGAACTCTCTCATATTTGGGCCTAGACTGGCCAGTAGTTTGGAGGGGCGTTTTAATAAGTCCTTTCTCCATGTAACATTTTCAGATTTTCCCAGTTCAAACCAGCCCCACCCTTCACAAATCGCATAGACCCTGCTTACATAAGATACGAAGCAACGACATGTATTGTTGGTGTGCACGACTTATTGTGGAGGGCAACAAAGGGAGGGGCAGCTGCACCCACACCGCGAAATGTGGTTATATAAAAAAATGTCCACAGCAGACACTGGACAGCTCTTTTGCAAGTTCGAGTTCAGTGCACTTTTTCAAACGTTTTCAACCGGTTTTGTGTCCGCTTTGAGTTTATAATATTAACGAAAACTACTTGCAAATGTATGTCGTCTCTTAAGAGTAATATTAATCTAAGGTCGTATTTGCATCCATTCGCGGTCGAATGCCAGTCGCTATCTGTTACAGCTCTTTTGTTTATTTTATTTGTTTATCTATTTATAACCTTCTCCACCAAATGCCTGGACTGTTAACTTCCTAGTAAAACAATGACTATAAACTGGCCTGTAACTCCCGATGGCTGGGCTCCGTGACAGGGCGAAAAGAAATTCAAGGCTGGCCAGCTGCTGCGAGCATCTGTCCGTCTGACAAGGACAGAGAGCATCACCTGTATTGTTATTGGGCTCCTGTCTTATTTGGACGCTGTATTTTGCTGCTAATTAAAGCCATGTGTGAGCAATAACAGGGAGGTAGGCAGAGGCACGCGATCCTCATTGCAGGACTCCCCATTGTTTACCCTTCCAGTCATTAATGAAGCCTCCAGTACATGCAGCGTGATCCCGGCCACTGGTAGGGTGGAGCCTACTGCCCCTGGGCCCCAGCTCTGCGTGTGACCTATTGCCACCCTCGGCTTGTACTTCTGGTGGCCTGCCGTCCGTCGGTGGTTCCATGCCATTGGATTTATTGGTCTGATTGCCCGGTTCCATCTATATTGTAGATTAATGAGAGCATTGCTCGTTGTTTAGAGGAATGGTGGCTGCCGAGGGGATCTTGTCTCATTGGGGAAACACTGCCTGATCTATTGTATTTGCCTGCCCTCTGGAGAAAATAAAATCGTGTATATTCAGCTGAATTGCTTTCCAGTCTAGGCTCAGAGCCCCTCAGATCAGATAGCAATGGTATGTCGGTGATTGAACGCCTACTGTGCTAATGCCTTTCCCGGCTCTGGAGTAGGCGTCCTAATGGGATTATAGTGGCATTTTGCCGTTTAGAGAGAGAGGCTGTCCCTCAGTTTGAGGGACTTTCTCAACAGTGTTAGTTGGATATATGAGACGCATTCTTGTTTATCGTTTTTGTTACTATAATTTAAACTACTTCTCCCTTTAACCTTGGAGTAATAATTAAATTTATATTACTACTAAGCTTTAACCTAACACTCCTAGTTTAGACATCTAGAAAAATAACTCAAATTTATTTTTGGCATAATGTATTTATAATCAAAATTTATTCCACCAGTACCAACTAGTCAGGAACTCGCTGGAACACCGCTGGAAGACCTGGAATTCACTTTCAGATGCGGGTCTCCTTTTTGTACACCTTGTATGAATAAAAAGTGCATTGAATTGAATTGAACTCTGAGCCTAGACCAATACCCTGAGCCCTCTCTTCGGTCAGTATAGGCCTAATAATGGTGTACTCATTAAACAGTCGATTTTAATATGGGAGACAGAGTCAGAGTCACCTTTTCTTTGAAAAGTATTCAGGTGTAAATGAACGAGGTTGGTCTTGGGCACTATGACTAACTATCCTCCTACACCTTTCCATTGACTTAATCTAGCCTTTGTACGCAGTCATATCATTTATCATTTTTGTGACAAAACGACTCCTCCCCCTGTGCTTCCTCACTGGTTGACCTACCTACTCCTCACTCCTCACGTGCTTGCACAATAGAGGATTTGCATTTACCATTGCGCATGTCTGTTACAGTGCATTCTGGGATGGATTCTGTTGAAATCAGACATTCAAATATTTGACAATATTTTATCGAAAATTGCAATGCTGTTTCACCAATATCACAGCTTGTATAACTCATCTATGAAAACCAAATGCATGATGGGAAAGATAGGGACTTCTGTTATGGAAACATGGATATTGACATTAGAGCACTAATGCTGAATCCCATGCTGAACATCATGGCATGATTTCTATAGATTTTAGACTACCATTAGTCCCATAATTCCATGCGAATTAAGATTCAAAATGGCGGCTATGAAAATCCCCTATACAGGCCCATGCACAATTCACACACATGCACAAGCGGCCCTGGGCAATTTACACTTACTGTGGATGATCATTTCATCTAAATTTGTACAGGTTTCAGTCTCTAGACCTTCCCTAAATAACCGGCCACGCTTGACAGTGCTTCCGGCTCTTGAAATTTGCCAGAAATAAGTTGCCTTCACCTATTCTGGTGAATCCAGGGGAAACAATTGCTGGTTTCATTTGCCTCATTGTCTGATGCATTATTATGTGCATCTAGGCCTAAACGCTATATAGTGAGTGACTTATAGTCTTTGGAAGACAACTTGATCCTTCTGTATATATATAATATATATGTTCTGAGGCCGAAGCAATTATCCAAGGCTAGCCTTGAAGTGTAACTGCCTGTGTATTATTCGGAAAGTGATCTTATTTCACGCTCCGTTACTTCCTTACTGTGGGGTGGTTTTAAAACTTTGTGCATCAACGTGACTTGGTTAGACTGTGCGGAAGAGTTACATGGGGATGTGGTAGTATATGCCATTAGTCCACGTTGAACTGGATATATTTCCTTGGCTGGAGTCCACGTTCTTTCGCTATCAAGGGGCGCGGGGGTGCACAGTTACAGACGTAGGGAAAAATGCTCCAACCTCTGAGCTAAAACTTAGTCTGTCAACGATGTAACCCTTTTGCCTGCTCCATTTATTCGTCAGTTGCTTAGTGATAATGTATTAGTAATCTGAAGGGAGCTATTCCTAATTCAGTTTTCTAAGGTGAGGATTATTAATTTCAAGTGTGTTTTACCGTGAGTGCAAAAGAGAAACAATCTTCCGAAATTAATCTTTGAATTAATTCAGTTTTCCTCCTGAACACACTCCCTAAGAAACTGACTAAATGGGGGCTTGTACAAGTGAGGACGGTCGTGATTCTAGTTTCTTTCCCTGCCACGTACCCACCAAATATTTTGATAAAAAATATTATTTTTTTGATATATAAAAATATGGTTTAATCCTGACCGTATGGGCCTTTCCCCCTAAAATAAGGAGAATTGATTATTCTGCCATTCAAATATATCGGTGGTAGTCTACTTTCGCAGCCTCTCAGGTCAGATACGAATTGTATGTCAGTGATTGGACGCCTATTTCGCTAATAGCTTCCCGGCCCTGGAATAGGCGTCTTGATAGGATCCTGATGACATTTCGCGGTTTGGAGCGAGAGGCTTCCCTCAATTTAAAGGGACTTGTTCAACTCTGAGCTTTAGCCTAAATATATGTAGATCTGAACCAGTGGATCATCATGGGTTGATCAAAGTGTACTACACTAACAGGAGCATTATTAAAGTACATCTTCATCAGAACCTGTTAACTAGCCAAACAAACGTTAGAGTCTGCGATAGTGAGAAACAATTGTCTTCCTTCCCAGAGGTTAAGAGGTGGTGTGGAGACTCACGTGCACTTAATTGTCATACTCTAGACTGTGTTTGCCTCTTGAGTGCTATGACAAATCCTGTACCATTTCCCGAGGTCATGCATTGATCTTATAGTCAGTCACACGAGGGGAATAACCTGATTGGCATGGATCCTGCCTCGGTGATGTATGGGATTAAAGTCCCTCCAGTCGAAACGTCTCTATTGCTTGGACTACTAGCACTGTTCAGTCTAGGCTCAAAGTTGGGAGAGTCCCTTCAATCTAAGGGAAAGTCTCTCGCTCCGAAATGCCATTATAATCCCATTAGGACCGCGAAATACCATTTGTCTAATCACTGACATGCCATTCTTAACTGATCTGAGAGGTTGTGAGCCTAGACTGTGTTGGCAGCAACATGTGGTGGAGAAAAAGACTTAGTGAAGACGAGATGAATGGAGGGAAACATACAAGTATAGTTGTCGTGTATATGTTACATAAATATATACACAAGTAGCGGCTTATCTTGTGCTTAGAACTTTCAGCTGGAGGAAATGATCTATATGCCTCCCCATGGGATATAGGCTTATCTATAGTTCTCATATTATAATGATTGCTAACTTGGTAGCACGAGTACAAGGCACTGGTGTAGTAGTACTGTACTACTTGCATACATCCTGCTGTGGTGCCTCAACACTCGATTGAAATAAGGATCTGATCCCAAATGTCAGCTGTACAGAACGGCGACGGTCCTTATAGCATGCTAGATTTTTGTTTTCCTGGACAAAAATGAAATATGGCTGAGAAAAAGAATAACAATATCACTTAGGCCATGTGTTTTGTTTGTGGCCCACCTACCAGGAATTTCGTTTGACCTCGGTGGTCGAGGACAACTGTTTTAATACAATGAGTGATTTTCTCGGACAGAGTTCTTCTTATCGTTGTAAAGCGAATTGAAAAACCCCCTCCTCTTGTTGATGTTCTTAAGATTTTGAGAAATTTCCGACGCCATAGATCCTGTCCGATCCTTTAAGTATGTCCAACCGATAAACATGATCCGGAAACAATGAATAAGTAGTTATACTAGGTAGATGTAGCATAAGGCACCTGACCTGTACAACCGTTGAAAAAAAATATGCATGGTACTGCACCATCTACAGATTCTATTTAACAATCCAATGAATAAGTAGTTGTCTTTATTTATACAAAAACAAAAACAAACATACTTGCTCGTGGGCTTTCTATATAATAAGTAGGAACGAGTATGACTATGTGTATTGGCCAATATTATCTGCCAGTTTGGTTCTGATTGTGATACTCTGGGGAGAATTTGAGACTATTTTTTCTCTTTGGGCAAACTGACTTTAATCAAATGAGGAAACGATCCTCATCCTTGCCTGAAGGGTTGAGAAGGAAGCATGCCTGGTTTCATGTGCTAACAGGTGTCTGTTGCGACTGGAGTGTTAGCGATATGAGAACCCTGTTGGCACAGATCCTGAGAATCCCTGACGCCCTCTATTATGACTTGTACCCTCTCGGCCCATAAACAAACCCTTCTTTCTACCCCAGCCCGGCGAACACCAACCTCGGGGGTCAACCCTCAGCTGGTTCCTCTGGGGATATGTAGGTTCCTTCCCAGTGTGATCCCCCTTGGCCATTCACATACATTCTCCAGCTCATTGAGTTTCTCTAGCTGGTACATTCTATTTGCTGAAGGAGCTTAGAGAGTGTCCCCAGGCCACACATGCATGATTGATATGATATGATATCACTTTCAGATATCATATATGATTTCATCCTGGTATGAGTGGTCTACATATAAGGCCCTGTCAAAGCACCGTTTACGTCAATGATTTGTACTTGTTTGGGGGATCCGTCTTTAATTGACAGCGTTATCAAAATTGATTAATGATGTGGATCGATAGTATGCACAAATTATTGTATGTGCGTTGGAAAGTTGTAGACTCATGGCACTACACTATCTTGTTGCTATGGACGTTGCTATTAGTATGAAGTGGGAACAATATTCTGACGGTTGCGTTGGTCCTTGTCTGCGACTAGACATTTTGAGGCCTGTTAGATCATTGTTACCATTTATTTCACCTTTGTTTCACATCTCCTAGCCGTCTTGTTTGTTGGATTTTGGAGCCTGAAATCGAATAAAAATACGAAAGTCTGTAATAAATGTATTTAGGATCTCAAGTCGGATATTACTTTTGGTCCAAATGTCAAATTCAGGCAGACAAGTCTCTTGTATCGGGAATAGTTGGCATTGTTCATTGCATTTGTATGGTAACAAGCCGGGGTTTATTTGATAGAAGGGAGTTGTTTCCTTTATTTTCATAATAATAGGAGGTAAATGGACTTGTTAATGTTCTGTTATTCCGACTGGCTCTTGTTGTATTCTTCTTTGGGTGTCTGTGCAGCAGTCACTGTACAACTGGTGCGATGTATATATTTGAGGCCCTGGGGAATGAACTACTACGGTATGTCTATTTAGAACGAATATCTGAGTGTATTACATTAGGAGTATGGGAGAGAGAAAAAAATCTTCTTTATGACTTCTTGAGTGTGCGTCAGTAGTATCTATCTAGAACTGAGTCATTAGAAAGCTCTCTGCTTGAATCACCTCGGGGCATTTGCTATTCTGTACACATTCAGGTTTGCCCCCGAATGACGAGTCAGGCTTTCAATCAGGTGTCTGGCAGAGCCTTGTTGTGGTGCTTGGTGGTGGAGAAGGTGGTGCTTGGTGGTGAAAGTGGTGCTTGGCTGGTGGTAGTGGTGCCTGTGCCTGTGGTGGTGGTGATGGTTCTCTTGTGATGAATGCTACCTGGATTAGTTAAACTCTACAAGGTCTTGTCCTGGTGTGGAGGTATCTATGTTAGAACACACATTACTGTTGTACTGCTTAACTAGTCCCCACTCATCTGCCCCTTGTGTCTGGAGTGTGGCTGTGTGCTGTACTTGTGGGGAATGCGGTTGAGTATCAGTCATGTTGTATTCAGGTCTGTGGTCTTGGATGACACCACAGGCAAGCCAAGCTGCAACACTTTTGAAACCTTTTATCATCTCGCCCTAGATAGGATGATCCAAAATAGGCCCAGTACTGGACTTCAAGTGCACTGATGTCACTTTTTAATTTCTGGTACACACTTTAATCATGCTATGTAATTAAAAATTGATATTTAATTAATAAATGTGCACTCACTGGTAACCGGATCATGATTTATGGTCATGAGAACCTTGATAAATTAATGCTAATTTATTTGATCGTAATTGTTGTAATTACAAGTTTAGAACTATGACGTTTGTTTACTTTGTTATCATAGTGCAGAGTTTGGCTTACAATAATATTAGCAAGTACAGAAATCAGAATAATTAGTCTGAGCTTCTCTCAATAGATTTACATGGATTGTGGGAAGGTATTGTAGACTTGTTCAGTCTAGGCTCAGAGCCTATCAGATGAGATTATTTTTTTATTTAGTATTTTTATACAGCAAATTTACATAAGATCAGATACATGCTGATGACTTTCCCGGCCCTGGGGTAGGTCCACCACTAACGCCCAGTGGGATTCTAATCCCTCAGTTTGGAGGGATCTGATGGTAGGCTCTGAGCCTAGACCGTGTTTGGGAGTAGAATACATTTTATGATAGACCTAACCAGGCCACGTGTATTTTCGCCATGGGTCATGTACGCTACATGTCCTCAAGCCTTGACTTGGCCTCTCTGATGTTCATGACACGGTGCTCAAACTTACACTCTAAGTCTAAAACTGTACATGCCTATAATATAGGTGGCGTTGGTCCCTCCCCAACCTATTCAAACACCATTTGATGGAACAGAACAAATGTGCAGCTTGAACATAGGCGTTTTCTGGTGTAGGATATCATTTATGATTGATATGAACTAATATTCTAAAGGCCCATTTTTCCCTTCGCGAGCACTTGGCTATTTTTGTCACTGCCCATTACAAAGGTTAGGGTTGGCTTGAAATATGGTTCCTCCCCAGAAAAATATTCTGGTCGTATCGAAGAGCGGGGAACAGTCGGTTCTGGTCCGTTGTTCCAGTGGATGTGATCGGATTACAGCCAGTCCATTATAAGCTGGCTTCCGTTAGCGCAAAAGTTATGAACATGAAAATTGCCTCCGATAACATCTTGCAGGGGTGTCATCCGAAGCCGGCTAATATTGTTTGAATGGTGGAGCGTATATGCGTATGGATCTATAAGTGTTGAATTGCTGGTGGAGAGACTTGAGTGACTACATTAGCCGGTACCTCAGTGTGTGGTGGGCGTGTCTCTGTTTGTCTATTCTCTTCCTCTCCTATCTCGAGGCTATCAGTAGAGAGAAATCGTGCCTCCACATTCCAATACATGTACTTGTGCTTGAAGTGTTTTTGTGATTTTAGGTATACCTTCTTTTGAATGTACAGGTTTTATTTTATAGCATGCATTTTTATTTTGTATTGTGAAGTGAACTACTGGGAATAGATAATCATAATTGGTTTAAAGCACCAGATGACATGATTTCCTGCGTGTGTTGAGGCCGATTTAAAAAAAAGCACACATAATGAATTTATTGCACCAATCCACTGGCTCTTTATTGTTCCACTCATATCTGATACAGTATAGATGCTGCAAATTGGCTTCTATATATCATGTAGAAACATGCATTTTGCTGGGTTGGCCGGCCCTGCGGATACATCCTATATGGCAGGCCACGTGGAATGTGTATTATATGATGGTGCATGATCTTGGTGTGTGAAACACACTTTTGTGGTTGGAGGAAGAATGGGTTGGGAAATGTTGCCAAGTGCAGGGTCACACTTCCCTCCATTTGAACATGTTGGTCAGTTTGCCTCCGTATGAGACAATTGGCCTCGGTTGTGCCACAATGCCAATAAATTGTGTACGCCTTCTCCAATGGCGGCGATAAGATAACATATATTGATTACTGGTGGTGCTATCAACCTGCATGGTACACATACTCGGGGGTCTGTGCACCGCCCAGGGAGATGTCACTGGTATATTTACCCAGAATTGGTATTTCTGTAAGAGGTCCGAAGCCCCTTTTATGTGTATCATTCGTTTTTCTATTAATCCGTGTCATAATAAATGGCTGTACCAGAGAGAACGGGTTATGAGAGCTGTTTGGGGTATTGCTATTCTGAATTAAAATATTTATCCAGAATTTGGTATTTCTCTAAGAAGTCTGGAACCCCTTTTATATGTATCACTCGTTTTTCTATAAATTCGTGTCATAACAAATGGATGTCTCGATAGGCCCAATTCTGGGAGCTGTTTGGGGAATTGCTATTCTGAATTAAAATATTTACCCAGAATTTGGCATTTCTTTAAGAACTTTGAAGCCCCTTTTATGTGTATAATTCGCTTTTCTATAAATCCATGACATATAATAAATGTCTGTCTTGAACTTGAAGACGTGAGAGCTGTTTGAGGAATTGCTATTCCGAATTAAACTAATCGATGGCAAAAGCAATCGAGTAGATTGGCTAAGCCTTTGGGAGTGTGAAGATTGGATGTGAATGCCTTGCTGATCAAGCAGCTCTGGCTTCTCTGAGGAGGAGCCGATTTGTAGTTGGTATTGATTCAAAGTGGCGATTTGCCCTTGTAGGGAGAAGAGAACGCTGTTCGGGACAGGAGAGAGGAGGAGGAACCCTGTGCATCATTCATTGTTCTCCGCTCTTCTGCAAGCTCGGCGCATGAACGCATAAATGACAACAATCGCATTGTCTCCCGCTGGCTGGAGAGAAGGCAGACTGACCACTTTTGTTGTCTGCCTCTGCGGGGGCTATTTTTAGAAAGCTCTACCTCGGTGATGAGCTGGAAATAGCTGACGTGAGCTTCTCCTTCTCTTCCTTCTTCTCCCCCTCCTCTCCTGCCCGGCCGGCCTCCCCTGATGGGCCAACAGCTTCTGGGTGCCTCGTTGGGCAAGATTATGGGCACTGCTTACTGAGAGAGTAAGCGAGCGAGTTCACCATTTGTAATCAAATAGTTCCTCCGCTGGTTTGGTCTCTGATTGATCCCACCAGCTCCACCTGTGTATATTCTTAGCATTTTTGAACTTGCCAAACTATAAAGCAAAGAAAAACTAATAATTTCCCATTGGCTATATTACCCGTTCGTCTGAGGATGAGTAGTACATAAATTGACACACTTATTTTTAAAAAAGAAACAGAAAAGAAAAAAAAGGACTCGGTCTATAAGAAGGTACACGGGGAGTTACTCATTCGGAGATTGATTGACAAGTGACTTGAAAGTTTAACAAGGAGTACGCTGTGCTTTACTCGTCACCCCGCTGGTTTAAACTCACATAATCACACCTCACTCACTCACGCACACCCATCGCAGCCTAAACAAACTCGGCATAACTTGGCGATTAAAAATAGGCCGTCAATATACAATTATGATATCGGGCGCTCCCCCTCTTGATTCGGGCAAATGTTTTTGAAACAGCCGCCCCGGCGTTCGCACCTGAGAGATGTATATTTATCTCCATGACCTATATGCAGCAGTAGGTTATACCTGCGAGCTTGCTTCTAATATTTGGCTCGGTGAAGGGATACTCAGTGCCTTACTCACTCCTCGACTTTTATCCTCCCATGTGGGCCTCTCCCACACCCACACCATCAGTTATTTAGTCTGCTTGCCCTGCCTCTCTACATGTATATCCCGTCATCAGCATCAGACTTTTTCACCCCCAAGGTCTACATATCCACCCATGCTTTACCCCCCCCCCCCTCCCCCCCCCCGACTCTCACCCCTCACCCCCTGTCTCTCAGACGCAGTGGTAATATTATTATGGACCCATTACCAATCCTCTATATTTGCTAATGTAAAATAGCTGATAATGACTGGCAGTTACAGAAAATATGTTATTAAATGATTAGTGACCTCATTGAGGGGATGATGGTGCAATGTTTGGTGTATAATCCAAAGGCAAAGCCGAGGGAATATACACAAACAGTGCACAAGCAGGCCCTCAATTTAAATAGGTTTAAATATTGATCATTTTAGTCTCTGCCCATGGTTGTTATATAGCCTCTGGACTGTTCAAGGCACTGACTAAATAGATCCAGGCTGACTTCAGTCTCCAGAGAACGAGTTGGAGTAAGACATACCTACACCATGGTTCGCTCTAATGATATATGAACTGTTTCAATTAATGTCATATCATAAAATGTACTCAAGTGCAGTCTGGATGATGAACTTAGTTCTGCAGGAATTGTTTTTGCATCGAGACAATCAGTCATCATTAGGTGGATATTATCATAGTGGTAAACTATCTCTGAATTGGTTTGGACAAAAAATAAAAGTCGATACTGCCGCCCTGTTTGCTGTGTACTTGGACTATCTTGGGCTGTCTGTTCAATATTTTCTTAAGCTGTTTTTTTTTACTGATTCTGCTGCTGAAGCCACCCAGTTCACGGGGAAGGCCTCGTTCCCCTCGTTATATGCAGAATCTTTTCTAACTCTGATAGTTGTTAGGATTTGCCAGATTTGATTTAGTAAACATCGAGTCACTTATAATAAACTCGTCACTGTATATTGGCCTACGCCCCCGATACGCCCCGTATACCTTTTCTTACACGGTTATCTACTTCTGTCTCAGAATCCAAGGTTATTTTTTTTTATCGAAATTAAACGTAAGAGAATGTTCGTCCCCCCCCCTCCCCGCCCCTTCTTTGTGGATGGAAATCCGATATTAGTTAGATATCAGATCAAAAAGGACATGGAAGCAAAAATACTGATGTTAGGGTATTTAAAAGTAGTGGGAGTGAGTGAGTGGGTGGAGTGTGTCTAAACACCTTAAAAACAACACACATTCACATTGGGACTGGGTATTTATGTTTTGTTTTTATTTCCTGTGTTTAGCGAAGGATCGTATTACACACAGCGAAGGTCAACAAATATATAAATCGCCCCAACGCACGGCCCTCAGACCTCTGATAAGAAAATGGACATATAAGAGATACAGAAACCTTTTTACTCAGAGGTCGCGTGGCTAACACTTATCACAAATGTTGAATTAAGCTTTTTTTTACGCGGCGGAGAATTGTTGTGTTGATTCACCCTGGCAAGACACGAATTGTTCTTCTTGTAGAAAGTTGTGAACACTGATACGAAGAAAAATAACGATAAAGATTTCTAGATACAGTGTATCCCATAAATCTGCATTTCTATTTGAAACATGAGGTGTCGGTTGTTGGGTGTGAAATTGACCTTCTTGACATAACATTCTACAAGGCTTCGGAATTGATCATAACAATCTGGTACTTATTTGTTTCACTGGATCAGAAAGGGATGTGTTAATTCTACCCCAAGGCAAGATGCCATTCCCACTCCATGTTGTGTTTAAAGTCAACCTGTCTTTCTCAATGTCACATTCAGCTCTGAGCAGTGATTTTACTCCCGGCCACCCTCCAAAGAAACCTGATTTTCTAGGCCCAAAGATGAGAGAGTCCCTGCAAACGGAGGGAAAGCCTCTCGCCTCGAACCGCAAAGTGCCATTGTACTTCCATTAAGACCGCAAAAAAATGTTATTAATATAAGCCCATTAGAACGCCTAGTCCTAGGCCAGGATACCGATAGCATCCAATTACTGACATACCATTCTTACTTGATCTGAGGGTTTGGGTCTAGACAGCAGCTAGAGGGTCTCTCTAAAATTATACGTATCGTTGGTATCGTGCCACTTTCCCCTTGTGCTTTAGATTTACACGTTGACAAAAAATGATACTGCCATGTTTTTTTTCTATAGCATATGATCTTGTGTCAGTGATATGATTTTTGTTCTGAATGTAATCCCGACTTAACAATGTTATTTCCCCCCTTTTTTAAGATGTGTCCATAGGCACCTAGGCTAGAGAGGTATTGGCATTCTATATATTAAGGTTATTCAGTGGTGAAAGATGGACATTGACACCGTGTGTTTATTGGTGTAGAATATAGGTTTACAACTTCACAAAGTGCTGATGCAGGTTCTAGGTGTCTGCTGAGCTCCCACTTGTCCCTACCCCAACGTCTCCGTTCCATAGGCGAGAAAGCTTTCTTTTTGGCTCGGGCGTTTGACCTGATCCGAGTCCAAACTCAACAGTGCCTTGCTTGTATGTCAAAATAGTTCCTTGCACTTGGTATCACCATTGGTTGGAAATAATAGTCAAAAGTCAATTGTCTTTTCAGCGTGTATAATATTATGGGTAATGCGGTTCATTTTTATCTGAAGAACCATTTGATTTGATTTAATTTAAGAGCGGAGGTGTTTATTACTTCTTACCGCCCACATTTCCCCTTCCATCTAATTTACAAATAAAAAAATATATTATACTATTTATCATATATGCGCAGTTAAAGCATCGTCGACAGAAACCTGATTCATTTGGATTACTTCTATTAAAATTGTCAGTCAGTCAAAAAAATCATAGCTTATTTGAATGACCCCTGGGCCTGCCCGTGAAAACATTGTCTATCTACTTAATGTTGCAGTTGGCATGTTAAATGTATTACATTAGAGTGGCTACTTTTTGTAAGAACTTGTTATGTATTCCTTAACGTGCCTATTTACCATTCATCTACATTCCTGCTTCTTTTATCCTCTCAGACTGGCCGTGTTGACCGCGATTCCCCGCTAGTTGCTGGACACAAGGCGGCCGTTCTCGACATCCAATGGTGTCCCCATAATGACGATGTCATCGCCAGCGCCTCGGAGGATTGTGTCGTCAAAGTATGGCAGATCCCTGAGGGTGGACTCACCAAGAATTTGGACGAGTCTGTGGTCGACCTTCTTGGACATCAGCGGAGGGTAGGCCTTGTGCAGTGGCATCCCTCTGCCCTCAATATCTTGCTCAGTGCAGGTGAGTCAGTTTGTGTCGTGTGGCTGGATGTATTAGAGTTTTTGAAGGGGCCAAGCCTTTGGAAAAAATTGTTTTGACGTTGTGTAGAATTAGATTAGTAAGTAACCCCATTTTCTGCTTTCTGTCTGGTCTGCCTGTCTGTCCAGGTTTCTTTTTCTCTC
This sequence comes from Sthenelais limicola, assembly GCA_942159475.1. NCBI lineage: Eukaryota > Metazoa > Annelida > Polychaeta > Phyllodocida > Sigalionidae > Sthenelais > Sthenelais limicola. The sequence goes on from OW804098.1 coordinate 37,152,294, forward strand.
TCTCCCTTCCTCTCTCTCTCTCCCTTCCTTCCTCCCTTCTTTCCTTCCTTCCTTCCTTCCTTCCTTCCTTAATTCCTTTCTCTTCTCTCTCCCTTCCTCTCTCTCCCTTCCTCTCTCTCCCTTCCTTCCTTCCTTCCTCCCTTCTTTCCTTCCTTCCTGCCTTCCTTCCTTCTTTCCATCCTTCCTAGGTGCTTTCTTTCTGTCTCTGTCTCTCTCCCTATCTACTCTTCTCCTAATCTAATACTAGAATACAGATATATTCAGTATCGCAGTATATTGAGTAATCCCTAATGTTAGTACTGATAGTAGTTCGCACATATAATAGATTTTGATTTAGCCGTGCCTTAATCCATCATACAATTTTATCCAGCCATAAAGAGGATATCAGCCCTTGCTCCTACTACACCTCCCACATGCTTTATTTGTATTATCATAAACAAGAGCTTTTTAACCAAACCTCTCGTCTCCCCATACACATGTCCCCCTGTGCTTTACGAGTCTACGTCTGACTTCAGTCCACCAGGTAGCTGCCAGTATTGTTCTGTGACCAGATGGGGTAAACATCATCCTCAGCCATGTGGTTGATGACTTTATTTTATAGAAATTTTTATTAAGATTATACTATTTCGTGTTGACAATGTCATGATATTCTCAAATATTCAAATACATTTTTAGGGATAATTTCATGGCCACGATCATAAGTGTTTACCCGCATCAAAATCAAATTACGTTACGTATGACCAACTGTTTCAAACTCGTTGGTATGACCTAGGTGATAATGGTGATAAAGCGAGATTGATACATAGGATAGGGAACTTATGAGCATACATAGAAATAATTCACATAGTTAATGCAAACGTCCCACTCTAAATTAGCAGACTTGTAAAGCATAGATTTTCACTCATCTCATTTTTGATAATAGTAGTTCCCATGGGGCCATTAACAGCTGCTTACTTTTGAAGGGAACTCGCATACAGTTTTGATCGAACAATGTTCTATTTTCGTCTTGTGATTTGTGGGTCCCACAAGTGATATACTATATATATATATATGTCGCCCCTTTGGAACCTACACACTTTGAGCCAGGAAGCTTCACTGATAAATTCTTTCAATTCAATCAAAATATTCTTTAGTGGACACTGGTTTTGGTTTTGACAAAAGGCTAGAGAGCATCTGTATCACAGGTCTTCCAGTTCGGGCCCTAGAGGCATGTATGAGTGCATTTTATTAACAGATGCATAATGTTTAGTGCCGTATGGGGTAATAGGTGTTATCAGTCTACACTATGCTGTATGGATTTGATGGTCCTATTTAACAGACATAATGATGTGGCGAGCACTATTTGCTTGTGGTGGGCGGTGTGTGCCAGCGCAAATATGTGAGAGATAAGAAGAGTCATGCGATTTGATAAAGAGACCTGACCTGGACATGGACCTGGACATAGGGTGTTACTATTCTGATGCTGCTCATATGTACATTATCATGGCACATCGTTACATTTCATCGTTACTATGTAATCCATGCACTTATCCTCAACATCCTCCACTGCAGAGTCGGGGAGCCCTTAATTAGTCAAAGAGGATCTATGTGCAGAAATAAGTTATTAATAAATTGAACATCAGATGTATTCAATCAACTTCCCTGGCGTATAGATTAACAAAACTTGCCACAGATGAATTATTTGTTCTATTCTGATTGGAAGCGTAAATATTTGGCCAATGCCATGTACCTGGAGATATTCACTAGTTCACAGTGTCTGCTATAGATTAGAACGCCCCTATAATATTATTGAATTGAATAAATGTTTACTAGTATATTGAATCATTTGATTATGTTCCCGGGTACAGTTCTCTTATAAGATTAAACAATTTTCGTTTGTATCCCTTACTCACGTTCACAGATCTGAATATATAAACCCGCATATTTTTGTAATACAATAATATTTAATAAATTTATCTACCAGTGTATTATTGCTATCCCATAAAGTTAAGTGTTGATACCCCGATCCTCAGTTGTACCATTGGTTAAATTGTATCCTAGGCTTGTACTGATGAAACTAACGGATAAATACCCTGGACAGGAACAAAATTGAACCCAGACATTGAGTGGGTTTACGTTGGATCCGGAGCGTCTACTTTGAAACATGAGCAGCGGACGCTAGTGCTGCCTTCTGTCGGAAATTCCCGTACTCACACAATACATAATCACACTTGTTGCACTCCCACATCCCAGGCGAACAATTTAGCTCTAGTTTATAAAAAAAAACCCCATAAATTCATGTTTATGGGCTCTTACTTAAATAAAACGCAGTCAACCCAATAAAACGCACAAGGACGGTTCTTGCTTGAGATAGGCAGTGTGGTTTCCACCCTTTATTAAATTGACAAAAGAAAGGAAAAAAGAACATCTTGTCTTGGTACTTCTAAGTCTAGTAAATGGGTGGCAGTCCGGTTAATCTATTTCCCTATTGGGGGAGTAACTGGTGATTTTATGTATATAATATAGATGTAGTAAAGTATGAGGATGAACCGAAAACTGTTGGTACTTGTTGGGTTTTATTTTAGCAAGTGATGTACAAATCCGGCGTGCATTCGAACATAACCTCAGTTCTTCATCAGACATTCATATATAGATCCAATATAATGACTTGATGAACTGACTTTAAAATTTTTCACTTTCAGGTTCGGACAACAAAATATTCATCTGGAATGTGGGCACGGGAGAGCCTCTGGTGGAGATAGCTTGCTTTACAGACCAACCCTTCTCAGCCTGTTGGAACTTAGAGGGTTCTAGGATAGTAACAACATGCAAAGACAGGAAACTCAGAATTATCGACCCACGAACGGGTAACATTATAAAGGTATGTGTTAGGTGCTCGTGTTGCTATTGTTTGTCAGCGCATTTATGATCTCTTGATTTCATTTAATCTCATTTGACCCAATCAAAGACTTTCCTATAAATGTGAGCATGCTGCATAACCTCTAAAGCCAATGGCCCCAGGAAAAGGGTTGCCTTTCTGTCTCGTTTCTCTGTCTCTCTCCCTTCTTATCTATCTCTTTTTCCTGGGTATGAGCATAAACTGCCTCCCTCTCATCTCTCCCGCCCTTGATAAAACACTCTTAAATGTGTTGATGAGGGCGTAAAGCAACCAATCTCACTCACTCACCCAGGAAAAGGGTTGCCTGACCCCTTGAAGCCACTCTTTAAGTTAGCCTGGTTTAAATTATACTAATAATCAAAAAAGAACAAAAGTAATCACTTTATGTGTTAAATACAGTCTTATGAGTAGCCTTTCGTTTGAAGCTATCCGTCAACAGTTCTGTCTTGGAAACATCATCAAAATATATGAAATGTAGAAATATTTTACTTCGCTAAAGTCACTATGCCCTTTAATCTTTCACAGGAATCCCGAGGACATGAAGGAGCAAAACCCACTCAAGCTATCTATCTTAAAGATGGAAAGATTTTCACCACAGGATTCTCAAGGATGAGTGAAAGACAGTATGCCCTCTGGGACGGGGTGAGTTGTATTTGCAATTTGATGTCACCTCTTAAAAGTACATAGATGATAAATGACACAGCAAGAGTTATTTTCTTGCTCAATGTATTGTTTTTACGCTCGCAACTGTTGGGGATCGCGATAATTCTGTTCACTAAATATCCCTTATTTTTATTTTTACAGAATCTAAAGAACATAGTCATTAATGAGATCGACTCCAGTAACGGAGTTATTTTCCCCATCTATGATGGCGATACTAATATGGTCTACCTCTGTGGTAAGGTAAGTGTACTCGTCTGGTTTCTGTTTCTCTGGCCTGATCTTTCATTTCTGTTGCTACTATGAATTTCCGTTGTTATGAATGCCCACTCTTTTTTAAATGTTCTCAAGCAACGCCTATATAATAGACCGAATGACTCATTTTGTTGTAATTTTCTCCGCAGGGTGACAGTGTCATTCGCTACTTTGAAATCACAGACGAATCTCCATATGTACATTATCTGAATCAATATGGGTCTTCAGAGCCTCAACGTGGGGTTGGTGTCATGCCCAAGCGTGGTTTAAATGTCAATACCTGTGAAATCACAAGGTAAACTCTTGAATACAATTTGAATATTAGAAATGTGGTATTACAATAATCTTGTATCTTTTGTTTTAGACGAGGCTAGTCTCGACCAATGTAATAAGCTTAAATTATGTATTTGTTAAATCGGAAATTTTACAGTGCTTAAAGGACATGATTGTCTGGTTATGTTTTTTTCGATATTTTTCATAAGTAAGCATTTGAAAGTTTTACTAGATGGGAATAATAATGTAACTTATCATTTTTCAGGTTCTATAAGTTACTTACTAAGGGTTTTGTGGAGGTTATCCCAATGACTGTACCAAGAAAGGTAAGATTTTGTTATATTTCCTATAACAGTATAATTCATACAAATAGCTTAATTTTTTTCTGAGCAGGTAATGAAATTATCCACCCTGAGAATAGGTATCAATAATTAGGAATCGCATTGAGATGTTGCTCATTTCTAATAGTAAGTAATTATGTATACATTAAGAGACTTCTCTTTAAACTGCTGGTCTGAAGAGAGGAAATCCAGATTCTAGTACCATCAGAATGTTGTTCTAAATAATGATAAAACAAATTCTCTATTCCAGTCTGAACTTTTCCAAGATGATATCTATCCTGATGCACCCTCTGACATTCCTGCAATCACAGCTGAGGAATGGTTTGCTGGCCGCAATGCGGAACCTGTTTTGGTAAGTGTTTGGAAAGAGTGGATAGAGAACTGTAAACACCAACAACAACTGCAGGGTTTACACTACAATACATTTGTGTCTCTTGAACATATTTCATTCTAATTTCAATTACATCATTCCTGTTAGATAACATAATTATTTCCTGTAAGATATATTTACTTATGCGTGTTCATATAATAATAAATGTCTTACTCTCAAAATATCGATCTGTATCTGAAAAAAATACTCGATGTACCTTGAGTTGTGAAAAAATGTAATAAATGATATTTTTTCTTTTGCAGTTCTCCATGAAGGACAACTACGAGCCCCCGTCAGGCTCTGCGGCGGCCATAAGCATGGCTGCCGTGAAGAAACCCAATGTTCTTGCCAAGGCAACTGCTCGGTCCCAGACACAAGCACAATCTCGCCCCAATGCTAGCCCGGCGCCAGCTCCGGCTGCTGCTCCTGCGCCTTCCACACCTGCCTCGAGGCCCGTGTCCGCCAACATGACCTCCTCTACGCCTGCAGTTCAAGTGGAGAAGGCGCCTCCAGCATCAGCCGCAGCCGCCCCTGCCCTCCCACCGGTATGACCATTCATAAGTACCAACACTCTCCCACCCACCCACACCACTTCTTTTGTATCAAATCTCATTTCCTTCATCTAGACGATCGAAGCTCCTCAAGTGAGCACTAGACAAGATCTGGCATAATCTGTAAAGTACTTCTATTAGGATGGCATTTTTTTTCTAGCGCTTTCAGAAGATAATTAGACAAGAACTGTACATGTGTGTGTACGAGTACATATATATACTATATATAAACATCATACGATAGGTTCACTCCCGTATTGCACTCACATCACCCACCCAAGTTCTGTGTAAGGATAGTAAGAAACCATGTTATGGCTTAACTCTTCTCACAAAGACAGTTAGAACCGCATGAACTCTCACGGAACTCCATTGCTTTTTCTCTCATTGCAAGTAATAACGTAGGAGACAGTGCTATATGCTTTGCCACACAACACGTGTACGAAATTAAAAAAAAAGAAAAATGAAACGCTGAAAACCTAAGAGGCGGGTAATCTCATGTGTCACTAATCGTTCTTTCTGTAGGGGGTCGATATCCAGAATATTTTGGATGACATTCGCAAACTGAAAATCATCGTCAAAGGACACGAGCGGAGGATAAAGACACTCGAAGAAAAGATTTCATTCTACGAAACCGGGAGTGACAGCCACATATAAAATGTATCTATTGATGGTTCATTCCACTTCTTTTCTGACCCCGTAGTGATGCTTGGATGGAGAACACACCCGACCAAGCCTTGTATGATTCTAAACCTTCTGGCGCACGATAGCGAGGAGCTTGCTACTAACCTGAAATAACCCTTTTTTCTGTTTGATTCTACGAAACAATTGAAACAACAGACATCTCATTTTTTCGTGTGTTTTATCTCCCATTAACCTCCCTTAAATACATGCAGGTCCGGTGAGCAGCAAATAGAAACTTGAAAAAAAATGTTGTTTTTATCAAGTCCCTGGTATGTTCTGAGTAGTCTGGGATAGCTCGACTTTCCTAAGCTTCCGAAGAAAAGGACCTATTACCTTTAAAGCTACAAAAACTTCTTGCCACCTTTGGTGTATTTCATACTTACTTTGTTTGACTTAGTTGGTTTTGCACCAGAGCGCTTTAAATTGCCCTAGGCGATTCCATGTGTAGCATCTTTTCTTTGCATTCGTTAGTTTTCGAACCATTCCATTTTCGCCGCTATTCGATTATAAGAGCTATCTGTATTCATCCCTACACCTGCACTTCTTTTCGAGTTCTTTTCTCTTTGATTTTCGTCTTTTTTCGTTCGGCGCCAGGGACTTAAAAAAGCACAAGTTTCTGCTGTACAGAACACCGCTATCCCGGCCTGCTCAAATACCAGCGACAAACATGAATGATTGTATATTCGATTTCGCACTGACACCCATTCCATACCATTGACGAAAATGTCCCAAAAGCACGTTATGAAGCATGTAACCGCGTCTGTGAGTAATAATTAGATTGAAACGGAATCCCATCAAAGAAAAAGACATTTTGAATCGATGTAGGGAACCACATAATTAAATGATTATTTGAAAATTATTTTTGGTTCAGAATCAGATGGAGAGGTTGTGTTTTCCATCCATATTCATACCTATAATCCCGCTCTACCACACTAGCTAAACTAATTTGGATTCTAATTTTGACGTTTGAGTTTTTGAATTGGAAACTGTACAAATGTTTTATGAACTGACTCGTGTGTTTACCCTTGCTACGTGCATGCATCTCTGTAGAATCAGCGACTGAGCTATTGTAGGAAAACGAAGCACTGCACTGGCTTGTTGATGCTTAGGCTTTTTATAATATTTTGCCAATATTTGAAATCGTTAATTTGTCAAATATTGTTTGTTCAGTTTAATCAGCCAGGTAACCATTGAAATATGCAAGCAAGTGTGCAAGGCATTCACACTCCCCAATAAAACTAAACTGAATCATGTATTCTGTATTCGCTGATTCTATTACTGATAAGATTGTTCTAAATGAGATTCGATTATCATACCATGACAAGTGGAAAAGTTGTCTATGGATTTAACAACTTATGGATGAATAAGTTAGTAGACCGTACTAACAATCTCAAAAATGAATTACTGGAGGTTTGACACCCTTGGCGATCTATTTATGATTTATAAGTTGAGAGATATATAATATCAAATAAAAATTTCGAAAAATCCAATATTCGTATCAAGGTTTTTGTCCTCCTGACATTTTATAGGGGTCTCTATTTGATTTATCGCCGCAGGTAAGGTGTCATAAACATAATATCTGTTTATGACTGATTAATTAGAGCATGTTCGTGGTAGTAGTAACCCATAGAGAAAAAAACATTCATCATTTTACCTCCTCTTTTCCAACCCCGAAATGAAAGAGTATTGCTTTAATTATGAAGTGTAAAACTGGGTGTGATCTGTTTCAGGGCTTCGATATTGGGGAGTTACTGGAAGACATGAAGAGCTTGAAAGACACAGTGCGTAAGCAGGAGAAGCGAATCAAGGAACTGGAGGACAAGCTGAACCAACTGGAGGAAGAGGCGGAGAAGGAAGCAGTGATGTTGATGGAGGACCCTGAACACGACGGACAGTTTATCTAACGCGGTGGACAGTCACTCAAGCAGCCAGGCCACTCATTGATGGCACACCAACGGACATCCGAATTCGCTCAATGGTGCTGGCGGCTCCACTCAGTAATAATAGTAATAATAATACCAAATTGTCATCATTTCATCACGATAAATGCGCATTGATATCTTCAGAACTTAATTTGGTGCCAGTATGCTGTATTAGTATAAAGATGCTGATTTATTATGCTGAAGTGGATGTATATCTTGATGGTGTTTTAGCAGAATTATGTGAAGAATTGGTACGAGACTTATATAGTTTATTGTGGAGGAGATGTGCTAATCGTTATTTGTATTCTTTTACCGTGTATATTCAAGTTAAGCGACTTTATAATCCCAAGTTAAGCGTCTTCGATGATGGAACTACTCTACAATATTGCAATTTATAACCCCCAGAAAAGAATTGATGATTATGCAGACATTGTGATTTGTTAATCGGACGGAAAGATTTTGTATTTCACTGCCAAATCAGCGGCAGCTCCTGTAAGGGTACCCCCGCTAGAAAAGACAGATATACCCAAAGTCCCACATGTACTAGTATAGAAAGGTCCTCCGCAAAAAAAAACTGGTTCTGATGAAGAATTTGAAAAAAGTGTTGTGTCACAAAAAAAACGCTGATTCATTAAAGAAGGTTTTGTTCGTAAAGTGTACCGGTTAAGAATATATACCAGGTGATTTGTCAACATTAAAAGGGTTGTTGGTCATTCCGATGTCAAGTGCTTCCTCCAGTTGGATAAAATGATACCATCTCTCTGGGTCCAAGATAAAAGGCAAAGACGCTAATTTTTTCTAAGAAAAAGAAACCCGTAAAGATTCTCCTGATCACGGACAGGCTGACAATAATGTGATTGTATGAACGCAGACATTCCGGCTCGTTTGTAGTGTTTCTGGATCTGAGCCAAACACACATGCAGGTGAAATAGTGATTTTCTTCGTTGGTTGTAAAGTTGTGACCTGTGGTAACAGACAAAAAACTACTCCTGTATTGCGACGTCATGTGCCGAAGGGCTCTCTTTTCACACTACACCTCCCTTCCTTTCTGTGTTGGATACTATCACTGAGCTGTGCTGTCTGTTGGTTCGGCAGTGCCATGGCCCTGCACGTGCGTCGCCCGTGCGTGGACATTGCACTGCCCGTGTATACCATGTCATAAACCAGGCCTCAGTGTTTTTAAACGCTGAGGCTCGAGGTGCTCCCATTCAAGACTTGCTATCGTTCACAGCGATGGACCTCTCTCGTGGCAAAGCTCATAGATGATTATGTTTCGTTATATTTAGTTGGTTTTTTTTATGAGAGGGGGGACTTGCTCATTATGTGATGAAACAAACCTCCATGAGGGTTAGTCGTCGGCACACCACTTGTACAGGATGCAATTATTTTCTATTTCTCATTTCTTGTATGTCTTCCGTTTAATATATTTTTTTATTTTCTCTGGGGCTGGGGGTGGGGACGTCATAAAGGAAAATATCGCTATCATCTGTGTTCTGACCTCAGTGGGTTCCTCCCGATGGTGTCTGAACTTTAGTTTGTATAGTATAATGTCATATACGATATATAGCCTCCACTGATGCTATGTTAGAATTACTTTTTCCAGTATAGGGATGTTTTTTCACAAGATGCCTTTTATTAGATTTTCCGGTAATTAAACGATCAATCATCTAAATGGCATGTTCACCCATCTTCTACTAATGGTATCTTTCCCATACCTGACAAATTGTCAATGCGTGCGGTCGGTGCAAGCTGGGAAATTAATATATAAATAATATATATATGGACTGAATGTTAGCTAAATGTGTATGTAGTACGGGCAGGGCTGGGTAGTTCAAAGGTTTTCATGTACTCGAACCTGTAAACCTACGGCCACTTGGTTGTGCAACTTTGACCATTAACTTTCATTGTTATCATGATAGGTAAACATTCCCATCTTTCGGGGAAAGCAACTTGGTCTATCGGGCACGACTGTCTTACCATGTCCTTGCAATCTTCTAACCTCCTTTTCTCTTTCATGTCGATTGTTGTGTAAAATTTACTTGTGGTTACAGTGATGAAAATGATGGTATGATATTGTGTAGACAATTTATAGTACAAGGACGTGTTTAAGTATCGTAGGTCAGGGCACTATTTTGTACATATTCTAGGGCACCTTTCTCAGACATTGATAAGACAATGATCAATCGTGATACTTGGAATTGTATGTAGCACCGAGACATACTCCAATGCGATATAATTGTGTAAGTGCTAAATATTTGCTGGCCGGGTTACCCCATTCTCATTACATACATCACTTATCTTTTTCTTACTTCCCAATATTACGATTATAATAATATGCCACCAATGCCTATGAAAACGTATGATATATGTTTAATATAATGGCGTATTTCTCTCACGTTGGTGCTCATAATTTCCATGTTCTTTGATTTTTTTTGACAAACTCGTGACAGGTACCTCACGGGGCAACCTGTTGAAATGACCAAAATGTGTACGTGTGGCTGACTAGTATGAAAGATGTTTTTATCAAGATGCGGGCAGGGTTTCCCTAACCACTGTAGCCAAAGATTCTATGAGAAGAAGAGTCAGGCAGCGACATATAAAAATGGGTTTAGCTGACCCCGGTCCTTACAAGCTTACAGAATAACTCGCCGACTCCAAACCATCTTTTTGCTTCGTCAAAAACCGCTCACCATTCAGGTGTCATTTTCCCCAGTTCCCCTATCAACCTGAAGTATTGTTATCTTTTGTACCACTAGTTATATTTTAAGTGAGTCTGAGGGTAATTATTTGATACGATGACTTAGAGAACTGTAAGAACAGCTTTTGTGGGCGTTATTTCAAAGCGCCACATACTAAACATTAAGACTTTTTGTTCACAAGAAGAGGTATCCAGTACTTGATATTTTTATTTGAAGAACTTTAGCTAGCCACGCAATATAACATACAAGTAATTTTTCTAAGCCACACGTGAAGAAGATTGGTCGTCATACCTCCTGGTATAGTCGTGGTTATAGTTGGGCACATGAACATAGAGAACAGAACATTTTACCCATGAAAGTAAATGCAGCAGCGTTCGAATGGATTTATATGGATATATCTGAATCTTTTCTATGGTAGACATTTCTTAATTAACTAAACCTAGTAAAATTAAACTTATCAACAGCACAAAGTGGCACTGATTTCCAATGCAATAAACCATTTGAAACATTCTACTTAATTTGTATCCAGCTTAAGCTCAAGTATTGTGTTGTTGAACTCGTTGATTTATGATATTTCGGGTGAAATATGTGCTTATTTCTGATCGATAACTTGAGATACGTACTTCAATGGGGGTGTCGCTTCCATGATTGTTCATTTTCCACGTGCACGAAGATTTTATGTCATATGTAGAGAACGGAGCTCGAGCTTACACAAAGTGGTTATCATTAAATTTTGGTGATAATGGTTAATGTATAATACAGACATTTGCATGTAATTTCATTCAGATTTTTTATAAATATTTGTGTGATAGAATGCTTTTAGAAAACATCCATCAAAACTGCAATAAATGTTCTTTAACTAACCAGCCTTGTTTTACTGGGGTTTTATTCATATCGTCTATATTACTTCATCCTATAAATGTATCTTGAAAGGGAAGGGATATTGGAATCCTTAATTAGTTGTATACGGTAATCACTCAGGTAGGCCTATCTCATTCTCAGGGGTTAAATCATGATTGTTTCTAGGTTAATTTATAAACTTTTTAAACCTAGATTTTGGAATAGATGCTTTCTGGGGTTTTATTCATATCATCTATATTAGTTCACCCAGAGCTTTATCGTATGTATGTATAGCTATGTTTCGTTCTATAAATTTACCTTAAAAAAATAAAATGGAAGGGATATTTGACTCCTTTATGAATTTTATAGGGTAATAGGCTATCTCCTGTTTTAAGTATAAAATTTATTAATTGGTATAAATCATCTGGAATAGCTATATAAAACGTCCCCCTGTGATCCGCCACCTGTCACTATTATAAGCGAAAGAACCATCCGACATTACTAGCTGTTCCAACCATTGTATAGTCAGGGTGGGCGTGGCAGATCCGTATATCAAATGACACCATACACATGCCATAGAATCTATGGCATGTGTATGGTGTCATTATGATAGATTGATGCACGACCATTTAAGGTAATCTTAATTCCATTCCTTATTTCCAATGCCGTTGAGCAATAGCTGATCTGTTTTTGTTCCCCCTCACAAAACTAAAAAAAACATCATGTAAAACCGGTGCTCCCAACTCGGAATGGCCTACCATACAGCCTTTAGTACTGGTAGGCTACTCTTGAAACTTGTACAGCGACGCCTTAAATTGCTCACAGGTACTTCCGGTTCAGCTGGTGGATATTTTCTCAGGTGAGAAAGAGGAGCTAGGTGTCACTATGCATGTAGTGGTGGCGAAGTGGGTGTCAATCTCCTTTATCTTCTCACATGGATGACACTCCTGGATCATATTATTCTTTAGGGTAGGCTTGTAATTTGGCGGCATATCAAACATCATGAACTAAAACGCCTGTTAAAATGACCTAGTTTTACCTGTGTACTTGTATTCATTGACATTGATTCACTATGTGACTATCGTTCAAAATCAACTGTGGAGTATACATGTAGGCTACTAGTTGTTCTATACCTCAATGCTGATGTAATGTTTATTTTCGAAAATACACATTCGTGACATTCTGTACCACCTTTTAAAGAATTATCTCACATTAAAATTAAGCTATTCTAATCATTGATCTTACTATTAAGTCTCTAAATTTACACTCATCAATCATGCATTTAAAAAATGCGTTCCAGCTAATTGGCCCATTATTTAAAAGAGAAAACCAACTCCTTACTTATAGAATGTGCTGAGAGCAAATGATTTATTTGCAAGTAATAAAGTGTTGTATCGAATTCAATTGAAAATATTTTCATTAATTTTATTCAAAACGGCCTCTTTGTATTTTACGACGGAAATTTGTTTCTCTTGCAGGTGTGCCAGATACCTTATATAGGATGCAAATGAATCGTGCCAAATACTCTCAATGCCAGTACCGTGCCGTCGCCATTTAATTTCATCAGATCTGAACTTCATATAACACAATTTACATGGACGTGTAACTTCCCATTTTGTACCATGTCATCATACATAGACTGCAAATCGCCGACGAAATGTGTGCTCTTCACATTAGTAACCTTATTCGGTGCTATAATATACATATCTGTCATCCTTAAGACATACGACCAGTCAATAGACGGTGCCCAGTTGGAACTAACAGCTAATATAAGACAAGTTGAGGAAGTAAACACAAGGAAAAGATCGTTCTTTGTTCAAACTGACCAGCGCTATGTCAACAGAGAGAAAAGTGTGAAAGACTGGTTGCAAGAAAAGCCACGCGATGTCATTGATCGTGAAGTAAGAGAGAGCGTTGAGAAGGATCCAACAAAAACGAATGCAAGAAACGAAGCAAGTTCGCAAACAAACGAGGAGATTAAAACCGTTCCAAGTGAAAAGGTCGAACAGAAAGATGATTCCCAACACAATTACCAACGTAATCAAAGTTCAGGAGATAGTTTACCTCAGCAATTAAAATCGAATTGGGCCGATGCAAATTTTTCACTAGAGTTCACAGCAAATTTGGATTTTGGAAGTGGCTCGTACAAAAGCTTTTGGGTACGATCAAAAGGGTCTTTAGTTGAGAGATTATTAGCTTATAATAAAGCCATCGATAATATTCGAACACAACTTCTATCAGAGCGTCAAGACAGGCCATATCAACCCCTATCTACAACAGGATCTATTCAAAGTTTGTGGTGCAATCGTGACGATTTCCACAAAGAACTTGAACATTTCCCTCAAGTGAAAACCTTAGCACTTGCTTGGGAAGTATCCATCGTTGAAAACGAAATTAAATGGGATTCTAAAGAAGATCAAAGTAATTTGATTCTTCAAAAATACTATCCGTGGACTGGGTCAAACAGTCTTTGCAACTGGATCAACACACCAGGCTTCACTAAGGCTCGTTGGGACGCTGTGTATAGGAAAAACTGTCTGACTTTGGAAAATGTTACTAGTTCCAACGATGAGCAGCGTCTTGAACCTTTGTATCTACACGGAAAGCCAATAAACAAGAACCATTATTGGCCCAACCATGGTTTGAGTTACCCAAAATACTTTTACAACACTACGCCTCCCCAGGTGTTGTATTTGCACGTATTGGAAGATGCAGTGATAACCAATTTAGGAGATGTCATTTCAGGCAATCTTAAACTGATACCATACTCTTGCAGTCAAGACCTTGGCACATCTCCACCCCCTGGTTATCAGAACTCTCAAATATATGATGAGGTCTTCATCATGGGACAGTATTGGGGGGCTAGTTTCTTTCATTTAATGTTGGAAAACCTTCCACGTATTGCCCCCTACATTTCATTTCTGAATAACAACCCGAGTATTTTGATTCACGCTCAGTCGCAAGAAGGCCACACTGCCAAAATGATAGAAGTTCTTGCTCTCAACAGGTCGAGGTTAATAGGAGGAACTGTTCGTGCCCGACGTGTCTACCTCCCTCAGGCAACCCCGTGTGGATTCGCACAAATCCAGAGCACACAACTACTCGCAAGATTATACTCAAACCATATCAGCAAGCTTTATAATCGCAATCAAAAACGGTCGATACTACTGATACGAAGATCTGGGAGTCGAAGGTTTACTCAGCATTTAAAAATCAGAGAAGGGCTCGAGTCCCTAGCCAAGGAGTTTGATCTTAAATTTCAGATGTTTATCGATAACCCATCGCCCTCAATGGAAGAGGCCATGTTGATGTTTAGACGAGCAGCTCTAATAGTGGCACCCCACGGTGCTGGATTGTCCAATATCATATATTCAGAACCAGGGACTTTGGTAATCGAGGGTGTGTGTAACCCTCCACACGTGAACATGTGTTACCAATGGTCAGCTCATATTTTAGGGCATCGGTACCACGGTATCGCTTCACGCAGGGGCTGTGAAACGTGGGTGGATGTGGACTATCATGATATCATTGACTCTTCAAGGGTACTGCTCAAGGAAAAGTTCAAGTCGAGTTGATCTGTGACAATTATCTTTTTGAAACATTATTACTCCAAGCATGTTTTGGGTGATTTTCTAAAAATTGATAAATCGTAGAAACGTGAAAATCGCCTGCTGACAAATAAATAACACAAAATACTGTGATACGTAGATTATAAATGTGGCACATTCCAGTTCACTTTAAAAATATTCTACTCTGCATGGGCAACTGTTCTATTATGGAATTCCCTATGTAAATACCGATAACTTCAGGGATGAAAGTGGGGACATGGCAAAAATACTGAAATATTTCTGGCAAGGGGAAAAGTGGGGTTCGGTGTAATTGAAAATTTGATACTTTTAATCTTTGAAAGTTTCTACGAAATTTGGTAAATCAAATTTTGTGAAATGTTTCTGAAAATTTGAGAATTTTAGGCTAAAAAATGATGAAATTTTGGGGAAATTTGCCAATTTTAATTAGGTTTCAAAAATACTGATTTCAGTATAAATACTAAACTACACTTTGATCTCTGCGATTTATAATATCATATTATTATATGTTGGGTTGAATTTCACGAGAATCCACTATTGATGTTATGTGTGGTGGTAGCGTTCCTCAGAACGTCATGTCTTGCTTTAGAAAGACACAGCAATAGCAAAGATATATATTTCTTGGATAAAATAAACATTTATTTTTTAAATATTTACAAGGCAACTATATATACATATCGAGTCTTTATAAATGTACAACAAAAATAAAACTGAATAAAATAAAACATTTAAAAGTTAGAAAGTATCTGTTATTAATGATTTTTGTAAAAACTATTCATGACAAGAGTAAGATAGCAGTCCATAGTATAATTGGAAAGAAACGAAACATTTTTCCAGTACAATTCATAATGTAGAGACAGCATTCTATAAAATAAAATTAAGGACAACTCAGATCTTCAACACAATATGTTAATGCAATTCTCATACATGTATATTTAAGAAATGTGGAAAAAAATTAGCTACATGTCAATGTAAAAAGACTTCATACAAACGTCATTACATCGTGTATATTGGTCCAAACGAAAAAACTAACCAAATGAAGGCCGATGAGCTATCACACAGTAAAATAACAATTTCAAATCGAGAATGGTCTACTAAAACAATTAAATTAAAAGGTTAAAATTGGCGTGGTAGCGTTAGGGTTTATAATAGGAGCCCATCGAATGGATCTTATTTCAATATGATAAAATGGCAAATACGAAAATGAAGTAAGATGAACGTGAAAGATGAATATTTTCTTTTTAGTCCAGCTAAAAATCCTGTGCAGATAAATTTCTTCATCGCTGAGATGGTTTCCGGAGACCTGATGGTTGGCGGCCTTTTGAGGCAGATAGACTGCTAATGGAAGAAGTGGATGAAGACAAGTCATTCCCATTCCCAGATTGGAGATGGGGTTTCCTCTTCTGAACTGTCATCGACTTCAGCATCCTTTCGATTGCAGTTGGGGCAACATTAAGGCGAAGGAGGTCGACTACAATCCTAAAGGAAAACAAAGGGGGAAAACAGATTATAGAGCAAATCTCAAATCAACACTTGATCGCTCAATTTGTCGTCCCCTGAAAGCCATTTCTTTGGCTGAACATATTCAGGTTTTCAAGCCCAAGTTTTAGTGTAAACACATTTTAAAATCAATTTAGACCCACTCCTAATTTGACAGATGTTCATTTATCAGTGAGTCACATTAATACAATAAACGTCTAAACTAAACATTTATTCTAATCTAAATTGTCATTCCCCGATAAAGGCTGTATTGACAGTGGAAACGTTGGAATCGCAACTACAATATCATTGTCAACTTCGAAATTAACTATCATACCAACCATACCTGATTGCCTGGTTTTGAGACAACTATTAAAATTCCATAGTGAAGCGTTTTGGTGGTCACTATGACACCACGGTGGCAAGGCATTTGCACAACATCCACCCAGAAGTCCATGACAAGTGGTCACTAATCTCCATTTCAGTGCTCCGTTTCATACCTCTTGAATCAGATTCACAAGAGGCCAACCCAAGGGAATGAGAGACCGGGAGGAAAGATGGATCACTAGACTAAAATCTTTAGTTCCTAACGGTTTAAATATCTTGGATTAATTTTCCACAAAAAGGCCAGATTACCAAATCAAACGTCACTAATAGTTTTCTTAAGGTAATCAACCACCTTTTTGGGCTACGAGTGTCCATCAGGGACCGCTTCGGACCACGGGCCTACCACAGTTTCCACCTACCCCAAAACTTATACCAGATATATATCACTTAGACATCAGTGGGATCCACTCAAAGGATCACAGGGGTGACCTGGGTTAAACCATGTCAGACTTACGAACCTGTCCATACTCAGACAGCATTCTGAAACCTAGACAGAATGGACCATAAGAAAGCTATATCAAACTTTCTCTCAGGGCTATCTAACAACCCCCTGAAAAATATCATCATGTCCTGATGAACCTACAGTCTATTTGGGTCAAGTGTTACTATATATCCATAACCAATGTGGCCAAACTAAGCGCCTGATGAGGCCATTTGGTCGAAACCACATCCCCTTTTTATTTATTAAATATCTGGGAACCTTTGTGCAATACAGATTTTACTTTACATTCCCTGATACTTTTATATAGTCCCTCTAAAAATTGGGAAAATAAACTAAATCTAGCATAAATACTCCTAACTCTACAAGGAGGGACATCCAGGCCCGCATCCAGGTAACATCTCAGTCCTGTGACGTCACAATAGGGAAATCCCTAACACCTAGGCAACTCACTTGGTTGCCAGGTAAGGTACCGTGGAACGTTCTCATCTGAGCAAGTGGTGGTAGCGCAGTAAGGCAAGCAACACATGCACTCGATATTGTTCTCTTAAGTATTTGTAAAGTGGGTCTGCGGTCTGTGGGCAATCATCGTCTTAGTTGGGCACCTGCTTAGAAAAATTTTGTTGGGGCAAGTAAAATTTAAAATGTCTAGATCGGGTGTAGGCCTACGCTGATTTTAATAAAACATTTTGGGAAGATATTTTAAGGTCATAGATGATATTTTAGTAGTGTCGTTGTGATGAAAATAGTCCTGGACTCCAAAATCAGATTTGGATCAGATATTTATGCTTTTCACATGGAAATTCCAACTCCCAGCTGAGAAAATTACAATTGAAGCAAGTCTAAATAGCTTACTTGAATACTTTGACATCCATAACCACTCCAGCTAAATTGGCAAGCTCGTAAAGTTCCGCCTCATCAGGTGTCAGACTATTTTTCGTATACATGGTATACTTTAAGGTGTGAGGTCCATCTGTATTAGCCATCCTAAAATCTATAAGTAAAACATACACAAATTGATAAAAGATTTAACAGTTTTGAGGTAACATAGACATTCTCTCACCCACAGGCACAGAACAAAGGTGGTTTTCAAATAGCGATGGGAAGAGCACGGATTGGTATTCTAATTCAGCCTAAATTTCAGGAGAGCATAATGACCCTGCTCAAAACACATACCGGTAACAGATGGGACCATAACTTTTTCAAGAAATTAACATGTAATGTACGCTATAGGCCTAGGCCTAGCCCTAGGCCTACTTATTTACCACACTGGAAATATTCAAAAGAAAGCAATGAATGTGATATTTATGCATTAGAACATAATTTAAAAGTAAACTTATATTATTTTTACCAACTGAACTGTGTGTAGGCCTTTGTGTGGTTTCTTTCACTCAGGTCTCAGACTAGGCCCTAGTCTGAGACTGAGTGAAAGAAACCAGAATAATATTTTTTTTACCAACGCAACTGAAGTCTGAACTGTGTAAATTATCAAGAGTCAGACGGACAGATGAACAAAAGTCATGTCCCCATATCTCAGCAATCCTGAATCTATGAACGTTAAAGAAACACACCCAACTTTGTTATTGGCACTGAACTAGTATCACTGAACTGTCCATGGAGCTATACATGCATAAGTCAAAACGTCAATTCAAAACAAGTGTTGCCTGATTGAAGTGAAGGAACAGGTTCACGTCTGCCTGGGCTGGGGCATGCTGAGACAAAGTCAAAGCAATTCATCCTAAAACGCTTATTATTTAGCAATATTAAACGATTTTCCTAATGTTAAAACCAGCATAAAGCTTAAGGAACACTCAATTTCCATGCTTACCTTTTCTACAGAGAATAAAATGATGGAATTTCGCAGCGAAAGAAGACACAACCTTCTATCTGACTGGGTCAAGTTTGGATTTCGCTCTGTCGGCGAGAATGGACTTCCGGGTCAGCGGTCAGGTGCGCGCAGTCGTCCTTGACCTTTGACAATATCACTACGTACGTCTCCGCGCATAAGTTACGGCTCCCTTTTCCTTAATTGGGGGTTGATAGATGATGCTAATTTCCCCTGTCACGCTGCAGCCGTTTTGTTGTCAGAATATAACCTAGTTGAGGCCCACCAGTCCTTACATTACCATACGCTACCTTCATTTATCATATCTACTTTTTATCGCGGTACATTATCCCACATGACGTGTCACTGTCGCCATTTTGAGTTCGACATCATCAGATCGTGAGGAGGAACGGATTTTCCGCAAGGATGTCGGAATCTAAGCATGGTCAGTCTGACCAGTATAAGGGCTGGCTTTACAAATGGACGAATTACATCAAAGGATATCAGAAACGGTGGTTTGTACTGCAGAATGGCTTGCTTTCCTACTATAGGTGAGTTTGATGCACAGTTCTTGATTACACTTGCAGACCGACCCTCCTCTCAGACCTGGAACCGATTCAGGCTCAGTCTGTCATCATCGCCCTCCTGACACTTGGACTATTTCATGCCCCTTTTATGTTCCTCTTGTATATGGGCCTACTCATGGCATGGTGACATTGCGATCATGGCCATTGACATATTCACATGTTATTTTATCATGAGAAAGTGGGACTTTTATATGCAAGACTGAAACTGTTCTTTTTTCGACCTGTCAAACTGGATACCATACTAGACTAGTTCGCCGATGACCCGTCTCATGACTTGAGTTGTCAGAGGATGAATGATGAATATTGACTAAAATAAAGCCTCAAAACCACCACCGCCGGCCCTTTCTACCAGACAACGCTTTCTAGATGTCTATCTCATTTTCTTTACGTATCACTGACTTAGACGTGACTTAATTTATTGGCTTCCAGTTTTTATGGACCCAATATTAATTTAAATAATGGCCCTAATTTACCATCTCAGACCCTGTCTGACTCAGACTATCATGACTTGTGATTAATTTATTTGGAATTGGGTTCTTTTCATTCAGGTATTATATAGCTTGAGTGCTCACAACATGCTAGGATATTGTTAACCAGACAACGTATTAAGTGGACGATGCTCTCATTCAAAATAATCATTCTTTTATTCTCTAAACTAAAACTCTTCTTAATTTTAGTTACCGTAGGCTACTTCTTTAGTTTGAACACATCATTACGATGACATGGGCACTGCGATAGTGATTTCACTATTATAGGCTATAGCTCATGAGTCATCTTATATCATGTCTGACGCTGTAAAGATAATTTCAATACTGGCCCCCAACAAGAAATAATCATTTGACTGGGGACCAAGGGCAAAGAATTGTTGATCCTTTACATATGGCATATCATTGTAAATTTCCCGCAGGCAGTGATTAGCTTTGGCAAATACCGTATACCACAGAGTAGAAAAAAATCCAGCCACCGTCACTTCAGCATCATGTACACGATACAGAGTGACACGCCCACTACTGCCCAATGGCAATGCCTTCATTCATTCAATCACTGTTAAGGACTGGGTCTTTTAGAATAAGATGGGTTTTACGAGGTGATTGGGTCCAGGATTTGCAATTCTTATTGCCCCAAGTTGCCATTCAATTTTGCTCATGTTGGCGTGACTGCCCTGCATGGGCTATGAAACTCGAGATACCTCGAACTGGATGCAAGTCTATCTAAACATTGATCGATCTCGACCAATGTGTATTGATTCTCGGATTGATATGTGTTCACACTGTTCCATTTTGGTCAGCTGCCTAAATGACCAGACGTTATGATGTAACAGTAGTTGCTAATATTCTTGAGAGTAGCCTAGTCGTGTTAATCATTAAATATTAACAAAAAGATCGATACCGGTATTTTAGAATATGTTTGGCTTGCTATGAGTTTAGTAATGTTCATTGAATCTTTTAAATATGTTGAAACCATAGGGGGGGGGTATACTATTTCTGTTAATAGAAAGCTTTCGAGGTGTATTAAAATTATAATGAAACATTTGGAAATTTGTTTTGGTTTTT
This sequence comes from Sthenelais limicola, assembly GCA_942159475.1. Lineage (NCBI taxonomy): Eukaryota > Metazoa > Annelida > Polychaeta > Phyllodocida > Sigalionidae > Sthenelais > Sthenelais limicola. The sequence goes on from OW804098.1 coordinate 37,173,621, forward strand.
GTGCACGTAACTGGTCCCTAATAGCTACTGATAAATACAAACAAGCAACACACATTCGACTTTTTACCAGGTACATTATACATCTTTTTTTTGTCCAACACCGGATCTTTATTTAACAGAAACATGTAAATAACAGGTAAAATTAATAATACATCAGACAAATCATTGTGAGGGTGTGTAAAAATTTAGCATACGATCTTACATTTCTTTTCTATGTAATATTACCTAAACTTAACAGCATTTTTTATTGTAGAAATATTAGTTTTGTATGGACCTTTGTCTTTCATCATTTGTTATTTGGTAGATCTTGGTAATATGGAGGTAGATATTGTATGTTATTATTGGCTTGAGTAACGGTAACAGTGTAATTGTCTTAGTACCACGTAGCATACATAATTAGTAATGTTTAAAATATCCTACTCATGACATTTTTAATTTCGGCTGAGATGTACTGGTTCGATAATGTTGATAGATGTCTTTTTTCTTTTTTGTTAAAACAAATATTGGCCACAAATTTAAACAAATTTCGTACAAAAGACGCATAGCATTATATATCTGCTTGTTTTCATGTGTTGCCATTTAATTGTAAATACTAATATTGTTTTCCGAATCTGTATTCACTGAGAATACATAATATTATCTGTATGATATAATGAGTTTTACAAAATACAAATGTTAATCAATCAATGAAGATTTCACGGGGGGGGGGGGGGGGGGTCGGAGTGGTCTCGTGGTTAAGGCGTTGGGCTCTAAACCAAAAGGTTCCTACAGTCCTGGATTTGAATCCCATAAAGACTTTCCTCAGCACCATTTCACCTGCCACCCAGTGCACGTCAACTGGGTTACCACCTAGGCTGCCTATGGTTATATGCATGTAAAGGAACTATTGCTAATATCAGGAAAGAGTAGGGTATCGCCCTAACAGGACCAACTATACGAAAGTATTGTCAAAATAGGGAGTAACCCTTCCCGCGCTCAACATTTCACTAATAGGCCTACATATCATCCTCCGAACACAGGACTGTCTTTCCTTTCGCTTGTGGTACCTCTATTAGACGTAGATTTGAGAATCTTGCCCTGGCTTGGGAGGATGCTACACGATATATCTGTGCCTTTAATCAACAACTTTTTTTTCTTATCAACGTTTGACTAATACATGATATATATGTGTGTCTCTAATGCTTGCAGGAATCAAGCGGAGATGGCTCACACCTGCCGTGGCACCATCAATCTGGCCAACGCCTTCATTCATACTGAAGACTCTTGCAGCTTCGTCATCTCAAACGGAGGGACGCAGACCTTCCATCTGAAGGCCAGTTCTGAGGTGGAACGGCAACGCTGGGTCACCGCCCTGGAACTCGCCAAAGCTAAAGCCATTAGTCTCATGGAATCAGGTAACATTGCTAACGTATTAATGAACACCCCTGCCTGCGAGAAAAGAAAAGGATTTAGATATAGCACCCTGTCTTGTATTCAGTCTAGGCTCAGAGTTGAGAGAGTCCCTCCAAACCGAGGGAAAGCCTCTTGCTCCAAACCGCAAAATGTGATTAGAATATCATTAGGACGCCCGCCTACTCCAGGGCCATGACATACTTTAGCGCAGTAGGCGTCCAATCACTGACATACCATCCTTATCTTATCTGAGAGGCTCACCGCTGTGAGCCTAGACTATTTATTTGTTGATTGATCTCTTCTCTGGTCATCACTATATGTTGCCTGTACACCATCCCCATTGATTAATGTTGACTGCTTTCATCCGTGCATTGGCTGTTACTCAATATTGAGCCTCCCGAAGAACAGAACAATCTTGTTCGTGTATATTGCTGAGCCTCAGTCCGCTGTACTGGATATCTAGATCGCTAAGAAACGTGTGTTACCCATTGTCCATAGCTAGGTATCGCTAAGTCACAAGTGCTTGCATCTTCACACAGATATCTCAACTCAAATTGAAATCCTAAATTACAAATATACTCTTAAATAGACAAATGAGTATAACAAATTTTCTAGCGACCAATAAGATAATGAGGGTCATGAATGAAACGTATTACGTATAACTTCCGAAATTTTATCTAATAATATTTGTTTTAAAAATATATAGCAAAAAATATAGCAGAAGAATATATATAGTAGAAGTGGAACAGTATAAGTAATTCCTAGTTAATTGCGCCATAGGCACACGTGACATGTTGCAATGTCTAAACAAGATCATGTATTTGTGAAGTTCTTTATTCTAGTAACAGGCACAGCAAATTGATTTACATATAGAGGAAATTAAACCCAGGACTGGCTAGTGCTAAATACACTCTCACTACTATCAGCTGTTTATCCCTCTGCCTAATTACGGAAGTAACCAATGTATCTGAGGCAAGGCTATTATTTGCCCTTCTTCCCCTTCCCTCAAAAACAGAGCGCATAAAGCCATTATCTAAGTGGTGGCATAATTGATCAATAGATAGATGAGCCTGAATACGTTTTCCCCCTATATTTTGCTAGGCACCCCAATGCACTTATCTCTCTTATCTTCGTTCATCCACCCGAACATCGACGCTAACTTCCCTCATCAGCTTGTTTTTCAGACTGTCTGTAGGCAGGCTATAGATAGAGCAGAGTTACATGTTATCTGAAATAATCATCCATGTCCCCTTTCAACCAAACTCTTATGTCAAGCACTTTTGTGTTTGCCTCTAGGTAAACTATACCATTATGGTGAGGATACTACTACCTTAGTGTGGTATTTTTATCCATCCTATCCTTCAAGTTTCAAGGTAACGGTGGGGTGGTCGGGGTGGGAGCGGAGGTTCAATATCTGGCACCTTCTTCATATAAAGGCTTTTTCTAATGGACTTTGCTGACTTCCGCCATCGGTAATGTATAGGCGGCCATCTTATCTGAGACGACCATTTTTATATGCATATATCCAGCTAATATCCTTAGTAAGAAGAATGAATGCTGTGCTTTTGCCTTTAGTTCTGGTTTAAGCTAGGAGGATTCACACGGGTAGAGTTAATAGATAGTGTCGGCCTAGCTGTGTATTGAATGCAGACCGAGCCTGAGCTTATTGATTTTTTATTGAGTGCTCTAGCCCTCCTTTCAAAGACTCTTGTCTATTTCTACAGCACTTGGGTTTCTTATTGCTCAAGTTTTTCCCCCCTGCCTTACCATCAAGAAACTTCAGCTCCTAGGTTAGATTTGCCTGCATGAAATATTAATTACTTTCCTTCACACACAGATACATCGGGAACATAAATTTATACATTACATTAATGTTGATGCACCCGCCAAGCCTTTGAACACGGAATAATGAGACCATTTCCACTTAGTTATGCTTGTAACAATGATGTACATGGTAATGAGGATATGGATTATGTATGATGACTGCATGGCGAATAATAATTTACAAAGCGGATTTAAAAAATGAACTCGGCGTGGATGGTGATGAAGCTTTCTCTGTGTGAACCAGCTGACATGGCGACCCATATTTTCGAGCTGTCATTGCTCTTGGGGAGAACACAGGTGAAATAAGTCAGTCAGTGTTGGTGTATCGCATTTCATATAAATGTGCGTCTATCTTGTATGCATTACTGGCCCGGAAATTGCCAGTGTTCTCCTGTGAGATTTGTGGATTTAATCCGAGAGCTCATGCTTGTCACACGCTGATCATTTCCCTTGTCTCCAATGTGTATATATGTATAATATATTTAATATATGTATAATATATTTACGTCGGAATAAGAGGCTCAACCACTTCATTTGCAATTTTTTAATTTTATTTGCATAGATTACTGCCTGGTTTTATAATATATCTATCGGGAAGATATCTCCAAGGAAGCACATCTCCCTGATAAAATATACTCAGTCTAGGCCCAAAGTTGAGAGAGTCCCTTCAAACGAAGGGAATGCCTCTCGCCTCAAGCCGCAAAGTGCCTTTATAATTCCATTAAGACCGCAAAATGTCATTATATTCCCTAAAACGCCGAGTCCTAGGCCAGGAAACCGGTTAGCGAAGTAGGCTGACATACCATTCTTATCTTATCTTATCTTAGGGTCTGGACCTAGAGTGTACTATCCATTATATTGAATTGTTATGTACTAAATAATTTTCGATCTTCTCATATGATATCACTTTCAGCTATTTCCTTTTATCTTCAATACATGTATATGCACTGGTATAATACTATATCCATTACATCAGGGAAGTGTGTTATATATCTCCCTAGTCAGCCGTCCGTCCGTCTTATTAATCCAAATCCCCCCCCCCTCCCCTCCCGCCATTGGTCTCACTGAGAAGAACTGGAAATTCTGAAAGCGGGCGTTATACTCGTTCCTGATTGTTATGTCCCAAATCGTTCTCAGGGGAATCATGGCTCGGTGCAAGAGCCACACAATATCTAATGTTGCTATCATCCCCACGAGAAATACAAATGGGAAGACCTTAAGTTGTGCCAATTTACCATGTGCGTATGGGCATTGTGACCCATTTGTCTCTAAATATGTCCACTTATGTGGGTTGTACTCAAAACATCCAACATAATGAATTAAAACTATTAAGCGTTCGTATAAATAGGCAAATCTTATTATTTTTATTTTCATTTCAATGACTTTTTTTAGAGGTTTTCATGGCATTGGGTGAATATGGCATTGAACATGTTGATCAATGCGTTAGGAATCGAGGAGCCACATATGTATATAGACAATGAAAAGGGGAAAGTTTTTTTCATTCTTACATCTACTCGCACTCTTTTCCCTTTCACTCTCATTTTCTATCATTGTCTTTACTCCCATTCCCTATTTTTCTTCTCTTCCTGTTCCATTTGACTCCTATTCTTTCTTTTGAATAACCAATTTTCTTGTTTCTAGACCTCCCCTTATCTTTTCTTACCGTCTCGCTCTCTCCTTTTATTTTTTCTTAATTTTTTCCCTTCTTTTCCCTCTCCCAGGCCCATACTCTCTGACTTCTCGCCTCTCCTCGCTTTTGGCCAACCCTCAGCTCTGCCCCTCTTGTTGTCTCAATGGGGACACGTATGACCCGCCTATCTCATCACCCTCGTGTGGGCTGTGTGCTCCCCAAATCCCCTAATACAGCTTAAATGCTCTGGTGTATTAGCTAGAATATGAGCTTCTCTTCTCCTATAACAGTCTGATGGCTAAGCCCTGCTTGTTCTCTATATTATAGGGGCCAACGAAGAACTACTCATTTCGATGACGCTCGCCAGTATAGGTAAAGTAAACATAACAAATAACATGGATTTAAGCCAGTATTATTGAGGGGAATCGGTGTATGTTTAGTATTATCTCTCTGCCAGAGGGTTGATTTATCTGATGAGTTTAGGACACGGGATGGCCGGTGTAGTTCACACGATCCCTCCCTCCACATTTTGCCTAAGCTCCACCGCTTCTCTCCAGAATACGATATGTACCCACTACCGTATAGTAGTCAGCGAGTAGTGGGGAATTTCCTGATTTGATAACTGCTTGTTCCGATGGTATGAGTGTGATTCACTGTATGAGCTGAAGCGCAATTGTTTGAATAATCCAGAAGTGAGCACCCATGTCTGCCATTTTCAAATCAATTGCCTGCGAGCCCCAATTTCCATATTTCCTTTTACCTTTGGAATCCCCCTAGTAATTTTCCTGAAATATGAAAGTACGTGTGGTGTCTCTCTTGTTTTATTTCGAGTGTGTGGCGGCACATCCCAATCGATATGTTGATTAACCAAAATGTTACTTTTTATTTTATTCTCTTCACTTCCTTGTTGAAATGATTACGTTGGGAAAATTGATTCGGTAATCAATGAAAAGCCAATTATATTAACCATCTCAATATCGACTGGCTTCCTTTGAAATATAAAAAGGGGAGTCTCGCCTGCCTGTGGTCGATCTGCGGAACAATACATGTATAGGCCGAGCTGCAATGTAGATTAATGCAGTTACACGCTCGATCATCCATTCTGTATTTTTCAATATTTATCTGACATGTTCGAACTTTATGCTTTGAATCCTTTGTCGTCTTTGCTGGCCTCACTATTCTCTGATTTATCAGAATGCTTTCCCCCTGGCTTTAATTAGTGATAAGGACGGGTTATGAGCAGTGGATTTTGTACTACTGTTTGTCCCAAAATATTCGTTGTCTGGCTTAACCGCGAAGCTTGTTCAGCGACAGAAAAAGGTGTATAGGCCGTGGAAATATTGTCATGGTGTATGTATATATTGTCCCCGTTTATATTACTGTTTTATGAATTCTGGTTAAGTCTCTGTGGTGGTGGTGGACGGTAGGGATGGATATTAGCCTGGTATGGAATTAGCTCTCCATTTTTATTACTCACACAACAGAACCGATGTACTTTGGCAGCCAACTCTCCCTTTGTACATTGCTTGATCTTTGTATACAGGTTATGCATACATTGTTTCATATAGCCCCTCGCATCCGTCCATAAATCAGTCATTTTATCTTCTGTTGTGTGGTAGTTAAGAGATCACACATCGCTATCTTCCACCTACTTAGTCGTGGGGAGAGCATTCAGGGTCAGTTAGGTTCAGGCGTAGGTTAAATGTCCATTGGTGGATCTGGGACGGTGGCCGATCCTCTTTAGAAGTCAAGAGATCCTAGGTCAGAACCCCCAAGTGTAAAAACCTTGGTCTTGTTATGACGTGTCTCGGTTTAAAGGTCTGGGAGGAGCCATTGTGCTTTGGACATGTGTTGAAAGGTAGAGAGAACGATAAGTGCATTCCACCCCTGCAGGTTTCCCTCAGCTTTGCTAATCATAATAAAATGTGCAAACTCTATTTTTCATTGTTCATGTTAGACGATACTTTCATATTGTCCCAGTTCTTGTTGTTCCCTTTTGAAAAGTTGAAGTTGGCGTTGACTGTTGGTTATAAGACTTTGGATACATATTGTTAATACACGTGTATTGTTTCTGAGACCGGTTGTTTCTAGGAAGATAGAAGGTACGCCTCTTCAAGATTAACTTTTGACCTGTGACTCATAGGGAGGTATTGATTCTCGTGACATGAGGGGATTCGAATATATATGCGCTTAATCCAGTCTACGTACTACTACTGTGTATCACGCGGGAATCAATACAGATCTACGGGTGTATTATATACATTTGAACAAATGTATCAGTTCTGTATAAATGCTTTATGCTGAATTATTATTGTAACAATGATATTTCATCAGTTCCTTCCCATTACCTCGATCGGTTAGAATGTATAATGATCATGATTTAAGAATTATCTTTATTCGTTTTATCTCCAGTTTTCCCTCCTCAGCTATCGATTTTCACGGGATTTGTTGACTTGTAGTAAAAGCTGCTATACAATGGGAAAAAACCAATATTGGTTTAATAAATAAAAAAAAAACCTGTTCCAACCATATACCATTATCGACAGAAACTATCAGGTGATAAGATAATATTAGTATCTAGAACGTATTCTATTCAGAATTATCCTTATGTCTAGTCTAATCACAGCGATGATAGATCTGGACTGTATCACTGACTATATATAATCCTCTCCTGTACAAAGAACCTACACCTATATAAGAAAGGCCTTGAATGAAATAAATCCATAGAAACTGTTGGAATAAGTGGGTTTTCCTTTGCTGTGTATTTATAGATGAAGACGATGACGAGGCTGGAGGCCAGCCAGATAAGAATGAGTTACAGAACACACTGCGCACCCTCAATGCCAAACTAGAAGACCTTAGCACATGTAACGATTTAATCACAAAGCACGGTGCTGCCTTGCAACGCTCCCTCAGCGAACTAGAACAGCTCGACAACCCCGCAGAAGCCACCACGAAAATCAAATCTGTGAATGAACGCGCCACACTCTTCCGCATCACATCGAACGCTATGATAAAGGTAAATGTTTGAGGAATGAATGAATCGTCTTCGTCGTGCCTTGAACAAATAAACAATCGAGACTTATTAATATATTAATGAACTTAGTGAACCATCAGGTTTCTTTCAGGGAACCTATTTCCAATGTTAGATATCTGAGTCTATGTAATCATAACTATAGATTATTACTGATATGTTATTACGTAATAACCAGTCAGTACATCAAGACTTATCAATATGTAAGAACATTTCCCTTGTTAGTACTGGCATGGAATTCTTCTTGACCATCATGATGTCCATCTTGAACTTCCACTAAAATCCCATTTACTTTCTATGAGTGATTTAAACAAAAAGTCTTAAACCATAATTGCCTGTAGTCTTAGGTCTGTGTATAAATGGTATGTAGTATTCATAGTGTTGTTAAATTGTACGTTAAGGGATTTATTTCATCATACATCCTGTGATGATATTATATGTGAACACTCTTCGCTATATTTCCAAGTGGCATTATGTGTCTATTTCCATCTTCTGTAGGCTTGCGCCGATTACGTTGACTTAGCGCAGACCCAAGGGAAGAGATGGCAGAGAATGCTGGCATATGAACACGAACAAAGGCTGCGGCTGGAAGAGATGGTGGAACAACTAGCCAAACAACATAGTTCCTTCGAGAAACAGGCGAAGAAAACCCTGGCCCGCGCAACTAATTCCAAACTCACTGATCCAAGCCAGAACAAAGGTCAGAACCCATTCGTATTCACCTCCGAGGGCTTAACCCTAAAAGATGGCTCCTGAGTGGATGGGCAAAGTTACCATTCCCTTATAGTCAAACCCTTTGTATAAGCCTTATTTTGTGTTAATCCTATGATATTGATATGAAGCAATATATCGCTCATCAGCTGCCACCACTGATACAGATATAGCTCTCCTGGTCACAAGAGCACCCCTTTATGATGTCATCAATAATATCACCAAGGGAACGGTGAGGTATTGGATACCCACTGCTGAGAAACATTCTTAGATTTCTCAGTAGCATGGTAGCACTCGAGTGGGATGGTTGCATATAGTCTCATCTAGATAACCTTTGTAAGCCTTTCTCTGTACCTACAGTTTATTACATGGTGTATTAAAAACATTTGGGTTCTTTAGGGGTAATTACTGGGGGAGAAAATACATAGAAAAATTGGATCAAGGGCTAGTTGATTCCACAAATAGCATTGAGCACGTAGGTGCATGACTTCTAAGTAATGTTATGGGTACGATTCTATGGTTTACTTTAGCTTAGATAAACTACCTGTAACTGCGCGTTGAAGGACGCAGGTTAGATAATTACAATTATTACCTCGAATCGAGGCCTTTCCTCTGATGTAGCGTGATATCGGCAATCAATCTTCGCAAACAGGGTGCTATAGTCGAGTGGATGTTTTACATTGGTCGGTCTTTTCAAATTTTGAATATTCAGGTGATGCCTTCTAGTAGCCATCGTGTTTGAGTGCAATTTAAAAGAAACAATTTTGATTTAAAATGATTTTTCCTCTTCAATAATTAATCAGGGGAAAATACAACCAATCAAGTGTTTAACCAGTTGGTAGTCTTTCAACCATCTACGATGTAATTTAACAGAAAGTATTTATGTGTGAACTTTCGTCAGAGAGCTTCCATGTCCGAAGGGTATACCCTCTTTGCTTACAGTCAGACTTGTAGGGGCATAGTATATGTGAAAGGTGTTTTAATAAAATGTGTAATTGTTCCAAACCCAGGTTCCAGGTTCGTCTGGCTGAATACAGGCTAGGCCCAAAGATGAGAGTCCCTTCAAACGGAGAGAAAGCCTCTCGCCTCAAACCGCCATGTGCAATTATAATTTCATTAAGACCGCAAAATGTCATTATAATCCCATTAGAACGCCTAGTCCTAGGCTAGGAAACCGATAAGCAAAGTAGGCGTCCAATCACTGACATACCATTCTCCTCTGATCTGAGGGTTCGACTAATATTTGGCAACATTTTTATCAACAATTGCAAGAATGTATTCACCAATATCACAGCTTGTAACGGGCCTAGACGGAATACTAGTAATCAATCTCACGTGAATGTATCACTTCCCATGGTTATCAAAACCAGCGTGTCTTCTCTGAGGAGAATATGGGCATATATGAATTAATTAAAAAAAAATGGTGTGATGATTTGTTTGGCCTACATGCATTTATTTCCCACAAATCTGGAAAATTTACATCGTGATTTTCACTTAATAATTACCTTCCGTCCCGACAATCCTTCGCGTTTGCTTCCTTAACATTGCCAAGTCTAGATATATTATAGGAATGATCTGTGCATCGTTATTGAAGCCAATATAACGAGATTCCAATTTCTTAGTCCCTACTCCTGCGCACCAGTTCACCCCATGATTACTGTGGATGAATATATTGATCGTGACTCGATATTAAAAGGGAGTCGTTTCAAGTAATATCCTCTTTATTGGTCCCTGGGTTCAGGTAGCGTCTGCAATTTGTTCATTATGCAGCTGAGAGCAAGAGTAAGAGGTATGGTCTGGAGGAAGTAATTAGATTAATGGATCAATTACATCAGTGTGTTCCCATGTTAGAATATATACTATGGACTGCTTGCCTTAGGGAAGTCTTGTCTGCCACCTAGCTAGGCTAGCAGAAACTTAAACTTGTGCTCTAGCCTTGGTGAGGTAGGCCGTCCACAGGTGGAGGCACCAGTTAGACCTCACCTAGTCGCCTCCCGAAACCTCCAGACAAGGCTGAGGTAAGGAAAAGCACCCACTTGTGTCCGTAAATAATTATTCATCATCGCTTGAATTGGTCGTTCTTAATCCCTGAGTGCTCATACACCTTATTTTGATGGGGGGGTAGTGGATTTATCGCTTTGCTATACACCCACCAGCAGAGAGTGGCTTAATTAGTCTGCTGCCTTGGTGCTTGTACCCTCCAACGACCTACTTGCTAACCTGGATATATATGTATACATGTATGTCTTATCACTGAGGTTGTGCTGTTTGTTCGAAACATCAGTAGCCAGCCATTATTTTCTGGATTATAATTATTATTTTCTGTTAGTTGCTGGGAGTTCATCTTATGAATCTAATAAAAAAAAACTGAGGTATGCATATATGCTATTTAGAATGGAGTCGACTACTGGTATTTTGAGGATCCAGCACAAACCCACAACTAAGACCGTTCACCCTAACCCAGTATGTACAGTGGTGATTCATGTCAGAAATTGATGGGCGTTAACTTCTCCGCTTCACTTTGTTGGGTCAAGAAAACAATCGGAAATCCCGATGTTGAGTGGAGCCCCCTAAGTCAAAATTATAGAGAGAGAGTGAGAGTGATGGGAGAGAGCGGAGCAGCTTGGGGGGACAGAGAGGTGCCCTGTTTTCACTACACATACATTCCAGCTTGGACTACTGGAGTTGCCGCTATCTACCGTACCTTGGCTGTACGAGGAGGCAGTGTGGAGTTGCTCGCTGCTGAGCGAGTGAGTGCATGGGGAGGTGGTGTGAGCAGAACCTGGCCAAGTTTTTGCTGCTTTGGGCCGCAGTACTCAGGCTAGATGTCGGGGCTCAGGGAAAAACCCGAGGATGGTGTGATGTTAGACTTGGTCCTGGTCTTGAGAATCTTTATAGATCGAGGGGGGCTCGGGGAGTGTGGGTTGGGGGCGGTTGTTTTGCGCCTCTTTTGACACCTTACTTTAGTATATATTTGGTCCTATCAGGGCGGGAGAGGAAACACACTAACGGGATGCGATACTATACTCTTTTCGGTCATTTAGCAATGTTTCTTTTACATGTTTACTCATAGAAAAAGAGGCAAAGAGAAATAAAAACGTTCAACAACAACAGAAAGAGAAACAAAAAAACACCAACAACATGTTTTGATAAACATGGACAGCTATACATATGGCCGGTAACCTGGTCGGCGTGCATAGGATGGTTAGAATCTTTTATTTCTCTTGATGGAACGATTTCAGTCCCCCCATATATATATATGGGTTTACTTAGTTATATAAAGTCATTGCCCGTATATAAAGAGTAGCACATGTGCAATCGAAGTTTTCTATGAATACGTACCTCACATGACCTCTAATGTATTGCGCCATTCCATTAATAAGGATTGCTGGCATAATATATATATATATATATAAATCAATCAACTTTAAACCTGCATTTGTGTCTCAAGCGTGTTGGCAAAATCGGGGCCATGTGGGCTCACATGCAGTCCAGTGCTTTCCACGAGCACTTCATGCATATTAACTTATTGGAGACTATGCTTCCTAGAATCTTCACATGTTTTGGCTAAATGCTTGCTCTTGACGCAGCAATACTACTGGCAGATTGAAACATTCTTGAGGTAAGTGGAAACAAGGGGGCAACATTGTAAGTGATCTTTCCATGTTGCAAGTCTAGGCAAAGGAAGTGTATGTCATAAACACAGTGTTGGGGCTGGTGGTACTTCCCAAGTTTAATACACTCCCTCGAAGCGATTGTACCGTGTACCACTCAGCACTAGATTGCCTACATGGCCTGCTAAAATGTTTGGCACGTGCAAGGTAGCGGAAAATACATTGATTGGAGCTGGCCTCGCGGTGGATCTATCGGAAAAAATTGAAAATCCTCGACTGTAATTGCGGGATGCTCCTCAGCTGGAGCTGCGGACGGCTGGGCAGTGTATCAAAGTTGGGCAAGTTGACGAGACGGGCCCTGCCTTCCTGCAGCAGCCCCTATTGAAAGAGGGATGGGTCTTTTCCTGACTGGGTGTAATACATAGGGAAGTGCACAGTACTAGGCCTTGATATAAGCCGAGTACATGGGTGTATTGTTCATCAGTTTGAGGCTGTTTGAAGCGAGTAAATTGTGCTGCTATACACCAAGAATATTTTACTCAATGCTTCCACTCCTCGTCGTACATAATGTCACCTCAGGTAGGCCTGATGAATTAAGATTTTCTCGCTATTCCAAGTGCTAAATTAGAGTAACTTTTCATTGTCTTTGGTGTAAATACCTAGTTCTAGAATGATCAGTTCTAGCGTAATCTCCATGCAGTAGATCTTTATTTTCATTTTCGGAAAAAAGGAAGATTTGTAAACAAGTTTCGCTTTCCATTCCCTCTCCACGTAGGTTGAATTATAGCTTGTCTGTGTCTCATTTGTGATTTAGGGAAAACTTCACAAAGGTTGGTAAAATATTTGTTTGAGCTGATGCCGAATGAGAATGGCCCTGTTAATGCAAGTATTCTTTCAATCGATATCCTGGAACTTGCTACCATGTGTTCCCTTCTAAATGTTCTTCCAACGCAATACAAACCGCTCCATACATTCCACAAATGATGAAAACAACAGTTCTATAAAACTACACCAGTTACAGTCTAGGCTCAGAGATAGAGAGAGCCCCTCCAAACTGAGGGAAAGCCTCTCCAAACCACAAAATGTCATTATAATCCCATTAGGAGATTTACTCCCAGACCGGGAAAGCCATTAGCGCAGTAGGCGTCCGATCACTGACCTAACATTATTAGGTTCTGGACCTAGACCGTGTAACTTGTTTAGCTTCTAATTCAACAATATACGTATAGTATTGTTACTTCAAATTGGGCCACTTATTGTTATGGGGGTCAGGGCTGTCAGACACCAGACATGTATTCTTCTATAAACCGACCATAACCACGAGCGGACGTGTGTACCGAATCTGGGGTTCACTGGCCTTCCATGTCCTAATCCCACCGAGTCATTTCTCTTCTGGCTCAGCGTTTCCTATTTTGACCTACCCGTTCCCTGGCAATAACACTTTGTCATGTTTATATCAGCGTCATCATACCAGCGTCATATTTATTAGAAATCAATATTAAAATATCCCTGAAGGGGAAGCAATCAAATCAAGTAAAGTCAAATTAACATCCAAAGAATGGGCTTGTTTTGAAATATGCCCTCGTTGCAGTCGTTCCCAATATCTAGAAACATTTCAAATGTATAAGACATCATTAACGTGTTATCAGAATGGACCAAAGCTTGTATTATTTTTTCAGCCGCTTTGACATTAAGATTCCTTGGACGAGGTGTGTTAAATACAAGTGGACTTGGTTAGGTTTGACGTGAAATCCGATGCGTTGTCTATACAGATTACTTCCGCTTCTCAAGAATGGCTGATTGCAAAGAGAATTATACACTCTAAACATTGCCTTTTATTGTTGGTTTTGTACCTCCCTTCAACCAGCAGTTGAACTACACTCCAACAGTTCTCTTTCAAGCTGTTCGAAGCTCGGATAATAGAAAAAAAAATAGCTTGGAACTTGCCAACATCTTATTTCTAGCTTATAACTTGAGTGGCATTAGAGTGGGTTCCCACGGTCATGAAACATCATGAAATGAGCAATTTGATTTTGCAGACCTGAAGTCATTGGAATTTTCAGAGGTCATGCAAAAGTCATGGAAAATTCTGTTATGACTTAATTCAGTTGTATGTGGTTATACATGCGCAAGTAGCACATTGCAAAGGTAGTGGGTGGGACAGACAGCGGAACTCTGATTATTGAGAGTCATTGAATTATTTATTCATGCCTTGAAAAGTCATGGAATCTGAATCCAGATGATCTGTGGGAGCCCTGTTAGAATTAAACCGGTGGTTGAACTCGCTCCTCCTGTCCTGGTTTCTGATGGTCACATTGACACCGTGGGGCGAATGATTCTCATAGTTTTTACCCTTCTGTGTCTCTTGATATCTGACCCAGTCGACAGCCTATATGGCGTGCCTTCCGTCAATGTACATGACTTCCAGCACATCTGGGCCGTCACTAGGCATAATGGAACCTGGCTTTTACTCCCCCTTTATTTGCTGCTTGCCTGCTGCTTAACTGCTCCTTGGATTGTGCTCTATATATGGGATTTGCTTTATTACATGTTCTAGAATTTGACCCCAGTTTTTAACAGTGTTCCATTTTAATGCTGTATTTAGAAAAGAATGCGAGTTTCATGAATTCTTTAAATACAAATTGTGATTCCTATAATAATTACCATGCCTCGCATTTATTTTTAAGTGCTTTATTTGGCTTTTATTTCACCCCCACCCCCAATAAGAACATGCCCTGTTTAGTCTAGCACGTTTACCATTTATGTCACTCTAGTGAGGTGGGAGGTAACCATTGTTTGATTTATTTAGCTGACTTTGCTTCTGAGCAAACTTGTCTTTCAAATCTCGAAATAGAATATTCGCCCTCGTGTTTAGTACCGGCGTAATTGGTAAGGTACTTAGAGAACTGCTGGCTCATATCGTTGCCATTCTTCATCTATGTCTGTGAGCCAAAAAGATTGATACTCTTGAGAACTGGCTTCGACAATCGTTGAGTGGCCAACACCATATAGCTGGTGTCTCTGGAAATGTAGCTCCACACGAACATATACATATATATAGTGCTGATGTATATATACATCAGCAGCTGATATCAGCTAATGATATTTACATGCGAACGATTATGTTCACACCCTTGGGAAGGAAACATTGATGGTGGAGCGTGAGAATCCATTGTTCCAACTCCCCTAAGGTCTTACGTGGCACCCAACACTGCTGACACACTTATTAATATTCTATACATATCAGTATTTAGGTTTTTAGGTTTGAGTTTAAAACATTTTCCATTGTTTAAAAACAGTGTCTGTTATTTCCAATTCTTCTGTAAAATTGTGTTATTGATGTGTACATATCAATCAATACGGACATATTGACAGGTACGACCTTGGCTTTGTGTACCATGTACACACACATGACCTTACTGCCTGACTGGACAAGCCACACATTTCACAGAAGAATTAGTCACGAGTTAATGATTTTTTCTCACTCATTGTCATCTGGCCTAACCGCATTAATTAATATAAAACGATACACAAGGTTGCGACTTATCCTTGCCCATTGGTGAGGTGATGACGATGATCTACTCGACCTTGGCCTTGACCCGAATATGATGTTATATTATAGAGAGTGGACTAGACCAGCTTCTGCTAAAGATTTACTGCCTGAAACAGCAGCAGCAGATGGCTGTTTTGGTCGGTACTAAAAGACAAAGAGTTGGAAGTCCTTCTGTAAGCAGTGTTCTCCTCCCCTCTCCCCCTCCTCCTGCCCCTCCGGTCATGGGTGCAGGCTGCTTGTGTGTCAGGCCTCAAATGCTTTATTCCTTCTTGATGTCAGGCGCCATCAGCGTTACCTGACTGCCTCCAGGCTCCTCCAGGGTTTTAGAGCAGTGGTGCCGCACTGGTTGGTGTCAGGAGCAGCTCAGCCTACCACTCTTACTACTCCTCCTGCTGCTACTGCTGCTGCTGATGTGCTGGTGGTACTGGAGGTGTACCAAAGGATCAGCTGGGATTATCGGGCGCTGGTATATATGATAGTGTACGCGCTAATGAGCGCTAGTACCTATAGCTAGCCAGACACAATGATATTACACTGCCTACATCTCACGCACGCTCTTCAGTGATACATGTGTATTATAGGATCCAGCTGCCTGTCAACTTACTATTGCCTCCACTTAAGATATGATATCAGCAGTGCGCAGTGCTTTGCCTTTAAGAACACCTGAGGTCTTGGTGTTCAGGTTGGCGAGGTGTTACCGATGTATATGGAGGGAGTCGTGACATTGTGGATATAACAATGGATATGGATTGATGGTGAAGGATGGATGAGATGCTGAGACGGGTGGGTTGTTGTTACAGCCTAGCTGGAGTATTATTTGGCTAGTATCGGTCTCTCACTCCCTAGCTAGCAAGCACCAGACATACAGGAGGAGGGGGAGGAGGAGTAGGAGTAGGAGCATGTAATCTGGACTTGAAATAAGCTTGCATGTTTCTCAGTGCCTTGGCGTATTGCCCATTTGGATGATGCTAACTGCTACATGGTAGTTGTAAACCATGTGTCACTTAAAGGTCGCGCTACTTGGGCGCTGTGAGATGCAGACAGCTTGGCAGTTGTCTACCACCAACCTGAGCTGACCGATCAATGGATCATATAACTATCTATCCGTCTCCGGAGGCCTATCAAACGCCTACCCTGGAGATCCACAGCTGGCAGGGTATGAACCCAGTCAGGAGGAGAGTTTTATCATTAATTGAACCGTTTAGGATATTATGTAATACATGGCTAGCGATTGTGCTCCTCCCAGTCCTGAACGTGATGACGTGTCAACAATTTTCACTTTTTATACTTATACTAAAGTAACCCGGTTATTTCATTTCATATGTGTTATCTCTACCAGGAACAACTGCTTGTTGTGTTGCAGTAAACGAACTAAGGGAAGACTATACCACTGTGCAACGTCTATGTATTCATGGGAAACTTGACTTTACTGAACCATATTAAAGATTCACAATACTTAGGCGTAAGTCATCGCGTAAGCACCACAGCTAAAAAGGATTAATGCCTCAGCCTACATCTTGGCTCACTGAATGACAGACATACAACTCTTGAAATATTCACGTTCTGCTCGTACAGAGAATTCATTATCGGTGGAAGAAGGTCTTACTTAATGGAGAATGCATAGTTACAAAAATGCCTCATTTTGCTATACCACGCCAATACATGAAGATGTTGGTTGTTGTGGCTCTGCCTACTTTACCAAGCCTGCATATAGTGGTTGTGCCCTGGCATAAAATCCTTATTAACCTACAACCAGGAATGGAGTAATACTATTAAGGAGGCTGATTCTCCACCGTAGGTCTTCGAGTATGGCCCCATTCGTCACACTTAGCTGTTGGAACACAGCGTATCCCTGACCATTAACTAGTGACTCGCCCATTGTACCGGCTTACATGGGCACTGGCTCAATCATCAGGTGTATATCTGCCCTGAATGGGTAATTATAGCCAAGAAGCAGGAGGAGGAGAAGCTGGAGGAGGTGGAAGCTATGGAATAGAGACGACGACGACGACGACGACGACGACGACGACGACGACGACGACGACGACGACTGCCCTCTCTGTCTCCTTGTGTTGACGCAATGGATCCATGTGCTAAAATGGTCTGCTATCAGTCGCCGTGCTCCATTCCCAGTCAAATACTCTGCGCTGCTACAGGTTAGATCTTGCAGCTTAGATCTTTTCCCCCTTTAGTAAAGTGATCAACGACAGTTCATAAAATAAATGTGCAGGGCAGCGCTCCGCATTAACATGCCTCTAACTACGACTCTCTTGTATCAGTTGTTGATAAATACCCTGTAATTTTGGAGCAGGTTGTTTGGCTTGCCGTATCCTGGATTGAGCTGTGCAAATATACCAAGCAAGCTATATATATATCGGGATATATATTGGGGAACGTTTATCACCAGGTGAACTGGAGAGGTCGTTGCCATGGTTGTTGTTCCCCATTGTTAATAGCTCTCGTTCAATCCAATTGATTAATCTGTATGGTTGGTGGGGCTTCACTCCCATCTCGCAACGTGCTCATTGCAAGTAGAAAAGGGAAAAAAGGTTCTGATACGACCGCCAAAAAGTCAGATTGGTTGATGCCAAATTTTCGAGAAAGGCTAAGCGTGCCCTCTTTTATATAGATCTTTATTTATAAAGCTGACTTAGTTTCAATAGTTTTTTTTATTGATTGGATTGTCGAGAGAATCAAATGTCGCTTTCATCTTTCGTGTACGCACGGATTTACCTGGCTTCTGTTCCCAGCTTTCCTTTTTAAGATACACCACCTGATATCATGCTACTCTGACACTTCTTTATTCTGTTACTTCATTGGAAATTACATTTAATACCAAATAAGGTCACGCCCATCTTCTAGAATGGGGCTATTGCGTGGTGTAACTCCCAGGGTACATAGGCTTACCAGTATTACCTGCAGACTCCTTATAAGGAAACAAGTCGTTATAAGCTGTATGTGTGATGGAGTATGTTTTTGCTGTTGAGTTAATTAGCATATGCTTTGCCTTCTTTTGGGTGGTGGGTAGTGGGAGTTAAGGTGTTGATCTTGAAACTCTTTTAAATCTTTTTTTCCCCATCTCCCAAGTCGCTAGGGCACCCCTTAATGATGTCATCGAAACTATCACTAAGGTAACAGTAGGTATTGGATACTTACTGCTGGAAAACGTTCTGTACCGTCCCAGTAGCATGGTAGCACTCAGAGGGGGAGGATCGCATTAGCATTGTTTGATTATTTTGATCTTGAAACCAGGGGGTAAAAAAACCCCCAAAAAAACATCCAATTGCCTTCTTGTGAATGGTCATCCCCTCGACATATTTCGCATCATCAGGGTCTGCTACACCGAATGCTTCAAAATAGTTGCCCAAACAAGTTGGTCAAAATAGTTGACCACTTACTTTGAGAGAAAAAAATGCATATTAATTTAAATTTTTAATTTTCCTTCCTTGGTAGAAAAAAGAATAACAAATCTTAAGATGCTTTATTGTGTATTAAAATGGTTGTTCTCGAAACAGAAATATCTCCGACATCTAGTTGCCCATGTGTGCCCCCGGGGGTTCGTTACAATGGATTAGTCGGACATTTCATCATTTTAAATTAATGTAATTCCCAGCCGTTGACGGTTCAATAAGAGTACGGGTTTTAGCCATTAATTGTAGTGATCGCAATGTCCCCTTTGGTACAGTAGAAACATCTCAAAGTCATCTTCTTCATAGCAGGGAGGTACATAGAACATGTATTTACCCCTCCCGTTTCATACGAATCATTTAAATCATCTTCTACCCTATTGTTCCAAAATGAATGGAACTTTTTTTGTATGTTGGGGACAGGGCTGTCAACTGGTTGACCTTTTGAGGCGTTTTTGGTTGAACCAATATTGACGATTGTTGTTACAATTTTTCAAAACTTTTATTTATGCTAACACATTGTTTGATATGTATTACACCTGGCCCTCTAAACTAAGGGAAAGCCTCTCGCTCTAAACCGCAAAAGGCCATTAGAATCCCAATAGGACGCCTACTCTAGAACAGGGAAAGCCATTAGCGCAGTAGGCGTCCAATCACAATCACTGACACCATTCTTATCGTATCTGAGAGGCTGTGAGCCTTGACTGCATAGTATTACACCTCCGTGTTTCATGCGAATCATTTAAATCACCTCCAACCCTAATCTTCCATATGAAAAATAATTTAAAAGAATGCAAAGAATGTGGTACCCGTACCCGTATGTGTTACTTACACCTGGTCTGGTTATTAGCCCTTGTTATGTGGATCTGAATGGAGTCACTAATGTTATAGAAATGGTACCCAGGTATTTATCGTCCTAGATAACTCGTGCATCTCAGAGTGCCACAATTCCATTCTGTTAACGCTACAACACATGTAGCGGAAAGCTGATCGTCACGAATTTTGTGTAGTTTGGACTTTCTGCGTTAAAGATAACAAATGATAAAATGGCCGTATTGTTAACGGAACTTATCAGGATATTACTCAGAGATAAGTCCTTTATGGACTGACCATTGGCTTCCCGAAACGTCCACAGTATGTAAAGTGTAAAACTGGACCTAGTCACAAACGGAGGGAAAAGTTTATCATGTCCAAAATGAGCAGACAAAATGTGTTAGTTCAAACTAAATCGGACCAGCTTAGTCGTTCAGAAATAAATAAAGTTATAAAAGGTAGGTCTTTACTGCTTTGTGCTTTCTTCTTTCCTGATTCGTCCGAGCTCCACTCATAAAGGCCGGTATTTATTAGGATATCGGTTCCTGTTCTGCAATCCCAAATTAGTTTCAGTCTTTATATCGTCCATATTAAGGAAAGCCAGTGCGGTCGAAAAGGTTTTATACTACGAGAATTTATTCATTTATTTTTAACAGTCCGGTATTGATTTGGACTGCATAGCACACATATTAATACAAATATGTTATTCATTAAGGGTTGATAAACTACCAACTGGTTTAGACACTAATATCACAGCTCAGTTGATGTTTTCGTTGTTGTGAAGAACAACACTTGTTGATTTATTTATTTTAATTTTTATTGAATAGAGACCAATCCAATATTTTATCCAATTGTGTTTTATTGGATGGACCTTTTCTATAATTTCGGACCTCTATTAAAACCTATTTCCCCTGCTTCTATAAGGCACTTTCAGACGACTAATATCATCGTGTGAGGGAGAAAGGTTGAAGTGGGCATTATATCGTGGGTACTTTGATGAAACTACAAAGGTTTCCTGTGTATAGGCGTGAGCTATTGAATTGCTTGAATCATGTCCCCATGTAAATGACATTTACGGCCGTATCAGCTCGTTGCTAGCTTCGCTGGGAACATAAACAGTTTCATGTACGACCTTGATGGCCAGCAAATTTCCCACAGGGAACATTCCTGGCCCTGGGATTTATCCATTTGTAGACAAAGCTGGTAGCATGGAGAAACCTTATATATATGTGTGTGTTGGTGTGGTACTGGTGGATAATTGATAATAAGGTATATTCCCCCCATAAAATGCCATATATACACTAAAAGGTTCGATTACTTAGGGAAAGATGACCAATCGGTGCTGTAATGTCTAAGTATTGCTCCTGTTAGCTAATGACCTGTATGTACCCTCTATAGGAGGAATTATGATAGCTTTCAGGGATGCAAGTCCTCAGTATATGTACTGATATCAGCATTTTAAAAACTTCCAAACATTGTCAAATCTCAGTCCAATTCTGCCATTTTATTATTTATAGCAAAATTTCATCAAAACCTTGATACATAGAAATTATGAAAATCTTATATTCCTGAGTCATCAAAATGAACTAGTAAAAGGTCCTAAATAAATCGCCTTTATTTGTTGCTGAAAATTTTCTGTATTTTTGGTAGCTCTATAAGATGACCTTGAGCAGATAAAACGTTCGGTTCAAACGTCTTGAACTATTCAAATAATCAATGATATAGATATACTGCTGTTTCCATCAAATGCCATTGCAACTTATTGAATGGACGCAAATCGAATATGACTATATTTGTTGTTGAGTCAAGTTTATTTCTGCTTTTAAAATGCTGACATAAGCCTCTTGCAGCAAATTTATTGAGCCCCCCCCCCCCCTCCTCCCCCTTTGAGTCGTGCTGTGCTTAATTAAATCTGGTTATTTCTTTCAGGGAGTCCCGTCTCGGATGATGACGACGATGAGGACGATGATTTCTTTGATGCCATTGATGAACATGTAACTACAAAAGAATTCAATGTTATTTTACCGCCAGAGAGAGGACACAGGTAAGCATCTTGTCATCCAATTTATATTGGTCACAATTTTGTAAACATGTTATGTACAGAATCATTAAGATAAAAATAAATAAATGAATGAATAAGTAAGTGGAATCTCAATCTAAGAAAAAGACTGACCAAAGTGGACATATTAATGGACTAGATTTTCAGTTTATTTATTGATATTCGATTTAGTCTTCATCCTTTTATCCTCATTAAGATCTAGCCCTCGTCCCCAAGACAGTGTTGTTTATAGGCCCCTATTGCAGGTCTACTGCTCCACATTCACTGATAGTCTTTTGATTCCTCAGTCAAGGCACTAGTGACTCTAAGAAGTAGTCATTCTAATATGATAGATTTTGATTTTTTGAAATATCGTTTTTAAAACGACATCAAAAGACTTAAGCAAGTTTAGACCCAGAACAACTACACCCTTTCCCTCTGTTACTTTCATCCATCGCAGTTATTTGATTTTGTTTAATTTTTGTTTCATTCTTTTACCTCTTCAGACGAATTTGTTGTGTTTGACTGACACTCAATGTACATGTTCATAAGGAATCCATGTATACATATGTGCATGGTATTCACAATAAGCCAAATTTGATACAGTTAAAGAGGAGAGGGGAGATTCAATGTTTGTAAATATGATTTATAACCTTCTGTAGAAGTCACATTACAATGACCGATTTATTGTGTTCTGTTCCGATGGCGATCGGATGGTGTATAGCGCCTATCAATTAAGAGTCACACACCTGTTTACTCAATATACATCTGCCTACGGGGGTGGTATACATTGTCACGCAGATATCAATACAAAGGCAGTACCTGTATATCATTTCAACACTAACATCTATTCTCGAGCCAAAGGCAACCTACTAGCAGCTTGCCAGAGCATCATTTCACCTCCCACCCACTGACTGCACGACCACTGGGTTAGCTATGATCGGCCATGTGTATATATAACTGTCTATGGTTATATGGATGTAAAAGAACCATTGCTAATAATCGAAAAGAGTAGGTATCACATCCCGTTAGCATGTTTCCTCTCCCACCCTGATAGGACCAACGATATACGAAAGTATGGTGTCAAAACTAGGCATAAAGCAACCGGTGGGAGCCGGAAAGGCGGGTGGTAGGAGCCCCCTAATGCGTTCAACTCGCAGCTGAGAATCTAGCAGAGAAAGATCTTGCGGATGAATCCCGGATGGTCTTTGTTTCCTACTCAAATGAATGTTTCTCCCCTTTCCTTTTCCAGGCGCACTGGTAGTGGTGTTAGTATCGATAGTATTAGTGCACAGCTCTCTAGTCCCACTGCAGAGAACTGGGACAGCTCGGACACAGAATCAGACGAAAACGCCAGTCACGAGGCCAAAGTTATCAGTGCTACTAAGAAAAAGAATGTAAGTCATTTTTTTGCTCAACGACTGACGTTACTGCGTTGACATGGACATCTAATTTTTATCCAAGTTCCCTGTTTTTTTCCCTAATATATTTTCGTCTAGTTTTCTTTAAAAGTATGACTAATTAGTTATATCAAAAGTGGTGCCACCAGACATTTTTTAAAGCCTATCCTTGCTAGTACATGTATATAGGTTAATGAATCAGAGGCTGATCCAGGGGTTGAGATCTCATCAGGGGATGTTATATATATATTAAGAGTCATTAGAAAAAGTCAGTAACTTACACCAGAACACTTCAAATTTACTTATTGATATGGTTACAGGTAATACAGGTCAACATTTTACACCGAGAGACTATAAAGGGCCTAGTCCACTAAGCCGATTCTCACAGAATTTAGTAGAAAAGAGTCCTCTGCGGCGCAAAATAGTAGGCCCTTAAGTTTAATCAGTCACATACGGTACCGTTTACCTGTTTATTTCTTGTTTGCTGAGGTCTAAGTTGTGTTTTGCAGAAGGATAGACACAAGCGCACTGGTAGCCAGGACAGCATGAAGCACCAGTCCAACGCTGTGATCCCTGTCCACCCAAAACGCAAGCGTCGTCTAAACATTCCCGAGAAACCCAACTACAGCCTTAATTTATGGAGTATTATGAAAAATTGCATCGGAAAGGAACTTACAAAAATACCTATGCCGGTAAGTTCTATAAAAAATATGTAGTTATCGTACCTTAAAAAAACGTTGCTCCCCGCAATATTCTTTTTTAACTTGATACAGATGTTGACGTCATCATTATGATGTTCTGTCACTCATATGTACACATGTTGACGTCATCAGTATGATGTTCTGTCACCCATATGTACACATTCCGTCAAACTCTTTGTCTGTTAAACCTGGCATAACCTATTCCATGTGAAACATACTGTTCTAATGAAATTTCATGAGTATTTTTGGAAATGTGTGTAAGTAACCCTAGTGCCGACGGATGCGGAATTCCAAATCAACTATTATGTTAACGTGTTCCGCTCATATAGTTTGGTTGCTTTACACAGGAGACACTCATTTTTCATATTACGTAACTTAGAGCTACCCCTTGCTACAAATACAGTTGAATTGAAATATTTTGTATTTGCTAAGATTGTATACAAATGGGTTGCGAATATCTGAAATTGATTCAGGTCTTCCAACTTGTGCCTGACTTGGTGTTACTGTCTTAGTTTCATGTGACTATGACTATCGATAGTTACAGATAATGTTACTCCTGTTTTTATTTCTGTGAAGGTGAACTTCAGTGAGCCCTTGTCGATGCTGCAGCGTTTGACGGAGGAGTTTGAGTATTCTAAGTGTCTGGATGAGGCTGCTCGCTGCGAGGACTCGTGCGAACAACTCGCCTATGCCGCTGCCTTCACTATCTCTTCCTATGCCAACACAACGACACGTACCGGGAAACCTTTTAATCCCTTATTGGGAGAAACATTTGAATGTGATAGACGGGACGATTATGGCTGGAGGTCTGTTGCCGAACAGGTGAGAGGCAATGATGCAATACATTCATGATCATGACGAGAGGGATTATGATTGTGTAATCAGGATGAGAAGGCTTATGATTGTGTAATCGCTGCACCTGGTTTAGACTAGCCCTCGTCCCCACGGCAGGGTTGTTTGTAGAGCCCTATCCCAGGTGCTGCCCCATTTACTAGTAATGATTTTTGTTATTCCTCAGTGGAGGGGTAGTGACCCTAACATGGTGGTGACCATCATAATATTATGACTTTTTATTTTTTCGAGATTTCGTTTTATAAACAAAACAAAATCCAAGAGTTGCATAAGTGTAGCACACCTGGTTGTCCGGCCTCACGGACTATCTCTTGGATTGGTTATGTATTGCGAAGCCTGGAATTCAAGCTTACACTCGTTGAGGATTAAATTCCCTGGTATTTTTAACTGACTGCGTTTTGGTCTATGCTCTTAATTTAAGCACAGAATGGAACTTTGGGAGATAGAATTTCATCATTTTCCTAAGGTAAGCTTGAGCTAACTTTACCCTGTTGATGCTTTCAGGTAAGCCATCATCCCCCGATGGCTGCTGTGCATTGTGAGGGGCGTGGCTGGGTCACGTGGCAAGAGTTCACCATGTCCAGTAAATTCAGAGGAAAATACCTACAGATCATTCCTCTCGGTAAGTAGCTGCCACAAAATACCACAATCATACACAAACATAGAGCATGCTGTACCTTCACGCTGCCACTAGATTTACCAAACTATTAATTTCTAAATTTATTTCATTTCATTTTATTTCTGATCTTAACTTTTGGTCTTACTTTGGACTGTTAAAAAAATATAGCTTAATATTAATCACAGCTCCGTGTTTATTATGGCTGTCTGACTCTAGTATCTTTCCCTTTTCTCTTGCACGTTTGTACACGATTCTGTCTTTCCATTTCCCTATTTTCTGTTTCTCCCTGTGGCGTCGCTCTTGTCTGTCTATCTGCATTCTTCTTACCTATTTCTTCGTTTCGATCGGCGAAGCCAGACCCATTTATATTCCCTAATATGGAACATCAATCGGCATTTTTGTATGTATACATTTTTTGAATATAGTAAAGTTAAACCTCAAAATGTATTGCCCCTTTTTGTGCCCTTGTACACATGTTTTTCTACTGTTTTCATTACTAGTGTTCCCTAGTCTAGCTAATTAAATCATTTGATTGAGTCAGTAGCTTAATCTATCTTTTGCTGGGTTTCAGGTATCGCCCATCTACATTTCCCCAAATCTGGCAACTACTACACGTGGCGGAAAGTGACCACAACAGTTCACAATATCATCGTCGGTAAACTCTGGGTGGACAACCACGGAGAAATGGACGTCATCAACCACAAGAATGGTGACAACTGCCACCTCAAATTCAGCGCCTACTCATATTTCTCCAGAGAAACGCCGAGAAAGGTTGGTATCTTTTGAATACCTTTGTTCAAACATGGAAATTTGGATTATATTATCCTGACGCGTCATTGATGCCATGATTTAAACTGTGCCACTCAACATTCCCTAATTCACACCTTCGCCTGGGGCTTCTGAATGATTCCAACCAGTGGGATTGTTTCATTTAAAAGCTAATGACATTAATTTAAAATGACATTTAAAAGTTGAACGCGAAATCTTATTACATGGATGAAAGAAAGCCTTCAATATTTCTAATGAAATCAGTATTTTTGAAATTTCCCCAAATTACACCTTTTACAACCTAAAATTAAAATATTTTCGTGGAAACTTACAAAAGTTTGAATGAGTGTTTTTAAAAATGTCCGGATGGCAATTTCCCTTGGTCCCCCGTATGGGTGCTTACCCTTTCCAGAAATGTTATCAATTTGTATTCGAGTCTGCGTCCAAGAGGTAATTCACTAACCATGCCATACTTAATATGACTTATCTTCCTTACAGGTGACTGGTGTAGTGACGGATTCTAATGGTACTGCCCGCTGGGTCCTCCAAGGTACCTGGGACGAGAAGGTGGAAGGTGCCAAAGTGATCAAAACCATCGAGACGGGTCGGGGAAAGACAGTCTATGAAACGGGGCCCACCAAAATTTTGTGGGAGCGGAAATATCCTTCGTATGTACATTCTGTTAAATCTCGCCATACACATATTTTACATACCAGTTTTGCTGGGTTTCTGTCTGAGTATAATATATATTGAGTTGTTTTTTTCTCTTGGTGAAATTACCAGCTAAGAAAATATAATATATTGAATTTATATGAAACTCACCATCTTACATCTAGTGTCTGCAGAATCTCGTGTACTGTACCGAGGCAACGTGCTCTGGTCAGGTGTTAAACCTGGGCGATTATTTCAAATTCTTTCAATTACAGCGTTCCTATTCTAACATGATATATCTTCTCATTTATATGCAAGATTTTTTTTATTCAGCCATAAACATCATGTAACACAATACACTATTCTCAGTATGACATATGAGATGAATTCGATATTATTAGAAAAACATACACATACTCAAGATATAATTTACTGAGAGATGCTTTACAGTACGATATATGAAATAAAACCAACACCCATGGAATTTGTATTTCAGACCTGAATTGGAAAAATGTTACCACTTCACTCAGTTAGCGATAGAGCTGAACGAGGAGGAAGAAGGGGTGGCCAAGACGGACTGTCGACTGCGGCCCGACCAGAGGCTGATGGAGCAAGGGAACTGGGAGGAAGCCAACAAAATTAAGCTCTTAATAGAAGAGAAACAGCGCACTGCTCGACGGAAGCGGGAGGCGGATGCTTCCGAGGCCGCAGCTGAAGGTAGGAGTTGTCATCAATAGATGGTGTTAATAAATTAAATAAAATTAATACTTTAAAAGAAAATCGAAACTATTCCCATGAAAATAGTCAGTTATAGAGTATGAGTATAATTATCTGTATGTTTTGATTAGTCCATGGGCATTTAATTTATGGTAATATGTAGTACATTTACAGTATTAGTATCAATCATATGTGGGACATTGATCCCTATAATTAAACGAGATCTAGTTTTTTTATTGAAGTGAAACGAATGATAGTGAGTTTTTTGTGTGTTTAAAGACTCATAGCTGTATTTCTTTTCACCTGTAGGTCGTGAACTGCCAGGACACGAACCCATCTGGTTCCGCAAGGAGAAAGACCAAACTACAGGAAACCTTATGCATGTTTTCAGAGGAGACTACTGGGAATGCAAAGAGAAACAAGACTGGTCCAGATGTCCTGATATATACCTATGATAGTGGACCATGAACATAGTCGTAGTAGGTCCTTAAACCAATTGATTTATGTACAGGTCGCTGGACCAACAGCCAGTGTTACGGAGGTTTCTTTCTTCTACTTTAGTCTCTGCGTGTTCGAGTCCGCAGAACTGTGCCCAACACCAGCATCCCTGGATTTAAATTTAATTTTAAACCCGCCGTGTCATGTGCGCCTCTAGATCAACATCTCTTTCGCACTTGAGCGAGGAAAGCCATCAGTTCGTGGGTTCCTTTCACCCATAGTTTATACAATGTGCAAGCTACTAAAACACCGGGGAACATTGTACATGCATCAACTCTTTCGTGAGTACTTACCGCTTAAAAGAAGAGGAGTAGAAAGTGGAGAAAAGAGAGCCATCAGCAAAGGTAGAGGGGCCTGTGGGGGTGTGTTGTTGGAGTGTGTCTCAGCGATGCCAACGTTTTTGTAGCCACGCTTTGTATGTTGAAAAAGACTTGTATAGTCCATGCACAATCTCTCTTTCAACAACGCATATATATGTCATATGCATCTACATGATACGGTGAATATATAACGATGTGATCCAAGAACCTAATTATAATTATATTTGATTATGTGATTGGCTGATGGTCTTGTGATAGTCAGAATTGCTCACCTTATTCAGATGACCAGGAGGATTTCTTATTGGAATAAAAACAAAAACCCGACGCTCTCTCTCTCTCTCTCCATTCGCCAATAAGAAGTCATCGGAAACGATGGGTAGGAATATCTCTTCTACTAGCAAAGTGTACAAGATTGAAAAGAAACAGATTCCTTGGAACATAATATCAGCAAAGCTTAACCAATGCAATGTACTTCCAATCGGACGTGTCAATCGGCAGTGGTCTGTCTTCTCGGAAACACATATAACCAATCGTGAGGTATAACCAATTGTATGGGTGTAAATACACAATATCAGAAATAGTGGGCCACCTGCTAAGATATTAGTCATCCAAGTACTGCCTTCCATAAAGCGGTCCCCACCGTGAGAACCAAGAAGAAAAAAATCGTCAGCACCTGTGGCCATTTCGAAACAATGGAAGTACAAATGTATACATATGAAATGTTTAAAGAAATATATTCTGTTAATCAAATGAGAAATAATTATACTTGTCCATGTGGGCGTTTGTTGTGTTTTCTAAATGTGATGTTGGCTTACATCATAGCTGTTATGAAGAAAAATTCTTTGTATGAAAATAATGTTATTACTAATAGAATATCATTCGGACAAAACTCCTGTTTCTGTCTAAAATGGCTGGTCCCAGTGACCTTCATGAAAAATTAAAGTGGTTATTATTATACTGTGGGATATCTCAATGGTCAAGATCAATGCAGTCTGTTCATGAATCGCCAAATGTGTTTGTATGTTTGAATGTGTCAGTGTATTTTACTCGTCGACGAATCTATTCAAGAGGTTACGTTTGTCTGCCATTTAGAAAAAGAAATCTTCACACTGTCCCTAAATTACGTTCGCAAAAACAAGAACAGGTTTTGATGTATCAAAGGATAGACGTTTCTCTTCTCGTGAATTTCATTTCAGCTATAGGCCGTGCTAGTCTAGGCTTCTCTCTCTTACAACCGCACCCAAAGTTGAATTCACCTTGGTTTAATTAACGAATTCCTGTAGTAACGCACTAGGAATACCTTCGGTAGTTGACATAATAAGTAATGGATTTTGTATCTGATTCTCACAAGGATTTGACATATTCGCCCATACAAACAAGTTCATGTGTAAAAAATATATTTGCATCAATTGATACAGTGTCATATTGGAGTTTCGAATGAGACTGATGATGACATTATTAAGTTCCCTCCAAACTTAGTTTAGAAGGATGTTGGCTGTGTATAGATGAGGGATAGGAGTTAGTCACGTTGAAAATATCGGTCTGTGGAAACTGTAACGTGTATGCATGCAATATTTCCGATTGTAAATTACCGCTGTTGATAAAAAAAAACGCTTTCTTGACAACACGTTGTTATTGTACAATTACTATGTAACCTCTTCACGCACCAAACATGGCCGTGTAATTAATCATCCTTGTCCAAATGTTTCTGTTGCCACTGCTATTCAATGAAGCACGACCGTTAAGTCGTGACCATTTTGACTTAGCTCATTACCTGTACATAGTACATTTCAAAATTGCACAACTTTGTATACACAATATATGGGTAAATAGGACTGGAGGTTGGGTGTATACTATATTACATTGATGATTATTATAATACATAATATTATAGGCATGCCCGTAGGTTCAGGGTGACATGCGTTGAAAATCAATAAGTTTCCAATAGGATACGGTACTATCATATACATGTATAATTTTTAATATATCATTGCACCACCATACATTACACTTATTGGTAATAATATTATTGCTAACGAGCAGAATGGTATAGAATGATTTTACCCACGAACCATATCAATGAATGGATCTATCTCGACGTACATATTAATAGGCTTCTACATAGGACAGAAATCACACAAGCATGTATATGTAGATTTTGCACGCCGGTGACTGAAGTCACATTGTTGTTTATCAGCCTTTTTAACAGAAAGGGAAGCGAGCTAGCAGTTTGCCAATGCTTAAGCCAACTTAGCTTTAAACAATTGCTGGCCCACTTTAACTGTATGCTACTCCCTCTCTCATGCAAGGTCTGTGGTTTCTGATGCGATGCCTGTTGGAAATGTGTAGATATTTCTGTAGATATTTCTGCAGAACTAACGGGCCACCCATACATACTAAGTGCCATGCTTAGATATACAGGACCACTTCAAACAGTGGAAAAACGAAAAATATAAAATATATAGCTACACAGATTAATGTGAATAGAGTCGGTGTGTAATCAAAATGATATAACAAATTCATAAAGAAATAAATAAGACAAAACTTACCACCATCGGAATGCTTATACATATTAAATACTGATGCTACTCTGCCATATTATTGAGTGACTGGGACATTCTTTTTCCCACTTTTGAATCACCTCAATAAGGGTTGTACCGTTAGCAGTACATGGTTATCTCTAATGAAAGTCACTGGATCGACCACCCTGATTATCACCAATTAGAAAGGTCCAACAACTTCTGAGCTTTTTGCTCTGAACGAGACCCTTCCAGTTCTCGTATGTTAGCAGTCAGCCTCTTGAACCAAGGTCATGAGATGTGCAGATTTCTAAGGCTCTAGTAATGGGAATATTCAGTGTAATGTGGTTAATCCTGATTCAAATTAGCCCGACAAGACTTTAGTCTTTCTGGTTCTGAGATAAAATTTGTACGACTATTTGTAATACACCCATCTTCGCAAATATTAAAAATAAGGCCCTGAATTATAGAACCTGCCCTACAGCAACCATTGCACGGTTTGTGGGGAAATAACGCTCCTTCATATTGAAATAGTGTTCCTCCTAAGTAAGACAAAATGTGCAAATAATAAATACTTGTGATTAGTCTAAAGGTTAAATGAAAGGATGCGTTTCAAAGTCTGTATCGGAAAGTTGGTTCTAGGTCACCTTCAGTTTTTGGTTAGATGGAAATGCACCTAAATCTAGTCGCTTTCAAGGTTTACAATCTTGTAAATGTCAAATATATGTTAAAACAATTTCCAAGTTAACACAAGCAATTTGCACGTTGAATTGTGGAATTAGCGACTGTGGAATTATGGTACGATTCTTTTGCCATCCGTTTCTTCATCAACCAACTGCTGGTTACCCAAATGAGGGGACATGCTCCCTACCAAAATATTTCTGTTGAGGACGGAAAAAAGATGTTACTTTATCTTGCAGTGCTTAGTTACTATAATTGGGCCAAAGAGTTGCACATTTTTTTCTAGGTCCAATTTGTCCCAGAAAAAGCAGCTCAATAAAAGAATCACAATTATATGGAGTTCTCATGGTTGTATGTACGATCTTTGTTTTATCTACCGAAAACCCGTTTCTTTTTCAATCAATAAGAGTTCAGAGCGGGCGGGTCACTGCGCCGGAGAACGCGTTCTACATTTTCCTTGACCGCGTAGAACGAGTACCATAAGTTTATTAATATACCATATGTACCCTCTTCTTCCTTTAGACATGACATAAAACAAGTCCCATAGTCGACATAGCACTAATTCTATATCAGTTCACAGATATGGAACTCTCGGTTATAGAATGCGCATATACTAATAGTCAATGAGCGTATTTAGATATTTTGAAATAACTCATAATTGTTTACCAAATGGTCCAGTTATTCTGGTTGCAATGAAACATGACTGCCAGTGCTCAGGTTCAATATCCCCGAAATTCAGCCACTTTTCGATACTAAAATAAAATCATTATTACAGGGGTCTTCAGTAATTATACCAAAATCAGTATTTTTGGAAACTTGTATGAATTGTTGAATTTCCCAAAAAATTCCAATAATTAAATTCCAATGATTAAAATAATTTCAGAAATCTCACAATATTTTAATTTCGTCCGAAGTTCAAAAGATTAAAATGATCAAATATCAACTTTTCTTCTCCCCGGAATATGGGTACTTGTCCCTCTGCCAGAAATATTCGGTATTTTTGCCACGGCCCCACAGTTTATTCTCCACACCCCTCGTGGTGTCCTCGATTAAATTAAAATTAAACTTCCCCTCCCCTACGGTACGTCTCGTTTAATTTGAAAACCAAATCCCTGAAATTGAGCACTATCATAGAATCTTCAATAACAAGAAAGAAACCTACAACAATGGTCTCAGAATATAAAGAAGTGAAACACATTTTGACAAGTAAAAATCAATTTATTCATATTAATTACACTTCTCCAATTCAAGGCTTGAATAAATTAAACAAAACTCATACCTACATACACAACGATGTAAATATATAGGCGTAAGAACTTTGGGCTTCAAAAGTCGAATTCACAAGAACTTGAAGACCTAATTCTAAAGGCGTCCATATTACAGCAAAATATGTGATGTACCAAAGGAGAATGACGGAATACCACCAAACGTTATAATTATGGCGTAATTCCTGGAGAGTAATTCACATAGATTTTACACAAGCAAAGACCATATAAAAGGATAATGAACCTATCCAGCAGTCCATTTACACTTAGAAAATGATACAAAGCAACAGGTCAAGAACGATGCATACGATAGTAGAGTGGAAAAGTGCAAAAAAAAGGAGACACTATCTTCTAAAAGCAAGACCAAGTAATATAAGTATGCCACTCAATCAACCCATCTACTGCGAAAGTGAAGTGAAAACTTCCTCGAGTGGTTATAGGAAAGCGATTTCCAAGCGAATACCTTCAGGAAGTGTTAATAACATGGTCATGAATACTGTTTAAAAAATTGACAGGTATAACCGGTACAAAACGACGTAGAACAAATGCATATGTATCCTTACTTATACCTTTTAGCATCATTGTTTCATAGTCAGTGACAATGTGATTTTCTTCCCTGTCAAGGATGGATCGAAGATTAATATAGTACAGCTAAAGCGACTGATGTCTATCGACTCCGAAGAGAAACCCTAAAAAATAAGTTACCCGCTAGATCAGGACCTTGCTATAGTTCCATAGCAGTAACCAAATTGATACTGAACTAAGCGTTCCCTCATTTAGCTTTGGCGTAGTTACAGGCAAGGGTGACCTTATGTGATAGAAACTTTCTTAAATGAATCTGTTTCGGCTATGATTAAGATGACAAAATGAATACTTTGGCAGTGACAAACATCTGCAACCAAAGTCGTTCTCGAAATTCAATGAATTCTTGCTTTTTTAAACCAAGATGCTTCAGTGATGACGATGAGATGGGACGATGGAATTCAACCGAGAGAGAGGACAGCTCATGATGGAGTCGGTGGTACGTCCCGGCGTCTGTCATGACTCCATGTCATTTGAGCCGTCACCATTTTCAGCCTGCCCATTCTGACTTAACCAGCTGCAAGGAAAAGAATAAATACATTTAAAAATTGTTACACATAGAATTGATTGATTGAATGCTTTATTTCTCAAAATGAAAAATTGGTCTCTCATTTCTGATCATTCAGGTCTTTCAATACGGTAGGGCCTAAGTGCAATTAATCTTTTCACCATGTTTTTCAATGTTATAGATATACACATCATGGTTTAATAATAGTTTTGCACATTTAAGTGGTGCATCCACTTGCAGGTAAATTGTTTTATATTATATGTTATATAAATTGTTTTATATTGATATAAAATTGATCTGATTATTCTACCTTAATTGGCTGATGCTCGGGAAGACGGGCTGTTCCATAATTTGATCCTTGTTCACACCTAACTCCACCATACCGTCGCTAATGTCAGAGACGTCATTCATGTCACGCGACTGAGAGTTGGCCTCTGCGACCTGTTTTACAACTTCGTGGACAAAGTCACCCGGGGGTTTCCACAACACTATTTGCATATTGGGTTTATTTCTGAAATTGAATGGAACGTTTAGAAAATTAGTAGAAAATAAAAAGGAAAGTAACCGTTCAAGAGAAATGAAATTATTTTCTACTCTCGAGATGAAAATGATTCAGGGTCTCCGCGCTTTTGGACTAAGAAATTCAAGGCTTTTCAAGGCCTTTCCGGGCCAATTTTAGTGATTTTCAAGGCTGATATCAAAGATTTTTTAGAACCTTAATAACAGGACTTTGGGGTTGTAGTTATTATTTTCATAGGCCAATGATGTACGGTATTTAACAAGTTCAATATTTATATTTCATATAAATAACCGTTTTTTCAACTTTTACTTTGTGAGTCATTTTTACTGTAAGGTGTGAGAGGGGCGAATCCAGGAAAAACTGTACAGTGAGAAACAAGAGTATTTTCGAAAATGTCAAGGCCATTTATTAGACTTCAACAGAATTCAAGTCGCATAAAATGATTTTCCAGGCCCTTCGACCAAAATGCCCCTTTACCAGGCCTTAAATTCATTTTTCCAAAGTCAAGGCTTATCCAAGCCCCACGGAGACCCTGTGATTCATAATCCTTTTCGAGTGACGATACACAGACTTGATTGAAATAATTTCGACCAAAGAGAAATATAATCAATGTATTAGTGGAAATGGTGACTTACATTTCTTGCATGATCACTTTCGGTAGAATCTCTCTAGATTTCATTCCAATTTTCAACATTTCCGAGAAGTTCAATTCGGAGGAGGCACTTAAAGAATTTCTAGCGGACCGTCTGGACAAGTCTTCGTTGTCATCATCAGAATCCCTCGAGTTTCTACGAAAAAAATAAATGTTAAATCATACTTGGATACCAATGAAAACCAGTTCTGCCAATCAGAGAATATTTTTGCATGAATATTTATTACTTCAGGTTAATTGACATTGATGTTCTGATGTATACGTAAGCAGTGCAATTAAGAATTTGTACATAATGAAATTAAGTTAAATCAACACGAGTTAGTGGATTCCAATGATAGAATATCTTACTAAAGCTACAAAGTATATGTCATGTTTCGACGATACATTGAGTAACGTTACAATATACAAAGAATATGTACACAGGCAGAATTAAATGACTGTGAGACACGTGAATAGATATTTAGGAAATGGCACATACTCTTTGCCTTTTCCTGGAGGCTCCGGGTCTCTTCTTTGGGTGTACCACTGTTCTTCGAAATCTGGATGCCACTGTAAATTGTTGTTGTCCAAATGCATCTCCTCAAGTCGGGCCGCCATTTTCTCCTCATTGATGTGAACTTTCTCAGGGAGACCTCTGCAAATATTTATCGTCATATAGTAATTTTATTTTAGACACAATAAAATGGTATTGAATGTCCATGTTATATTGGATTGATCGTATCGACTTAGAAACTAAGAATTTACATTTATGCATAATTACAATAAATATTTTGATAAAACATTCTGAGTGTAAACATTTATGACAAGGTCAAGGGTCTAGAAGGCAAACATTACTAGGCATCAAATTTACACACCCATCGCCGGAGGATTTCCGCTTGTTGGATCTTTTCCCCGCCAGAGACGATACAATACTTGAGCTGTTAGGAAGAAACAAATGAAACAAATTAAACCTCAGAAGACATCTTATTCTACATAGGATAACCAAACATTCAAGCCTACTAGAATGGCTAATATTTTCGGGGGAACTTTACATTGTAGCCTATACATAAATATTGAATAATCTAACCAGATGAAAAGTATTAAAGTGGTAATTTTCATCCTTCCTCATACTATCCTTAGTCCTTGAAAGTTTTATGTACGGTTACAAAGGTCATATTGATTGTAACTATCATCATTGTATAAAGAGTATTTGTTCTAATATATGTATTAATTTCTATTATGTATGTCAGGAAACAACATACGTATTGTTGCTAGAGCCTAGACTAGTATATTGATCAATATTTCCCGAATATAATTAAATATAGTTATAAACAATCTGTGAAAGGTCTTATTTTTTAAATCAATTTTTGAGTTTCTTTAGAATCAGATACAGCGAAAAACCAATGACAATGGCGAATTAAAGTATAAAAAATTCATTCTTACGTTGTAACACTAGTATGGGAACAAGACTCGGCGGTGAACTGTATACTGGAACTCGGTATTGGTCCTGGAATCGCCCAAGGCATACTGGTCGGAACACTCATGTGCCAAGGCTGTCTTCTGCATTCAGTTTTAGGTGCAATCATTTGTACAGGTGGGGTACTGAAAGTCGGGCTCGAAAAATGAAAGCTGACAGGTGTGAGACTATATGAAGACAATGTGGAGTTACTGTAAGAATTTGTCATCGAGGGCGATGTAAATTTTACACAATGAGTGGATGTAGGAACTGGTCGTGATACACCTGCGACAGGACGAGGCAGAGGAAAGTGTATAACTCTTGGTTGTGATGAGACAGGCGTTGGCTGGTACTGGGGGTAGTATGAACTGCCAGTAAGAGTCGTTTGGGTTCTCGATGATTGCAAGTGAAGATCTAAAATTTGCCCTGTGCTTGGCGTCAAACTGGGAACGACGTCGGGCATATCAGGAAGTTCAGAATGATTGGTTAAGTTTTGTACTTGGACATTCATTGTCCCATTACCTAAATCGGGTGAAATATGGTTCCCTGAAAGCGAATTTGATCCAGTGCCTTGGAGGTGAGCCGCATTCATTTCAATCTCTTCGGCTTCAACTGTTTCGATTGGAGTTGGGGATGCACCATATAAACTGGTGCTTCCGTAGTAAGGATGCATTTTTGTCGGTTAAATACAAAATATTACCAGCTTATTAGACACTGGCTACTTTGAAACCCGATGCCAGGTATCAAACTCGGCTGCTGGAGGCGAAAAGTGCCCTGAAAGGCGATGCACTTTGTTAACATAAGTGATTCTTTGCCTTTTTATGTGCCCAAGCCAACTCCATTATCGCCTGCTCGTCCCACACTTCGATGTCAATGTGTCAAAAACACATTTGATGGTGTTTGGTCCGGTTGAATAACATGATTTTCTGATTGAGAAAATTCCTTAGATAGTTGAAAGGTCTTAGATAAGTAAGGGAATAATTCAGATGTTGGTATACTTATCGATGAAAGAAGCAAAGTAATACAATAGAGGCAAGGCCCCCCTCATGCACGGTGACGGCTGTCGCACCGATGCCAGCCAGGGAATATAGGCGCTAGATGACGCCACTGGCACTGGGTGAGTAAATTCCTTTGTGCTGGTACCGTTTAAAAAGATAGGCTACCGTTTATTTTTTCCTTTTAAAAGTGATAAGCATTGATGTCCCGAACTAAGAAAGGAAACCTGTCAACGATGCAGAATTGCAAGTTTGATTTCGAGTTTTAACAACTCTTGGAGCAAACTTCACTGCACAAGAGGTCGCTGTCATAAGCTTTACGACATGAGGAAAGTCGTACTTTTGCGACATTCGTTAAAGTCTATGGCGGTTTTTGACATAACATCCGGTTTTTATTGTTTGGCACAAGTGCAAAATGTCTCAAGAGAGCCCTGTAACATGTTGCCGGTTTCCATCGGTTGAAATTGGCGGTCATCACATACGCTTCATTTACTTCAGAGAACCCAATTTGTTCTATGTGACTAAACGGGAAAGGGTAAGTTTTGGTGCTTCAACCTTCGAGTTTGACACTGTCTTATTGTAGGCCTAGTAGTAGGCCTAGCCCTAGTACTAGACTACTAGTAGTAGTGACGGTACTACTAGTACTGAGTCGGAGGACTCTAGACACTCCATGACAACCGCTTCTGAAAGAAGCCGCCACCGGCTGGTTAAAGAGAAAAAAAACGTCGTACCGGGACCCTAAACCAACGCAATTTTAGAACATGGATCGTCCCTTACAGATGGCTCTGCCCCACAAATAGATGCGCGTTCAGCTTTTTCTCCGGTGTCAGTACTACCATATATTAGTAAGCAACGTTATTAGCTAGCGATTACTGGAACAATATTGTCCATGAAAGAAGATATAAGCCCATTTACCTCCTTCGAGGCCTGTGTTATGATTTGAACTGGCGGCCATTCCCGCTATAAGGTTCATGGCACAGCGGCAGGGAACCAGCATGGAAGAGCTGCTTAGTCTCTTAGTTACATCAACTGACACCAGCGGCGCTGTTCACTGACTGAGTGAACAGCGCCGAGGCCCGGGTGGGGTGGGGTGGAGTGGTCCGACCTCTCTAGGAAGCGAACGGGATGGCTGGGTGGAGGGTAGTTCGTCGGAAATGTGAACAATCATACAAGCAACTAGCCTAAAAGTCACATGCCCACACAACCCAATCCAGCGGTATTCTTTCTGGACTGACTCTGATTGGATATGGGATAGTAGAGGTCCAATAGATCATAAGTGACACATATCACTGAGCTCCCGATTTGGGGAAAGTTTGCCTGAATTTCAACTATGTTCTAGATTAGTATATTGGTACCGTAATGGATACCCGGGA
This sequence comes from Sthenelais limicola, assembly GCA_942159475.1. Taxonomy (NCBI): domain Eukaryota; kingdom Metazoa; phylum Annelida; class Polychaeta; order Phyllodocida; family Sigalionidae; genus Sthenelais; species Sthenelais limicola. The sequence goes on from OW804098.1 coordinate 37,212,693, forward strand.
GCATTAATGTATTAAATACGGTACATATATTTCAGGTATTTTCGAGTTTGAAACTCCAATTTCAAACCCTGCCACTGGTGCCATGTGCCTCACAGACACAATGATCGCAGGACTGTAGCGTCCCAAGATCCTAGCGTCCCAAGATCCTAGCGCCCCGGCCTGGACGCTAGGGCCCCGGCCTTGGATCAAAGCGCCCTCGGCCTGGATCAAATGCCCAGACCGTTAACACTAAACAATACCAAAACTAACCCTAAACCTAACCTTAAATTGGTGGTCCTAAGTCAGTAAAGCGGGTAGTGAACTGTCCCGAGTAAAATTAGACTAATAAAAGTAATTAATTGACTAGTAAACGGTCTGGGCGCTTCGATCCAAGCCTTGGGTTTTTCGATCCATGGCCGGGGCACTTGAGTCCGGGCACTAGACGCTAGGGTCTGGGCACTACGATCCTGGGGTGCTTGAGTCCCGCCTCCAACACAACAGTCTGTTGGTTGGGGAAAGTCTCAGACCGCTCTTATCATAATTGGTTAAGTGATAACACCTGGATGGGACAGGGTATATATGTCAATATGTACCTCCTGCCTCGCTTATAGGCCTACTTCACATCCCTTCACCATGCACTGAGGGCAGCACCTTATGGTCAAGTTACTTCTCTCTCAGATTTAAATTCCCCAATGGAATCTCTGCCACATTCTTCGTTAACAAATATCAATTAATCTAAGGAATATATAGCGTTGGTATTCCACACAAATGTTCTTACTTATGCAGGTCATCGAAAACTACAAACATATTTCTAAATGACATATAGTCAAAATAGTGATCTTAGCCAATTTAGTGGTATGTGGGTTGATTGGTCCAAAGACAAACTGTCCAAAAAAATGCCGGGTGTCTGAAAATTCTCCCCAAAGGTCTTATGAGTTATGTCCCAAAATACCCTAAATTGGTTGTCCTAAGTCAGTAAAGAAAGATAGTACGGTACCGTATTCCAGTGTCCCTAGTAAAAACTGACTACTAAATGTAAGGGTCTTCGCCAACTGAACGACCCGATGTTCTACCGTACGGAACAACTAGATCCAACGGTCTCATTCAACAGCCTCATCAACAACAAGATCAATAGTATGCTAACTAGTAATGAGATTAACAAACCAATCCATGATATGCTAGTCACCCCTATTCCTAGAACACCTGAGTTCTATCTTTTGCCTAAAATCCACAAAGGAAAACGGCCCTGTCCGGGAAGCCCGATAGTATCAGGGAACGGCGGTCCCACTGAGAAAATCTCGGGTTTTATTGATATAATCATGCGCCCCTATGTCCAATCAATCCAGTCCTATATCAAGGACACCACTGACTTCATCACGAAAGTCAACGGCATAGGAGACAGGTACCCGGACGCCATCATAGCAACCCTGGACGTCACCTCACTCTACACAAACATCCCCAACTATGAGGGCATGCAGGCGACCAGAAGCTTTCTAGAGTCCAAACGCCCCACAAACATGGGGGCAACTCAACCATCATTGATCTCTTGAAGCTAGTTCTCGAGAGAAACAACTTCAAATTCAATGATGAACACTATGTACAGGTAGGCGGCACAGCTATGGGCACACGTGTCGCTCCTACATACGCCAACATATATATGGACTGGTTCGAAAGTAAGTACATATATTCTTACGCCAAACAGCCGGTCACCTCAGAAGTGGTTGCCCAGCCATTAAATATGGTTGCCCGGGATTTTTTTTATTAAAGCATAAGAAACTGTAAATCAAAGAAACAGAGGAGGATATTTTAAACAGCAGATACAATTCAAAATCTTACATATTGTATAAGGAAACAGTTGACTTTTTAAAACAACCATGCCAGCATGCCCCTTTTCAAAACAGGTACCTTCTGAATTTTCGACATAAAAAATATGGATCTCAGTACATGTATTTCAATTTGATTTTTCAAGGCTTTGGAAGGCATATATGATCTTTCATATATTTAAACTTAGAACTGGGCTGATTCTGTAGATCCGATTCTGTAAAATATCCTTAAAATACAGGAACTAAGAAGTATATTCATTCATCTCAAATGCAACATTTAAAGAGTATTTGTAGAATTTGGCTTGGATCTCAACATGGCCCCGCTGACTCTAGCAAAACAAGTCTGGTTATAACACTGTAATATACCTTTATTATCTAGACAAATATATCTGACTGAAATTATTGTTGTTGATGCGAGGCTTGAGGTAAGGGAAAGCTACTACGGTAGTGCTAGGTATCATATTGATACATTTAAATACTCCTAGCAGATGCAATATTTCCATAACCCCTTTGAAAAACTTATGTTTTTAACATTAAAACGTTTGAAAAAAATTGTAACCGTGTTTCAAAAATACTATTTAAACAATGGGTAAAAATATTATTTAAACAATGGGTAAAAACTTTCGAAGCTGCAGCTATGTTAATCATTATTTCAAGTTCAAATTTGATAATTGTCATAAAGAAATAATGAGGAATAATCGATGGTTTCGCCATGATTTTAGGGTAAGCATTTAATAAAGAAAAAAATTTTTCCTGTGACAACAAGACATAGGATAAATCGTTGATAGTTGATATGATATGAAAAAATAAAGAAATGAAAGATAGCAAGTTGTAGAATAAGATGATATATTTAAAGAGTTTTTCATGATTAATCGTTAATGTGAAAACAATGGAAATCAAACCTGGGATTTTAATTCACTTATTCTTATTTCGAACGTTGTCAATTATTTAAAAGATCTCCAAGATACATTTTTTCGAGCCCTGATCAGTCACTGTTTCCCAATGTTTACTTTATTGATCACTCATTGAAAGTGTGTGAAGGCATCAGGGGAAAGGTTACAGTAAGAAACAGAATCTTCAAAAATTCCAACAGGATTCCAAGCCCATAAGAATTGTCCAGGCCCTTCCAACAAAATGTCCATTTTCCAGGCCTTGAAGATATTTTAAATATTGTCTAAAGATGTACGAAAATGTTAGTGATAGAAAATGGGTAGCTTTCTTAATGCTGTTTCAAAAATTAATGTATCAATCTAATGATGGCATTGTGATACATGTATAATGGAAATAAATTAGTTTAGTTTGGGTCAGTTGCCCGCCGGGCAACTGACAATACATTTTTAGTTGCCCAGACAAAAAATATGGTTGTCCCGGGCGCCCGGGCACCCGATTTGGCGGACCCTGCAGTAGATACATCGACTACATCTTTATTCTGTGGGACGGGCCCCGCGCAGACCTAGATGTTTTCGTCACATACCTAAACTCAATACACCCAACCATCAAGTTCAGTGCAGACATCTCAGAAACCTCGATCAACTTCCTTGACACCACTGTCATTAAAGGAAGCGACGGCAGACTATACACAGATCTCTACTGCAAACCGACTGATGCCAACAACTATTTGCACTTCAGTTCAGCCCACTGGCGACGCTGCAAGGAGAGCATCATATACAGTCAATTTATCCGCATTAGACGAATCTGCCACCTAGATGAGGATTTCGTACGACACTGCATTACCAAGGCACAACATTTCCTTCGTAGGGGATACCCACTAGACAAGATAGTGGAGGCCTATGGTAAAACTAGCCTTATTCTAAGGGAGTCCCTGTTAACACCCAAAAACAAGGACCCGGCGACTTTGGTGGACACCTCCCCACTCATTGCCATCACAACTTTCCACCCCTCATGCAACATCTTCAACAAAAGCATAAGGGACAATTGGAACATACTCGGTAGATCGACAACCACCAAACACCTCTTTGAAAGGAAACTTGTGGTTGCTTACCGCAGACCGAAGAACTTGGGAGATATCCTCATCAGAGCAAAACTCCCGTCTACGTCTGCCAATTGTAACAACCCCCTGGCACTTGACCCCTTGGCAACGGAAACCCCTATCGCCAAGGAGACATGCAAGAAGAAAAACTGCCGCTACTGTCTAAAAATAGACACAACTGGGCGAATCAGATCTGCTATCACTAACAGATCCTACATCACACGCCAAAAGGCCGATTGTTGGAGCAACAATCTTATCTACTGCATCAGCTGCAGGGCCTGCCAGAAACAATACGTAGGGAAAACCAAACAACGGTTCAAAGACCGGATATACCAACATTTCAGATCGATCCAGCTGCCCGACCTGCCATTGCACAATACGTCGGTGTCTAGACACTTCAACTCCCCCAACCATTCAGGGGAAAATGACATTGACCTATTCGTCCTGGAATTTGTCAAATGTGATGCTGCCAAGGCAGAATCTGACGACCTACGAAATGCTCTTGAACTAAAGTGGATCCATCGAATGAAGTCCATGTCCCCACAAGGACTCAACATTATTGATGCTCCGACCTGGAGGACAGCCCAGGGACCTTAGCCATCTTCCTAAAGCATGCTACAGCCATCTAGCTTCGTACTAAAATTTTTACAGAACCCTGTATAACCCCACACATTTTCTAATAAAGATGCACACTCAAGCATCTCGTCCCACCCCGGCCTTGGGCTTTTCCCTACAAACCCAGGGCCGGCCCCCTCTCATGTCAACAATCCTGTAACAGGCTTCCCACTGACAACAGTCAGTTATATGTCACTGCTGTACAACATACCCACTGTGACTCAGTAAATAACACCTTATTTATTCACATGGATTATTGTTACATCACTTTCATATACACAGTTGTTGTTCTGATATAAAAAACATTTTTATCACCATCAATCTGATCAAATTAGACATAGTCTATGGAGAAACAACTCTCCAACTCCATTAATCTCTGTGTTATCTCTCTCCCAAGAGGGCTAACTCAAGTGCCTGAAGAGCTACATTAGCGAAACCATGTTGTGCCAAACATTGCCCCTGGGCAATGGAAGGAGTGTACTGGATATATTTTCTCTCCCCATTAAATCATTAGTGCAGAGAGCTATAATTGACAGAATCACACTCATTAGTTGACAGCATTGACTTGCAACAACTAATATCACCTGGATATATATCCAGGTAACAAGTGCACCTCTTTATGACGTCACGTCAACGTTGTTAAGAGTCCCGTGAGGTGTTGGTTACCTCTCGGCTGAAGACGTTCCTAACATCCAGTTGCATGGTAGCACTAGGAGGGACCGGACCTATCGCCTCGTCAGATTATTAAATGTAATGACTTGACTACAAAAATCTGTCACATGCTGTATAACCTCCAATAATAGCTGGGATTCCAATAATGGCCGGGGATCTAATTACTGCCAGGGTATGAGTGATATTTGTTAATAGTCGCCGGGATTCTAATAAGAGTGGGGTGTATCTGGTAGGCCTAGTCCTTATGGGGATGGTGGGGGTGGGAATGGTCATTTGACTCCTTGTGATGACAAGCTTATCTCCTTGTGCACTACCATTGAACGGTTTAGTGTTAATAACTTTGCTTTAATGTAGATTAATGTGACAGAGACATGTGCCAACTGTGATGTAAAACATCTGATAATTCTTCTGACCAACAACTGTATTGTTTTCAGTTTTATTTATTCTAACTTTCCTTAGAAGTTCAGTGTACTCTATTTAGGGAAAGTTGAGGCTCCAGTTCATTTCATTTAAAGCCTTAGAAGTGACAAGATGGAATCTAATGCTCATGGTGAAAAACGTATGAAATGATACACTATGGAATTTAAACATGAGGCTATTGATTTTGCTAAGTCAAACAAGTAAGGAGAAGGCAGCCAAAAAGTTTGGGAGGTGGGAGATTTCTTCATATATTCAGCTACTATAACTTTTGTTTGTGCCTGTCTTGGCAGGAGCAGGGTACCTTGCATTTTGGCTCATATAATCTTATTTTTATCGAATTTTAATCTCCAGAATCTCCTTATTTCAAATCTGTCACCTACTCCTCTGTGATCTTTGTGAAAATACAATTATCGACGTTTGAAAATATCAAATTTAATCAATATTAAATTATTTTCCTCAAAATATGTCTATGCTTGTAAAATTTTGATGGAACATAAACTTTATAAGGGGAATAATTTTTATAAATATACCTGCTGTATTTTATGATGTAATCATTCCCTGACGAAGGATCGTCCAAAGATCCGAAACGTAGGAATCAAATGTAAACTACAGAAAACTTCAATATTGGATTTTGACCTTGAAAATGACCTTGGAAGATAAAATGACCTTCAGAAATGAATTCCTCATACCTAAAAACATCAATAAAATGCTATTATAGTTGAAGATCTACCAAATAGATGCCAACATATGCCATATTTACTGTTTTTGGTGGCCATCTTGAATTTTGCAGCTACTGGCCACCAGAGGTGTCTACCAACTTGTAGCTGGTGCTTTTTGAAAATTTCAGGCCTTATTTAACAACATGCCAAATTTTAAAAACGTGTCACAACATGCACAATGAAGACAATTAGGTCCCCAAATATTATGACCTGATCTAAAGAAATGCTTTTTTTACCAAAATCTGACCGTTGCCATGGCAACAAAATTTTAAAAAAAAGATATTTTGTTGAAATATATATTTTTTGGAATCTCCATACGTCCATGTTTACTATGGTACCTCAACCTGTACAGTATATTTTATATATGTTATATTCCCTGCAAATAACAATGCCAAATATTCTTAATGTTGGCAATAATGGCCTGAACCAGGTGCTTTTTCCCATAGAGACCAATGCTATTTTGTGGAAAATGACGCAAAAACGTCAAAATCTCAAAAAGCACACAGTCCCCAGGTGGGGACTTTTCAGGGAATGTTCCCCCATGTGTCCCGCATCATATATCCAAAAATCAGCTTTACATTATTTTATTCCGGGTTCCATGCTAAAATGCCTGTACTAATAGGGGTTAGGATTATGGTGTCTGAAAAATCAAGTAACCTGTTCGACCCCAGGGACAATAGTATAGCCATGATATCAGTATCCATAATTACTATGTATTCATTCATGTTCTTGTACCACACATTTAGTTTTCATGTGACCAAGTCAATTCCAAGTGTAACCTGTTACTGTTAGTAGGCCCTATACATTTAGTCAAATCAGGGCCAGGGAGGAAACACGCTAATGGAATGGGATGCGACTCCCTACTATTTTCAATCAAATCTAGAGAACTGCAAAACGAACCATTATTGTTCCCATCAGAGCCATGAACGAAATGAGCTAATTAGAGGTAATCAGAAAAAAGATACATATTCCCTCTTGTTAAGATTCCATGCTATAAAATGCTTTTCTCAATTGATAAGGAAAGTTTCTTTTTGTTAAAGGCGTACTTGATTGATATATATGGGGTCTGTATTTAAGTGCTTTAGATAGGAAGGAATGATCAGTGCTAGTTCTATTGGGTTGTATTGTAGGAGTTGGATGGCTTTGAAGAAAATAGAGGTCACCACTGTGCCAGAAACACGTTCAGCATTGAAGCTCCAATCTGTGTATAGTGTATACAGCTGACTAGAGGAACGTTTGCTTTAAGACAGACAGCTCTCATGTTGTTCAGTTATATCCAGTTTAAGATGTCTAGTGGTGGTTTGCCAGACCTGCGCTTAAATCGACCCGTTTGGTAAATCATAAAATGGTGGATATGATATTCAGTCTGGGTTCACTACAAATCTAAAATAGATTAATATATGAAGTCACGTTTCCTCCAGGTAGATTTGAAGACTCATATTAGAATTTGTTGAATTCTTTTGTTTTTCTCATAACAAGTTTATTAAAAAATATCCTGCCTTCTTGGCTTCTACAATGCTACAACATGTCATTTTGCGACTCTTTTGTAGGTTGTTCTTTTGTAGTTTTCCACATTTTCTTTACCACTATATCGTCAGCTTAAGGTACTTTTCCTTGAATGAAAGTTCATCTAAACAAGACTCTCCATCTCATTAATTAGTTTTCTCCACTCTTTAGTTTTTGTCTTGCCTCTACCCTGCACAACATTATTATACCCTAATATTCTTAAATTGGCCCTGATTTCATTTATAAAAGCCTGAAAATGTATTATATTATCATGAAATAATCTCAAAATCAACCAGTTTATAAATTGTTTTGGTTTGATGCGACCTTCATACCTTACATAACGTTGCATTTATTGATTTCTCTTTCACTTAATTGTACATTTATTTTTTTACTACTGTATACTTAGTTTATATGCTAATTTGTGCTAATTATTTGCCTTTAGGCCACAGACATCCCACTTTTCCTAGGCGCTGATGTGTTAGCTGGATCTTCAGTATCTTCAAATAACCATAGTCGCGTGCATGACAGATACTTCAAGCAGAATTTATGTACATCCATCTACATAAAAGGTAATTGCTTTACCTTTATTGAACAACTGTTATACCTTATTGTGTCATAAGTATACATCCCTAAAATTGTAATTCCATACCTCCTACCTGCATGAAGCCTTAGTGACTATTAATTAGCTGTGATTGGACGGCTTCACCGTCCAATCAGACAGGGAGGCTTACCTGACGGCATGCCTCCCCCATTATATAAGGGTCACTCTGACTCCTCATTACTTACGATCTGATTATCATCATGCCTGTATTACACCAAAGGTATACTACACCTGTACCAGGAATAAAACCACGTCCATAAATAAAGCAGCAACATACCGAAGTTTGAGGTGGTGTTTCCCTTTATAATATTTCGCAAATCTTTTGCTGGTTATTTTCCCCCGTTATTTTTTAACATTACATTATTTTATTCAGACCGTACACAGGGAGGCCGTTGCCAACCCTTTTCTGTGGGGATCAGGTTATATAGAACCTGCTCGTACCCGGTGGCCAACTGAATAAGACGCATGTTTTATATATTACAATATTTATATTATAATGTTTAATATATAGTCCCACAATATTTATATTATAATGTTTAATATAGATAGATACAAGCTCACTGAATTGTTACTCTGTGGATATATAATGTATAAATCGTCGTAAGTCAGGTACATTTGAAAAAAGACTCATTATAGTGTCCCAAATAAAGATATTTAAACTTTTAAAAAGCTTTTCTCCCCGATCCTGTCTGTTGATTTTCATGAACAATTGGATATAATTCACATAGATTTAGGATTTGGATGAAGTATAAGCAGGTGGTGTGGGATCATGAGATGAAAGTAGGAAAGTGTACAGTGTGTTATATTACGATTTATCATATGTTATGGTTGTATCTCATTAGATCATGAAAGATAAACACGTTGGTATTTGTAAATATAACGTTGCCTCAATGATTTTGTCAATGAATGGTTAATTCTGCTTCGATTTTAAACTGAAATCTGTTATTATTGGTACGCGTTGTTTATTTCAGGAGCTCGAATTGAAGGTATTAATCATAGTAACAAGCTGTGGTTCTATAACGTCCAAGGTTTATTCAAAATTGCCTTCGAGTACTTGTCGAAAGAGACACAGAAAGACTGTCTCTTGCTGATGAGGGTGAGATGAAAGTTCATATCTTTGCAAGATACAGTATATATATATATGCAATAATCAGATCTTCCATCATGGATATTGTCTTCATAGTTCCCTGTCTGTCATTTGTAGATTTGATATTCTGCCTGTTAATTAATGTTAGAATTCAATTGTAGGTGACATTACTGTGCTGCTGCCTATAGCAATGGTGCTTTAACTCCATGTGGTTATTCGAGTATGAAATAGGGGGACGGAGGACTAATTACGTAGCGTAATCAGAACATAATTAATCCCGTCCAAGCTTGTCTAGAAATTGACACTTATTTGCTCAGTTTCTCTCTCTCTCTCTCTCTCTCTCTCTCTCTCTCTCTCTCTCTCTCTCTCTCTCTCTCTCTCTCTCTCTTTCTCTCTCTCTCTAGCTCTCTCTCTCTCTATGTCTCTTTCTTTCTTTCTTTCTTTCTTTCTTTCACCCTCTTCCATTGCGCGTGTGTGTGTGTCTCTCTCTCTAGCTCTCTATTCGACTGTCTATGTGTGACTGTCTCACCGGAACTCATAATTGATAATTAATGAACATTTTTCAGGACTTGTGGGTGGACACGGCTGAATATAAACTACTGGGAAAGATGGACGTGATGCCAGAATTGTCGAGTGTTGCAGAGGAGGAATCAGAAAGCCCTTTTGATATCATCTCACTGAATGGCTATATGGATACACCTCCCCAGATTAGCGGTGTTAATACACTTAAAACTCCCCGACCCAAAGTTAATAGGCCTATTGCAGAAGTGAAGCAAAAAACAACAGTTAATAAATCTTCACTTTCCCAAGACCTGAATGTTCAGGTCACTTCAGTAAATAACCAAGGAGGGATGGTTACCACGAGACGAGATGTTGAATCTGGTGTGATAGAGGAGGTCATTCACTCAGATACAAATGCTATTTATTTATCTGACGAGGCTACAATATATATAGAGCAGCCCGCACAGAATTATACTGATCCTAATCATATTGGCAACTTGGTCCTCACAACTCATTCACAGGGTGAACCTGATGATAGCAAAGTCTGTTCACACAATAGGAAATCATATGTCGGAGTTTGTGAATGTATTGAAAACATGGACGGTTTTATGGACTTTGTGGTGAATTTTATTCACTCGCAAAAAGAAAACTTGCGCTTCTCCAAAGATGATGATGAATTATATAGCAAACTCTTAACACTATTGCAATTTTTTCAACTTGAAATAATGAGGAATTCAACGGAAGACCCTGGTTTTCCATTTGACATCATAGAGGAATATACGAATATGTTGTCGGAAGAGATGGTGTTGGAAGTAAAGCATGACAGTTACCATACACCCGTTCGCAATAACATATTCCTATGTATTGCGAGTCGATGGCTAGGTAAGGTCTTTCACGAGTTTTCAAGTCCAATAACAACAAAAGTAGAAGAATTTAAACTGCGAAACATCGATCAAATCAACAATCTTCCGTCATCTCAAAGTCTAGTTCGAGAGTTGTTTCCCACGTGTATGGTGGTCCTGCTTATGAATTGGATGGGTAACGATTACAATGAAACGATTCTTTTGACACCAACTCTAGAGGAGGATTCTTCTCACCACCATGTTCCTTCAACTCCGGCGTGTAAAAAGAGGAAACAGGACAAATTCGCCACAATAGGAAGTGAAAATAAGAATGAGAAACAAAAACAGAATTCTTTCCCTTTTGTACAGCTGATTTTAGAATTTGTGAATAACGTTCTTATTTCTGGTGTGGCTCACGTTTTGTATTCCCGTCTTCTCCAAAATGAGAGCTGTTAACGATGGTAAATAAAGATGATGGTGAAAATGCGTTTCAGTTGTTTTACCTGCATCAAATAGTCCTTGTATTTTTGGAACACACTATAAAACCAGTAGGCTGTCGGCAGCCGTGTGATATAATCCCCAACCTCGCATTGCCGCTGCTTCTTTTCATTTGTTGCTGGGTTTTCCATCACTTTATTTTCCCGTTTTTAGTACGACAGTGTATGAGTGGTTGCTAAAGTCTTCCAGGTGTGTTTCTGGCGATTTTACAAATTCTTTATTCAGGTTATTTTTACAAAGTCTTTTTACTTTAAGTCATGACTTCAATCACTTCTAGTAACAGGGGCTTTCCCAGGCTATAGATAGAGTGTAAAGATCCGATTAAAAAAAGCCTCAAAATCACATTTTCACTCCAGATAACTCCACAAACCACATATAATGTCCTCCAGACTGGGTCGACGCACCTGTAAAGACCAAAAAACAGATGGGGAGATCACAGATTCCTAGAACATGCATGTGTGACAAAAAACCCTTCTAGAGCTTTATATATTAGATATGAGTAACATACTGGTAGCCTACCTCATCTCGCAGAGTCACCCGTGTGGACCTCAATAAAAACACTAATATTAATAAGAACCCCCACCCCCCTAGGCCCATTTAATAACTAATATTTGGGTTCAGTTCTTGAGAATGGCATATGAAAGGATGTTCCCAAAGTGAATAAAGGGGTCGGAATCATGGCCAGCACACTATATTCATCCATCCCACATAATTATTAGTAATTTATAAACTGATACCTTCCTAACCATGCTATGGCTCTGACTGATTTACCTTAAACACAGAGGGTCGTCAGGAAGGCTAGTACCTTTATTACTTATAGGCCTACCCGGCCTAGCAGCTTAATTCTTGTAATTATATGGACTGTATTAGTTTAGCTCATCTATCCACTTTATATAGTAGGCCCTAACCACTGGAAAATTGTCAATTATCAAGAAGCTTGCAGAGCTGCCAACTTCTCCGATTTCGCCATAGTAACTATGATTTCAGTGTCAAAATACGATGCTACGATCTGTATGACCCAAACTACGATTTTGGGAAAAGTTAGGACCAAAATATGTTCTAGATAAGTTGGTATCCCCAGCCCACCGGCCACTGACACATCAGAATTAATGTGCATTTGACTTTCCTTTGTAGCAGGAAAATAATGATATTTCAAACCTAAAATCAACCATGATGAAAGTACTATATAATCTTAAAATCACCCAAAAGGAATTCTTGTTTGGTGGAGAATACTTAGTCAGAAATTATAATTTGAAGATAACAGTATCCAAGTGTTTTCCTTAATGCCCCCGTTGCATAACAATCTGCGAGCTCAATAATAACACTGAAAAAGCTACTTGCAGATTGTTATGCAATGGGGGCAATGCCCGATTTCATTATCCATGTTATCTAATATTATTAATTTTAGATTTTATTTGAAGCCTTAAAGTAACATTGGCGAACTCTCTGGAGCTGGTTTAGACAGGCCGCATTGGCCTGCGTCTGAAAATTCAGTTCTATACTAGTTTGATAAAATATCAGAAAGTTGGGGCAGCTATCTGTACATTGTTCCTGCAGTCCTTTAAAAATCCTTAATTTTGAGTTTGGACTTTTAAGGGCCTTAAAAGTCATTAATTGTTGCTGTGAGTCATTAAAAAGTCATTAAAAACTTTTAAAATCACCTTTTACATGTACATTAAGTAGGAAATGTATAACATTTTAACACTAACATTTTTATGGAAATTATGCTGAACACCATGAAAAATAGTTTCTACATGAAAAATGGTGGCTTCTGGAATACACCAGAAGCCACCATTTTTCATGTAGAAACTATAAAAAAAAGGGGGGAAAACCCTCTCCTGCACCCTCCCTCATACTGCTGTGTCTAAAAGTCCCCCGCTCCCTACATTCAAACCCCAAACCTTTTTATGGAGAAAATTTGTCATAATCATGTTAAAAACTTGTTCTAAGAATTTTGTGAATGAAAATGCCTTTTGAAACAGTGGTATGAGAAGTATTTTTATTTCCAACTTATCATAACAGTTACATAGGAAAAAGGTCATGTCAATTTCTGTGCGAACATAGATCTTCCAAAAGCGCCTTGTTTTGGTGTATTAATTTTCATTTTTAAGACATCTAATATATGATGCTTCTTTTTGGTCTTGTCACATCTAGATCGATCTTTTTATTAGAAAAATTGGACTTATTTTACTACCAACTACTTTACTTACTCATGGTGTACTCCATGATATAAAATATATTAATAACGATTTACACTGTTCTCAACCATCGTTGAATCTCTACCTCTTTCTTATTTGTCAATTTGTTTTTAGCAACTAAAGAGTTCCATTCATATAACAATATTGACTTTTCATATTGTGCCCATAATACATATGTTGACAATTAACTAAACCTTCTATGTATAAGTCTTACATGCTTGATTTGGGTGTATTTCTATTGTCGATAATTTAAAATTTAAATCATCAACATTGTACAGGATATGTAATAGATACTATAATATATTATAATGTAATACTGTTTCTAGTCCTGAATCATATAATTGTTTTTCAGGTACATCCTGAAGTTAATAAATACTTTTTGAAGGGTCTGGTGATACTTTTTTTTGCTGGCTTCTGTCATTTTTTTTTGGAGAATCTGAGTGGTAGCACTGTTCTGTGTAAACAAGTTCAACTACCGTATATCGTTTGTGTCATTTCATGGTCATAAATTATACCGACACTAATACAATTAACAGAAATACTTAATTCCGCTGACATGCAGCCTTACCCGAGTTACAGTGGAAACTGTCACATTTCTTTAATATATTTGTAAATAGCCAGGGGAGAATGTGCTACGTCCATATTGACTATTCAAGCATCAAGCCTTTATTGACCATGACTTCATTTAGTCAGTAAAAATTCATTAAAAACTGGGGTAATTGGTCATTGAAAGTCATTAAATTTGATGTGCTCTGGGCTGCGGCAATCATGCATTAAGAAGGCCTAGAAATAGTTTGTGCTTTAGATATTTTGATACTTGAAGGTGTATTTATGTCATCAACTATAAATCAAACTATTACATAACCTATTTAAAATTTTGCTATCAGTATCAGATTTACAAGATGTTTTCTTTTAAATTAACTGGTTCACGCAGACATCTTCTATGAAAAAGAAATTCGGATTTCCATCAATTATTGTCAAATGGCACCTCTGGGCCTAAAAAAGTTATTGAATTAGACTATCACAAGTCTTCACCAATTTGTGCCTAAATTTTCTTGGGGAAACACTGGAGATCATTATTCAATGATGGCTGTAGATAATATTCATCTTTTGAATGAAGATTTTAATGCATTTGTAATGAGATGGTAATTATTATGCTCTTTTTTTATATTTCAAATTATTTAATTGCCTAATGATACTTTGCTATGCATTTGGAAAGTAGATATCTAAATATTGTAAGGGTGACCTTAGAGAAAGAGGAATATTACTTCTAAGGGATGACTGACAATAAAGCATATTAGAACTTTTAATGCTTAAAGGGTATCACACACGATGGGAACAACTTTCCACTTTATATTAGTTCCTATTAATGTGATGAAGTTCCTGTTACAACTTTAATGTTTATTTAATATTTTGATATAAAAATAGCCAGTTAAAGTGGTGAGGGAGAATAATCACAGCAGGGTGCCACTGGAGCTGCATCCAGGCACAACATGGTAGTTTGTGACGTCATGTGTGGTAGTTGTACAGCTGGTCCTAGCTGCAAGGGTCCAGTGCTATACACACTGAATGGCAACTAAGGATAGGAAAACCCTTTATTTCCAAAGGAAAGCCTCCATGTTTTTATTGCCAATTCATACAGCATAGTAAGCACAAGTGTAGCTTACTCTCATATGAATGGATTATTCATAAACGAATTGTAGACATGATTTCTAGGGTAAAGAAAAAGTTTCCCTGACGAAGGGCACCCTATAGCCCAAAACGTTGGAAAATAAAAGTCACCGTACAATACCTAATTTTTCGAAGTTGTATGTCGATTTTGAAGCGATATTTCTCCCCTTCAACCAAAGAAAAAGTTATTTACATATTCACTGACCACTCCCAAGCCAGTTCTCAACATGGAATTCTATCTTAATTGGGACTAACCACAATTATGTGACACCTCTGCATGGTGCCCCATCGCCAAATCCCCCTTATCTCCAGTATTCAAAGCATACATATCTGAGTAGCAGCTGTGCTCAGTGGGGGTGAAACCACATCCCTCTGTATTCCGCCACCTAAAAGAGGGAGGGCAGTGATGCAGGGTCTTGACCTCTATATGTTATTAATTAGTGAGACCACTCTGTCTGTGAGCCAAATTTTGCTCTCCCCCACATGACGTCACAAATATGGACACAGAATGATTCTCCAGAGTGTGCCTTTTACCTTATATAAATTGGAATTTCTTAACATTGTATTCACATCAAACTTAAATTGAGACCGGGAGATATATATGGACATATGAGTAGATGAAGAAATTAAAATAAAAATCACCTCTATTTATTGTGCGTGATACCCTTTAAGACACCTCAAAATCAGCAGACGCATTAAAACAGCACTCAATTTGCTCCAAATTTTCCAACTATTTCATAACCTATTTACAATTGTGCTAAGTAGATATCTAAAAGATATTGTTAGGGTGACTGAAAATAAAGCAAATTAGAACTTTTAATGCTTAAGGAATTGCCCTCAAAATCAGCAAAACGCAGTAAATATAGGCACTCAATTTGCTGCAAATTTTTCTTGAGAGCCCTAGTCGATACAACATTAATTACCAAGGTAGGCTGACAAATTACGAGGTTAACTTACCCCAGAATGGACTATTTGACTCATAGTTTTTAAAATATTTTTTTGGGGTGAGTGTGGGGGTGTGGAGCTTCGCACTCGGAAAGTGGTCGATGGGGCATGCGGCGAATGGCCCTTTAATAATATAGAAACTTAAGGTTTCCGAATGCATCCGACCACGATCGTGACGTCGTTCACGTCACCATGCCCGCTACGTCAGAGGACATGTGGGGAGAGTGTACACACAGGTGAGATTTAGCCTAAAGGCAGAATGAATTTGATTTGGAACATTCAATTAACCTAGTTTAAATTAAAGAATTTACTCATTTTGGTTTCTCCTTTTTTATCGTTATTACATTTGGATTCAAAATTAACCTCAGCGCTAACATTCAGGGAATCAAGGCCACCTCCAAGTAGATTAGATTGGTCATTAGACCGATAAACTGTTGAGTGCTGTTGCATTGTTGCCTATCTTGATTAAACGGACAGCACAATCCCGACAGGATATTTTCCAACGTCAATTCTCATTTAATTGATATTGGTAATTCCTCGTATTTAATACTAGGCATAAAGCCAGAATAACCAGCCCTAGCTAGCTAGCCCTTCCTTCCAGCGGGACATGCAGGAGAAATGGGTTCTCTGTCTATAACACTTGATTTCACTCTTGACGCGAACAATTATCACGAACACTCAGCCTGAGTTGGCCTGACTGATTGAGATCCACGGTGTCACAGTCTGAGATGGTCTACTAATCATGCTTGGGCTCTAAAATTAAATGACATGTGGTGTTTAGACTAGAGTCGAGAGGGTCGTCAGGCTGGCTAGTAATGGTTAGCCTTATCCTTCAGAATATACTGTGTCGGTCGTTTTTTTGTGTACCATAGGGCATATTAATTATTAGGCCTAGTTATCAGTAATGACTCAGTGAAATAGTGAAATGTATGGTAGAACTAGAAATGCGATAGGATTCAACCAATGTTTCCTATACTGTTTGCCGCCCACTGTGGCAATGAAATATGCAGTATGCTATAAAACACTGCATATAATATATACGAGGAGGGGACTCGTATGTCCATGTAGGCCTACACATATATGCATTTGAGCGGATTTGAGCCAACCTTAGTCCCAATGCATATGACATGCGAAAACAGTCATGTGTAACTCGACTCTTTTGTTTAAAAAAAACCCAAACAGATCTATCCTCCTGCCCTTTCAAGTTTCATGAGTCCGTATTCTACATCAGCCTGAAGCTGTGCACTGTCTACATGAATATTCCCTTTTCCAGGCATTTTGTTACGAAGTAGCTATTGCCGTATCTCCCCTTTTAAAAATCAACCTTGCTATGGTACCGTATAGGCTATATATGTTTAGGTTAACACTAGTACTAATTTCAAACACAACTTGTAGGCTACACATCTACATGGTAGGCCTACCTAAACCAACTAAATCGTACATGTATGCTAATATAATATTCCATTATTTCTATGAAAAAAAAAAAATATAAAAAAATACTGGGTACAGTACCGGTATTTATATTTTAATGTTTATTTTCTTTTAATATGAAAACTTGGTTCTTCATGTTTACGGCACAGGCTTAAGACATAACATTTAACTATTAACTATGAATGTTTTTACTGTTTAATGCCTTTTATTTTTCCACCAAGCAAATATTTTACTCCCCTCTGTCAGTTTTACCAACCCAGGCCATCAAGTCTATGTTTCTCGCCAATTCATCATCCTTCTCTTCTGACCCTGTTGATGAACTTTCCATTTTTCTCCTTGACTCCGCTCTTCATTTAACTCCATTTATCCCAAAATATACCTTCTTGCTAGAGTCTACGTAGCCATTTTTGTGTTTTCCAAACTCTGCTCATTGACTGCTTAATGTCCACTTTCTTCATGTTCATAAGTTGCAATTGCATATCCAACCTTGCCCACACCATCCAGCAATGTGACCCCTTCCTCCTCCTCCTGCCTCCTAGCCTCCCCTGTCCCCCTGTCACAGTCAACCAAAATAGAAATCCTTGGTCTGGGATAAGAGAATTGTGTCAAAGCATTGGTTACCCAGGCCTTGTTTTTCTTCACGACTCATCTATTCGCATCTCGAACCGCTCTCACTATAAGGAAAGGAGCTAATCGGTACCCATACATATCCGTTTCAATCTACTTCCCTTTTCTCCTTTTGCTGGATTGCTTCTCGAGGATCGAGTGTTGAAAGATAATGAGGCCAATTATATTGTGTTTGTCTGCTGGTCGCCTGAGAGAGTGCATGGGTGAGGTGTCTTTCTTGCGTGGGAAATGGAAAATTCAATCAATTACTGTGAAAAGAGACTAAGCTAATTTACATTATATATACCCTGTCATATGGGGTATCAATTGTTTAGTTGAAGCCAAAGCTTATAAGAAATATATGTGAGTAAAAAATGTGAAGGCAGTGCAATTCCACATCGAAGGCTTCATACTTTGATGGCGTGATGAAAATATGTGTAAATTATGCTGTGAAAGAGAATTAACTAGAACTGGGTATTTTCTCAAATGTTCCAAATTTAAGACTAAAATGAAACGAAAGAAATAATTTTAATCGACACAATGCCAAAGATACTGAGATATGTCCTATAGCATTCATCCTTGTTCAGCCTATAATTTAGCAGAATGTACTAAATGTGTAGAGCTGCCGATTGTATGCATTTCCTGACGACCTGCAGGCCCAACTGCGGGGCAGGGCAAAGCCAAAGGCTGAGTACAACAGAAGCTCCATTGTGTCAACAGATGAAAAAAACAACCCCAAAACAAATATTATCCTTGGCTAACAATAACAACATTGGGGCACGAGCCATGTAATAACCATGCGGTATCGTGGGCAGTTAGGGAGCAGCCTGAGAGGAGAAAGCCTCAAAGATACTTGACAGTGCCACATCAGCGGTAGATTGGTGGGAGGGGGTGATTGGGTGGGTGGGCGGGGGTTAGCTGTAGGAGCCACGTGGGGATGGATGTTGGGAGGAGAGGCTTATCACGCCGACAGTGCAGCCGCGCCTATGGGGCGGAGGAGGAGCAGGAGGAGGAGCGGGACCGAGCAACTAACCTAACAGTGGAGCACGAGGTACGGCGAGCTTCTCTTCTCCCCATTCGCACCACCTCCATACTCTCCGGCCTCCTCCCTTTCTCACACTGCTCTGGCAGTTTATGTAGATAGTGGTTGGAGCATCCCATCGCAGTGAATTGGGCCGGACTCTTCAACTCTAACTCCTTAGCCCTGCTAAATATACAGTTTTCCCCTGGCTATCGCAGCATCCCATGTGTCTACAACAGTAACAAATTCTCCAGCTTCTATTTTCACATCGCCCCGGAAAGCAACTTAAAACTTGGGCAGTTTATCCATTGAGTAAGAGAGAAACGTAAAGCACTCACAGTGTAAAGGCTGGCAAGAGTGGATATCTAACTTCACTGCATGGAGAGATAATGGTGAAGCACCATGAGGCTCCTGGAAGACCGCAGTTGGATATAAATGACCCGCTTCACCTGAGTTTGTTTAAGCGTGTAGAAAGAAAGGAAAAGAAAAGGGCTTACTTGCGTGCGAAACAGTAATAACTAATGCTGTTTCAGCTTGTGCGAAATGCTCATGAATGGGTAACATGTGAGTGGAAGTAAGTGGCATCAAGGACGTATCTACCATCTCACGATTCTCAGCACCCGGCAGCATGGAGATATAAAAATCTGCAGGATCCAATTTCCAAGAAGGTAGATCATAGGATTTAAGTAATAAATACCAAGGAGCTTCTCTTCATAGTGTAGTTGCACGAGATGTTTCTTCGTATTTCCCTCGAGCCGTTTTCAACTTAAATCCAACTCCAACTCATAAAATCCTCTCTAATTATCCCCATGCGGCATTTTTTTTCTCTTCAATTTCAGTCGTTATGAACATGGATATCCCATTATTTTTCCATTGAATGACATTTGAAATCCTTTTAAAATTTCAAGGAGAAGTATGAGGATTTGAGAGCCACCCAAATTCTGCATTAATTGGGTGACAATCAACGTTAATTTCTCACCTTCTTTTATCATTGCGTGTGACGGAACTGGGGTGAAGAGATAGTGGGTCTGTCAGGCTTGCCAATCCTCATGCAGGGGTGTTTTTTCTCAGACATTTTGCTGGTTTCCTCTATAATATATCACACCAAATCTCGTGCAAGCAGCCTTATCTATTTCACCCCAGTGATGGCAGATAAATCCCTGCTGATTATCTCTTAATCACATGGAAGGTGTGTCTAAGTACATTTCGGTATAGCAAGTGTTCTCATCAATTCATTTTCTTGCCAAACGATATATATCCATTTTTATGTCTGCCAATGTCTTGTAAAATACATGGTTCCGTTCGCTTTTCATTGTACTGGGTCTTATATTTAAGCATGCAGTTGACTTAAGGGAATATATCAACTGCAATTGGGTATTTCAATTTCACCTAAGGTTCAATTTTAATTTTAAAAAACATTGTTATTCAGGTTTCACCTAAGCTTCAATTTCAATTTGAAAAATCATTGTTATTCAGGTTTGAGCTACGTACAGCACATTAATAACTTCAGTTTGATATCAAGCTCCCCAGATAACCGGGAAGGTAGCTAAAGTTGATATTGATATTTGCCGGCTATATCTGACATTCGATTCTTCCTTATATCTTATATATATATATATATATATATATATATATATATATATATATATATATATATATATATATATATATACTTAAACTTGCCAGCTTATCGGGTCTGTCTTTTTATACCTTACTATTGGGTCCACGTTGAAAAATAATATATATAGCATTTTTAGTGTGTCTAACATATTCTCCGTTTTGAGCTGATGCTATATATATCTAGGGGTTTCCTATATATATCATTAATTCGGAGCAAAATGAGTTCCAAAATTGTCCCCCTCATACAGTGATACTGGGTCAGACCCAATAGGTATGTTGGGTCTTTCTTGACCCAATTCTTGACCTAATTATATAGACCCAATAACGCATATATATATAAGTACATATTATTCTATTGGGTCTATAGACCCAATAGTATACATATACTATGCTAAGTATATATACAAAATTGTGGTTTTGTTTATTTAGTGGCTTGAGCTGAAGGTCATAATATAATCACAAGGTCACAACAATTTTGTTTTTTCACTCAAGGACCCAATAATCAAAGGCCAATAATCAGGTTAATTAGTTCTGCTGAGAAAAAAAGACCTATCACCATCCTCCTGATGAAGGGCCACATATGCCCGAAAGCTTGAGATAACTAATAAAATCAACACTAACTTTATTATGTTCTTCTAAAGTAACATTTATTAAATACTTCGGCCAACCCAATATATACTGAGCCCCCTTCCCTTCGACTGAGAAAAAGAGAGTATGTGACAAGGTCAAATGCAGATCATAGTTATTGGGTCTATCATGCAGACCCAATAACGTATACTTATATATACTATGCTATTGGGTCTATATATGTATAAATATATATTTTATTGGGTCTTTAGACCCAATAGTATAAATATACAATATTGATATATTATTTTATTCAATTGCTTATGAGGAAGGTCACAAAATAATCACAAAGTCCCAACAATCTTTTTTTTCACCCTAATTAGTTTTGTTGAGAAGAAAAGAGTGTCAAGGTCAAATGCACATCGTAGTTATTGGGTCTATCATTCTCATCAGAACTAGTGTATGCGCCTCATTGCTTTTTTGTCTATTTGGACACATTATGATAGCTAATCATAGTCATTGGTGTGATCTCTTCCTTTCAATCAAATCATAACCATTATTCTGGTGGCAATACTTTAATTATTACCAGACGATGCTGGTGCAAAGAGACCCAATAATCAAAATATCTAGACCCAATATCATATTATAAAGATATTTGCTCGTCAACTTTGAAATTATTGACTGGATCCACAGAAAACTGTATTACTTTGATATTTATCATAATAATGATTAATAGACTACTCCCTACCATTCGAAATGTCAATATTGAATTATCATGAAACCATAAATGGTTTTATATATAATATTGGGTCTCTATATATATATCTTGATTATTGGGTCTATATATCTCTCTCTGCTGATTCATCTTTCAAATGCTTTTGTGTTGATATGGCAGACTATTTTTAGTTCCCTCCCATATATGAACCATTAGGCCAGTTTGTTTTAAGTAGTTTGCCCTGGCAATTTGGCGAGTACAAATGATGTTGGTAATGTTCTGTCGGCAAGAAACTTCCCAGGCAATATAGCTGAAATTACAGCTTGATTTATGTTATTTAGTCATATGAAATGGCAACGTTTTATGTCAAAAATGTAAAAGATTGCTCTCTAATGGATGCTGTTATAAATTTCTGGCAGTTATGGTGTTTAAAAATACTTATTACAGGGACCCAATAAGATATATATCTAGTTCTGATACAGATAGTTGCGTCAGTGAAGCTTTGTAATTAAAAATAAAGTTACTATTCTTAATTAATGGTTACTTATAGAAATCATTACTTATAGTAGGGTCAGTTAAGGGCAAAAAATGTGAATTTCGTGATAAAACCACCAAATTTAGTACAGTCGTAGATTTTTTAATTTAAAAAAGTTTGGATTCTCTATCTATTTTTGGATTTTGAATATCTGCTTATGGATTTATTTTTAATATGTTATACCTCGTTGAGTCATATCAATAATTTTCAAACTTGCATAGCTAGTTCCTTCCCCTATGTAGGCCAGCCTACTACTGATTAATACTGCATTTATTAAAACCTATATCATATTTTCTGATTCTCTATTAATAGAGCTTTCTTATGAATATCTACTCATCGTTTCATGATTATTAGTTCAAATTATATGGTTCTCTTACCACCAAAATGCCATTTTTCACCTTTAAATCGATTGCCATGGCAACCAACTTCATATTTCAGAACGCTTCCATGATGATAGAGAATTCAAAGGTTTACCTTTGTGCCAAATTTGGTGATTTTATCTCGAAATTTGCTTATTTTGCCCTTAACTAATCCTACTATTGACTAATCTATTAAGGAGCCTTTTAAGGTGGGATCCCACTGGCTCGTTTGTATCTACGCTCATTGCTCGCTCTTGCTGCGCTTGTTTATAGTACGCTTGTCATTCGCTCTTCATACGCTAATATTTTTAGCGCAATACAAGCGCAGAGCGATTCTACTGGTGCGCTTGTTTCCTTTATGAAACCAATAGCAAATGCGCTTGTGCGCTCTCACTGCGTTCTTGGTCTACTCGTTTAACAGGTAGAAAGAGCGTTGTGTTGCTGCGCTCAAATCAAACACGTCAGATATTAGCGCAGTGTCAAAAAGAAGCGACAACGTCAAATTTTAAGAGCGTATAGAAAGCGCATTAACCTATCCTATTGGACCGCTCTGGTCTCGCTCAAACTTCACTTCTTAGTCGCTCTGGGAAAATAAAAGAGCATATTATGAAGAGCAGGCCAAAAGAGCGAGCCAGTGGAATTGCAGCCTTAAGGAGTCTTTAATATATCCAAGATATATTTGGGGAGAATGTCAGAATATGAGAATGAGGATGTCATATGTAAATATAAAGAACATAGGCATGTAAGGTAAGTCTTGCAGACCAATAATATATTTTTTGATATTTGAGGTTGAAAAAAATCATTTTTCTTTGTTTTTTTCATAAATTTCCTGGATTCCCAAAAATATTTTCTGAGCTGATCTTTATGTTCAAAGTGATTCTAAATAGGTTGTGAATCCAATTTAAATGATTCAAAACAGGTAGATTCTTTACATGATCAAGTTTGTTCAACATTTATATTATTGTGTGTGTTTCGATGCTCATGTGTGAAATCTCTTGAGGTTTAAATCCCTCGGAGCATGTACATTGAGATCCAATCATGATTTAAAATGGATTCATGACATCTATAAATGTTTGTTATATGAATTAGGGTATAAGTCTTGTGGAATGAAAATATATGTTTGATATATTTGGTGTTGAAAAATGAATTTTTCTTGATATTTTTCATTCATCTTTGTATTGAAAAGGGTCCAAGAGTTGCCCAATATATATTTTTTTGCTATTTTTGGCAGTGAAAGTGGATGTGAATAAGTTGTGATTGGAATCGAATGATTGAAACCAATGTAAGGGTATTCTTTATTTCATGAAAACTGTTCATACTGATATACTGATATATTTTTCTGGGTGTACCAGCGCTCACATGTGAAATCCTTTGAATGAACAACCCATACTGGCCTTGGAGCATGTACATGAGGGTCTAATTATGATTTTAAATTCATTTATCACATTTAGAAATTTTGGAATGTGAATTAGGCTCTTATTCTTGAAGGCTGAAAATATATTTTTTTTATATTTGGGGTTAAAAAATATTTCTTTGGGTTTTTTCATGAATTTCTCTTTTGATAGGGATAAAAAAGGTTGTTCATATTATTTTCGGCTGTTTTGGGGTAGAACATAATTATAAATTAGTTGTGATTGAATTTGAATTATCGAAACCAGTGTAAGGGTATTTTTTACTTCATAAAAGTTTTTTAAGTTATGTATTATTGTAGGGGTATCAACACTCATGCTTGGAATCCCTTTGATGGACAACCCATAAATGGCCTTGGAGCATGTAAATAAGGGTTCAATTATGATCTCAAATTTGTTTGTTACATTTAGAAATGTTAGTGATGTGAATTAGGCTCTTCTTCTTGAATACCGAAAATATAGTCTTTTATATATGGGTTGAACAAATATTTTTTCTGGATTTTTTCATAAATTTCTCCATTGGAAAGGGTCCAAAGGCTGATCAATATAGACTTTTGATTGTTTTGGTGGTTGAAAGTGATTATAAAATAGTTTTGATTGCATTTGAATGATTGAAACCAGTGTAAGGGTATTTTTTTATTTAATAAAAGTTTACTATTGCGGGTGGTTTGATACTCACACATAAAATCCCTGCAATGGACAACCCATATTGGCCTTGGAGCATGTAAATAAGGGTCCAATTATGATCTCAAATTTATTTATTACATTAAGAAATATTAGTGATGTGATTTAGACTCTTATTCTTGCAGACTGAAAATATATTGTTTGATATTTTGCATTGAACAAATATTTTTTCTTGACTTTTTTCTTGAATTTTCGTCTTGGAAAGTGTCCAAGGGTTTACTAACATATATTTAAAGCTGTTTGTCGGGTTGAATATGATTATGAATTAGTTCTGGTTGCATTTGAATGATTGGAACTATTGTAAGGGTATTTTCTATTTCTTAAATGTTGTTCAACTGATGTATTATTGTGGGTGGTCACACATGAAATCCCTTCAATGGAGAACCCATATTGGCCTTGGAGCATGTAAAGGGTCCAATTATGATTTTAAACTGATTTATCGTGTTTAGAAATATTAGGGATGTGAATGTGGCTCATTTTCTTGCAGGTCAAAATTATAATTTTGGTTATTTGGAGTGAATATGTCACTTTTCTTTATTTTTTAATACATTTCTGCCTTGAAAATGATCTAAGAGTGGCCCAATATATATTTTTGGCTTCTTTTGTGGGGTTAGAGTGAGTGTAGATTAATTATGGCTCTTTTGTAAATGATTCAAAGCAAGGTGGTGCTTTGTTTATTTCATTAAAGTTGTTCAACAGATATATTATTGTGTGTGTTTTGATGCTGACACGTGGAATGCCTTCAATAATCATCACATATTGGCCTTGGAGCATGTATATAATGGTCCAATAATGATTTTAAACTGAGTTATCACATTTAGAAATATTAGGGATTTGAATTAGGGTTTTATTCTTTCAGGTCAAATTGGAATTTTGACTATTTGGAGAGAAAAATGGCATTATTTTCTTTTTTTTTGATACATTTCTGCCTTGAAAATGATCTAAGAGTGGCCCAATATATATTTTTGGCTTCTTTTGTGGGGTTAGAGTGAGTGTACATTAATTATGGCTCTTTTTTAAATGATTCAAAGCAAGGTGATGCTTTGTTTATTTCATTAAAGTTGTTCAACAGATATAATATTGTGTGTGTTTGGATGCTGACACATGGAATACCTTCAATAATCATCACATATTGGCCTTGGAGCATGTATATAAGGGTCCAATAATGATTTTAAACTGAGTTATCAAATTCAGAAATATTAGGGATGTGAATTAGGGTTTTATTCTTACAGGTCAAATTGGAATTTTGACTATTTGGAGAGAAAAATGGCATTATTTTTTGATTTTTTAATAGATTTCTGCCTTGATAATGATCTAAGAGTGGCCCAATATATATTTTTGGCTTCTTTTCTGGGGTTAGAGTGAGTGTAGATTAATTATGGCTCTTTTTTAAATGATTCAAAGCAAGGTGACGCTTTGTTTATTTCATTAAAGTTGTTCAGCAGATGTATCATTGTGTGTGTTTCGATGCTGACACATGGAATGCCTTTAATAATCATCACATATTGGCCTTGGAGCATGTATATAAGGGTCCAATAATGATTTTAAACTGAGTTATCACATTTAGAAATATTAGGGATGTGAATTAGGGTTTTATTCTTACAGGTCAAATTGGAATTTTGACTATTTGGAGAGAAAAATGGCATTATTTTTTATCTTTTGATACATTTCTGCCTTGAAAATGATCTAAGAGTGGCCCAATATGAATTTTTGGCTTCTTTTGTGGGGTTAGAGTGAGTCTAGATTAATTATGGCTCTTTTTTAAATGATTCAAAGCAAGGTGATGCTTTGTTTATTTCATTAAAGTTGTTCAACAGATATATTATTGTGTATGTTTTGATGCTGAAACATGGAATGCCTTCAATAATCATCACATATTGGCCTTGGAGCATGTATATAAGGGTCCAATAATGATTTTAAACTGAGTTATCACATTCAGAAATATTAGGGATGTGAATTAGGGTTTTATTCTTACAGGTCAAATTGGAATTTTGACTATTTGGAGAGAAAAATGTCATTATTTTTTTTATTTTTTAATAGATTTCTGCCTTGAAAATGATCTAAGAGTGGCCCAATATATATTTTTGGCTTCTTTTGTGGGGTTAGAGTGAGTGTACATTAATCATGGTTCTTTTTTAAATGATTCAAAGCAAGGTGATGCTTTTTCTATTTCATAAAAGTTGTTCAACGAATGTATTATTGTGTGTTTTGATGGTCACACATGAAATCCCTTCAATAATCATCACATATTGGCCTTGGAACATGTATATAAGGGTCCAATTATGATTATAAACTGATTTATCACATTTAGAAATATTAGGGGTGTGAATGTGGCTCATTTTCTTGTTGGTAAAAATTATAATTTTGGATATTTGTTGTGAAAATGTCATTTTTTCTTGATTTGTTATACATTTCTGCCTTGAAAATGATCTAAGAGTGGCCCAATATATACTTTTGGCTTCTTTTGGTGGGTGTGTGTATACATTAATTATGGTTCGTTTTTAAATCAATCAAAGCAAGGTGTTGCTTTTTTTTATTTCATGAAAGTTGTTCAACAGATGTATTATTGTGTGTGTTTTGATGCTGACCATGAAATCCCTTCAATGATCATCGCATATTGGGCTTTGAGCATGTACATAGAAGTGAAAATATGATTTCAAATTCATTAATCACATTAAGAAATGTTTGTTACATGAATGTGCAGAACAAAAATATATTTTTATTATATTTGGAGAAAAAAAGCTATTTTTTATTGTTTCTTTTATAAATTTCTTCTTTGAAAAATCCAATGTGGGCCAATATATATTTCCAGCTGTGTTTTGGGGTTCGAAGTGATTATGAGTTAGTTGTGTTTTCATATGAAATGATTCATAGAAAGATGATTTTATTTTTTATTTCATAAAAGTTCAACTGATGTATAAAGGGGTACCCACACAGAGCTCATTCTATCGCCAATTTGGCATTAAGATTATGTCTATGATTTAATTCCATCCCCCGATTAGTCATAGGATCCTAAGACTAATCGTATGACCAATCGTATTACTTTTTGTTCCCCGATTTGGAAGTCACAGGGCCGATTTCACTGCCGATTCACCGATATTTAATCGTACGATTTGGTTCTACGATCTGTGACATTATAATTTTTTTTCACCGAAAACTCAAAATTCTGTAACTTATAAGGTATTGGCAGTACAATAACGTGTCATATATTAAATGAAAGGTTATTTTCTTGTCTACAAATGATTTAATATGCACAAACCTAAAATATCAAAGTCTAAGCGTCATATCTTTATTGATGGATAGAATAGGAATTGGAAACGTCAGATAGACATTTCAGGATATTTAATGTTTATGAAATTTTATAGAAATCTTGAATAGTCGTGGAGGTATAAGCATAGATATTCACTGCATTCAGGTACAATAATATTATTTCACTGAAAGGCGGATTATTACAGCCTTATCAAGTATAATTTATAAAAGTGTACTAGCAACAATTGAGAAAATCTGTAGAAATAATATTCATATAATCTATGGAGCATGTTCCTAGGAATACATACATACCATTGGCACCATATGTACATATAAAATTTCAAAAACATTAAATATCCTGAAATGTCTGTCTGATTTCGAATGGATTTATCATATTTAGAAATCAGAGTGAGGTGGATTCTTGTGGACTGAAAATAATTTTGTCTTATTTGAGGACCCACTAAATTACGAAAGGTAGACAGTGCTTTTTCTTCTGATATTTTCATTTATTATCAAATAATGATAATAATAAGTATTTTGATTAATTTATTATAGTAAACATATATTTAAAAAACCCATATGAGTATTATTGGGTCTATATACACATGTGGACCAACACCCTGCTGAATTGTCCTTCAAATGGTCTTGTATGGATATAACAACTGGAAGAAGGTGATTCAAATAGACCCAATAATACAAATATATAGACCCAATAATATAGAAAAAAAGCATTTGTTCCTCAACATCAAAATTACTGACTGGATCCACAGAAAACTATATTACTTTCATATCCGTCATAATAATGATTAATACACTGTACTCCCCTGTCGTAGGAAATCTCAATATTGAATAATCATGAAACCATTAATGTTTTTATATATAATATTGTGTCTATATATCTTGACTATTAGGTCTATCACTATCATTCGAAATACATTATAGGGACTGTCCCAGGAATCATGCAAACTTCCCGTTGTTGTTAATCAAAGAGAGGAAAACAATATTTTTTATGTTCTGACCCCAATTTCTATTAAATCAATGCAATGATGTGTCACAACTTTACATAGATATTATTGGGTCTATATACACATGTGGACCAAACTTTTCTACTGATTCATCCTTCAAATGCTTTTGCATAATTCTAACAACAGAATATTGTTAAGTTCAGCCCTCTAAATCATAAGACCAGTTATTTATTTGCAATGGAACCAGCCATTTCAGGCAGATATTGCATTTAAAGAAAACTCTTCACAGGGACCCAATAAGTATACTAATTTCGATACTGGTTTGATCAAACATGTATGACATGAATCTAGTCTTGTGCAACTGTTTTTGAAAGAATGAGAACATTCTATGAGCAGGAATAAATTCCTCTCTAAATAGTAATAACAATTTCTGAAACATTTCCCAATAATCATTCAATTGTCAACAAAAATGGTCATATATACTATTGGGTCTATATATTCATTATTGGGTCTATATGTTTTTATCATTAAATGATGTTCTTAACTAATATAGCAAACAAAATCATGTCTAATCTGCAGTAAATTTCTCTCTAAATAACCATAATTTCTGAAACAAGTCCCAAACTAAATGCAATAATGTATCACGATTTTAGATAAATACTATTGGGTCTATACATGTGGACCAACCTTTACTACTGATTCGTCCTTCAAATGCATCTATATAGAAGATTTCTTTCATATCTTTTAAATAATAAGAACATTGTGGCAAATTATGAGTGGGAAGAAATTTCTCACTAAATAATGATAACAATTTCTGAAACATTTCCTAAATCGTCATTGAATCGTCCAAAAAGTGGTCATATATATTATTGGGTCTTTATATTCATTATTGGGTCTATAAGTTTGTATTATTAAATGATGTAGTCCCAACTAATATAGCAAACGAAATCATGTCAAATCTACAGTAAAACATAATTTGTAGAACTGAATTTATAAATATTCTGCTACTGGTATGTATTCATACAAGAAGTGTTGGTTGATTCGGAATTATAGACCCAATAACTAAATGTATAGACCCAATAATATATAAGGTCTGTAGTCTGTAGCCCATTCACTTGTGCTGATGATATAAATTCAAAATGTTTTAGTAAAAGCAATGACAATAATGAATTTCTTTAAATAATAAGAATCTTGAATCGTCATATATATTATTGGGTCTATATATTCATTATTGGGTCTACAAGTTTGTATTATTAAATGATATGTTCCAAACTAATATAACAAATGAAATCATTCCTAATCTACAGTAAAAAAAGATTTGTAGAACTGAATTAATAAATGTTCTGCTATTGGTATGTACCTATTCAAGAATTGCTGGTTGATTCGGAATTATAGACCCAATAACCAAATATATAGACCCAATAATATGTATATATAAATCATATTGGGTCTGTATCCTTGCCCATTCAGTTGTGCTGATGACATAAATTCTATGTTTTTGTAATATGCAATGACTATGATAAATATCTTTATACAGATGCATAGACACATGTATGATATTGAAAATTAAGTTATAATTCCTAGTGAAGTGTTACTGAAGTTGTCACACATAAGTGATGCTACATGAATCACTTTCATAAGGGACTATTGGGTCCACAGACATCGGCCACTGTTTTGTCTCTGAAATTCATAGTTTCTAAGAATATGCATATGGGTGGGGCTCCCGAAAATGTCCACTTTCAAAAAAATAAAGTCAAAATTTTCTTTTCTTTTAATTTATCTGAGCCTTCTCCTGATCATAGCCAATGTTACAAGCTTAAACATACTAAAATTATAAATTTTTTTGAGCATTTTCTGATTTCCTACAAAGTCTATCCAAAAAGTGTCCATTTTTGGACACAGTGCCTGTTGTGTTCGGGGAGGAAATGAATAAACTTGAATAAAAAAGGAAAATACTATTATATTGTTGTAATTACTCCTCATCCACTTAGACTTAGATGAATTTTCTTGTATTCAGTGAAGAAATATATATTTTATATGATATTTCATGTATTTATTCATATCTATTTCCTGTTCCTTCACCAACTATTGCTTCACTGTCAATTTTATTCCAAAGTTTTTCCTGCTAACCAATGTAAAATTAAATATCTCATGTTTTCTGCTTTTTTAATGGGTAACACAGAATTTGGAGGGGTTTTCTCTCCACTTCTACCTATCTTTATCATTATCTCCTGAAAAAGCATGAATCTATTGACCCAAGGAAGAAGACTATGCTATTATAGTCCCCGAACACAACACATGTCAATTTTTATGGAATTTAACTATTATTTCTGCTTTCAAACTAGATATATTGAATTAACTTGATAAAACTCAGGCCTATATTCATATATTTTTATGATTTTCTAATAAATATTCTATTTTCTGGGTTGTCCCCGAACACAACAGACACACAAATATTGCAAAAATACCTATAAATATCTATTATATTGCCATTGTCTATGTTTGTA
Source organism: Sthenelais limicola (assembly GCA_942159475.1). NCBI lineage: Eukaryota > Metazoa > Annelida > Polychaeta > Phyllodocida > Sigalionidae > Sthenelais > Sthenelais limicola. The sequence continues at coordinate 37,244,428 of OW804098.1, forward strand.
TACATATTATATCCACAGGGGTATCTATTTCGAATTAATTTTGATTCTATTATTCATATTTTCCCTTTAATTACCAATTTACTCATGCTGCTTAAAGACCCCTGTCCCCGAACACAACACCCCATTTATAAGGTAAAAGCCAAGCAGTAAATGGGAATATAACAAAAGAATTATGTGCAGAATTACAGAGAGAAATGATTAGAATAGTTTACTTTTTCATTATTATTCAATTTTATCATTTTTTGGTCATAGCATATTTGTCCCCGAACACAACACCCCTGTCCCCGAACACAACACCCCTGTCCCCGAACACAACACCCCACCCTGTCCCCGAACACAACACCCCCTTAATTTAAGGGAAAGAAAGTAGTCATTTGGAATATAGCCAAATATTTATGTTCAGAATTATATACACAATCAAATCGAATACTTTAGTTTTCAATTTTATCATTTTTTCATCATAGCATATTTGTACCCAAACATAACACTCCTGTCCCCGAACACAACACCCCACCCTAGGCCTGTCCCCGAACACAACACCCCCTTAATTTAAGGGAAAGAAAGTATTCATTTGGAATATAACCAAATATTTATGTTCAGAATTACATACACAATCAAATCGAATACTTTAATTTTCAATTTTATCATTTTTTCATCATAGCATATTTGTACCCAAACATAACACCCCTGTCCCCGAACACAACACCCCACCCTGTCCCCGAACACAACACCCCATTTATTTAAGGAAAATTAAGCAGTCACTTGGAATATAACCAATGATTTATGTTCAGAATTACATACACATTTGAATAGCATACTTTAGTTTTACAAATTTATCAATTTTTCGTCATACCATAATGTAGGTGATGTGTTTCAGGAAAATGAGTCACAAGTCGCTAATATATATGTATCTAAATATACTCCATATAAGGACCTTTAAAAAGAAAGGATATATTACATACATTGTCCTGTAATTTGATACATAGGTCGATGTAATTATAAGGGATATACTCCCCAAAAATCAGAACATTCCAATGAAGTGATCTTGTAAAATAAACACTTTGAAAAATATCATTTTTGTGATTTATGACTCATTTTCCTGGAACACATCATATATGGATCCAAACATAACACCTCCCTCCCCGAACATAACACCCCCTCCCCGAACACAACACCCCCTCCCCGAACACAACAACCCCCTTTTCTATGTGAAACTGAGCATTTAATGGCAATATAACCAATCATTTATGTATAAAATTGCATACACAAATGAACTGTATAAGATTTCTTATTCAATTTTATCTTTTTTTCCTAATTGTTTCTATGACCTAAACACAACACCCCCATCCCCGAACACAACACCCCCATCCCCGAACACAACACCCCCATCCCCGAACACAACACCCCAACCCCTCCCCGAACACAACAACCCCCTTGTCTAAGGGAAAATAAGCAGTCAATGGAAATATAACCAATGGGTTATATACAAAATTGCATGCATAAATGAAGGGTTTCGTCGATTTTTTAATAACTTTTCAATTTTGTTACTTTTTGGTCATAATCTCTGTGTCCCCGAACACAACACCCCTGTCCCCGAACACAACACCCCTGTCCCCGAACACAACACATACTCAAAAGGTGGGTTTTCTGCTAATATATTCAAAGTAAACACATAAGATGGGTAAATATCAAATAAATGTGCATAACCACAATTGTATTTTCATGAATATTTGAATAAAAATGATCTTTATCACTGTGAGAAGAAATGGTGGCCAAACTCGGAATTGCTCTGTTTCAACTTTATGGAACCCTAAATATGTTCAAAATTGGAAAAAAAATCAAAAATCAAAGTTTTATGTGATATGGGACTATATCAATAACAAGAGACCAAAAGCAAAATATTTCCTGGGTAGAACCTTTATTGCGGATTTTATCATTTTATGAATAATCTTCATAAGCTATTTGGAGAGTTGTGAATGAAAAAACAGAAAATAATCAAATAAATGAAACAGAATTAAATTAAAAAATAAACTCAAGAGGAGGTTTTTAAGTATGCTTTATGAAGAATTAAAGACAAATAACAAATTAATAAATTTTATATAACTTTTCATTGAAACAAAAAAGAATTTATGCCAGGGACATGCATTTGGAGACATTTTCTAACCTAAAAATATGATTTTTTTGCATAAAAACGAATTTTTAAAAATATTTCTCAATATGTCCTTATTATACGCCTAGGAAGGTACAAAATACTGAAAAATTATTAATGTGGGATGAGATCCGAATAAATTCTGGAATTAAAATGGGTGATTTTGGCAAAATGGACATTTTCGGGAGCCCCACCCATATGTCCATATGCACATTCATCAGAATATTTTCTTAATCAGAATATTTTCTTAATGGATATATGAAGACATATGGTGTTAAAGAAGAATTTACAGTGTTACTAAGTTGTCAGTATATATATATATTTGCCTTTCATAAGCGATTATTGGGTCTACATTCATAACTTTCAGACAGCAAATATTGGGTCCTTGAGAAATGGGTCAAATTGTCAGCTGACATTTTCAAAGCTGATGATTGGCAATGGCATTTATATATATATAGTAACTCCCTCTGGTCTCCCTAGGTGTCACTAGCTGACAGGGGGTATTAATGAGGAGGACCCAATAAACATGTTTTAGAAAGTTAGGCTGAAAATGCATGAAAATGAAAAAGGAATTGAAATAAGGCAACATTGTTATTGGGTCCACCAAGTTATTGGGTCATGACCCGATAAGCGGATCAAAGGACCCGATAAGCCTATCACGACCCAATAGCATGAGTCTAAAACTGACAAAAAAACCCAAAAGACCCAATAAATGTGTGTTTTTAAAACTATATATATATATATATATAAATATATATATATATATGTCGTTCAAATTTTCCGCAGTGCAAAAGTATTTGCTAGGAATTCTAATGTACACGGCGCACAGAAGATATAATGGTACTTAGGAGAGATAAATAATGCTTTACATTTAAAGTTGGACCGGCGAAATTGGACGGCATAAGATTAAATCCTTTAACTTGCAATTCATCCATTACCTATAAGGATTGATTGCGACTAATCATTTTTTATTGATTCTCAATCATCAAATAATTCTCAATGAATGCAATGCATGCATCCATGGTCATACATTTGATCGTCAGTGGCACACTCTAAATTAAAAAAAACAAAACATGGAGCAATACGTTTGACTTGCACTTTGCATCATATATTTTCCCCGTTATGTAGACTCAGGAAATTGTTATTCGTTCTTTTATACATGTACCATTGTCTGTCGAAATGTATGTGTACTTTAAAAGAGCGCCAGTCCATTTATTAATATATGAAGAGAGAAGCCACATTATTGCCATCATCGGACAAGGCTTGCTGAAGGGCAGTGAACAATCTGATCTCAGCGCAATATTTTTTTGAAATGATCCGCGACAGTCTTTGTAATTCTGAGCCGCAAACGATTCAAAGCATGGACGCATATCGGGATTACACAGTGGATTGTGTGGAAGATCCATTATTACTGATTAAAGTATCGTATACCGGTATACACTGTCAGTGTCAGCATTGAGGGGATTTCCTGGGGATTTCCTGTGCTGTGCCATGGTACACTCACATGCAACATGCTCCAATGTATGGCAGGTATGCGTGCATAGAAATCCTTCTCACCTTGTGTATATACAGGGAAGCATGAAGGCATGTTCACACGATCGTGATTCAAAAGTACCGTATTTCCCCGTTAATAAGCCCAGGTTTATATTAATTTCAAGTGGTGAACAAACCAGACTTTAATATTCGGGGCAGGTTTATATTCAGGGTAAGGATTATAGTGTGTATTTTACCATAAGAATGTGTTTACCCCCCGGCTCATAAACGGGGCAGGCTAATACACGGGGCAGGCTTATAAACGGGGAAAGACGGTATTGCGTATACAGCGAACCTGTTTACTGTAGGAATTCTCAGTTTGCTTTCCAAGGTTTCGATTATGTGCCGAGAGCAAGCCGAGGAGATTGGCTTTTTCTTACTGTTCACGTAAACAAAGCTGAGTATAAATCGGAACATAGAATGAATAAAGCATTAAACGCAATGGCCTCAGGTACCAGTATTGTTTGTCTCCCCTCTGAGGACCTTTTTTTTCGTCTCATATTAATGGAGGAGATAAATTAGCTAGATCAGATGGTAATCGGCTGATAAATAGCAATACCGGGAATGCAGATATTCAAATAGGCGAGGAGAGTTTGATTTCCCTTGATCATCATGCCGATGAAATCTCGCTCAAGCCAATACTGTTCTGAATCAATTTAGAGGTTGTTTTTCCCACTAGCTGCACGTTTATTCGGAAATCCATTTACAGGGAATGGGAGAAAAACAGTATCCCAGATTCGTACAATTGTAACAATTAACAACACTCAGAAGAACTGTTTCAACGCGTACTATCTTTATAATTATAATATTTGTTCTTTAATTAAAAAAATGAGATCTTGACTCGGATTCTCTACTAACTACATGGCCTTTCATTGTGTCTGCCTGATGCTATTTTTGTTCAAAGAATCGCGACTCTTGACATTTTCCTTTTGAACTTAACACATGTACAGTCAGTTGACTTTTCTAACTAGACACATGTTAGTTTAATATTATCAGATGTCGCTTGATAAAATCGTGTCTAGAATCGTCTTTAGAATGAACTAATTGAGTCAAACGTAGTGCAGAAATTCAAGATGACAGCTGCAGTACTTTGGTCGCATGGAACAGATAAAAACAAGGGTTTTCCCAGCTCTGTTAATGTGACCTATGCACTATGTTAGTTTAAACAGTACAGTAATCTAATTCCCGTACAAACGAGGGGAAATTGTCCTGCACAAATGAAAATGCGATATTTCATTTTACGCAACAGTATGCTATTAGATGCTAAGCCATTCGTGAAAAATGATAAATGAATCATTAATACATTCTTAATGATTAATGATTATATTGACAAAATACATATTAAATGGAGGTCTACTGGACATATTTAAAGGTTGAGTTAGGGAACTTTAACTCCTGCATTATTCCATCAAACGAATGGAATTTATTTTATTTAGTCAATATTTTGAGGGAACTGTTGTTTAAAAAACTCCAAAAATTCACAAACAGTAGATTATAAGAAAAAAACAGCTACATAAGACAACATAGGTAAAGGTTGTGTAACGGTACGTGCTTCTTCTCATGTAACAAATATCGTTGTCACCCTTTATCTCCACCCCGACCATAGGGCCCCAGGTTCCATTTAATCATTGATATCTATTGGGAGGTCCAAGGTAGACCTATTATTCATGATCTGTACGCAGGTGGCATGTCCTTCTAAAATGGGCACGATGACTTCACATGATCTACGAATTTGGCACGAAAAGCCCCTGGACTCATCCTAGGTGAGTTATATACGGCCCTATTAAACAGATATACGACCACTCGGGCCGTTGCTGTCCGAATGCTTCCTTTCTTGCCAGAAAAACCTGATTTAATACCCCATTATAGGAATATAGTTTTCCCTATCCACTAGAGATATAAGTGCATCATGAGTAAAATGGGAAAATATGTAACATGAAGACGGACATACGCTGAAGTTTCAGTCGTAGGTTAATCCCATATAGGCTGTAAAAATGCATGGTCAGACGTCCCATGTATATAAATAGCCTGAGGACTTTCTCATTTCCCATGTAGTCAGGCAGGCAGGCCCCTCCTCAAGCAAGCTATGGCAAAATGGGCGTGTCACCATGTAGTTTTGTGGGCTCAGCGGTTAGTGAAAGAGGGCTTCCACTCTCTAATGCGGCCCTAGAAATTCCACCAAAGCCCTGCGTCCCCTTTTGTATGGAAGAAGTCGGTGCCGAGAACCATTTACTCTCGGTTCTATGTTGTGATCTCTTGCAAGCAAGCAAGACATATATATGAGGTATGTTGTGTCCGAGCAATTGGACGACGGTCCCTCTCTCCCAGATATCTTTATTACCGTTCTGCCCTTCAGGAAATATGATGCTACGTTATAACGCTGCGTAGAAATACCTGCATGATTGATTTCTTAGTAACAATAACAGAATACTGTTAATAATTATGGTTATCACAGATAGGAGACGGAGCAAAATTGTTGTAGATACTCGATCGGTGATAACACGTAACCTCGAATACATTAATCTATATTTAGGATTAGCTAAAACTAGCAATATTTCAAATCACCAAAGAAGGCCAAATTTTATGATCTTGATCAAAATTATTGGGTTCGCTGTAATTAGAAGGAATCTGATGAAGATAAAGAAAATTATCAAGAGAGCCATTAATTCAAATGAATAACATCCGACATTTCATTTCAAGAAATATTGCTGGTCGGTCCGAAGGTCGCCTTTCTTGGTAAAAATCATTCTTTCGCCGACCTTCCGTATCCATGGAAACCAAACAAATCTTATATTCATAAGAAACCTCTGAAGCCTCATTGAGATAGGAAGTTTGTCAGAGATCCAATTAGTGTCCTTCAATTGCATACCTGACTGTATTCATCGGTTGGAATTTACGAATAGGGGATTTGCATAGCCGTCAATTTTGAAGCTTGATTCGCATTGAATTATGGGACTAATGGTACAGCCTTTAAAATCTATAAGTAGTGTAAGGCGTATGTTTATTTTCCACCCTAAAAGGTAGTTTTTTGCATTTCCCTTTGATGTTTCTATGTCGGCATTGGATTAGCGCGATTTACATGCCTGAGGCTAATCCTACTTAAGTGGGGTATGTATTGTATCCTTTTGTTTGGGCTGTCATGATGATTGACATGTGTCAGAGAACAATTGAAATATGACAATGGACTTGGAAACCAATTAAAATTATAACAATAGGGAATTGTATGGGTTGCTGGGGATGAGTGCTATATCCTTAGGGGAGAGAATGCTGAGATAAGATGTTAATTCAATCCGGTATATTAGCCAATAAGATTGAATAGCATTTCAGAGCGAGCCAATAGGAATGGGTTTGTTGTGATTGTTTATATGGTGTGGAGGGTGTAAAAAAAGAGACCTTCTTTTTTGGTGTATGGTATTTAATCCGATATATTAGCCAATAAGCTTGAATTGCATTTCAAAGCGAGCCAATAGGAGTAGTATACTGTAAGTTATCTAGCGGGTATTTAGTTTCTGAGTTTTAAAAGATGACTCACATTTATTTATAGATTATTTATTGGATATATGATTGATAAGATCAGGGCTTAGCATCATCATGTATGATATCCCTATGACTCAGTATCATTATTAACCAGAGTGAATGTTGTAATGTATGACTCATCCTGTTTGTGTAGGGAGCTAGGGTGTGAGGTAGTTAAAGGTAAAGGTGAGAATGAAACAGCATAATAGAACATGACTCTCTAGTGAGGAGGATGAGAGTCACATGGATAATCTCTCCCAATTAGAATCTTATGTTCTTGTCACATGTAATTCTCTCCAATCAGAATAGAGATAGTTCAAGTAGGATTAAGGTCACGTGATAGTTATATCCAATGGGCATGTATTGATAGAGATCATATTTATTATAGGATGGACTGTGTGACGTGTTTAGTGATAGAATCTAAATAAATCTATAAACAGATATAGACAAAGAGTGTTGCAACAAGTGGTGAAATAAATGGTGAAACAAAGAACATGATCATTTCTTGCTAGGTATATAAAGCCCATGATTTGAATGAAACATTACAATCATCACAATGCCGTCACACGAGGTTAGCGAAAACCTTTCACTCGAATTCCGTACAAAAGGGAATTTTACTCTTACAAGAGAAAGACCAGACTCAATTCGATATATAAAATCGAATAATAGAATTATTGAGACAGCTGGAAGTAGCAAGGAACTTTTGAAGTCAGGAGGAGTGTTGGACTTTGAGGAGGAATGGAAGATTGAAGTCAGAGAGTACTGTGAAAAAGACTATGTCTCGTTCAACCATATGGACGAATATGGAGATCGAATTGGGTATGTTCAGTATTTACATTCTAAATATTAACTAATATATCATTCAGGATTAAGCTAGATTACATTTATCACGATTGGATGTTGTTATTGTTTAAACATAATATGCTTGCATTAGTTTATATTGAGTTAATTATTAATTTTACTATAATTTATAATTAATTCCAATTTCAGAAAGGATAGCTATAATCTCACATGGGAGGAGCTTGCTACGATTGAAACGCTAATTCAGAACAAGAGCTTGAAACGAAAGAGCCAAGCAGCTGATCAGACGGAGGCTAAGCGAGCAAAGACCTTTGGTTCTGAACGATATCGCTGGACTCTAATAAAAGATAAGGATGTAGTGGAAACATCCACCACTTCATTTCTTTCCTTCAACAGTTGTAAGGAGGATGCTCAAACAAGGCGCATGGCTCGAGAGGATAAGAATGAGCTCCAGATTGATTATGAGGAGCACTCAGCAGCTCCGATGTCCTTGGCAGATATTTCCTCAAAAAGCTATCTTTTCCTCCTAAGAATGGAGGTTGCTAATTCGGTCGAGCGATCATCTGAGCATCTTCAGTCTAGCTCAAAGAACAGGCCCTTTGAAATGACTTCAGCAATGAAGTACAAGGCGCATTTAAAGATTTCATTTCAAAGGTTGCATGAAGCAACTCAGATGATGATGAATATCTACAAGATTGTTGACCCACTGCCTAAGTTTATATCTACAGATGTCATTCGGAAAATGAAGCCTCAGGAGGTTGATCTAAACTCTCTTGACTTTGAGTCAGAGTTCAATGAACTATATTTTGCATAATTACTGAAACTTTCGCGCGACCTATCTCTATTGACTCCAGTTTAATTCGAAATTGATTCACTATAATTCACAATGTTCTCTATGCTTAATATCTGATAATAATTTCATGGAACAAACACACATTAACAGAGTATTTACATGTTTATTATCTGCATCGGTTAATTTCATGGAAACTTACATGTTTACCGCCAGATGAGAAGAACAACATGATACGTAATGAGAATAAATGAATACAAATGAGATATGTATCATTCACGGAGATAGTATACAGATATCTATTAATAAATAAGTAGACAATCCTATCAGAATAATATAAAGCGGTTACTATATGCTAACTGGATGCTGTATAGAGATATCTTGTGCAGTGTTGATACCATTCTTCTATTAATAGTCGAAGGAACTACCATTGTTACCATTGTTACCATTATTCTATCATCATTTGTGTCTTATTCTGAAATAAATGATTATATGTTATATTGATGTTGGTATTCATTCTTATGATTTAATATAGACGATCATCTCCGGTAGAGGGAACCACTTAAGATGTCTTTATGTTATTAAATGAATCGTTGCAATAGGGGGAGCCACTACAATATGGATTACTAGATAGCGATAGAGACGCTAGGGGGAGCCACTGGAACATTGTTCTGGCAGAGGGATCCGCTGCAACAGAACTAACTCTGTTTACATAGGATCATAATATTATTCGATTGATTCCAATAGTTTCCGCAAGACATAAACATCAATGTAATCGGATTATGATAAATATAGAATTTGATAATGATATGTATATGTGTATTAATGTAAGGAAGATGATCAGGATTAAGGAGAAGGTTAACTAATAATTACCTCTAATGCTCTATTCATCCGCTTCACTCTCTCCATCACTTTCATATCCTGTTTCTTCTTCCTCTCCCTCTTCCTCTTCGTCCTCAAATAAATCTTCTCCTTGTTCAGAACAAGTTTTACTTCCATCAGAATCTTCACTTGTCTCAATCAAAATAACGTTAGGAGGTTGGCTGGGTTCTTCTTCTTCTTCTGTCAATGGAAGATTTGGGCTCAAAAGCGGGAGAGCACCCGAGAGAGGAAGATATGAACGCTTCCTCATTTTCATCGCAGACACACCTGCACATTCCTCATCAGACGTGTCTTCACTAGAAATATTGAGAACCCTGGTTCTTTTTCTGGGAATACAAACATCGCTCCCGCTTTGATCCCTCTCTTCTTGAATGAATGACCATTCTGCATTACATTTTCGGGTGAAGTATACACTGGTCTAGAATATAATATGAAATATTAAAGAACATGAACGTTATACTGCGAACATAAGGTAATGATTTAGTTCATACAATAGGAGCACAAGTATAATATATATATATTAGAGTGAACATTATAATAGAATATTATAATCCATGTACAATATTATAACAATGTAGTTAGATGAATCATGTGTTAAATTACTCACCATCTTATTAATGCTCCACATGGGGAGATTATTATTTTTTGCTAGAATATACATCTCTTTATGTAGAGACTCCAATGATTTGCACATATTCATGAAACATCTTTCGAGTTCGATGGATTGTCTAAACAACAACATTAAACATCTTATATTATATCGTATATAAAGAACAATTAATAGTCATGATAGAAAGATTATAAAGAATAATTAATAGTTATGATGGAAGAAGTACTAGTATAGTAACATTAATGTTGTAATGAATTGTTCTACGCTTACCACAGTACAATTAATAATGTATCTGTACAATATCCTCTACTTACTGAGTCATGATGGATTTGATGTTGCAACTGTTTAACTCACGATATCCAAATGGGTTTCTGTGCTAGGACCTTACGAATACTGCTATATATATAGTTGAGAGGGAGCAGATGAACTTATAGAGAGAATGCAATAAAGTGATTATAATATATATTTATTTCTATATCCATCTCCAGAGTAGACACTCTCATACATCTCGTAGCTCTCTCTCTCTCTCTATCTCTCTATCTAATCCGCATGTATTCCTACCACTCAAATGAAGCATGCACTAATGAGTATAATATAAGGACAAGGTATCGATATTAGAGATTAATATGAACATGAACAAAGGAATGTGAACAAAGGAACACTATCTAATAAAGAACTTATGCATCCCTAGACTGCATAGAAGAAGGTACTAGAACATCACTAACAGATATAAATATATTTATGGTTATAATAATAATAATAATGAGCGACTTTATATATGGAAATTATCGAACTAACAATAAGCTAAAGCTATCTTCCTCTCTGTTTCTCTACAGAACAGGAGTACTGACATGGATCTTCCTTAAGATTGAAATGTAATCTCCTTTCTTCACTAGCAGAACAGGTACACGAACATATGTATTCCTTGCAGGAAACAGCATCTTTATATATGGAAATTATCGAACTAACAATAAAGCTAGAGCTATCTTCCTCTCTGTTTCTCTATTAGAACAGGAGTACTGACATGGATCTTCCTTAAGATTGTAATGTTCCAATTCGAGCCTACATGTTCATAGGAAACAACTTTCGTGTATATATTCCTCTCCTTTACAAAGAATATCAAGTTCAGATCATCCTCTTATAATTTAACATATGAACTATGCGAGAAATGAGTATTATGCTCATATTACTCATAGATAGCGGGAACAAAGGTTTCCCTAAATCAGAAACTTTGCTTATCTTATAATTATCGCATCGATAGATTAACCCAAAAGAATAAGTGGAGGCTGGGAATTTAGAATATTTAGCAGTTTAGAACTCATTTCTTCTTCAGCCAGTACATCTGAAACAAATGCATATAAAGCGAATAAGATAATATTATATTATTGATCTAGCACACATTTAAATAATATAGAATAATGCATAATATTATATTTGATCGATAACCATTTAATAAGATAGAGTAATGTATCAATCTATATTTGATATTAATATGAGAATGTGATTAACAGAAGGAGTGAATTCCAATGAATAACATTATGTTAAATTAATTCTTACCGAGGGATTGAAGAAGTTAGTGAAGGTCTTTTTCCGCGTAGACCTTCGAGGTAGCTCGTCTCGTTTTACGGAGGGATTTTCATCATCAGGTTTCTGGTGCTCAGCTTCTTTTTCAGGGTTTTGTGCATTATCGATACATTCTCTGGAAGAAGAGTCAGCTGAAGAGGAAGGGGAGGAGAGAGGAGCAGCATCTGAGGAATGAGCCGGGGGGTGAGAGGTTGTCGATGGAGGTTCACATTCAGTTGAAGAGGAAGCGTTAGAAGCAGCAGGAGCATCTGAGGGAAGAGCTGAGGGAGTAGAGTCAGTTGATGCAGGTGTGTCAGAAGACGGGGAGGTAGACACGTCTGGTATTGCAGGAGGAGGCACCTTCATCCTATTCTTCACGAATTGGGTAAAATCACTCATATCTAGCTTAATAAAGCTACTTGGCTGCCTTACATGACTTTTGCCTAGGTTTACAGGTGTATTTGCAGCTGTTTCCATCTCTTCTTCCTCATCATCGTCTTCTGTGAAATCACCATCAGTTGGGTTTGATTCACAAGAGGTGGTATCCGACATAAGAGGGATTTGGCAGGGAATCGGTCCTTTATTGTGATTCATTGCTGATGAGGAGGGTGTGACGTCATTGAAGGGAGTTGACGAGGACATTGGCACCATCTCAATATCCACCCCATCATTTCTGTCCCTGTAGCGCATTCTGAGACATATAACCATGGCAGCAATCGTAATAATTATAAACGTGGCACATCCTGCTGTAATTCCAGTAATTTTTAGAGATACCCCTCCTATATTCACAGATACCTCAGCTGAAACTGAAGCAGTTGTTAGGAGTGAAGCTGGAGTATGAGATGGAGAATGTGTTGAAGGCGTTTCCTCTGTTTGATCTTTTTCTTTCGTCGTGGATCCCGTTGTTACTTTCACCAATATAGACATCAGCGTATTGTCAGTATAGTGAATGGAGTGTTCCTTCTCTGGTTCAATTTTCTAATTAAGATAAATGAAAAAATATTTACATTTACATGTAATATAGGTTCTGTCCGATTAAGAACTATAATTGTAGGCATTATTGATCATTATTATATCATAATAATTTGAGAATGAAATATATCTGTATATCTCTCTCTCTCTCTCTCTCTCTCTCTCTCTATTCTCTTTATTTCAAATAGAATTACCTGTTCGTATCTTCATCTTAATTCATATTGCATTTGAATTCACATCATTACGGAGATTTATCTAGCTAAGTTTTATTTATGCATTATTTATACCATTGATACTCTGTTTCTCTCCTTTAAATAGATAGTGATGTTTGTTCTAACGAGAAACATTTGAGCTCATTCTGAATAATATTATTTGTACATTTATTTCATACGATTCATACTCTCTCTCTCTCTCTCTCTCTCTCTCTCTCTCTCTCTCTCTCTCTCCAAATAGAATTAACATTACCTGAGTTTTCTTATCAATGATCGGAATTTCTTTAATCTCAGGGTTCATGGAAGGTTTCATGTCAACATCTCGATTCGGAATGAGTGGTTTCTCCTCTTTAATCTCGGGGTTCATGAAAGGTTTCATGTCAACATCTCGATTCGCAATGAGTGGATTCTCCTCGTGATTAGGTGGAATTTCACTAATCTCATGCTTCATAACCGGTTTTATGTCAGCATCTCGATTCGGAATGAGTGGATTCACCTCATGATTACGGTTGACAAATGATGGTGTGGTGACGGGGAACATGTTAGAATCATAGTGATCAGGATCAGGGTTGGCTGGGGTTATCACAATGATAATCTCAGGTTTGATGATAACTGTTTCTAGGTCGATGCTCGTTTCCATCGGAGGATCATTCTCGTCATAACCGTCAGGCTGATTCTCCTCATCCAGTCCCTCGTGCGATATAAGGTCAATGTTGGGGTCACGCGGGGTTATCATGATAACAAACTTTTCGTTTTCTTCATCCTCACAATCGGTTATTACCTTCGCGTTATGTTCCCCTAACGCTTCATCAATGTCACAGGCATTTATCCCCTGAGCCTTCTGAATGTTCAATCTCTTCAAGCTAGGCAATTTTTTCATTACCTTGGATAGATCATCAGAAATGCGTAACATTCTGATATCGGCATACCATATCCGATAGAGCGGTGCTCCACGTGTTATCACCGATACGTCCACGTTCCTACAACTAATTGTTCTTAAGCTGCATGTACACCCCCTTTGATCACAGATATTGTGAGAGTAAATACTTTCCACTATTCCGATCAACAGGAGCGCAATCACAAGTCTCATGATTAGATGGATAATCTCGATACGTTCCCAGAATTGTTTATCGTAATCCGCGTCTGTCTTAACGTGTGTCCACTCAAGATATGTAAATCTCGATTCAAATGTAAATTTCTTAAGGTCAATCCCTCCTCCCCTTCCCCTAAATAGAATATCCTGATATTCCGTTATTTGAAGTCTTGACCAGATGTTTTATGACCCAAATAGACTCGCCCTATTCCAGGAGCCCTCATATACCCGGTCAGAATTACCGCGTCTTCGTCTGTTTACATCATTGGGTAGAGCTTGAATCCCATGGGAGAATATTAATCAGATAGATTGTGTACCCTCGTAGAGTTCACATTCTGTTCATTAACACACACGCCTACCACACAATCCTACATTAATATTGGTATATCAGGAGGAATCATGAGGATATTCATATTTTTCTACCTTTGTATTTCACAAACAATCAGTCAGTGGGATATGTGCATATTTTGCACTTGCATTTATGAAGAGAATACAATGATTTGTCGTGGCATTAATCCATTTGAATATCACATTGCTTCTTCTAGCAAATTCATCAAATTGGATTGGAGAAAATGTAAAATCAGATTTTTTAATGCAGACTTTATTGAAAAGTCATTTCTTGGATTAAATGAAATTGATATTTCAGACCAAACTGTTGAAATATCCTGCAAATCTATTCCATTTAACACGGATTACGCAATTACCTCAGACTGTCTACTTGATCCACGTTCCTCATCTTCTCCCACTGAAATTTCCTCATCAGTTTTCTCCCGTGAAACTCAATTTTGGAATGAGAGTCAAACAACTGAATTTGGAATTACTTCTGATTCAACCCAAAACATTAATGAGACTGTATCTGAACAAATGAGGACAACAAGCGTGTTTATATCAACTGAATCGGCTCCTATGAATTCCAGTGTTTCATCGAGAGATATGAGTGTGACTCAATTCCATACTACACATGCAGATATTAAAATTAGTGAATATTCTGTTGACAGCTCACCAATTCATGAGAAAACTACATTTTCAAACATCGATTCTTCTCCTTTGGAAAATGATTCGAATGTTAATTTCCCTGATGAAAATTGTAGACATAACGAAACAACCCTATTTATCGTCTTGGTTTCTATATGTGCTGTATTAGGAATATATTTCATAGGAACCATCGTTTTAATATTATATATAAAATTTCATCAATATAAAAGAGAGAAGGAATGTGAAAGGTCATCTAAATTCTATAATGTTATATATAGAGATTCATCCATTTCTATTGAAGACCATAATGTCTATGAATCAGATAGTGTGTAATATTCACCTTCTCTTAGTTATCCAGGGCACGATAGAGCTATCTTAATACTGTATATGTTACATTAAGGAATAAATAATACAATAATTCATTCTTCAATCTTTTTATTGAGCAAATAATTATACATCATATCTCATTGATATCAATGTTGAGCTATTCATACTAGAGCTTGCTTAGTCCACCGATCAATATTCAGTGACAGAACCCAGCGCGGGAACCAGAATCATTAGTTCTGAATAACCGCAAGAGGTCCTCCCATATCACTCTCCTTACATCATTAGTTCTGAATACATACACTAGGTGAGAGGATCGCGATCGTGGATCTGAATGCGTACACTAGGAGAGAGGATCGCGGTCATGAGAAGAATGTTTGTTTACTGATATATTATATTTATCTATTCATTATTCTCTTGCACTTTATCACTATAACATAATATTCACTAATCAGATTACATGGATGCGCTCTAACATCTTTATTCAGTTCAACACGTATCCTTTGCTTAGATCAACACTCATTCTCATGAACGGCAGCATGTTCATATCGTTGTATCTCATTCGATGGATGTGGTGTACCAATTCCTCTTCCAAGAGTTTACTTCCGGATAAACATTCACCATGATAGTGCATGAACCTGAACATTCGTCCCGTGTCGAGAGTAGGACTGTGCAAGACAGTATCATCATGATGGAAAGAGTGAATATGTATCTGTTATTGAATCTGAGCTATATTGGTTAAATCTATCTCATTGACAGAAGCAAGTCATCCTCAGATACATAGAGGAATTAATAGACACGTAACGATAACCATTTGGATGCATGCAAATGGGATAATATTGAGAGCGTGTAGAACTAATAGAGAACAATGTTGTTGTATTGATGTATTGTTGCTGAACCCTTAAAGCTATCCAATTGCAACGTCATATGATTAGCTCATATTATTCATACCACAGCTCTTTATTTATTGAAATAAGTTTGTTTCATTAATGGTGCATTGATGATAATCAATGGGGTGTGAGATAGTGTAATGTATAGCGATCTCTCCATACAATCATTCACATTGAATCTTTTGCAGGAATATATATATATATTTCCTACTCACAACGGAAGGAAGGAATGATCGTGAGTCATTCTCTACCACAATAATTGTTGCTATGACTTTACATCACCATCGAATGAGTGAGGAACAGTTATATACAATCAATTTAATACAACCTTATAAGAGCATCATTCTCATTTGTATTTTCTGAGAATAACTCTATAATTTCCTTAAATGAGCATCCATGTGTTCTGAGATATGTATAAACTAAGCAGTAATCACCACAAACAGGCATTTCACCTTGGATCCTTTTGGTAGAATATACATATTTTCCATTCCCATTTACCTTAAGAAAGTTATCAAAGAGTGAATTATAATCAGAAGGAATTTTTCCTAATGGATCGAAAAACTCACTTGTTATATGTTGCTGAACCCTTAAAGCTATCCAATGCTCACCTTCTGATACAGCTTTTCCTGTATTAACTATAAATATGACAGGATTATCATTTTGTAAAGGAACTGATGGTAATAATTCATATGACATTACTCCACCAAATTCTGGAATATCATTTAGATATTTATGTATTGTCTCACTATCCATTAAAAGTTAATCATGACGTTTCTAGCCTTATCAATATTAAGCATAGCTTCAAAAGAAGCATACGCGACAATTGTTATAGGGTTTTCCAATCCAGAATTGAATCTAACTGTTAACCGAGTGCTTCCCTTTCTTATAGGGTTTGTGAATGATTTCCCCTTACTACCTTCTAAGTCGAGAACAAACAAACAATAACCCCCGGAATACTCTTCAAAGGAAATCGAAGGAGTCTCAGATTGAGAAGGAGGTACGCATTCATATATACTAGAGTATTCACGAGTGTAATGTTTATCTTTAAAGTTTGGAGTGAATGGTTGAATTGGGAACTGACCATCAACCTGATAGCTTAAATAATTAATGTTAAAATGTTGAAAATGATATGGGTTAAGTTCAGAGGAGCCTTTTATTGCTTCAGCTAAAACAAACCCAAGAACTAACCTTTTCGGAATATGATTCTGGAAAAGGTTTTCTCCAATATAATCAAAACTATTTACAGCTACATTGAACGTTTTTATTTCATTTCTTGTATATGGATAAATAGCAGGAGAAGAATTAAGCATCTCTGCATGACTAACAATCAATCCAGGATGGATTTTCACAAATGGAACTGATATATATGCATCCTTAATGCAAACAGAATACCATCTTGATTTTGTAACAGGGGGAGTAACAGGTGGAGTTTCCTCACCTGAGCCTGTTGAAGGAGAATAATCCTCACTTTCAGGTTGTTCATACATTAGACGAAATTCGTCTGAAGCTTGAGTTAGTTTAATATTTATAGGAACTCCGTTAAGGATTAGTCTTTCCTGATCTGCTATGTCTGCAAATAATTTTGTGCTAACACTTAATGTTTTTCCAGAGCTTGTCAATTCTGCTCTACTATACAGTCCTGAATTATCTCTAGATGATACACTGGAGTCCATCACTCCTGCAATATCTTTCTTAAAACCTGTTACTGACAACCAACTTGTTAGATCATTAATTCCATAGCTTAATAAAATGTCCATCATTCCTTTATAAGCAAAGTTGGAAGAAAGCCCTGTCATTGTCTGACGTTGTTGTAAAGATAAGTCCATTTGTGAAAAAATGGATATAGCAGGAATATTCACCAATCCCACAGGATCCTTCGTTAAATCTCCAACAGACTCACCCTTATCATTTAATATTTGAAGGGTTAAATGTAGTCTTGCTTTCTTCAGCATTACATAATCAGAAGAATTATTTGCAATATCAAATTCAATAATGCTTCTAGTTGTTATTGTTCCAACCGGTCTAAATGTTTTATGGTATGTTTCAAGAATTCCAGTTTGAACGGGAGGGATTGAAAAAATCGCCAACTTATCTTCATATCCCTCAGCCGCGCCTTCAGGAACAAATGCCATATTACTTTTTTGCGTACTTTCTTGGCTTCTTAGGTGATACCTTTCTTGGAGATGCGATTTTTCTCTTAGTAGTTGTTTCAATATCTGACTGATTATTATCAATGAGGTGATGCTTAAGTTGAAGCTTTGCTCTTTCTACAGCTTCATGATTTCCAGATACTGTTTTTATATCTCCTCCCCGACCTTTTTGACTTGAATAGAACAATTTTAGTGAATGTTTTCTTGGATCCAAGTTCTTATAAACTTCTGCATTTGGAACATATGGAATATAACCTGCCATTTATGATGATTGTTTTCTAATATGAAGTGTGCAAGATAGAAATTTAGGTTGCTTTATAAAAGGTCGGCCTTCTTTATTTCTTATATATATACGGATTTCTCTAACTTCCCCTTCTATTGCTTTACAATAGTAGGGATTTAGTATCGTTTTAGGTTCATCAATAATCCTTAACAATGGTAAAAACTGGTTATTAGTAAATGAATTATGAGATATTATATCAGAAAAGATGTATAGATCTTGATCCTCATTTTCAAAAGATTGATCCCAACCAATTTCAGATAATGCTATTTCATTATGTTTTAGATGGATAGGATATGGAAATAAAGTGATAAAATCAAAAGAAGAATTTTTCCGAAAAATGGAAGATTTAGAGTCTGATCGTAAAAATAAGAACATATTAACCTGAAATATCCTCAATCATATGCTGAGGCAGCCAACTATTGAACTGATTTGGCCATCCTTTCCACTCAACAATGTATCCTGGTATATTGTTTTCTAATCGAAATTCTACCAACCTCTCTATTTTATAGACCGTGTCATCATTAATATCCACCTTTTGTATTTCATTTCTATAAAATCTCCCATCAATCATTTCATTATCCCATGATTTAAGCTCATACTGTTCTATTTCTTCCACAACTTTCACATTTAATATTATAAACAATTCATCTGTCCAGTTTGATTCATAGATTTTTTTAAATGCTTTTTCATACTTTAAAATCCGAACAATGTCATTTTGCTTTAACGCAATTGAAGGATTTATTTGTCTCGAAACAATTTTCTCAGGTTTTAGAAACTGCTTTTTCCATAGTTGTGGATCATCTGTTAATACAGCCTCACTTGGAGACATCCCAATTGATCTATGATATGAATTATTATATGTTTTTACAAAATCATTTAAAATATCAATCCAATTATGGGATTCTATATTAGATAAATGTTTCATAAATTTCCTTTTTAATGTTCTAATAACACGCTCTGCATAGTTTGACTTAGTTTTACTATTTCTAGCTATTACATGAATAACATCCCAGTCCATAAATGTTTTTTTCACCCATTTATTCACAAATTCTGTTCCAGCATCTGTTCTTGCAACTTCACATTTTTTAATTGAAAGCAGCTTATTAATTACTTTTGAGCAAGGTTCTCCTTGTAATGATTTCATTGGAAAACACCATAAGAATCGAGATAGGATATCAATCGCTACTAATATATAAGCATATGATCGGTTTTCATCTTTCCAGTTTCGCATGTTAATAGTGTCCAAATCGAATTGAAAATATTTCCTAGGTACAATCACAGATCGTCTTTTAAATGATTTATTTGTAGATTTAAACAATGTGTATGTCTCCTGAGACTTTAACCAATCTTTAATAGAATCCTTAGAAATACGTTTATTATCCTTTCGAGCTTGTTGATACAACCTATTGACGCTACTATAAGCTGTTTTTTCACCGGGAGTGTAATAAATCTTTGATAGATACTTATCCATTAGATTTCCATAAATGTCTTAACTTTAATATTGACTGACTTATTCGTTTGCCTGTGTATGGGTTATATGTTGATGCTCCGTCTCCTTTTTGATTCTCTTGAAGAATGATCTTCTTTTTTGAAGATGGAATTCCTGGAGGAGGCGGAGGACGAGAATATTCAGAATAAGGTTGAAATCGTTTTTTCTTTTCCCCGCTTCCCTTTATTTTTCTTTTCCTTATTGATCTTCTTAATGGAGCATTATCTTCATCAGATTTTTCGGTTCTTTTTAACGGAACATTATCTTCTTCAGATTCTTCTGATTCATCCAAACTTCTTTCCCCTGATTCTGATTGAAGATCCTCCTCAGGTTCAACATTCACATTCTCTTTAGAAGCAGGGGTTGTGTGTTTATTCTGTTTTATAGAAGAACTTTCATTTTTAGAAGTTTCAGGGTGAGTGGGTAAAATGATGTTCTTAGTTGGTTTAACTTGTTCATCTTCATTTGCTCTACCTTGATCTTTGATATTTATATTAGTTCGAGATGATGGTTGTTGTTTATCAAGAGGAAGAGCTGTAAACTGATCAAATGGAATGATCACCATCTTCTTCATGTTCAAATGTATATAGAAAATCCAACAACTCCTTTTTGATTGAGTAAAGAATATCTAAGAATATTCTGCAATGCTTACTTATTAGTTTCCCTTTAGCAGAAATTGACAAACGAGAGTTAGTAATCTTTTCCAAAATGTTTCTTCGATACTGCTTAAGGTTTGATACACCCTTAAATATCTCGGAAAAGTTTAAAACGTTTTTAAATATCTCATCCAATGCTCTTATTTGCCCCTTTGTTGCTGTATCAAGAAGTGCAGTTGCCTGTGTCCTGCTTGGAGTATTTAACAGAAGTAGCATATATCCAATATTTTGTTTAAGATGTTCCGACATATTTTGCAGGTTTAACCAATTTCATCATAGCCTTCTTCATCATAGCTTTCACTATCAACAGACTGATCTGCATCACATTCTATCCTAGAAAGAAGTGGTGCTTTTTCAGATCGTTTTATCCTATTTATTAACGCCTTCATCATAATCGGAGCTCTTTTTACAACCTCTAGGGCATCGTTGCATCTTTCAATCACATTTACGATTGATTGTTTGTCATGAAATAGGTTTTCTGCACATCTGGTTATCCTTTTGTTCATTTCAACTTGAAAGTCATTGATCTGGTTCACATTTTGGATTTGACGAAACGCGATATCGCAACTTGAGGAGTGTAAGAAATGTTCGAATGCAACATTGTCCTCCTTCTTCCAAGAATGAAGTATAATACCACACTTATAGCATTTAACATTATCATTCTGTCCAGTATAGAAAAATCCGTTTTCAATAAGATCTGATGCTTGAATATATGTATTATTCCAACTAGAGAAAGATGAGTCCCTTTCCAGGATATCTGCATATCGAGACATGTTGAAGTGTTCCTCTCAATAATGAATTAGTAATGAATTAGCATTCATCCCTTCCCTTTATATACATAATAATTAAATGTATACAACTAAAAACTCATTAGGAAATATATTTGTTTTTAATTTGATATTGCTATGATTATGAGGGCATAAGTCAATAATTAAATATGAATATGGTTTCAATGTTGCATCTACATAAGCATCAACAAGTTTTGCTCCCATTCCTAATTGTCTTCCAAGTGTAACAATTTGTTGAACATCTCTGGGATTCTTAAAAAGAATTAGATACATACTATTTAAGTTTATACATCGACTGTACTTTCCTTGGCAAAACATGTTTTGATTTATATATATAACTGTTATATTTCGATGATGAGATTCCCTAGTGAACAAATGTTGCATTTTTTCATCTTTAACAACCTCATCCATGAGATCATCTAATATAAGAAGTGTGTGTCCTTGCGGAAGTTCCATATTTTCAATATCCGGCAATCCTTTTACAAACTCCACATCTATCATTCCATCAAAACCATCTTGCCACGCACCATAGCAATATATCACTTTAAGTGGGGGACTCTTAAAACAAATATTCTTATGTTGAATAAGTTTCTTCACGAAGGAACTCTTTCCGCTTGAGGTTGCGCCAGATATTGAAATGGTTGCTGGAGAATGAAAGATATAGTCCTCAATTTCAATTTCCATATTATATTGTGTTCCTGAACATAGAATTTGATCTATGTCTACATATAAATAATACTTGAACTTAAATAGAGATACAGAATAAGACTCAATCATTCAGATGTAATTTATTCACATGATTAACAATATCAATCATTTGATGAAAGATTATGATACAATTAATCCATTTCTTTATTTGTACATATAACACAAACATCCAATTTCACATCAACATTTCTTTGTCTACAAATTGAACATCTTTTTGCACATTCTCCTGACATTTCTATTTCATTTAAATACTTACTTCTTATTTCCTGCCACAATACTCCAATCATATTTCTTCCCACATATTCTTCTTTTGTTAAAAGAAGTGCAACCTTTGAACAAATACCAATTCCCCAATGATATTCATTTTTATTTGGATATATTATACTTCTTTCTCCTGTTCTTAGAAGGATTTTTCTAACTTGATTAACAGCTCTCATTTTTAATAATAGAACTTCCTCCATAACATCATTCATTATCTGAATCCATTTCATCGAAATGAAATGTTTTGCAATTAAACTCTTTACTTGAAAATGTGTTTTTGATAATGCAATATCATCACTCAGTTTTAGATCATTATGAAATAATGCAAACCTATAGTAAAATAGTTGCTCTGAACAGAAAAACTCTCTTTCATCATATATAAGTAAGCATTTGTATCTTGGATTCAAAGGATCCCATTCATTATAAATGATATAATTGTTATTCTCCTTCCAAGGAGATAATGTTATTTTAAGAGGAGATGTAGTAATTCCATCTGAATGAACTATTCTCTTACAATAAAAATAGGAGAACCCAGTCTTTCTTTGTGAGTATGTAAACATTGTGTTTTCATGATATCTAATTCCCATATTCTTACATTCAATGTCTGATTTATTATTTAGAACATCAGAATATATATTAAATGGAGAAGCTAGCTTATTCTTATTTACTCCTTTACAACTAAACTTGTATTTGTCCCCATCCTTTAAAACATATGTTTTACTGCTCAGAGCTATTATCTCACTTCCAGTTGCTTCCTCCTTCATCACTCCTGGTAAGCGAGAATCAAACTTATTATGTTTTGTGCAACATTCCCGTAAAAACCATACCGGTTTTTTATCATCACCACACCTTCTAAATATGAATGATAAAAACTCTTCTCTCTTCTCAGGATGAACACACTCAAGGATTGTTTTAGAAGATATTGATATGTACGCACTGTCCGTATCCATGGTTACATAGCAGAATTTACTTCGATCTATAAAATAATCCAAACAATCATAATAAAATGAAAGCATCTTCAACTTCGCATATTGGAGAATTGTGAACCCAATATAAATTGGCATATCAAGTATAATCTTCTTTTTTGAAGATTCTATTTCATAAAAGCTATCACCCATTTCTGTTATCTTTTTAAACTGTGGAGCATTAACTTCAAATAGAGCTTTTCTTTTATCAGATGTGTATGAGATCATTGTATGTCTTTCCTTTTGGATTATGACCCCGCCGTAAGCCGAATTTCCTATTAACTTCATTGTGTCAGCTATCATCTTTTTATGCGGATCCATATCACCTTCCCTACGAGCATTTGTTACATCAACCTCAAATGATTTAAAACACGATGAAGGGATAAACTCAATAACTTGATAAACCTTTGTAACCTCTAAACCATGTGCGATATACCATTTTAATAATGGAGTAGCTATTAATATCTTTTTAGCTCTCAACCCACTTATTAATAATCTTCTAGGCTTCATTGACAATGAATGTGAATCAATATGCGAAAGCATATGCTCCCCAATATCTTCCATGTTCACATCAACTGTTGAGAAAAACGGACACATTTCCCCAAAATATTCTTCTGGAGATATTTTCTTTTCTTTCCCTTTTGGCCATACCCTTGGAATCTGAACATCAATCTCAGCTGCACCAAATAATTCTCCTTTCTCAATTGATTCTATAATAACTCTTTCTTTTGTAGTATTTCTGTGTCTCCTATAAAACTCAGGATAGAATGATTCAGCAAATGTACTAAGTTCGCTATTTGTTCCTAACTCATGTCGAAACTCACACTCCTTTTGAATTCGAAGCTGATATCCCTCCTTTACTAAGTAATCGTTTCTAAATTTTGTTCTTACTTTTGCTTGGATCCTTCTTTTTTCATCCATCTTTCCCTGAAGACATTCACATCCATGAAAGAAACAACCCTCAAACTCTAGGAGTAAATTGGTCTTGACTTCATATCCATCACAATAAAAGGGACCCACCCTTTTTTCTGTTCCGCTTTTAGCAAAATGGAATATATCTCTTTTTTCTTTGAATGCAACCCACTCCAACCATATTGAAGCGATAAAGTATTTTGAATGCTTTTCTGGAGCAAAGAAATTCCGAGATTCTCTACGAATAAACATACCTGTTGGCATACTTTGACTGATGCACCATAGGTATAGTGCATTTGCATCAAGACCAACTATGCGCTTGCATATCTCTGAAGAATCAGGACGAACATTTGTCTCATGTTCCTTCTGATATCTACAAAAAACAATTGCAGGTCCTCCCACTAAGTTTCTTTTATATGTTAGATATAAATCCTCATCATTACTTCCTAATAATGGAAATATTACTCCATTATCACTGGCTGATTTAAATAGCATCTGTCTTGCTATTCCTGGAGCTGAAAATGAGCATTTGAATAAGTCTAACCCTCTCTTGTGATAGAAATGCTGAAGTTTTGATACAGCCTCAACGAAAGGAGAAACGTCCATTTTGTTATAATATGACAACAAGTCAGACAATTTCATCATTTTTTCCTGTTCCCATAGTAGTTTTAGTTCCTCATATGCTTCTTGTGGAATATTCTCACCTTTTAAAGAAGAGTAAAATGATTCATAGGGAGGGAGAGCTGTTTCTTCTAACCTCTCTGCTGAATCAAGATAATCATAACAAAAATAGCTTTTAGACTGGTTTGTATCATATGCTGCCAAAAACTTTGCATATGAGAACCCCGGAGCAATATATTGACAGATATCTAGAAATCTAAACTTTCCTGTAGATATTGCCATATATGCATTCGCTTTTTTAATAACGAATGATCCGTTTTCACTTTTCTTAAAGGTTTGGTTTTGATTGATTTGCTTTAACAGCTCAACCTTTAAAACATTGATGTCATATCTTGCAGAATTAAATCCTAAAACTGGTAGCTCTTCAATGTAAACCTCAAATTCTTCATGTATTCTATCTAAGTATTTTCTTATTTTATGAAAAGCGCTTACATTGTTTGTTCCTTCTCTCTTTCCATCACTTAAGGGTAATTCCTTCTCCTCTTCCATTTCATTTACGGTTTCGCTCCGCTCATGATTAAACTCTTCTTCATATTCATCATCCTCTTCTACTCTAACATTCACTTCATTGTTTATCTCTTCCTCCTCATTATTATCATTAAAAGAAGGAAACCATGCAGCATCTGACTCTTGTATTAAATACTTCTCCTTTAGATCTATAAGTTGCTTAATATATGGAGCAAATCTTTCCTTCTTTGCATGTGCTAGGTGTTTCTGAATATCAGATAAATAGGAAAGCATCTTAAATGTGAGACTCTGTAAATTGTTATCAATAAAACAACAAGCATCTTCGAATCCTTCAACATTAGAAGCAACTGCCACAGAAATTGCAGTATGCTTTTGGGTCCATTTTAACTTTGGAGCATTTCCAGCATCAACTTTTTCCAGTATTGATTCTATATCAAATACTGCAAACTCCTTAAAAAGTCTTTCTTCTTTTGGAACATTGATATCTAGGTTTTCCAACTTATTAAAGATTGATTGAGGAGAGGAATAATATCCCCCCTTATATTTAAATAAGGTACGGGCACCACACCTACGAATGTGCACCTTATAATTATGTATCCTGTAAAATATCCTTTCACATAGATCACATGCAAATTTCTTAGCATACGTCTTAAAGTTATTAACGTATGAAAGATGGTTCTTATACATATTTAGATACATAACATTTGAGTAATTTGTTGTTGGTTTGTACCTCAAGACTACCACATCATCTGGTAACAGTTCATAAACATAAACTGAAATATTAAAGCATCTTTCAAACTCACGTAAATCAGAGAGAGATAACCCCTTAAAGTATTTTGGGTTTCTTGTCAAGTTTCGGGAATCTACATTTAAAATATGTTCCCTATATCTTTCATAATAAATCTTTGCAGATGCTTCCATTCGATGCTCACATTTATTATGAATAGCTAAACACCGAAATGCACAAAGATTGTCTGAAAATGCATTCCGTTGATTATCAGCATCAAGTCCAGTGATTGATGTTTTATTCTTTAAATAATCTGGTAAAAAACCCTTCCCGAGTACATAATTGGATTTTGTAACATAATATGCTACATTTGTAATCATTACTGATCGCCATTTTGTATTTGGTCTATTTGTTAAAAAATATTGATCTAAGTCTATATTCCCTATCCTTTCCTTTAATTTCCCAACATCTTTATGGTTATCAATCCTAGCAGGAAATTCAAACAGAGTACTATTTTTATAGGGAATAAAATATCTATACTCTCCATTCTGAATATCCTGTAAAATAACCCCAAAGGCTATGTTTATCCGAAATGAATGATCTTGTTCCTGATATATATGTCGTATATGCTCATCTAACTCCATCATTCCATCAACTAAGTTATTTGTAGGAAAGTTATATGTTGACACAATTTCTCCTATTGAATGAGAAGATAATATATGAGGTTTATTTGATAATATTGTTTCCTTTAAATCCTCATCTTCATCTCCTGTTTCATCTTCTATCCATGGAAAATCATCTCCCCACGGGAAGTCCCTGTCAACCTTACCAGAACCATGCTGAATCCCTTGATGTCTGTATAAATGTTTTCTTGAATCAAATACCTGATCACATGACTTGCATTGAAATCTTGGAATAAGGTGAATCTTTGCATGATTATCATTCTCCTGTTTTGTTTTACTAATATGTCCACATACATTGCATGTGCAAAGAATGCAATCATGATTGATCCTTTCTCTTTCTGAATTAAACTCCTCCCCACAATCACACGAGGGTTTCTTTTTTCCACAAATATCCGCATGCTTCATAAAGTTTCTCTCTGAATTAAACACCTCCCCACAATCACAGGTTGGTTTCTTTTTTCCACAAAGATCCACATGCTTCATAAAGTTTCTTCTATAACGAAATGATCGTTGACAATTAGTGCAACAAAAGGATTCATTTCGTGATCCATTCCGTTTTCTTGCTTTTCCAACACCCTTCCTTTTTCCTTCGCTTCCCCCACATCCTGTTTGGTTTTGATGTGATGATAAAACAAGTTGATCAGAAGAAGTATAAGCCTCTTGATCTTGAACAATTGTTATATTATTACTGATTTCTCCGCTCGTGTGTGCAAACTGATGCTGAGTTTGTGCACTTTCATACAATAAATGTTGCTCTGGAGGTGATAATGATGGAACAGAAACAAGGAACTCTTGAAGTATATTATACTGAAAGCAAGAAACAAATGAACTCATTAATATATATCAATAGAAATAATATTTATAGTTAAGTTGGACTATCATTCTTCCTTATAAATCATCACCAAATCAACCTACACTCTTAATATAAATATGAACAAATATTGACTTATCTCACCTCTAACTCTTCTTTTTTCTTTATAACCATTTCTTCTTCCTCCGAAATGTTGTTTCCTCTTATATACTCCAATAATGCATCCATATCCTTTATTTGCGAAATTTCATGTTCACGAGTCCTTTGAATTTGCTCATTTCCCTATGAAGAAAGTACTATAATTACCACAAATATAACACAGAAATAATAATCATAATGGAGATAATACTATAATATAAATATATATATATATATAAAGAAATGTGAATATGATTAATATTAAAGTCTCACCTTTGTCTGATATTGCAATATCATCTCTTTAACCCTTGGATGGTTTAACAGATTGTTGCTGCTTGCCCAAGAAAATAGACATTCAACATCTTGAAAAAGATGAAGATATAACTCTATTTCCTCTTCAGAAAATGATATCGAAGCCATTGTTCCTTTCTCCTATTGATCATTATTGAAACAGTCACAATTTATATATATGTAGCTCTTGCACCATCACTCATCTAAAAATAGATGCTTTGTTCATAATCCCATACTCTCCCACATTTGATTGCACCACATTAACCATGTGACCTATACATCTCATTCTGATTGGATTACATTAACCAGCTGACCTGAACATCACATTCTGATTGGATCACATTAGTATGTGACTCACCATACACTGGACAAGCATGACAAGCATGTCATTCTTACTTCCGACCCTGTCTATGTCACACCTTCACTCCTTACCTCTCCTCTCTACATTACTCCAGTTAATAATAATTATCATGCTGAGTCATAGGAATATCATACATGATGATGCTAAGCCTTGATCTTATCAATCATATACCCAATAAATAATCTATAAATAAATGTGAGTCATCTTTAAAACTCAGAAACTAAATACCCACTAGATAACTTACAGTATACTACTAATAGGGATGGGGCTGTATGTACATACCATACACCAAAAAAGAAGGTCCCTATTTTACACCCACCACAAACCCAATTCTATTGGCTCGCTCTGAAATGCTATTTTATAGATCACTAGCTATCACTTATGCAAACTAGCTCTGATATTGGTGAAAACAATCTTGCAATTTTCGATAAGAATATTTCCAAATATGTGTATGTCAGATTTATTCAGAATCCACCCCAGGATGCACTGTAATCGACAAGCGCAGTGGTGCATGCGAATCCCCTATTGCCATGGGGAGACAGTTTCACGCCCGGGAATTAATCACTGGAGCAAATAAAAATGTAATTATTTAATTTTGCTTTTTAAAATATTCATCCCCATTCCCTTAAGTCCTGATGTTTTGGAACGGAGGAAAGCGTCCCATGGTTACAATGTACTTTAAGGGAAAAACCTGACCCAAAGGACAGGTTATAAATACGTCTGAGTACATTTTTTTTAGAAGAGAACGCAATAATATTTAGAAATAACTAGTTACCATTTGGAATTTGTTTGTAAGCGCTTATCATACACCATTTTGTTTTTGTTTTTGCAAATCCACTTTATTTCCTTAACCTGCCGTCTTGGCCTCTACAATGCTAAAACAACATTTATTTCGGTTTTATCGTTTGTGTTATAACCTGTAGGTTTTCACCATATACTCACATAATGAATATAAACGTAAAAATATAAACTGCTTCACAATTTTCTTATCTGGAAGTATAAACCACCCATACATATGCACTAAGAAACAGAACATTGGTAAAACATGTATTATGTATCTCTCCATATCTCATCACTTTTAAGTATTTTTATTTTTTCATACACTATTTTTGTTGGGTACATCATGCAACTACAGTTATATTCGTGGCAGGCTTATATTCGGGGTAAGGATTATAGTGCGTATTTTACCATAAGAATATGCCCCAGAATGCCCCAGTTAATACTCATCCTCAGATAGGACCCTCTCAGTCTAGGCTCAGAGCCTATCATATGAGATAACATCGGTATGTCAATGGCTTTCCAGGGCCTGGAGTAGGCCCATCACACCACAGCAATACCGTCCTTAATGGGATTTTTCGGCCAGTTTCCCTTAGTTCGAAGGCATCTAATATGCTCTGAGCTTAGGCTGCTCTTGCCTTTCACTGTGATGATTTGGGCAAAGCAATGGAATGTGGGGAGATGATACCTTTGGTCTGTGTGCAGGCAGGAGGTAGGAAGAAAATGAAAAGTCTATGTATAAAGGGCATATGTCACAATAGATTATAACAGAATTGTTGTAGGACCTCCCATCACCTACCTCTCCAAGTAAGACAAATTAATCTGTACACAGCAAAGTACTCAGCACAAACTGACGAATTCTCACAGCTGCCCATAGATATATACATGTAGTGGTGATATTTCCTCCGCCGAAATGGTGATGTTCCATACACATGTATCTGCCGTTATTCTCACGTATATCGGCAGCCTAAATGTGCATACCTCGCCATGGAGCAGTGAGAGTTGAAGCTATATAGAAGCTCCGTACTTCTAAAGCTTCACAGATTATTTTTTAATAAGCTTTAGTGCATAATAAGTTGTTTCACGGAGGCCAAAGTGGGGAGGGCTATTGACTTAATGGTTAGCTATAAGCTGCAACTCTATACACTTGATTCTAAAAGAAATGACATTCTGATTAGCCATGCACTGCCAATGAAGGATAGATAATACATCAAATAAGTATGGAAGTCTCCATCATCGAAGTATACGTGCGGTTCAAGTTTCTATTGATGGAGAGCTTTTGCGGGAGTGCTGATTAAATATGCATATACGATGCTTGCAAGCTTTATAGTAAAGATACTCATAGTCATTAACTTATATATAGGGCATTTTTCTGAATTTGTCATGTACGGTCAAAGTCGTTTTAGGAATGCTTCTCCTTGACTATATATATATATATATATATATATATATATAATGCTATGAATATGTAATGAAAGGGTATAACGGTAGTACACAAAATAGTCAGCTCTTGCTTCAAATTAATCTCTAGTATCAATTCATTCGATGTCATTTCTATTTGAATTAATTGTCTTTAATCATTTAAAATGAACTGATATGTCCATCATGTCTTAATTCGTTGTATACAGTCTAGGTCCAAACCCTCAGATCAGATAAGAAAGGTATGTCAGTAATTAGACGCCTACTTCGCTAATCGGTTATCTGGCCTAGGACTTGGTGTTTTAATGGGAATTTTGCAGTCTTAATTGAATTATAGTGGCACTTTACGGTTTGAGGTGGGAGGCTTTCCCTCCGTTTGAAGGGACTCTCTCAACTTTGGGCCTAGACTGTGTATACACAGGATTAGAAAATGGGGTGGAGAGATGGAACACCACTTTATGATGTCTCAGAGAGATATAGTTAGGCAATATTATACCACCAGGATGGCGATAGTTTTGCTTGCTTGCATCGAGGTGCTTAATAATTATAGTGAGGGAGTCGTGTGTAGCATCTTTGACACAATACAATTCTGTGAATCAATCAATATGGCGAGGTCTTTGGTTAACGGCTGTTGTTATCTAATTGACAGTCAGAATTCTCTCCAAGTCCAATACGCCATTACAAAAGCCTTGTTAGCTCCACTGGTGCACATGTTATACCTCGAGGTACGTTGCAGCACCAGTCAGGCATATTACACTAAGATTCAATCCACGTGGGCAATAATTCATAAAAAAAAAGAAAGTACGTTTCAGTTCATTTTGCTCGAGATGAACTATTCAAATCAAAACTGTTTTGCTTTGGCCTGTGGGCCGAATGCACCGTTCCCGTTTTCTCTGCGCACTCCTTTTGTGTGTGTGTAAAAATCTCATCCCTATTCATAATGATTAAATCAGAAACGAATTTTACCCGACATGAATCTTATGTCGCTATGCTAATGTCAATATCAGGCAATCCATTTTACGAACCTACCGCATAAGAAACAGAATGGTAGAGGAAATAATCCAGCCATTTAAAGAGTAAATAAAGTAGTAAAAGAGCCCATTGCAGCCCATTTCCTCCTGGCTAATTACATAGTTTAAATGATTAAACATACCTTATAAGCCTTATTCAAATTGTAATGGAACTGTCGGAGAATCAATATAAGCAAATTTGATCAAATAACCGGCACCCTTACGTCAATCTTGCTTCATTCTTCATTTAATTCGCAGCCAATAAGGCAATAAAAACAATCCTTATTCAGAAAGCCAACGTTGGGGATGACAGGCAGGCATTTCGTTCACAGGTATAGGAAATATAGAAGAGGTGCATGGGTATTATGCGATAAACACTAGGGTGTATTCCTTCTCAAATATGTGTACTGTATGCAAATGACTTGCCGGGAAAGCCATGATTGAGAAGGCTGCTTTGGCCAATGGCTCCATTTATATTCATTCCAAGAAAACTGGGAAGTGTATTCGCCCATTAACTGGATATCATCTTGGTCGTTAAATCCTGAGAAGCAACTGCTCATATACACTTCGAATCGTTAGGTCACAAACACAGCTAGGGTAGGCTTTTCTTTGACAAATCTAGACAGTTTAATGGCTACTGATACGCAAATATGTCATCTTTATTACCGAGTTTCAGTCAGCTATATCGGGGAGCTTCAGAGCTTCTTTCGGTTCCTAGACATGCGATGTTCTCATGTCCATCCACAACGAACCAGTTATGTGTGTTTCAGATTCACATAGAAATATCTTTTGAGTTTAACTGTACACGAAATAGTTTGAGTGAATAAGCATGTATAAAGAAATACTTCTCTGGGTGGATCCAGCGAGTTTAAATACACAACCTCGGGAGCCGGAATATCTATCCGGAATATCCATTAAAGATGTGTATGTATATACAATCCAGATTGTAATTTTCAAATTTCCCTACTTCTGATCCATCCTCGATCATCTTTCCATTTGCTCCACCTTTTATCTTCCCGAGTGTTTCTCTACAGCTATGGTATGTCTCTCCGCCCTTGTGCCTCCTTTTCTCTATCTCTATGTCTCCCCCCCCCTCTCTCTCTCTCTCCATGTCTCTTTCCACTCCTCTCTCCACTCCTCTATCACCCCCTCTCTTATTTCTATTCTCTGCAATAGCATACCTCAATCATTTATTCTCTTTATTCTGTTAATCTCAAAAGAAATAAGCAATTCAGTTTAACCAGTGTCACAGTGCGAGCACCACAGTATCCACACACACACACACACACACTCTGCCCTCCCCTTCCCCAACCTCTCCCTACTCAATACGCGTACCTCTCGTTACACGAGGCCACGACACCACATCTCCCTTTCCTCCTGTCCAATACCACATTTTTTGTATTCATGTCCAGGAAACATTTAGCACTCGGAAGTGAGCCACCTCCATAAAACTCCTCTCCCAACGGTTGCATTCCAGAAATACCTTCCCTTCTCGCAACCCCTGCCATGCCATTGTACTTCTCGTGCGATTGAGATATTAGAAAAGAAGGATAGCCCACGGGAGACTCTCTTTCTGGCCGTCCATAATCTGCGGTATGATCACCGTATGTTGGGAAATAAAAGCTGTTGAACAGCGGGGCGGCCGTGGATGATGCCTGATGCGGGGATGTGATCTCATATACTACTCATACATTATTCTGGCGCGGCGATGGGCGTTGGTCGCTGTGAACGCACATTGACCCTAGAGATTCATTACTTTCGATTGCGCCTTCGACTTGATGCGCCATCCAATATCTGACGTGAGGAGTGTATCCTGTGGTGGATGGGAAAATAAAGGGAGTTGGAGAAAGGGCCGAGTCATAAGGTCGGCTTCCTTTTGGCCTCCGTGCCGTGCTTTGGGTATAGGGCCCCTGACAACCACTCTGATCCGTAAACTAATAAAGATCATCATACATCACCGTATCTACACAACGAGTGCACGGGATTCTATTGAAGTGGAGTATTTATTAGGAATCTATATAACAGGACCAATATATGTTAACCCCCGTGGATATATAGCAAACTGGGAAGGTGTGGTCAATATGCGCTATGGTCTGGACAGCTTAAGTCCATTGCCATTCTGTGTTGTTGATTCATTATGTTCGCTCGTTTTAGGAATCGTTTATCAAGTCATTCTCTTCAGGGTTATTTTAGAATCAAGGACGATGCAACCCAATGGCAGTGAAATTAGTCGGGTCAACGCATCCGCTGTACATGTATAATATATTATACAAGTAGTCTAGGCACTTAATGGGAATATCCTGGCCTTTTATTGACGTTGCAAATACCCCTATTATATATGCTATAGCCCGAAGCTGCATGTGTACACTGTTCCTTCCCGTGCAAAGGCTGCATGGGTACATGTTTTTTTTACCTAGTTTGCCATTTCATATGATAATTGTCGACCATGGGGAGAACAGGTGCAGGGGAGTGTTTTGTCGATATGATATTCCATTTAAACATTTCATCTGCAGCTACCCCAACAGCACACGAATAATGTAATGTTGAATATCAAATCACGATTCCATAGGAGCCTCATTTTGTTGGGCCTGTTCTCATATTCCCTGGGAATGGGCTATAAAGAAAACGCAACGGTCAATACAATACAATAAGAATATATATAGCTCCAAGCTTTGGATATTACCACAGCGAAGACATAAAAACTTCAAAGGACATGCGGGTGATCCTGCCCGGATCGATAATGAAATTTGATCACCCAATTTCCACTAATAACGAAACATTCATGTAATCTTCTCTCTAATTCTGGAAATAATTTTGATTGGATTTAGTACCGTAGGGAATTAATGGAATACCGTTACGTTTCACGCTTGGTGCCAATATTTAGAGGTCTGTAAGACAGCTCAGATTGTTGTAATGGGTAATAAAGAAAACTATTGATTTTCGCTATCACTGTCCTATGACTATGGCAATGGTCTACCTCAAGTAGTATCATTTCTCAACAGTATCGCCCTAGCCTAACATCCATTCACGTTCCTTTAGAGCTAATATTTAACATGTTTACGCTTTCATATCATATTCATATTGCAAGTTTAAATATAATAAATGTAAGCTCATCCCTTATCAGAGCAACAGCAATTTATTTTTCCTGAATCTAAACATTTTCCAATTACAGAAGATAGCTATCATGCAGTCTGAACGAACTCTGACTTTTTCTAGGCTTTCACTCATATCATATTCATATTACAAGTTTAAATATAATAAATATGCAAGCTCATCGCTTAAACTGTCAGAGCAACAGCAATTCATTTTTCCTAAATCTAAATATTTCCTATTTACAGAAGATGACTATCATGCATGCAGTATGAACGAACTCTGGCTTTTTCTACGCTTTCAATTCATATCATATTCATATTACAATTCATTTTTCCTAAATCTAAATATTTTCCATTTACAGAAGAAAATGTCTGTCAGTCTGAATGAGCTCTGCCTTCTCCATCCCTTGCTCTCGATCCTGAAGGTGGAGCAGAACATCGAGCAGAATGAGTCGCTACAGGCCTATATTCTGCTGCTCATCAGCTCCCACCAGGAGGTTCCAGCCACCATGACTGAACTCTACGGGGGCTATGTCAACTACATCATGAAAAGGAGCACCTCCAAAGATGCATGCGCTGCAGAGAGCGGTCCGCAAGCGCAGCAGTCCGAACTTTATGTACAGTACGGACAAGTGGCTTTTGATATGGAAGTGAAAAAGAAGAAGATCACGCGAGAGATCCTTGAGAAACAGTATAAGCTATGTTTGCCAGGCTGCGCCAGCCCTAGCGAGGGTTCTGACCAGGATGACGCTAAGCGTTCGTCCGATAGCAGTTGTAATCTTTCCCTCCCAGGCACCCATGGACTTTTAGTGAAGGATGACGCGGGAAAAAGAGGCTCGGTTCAATTCAAAGACGGAGTAATAAGAAGTTATTTAGCTGCACATTTTCAATTGTCTGAGGTAATGAGGAAGATAAGAACAAAGAGGAAAAAGCTGCTCTCGTCGACATTGATTGAAAGTGTCCGGCGTTTGCCGGCGAGTGGTGATCTCTGGCGAATGACACTTGGGTTGATGGCGCAGAGTTTAGAAGCCAGGAAGAAACAGAGACAATTGATAATGGAGCTCCTTGATTACTCGAAAACTCTCATAACCATGTCCTCCTATGATATGACTTCCCTATGTGTAGAATCGATTTATGAATCACGATACGCCAGTTCAGTATCGAGCAAGACACTTGACGATTTTACACTCAATCAAACGATTAATTTCTCCAACGTCAAAATCAGGCCCCATCGACTGAACTATAGTATCGCAGCTGTTGGTCACCTCGTTCGCACAAATGGAGAGATTTTCGGACTTCACTTGTCTAAATTTGGTATCAGCGAAGGCAATATTCATCTCCTGACGGACCCTTTGAATATTATCTCAGATAACAGCCTGCAAGTGTTAAACTTGAGTGGAAACGAACTGGGAGAAGGTGGCATTCTCAAACTGGAGCGATTCCTAGTGAAGGCTTCCCTGCTCACCCACCTCGACCTCTCCTCGTGCTTCCTATACGACGCTGGAGCAATGCGCTTGTCAGAAGTCTTGATTTGCCTCCAGCTCATTTATCTCAACTTGGCAGACAACGGTATAACCGACACAGGCATGGCAGATGTGATTTGCCGCCTGCGTTTCTGCCCAGCCCTCGAGTTCTTGCACCTGGCCAAAAATCGCCTCACAGACAGATCCGCTGTGCTCCTCGGGGGCGTCATGCGCGCTCTGCCTCACCTGCGGAGCTTGGATCTGCGCGAAAACGACATCGGTGAGGAAGGGGTCCAGAACATCTCCCAGAACACAAGACAGTTAGCGCCAGTCTCAGCTTCTTCTGGACAGAACAAATCCAGTTCTTCGTCGCGCGCGGAAAGCGTGTGGAAAACGAGATCTGCGAGGATTGCCAACTTCAGCTTGAGAAAGGTCCCCATGGGCGGGGTTCTCAAACGGAGTGGTCACGCCGACAGACAAGTCAATAACGACGAAACGACGACACACAATGCCGCCCCTCTTCCTGGAGTGCAAGAAGAGCCGAGTGACGACGAGGAGGAGGAGGCGAAGGGACAGGGACAGGGCCATGCTGATAGGGCAGAACCTGATAGTAAACGCGAGGGGAAAAGAGTCAAATTTAGAGCTCAGAGAATGCGTCAGATTGAGCGATCGGCAGCAAGGAAAGGCCACCACGCTGACGCTTGATTGTCATTTCTGTCCAATCACTGAAGGAAATGAGGCATAAAGCAGTTGTAATGGGATCCATACAGCTGTCTTATAAAACGCTATTTTTACTGTGGACATGAACTCCTTTTTTCGGTGAAAAGAAACGTACCAGACTAAAAGGGATACATATTATGTGTTGTAAAAGCTGCACAGTTTTGTCGTTGGGTATAGTTCGGTGATCGATAATGGATATTGTGCCAAAAGTAAATCACACTCGATGTGATTTAGTGATGATCTTTAGTCCATGTCCTTAGGCACTGCGGTTATTTAAAGGAAGGAAGCGCTAGTCTCGATGTATAATATTGCAATATATACGACCAAGATCTCTGTTTTTTAGACATCGGTAGTGGGTCGTTCCTTCATGTTATACACGAGCACAGACGCTTTTCCCTGTTGGGTATAGATGGGAAATTACCCTCTACGCCAAGCACACAGACCGTGTGCAGATAGTTACCACATGAATATCTTTATTTGTTATATAACATATACCTCTTTGTCTCGGACGTTTTGTTGAGGGATGATAGAAGATCGAAGCTAGAACATATGTGATGTGTAATAAGAAAATGAGTCACAAGTCGCATAATTGGTATTTTCAAAGTGATTTATTTACAAGATGTCTTTGGGGAATGTTTTCATTTTTGGGGTGCTTAACGCTGCTCGCAGCATGAATACATTTACCAAATTTCAAGACAGTGTATTAAAGATATCCATGCGTTTCTAAGGTCATCTTATAGAGTATTTAGCTACTTTACTAGTAAATGTCCACCCAGAAACCTTTTTTTTTCCAAAAATAAAAATATCAAACTTAAAATACAGAAATAGTTATTGAATGTCCTACTGTTAACTGTCATTGGAATCGGCTTGATCTCATCTTTTCAAATATGATGATATCTCAGAATCTATTTTTTTGTGAATTCTGACCCATTTTCCTGAAACACATCACATAAATATAGATAAGCATGGCAGCAATAAGTTTTCTCGGTGATTATATTCCTAGCACGAGATAATCAGAACAAAAAATGAATTCTTTAGTGTAAGTGTAAGTACAAAGGGTGGTGTGCAGTTGGGATAATTCTCAGTTTCAATGGTGCGTTTAGAGACATTGATAGTGGGATTTACTATATTATAGTATACGCCTCCCAAAGAATATATGATATTCTGATTTAGATTCCAACCGATGAGGAGTGGAAAGATGGAAAAAAGAAGGTTTTATAAATATGGCCTGTGTTACGATCGATCTATCTAGAAAATTTGACATGCAAACTTTATGAAAAGACTAATCAGCTTTGTTATTCCAATTTAAAACAGTCATTCATTCAATTGCCGGATTTCTTTTAAAATAATTCAATAAATATAAGTCATGCAGTAGATGTTAAAAAGACATAGGAATACCATTCTTTAATAAAAACAAAGAACGTTAATGAAGTTGAAAAACAGGTTTTAAAATCCATAGAATAAGAGAAGGAACAAAGATATTGCTAATTGGGAATCGCAAATGAAATACATGACATGGTGAGGCGTGTGCCTGGAGGAAGAACAGTTGATTCTGCGGTTCAAGTCTGGTATGAATGTAGTCAGGTGTAAAAGCAGCATATAATATAATTAAGCATTGAGTGAATAATATACACTTTAAACTGTCGTATTTCTTCATCGGGCTATATGCAAAGACTGTCCAGTCTAGACTCAGAATTGAGAGCCCCTCCCAACTGAGCGAAAGCCTCTCGCTCAAAACCGCAAAATTCCATTATAATCCCATTAGGACGCGTACTCCAGGGCCGGGGACGCCATTAGTGACGTAGACGCCCGATTATTGACGTACCGTTCTTAATTATCTGATCTGAGAGGCTCTGAGCCCAGACTGTGTCACATATTCGCTAAATTGCTCGGATATGTTACATATTTCGTGAATAATTGAGTTTAGCGCTCACCCTTCTTTCAATATGGGGCGAGACACATTGAAGACCACCTATGGCTTTATATCTAACTCATTTAATTATAAATATCAACAATTTGGAATTTAAATAAGCTGGAGTGAAACTATTCTCTAGTTACAGTCAGTCAACGATCAAGTCAATTTTGTGAGTCTAAAAATAATTATTCCCTCATTTGCTCACATTCTTCACATAGAAAACTCGGTATAGGCATTCCTTCGAGGAAACGATGTTTGTGATTGAGTTTTTATCTGTGCCATTCCAAACAAATATAGTGCCATCAATTAAGAATGTTTTTAAAATATATATATATGCAATACCGAGAGACTTTACACGGGATGATCAAATTCTGTGTAATACATCACATCACCAATCCCTGAGAACCCATGAAGAATGCATGGGAAGGGCCTATCTATTGCCCGATTGTAACTGATATGAGAGGTGAAATACCTGGATAATTACAAGTATATAAAGTGGTCTCGAATCTGCCATGCAAAATTAATAGAAAACAACACCCGCGCGAAGATTTAAGGTACGTGCAGATGGTGTGATAAAGCCTCCATATTCCCCCACTACACCTCCAGGAATTTAATTATGCATGTTTATGATCATGTTCGTTCCACAGACGGAGCCATAAACCCAGATGTTTTGCCCCTCGTGTAGATTTATTGAACTAGCGCTAGCTGGGCCAGCACAGGAGATTTCCTTTACTTCGGACAGAAACCCTCTTGTCCGGGCCTCTTGTACATTTCACTTGTTAACGCATTTGGTATAATATGATTAACTATTTATCGCTTATGATCGGTAGACTGCCATGCGTTGTTTCAATAATGATTCGTTAAAAGATATTCAATGTTAATTTGTTTTCAAAGAATTCATACATAAAACGTTGCATGTATACTCTAAGCGATAAGTATTTTAATAATCGCAATATAATTCAAAGATAAATCTTGCATTTTTCATAAATTCGATTTATGATAACAGTGTCTTTTCTTGGTATAAATTCGCATCGATCGTTCAATGTTAATTGATGCTATAATACTGTTTGTTGCAAAAGCTTCCTGCTGTAATATGTATTGTTGTCAACCGTTCCAAGATGTATTTTCAAAGATTATAATATTATATATATGTTTCGGAATAAAAATTGTTGCTGATTGTTTTGTTATATACGCTGCATCTTTATAGTGGGGTTCCTGGCTAATGCAAAGTGTAGGGGCTTTTAATGATTAAGTAAATAATAACTTTGAAAATAATAACTACTACCGCCACCTCCTAAAGCTCTTTTTTAAAATTCATTTTTTTAAATTCAGGATGGCAGTACATTACGCAGCATGTTATCGGACACGGATAATCAAGAAATTAGGGTATTCGGGACAGATTGTCCGGGCAAAATTCTTTCTATAATAAGGCAGGATAGAAATAAATAAACATGTTGCAAAAAAAAGTAATTGTTTCTTTACCGCCTAAAGAGGACATAGATTCGGCTATTACGGTCAGAATCATGCAGATCCCTTTCCCCTAGAAATGATATTATCATTAAATACCCAATGTCACATCTGATTACCAGATCACAGTAAATCATTTGTCTGTATATGCCTACAGCGGGGTACCAACAATAGGACAAAGACCTGCACCATCCTACAGTTCTGTACAGTTGTCGCATCATTGCCCCCGCACGATGGGTAGCAAAACGTTCATAAAGAAAGTTAATCCCTTTGATATGGCTTGTCCATTTGATGTACGAATGTAAAAGAAACATGGTAGAGGGCTTCATACACAGGGGTTGTTGGTTCACAAATGTATGTTAGCCCAAACATTCTTAGTTCTGAGTGACACCCACTATGCCAGGACATAAAGACCTGTTGCTAAATTGATCTTTTGATTACTTTTAAACTTGTACATCAAAGTAATTGAGAGACTATTGCCATGACCTTGACAGTGGTCTCTCCCTGGTTCCCGATTATTGGCTTACCGGTATATATATAGGCCTATTATAGTAGATTTAGAGGGGCACACGGTCCACTTCCTACTGCCAATATTGAAAATGGTATCCGGTCAAAATCCCCACAGCACATGAAGCTACATGAGCCCCCCGACAAATATCCCAAAAGTCTTTTCGTATCAAACGCAATTAGTTAAATATTAACCAATGCCATGGTTTTGGTTATAATAGTGTACGCATGAGGGAGTCAGGAATTGCTCCCTTAGGAGTACACTTATTATACATTGCTTCTTGCACATTTCCAGAAAATGGGGGAAAAGATTAATTATTTATGCCAATTTATTCATTTGAGTTTATTCCCATTCCGTCCATCTGGCATACAGAAATGAGAATAGGCCTACTTAAGGTGATGTATTCATAAGTCTAAATAGCAATTTAATGGTCATATCATGGTCATTTATTACGAAATATATACCATTCCTTAAGCTATTAGATGGGAAAACATACACTTTTGCCAAATTACTGATGGCCTTCGCTTTATAAACAAATCGAAGACTTGCACAAGTCTAGCATCACTTTTAATTTAATTACAACGTCAATGAATAGGGTAGGCCTATGTATAGCGCAACTAATTGAAATATTTTTTGTTTTTGTTTTTGAAAAATGTTTTAATCAACATGGCCTGCTATCGAGGCTCTTACAATTCTAATAGCACGTTTAGTTGCGTCCCTTTATATATTTTTTTAGTACTTTCAATTTTCGTTCACTCGTCTACCATCGACTAACATGTCTGTCGATTAAAACAAATCTGGTATTACATTGACAATAAACGATTTTTACTAAGACTACTCTTCACTGTCCATTTCTTTCAGCGTTTTCCACCATAAATTCTTTCTGATCTTACCAATCCCTTGGACAAAATTATTGTACTCTACGACTCTTGCATTCATTTTCATTTCATTAACAAAAGCACGAAATACAATATCATTGTTATGAAAAATCATTTGTCTATATATGTAAACCTTCACTGCTGTCACCACCCAGTTAATACAATTTTTCTGGTTGCTCTCACCACTGTTTTATTCAACTCATTCTCGTAAAATCCAGATAAAACTTCACTATTTCTGGCCCACCTCTTTAATCTTTCCCATAGTAGACTGGGCTTTACACAACTAATAAAAAAGTGATCGATCGTGTCTATCCCTTCACAATAGTCGCAGCTTGCTGATTTTTTTTTACTCTTACTTGCTTTAAATACATGTTACAACCGATTGTTCTATGCAGAACTCTGTGCAGCAACGCTTGCCACTTGGCGATTCGATTACATTTAAGGGGGGAATGATGCATTTTTCTTTCCACACCTCAGTTCCATCAAAGTTTTCATCTTCTAGTATTTTAATTGAAATATTAATATCTATTCCTGCTTCGAGTAGGTGAATATTCTTTCTATACCAATGTATTGATCAACACTTTTCCTATCATCAACCTACTCTTCATTATACAGACCGTATACCTATTTTACGACAGATAAGTTAAGATAATTCTTATTAGCCATCCATGTAGGTGTAAACAAAAGGGTAATGGTAACCTGAAAAAAGGAATTCCGCTTACTTATTTGACAAAGATTAATGCTACTCTACTATAGACACTTTGAACAATATTTAGAGTAATACATAACTGGATGTTTAAGATGGCAGAAAAGACAACGTTTAATTAGAATGATACTGAATATAAAATGTTGATACAAACAAAACCTTATAATATTATAACCAGATGTTCATGGTGGAACACGCCAGGAGAAAACCTTAACCATTTATGAACTGAAGACAGGGGACTATTAGAATCACTGCATGGTGTCTCAAAACAACATGCTTTCCTCGTACAAGCGATTGTCGTTGAGTCATTTTCTACCCATATTAATTAGATCGACGAGCTTAAAGTGAACGATTTACTCTCGTTGATTAAATAGCTTCAGGATACATAATGTATAGACAAGCCATTCCTTCAATATTAAGCGTCAGATGGACTCTTTTGAACTGTATTCATCTTAGAGATTTACATAATTATTTGGCCATCGTTTTGACGAAATAAATCTTTGAAAGAAACCAACGTTTGAGACGTTGGAAGTGTGATGTCTTTACATTTGCTACGAACGCCGTAAACGTGCATGATTAAAAAAATAAGAATGAATTGTACATAAGGGCACCACTGTTCAGATAATGAATAAACACAATGTGATGTCTCGTTCATATCATGCACTCATCTGAGTAATTTAACGAATAGTAAAACAATCGGATAAGTAGCAAAACCGACATCTTGTCTAACTATACTTTGAACAATATATTAATTAAACACAATTACTCGGGCGACCTATTTTCCATAGCCACAATTCACTCCTTAAACTAGCTAAACTGCCGGTAAGGAAAAAAATCATCACACAGATTGAAGAGGGTCTATAGTTTGATATAATTATTGCTCTGAAATTAACCCGCGCCGGAACTAATTGTGCTATATCAAAATTGTGTGAACGTACGTTACCCAAGGAGTCGAGGTATTGCTGCAGTAAATTGGCTATCTCTCCCCTATAAATTTTTACTAGCGGTCTAGCATATGGAGCGTTAGAACTACCATTGTTTCACCTCACTACAAAGCATACCTCAGAGTGGCTACTGCCAGACAACAACGACTGTAAAACCGCGCCCTTGGCGTCTTGCAAACAGAAAGGCGATGGATTAGCGCGAATCGGATATAAGTGGCATGGAAATAGCTACTACTAAAACAATTCGGTGGGTGTTGGCAGGTTGCATATAATGCATGAATTTATATTTTTTTGAGACAATAAACATTCGGATATCTCCGAAAAAGTGTAGAATTTGTATTGTCCAACCTTTATTTCTCGTGACCATTCCAGGTCCACATTCAACAAGTATGAGTTTTTTTTAAAAAAAACAAAACAACAAAAACCACCCCTCCCATCGTACACACACACACACACACATATTCAGCATGAAGATCACCCGCCCATACTTAAAGCTAATTACCATAACATTCTAAGACTGCTAAGATAGCTTTAAGCCACAATTTCACCCTCCTTGCGTGCATTGGATCAATCTACCTCGGCAATTCTCACAGAATGTTGTAGGCCCTATACTGTGTTTTGAT
The DNA here is from genome assembly GCA_942159475.1 of Sthenelais limicola. Lineage (NCBI taxonomy): Eukaryota > Metazoa > Annelida > Polychaeta > Phyllodocida > Sigalionidae > Sthenelais > Sthenelais limicola. Next base: position 37,288,632 of record OW804098.1, read on the forward strand.
GTGTGTGTGTAGAATGGACCTGTTGTTCCCAAGCTGTTCATGCATTGGTAATTGAGGCAATTTCTGTAATTAGAGTCATGAGCATGTGAATTACGAGCCCGTTGGATCATCGTGGTCCCTGAGGGAGGACATGAGAGCAAGCTCAGTTCCCATAATATACGGAGCGCCTTGGTGTGGCTATATGCAGGTGGAAATAGAGGATCCTATAATAGCTGCAGGACAATATTCGGGTTAATTCGCCTGAACATGTACAATTGGTCTTCAGCAATCCTCTCCAATAACCCAAATTTAAAATGAAAGTGATGTTCAAAAGGGAGTTCAATGTGACTGAACAGATTTGGCAATTGGGCAATACCAAATATACTCAGATATTCCTAGTACGTAATTATTATTTTTTCAACATGGTTTGGTTTGGATACGTTTTTATTTATACTTTTCATACAGGTACATCTCCTGGATTTCTCCATATTTTCCTCAGTAACCTGTGACACTACCTTTTTTGTAATTTTATTTTATTTTTTTTTTTTTTTTGTTACTAATACATTATAATACAATATCTAGTACATTTTCTTCAGTTTTTGTGTACATTTATATAGATTTATACATTATTAATGAATCAGAAATCCCATTATGTTTTACCTTGAATTATGTTATTCTAATAGATTTTAGATCATCTCAAAAATACAGAGTTTGTTTACAATGATAAAAATAAGTCATGAATGGTTGCTACAAAATGATGATGATGATAATGATAATGATAGTCAGTAATATACATCTCGTGTCACAAGTGTCACATTCACAAACATGTTAGATTATACATTTGATTCTAGAATTATATCATTTATGGTATGTAACGGTATGGTTTGGTTTGGATACGTTTTTATTTATACTTTTCATACAGGTACATCTCCTGGATTTCTCCATATTTTCCTCAGTAACCGGTGACACTACCTTTTTTGTAATTTTATTTTATTTTTATTTTTTTTTGTTACTAATACATTATAATACAATATCTAGTACATTTTCTTCAGTTTTTGTGTACATTTATATAGATTTATACATTATTAATGAATCAGAAATCCCATTATGTTTTATCTTGAATTATGTTATTCTAATAGATTTTAGATCATCTCAAAAATACAGAGTTTGTTTACAATGATAAAAATAAGTCATGAATGGTTGCTACAAAATGATGATGATGATAATGATAATGATAGTCAGTAATATACATCTCGTGTCACAAGTGTCACATTCACAAACATGTTAGATTATACATTTGATTCTAGAATTATATCATTTATGGTATGTAACGGTATGGGTTGGACTTATATGGTTTTTATTATTTACTATTTGCATATTGGCATCTGACAGCTTTTGGCACATTCTTTTATTTGAGATCTATTTAGCAATGGCCAGGAAGATCGATGCAGCATTTCAAATCAAAACACCACGTTTATTTCCCGGTTACTTGCTTATTAATTTATTTATCTTATTTTTACTTTCCTATAGTACCCATTTTAAACTTTCTAACTTGAACTTTTGTTTATCATCTTGTAGTTGGATTTGTCGGGGTAAGGAGTTCCATAGCAGTGTGCCGGTGTGGAGGAAGCTCTGTTGGTATTTTTGGTTTCGTGGTATTTGCGTTGAGAGGGTGATTTTCCCTATGTTGTGTCTTGTTCTTGTATGGAGGTTTTAACAGATAATTTAACAGATTGGCCTAAATGTGTAAAGCTTCCGTTTGTACACTTTCTGACGACTTGCCCATGAAGATAAAGGTTTCAATGATAACATAGTGTCAACATAATTTTTACCATTGCCCAATCTTAAAATCGTTTCAACATGCATCAATAATATTATCAGGCATGGAACAATAAATCTAGTCGTGCTTTTGAAAATACTGCAGACAACAGTTTGACTGTGATACAATTTATTCTACAATATACACAATACCCATTTACCTATTTAAACAAACTCAAACCGAAATTTTAAAAAAGAGCACATACAATCATGTGTGATTTTGAGGATGGTGAATAAAATATGCATACCCAAATCACTTATGTATTAAGCATTAGTCAATCATGTTGCCCATAATCGGTGTTAAATTTTAACGTTAATTTGTCGGTCAAGTGTCTTTTGACTAAGTCAACAAATTTTCGAAAACTAAGCAATCGGAATAATCGAATATCGACCTAGAAAGGCGCTCCACCGTGAATCATAATGGCAAAATCTCCAACTATTGCCTGAAACGTAATGTATAATTATACTATATATAAATATTCCTTAAATGCAGGAACTAACGAAAAATAAAAAGGATTATAATATAGCAAAATAAATTGCATAATAAGCATAATAGTAAATAAAGTGCCACGACTATAAGCGGCGAATGAAGTTGCTCTAGAGAATGATTGCAACAAGTCTTGAAAAAAACGTTGAATTGTGTAGAAACTCAAATAAAGATAATTACAAGGAAAATAATCAAGTACATGTATCCAAGTATCCCCCGTCTCTTTAATGAGCATGAACATTAAATCATGCGGCCACTGTGCTTTTGGTAATATTCTATATGCATTATTTAACATGAAATTATTTATTTGTGAGATATGTTGTTTCCAAATCCATGTATTTTATTTTAAGAAACGATTCGTATACAATCCCCCCATGAGAATCTAACACGTCTATTGTGTCCTGCCTATCCGGTATGGGAGGGAGAACAGTAGGGACACTGCATGGTTGCTTGCATGGTTGTCACTCAACTCGACCCAGTAGTATACATATATACCCTCCATTGTGGAGAAACTTTGTACATTAGCCCAGTATCGACATACAGATTTGGTCCGACTTCACTTGGTATTTTCATCCTTAAGCTCTTGTATTTTTTCTCATATTTCATGAAATTGATATGGAATATCGACCGCAATCATTGGAATTCAACCGGTAATTGAGGAACTTAAAACCAGGCAGCTTAGCATTGAAAGAGTTAACTTTTAATAGCTATATAACCACCGATAACAGTTTCTAAGTATTTGGGAAAAGTGGCTCCATTGCTTAAATATTACAAGTATTTCAGCCAGCGTCTGTCGCCAATACCAGTTGCCCAGTCCTACACGGATTCTGTACACGATTTCAAGATATAATATACTTTACTCGAGATATTCGAAGAGACTACGCGCTGTAGGCCACATTTTCACGGAGCAAATAGGGGCTACACATCGAGTAACGACCTCGGCCAGCAAACTGGCACACATGCACATGCGGCAAAATTCTGAACTATAGTCTATAGACCCACGTCTAAGACAGTGAAACAAGGTTGTCCTAAATCAGGATGTGAGTCCAGGAAGATGTCTCATTTAAATGGAACACTACTTTCCACGTTTCCATGAGATCCACCCATTGGGAGAAACAAGAAAACGGCAAGTACAAGTAAGGATTGACTGTAGTTCTTTTTTTGCGAAACTCCTAGGCGTTATCATGAACGAGATTGTAGTTATCTAGAGTGTACATAGGACTTTGACTTGGTCGGTTCATCACTCAGCGTTCGCGGTCGCCATATTGGTTGTTTATTTACGTCTTCTGGCCAGTTTATCCTTCTCCTTAAATAGTTCAGTTGCATAAGGTTATGGTGGTTATTAAGGATAGCATTCATAACCCGTGAAGAATAGATTTAAATTTATTTGGAGGTTCTTGCCCGCTGGAATTCGCCCCAAGGAGTACTGCATGGTACACTAGGTCTAATATCCAATACGTTCTATTTGGACAATTGTATAGTCTGGATCACACTGACATTTCTGGTCTCATCTCTGATGTTCACATTGGAGTCACGCTATTCAGGTGATGTAATTTGGTTTGCCAATACTCCTTGTTACAGAATCCTGATTAATTGGAGAAAACTATTTTGATTATTCATGTACATTAATGTAATATGATAGAATACCGCCATCTATACGTTTTGAGTCTACTTTTCATAAACACAATTTAGATTTAGATTATAGATTCAGATTTCTTTTATTTAGAAATAAAAAAATACACCTTGGATGTTATTTTCAGTACGTCCTGATGTTATTGTTCACAACAAATTGCTGACATTCACTAATCTATTACTTGGTATTAAAGTACAAGAAATTGAATGAGATACAATTGGACAAATATATATACTATATAATACACATATAGTATGTATACATCCAATTACCTTACTATGCAAATGTGGGGCATACAGATTCAATTAGAATGTAATAATTGGATATCTTTCATATTGTGGGTGTAGGAAGTAAGATATTCCAGGTCAACCCAGCAAACGTCTTATAACTAATACCATTATCCTATATCAGGGGGAGTAATGGCGCTATGAATGAATTTGAGGAATCCTAAGATTCTGAATTTATTCAATAACACTAAAAGAAATCTATTGATATTTTTGTTTGAATTTGAATTATCTGGAATAAATTCCGGATTTACGGAAGAAATATATAGGCTAATATATTTAATGCATTTCTCACATATATACACATAATAATGACATATTACGTAGAAGAGTGTATACTAATTTAATCATTTAAATACAGGTTATATGTACACAATAGTTTAATATTTGGGATACATATGATAAGGTTTTCATAAAGACATGATCTTTGAAAAATACCATATATTCCTACACGATTTTAGTTGGGGGCGACCCCGTTAAGTTAGTTCTCAGATAATACACAGAAGTGGGGACAGAATAAATTTACTGACATTATCGACTTTTCGAGGATAGAATCCATGACTGCATATCTAATCCATGACTGCATATCTTGCCTTTTTGCCTCATTATAGATTGTAGAATTGAATGCAGTTAAAGAATGATATTGAACTCCTATGTGCATGCATATATTATATAGATAAAAAGTAGAGAGATAAAACCTCACTTGAAATGGCAATTGTATTTTTTGTAGCTAATATTTTGTATTCAATCAAAAACATTATGTAACTGGTACGCCATTCTCAGTGATTGCTGACTCTTTACAAATTCAAATATTATGTCAAAAAACATGAGAAGAAGAAGTAATCCATATAATGAAATATATGATATGAAATAAGTAAAATAACAAGTTAAAACCATCACCGACGCATGGTTCAAAGTCATGACAGTCAAACTAAGGTTTATAATTAGAATGACACAAAATGAAATAATATTCTATATATGGTATCCACACGAGCAGACGTTAGGCGTAATACAATAAATATTCAGTGCTCGATAATGATACGATTATTTTAGATCATCTCCCCGAAAGACAACTGGATCATCATTGTAATTATCATCGGTGTCAGAAACCTTTTTTTTATGCATTTGTGCCGCTTGGTTGATCTGTTCTGTGTGAATCTATGTTAAACTTAAAGTAATCTCGACAAGACTGCAAGATCATTTCAGAATACAAGCTTGCGATATTACGCACGCATTCTGTACATACATAACATGTGCTACGGGCCATGCCATGTGGAAGGTGCATTGTGGCAAGGGTGCCCCTCCCTAACGCGGCCTGGGTCATTATCCCATTAGCTTGACTACAGGTCAGACGCTAGCTATACAGACAATAGTCCCTTATTCATGCCCCTGTTCTCGTATAAAAAGTAGTCATAGGTCCTTCATCCAGATTCCTTACCAACATTCTAATGTGTCCTACCCACAGCTGTTGTATTTTTTGCCAATGCATATTACTGATTTACAGAATGGTGAAATGATATGCCTGGATTTACCGGTAGTCAAATTTACCAATTACCATTTGATGTCACAAGGATCTATCTTTGATTTGAATACCTGCCTAATGGCACTGCATTCCTTAGATAAGCATATAATTCGTTTATTCTTTATGATCTGCAAAATGAATCAGTTGAAAGAAATGAACCACGTTGAATTGAATTGAAAAATACTTTATTTGTCTGATGTTTTACAAGTATGTATTATACATATTATCATGTATTGGGTAACGTTTCTTAAACTTAGTTCGTCAATTATTAGAATATGGCCTGCCAAATTTGCTTGGACTCGAGTAAAGCAGGATAACATTGTTGCGTTTTCATAAGCATAGTACATGCAGTGTTGAACATGAGGTATAGGTACACTTAACTATGTCTGGAATGCAATTAATTGGTGGGATTTTTCTGCCCTCTTCATTTTGACCTAAAGTCCTTTTCAATAGTTGCACCACCTGCTCGTCAGTTGTATAAGTATTTCTCCCATTATAGATGTATTTCACTCCAATTTGTCGCACTAGGTACAGACAGGTACATGCAAACTTTACTATTTGAAACATTCGACCGACTATTGATTTGATCATTCCCTTTAGATTCGTATTACTTATCCATAAAATGTGATATTAATTATATATCTATGTGTGTGTATTCTGTATAATTTAATTTTACAAATTATTTTGTTGGTTTCAGATATGCGTCTTTTAAAAAGCCGGATTGGTCCGGACGAGCTGCCACTTTGTTGGCAGTACACAGTTCTTATATTATTAATTGTTGCAAGCATATCTTACGGTAAATATGAACTATTTTTAATGAACGTATCTAGTCATAAAATGTGATTTTATATAGTGTTTATTCTAGTTTTGTTCATGAAACTTTTCTCTGTCGATTCTTTATGTCTGCTAAGAACACTGAGTATAATAAGTCGATATTTCATATCTTCAATTCAAATATGTTTTCTTATTTATTAGCAAGCACCACTCCTGGGCCACATGCTGCGTCTTCAACTAATTCCAATCAGCCAAGAAAGGTTTAAAAACTATGTCTTTCTAAATATAGAAGCTTGATTCCGAAAGATATTTTTAAATTCCTGTTCCTTAATTGTCCTCCTCTGATATCGGGGGGGGGGGGGGGGGTCTGACTATCTCTACTCGCTAAATTAAGTCACATATCCAGTTTTGAACTTGATTCTATAAATGATACCCCGATGAAGATGCAATGGCCACCGAAACGTTGGTATATTAGTTAATAAATCATATAAAGGCGACAACTATTCACGACTACTTCTTTCATGGTTTTGATGTTCTATTTCCTTATTTAAGGTTATTCTATAAAACATGTACACAACTCCTTAACTTTTCAATATATGTGGGTTTACTTTGTTACATGTCCCCGACATATAACACTTTTATACAATTCCATTTGTGTTTTCCAGGCTACTTCCAGTCGAGGATTGGATAGAAGAACTATCATCACCCTGAGCGTAACTTTCCCAGCGGGTCTTGTCGTAGGCATCCTCTGGTGTTGGTGTATGTCCAAAGTATGTGGAACCGACCAAAGGCCTCCCAAAGCTCGACTCAATCATCCAGCTTCGCTCAACCGTGTCCAACGAGTACACCGGACCGACTCCTTCGATGCATAGTCATAAATTTAATAGTATTCGGCGTCCCCTCATCATGCTCTTACTTAATTAAATCCCAAAGACCAGAATCCTTGATGTCTGTTTCGCCTGAAAACAAAACGTTTGTTATATTTTATGTATATGATGATTTTAGAGGCATTATTTTTTGTTAACAAATCAAAGGGTATCAAAAATAAGTTTGCCTTTTATTTTCGCATTTCGGATGAAAGCTTATGTATGGATAGAAGTCGCTGCATGAATGTGTGAAAATGTTAATTAATCATGTCGTATATTTCTGTCGCGTCTCGTTGAAATATTTCATATATTTATATGGTTTACCTAAAATGTCATATTTTTATAAATTTATTCGCTACAAAGTACCTTAATTCCCAATTAATCGAAAGCCTCCCTGAGTGTATGTGCATTGTTTCTATGCTTGAAAGAAAACAAATTGGAATCGCAGAGGGTGTTCTTAGAGATGAATGAGTGGGAGGCGTAGTCACATCATCTTTGATCGCGTCGAATCACTTATATTTCACGGACCTGCAAAATTAGCCATTCATTGATTTGTGTTTGCTCTGTAGATTTAGTTTTAATATTTCTATATCGAGACATACGTATTGCTTTTCACTCTTAGTATGATGCCCAAAGGCCTATTTGTAGATAGACTGAAGTATTAATCCTATAACAATATATTTAAGTACAAATATGAATTGAATGCAGGCATTATTTCAGGTATTCATAGAACTTAACTGTTGATTAATTTTATATCTAGATATTCATTTTTGGCTTCTCGTTTTAATTTTTTAGTAATTTCGGATGAAATTGGTAATAATAAAAACGAAACCCTGAAAGGTTTTCAATGATGAAAAGGTACCTTAACTTACTAAAGAGCGCCTTATCACACTTAACATATCATGCATCAGTGCACAGTTTTGGACCAGCGTAGGGGACCCATGGCGTAAGCATTCTTTGGGAAGAACCGTGTACTATGAAATAAATTTGACTTCAACGTGTATGAGTGTATAATACTTTGTATTGCTATGTATCAAATAGGAACGTTAGCGTACTTATTTTTGTTTGTCCTGATTATGTACACAATCTTTCAGTAGTACTCCACACGTCCTTTTCTGTGATAATTTGTGTCAGATGTATACAGTCTTTTTAATTTTAGGAGACTCGCCAGTAAATGTGTGTTTCTTGTATATTGATGTATAGAGCTTGCAGATTGCATCCCATCAAATGTACTAGGTAACGGTGCCGTGCGGGCATTGTGTAGTTTGGCGATGTTTTAAAGAATATATCCTGAGAATGACTACTTAACCTTCACTGTAGGATGGCCGTAAATGTTATATTAACTAGATATATTGATTGTATCATTGGTACACTCTATACTCGTCCTGTAGGCAGCGGCGTGCCATAGCCTTAACGTTAGAGGGCTTTGCTGTTACTGCCTACAGGTCGCGTATAGAGTGTATCTTGTCTTTTATCTGCTCGGTCGGTGCTTACTTAGATCCATTTGATTGTTGTGGGTGTCGAAGTTTTGGCAGGCTTCCTAGCATTTTACTCGGAAATAATGATTTTGAACTTCGATCATGATTATGATTTTTCTTTCGGTCCCTAAGATTCGATACGCCAAACGACCCAGAATAATGATTGAATACTTATCTGTAAATAATGCGGACTTATTTTTAATTAATTTTTCTTATATTGGTACTTAGGTTTTATGTTCATATCTGTAGTTTCCAATTATTTGCCTACAACAGTCGCTAGTATTGGTTATAACTGCCAATAATAAGTACACTTGTGTGTACAGTTATTTAACATGATGAAATGTGGGGAAATAGTCGTTGCATCAACATTTCATTACCGAAGTCTCATTGTTTAAATCATGACAATGTTTCTACCAAAAGTGAGAATTAATGTTAATGTGACCTGAAGCGACACCTTGTGTAACAAATAGGTGCCTTGAGATTCTGATTTCTAACTTTAAATGTCTTGGTTTAAATCAATATTCGTATGAAACTTGCTATATCGAATAGTAGGAGTCAACAGAAATTCTGGCTAACTAAATCTTCTAATTTTTATGAATACACAGGGATTAAATTCGATGTGCTTGCATATATATTTAATGAAGAAATTCTTATATTTTGAAATATGTTTGTACAGAGACAAATATTTATTGTAGAAGTGAAACCGATTCGATTTGATGTACATAGTGCTATGACTGAAATAAAATATGAATCCAGTTCTTGTGTGACATTTAATAGTTCAAAATAAGTCTTACTCAGCTGGCCCTACTATGGCAAGCATGAGGAATTTTATCTTTTAAGAGACACAAACGATAAACTAAGAAACATGAACAGAAATATATAGAAACAGCTGGTAGACCTGGAAATTACTCCAGAAGCATGTCTACCCTTTTGTGAATCCTCCGTATATGTAATTTGGCAAATAAAGTATTTTCAAATGAAATTAAATGAAATAAAAAAACATTTTGGTGGGACAGTTGAATCCCACTATATTTGATTTGTATATTGTTGCCACATTTTAATTAAGCATCAATGACAAAGATCAGAAATAATTCATCTAGATTGAACAGATATTACTTTTTTAAAAAGTTTTATAAGCTGAAATTTCGCTAACGCTATACGTTTCATTACTTGTTCGAAGATATAACCGGGTATCCGCGCTTTTGGTCAAGGCTTTTCCAGGCTTATTTCAGTGATTTTTTTTAGATTGGACCAGGGTTTTTTAGTTAGTTATTGATAGGTCAACGATGTATTTAGCAATCACCATTTTTGAACTTATACTTTGTGAGTCACTCGATGTAAGGTACGAGGGGGCGAGTCAGGGGAGTCTACAGTACGAAACAGGATCTTAGAAAAGTTATGTTATGCCAATACAATGATTTTTCGGACCCTTCGACCAAAATACCCATTTTCCAGATCTTTAATTAATTTTCCAAATGCAAGTATTGTCCAGGCCCCCCGGAGACACTGTTCAATACTTAATTTGTTCCCTGAAGTATCTTCATAATTCCTAGAGGGCGACACCTAGGAATCATGGACTAACTTGGATTATCTTTGACAAAATTGTTTTGTGGTGACACCAGTTTGGTGTGCTGCTGTGGAGACCAATCTTCATGAGTCGGAAAAGACTTGATTGACATGCAGGACTAATGATGAAAACTGAAATACTTTGTTCAAATATAATTTATTAAACTGTACCAATCATTAACTGACATTCAAGCTTTATATACAACGTATGTGCACACTATTTACAGTTGGGGTCCAATTACTAGATATGAAAGGAGAATTTACTTCTGTTCCCAGAAAAGACAGGGTTATTTACAAAAGTACCGTAAGGTAACGGTATATAACATTCTGAACAATATTACTGATGGTGTTATCAGCATATCGCCGCTGGATCGCAGGTGTTGAGATTCTCATTCGAACTTTATGCCACATCACGTCTTCGGAACATACTGAAGAGAAATGAATGAAAAATAAACTTATTTTGAAACATACACAATGGGCTTAATATTTCCTGGGAAAAACAGTATAAGATTATACGGGTCAGATTTTCAGAAAATGTACAATTAGCAGCTGTACACATTAAGTAAATTATGCTTAAATAGGCTGCAATTTGGCCAATACTAGGTAAATTCAAGTATATTTGGTATTGCATTGACTCTAGCAATCTAGTTGGTTAGGTTAAACTGTATTTTGAAGTTTATTTTCGTCTGGAATTTGGGTTATTTGAGAGGAATCGCGAAGTTGAATTGTACATTTTCTGAAAATCTGACCCATACATGCACCATTGGTACACTGTGGATACATCTTTCGCTTTGCGGTGCTACCACTGATCTGAGAACGCTCAGAATCTACGTGACGTCATAATCTATGACGGATTAAAGAACAAAGATCTGTGGTGATTTTCATTGGTTAATTACCACAGACCGTCAAGGTACAGGATTATCATAGATACTTCACTAATGTAGATTAGTGTTGTTACCTTGTTTGTTGATATAAAGGTTTTAAGTAAGAAAATGAGCAACAAATCTGAATATTTGGCCATTGTTGCCTATTCATTGTCACAGATCTTGAAAATTTCCAATGTTTAGGTTTGGCACACTGTGTAATTGTTATGCTATTGTTAGGAGCTGTAACATTGTCAAGTGATCTATATTGTCTATAGATAGCAGTCATTCGGCTTGGGCTTGCATGGTTACATAATACTGCAAACATTGTACTGTAAATACAGTTATTTTCGCACTGCGGCCTTTTAAACACATTTTCGCGCGTACATAAATTTTTTAGTCAATTAACAACCCCAAAACGGATGAACATGGTGTTCCCCACTTTATAGAGAACCTGAAAACAGCTCTGTGTGTGTAGCATGTGTCTATGACGCTCTGTACCAAGTTTAAACGTTGTATACTAAATGAAATAATGTACCTGAGCTAATCATGACAGTGAAAGAGATAGTAATGGCAAATGCCACATGCCACATTGTATATAGCATGTACAGACAAGCTCCGACAAGCTGTATCCACAAACTGCCAAAAGAATAGGGACCCTCACACGATGGTATAGTTTGAATGAGTGTTTATTAGAACATAAGGATTGGGCACTCCTGGTAGTGTTAATACATATTAATGAGCGTGGGTAAACCTACACCTCAATGGGTGCTGTCGAAGGGCTATGGCTATACACATATATAACACAAGCAGTATCTTCACGCCTAGTATAAGGATAAATAATAGGCCTATTTGTTATTTGTTTCAAAAGATTTCCACTCCATGAAATTTGACAAAATGACTTGTGAAACGAACCTTATTCTCCAACCATTCAGCATCATCTAAAGCCCTGCTGATGATTTGCTTGATTCTCTCAGGGTCAACTTCATCATTGTGACTATTGAAATTCTGGAAGTAAAACCAGCACAACTTATGAACAAGAAGGAATCGAGGTGCACATGGGGGTATGGCTTTCATATTGAAGGTCCCAGGCTGGATTTGATAGCGGTTAATGTTTTCCCCGTGAATTAATGTACTTTGGTTTAAACATTCTCATATTGATAACAAATATAATAGTAAGGCCTAAAAATATGTCTTGGAATTTAAAGGATTACCCATTCCTTCATTTTAGAAGTATATTATCTATTGCAGTTTGAACTAATTACTCATGAGATGCATGAATTATATTATTTCTATGAGAAGGTGATTGACTTTTCTGACTTTTTGATTGACTATTTTGACTTTAGATTGACTATTTTGACTTTTGATTGACTATTTCGACTTTCTGACTGACTATTTCGACTTTCTGACTGACCTTTCTGACTTTTTTATGACTATTCTGACTTTTTGATTAACTATTTAGACTTTTTGATTGACTATTTTGACTTTCTGATTGACAATCATATAGTCAGAATAGTCGAGGGTAAAGTCAAATAGTCAACCGTAAAGTCAAAATAGTCAATCATATAGCCGATCGTTAAGACAGAATAGTCGAGGGTAAAGTCAGAATAGTCAATTGTAAAGTCAGAATAGTCAATCGTAAAGTCAGAAAACTCAATCGAAAAGTCGAAATAGTCAATCGAATAGGTCTAGAATCATGAAATCAATAGAAAATACTAATTTCATTCTAGCTAATGCTTGAACTAGTTCCCGAATAATAATATATCCTTGCTGACCAAACAGCTTTCCAAACCTTATTCATAGCCTAGGCCTATGTGAATTGAACCTTGCAATAATTATACAATATCACAAATTCTAAATTCATGTATAGTCAAATCAACATGACGGGCCTATAAGTCTGGGCCTATAAGTCCCGGGGCCTATAGGTCTGCACCCCCTTGAGAACTAGTTCCCGAATAATAATATATCCTTGCTGACCAAACAGCTTTCCAGACATTATAGTCAAATCAACATGACATATCATTCAATGTGGCTCATAAGAGTTTATATTGAGTGATACTATAGCCTATACATTAGCAGATTTCTAGCGATTTGAACCATATTTGTTCATTTTCTAACAGAATTACGCAGTTGATTTCATCAGTGGGTGACAATCTACGGATCTTGAAGAAACTACGGATCTCGTAGAAACTATGGATCTGTTCATTTGAAGTAAGATGACATTTAATGAAGTCATCCAATATTAAATTTAGTAAAATAACATCTAAAATGCTAAATCAACCGATCTGTTAAGTTTTTGTGTTTAATACCTGTGATAGCTCTAACCTCCGTTATAACGCTACGGATGTCTCAAAAAAGCACTACGGATCCGCCATCTTGGAATTTTTAGTTACGGATCTATGACGTCACATGTGTTGATGTTATCAAATGACATAAGAATTTGTGTTTACACATGTAGCCTAAATTGTGATTTCCACAATGTTTAGCTAAGTTTCAGTGATAAAGTGAAAGAAATTCACATTTGTTGATTTACTACGGATATATAGGCTATATATTAAATTTGTATTCTTACAAAATTTACAGATAGGCTACTTCTACTGAGACTGTCTAAGGACTGAATGACAGTTGTCATAGGCCTATCACCGTTTTTGTAAGGTTCCGCTTATCAATTATGTTTCAAACATTTTCGAAAGCTTTTCTAACCAACCTCTCCCTCTCCCGTCCCTCCCCCTTAATACCCTGCCCCTCCCCTTGAGGTTATATTCACTACTGCTGATACAATGTAATTGTATACTTATTACAAATATCCTATACAAACACAGTCATTGTTTAGTCATTGCTCTTTTTCTTGTCTCCCATATGTTACATTTATGGAACTCGATCCTCTATTATGCCTTAAGAAAAAGACTCTATCTTGTTTTTACTTCTAGTATTATTGGTGGCATCAAACTGGAGACTAAAACGCTAGTGGACCGATGACGGCAGGGTATGGCTGGGTAAAAGGGGATACTTCTTATTCATAGGCTCAGGGTCAGGGACAGGCTCGGGGTCAGGGATGGAGCTAAATTGCATAGATGACACACTCAGCCAGGTAGTGCTAGATTGCCCTTGACTGCCTGACTATCACTACGCATATATCTCTCGCACACAGGCCCCACACCTCCCAGCTCTTATTATTTCATTTTCGCCTAAATGGCATGTAGTTGGGGAGTTGGCTATATAGCTAATACCCCCGCTAACACCCCGTCGCTGGCCGCCGGGAGGTGTAGCTTCACACCCGGTCACTTTACATGGTAGCGCATCGGGGGCCGTTTTGACGGGTCCGTTTTCGCGTGGGGACGTTTTGACTGGATACCCTTGCGATTAGCCGTGTGATAATGATTAACCAACGACTGAATAAAAATGCTTGAACGTTTAATCTAACCCAGTGATGTCGGAACAGGGGGGGCCACAGGGGCCATAGCCCCCCCACCAATGAAAGTGGGGGGGGGGGGCAGAGTATGGTTTGGCCCCCCACCATTTTACCTTCATGTAAAATTTTGAATGCTAACAAAAAAATCCTCCAGATGTGCAATTCCATCAATTGGTCATCATTTGGCCATCCAGGACTGAAAGTTATTAACTTTTTTTAATTGCTTCTATTGATTTTTTTTCTCGTACATAAACTATTTTTTTTGTTTTTAAAGGTTTTATTCGAACATACCTGCCATCTGGGCTCATACAATACGCGCGTTGCGAGATAGAATCTTCACGTGTAAAAGAGGTAGGAAAAGAAGACGTCGGTCATGACGTACCGACATGTATACTTCCGGTAATACGCGCGTCGCAACACTGCATGGGAAGATGGCGAATTTCAGTCGGGCGAGGGTTGCCGACCTGAAGACATTTCTACAGGTTAGAGGCATTACATGCTCAGACTACGAAAAGGACACGCTCCGTGACTTAGCTGAGGCCGCAGATCGTATGGGAATAGAGGAAATACCTGTTGATGACCACGAAGACAGTGTTAACAAGAGGAGACGAGTCGAACGAGATGGGGTCTCTGTTGATGTTTCTCCAGTCCACCGCATCTCTACCTGGACAGATAACCTATCATCACTACCAGAAGTGGAGTTTGGAGATGTTTTTGTTTATTTGAAAACCAAGTGTGAGTGGCCTGATGAACGTTTAAAACGTTATAAATCAGACAATGGGTACCAGCTTCACATGTGTCGCCACATCTCCCGTGTCCAGCTTCACAACACCAGAAAACAGGGACTTGTTTATGTTCGAGGACAGTGCCTCCCTCAGACAAGGCAGTCAGAGAAACCTTACGATGTGTGGACCCTGCTGGGTTCTACTGGGTGTGTTGAATTGGGTGGATGTACATGTGTTGCAGCGTAAGTTAAATTAAACATATTTTGAATATTGTAGAAATCTTCATAATCTTTCTGATTATTGTCTGTGGTTCTCTTTCTAGTTCTATAGCTAAACAGATTTCGCGGCACGCGTATCGGCCGTTTTCAAACATTTTCATACAACTGACCGTTAAACAACACACATTATTGGACAGGAAATCTTTCAAGCTTTAATTTGATATAAAATATGTTCCTGAATTCGCATTATAAGCCCTTCTGGCTTGACTTCTGTCCAGACATTTTTGTCAACAATTATGCCGATCAGGACGCAATATTTTAGGACGTAACGTCACCTATTGTAACTATGTTAGTAACGCGTCCAGTATGTAAACGAGCTTTGTTGCCAGGTAAAATGGGCATTTCTGCATATTCCCGCCACAAAGCAACAATACTAGGCCTATCTCTACTTACAGGGTAGGGAATAAGGGATTTAAAAGGGCAAACTTAAAAAGGATTTAGGGAAGTGATTCAGAGCCAGATTTTTCCAGATGGGGATTGCAAATAGAAAAAACGGGATTCGGGGTAGGGAGGGGGTGGGGGTGGGGCGGTTCTGTGCCCTAAACGTATTAATCTGTCTTTTTTATTGTGAATCTGGGTTGAGGGCTAGAGGAATCAAAAGGAAAGATCGGTGATTTTACAGCAAAACGTAGCAGTTAACAAAATGCCCCTAAATTATTTTTAAAATATGGAGCGTAGACTATAAAGGCCTAGGCCTAGGCCTATACTCTTCATTCTTGTCATCATTATATAGGCCTATACAGTTAGTGCGGTTCAACTTGTAATAATAATAATAATATAATGATATAATGAAATGGCATATAGGTATAGGCACTCAGGTTCGAATATATACAGCTGACATTTAGTTTTTAGGTAGTTTTTCTAAGGTTTTTAAATCTAACTAAAAGTGGTTGACATTAGGAATTTTATAATATTATATGTCCCTTTCTTGGTTGATATCTTACAGTGATTTGTGGGTGCGGATTATTTTGGCTTTGGTTTAAAGTTTTATTTCAGTAAAAACACTGGAAAATGTATTGATATTTAGGGTCGAGATTTTTGATTTTCTATTTATCTATTTCTATTTTTAAAGAAGAATGTGTGTGTGTGCGGGAGGGGGGGGGGGGGCTCGATTTCATTCAAAATGGGTTTTTGTATATACTTTTATGCCTGAATATTAATAGTTTTTAATTTTATTTTTCAGCGACCAAGGAACATGCAAGCATGTCATAGCCCTGCTCTTTTCGGTCCAGGCATTTGTGGAAAGGCAGCTAGACAGGTCTCTTGAGGTGGGTACAGATGTTGTCTGCAAGTGGGGTCAGTCAAGAAAGACGTCCAAGCCTATGCAAACTGTCAACATCGATTACAGGATCACACATACTCACAAGAAAATAGAACCATTGCTGGGAGTATACAACCCAATGGGAAGTGTCAAGCTCTCAGATAGGGACGTCGAAGCAGCAGTATATGCACTTTGTAAGGAAGCAGCTCCTACATGTTTGCAAGTGCATATTCTTAGGCCTCATGAGAATGACACAGACCAGCAACCACCTCGTACAGACACAGACACAGACAGCAGTCCTCCCATGCCCATCCCAACCCTAACTGACCTGGCAAGTCAATTTAAAGGGTCAACATCTGTACCTCTGTCTTCCTCTCTGTTCGAAGATTTTCTGTCGAAGAACATATCTAATGCGGACAAAGCTGCCATTTCTTATCTTTCCCAAGGATCAGAGGAGTGGCTGAACCAAAGGAAGTGGCGTGTGACAGCTTCCATTGCCAAAACCGTCACACGATTCCGACTCTCAAACAAAGAAGATAACTCTTTAGTCAAGAAAGTGGCTGGCTTATGTAAGTTTTCTTCGGCCAGTGTCGAGTATGGACACAACAACGAGGCAAATGCAAGGCATATGTATAGTCAGAGACAATCTCTGCTCCATATCAACTTCAATGTTGCTGTGTGTGGGTTATTCATTCATGGAAATCACCCCTTTCTAGGCGCCTCCCCAGATGGACTTGTGACCTGTGACTGCTGTACCAAAGGTCTGCTGGAGATTAAATGCACCTACAAATTTCAAAATCTCACACCTGCAGAAGTGGCTGTGCAACAATCCTACCACTGCTTTTTGGACGAAGACGGTACAGTCAAGCTTAAACGGGATTCAGCCTGGTTTTACCAGATCCAGATGCAGCTTGGGGTGACAGAATTGAAATATTGTGACTTTGTGTTATACACACAAAAAGACATATCTATTGAGCGGATTTATTTCGACTCTGATATGTGGAGAGACATAATGCAGAAGAGTATTACATTCTACAGGAAATTCATTATTCCAAAGTTGTTAGATTAAATTCAACGAGTTGAGGTTTTAGGAATGAAAGTACTGAGAATCTGCCATTTTGTTATAATTATTGGGACGGATTGGTTTTTTGTTTTTGTATGTGTACAACTGTCTGATTGAGAATTTGCCACTTTCTAGAATTCTCCATTCTCTCATTTACTGTCTATGCATTTGCCTTATTATGAATATGCCATTAACTCCACAATCTCATTTATTGGATGATACATACATTTTGATGAATTTGGGTCTCTTACTTTGGAAATTATCTGAATAATTGCATTGCTTGACACCTTGGATTAATTTCTTTTTCATATATAATATTTATTCCTAGTAGTGTGTGAATAGCAGAATCTATGTGTCATTTAGTAGGATTTATCCAAGACAGTATTTATTGTAGTAATCATATCTTATGAAGTTTTGCAACACCCATATTTGATTGTAGACTATTACAAGGCAAGTATTAATATAATATCCCTATCAGAAATGGGATCCGAAATGGGGTTTTATGTTTAATGTACATAGCTGTGATTCTATGAGTGCAAGCCGAAATGAGGGTTTACTTCATGAATGCATATGGTCAATTCCTGGTCTGTAGTATTGATGTGAAAGAACGTGGGTTGGGTCGCCGGCAACTCTGAAACTTTGGACTAGAATAATTTCCTTCCCCATAAGGAGGGATAAGACCTAGCCTCCCCCATTTATTATATCATTATTATATATCAATCTATGTCAGAGAAAGTACATCTCTTCCTTGTTTTTGATTATAATTAATAGCCCACTTTATATGTATTTATTCTGCTTTTGCAAATCGATTTTATTACAGAGATGCCATTTCCTCTGTAATAGGAAGGGAATCGTCCCCATTGGGAGGCATGGTTGCTTTCTTATTTGTCCACCTTTTGAGACTAGCAGCATCCACTATTTTCTGCTGTTAATTTCTTCGACCTGTTATAGCTTCTTCTCCTGGTCTGATTTCCTTTCCAGGTACATTCACTAGTATAGGTCCTGTAGATCTTAATAGGGTTGACCCACCAATATGTTAGTCGTTGTAACATGAATAATAAATGAAGATATTATTGTAGAATCCTAGAGGTTTATTGTAAAGATGTATAGTAACGTGGTGAACACCTCTCTGCCTTGTATCATTGTACGGTAGGCCTTTTACAGGAAGGCTTCCCGCCGACGGCTAACAGAGGGAGGGGGGTTCTAATTTACATGCTACCTCCTATAGAGAGTAATGAATAGACAAAGCGTGGGCATGATGGGGTGCGTCCATTAATTATGAAGGGGTCTTAACTCTTAGTCACCGAACTGAGGGTTTACTTCATTAATGCATGTAATTGTGAGTAATGTACATATCTGTGATTCCATGGGTTCAATTGAACACCTTTTAGCTTAGTAAATACAAAACCTGCCTGCTTTAATGTGATATACATATATATAACTGCTTTTTTTAACCACTGGCAATGGGTGATAAATTATTCATTTTCAAAGTGCCGTCCACTTAATTTAACTATATGAAAACTGGTGTATTGTGATATATAGCAACACTATTTGTATTATTTATTGCCGTCGATGATACACTATTAATTAGTGAATAACAGAAGATCTGGATTTCTGTTTTTATATTGTGATATATTTATGTAGTGTCTCGTTATTTCCCCGTACCCTAGTGGCTATGGAACTAGTGCAAATAACAACACAACCAGGTTCTAACGGTCCTCGCCAGCTAAGTCCTTTATTATACCAAACACACCTGCCGCGGTTGGAGCTCGGAGAGCCTATGCCAACCCTTACAACTTGTGGCAGTAAGATATATGAACGACAAGCATCTCAATAGTAAAAGGTGTTTGTAAGGACATACAGAACAGCATAAGAGCAAATCATAAAAATAAGTTATAAATGCGTATCAATAAGTAATTACGACCTCTGTCGGAACATATCAGAACTACAGCCCCTGGCCTCTCGTCCGGAGCCTAACGGGAGAGCATCCGGAACCCCGGAACATGGTACCGGACAGAGTCAGAACCAGCCTGACTCTCGCCGGCACCACATTTATATAGTGACACTATTGGTATTAATTTAAGGCATCGGCGATACATTCTCCATGAGGGAATAATAGTGATGAGATGCATGGCTCTTGTTATAAAAAAAGTAAAGACTCATAAAAGGACATCAGGTTGCGACTTTGCTTTGTATTGTAATCATTTTTTTAAAAAGATTTTTTCAAGACCAAATAAACATTCATGTACTGTGTATATTTTGTTAGTGTTTATCATGCTCATAGTGGAACGATTCTCCAGTTAAATACTCTTGGCTTATCTATTATGTACTTGCGACGATTAGAAGAAAAGTTAGAAAAAATAGTCCTATGATCCTAGGATTTTAACATACCAGAGATAATATGTCTGGGCATGTCCTGTAAAAAAGTCGCTTTGATCCATCAACAATAAGGGATGGCACAGTATTGAATAACCAATCGATTAAAATCTACCTTATGAAGTGATTTTGCGAAAATATTTTTCTATTATGTACTTGCAACGATTAGGAGAAAAGTTAGAAAAAATAGTCCTATGATCCTAGGATTTTAACATATCAGAGATAATATTATTATGTCTGGGCATGTCCTGTAAAAAAATCGCTTTGATCCATCAACAATAAGGGATGGCACAGTATCGAATAACCAATCGATTAAAATCTACCTTATGAAGTGATTTTGCGAAAATATTTTTATGTCCTGTAAAAAAACCACTTTGATCCATCAACAATAAGGGATGGTATAGCATCGAAAAACCAATCGATTAAAATAATTAATATTTTTCTATTATGTACTTGCGACAATTGCTCATAGTCCTGTATGGAATGATTCTCCAGATAAGTACTCTTGATTTTATTAGTCTAAACAGAAGCTGGTGGGGTATAACAATTATTGATATTTGTACTAGAGTTTCTACACTAAATCAAAAGAGTAAAAATAGTTGGGTCCTCAGTATGCCATTTATTTAGCCTTATGCCGATCTTTCTTTGTTAAATATTGTTTCTATAACACCCAGATTATTACAACAAATTTCTGAAATCAGCCTGATGGGTACTAGTGTCATATGCCTGGGGAGCGACGACATAGAAACAAACATTAATATTGCATGTTGTCTTAAAAAGTAATTGTCGAATGAATGATACATGATGAAATTTAATCATCCACAACTTTTATTCACAGCCAGATAGCTGGTAATGTACATAATATGCTAGATCATAGTTTGAAACACCAACTGAATGAATATTTTCACCGAATTTCATATTTTCTTGGAGAGACTTGGTGCAGAGCATTCAGATCTAATTTGAAAATAACATGTATTCGTTTTTGCATAGCACCCTTGAATACTGAAGGTCATCGCTAGCCTAATTAATCATGTTTAAACCACATTAAATTTTTCCTAAGTATAACAGGCACAAATGCCCCTTCATACAACGACCATGACATGTCCAGTTAAACTCAGCATTTTTACCCTAACCTATGGGTTTAAATGATAATAATAGATTTGTATTTCCATAAACGTTTACAAGGTATAATACAAAGCAGGGACTAGAAATTAAATGGAAAAACGTGTATTACTAATGAGATCGCCAGTAATTCAGCAGTACTAGCAGTACCTACCTATCTGTAAACATAAGTATGTAGGTAAGGTATTGACAGAATACCGATCTAATAAAATAAATATTATCTTATCAATATAGACTCTACACAATGAGCACTTCTCATGAAACATAAACAGAGTTCCTAGACCCGTATTTCATGCTAATAATGAGTCATTTGGTATCTGACTGGTTCCTGTTTCACTCAATACATATGGGCACTGAATGTAGGCAAAACAGACAATTTATATTTGTTAGGCTCGAAATGGAAGGAATTCATGATATTAGGAGTATTTTTCAATGATCAATAGTAAGTGATACTTTTTATTTTTCAAAATAAATCATTAAAGATTTTTTGTGTGTGGGTATGTAACGAGTGTTCACACGCTCACTGGTGCCGTAAATAATAAAGGTATAGAAAAGTATACATTTCCTGAAAGGGGAATTTGTTTCCTCCATAATGAAAATAAAAGGAATGGCATGATTTATACTGACATGGTGAACAACGTAATGGAGGAATGTATAGTTTTATCCAAATGTACATCTCCAGAAAAGCAAACCCACATATATTGTATATATACGTATAAACCTACAGATGTTATGTATGTATTCCTAAGGACATGCTCATTATTTGTAGATGCATTTTAAGATTATTTGAATATTATTTCTACTGATTTTCTTAATCGTTGCTAGTACACTATTGTAATTTATACTTGACAAGGCTGTATAATTCACCTTTCAGCGAAATAATATCATTGTATCTGAATGCAGTGATTTTATGCTTATATCTCAGAGACTAAATTTTGAGATTTTTACATAATTCCAAAGACATTAAAGATCTCAACATGTCTATCTGACTTTCCTAAGTTGTATGGTCATATAACTATTATATCTACAGTACTAAACAAAATATGACACTCACAATTATCAAAATATTTTGCTTCCACATATAAATAGTGCCCTTGTCGACGTTTCATGAGAATTGCTCATACACAGTTGAGCTTAAATATTGATTATACAATTAATTAATGTCCATAATCTTGTGTATCACTTAATAATTGAACTTAATATTTAGCAAGAATTATGGTCATGACAATATAAACCCAGAGATGGAGATCGACTGCAACAATGTCATAATAATAATGCTTTAATAAACAAAATCCTGGGAACCAACAAGGCATTCTACATTTATATAAAAATTCCAAAATTAGAAAGCCACATTTCAAGTTTCATTTCTTATCATTAACCAATGGCTTCTGAAAATTACAGAAGAAAGCTCCTAGCTGCACCATCTGATTGATATATGGTTTCACAGATATTGGCATTATATAAGACAACATTTTCCATTGCTTAAGGCGCTGAATTGCCCTCTCCACATGTATGCGAAGTTGAGCAATGTTTTTTGTCTTGACAACTTCGCTGGCATTTAGTCTTCTACCTTTTCCCCAGTTGCATTTTCGTGTGAATGGTGGAGCATTTAATGTGGCACCCTTTGGTAGCAATAAGTCCTGGATAACGAAACCCCTATCTGCCATTACATCATCACCAGGCTCAAGCAAATCAATAAACCCACTTTCACGTGTGATGTACTTGTCTGATACATTCCCACCCCATACACTAGACACAAAGGTAAATGCACCAGAGGGGCTTATGCCCAGCAGTACTTTGTGTGTTGTGTGATGTTTGTAGCTACTGTAGTGTGTGTGGTGGGCATCTGGTTGACGAGGTCTTTCACAGAAGAATTCAGAACAGTCTATGATAACACGAGTTCTTGGATATTTGTCCTTGAAGATCTGTGGCATGTTTTTGTTTATCTCTGATCTTGATGGCCAGCGTATGAGTGCATGAAAGGTTTGGTACATGAAATTGATCCAGGTTATGAATATTTGAGAGACTCTTGTCTCTGAAACACCAAAGATATCACCCATCATGAATCCAGATAATCCTAACCTGAATTTAACCAGGGTGAGAATATATTCATGAAAATAGTCCAGTTTCCGCTTTGGACCTGGTCTGTTCCTTTCACAGCCCTCCACATCATTTGTCTTTGTTCTCCCACTGGTACTCGTCCAATAGTTGAGGTAGCTG
The DNA here is from genome assembly GCA_942159475.1 of Sthenelais limicola. Classification (NCBI taxonomy): domain Eukaryota; kingdom Metazoa; phylum Annelida; class Polychaeta; order Phyllodocida; family Sigalionidae; genus Sthenelais; species Sthenelais limicola. The sequence continues at coordinate 37,312,359 of OW804098.1, forward strand.
GTTTTCTTATTAAGGACGCCAAACAAACCCATAATAATCGCAAGTGTGGGCAGTCCTGTGTACTTCTGTACTGATGCGTCATTTTTCAGCACTTTCTCCACAAAAATTTCTTTCATTAGAGTTGGCTTGTCCTCCAGTTTGCTTTTCATTTCAGAATGTTCAGTGTAGAGTTTTTGGAGATCAGCAGCTGATACATCGGTCTGACACCCAATGTCACTTGTGGTGGTATAAGTCTTTGAAGAAGTCGAATAAGTGTGGTCTCCTATAGCACAGGTCGGGGTGATCACTTCTACAAAATAACAGATAATAGGAATGTTATTATTAGGAATTTTATATGCATGTTTGTGCTTCACTTTGATTAATTATCATATCAAAGAACACTTTTAAAATTATGATATGAATAATTATAAAATTTTGATGTAAGATATATCCATTCAAGATATGATTTCTAAGAGATTTTACTTCACAGTCTGTGACATAACCCATAGACCAATGACCAGGTCTATGAAAAATGGCAGTGGGAAAGTGATTTTGCAAATATATTTTTCTATGATGTACTTGCGACGATAAGGAAAAAAGGTACAAAGAATAGACTTATGACCACAAGATTTTAACATACTAGAGACAATATGTCTGGGCATGTCCTGTGAAAAAATCGCTTTGATCCATTAACAATAACCAATCGAATAACCAATCGATATATATCTACATACGGTACATTATGAAGTGATTTTGCAAAAATATTTTTCTATTATGTACTTGCGACGATAAGGAGAAAAGGTAGAAAGAATAGACTTATGACCACAAGATTTTAACATACTAGAGACAATATGTCTGGGCATGTCCTGTAAAAAAATCGCTTTGATCCATTAACAATAACCAATCGAATAACCAATCGATTAATATATATCTACATACGTGTAGTACGTTATGAAGTGATTTTGCGAAAATATTTTTCTATTATGTACTTGCGACGATTAGGAGAAAAGGTAGAAAGAATAGAGTTATGATCACAGGATTTTAACATACTAGAGATAATATGTCTGGGCACGACCTGTAAAAAAATCGGATGGCAGTAAGGGATGGTACAGTATCAAATAACCAATCGACTAATATATATCTACATACCTAGTGGCAGAGGGACGACAGGTTTTCTTGTTTTATTAATGTTCACTTCTATGTCAATCTCGCCTGCAACATCCTCGTAGACTGTATCCTCCTCCAACAAACTCACATTGAAGTTCTCATTACAAATGTCTGTGTCCATACTGAAATCGGCAACTGGCAAGTTGAACAGCAAGGTCCCATGATGTGTAGTGGTAGGCCTACCTGAGGATAGATCAGCTGATCGACCAGTTTCTCGCTTAGCCACTGTCGCCGTCAACCTTGTTATTGTCTGGCTATTCCATGGGAATAATGTAGGCACTGGATGTTGTTCAGTTGGCCCCATTTGCCCTTCGAAATGTCTAGAACAAATCCGTGTGTGTTTCTTAGGAGTCCATGTTTCTTCTCGTCTAACCATGCTAATCCATCGCTTCCTCAAGCGCTTCTCTTTAGCTTGAAGGGGGAATGTGAAAAACACAACCCCCCGCATGAAAGGATATTTATCCACTGGTTTCCGCGAATCTGCATTGCATCCAGGTACACAACAAAATCCCCAAGTGCTAGGCATCGTTCTCAGTTGGATCAGTCCTAAAAACGGGCGTTTCTAAGCCTAAATTACTGTATTACTTTGGTGCTTTCCTAACAACGGATTTCGTGGCAGGCCATTTTGAGTTTGGCGCCGAGCATGCCAGAAGTGACCATGTGGAGATGAGCGGAGCTGGATGCGCTTTTCCTACCTCCCGTTGCCTCTTGTGAAGAGCCAACTAGGGAACTCGCAACGCGCGTATTCTAAGGCACATCCTGCTCTAACCCATATTTGTATTTTTTTTGGATTTTCAATTTTCTTTCGTAACCCCTATCTAAACATGTTATATAGTCATATCATCGCAGTATAAACTTAACTCGAATTACAAATATGATAACCCCTTTACCTTTTCCTTCTTAGGATAAAATTTTAATATAAACGTTAACACCAGTCTACTTCTTGAGTAGAGCTTTTAGAACTTTATAGTCCAGGGGCTGGTTTCAAAAATAGGGTTTTTTGGGCTTTAGGGTATAACAAAGGTTTTATTACATCAAATGAAAGCTGAGACTCTGGGCTTTCCAGCCTTATAGGTAAAACATTCTAAAAAGTGTCCATTTGACCTTTGACCTCAGGTCAAAGGTCAAAAAGGAAGAAAATCAGGCCCATACCTGAAAAATCATGTTTATAAGTCTAATTTAGTGAGAAATTGGTTGATCTTCTTCATTTTTTGTGTGAGCATTTGGGCTAGGGTGATATCAATTGTGTATCTAGGAAAACATTCTTTAGCAAGGTCAAGGTCACAAAATAGAAGGAAACTGACCAAAAGCCATGAAAATTAAAGATATGACCTTTTCCAGTTTCTCTGCAGAGAAAAATATGTAGTCTTGATAAAAGTCATATAGTCTTCCATAAAGCTGTTGTCATGGCTGCCATTCCTCCTAGGTATCAGCTTCCCAGCATGCATTGTTGTTCCACAATCAGGTCAAAGGTCAAGGTCATGGAAATTTTGGCAATACCCAAAAAGAATGGGTTATCAACTGCTGCTTCTTTGTTTTTTATTTGTTTGTGTTCTAATTACACATGTATATAGCCCTCATAGAAACCTTCCATCTGGCAAAAAATATTTGACCTTGAACAAGGTCAAGGTCCAAAGGTCAAGGTCAAATGATGAAAATCAGCTGCAATTTATAGTACTTACCTTAAATTACTGTCTGCTCTCTTGGTCCTGACAATCCCAAATGATTCAAATATTGATTTATTTCATTCAATACGTCACTGAGAAAATAATTTGGCATTTTGCCAATCCCAGCATGCATCATTCTCCTATAATGAGGTCAAAGGTCAAGGTCATTGATATCATGATAATACCTAGAAATCATGTGTTATCTAATGTAGCTTCATTATTTTTCATTTGATTTCATTGAAATTGCACATGTAAATAGCTCTAGACCTTCCATCTTGGGTAAAGGTTTTGACCTTAAACGAGGTCAAGGTCAAAAGGTCAAGGTCAAATCGTGAAAATTATCTGTAATATGTTGTACATACCTGGAATTGCTGCCTGCTCCTTGGATTCTTACAATCCTTAATAATCTGAATATTGAATTATTCTATCAAATATGTCAATTAGATTATATTTAAACGTTTTGGCATTCCCAGCATACATTGCTGTCTGTTAATGGGGTCAAGTTCAAAAGTATTAAGCAGGGTAAATGTTGCCCCCATAAGACCAAATAGACATAAATCAAGAACCATTTGCGCCTACTGAAATATCTTTTGCAATGTTTTGCAGGTCCATTTGAGCTTAGGATTTATGCTTACAATGATGTTTTGTTTCCATTTTTACTCTCAGCACCGCACACATGGCGGCGTTGAGAAAAAATGTTTGTTTAGAAAAGTGGGGAAGGGATCAATGAATTAATCAATGAAAAAGTGGGCTAGTTATGTCCTGAACATGTTGACAAATTATCTATAACACATACAAAATCTTGATTGTACGAAGCATATTGATTGTCGTGCGGTATGCTTCACTGGATTTGACCCTTCAACTGACACTCATAGTCTATCCTCATAGTGTTTCCTTGGTTACAAGATATAACTTTTCGACACCTTTAACACAATGATATTTCCCTATTTTGCTACTTCCAATATGTACTAAATCTAATAAGTCAGATATCTGATTTATTCATGTCCAAATTTATTCTCAGTAAAAATGTTTTTCGTCCAATTAATATACACTTTTGAACATTTCATACACAGCTTTGGAGGTTGCTGTCAAAAAGTAATGAACTATAATGTGAACCCCATAAAGGTTATGGGTTCCTCATCTTAAAAATGGGTAGCCTGAACATTATACATATTTATGAATACAGCTTAGATATTTTTACCTCTTGTGTGTGACACATGTTATGTACAAATTATCTTTTTATATTGGTCCAACAATTATCATATTTCCGGGTATCTATGTTAATCTAGCAAAGACAAATCCACAGCATTTATTTGCCTGAAGTGCTCCTTGTTTCATATTTCTCAAAGTTCATCATCAGATTCACAAGGAGTAATGTTTTTCTGCTGATTTGAACAGTTATCACCACACTTGCAGGCATCAGTGCAAGCAAGGCCCTGCTTCTTGCATCCACATCTATTATTGCTGCAGTGTCCATGACACTGACAATATATAAGTGATGTTAGTTGTGAAGGTGCTGAAGGTATGGCCATCCACTCAACACTAAGGGCATTGTCTTCTACCCTCCAGCCATGCTCACATGGGCTTAAGAGTGTTGGTTCTGGGACTATACAAAGCTTCCACAGCCTTGCCTGATAGTTTGCTCTTTTGATATGGTTCTGAAGTGGTAATTTAGATGGAGGTAAACGGGTTGAATCACTGGTAGATTTCCCAAACATTTTGTACCGCACTTCATTAATGTTCTCTATTTGAGCATATCCATAGAGCTGACATACAGCAGTCTCCACCGCTGACAAAATGTCATCTGGCATGTCAAATTCTTGTCCTATTTTCACCATGCTCATTTGGAAACTGGGGCTTGATTTCAGCAACCGCATACCAGTAACTTTGCCCTTCCCCAAAAAAGCACTTGTTGAATCGGAACCGGTTAAAGCATGGTATCCAATGGTTGCTTCACATACATTCACCCCAAGATTTTCGGCAGAATTGGAAAGATCAATCAATCTGAAAAAAAGCATTAGGGGCATAAGTCATATGTATTTGCTTAAAATGTATTTATGAAAGGACTTTTGAAAAGATTTGAAAAGTATCAGAACATGATGATCTAATTTAGTCAGTGCGATCTTTTGCAGAATGTTTTTCTCTAATATAGCAAAGGAAGTTATATACCTGTTACCCGGTTTTGCAGCATTGACCATTAGTTTAGCATTGATATATCTGGCCGCATATAACCCTATTATGATGACATCTGTGTCCGGGCTGTGTATTATGATCTCCTTTGTTCCTTGTTTGGCTTCATGATGAGCGTGAACAAACATTCTGGTGTCTGCTTCTAGGTGGTTAGAAGTAAGCTGAGCTACCTTGGTTGTTTCGGTCTCACAAATGCGGATGCACTCGCCTTTGTTTGTAGCATATAATATGCGCCCTGAATATCGACTTGAGTAGAGATCTGAGGACCAGATTGTAATGAAAAATGAAGTCAATGTCTCTTTGAATATCGATGACGAAAGTGCTTTTTTGATTTGATGGCAGACTTTCTGATTTCCTGATATGATATGATATGCTATTTCATGACCGCCAGCATTTGCACATCTCTTTTCTAATTCTGGGCACTTTATTGATGTAGGTGAATACATGTCTGCAACCCAGTGTACACTCCCATTGTTTGGGCAGAAAGCCATGATCCTGTCAAAAATCATTTCCGCTAGATTAGCATAAGTCATCCCCTCCTTAAAGTTGGTTGTGTGGAGAATAGCATTCCCATAAAAAATAAGGGCTCTTGGGGCAGTCCCTCTAGGAGTGTCGGTGTACTTCAATTCCAACTGAGTAACAATTTTGGACTTGACTGTCTTTACAAGGCTACCTTCAGGTGTTGCAATGGCAAGAGGCAAGTTTGTTAGTTCATACGATAAGAGTTTCTCTAAAGGTATGTCTCGAGTCCTTCCAATAGCAAGCAAACACCCAAACATGTCAAGGGTTGTGTGAACATACTTCTTTTTGGCTGATTTTACTAGTATCGAAGCAAAAGTAAGGAGTCCAAGCCTTTTTATTGGTGTGTACAATTCAACTTGTCCTGTTGCATCCAATCGGTCATGTATAAAAGCTTTAGCAGCATCAGATCCCAGCTGGTATGCTCCGATTAGATGATCAGCGGCTCCATCAGGTGGTGTTCTTCCTGAGGCCAAGTGAACTATTTGCTCATCATTGCTGAAGGGATTTATCCAGTTTTGGATGCAGGTCATTACAAAACGAACGCTGCTTTCATCAAGCTCTATTCTCCTGGGAGTTGCATCTTTATGGCAGGAATAATCACTGTTGCTTGCCCCTGTTAACCCAGCACAGATATTTCTGTACTCTGCCCGGTGGCTATGTAGCAACATCCACTTCATCACTGCTTCAGGTTTAAGGCTAAAACCAATGATGCCTCCTCTTGTTTTGGTGTCCTTATTTATTGTCATTTCTATTGTTTGGTCTTCCGCAACCCTTCCAAACTTGTTATGGTCAGACAACTGGACTCCAAATCCCCCAGAATGCATGAAAGAATCTACTTCCCTGAGGGTACTAGGTAGAGACAGCATCTGAATCAGATATACAGTTAAATACCGAGCATAGTTCTGCCTGTCATAGGCAAAGTTCCATGGGATCATCTCATGGATACACTTGAGGTGCAAATCCCAATCACCTTCTCTAACAGTGCGCATCAGAACATAGAGTAGATCAACCATAGATATGTAGGAAGACCAAAATATGCCATTTGGTCCAAGATTTTTGCAAAACTCTTCAAAACGATCCTGGAGATAAACGAATTCATTGCAAGATACAAGTTGTTCTAATGATTCCCTATCCATCTCATCCTGTACTTTTATTAGATATGGTTTCAAACTTTCAAAGTTCAAGGTATCACTGCTGTCCATCGATTTCATGAACTCCAACCAGCGCAACCTTTCAAGTGCTTCAGACATTAAGCGATGACATCTAATCCCACGGTTGTAGTGGCGCCCAGATAAGACAGCATCAACAGACCCCATTGCTAGCAGGTTTGACTCAATCATGATATCACGTAGACCAGCAGATCCAAATCGCTTCCCTAGGATAGCCATGAAATTCATTTTTATATGAAAAGGACCCATTCTGAGGATAACATTGTCAAACTCCTTGCATGAAGATTGGACTTGTAGTGCCTTTGCATAGATGGCCTCATCTAACACTATGATTGTAGGTGGTCTTTTACGATCCTCATCAGTCACCTCATGGATGGCATTGCACATCTCAACTGAACGAGACATCAGCGTGTAGACAGAGGACATGGAGGTTGGAGACGCATTGATGACTGGTAGATATGCAATTCTATGTGGGCTTGGTGATGTGTCACTCTGATTTAAAGCATGGTTGAAACCAAACCAGCCAGGCACATTTTGCTGGTATCTTCACCATAGTGGTAATCATTCAGGAATCTAGATAGGAACCAAGCCTTATCTTTCATTCGCGCATGTTTGTCTTCAATAGCAGATAGACTTTGCACTAATGCCATCGCATTCTGTACTCGTTTGGGCCCAACTCGGCTGGTAGATCTTTGTTTTGAATAAAGAAATGGAAATCCTGACAAAATATGCACAGGCTAAAATCTGCTTTGATGCTCGAGGACCTTATTATTAACCCAGTTCAAGGTCATTTAATCATAGAAATTGGATCATGAACAAATTTGACATATTTGCACCCCAATTAGCTTCCCTACATGAACCTAAATGACATATATTATGCATTAAAAATGAAATTGATGTGTTATGTCCCTGGAAATGATGACCTTGAAGTGACCTTGACATTTGTTCTGCATAGCTATTGCTACATGGACGACTACTAGACTAGATCATCATTACTCAAATGAAGGCCTAGGATGTAAAAAAGGCATAAAGGAAATGTATAAAAGAGAAACAAACATGAAATACAAAAACTGTTAAGTTTGTTTCATAATGATTGTCATAAAGTGACCTTGACCTATTGACCTTGACCATCTTCAAGGTCAAATCCTTCATTCAAGATGGAAGGTCTTAGATCAAAAAAAGCATAAAGAAAAAGTATACAATACAATCAAAAACATGAAATGGAAAAACTATTGTTCGTTTCATGATAATTTTCACGATTTGACCTTGACCTTTTGACCTTGACCTAGTTCAAGGTCAAAACCTTTACTCAAGATGGAAGGTCTCCATTAGAGCTACTTACATGTGTAATTTCAATAAAATCAAATGAAAAAAAATGAAGCTACATTAGATAACACATGATTTCTAGGTGTTACCATGATATCAATGACCTTGACCTTTGACCTCATTATAGGAGAACAATGCATGCTGGAATTGGCAAAATGCCAAATTATTTTATCAGTGACGTATTGAATGAAATAAATCAATATTTGAATCATTGGGGATTGTCAGGACCAAGAGAGCAGACAGTAATTTAAGGTAAGTACTATAAATTGCAGCTGATTTTCATCATTTGACCTTGACCTTGACCTTGTTCAAGGTCAAATATTTTTTGCCAGATGGAAGGTTTCTATGAGGGCTACAAACATGTGTAATTAGAACACAAACAAATAAAAAACAAAGAAGCAGCAGTTGATAACCCATTCTTTTTGGGTATTGCCAAAATTTCCATGACCTTGACCTTTGACCTGATTGTGGAACAACAATGCATGCTGGGAAGCTGATACCTAGGAGGAATGGCAGCCATGACAACAGCTTTATGGAAGACTATATAACTTTTATCAAGACTACATATTTTTCTCTACAGAGAAACTGGAAAAGGTCATATCTTTAATTTTCATGGCTTTTGGTCAGTTTTCCTTCCATTTTGTGACCTTGACCTTGCTAAAGAATGTTTTCCTAGATACACAATTGATATCACCCTAGCCCAAATGCTCACACAAAAAATGAAGAAGATCAACCAATTTCTCACTAAATTAGACTTATAAACATGATTTTTCAGGTATGGGCCTGATTTTCTTCCTTTTTGACCTTTGACCTGAGGTCAAAGGTCAAATGGACACTTTTTAGAATGTTTTACCTATCAGGCTGGAAAGCCCAGAGTCTCAGCTTTCATTTGATGTAATAAAACCTTTGTTATACCCTAAAGCCCAAAAAACCCTATTTTTGAAACCAGCCCCTGGACTATTACACTGCTCTGTTAGGTACTTTTACCCCTTCAGACTCTTTTAAAGTTTAATAAACTGTTCTGCATACTTTTCCACTCTCTTCAGCCATTTGCTACTCTTGACATCGAATGTTGCGTTGTATTTTAAAGATCTAAATCTAATTTTAACTTCATTTAGGAATGCTTTAAAAACAATATCGTTATCATAAAATAATTTCTGTCGGTGAATATAATTTTTAGCCAGTAAAATGATCCAGTTCGTACATAAACTAGACAATAGGCTAATATAGACAAAATTGGGAAAGTTAATAATGAATATTGTGTAGTCAGGGCAGCTTTGGGGAATCTGTGACGGGAACTACCGTAGTGGCCCGTTTATAAGCCGGGACCTGTTTAAAAGCCTATCTCGAATACAGACCGGGGCTGTGGGGGTCATGAAAAAATAAAATCCTCTAAAATTTAATTCTCGGGGCTAGAGGGGGTTCGAAACAAATACAAGCCTGGGCTTATGAACGGGCCACTACGGTAGCTGATTAGTGCACAGAAGAAGTGTACATATTCCTACATAAATTTTAAAAAAACAAAAGAAAACCAATAATGTTTTGAATTATTGTGTACTTCATAGGTCTCGACATAAGGGTCATAATGCTTTTTAGTTTGTAAAAGTTATTCCAAGTAGAAGAAAAGTTACAGCCAAATAAGGACTCGGTAATGGTAATGGCAGTGGGCCTGGCAAGGGTCACAGGGGGATTGACCCTCTGCCCATTTACACATATAACCCATTATATTTAGAATTAACTAAATATATCATTCTTCCCCGTGCTGTCCTGTTAAGATGACTTAAATACTTGTATTGGGTTTTAGGAAGGTAAATATAAATTCTATTTAAGTAGTTAGAGGCAAAATTATTAGGGAAAAGGTTTTCTATACATCCACACAATACATGTTTAAATAATGTGACATAATTATTGTGTCACATAATTTATGTCACCGTAACGTGCCAGCATGTTAGGGCGACATCATGTTGTAGCACTCTTGAGGTGCAATAATTCACAGCAGGGGTGATAATGAGGCTGTTTATGTTTGAGCTATGTGATGACTTACCTTTAGCCATACTTAAATTTTTTCAACGAAATATTGTATTTTTTGTTAACTAAAATGTCTGGCATGTTATGGTGACATTGAAACTTCCCAAATATATATTATATGCTCTAATTCCAAAAAAACTAAAATATTCAAATACATACATTATTGGGATAATACATTGAAAACTATCTAAAACATATCCACTTTTATTCTAGTTTTAAATAGGCGCATTATGATGACATATACAGACTTCCCCAGATATTTGCATTGCACATTAACCAATGGGTTATTAGAAATATATATTTTTAAATTATTCAGTACCCATGGTCATGATATGAAATTTGAATAAACATGTAACCATGAGTGGACATATTTTTTTTCTATTTACACCATTTTTTTTGATAATTAGCAATATTTTTGTTAATTTTAAGGGAAAAAAACAACACTTTTTTTCCTCTAGAATTTTAAATGTTTGTGCCAGATATGCAAAAGTAGGGTATTTCTGATGTATTTTCCATCGGTGAAGCAAACTGAATTGCTTAAAGTACCTCCAGACCAAGATTTCTCATTATAAATTAAAAAGTCTATTTCATAGTCATATGTCAACCAATTGGTGGAATTGCTCAGTCTATAGAGAACGCCCTCTCTCAGTAATATAAAATGCTAGTAAACTTCTGTAACTATAGACAAGTTGTGGCCTGTGCGAAAACTATTTTCGCCGAAAATAAACCCAAGGTTAGCAGTCAAGGCCTGAAGTTGAGAGAGTGCCTTACAGCAAAGGGAAAGCCTCCTGTCTCAAACCACAAATTGCCTTCATAAATCAATTAAGACTGCAAAATATCATTATATTCCCATTAAAACGCTGAGTTCTAGGCAGAGGTACAAATTAGCAAAGTAGGCTGACATACCCTTCTTATCTGATCTGAGAGTTTGGACCTAGAGTGTTAGGACCGCCAGCCATGCCTCTGGTCCAGATACCCTAATATCCCAGAACCTCATTTAACTCATTTTCGTGCTTAATTTGATCTCAGCGTCTGTAATTCTTTCCCCAATCAAGGAATGACATCAATAACTAAATGTGCGAGTTTAAAAGAAAAGTGAGCCAAAGATATGAAGATATTAATGAAATTGAACAATAAACCAACTTGAAAATGAAGTGGACAATCAATAAGTAAATTTCATCACTAAAACAGCCATACAGGGTAATAGAGATATAAATTCGGAATACAAACTCAACTGTCAATCACACCACTTGCGATGACACACAATCTTAGACCTTGTGTCATAGGAAAACTATTCCCAAATCAACTTATAATGATGATGAACTCAAGATATACAATTTCACTTTGTGGGACAAAGTTGGCCCCCCCCATGTTTAAATTGCTTCCTACATCCCTGCTTGTTTTCAACCTCATATGCCAGGATTATTGTGTAAAATCATTCAAAGCGCTCAGAAAGCCTGTTGATGTTAGTTCGACAGAATGTGTAAATGATTAACCATCGGCTGAAAATAAATATATGAACGTCTAAGCTAAGCTTGTCGAACTAAATCTAACCAATCTTTTTATTAGTTAGGCTTATACGATTTCACCGATCGCACATGATGCCGCCATGTTTCCGATTTGTTTCTGGTCGCTGACACAATAATATCCATATAATCTGCGTAAATCAGTCATGTCGACTTCAAATACTATCCCAAACAATAGTTTATGAACATATTAATGTGTGGCGATATTCCTTTGGTGGAAATATCCCGATTTCACTGCCTCTTCACCTTGCCGGAAGCCATGCTTTCTGCTGCCTCATGCGCATGCGCGTGACTACCTGCGGTGAGCGGTTGTGTTGCCGGAACTTGTAGCTGCACACGCCGTAGTGGGCCTTGCTTGCCGTGTGATGGACTTTCGCTGCCCGGACACTTATGTCCACCATTCAGAGTCCCTATGCTCGTGCACACTACCGAAGCCGTAATGATTAACCAGCGACTGAATATAAATGCCCGAACGTTTAATCTAACCTTGTTTTCAACCTCATAGGATTATTGTGGAAAATCATTCAAAGCGCTCAGAAAGCAGTTTTATTTTCTTGGCTGTTTACGGTATAGGGACCGTGGCCGCCATCTTGTTTTCGCCGAGCGCGGAGGCTAAAATGCTTTGAAATAGGCTGATTATTCCCCATCGACTGAATATAACAGCAGAAAGATTTAAGTTTAGCATATAGTTCACGTTATATGCAAGAATTATTCTGGAATAGACTTCGAATCGCTTGGAAACTCGTTTCAATGTTTGCCCGATTCGGCGTGTGAGACGGCTGCGCATGCGCGGGCATATGGGTCGGTGCATGCCATATATGGAGGGCGCATAGGGCCGAAAAAGTAAACAAACGCATGTGCGAGGCGCCATACCAGAGCTCAGTTTCAGAGAAGAGAAGAGAGATAGCAATATGAGGTCCAGATTTAGTTAGATGCAGTTATATACTAGTTTAGCAGTTAAGCTAATCTGTCCCTCATAATAAAAGAGAAGGAGTGCGATGGGAAAAGGGGCGGGGCATAATTCGATACCTGTATTACTGTAACCAAATTGTCATATTTCCTATTCAAATAAGGATCGAACCTGTTACCTAGAGTTGGGACTTGCTTATTTTTTGAAATATAGATATATTTATTGATATCGAGATTGATATTCTTGAGACTCTTGGGTATGTAGTATGTAGGCTACATCAATTTCTAGTTTTTTACATCATGTTACGTTCGGCATACAATAATAATAGTAAATATACCTGGAATTTGGAAATGGGTGTCCCCTTCTATGAGTGACCATACTTAATAAAGTTGATTAGCCCGGATAAAGATAAATTTGTGAAATTATAATAATTACTGGTAGGCCTACCATACCGCAATTTTATACCTATAGGCCTACCTATACACATGGTCTGACACCCCCACCCGCTCGAGCGTAGCCTCCTTCGATCCAAGCATTAGCATCTATTAGCAGACCTACCAGTAAACTCCCGGGACATAGAAGAATGTATAAATAATATACGAACCTGGCGGACATGGTTTTTGTAATAATCTTGAGTGGACACAGGTAACGTTCTGACTATTCTGAGAAGGTGTCTATACAGTTTAACTGGTGTATCTATCACAGCTTTCGACGACATACTTAAAATGGCGTTAACCAAACTGAAATACAACTTCTTCGTGTCTGTCAGTAACCTTCGGTGTTCTCGGCCCACAATATCGCTCAGCCGCCGGCCCGAGCCCGAGCCAAGGCCGGTAACACGCCCCCCCCCCCCCTCCCGCCCCCAGCCAACCCCCTCCCCAACCGAAACCAATAATTATTTAAATACAACATCAACACGTTTAGTATTTTATTTTAGGACTTCTTTATGACGAATAGGAAAGAAATGATACTTTACATAAATAAAGTTTGATGTTGGTTTTTGTCTTGTGCGAGACGTGCATTCGTAACATTCAATGGGGGAAATATTTAATCTAAGTTAAATTGATTAAGTTAACATTTCGTGAAAAATGAATCAAATTTTGATTTTAAATTATGTTTTTCATATGAATATCACTAATAGACAGCATGAAATACTGTTTGCACATGCTGTCGGGGTAGCATTCGGATAATATCTGTAGATATACAAACGCACCGCTGTTTGGCGCCGCGCATGCGCTCTCTGCGCCCAGAATGACCCAGTTAGAATAGAAACGCAGGCTGAACAACACGCGAAAACTTGAAGGGAAATTGTCGTCGTCGAAACCCTTATCGCCCCACCATCCTGTGATGTAAGTGCATTTATTTCATTATGCATCATACACTAGAGTGCATTTCTGGATATTTTCCAGGTGTTGGTAATTCAGTTAGTTCACAGAAAAGTCCCAAACTATTGAACCGAAACCTCGTGGCTACGTTCCGTTATAGTTGCGGATGGGCTCTGGTCAGTTCCCCACCCTTCGAACTTTGTCTCTTTGCCAGCCGAAACCCATGTATTAAACTAACATTTAATGACTCACACTTCACTGGGTTAGCCTAAGAAAGGCATGGTTTATCATCGTTTAGGTTGTCGGACTGTTTCTATCTTTCAACTTGTTGTAAACGTGGCTTATTCGCGAAAGGCATTTAGGCTTCCTCGTACAAACGAAAGCGACCCTGGGACCTCGTGCGAGTAGACATACCCCACTTTCGTGCCTTGGATCGAAAAGTTTGGATCAAATAACGATTTCTTGAAAAAATGTTCTATGGATATAGTGACCATGATTCATATACTACTCGAGCAGACTTATTTGTATTCCTTAGTTATTACTTTGGGCGAGTATTTGTGGCAATTTCATTCGGACCGGAAATTCGTTCTAGGCTACCAGCAATAAGTTATCCGGAGCAGATGCCCAACGCGTCTTATCATTTAATAGTAGTAGCCTATGACAGGGTTAAAACTACCTGTCATCATGCCGTTGTTTTTGTTCATAGACACGCTTTCCTATCGAATATTGCTTCCAACATTACTGCGATAATTGTAGCCTACGCACTGAACAAGGTACCGGATATTTTGGTGGTTCTTTGATCGAAACCATCTTTCGGAAGCAGCTTATCTGGGCCAAAACCATGGGTTTCTAGGTCATGACTCGGAATTTTATTTTACACGCAGTAATTTGGCGTTGTTGTAATAGCTATGTTGAATTAGTATATTTACTTTTGTACCAAATGATGATGCATGAATGAGCTTTGAATTTGATCCGATTTTAGCAATCCTTATGGATAGTGAAACATCTGTGTAGCTCATTTACATGTACTTAATAAACTTAGGTTATAGTTATATTTGTCAGTAAAGTTGGGGATAAGAATAATTTGAGTATCGTAGTTGAAGTTGATCATTCATCATCAACTCGTGGAGAAAGTGATTGTGCCAGTTGGTTGATCCAGATTGTGCACCAGTTTGTAGACACAATATTCATTCCCCGGCTTGGCGGCTACGACCGAATGCAGATATCATGATCTGGAAAGACAATTAGACATCCATTTATACTCTCCCAGAGCCAAGAAGGACTGCATGGTTATTCTGGCTATAATACTGTGAAATATTCAAATATTCAATTCAAAGTAATCTTGGTCCCGGCGCTAGACCTTGGCGTAATTAAAAGTTATTAAAGTATCATGTATACGGTGACGCGCGCATGGAAAAACTATTATAGTATAGTCTATATAATATAGATCTCTTTTATTACTCTAAGGCAGTTTTGTTTCCATCCTTTCTGCTACCCACGATACAAGGCACGCTTTGTCCCTTGGGAAAATCCCTCTCCGACGGCCATAGGTTGCAGCTGCATTGTAGAATATTACGCAACTACAACCCGCCATTATGTCAAATCAGAAATAGGCTTTTGTCACCAAGCATCCAGTGTAGGTTAGTACGGGAAGGACACGAGTTTGAGTCGCTTAGGTCGAGGTACAAAACCCTGGGTCTCATTCCCATTTAGGTAAGCTTATTGTTGTATGGCTTCAGCAGATCAGACTCAGTCGCTTCCATCTGAAATGAGTCTTTCATGCCACCAGACTTTCCCTAGCATTCCATCTGAAATAGTCGGTCATGCCACCCAAGCATCCACTCGATACACAGGAATGAGTTGAGTCAAAAGTCGCGTGGCTCCTTGACACCTTGTGCTCCCTCTCCCAACTCGTGGAGCTTGCCTGCCAGGTTAGGACAGAAAGCTGTAGACCCCCGACCCCCACATATATATCACACCCCGGTTACTACTAGGGCACATCAGAACAAGACCAAACCATCGGACAGTCCTTGTTCTTTACGAGCTTCGCCTTCAGGCCGCATACAAAATAACCGACTTCTTTGTCACCAGTACAAGGGGAAGTCTATAGGTAAAGCATTCCTTTTCAAGATTGAATTCAATTGTCATGTTTTTTCTCTATTCGGTTGCGCAGACACATAACATCAGTGCACTAACCATCCAAAACACTCTTTATTACATTAGTGACCCAGTTTAACTTTTCCTGTCATGACTAGTGATACGGCTCCTGGCTGCGATAAGCCTAAGGGGTCATCACTGCAGTATAAACGCAAATGAGGCCATGGCAGCAGTGAGTTTTCTTGAACGGTCATGTGGCCGAGGCGGAATTTCTTGCCATTAAATTTTCCTGGAGCTGCCTTATTCTGATTTATTAGAAACAGCTCGGAAGTGCTGCACTGTACATCCGTGTTTTGTTTCTACTAAGACCACAAATGCAGTGAGTCGTATCGGGGGACACCTTTACAATGCGATGGGGCTTGTGAAGAGGGGGACTAAATTACTTGAGCACCGACGCTCTCCTGATATGAAAAATTAAGTTAGTAATTTAAATAAGTAGATTTATGTCTACAGTGGTGTGCAAATTGCCCCCAAACACGGCAAGTGAACCACTTGTCCGACTAAAAAAAACTGGCCCCCTCTAATTAAAAGTGACCCGCAGGCAAGTCACTGGGGATAATCCACCTGCCTGCACTGAAAGTGGCTGGTTGGAACAGGGCGATACAATTCGCACATTACTGTCATATACTGTCAGTCTATTGCTGGAGACGTGGTTCTCACTAATGGCTCCCTTACTTAAATCTTTAATCCCGGGGATTCCCCAGCTCTGTGGCCGCCCATACTCGCAGAAACACGGAGCACGAAAACTCATGCGAGACTTAGCCTGTCCACTCCCGGGAGTGCGAGAGTGGCGAGAGTGTTTGTAAACAACATATGACGTCACACCGTTTAGAGGATTACGTAACTCACTACCCAGACCTTTAGTGGTTGCATTCGGGTAGGTTCAGTGTGCACCTCTGTCACCCAGAGCGGAGCAAGCCACCCATCCAGCTGGGGGTTTGGGGGCGCTGTAAGCCCCCTGACAAAAAATGGATTTTAATCAATGAAAATCATTTGATAAATTGGGCATAATGATGCCGAAATAAGGCAAAAATATAGGGAAAATATAGGTATCTGAATCATAGGTGTAGGAATCGAAATATTCGCCCCAGCCTTCCCAAACTTCACCTGCATTATACTGATATTCCCTGCTATATGTACACCAAAGATTGTAGAGATTCAACGAATTCTATTTTTTTGTAAAAAAAAATGACCTTCTGAAATCAAATGCTGCCAGTTTGGGAGAATTACTCATATATATAGAAATCCACCCAGATTCTCCGGCCACCACTCCACTCTCTCTCCCTCTGTCTGTCTGTCTGTCTTTCTCTCCTCCTCCTCCTGCCTGGGGGAGGGCAGAGTGAGGAGAGATTGGTTTGCATTTAATATGGTTATATCAAGGGGAGGAGGAAGAGGAGCGCAGGAGGAAGAAGAGGTACAGGTGTGTGTGTGTTTGGGGTGGGGGGTGGGGGTGGGGGGGAGGGGCAAAGAGGATGAAGATAGGAAGGTAGGAATGGGAGGAGGAAGAAGGGAGGGATTGAAGCAGCAGTTCATGACCAAATTTTTTTTGACCCAACTTTCTTTTACGGCCAGCTTTTTTTTCGCTTTTTTCCGACCCAACTTTTTTTACAACCAATTTTTTCCAACCAACTTTTTTTCCGACCAAATTTTTTTCCTGGCCAACTATTTTTCCGACCCAACTTTTTTTCGACCAGCTATTTTTCCGACTAACTTTTATTTGACCCACCTTTTTTTTTACGCCCCCACTTTTTTTCAACCTTTCGACCAACTTTTTTTTGGCCAACTATTTTTCTGACCAACTATTTTTTTCCCGACCAACTGTTTTTACAACCCATTTTTTTCCGACCAACTTTTTTTCCAACCAACTATTTTTCCGACCAAATTTTCTTTTACAACCCATTTTTTTTTACACAGCTTTTTTTATGGCCAACTTTTTTACGGCCAAATTTTTTTTTTTTACCAACTATTTTTCTGACCAACTGTTTTTTACCAACTGAAACAACTTTTTTTTTTACCAGCTTTTTTTCCGACCTACATATAAGAAGTAGATTTTTTCCGACCTACATATAAGAAGTAGAAACACAACTGCCTCTACAATCCAAGTGCCGAAGGCACTTGTACCTATTAAACACCCAAACAAAACTAAGTTAGCTGTAGAGGTCCCGCTATAGTGCAGACTGCCACGAGGTTTCTTGGACAACCGGCCAAAGCATACTTCTGTCAACAGCAGTTGATCTTACATAATCACACATGTAAGGGTGTCTCGCCCTACTCTCCAGAAGCTACCTACCCGCAGCCTCCCTTCTACCAACGAGTTTGGAACAGGAGAGTGAGGACTATGTCCGATGCTATACCCGAGCTTGTTTGACCCTGCTGGGAACCACAGTAAGGGGTCTGGTGGAGAAAATCGGGGAAAGGACCATAAAAGGCCATAGAACCCACATGTTCTGGCAAATTTCAACTCATTAATTTATACAGAGAAATGGAAATATCCCCACATTTAACATTGTTCCGATCTGATTTGAATAATTACCATGAGACCATGGATGGAGAAATCATTAGGCTACACATTGATATGTTTTATGTGCTTCAAATCAAATCGGATCATATGATCAAATGGAAAAAACTGGAAAAAAAATTAGTCACCAAATGAATTACTTCATGATACTTGCTCAGTTTTATTTTATTTTCACAAATCAGGTGTACAGGGCCCGAGCTATAGATGTTCTGAACCTGATTGTCAACTTATAAATCAGATTCATGCAATATTTAAACAATAATGAAAGAAACTTCACTTCCACCTCCAAAACAGAAAATGAGGGGGGAGACTGAAGGCCCTTTAAGAACTTACAAACAACCTCGGATGAAAGGGGTGGCCGCCTGGGCCATCAGATTCCAAGATAAGATGGGGAAATTTGTTACATCTTTCTGCCGACTCATGAGTTCACACTCTTTTGAATTTATTCTCGTTGCTTCTACATAGCTTAGGTCACTACTTATCACGCTCATACCTCCTGCTGGTGACTCAAAATACTAACATCCCAGCATTTTTCCGATAATCACTGAATAGTTAATAACCTTCAAAACCCGCGTGTTGTGCCGTCTTGACCGTTGCTAAGTAATAACAGCAATTTCCCGCACAAAGTCGGCAGTATCATTAGCTTCAACTGACACTAACACTAGCTTAAAATGAAGTTCCTACATAATTTTGAGATGAGCTCTGTCCTCTTTATGATAAGGTGGGATAACTTCCCCCCCCCCCCCCCCCCCCCCTGCAAATTTCCATATATCTTTGTGTGTGTAACTCAACTAATTACTATTAGTGGAACTCCTACACTGTTCCAGGCACCGTAGGGAAAGGTGGGTGTGGGTTTTGGATAGAAAGGGAATAGTGCCAGACATGCCCTTGGAAGGCTGTTGGATGGGTTGGTGCCACATGAGTCATAGTTAGACTAAGGTAACAGACATTTAATCATTGGGGCGTGATTGATTCTTTATAGATATTTTACTCTTGTGTTACAACTACATGTACTAAACTAAAGTGACTGGAGTGCATTCATGGCATCCATTGTCAGTCACAAGGCCAGGGATACGACAAATATCAAGCTCTACATTTCTCTAGAAATGCCTGTTTAAATTTCCCTTTTTTACATTCAAAACATTGATCTAATATATCTTTTGACGGGTCTCCCTGGTGTCACTTTCTTCGGAGACATGTTCATGGTGATTACGTTTTCCCAGTAGGCGTTAATGGGCGGTATGTGGTCAGCGAGTGAGGATTTGCTCTCTAATTACAGAGCGTCTGCTAGACAGTCCATCTCACAATCAATTTCATTTGGGGGACTAGGGAGATAACCAGCGTATCGCCCTTAGATATGGCCCGCGGTTTATTGAATCTGGGTAATTTAGAGGCAATCCGTCCATCCCCCATTTATTGCCCCTTTGATCAAATTGTGAACTCAGCCGCCCCTGACTCCCATTTTATGACCCACAACCCACCCCCAGAACGAAAATTATTTATCATTTTTATAGATGTTGGTATGAAGGTTTGGGAGAGTAGCTAAGTATTGTGTGATATGTTATGATGTGAGGCGGAGACCTTTAGACTGACCCCCCCCCCCCCCCCCTCCCCGGCAAAGGTTAGTAAGAATGGACCCCTGGAGGGCAAAGCAATAAAGTCATTCTGATCAAGATCTAAAATGTCCTGGAACTAGTCAGTGTCACTGGGAGTTGAGGGAAAGCCTCTCACTCCAAACCGTAAAATCCCATTAGGACGCCTACTCCAGGGCTAGGAAAGCAATGACTAACGCAGTAGACCTCTAATCCCTGACCTTCTGTTCTTGTGAGCCTAGACTAAGTTTGCTTAAGACTAAGAGAGTTCCTCACCTTCACAATATCTTACTCCACTTGAACGTGCAAGATGATACATTTCTTCAGCCGTGGGTCTACGTCTACAGTATTTAAAAAAATATATATCAGGCTTCCCACTTCGTCATATACACAAATACATTTTTTAAGGCCCCTATAAATGAATATTTCGTTTCGAGACCTCAAGTCCTTAAATATTTTTAAGTATAGTAACCTTATACAATTTCAAAACGTGCAGCAGAATCCATAACTTAAGATAAGAAAATCTGTTATTTGTCTTCGGAGTGATTAAATACATAAGAGGAAAGTGACAAAATAGGTTGACATGTCTATATGAAACTGGATTGTTCCATTTCTACCGACAGTTACCTTTAATTTGGATAGGTCTAAATCGCTTAAGGCTGGAATATATGTAAGATAGGTTTCTAAGACTATAATATAATATAATCGATAATATACTTTATCGTATCCAAGCTGTGACAATGTTTATAGCAACAAGTGAGTATTATCAAGGTTTCTCGCCAAGGTTGTATATTATTGGACGAGAATTCAGTATCATTGACAGAAATTATGGTTTTGCAGTGAAATTTACTTTTCTCTGCTTACATTATAACTCACACAGTACACACTCATTATATACAGACAATTACATTAAGGTTGTGAATGCACGATACAGTGCATCTTAAACATAAACATGGTCTAATTGCACGATACAGTGCACTAGTGCGTAGACATGGGAAAGTAGATGAGTATCTGTGAAATATAAATACATACATAAAATGATATAATATTTGCATGATACAGTGCACTTGGCATAGAAACTGGCTAGCCTTTTTAATTTGATATAGAACATCTTTGGGTGGAAAATAAGATGAAATAAAATAGAACAGAATAGAACAAGGGTTTATCTTTTCCGTCTGGGTTTGATAGGGTGTCGTAATAATTATAATTATACGCCACCTAGCTAGATCTAAGGTAATGCTGACAAACTCCTTATTCTATGAGTTACTATTTAGAATAATGAGATATTAGTTCTTGTCTAAATTGTCTGTGATCCTCCAATTTATGCAATTTGGTGGGGAGATTAGCACTTAAATAGTATAGTTTTCTTTTGAAGTCGTTATTTTGAGCTCTATAAAAGGTCTTTAACTTATTCCTGTTAATACTATGCTAATAAAGCTCCACCTGAATTCTATAATTTTCGGCCACCAATCCTTTTTTATAGTGCAACAGTAACTGTTGCCAGGTGTTATAAGGACATCGAAAATTACTTGTCTTGAACACAGATCTCTTACTGAGGGAACGTGGTGCTCTAACCACCTAACCCAGTATTTTGCAGGATAAGGAGCTGCACAAATATATTAAGAATGATCGTATGTGACGTGATATTAAATTGTGACTGATGTGTCTCTACAGAAGATGACCGGTCGGGCAAGAGGGCGTGCCAGGGGTAGGGCCCGGGGTGGTGCTAATGATGCTGACCCCGCCCCCAATAGACCTGGATCTGCACCACAACAGCAGCAGCAAGCTGCACCTCGCCAACCACCACAGCAGCAACAGGTAAATAAACATAATGATGATAACTTTCCATTTGTAATTATTGGTGCTCATCATTGTTTCCATTTGTAATTATTGGTTACAACAATAAAACTAGAATGCTCACTGTTGTTTCCATTTGTAATTATTAAGTTACAATATCAACAAGAATGCTCACCATCAATCTCATTGACATTCGGTTAACATGTTCTTGGTGGATTTGATCTGGGCCAGGGGTATACAATTTTAGTTTTAAGAGTATTTTTGTTACAGTTTTCATTCAAGTATTTCTGTTATTTACAATATTAGATAAGTGAAGTCTTATCCTGTATCTTGTTTTCCCCCCACTGTCAGAGGCCACCTGCTGCTGTTGCCCAGGCTACTGCTGGTACAGGCAGAGCTACACAGAGAGGAGGTGCTCGCGATACCCGCCCTGGGGCAAGTGCTGCTCCCCCCACCGACAGTATGGCTGGTCTGAGTCTAGGAGGAGGACAAGGTGATCGCAGGCGCAGGCGCGACGATATCGAGCCGACTATACGAACCCGCCCAGAAAGTTTGACCACCAAGCAAGGTAGGTTGATCTCACGAGTAACTTCCAGCTTTTTTTTAAAATGTTCCCCGTTGATATGTCACTGGAAACTATATTTTAGGAATTGATAACTTTAGCGATTGTAGAAATAAGGGATTGAAATAACTATAGTTTAGCGCTCCTTTCCTTTAGAGGGAAGTGGGAAGGGGTAGATGGAAGGGGAGGGAGGGCCATATATCCATTGGTCATTTAGGTGTCATTTTATTATTTTAAGTGCCATTAAAGGTCGCCTACTTGATATGTGCTATCATGACCTGGCTTAGAGGAGAGAGGATTAAATCTAACACAGGAGGAACCTAATTCTAAACATCCAAGTACTCAGTTCTGAGTATTATTTTTGATGTGTATGTCATGGACAACTCCCGTCATATGTCCTTTATCATGTTATGTTCTTTTCCTTTCTTAGGAACCTCTGGGGGCAAGATCCAGGTTGTCTCCAACTATTTCCGCATGAACCAGGCCCCAGACTGGATGTTGTATCAATACCATGTTGCCTTCAGTCCCGAGATTGAGAGCAAGAATGTAAAGATGCGCCTTGTCAAGGAACAGCGAGAGATCCTTGGCAAAACTCGTGCCTTCGACGGCACCGTCCTCTTCCTTGCCAAACGTCTCCCCGAAACGGTAAGAGCATGATGCAGTGACAAGTCACAACCCTTATCGCATTCCATTATGACTAAATAAAGGACTTACTGAAGTACTGAGGGTACAGTTAATCCCTTGGTGAAATCATGGGTGTAATAAAATGTGTCTGTTGTAGGAAACCCAAAATAATGACAGAACAAGGGGATTTTATGATACTGATAGAATTTATTTGAATAGTTTCAATCTGATGACTGACGAAAGTATTTGTACTGAGATCTATAAATATTAATTTCTAGGAATAGAATATTGTTGAAAATAGAAAATATCACTCTTATCCCATATGTTTTTATCGATGTTCCTCTGGTTAGATTAATATAGGCTTGGTATCTTTAGCGCGCATCACATTTCCCTGGTGTCCATCTATTAAGACTAGCTATT
Source organism: Sthenelais limicola (assembly GCA_942159475.1). NCBI lineage: Eukaryota > Metazoa > Annelida > Polychaeta > Phyllodocida > Sigalionidae > Sthenelais > Sthenelais limicola. Next base: position 37,335,838 of record OW804098.1, read on the forward strand.
TTCTCCATTACCAGGAATTTGTTGTAGGTTACAAACTTAGCTGATTCTGAACAAATCGTATGATGCTATGTATGGCCATGTAAATTATTTGTGCTTCATCGGGACTGGCATGTTTCTATTTGCAGCGAACTGAATTGTATGGAGTGCGTAAATACGATAACGCCCAGATCAAGCTCACCTTCACGCTAACGGCAGAGCTCCCACCGGACAGCCCCATGTGCATCCAGATATACAATGTTATCTTCCGCCGGTGAGTCTGAACGATTTTCTTAGCAAAATACTAAGTATTTTGAAGAAGTATTACTTCTATGCAGGCGTTTTAAAAATAACCAAAATTTAGCCTTGGTATGAATGCTAAATCACAAAACCAATAAGTCAATAGGAAAATTATGTTATGCCTACTTAACCTGAATATGCGGTTTCATTTGTTTCAGAGTCCTCAACATGATTAACATGGAGCAGATTGGACGTCATTACTATAACCCCAAACAGGGCGTCCAGATTCCTCGCCACAAGTGAGTTGATTGATCTTACTGTTTCATAACTTAGCGCCATGATCACGTCCTCTATCATGTGCCGTTTGTCGCATCGTCACCAAGTCGTTATAATTAATAGTAAATCGTAAGTCTATTTCATTAATAATTAATGTCGCCGTCATACATTTTTTCCCCAAATTTGGAGCAGTTGAAGTAATTTTATCTTCTCACAATTCAACATAGAATCTTCTCACAATTCATCATAGATTGTTATAAAAACGTCATAGAAAAGAAGGAAATACAAAGTTGGTACAGGTAGCCTGGTATAAAAAAGAAAAATATCTAAATACGTTTTTAAAAAGTTATGTGAAACATTACGTGCACCTGACACGCTTTACCTCAGGTTAGAAACCTTCGGTAATAAATATCGGCCACAAAATATTGCAAAAAAATTGTATGTAATTATTAGGACTCTTAGTTGTCTTGGGTGTTCCGCCCATTCTTGCAACGCTGAACCTAGCTCTAACTGTTGTGCTGCTGTTGTAGGTTGGAGGTGTGGCCTGGTTTTATCACCAGCATCCTGCAGTACGAGACAGCTGTTATGCTGTGCGCCGAGATATCGCACAAGATCCTCCGGTCAGACAACATGCTGGACGTGATGCATGACCTCCACAACAACTGCCGCGGTTCCTTCCATGACGAATTCCAGAAAAAATACATCGGCGAGATTGTTCTCACTCCGTAAGTTCTGTTGACGATATGTGACTTTAGTCGTTAGTGATAGGATTTTTTTCTTATTCTACTTTGAACGTTCTGCCGCCCCATTGCTAGCATCGATTTCAAAGTGATTGGGAAAAACACTGAATTGACTCATTGTTCATGAACTCGTGGTACCAGTTGGTAGTCATCCCCCACCTACATCAACATAATTATAGTGCATTTTGATCTAAGCGTTTTTGCCTCAACTAAATCGTGTTCTGTTTGCAGGTACAACAACAAGACATACCGCATTGATGACGTTGACTGGAGTAAGAATCCCTCTTTCAAATTCAAGATGAGAGATGGCACTGATATGAGCCTCGCCGCCTATTACAAGCAGGTAGGATATAGTCGGATCTGTTTCCTAGTTGGACGTGCCCAGTCCCCTACAGGTTAATAGTGTTCAGGACCAACGCCAGTGCTTGTGGTTCTTGTTCACTCTTAGTGCGGGTATACGGGTCGGATTGTATTTTCATCAGGGATATAGGATTAATGTTTCCTTTCGGATTCTCGTCGTGGATGTTATTTCTTGCGATGGGTAAAATGATGGAATGCATATTAAATTGTTTGGTTTCTAACTATTTATTTTACTCAGTTTGAGTCTGTACATAGCAAATGGTTGTACAGTAATGTGGAGAAATTTTGTATCACAGCGTATACAGCATGTTTCAATTTTGCAATAGTTTAAATTCAATAATGATAAAAAAATGTTCTCCTCATCTAACAGCAATACAACCTGGACGTCACTGATATGAATCAGCCCCTCCTCGTATCCCAACCCAAGAAAAAGGATGAGCGACGTGGCCAGGACGGCCCCATTCTCCTCATCCCAGAGCTGTGTCGTCTTACAGGTACGTCACAGGTCCATGGGCTTCACTACAGAGAAAGAACTCGGGGTTCCCACAGTCATGAATCATGAGCAATTTGGGTTTTCCAGGCGGGGGAAGTAATGGTATTCGGGAGAGGTCATGGGAAATAAAATTCCGAAATTTGTATTTAAAAATTATACCGCTACACTGGTTGGTAAGAATAGTTACATAAAGCTGTCCTTGAGGCGACCATGGTATTGAGTGTGTAGATCCTTTACTCAATGCTAAATCAATTCGTTTTCTTGCTAGTGTAAGTCATTGCATCTGTGTGTACTATATTACTTAATAGCAATATTTCGTGGAATGTTTTGTATTAGATAATTCATATCTACATTTGATTTGTATGTTGAGATAAATTATTGTTTTGTGAATAATTTATTCCGTCCTCTACCAAATTCCATGAGACTGTAGACCGTTCTTTTTAAATTAGATCGACAGTAAAAATATTTTTTTCTTCCCCCCCCCCCCCCCCTCATGAGTTTTTCCCCTTGTATGGCAACCACCTTGTTTTATCTGTCCAGTATCTACTATAAAGGGATTATTTGAAGGTACTCTAAATGCGTTGCCTATCTTATGATGCAGGGTTGTCGGACGAAGTCAGATCAGACTTCCATGTCATGAGAGACTTGGCCGAGCACACACGTGTGAGTCCACAAGAGAGACACGCGAAACTTTCAGCATTCAACAAAACAATTGCTGAGTAAGTGTGGTTGTTGTTACTTATTAATTATTGTCGGTTTGTTTGGGCGCTACATGCCATAATTTGTCATTAATGATTGTGCCGTAGTTTGTCATTAATAATTATGCCATAGTTCGTCAATAATTATAATCCATAAATCCCTGCTTTGAAACTACTTTACAGACTGGTTGTTATAGCATTAAAGCTGACACATTCTCATACATAGCCACATAAGCGAATTCACAATGTGTTTAACCTCTTGCAGCAACCAAGAGGTGCGGGAAGAATTAGCAGGCTGGAGATTAGGTTTTGACAACTCTCTTGTCAACATAACTGGCCGTGTTCTACCGGCAGAGGCGATAATCCAGAAAAACGCACGGACCAAGAAAGAAGAGCCTGTAAGTAGCTTTACAAGTTTAAAAACATAAGTCCTCTATGACCATGAAGTGCCTTTCTGTCTCTCCCTTCTTTCTCTATATCCTTGGTATGATCATAAACTGCCTACCTCTCAGCTTTCCCGCCCTTGATATAACCATATTAAATGTGTTGATAAGGGCATAAAGCAACCAATCTCCAGGGATGATAAATGTCAGACTTTCAGCTGATTTCCGATTTTATTTAATTCCCAAGAAAATCGTATTTTCACTATCATTTATAGACTAAATCATGGTTTTGAAGTCCTCTGTATTCCTCCCCTTCCCTGCCCAGTGTCAGATCAATGATCTGACTTTTTGCTAGAACCCAACTAGCATCCCTGAATCTCACTCACTCACTCCTGGGTGAATCTTCCAGATTGATTTTTACAGGCAATTATAATCAATCTGACTATTTATTTACAGTACAGCTACAAAGCTGACGCGGCTGACTGGTCAAGGGAATCCCGCTCGCGCCAACTCATATCATGCAAGGATCTACCCAACCAAAGTTGGGTTCTTCTGGTAACCGGACGCGACAAACAACACGCTATGGAGTTCTTGAGAACCCTGAGGAGTGTAGGACCCCCGATGGGTCTGAACATAGGAGACCCTATAATGTGAGTGAAAATCTCTTTTCCTAGAACTGTCCCTTTCGCCGTCAGGATTGATGATCCCTTTTGCTTTTGATATGTTATTACTTATAGCTGAGAAATATTTTATGGTGCGCTTAGTTAAAAGCAATGGAAATCCATTAGGGAAATAACCTGTGATTTTAAAATTTGGTTGTGCTTCGTACTTTACTTTTTATACACGAAAACATTTTTTCAGAGTCGAATGTGAGAGGGATAATGCTAACATCTACGACCAAAACCTTCAGCGCTCCATTACAGCAGATACCAGAATGGTTGTTTGTGTTGTACCCAACAACAGGAAGGACCGGTATGATGCTATCAAGAAGAGGTGCTGTCTTAGGACTCCTGGTAAGACATAATTGATACCATGCCAATCAATACCTATGCCATGTTAAACCACTATTTAAGTGGGTTCTTTCTGTTAGGAATGAGGCCTATATTTATGCTCTTTTATTTGAGGTCCTTGAAACACCTGATATCCTAGTTGCTGGAAAGATTCAGTTAAAAACTGAACAGTATTTATTGCGCCTCAACTTTAGAAGCAAATTTAGCTTATTTTTACTGCTGGTACGACTTAATGGATTGAAGTAATGAAACGTCATGATATCTTGGTGCTGTTGGATAATGTAGGAATAAAATGAAATACTAAAAAGAGACCAGAAGCTATTTCTCCAGGCTTTTCCCAACCCAACTAGCATCCCTGAAACTGGCTCTACTAGTAACCAATGTAAACCAAGACACTACGTTTAACTGAAATCACTGCATTGTTTAAAATCATTCCCTTTTCAGTACCAAGTCAAGTGATTGTAACGCGAACTCTCATGAAGAAACAACAACTTCAGTCGGTTGCCACCAAAATTGCCATCCAGATGAACTGCAAGTTAGGTGGCGAGGTCTGGGGCGTGCAAGTGCCGGTATGTTTCATTAGAATAGTAATTTCTAGTACAATCATGGAAATAATGGGGTGTTGATTTTCCGTTTTCCCAATTTTTTTTCTTATTTTAATTTGTTTTAGCAATCAATCGACATTTTTTCTGGCAATTTTCAGTGAGTGGCACAGGAGTGGGGTGAATTTTAGACAAATCATTGTTGTTGTGCTTGCCTTGCCTGTCTCTGCCCTTACCCCTTACCCCCAAGCTCCCATTTCATCTCGTTGTATTGTATACACACCAGCATTCGAAAAAAGGGTTTGCCCGGGCGATTTAGCAACTACGCATTTTTTTTAGCTTTCATTACTTCCACATTTTTTTTATTTCCTATAAATTTTAATAGATACTTATCCTGTCTTGATACCCCGAAACCATTATTATTAAATGTGATGTCACAGGAAAATAAGTTATTTTAAAGGATGGGATTAAGTATGATTTAGGAACAATTTTCACAAGAATATGAACTAATTAAGATACATTACTTTTCTTGTCAATCTTTACTGCAACCACCGTAACAATTTAATCATTCTGTACTTTGTACTTTTAGCTCAAAGGCTTGATGGTAGTCGGCATCGACTCGTACCACGATTCTGCTAAGAAGGGCCGCTCTGTGGGTGCTTTTGTGGCAACCACCAACCACAACCTTACGCAGTACTACTCCCGCTGCAACTTCCAGATGAACACCCAAGAGTTGATTGACGGTCTCCGTGTCAACATGCAAGGTGAGGCACGCTGTAGTTACATGAAACAATCTTGCACGTTATTGAAAAGTTTTGTTGCCGAAAATTGCTGCCTATGTATGACATGAACTGATTGTATGGTTAAGGATGTGAAGATAAGTTTTCCAGTACAATTAACTTAAGGATCTTTACTATTGTTTTGCAGCTGCTCTGAGGCACTACAACCTGGTGAACGGTGCCTTGCCAACCAGGATCATTGTCTACCGTGATGGTGTTGGAGATGGGCAGCTGCCCACAATTGTGGAGCACGAGATCCCCCAGCTCCGATCATGCTTCACAGGAATTGGCAGTCAATATGAGTGAGTAGCGCTTCATCTTATAGATACACTGTTGAAATATAGTTTCTTGGATTATCTTGAGCCAAAATATTAGATAAGTAGATTTCAATCAAGGGATAAGTGGATTTTAATCAAGGAAATGTACAACGGTATAAGGACAGCAGTGTATGTTGGAAGTTCCAATAAGTGGTTTAATGGACAGTTTCACAAGCTTGCTTAAAATTTAAAATGGTAACAACAAACTTTAAAAGCGATCTTTTAACCCTGTATGAAATTATTACATTCATTCAAACACCTGTTGTAGACGTAGACTTGTCTAATCGTTTCTTGTCTGAAATTTCCTTCAACATGTCTTGTTCTGTCCACAGCCCACAACTCTCTGTTGTCATAGTCAAGAAAAGGATCCAGACGAGATTCTTTGCCAAGGGCCGGGGACCTTTGACCAACCCACCGCCCGGCACCGTGATAGATTCAGAAGTCACCAAGCCAGAATGGTAAGATATTAAAGAATTTCAAATCGCTACCAAGGCTAGCGTATGGAGCAATAAATTCTCTCACATAGTGATTCGGATTGCTTGAGTTGAAAAAGTTTAAATCATTTAAAATAATATATATACCAAAAACAACTTTGAACTCTAAACGTTTCCCGTCCAATAAACTTATTCTAGCAAAATCGAGCAGTTGGACCCTGATCAAACACTGTAGGTATATATGAGTATCAGGGATGGTTGGATCTTGATCAAACACTAGGTATATATGAGTATCGGGGATCCTTCTTGGGGAAACTAGATACAGGCCTGCATGATCATATCAGAGCAATTATTTTCTTGTCCTCTATGACAATTAAATAGCTATTAGGAGATTAAGGTTAAATAGCTGGATATGTCCAATGCTTGGTAGAGTGGTTAAGATATCTTAGATGAGCTAAGTTGAAAGAACTCTTAAAGTAGAGAGATATCCAGGGAGATTTATTGGTCTTTTATTCAAGGTTTGTAGAGTATCAAGGTGTACGTTACAATAAGTCCTTTATATAGCCTTCTGATTTGCATAGGTTTCCAGTCCGTCCTCCTTAGTATATAGTGGTGTTACAGCGTCCAGGTCCAGGTAGTAGATGGTCCTGACTGACTGGAAGAAGGCACCTTTTATACCATAGGCTCCTGACTGGATTTACACTCGTGTTGATGTGTCTATTATGGGGTTGGGTGGTGCTGTGGTGTGGAGATCCAGCATGTGCTGGGGAGATCCAGCATGTGCTGGGGAGATCCAGCATGTGCTGGGGAGATACAGCATGTGCTGGGGAGATACAGCATGTGCTGGGGAGATACAGCATGTGCTGGGGAGATACAGCATGTGCTGGGATGGCAGCTAGCAGTGTTGTGCTATGTAAGTCAGTGTACAGTGGGAACGACCCAGCACGCAGTGGGTTGCAGGGACTAATTGTGTGTAGCTAAGGGTAGTGGTCCTGCTGGTGAAGGGACCTGTGCGTATCATGGTTGATGTATAATATGTGAGCTAGCGGCATGTAATTCCTTATTACTAAAATTACAAATTGAAGGGCGGGAGTTTTGTAAGATGCCAAAATGATTAAAAAATATAAATAAGACATTTTACATTTTGGTGCTAAATGTAATGAAATCCTTGCTTTCCTCCTCAGGTATGACTTCTTCCTCGTGAGCCAGTCCGTGCGCCAGGGAACAGTCACCCCATCCCACTACAACATAGTGTGGGACACGATGAACCTCGGCGCAGACAAGATGCAGCGCATGACCTACAAGTTAACCCACTTGTACTACAATTGGCCAGGAACCATCCGCGTCCCAGCTCCTTGTCAGTACGCGCACAAGCTTGCCTTCCTCGTTGGACAGTCTCTCCATGAGGATCCCAAACTGGAGCTGTGCGACAAGCTCTTCTACTTGTAGAGAGGGAATGGTGTCATATACTAACGGCTCCGATTTACTCCTGCCTACTCTTGCATAAACATGTTCACTGCATACTCTAGATGTCCTGAAATAGCAGCAGAAAGTTTCTCCCATGTGAGGATGGATCTATAATCTTGCGTGCCGGTCAACATTGTCAACGGAGGTTAAATTAAATAGGATATGAAAGAATCGGTATTATGAACAACAGAGGTTGATTGGAATTCTATTAGTTTACATCAAATGTGTTTAGTCAGCATTGTGAACGGTTGTTAATTAAATTGCTGAAAGAATTCTATTAGGAGGCCTGAGCGTGGGTTTTCTGAATGACTGCCGGACTACCTTGCAGCTGACGTATCTGTTTCTCATCTTAGCTTGAGCCAGGTCACCTAAAATGCTATGTACCCCAGTCACACTTAAAAAGTTGTCCCGCCTCGTGCATGTTCTTGTGGTGCTAGTATATTTTTGATGTTCGCTCGCACCCTAAGTCCTTGAAAAAGAAAGACCTCATCATCACCATGACCTTCAAGTTTCACTTATCTTTCTATGAACATGGGAGGCGCCCTCAGCCTGGAAACATTTTATAAGAAAGTTAATAATATTTTATAACAAAGTTAAAAACTTTTTATGAATCTACTTAGTGTGGAGAGTTGTCTGTCAGTCCTGGTTCAAACTTTGCAGCCCAGCGTATGTATTCTTTGTCACATCTTAAAACGCTTGTCTGTCGGGTTGTCATTTTCAACACCTGGACCCCGAAGCTTTATTTGTGTACTTAAATTGCCTCTAACGAAGATTGTGTCAGAACCCCAATTCGTTTGTCTTAGTGATGGGCATAAACCTTTATATGGTCATAGTAGCTTAGATAGCGTAGTGGATTACAACGCACTTTAAGTATTTAAAAAAGTTCGCCTATTTATTCAGCTGCAAGTAAAAAGGGAATTGACTTCTTATTTCTTCAGCTGCAAGTAAAGAAGGAATTGACACAAGACTCTCATCCGTGAGAGACTAGCATGGCTTGTCTTTGAGTTAGTCTGACAACGAGTCACGGAGTGTTCTTTATCCACTGATGTCTTTCCTCAACATCCATGCAGTGCGACTACAACTCTCCCTCTGAGAGATTTACGTATTAAGGCAGCAGTCCTTGGTTGTTTGACGCTGTTTTTATGTCCCACACTGTCTTACTCTTTTTGGAGCATTTTGCAGATCGAAGGCCACCTGCTGTTTTTTTGACTAGTCATAAGACTCCCATGTAGTACTACTTGGTTGAGAATGATTGTCATCTTGGCCGTGATCAGAAAGCTCTTCATTTTTACTTACCTAACTCAAGGTGTTCCTTGTTTTACCAGAAGTGCATACAGGTTTTGTCTTCTGAGTGATCAGTAAAATGTTACTGATAATTGTTCACTTGTTCCTTTTTCCTTTGAACGTGATTTATCGACTAACGTGCCTTGTATTGTCGACTCCGTAGAAACGTAGTGGATAGTTTAAAAAAAACCCCAGACTTCATTCGTCCTTTTCATGTTTAAACTGTTTTAAGAAAACGTGCGTTGGGAAGCAGCATAATGCGTCTTGTGCGTAGGCGAATACGTCCACAAGGTGATATTGAGTAGTCTTTTATCGGGTAAGATCCTTGAAAACGTGATCACCCATGCCTAGGTGGTAGTTCGCAACTATTAAATTTGTGTTGGAAAAATGAATTTGATTTTTGTATGGTTCATGTAGATGGTTTTTGTAGAAAATAAAAGTGTTGATCATCAGCTCCATCGTTTTAGTTCTGATTCTTATGCACCATTTCAAATCGAGCAAATGTGACCCAATGTTTTAAAGAAAGTTAATTTTCCCAACCCAGTGCTGTCCTAAAAATTCCAGGACTCATAAGGTTCCTATATGATATATTGTTGTGTAGTCTACCCATGTTTTCGAAAATTTCGACGTAATGATGGATCCATGTTAAGGATTTTAGCATTAGAATTGGGATCTGATGTTTTCATTAAGATAGCAGCTCTCGGCGTTTATACATAACATGTAATTAAGCCCGAGAACATAAAAAGAACTATTATTAGGGAAAATCTTCCTATGAAAACGCCGACATTTGGCCAACACACGTCCCTGTATAAGGCCTACCATTAATCGCGTGGAACTAAGGTCTTGATGAAACCATTGACATGTACATGAGACTGGCTTCACTGTAGACAAGTTGGATTATAGGATCCACACTGATGCTACATGTGACTCCCCATCATTCTCTGTGTAATATCGGACCTAGGTCACAGAAAATAACCTGAGGTCGCATTTTAATTTCATACGGTAGACATCTACATTTAGATATGAGTATGTATACATGGGAGGCCTTTCGAGAACTCTTCATTTCGTTTCTAGAATTGTGTCAGACCTTTCCACAATACTCGTTTCTAGAATTTTGTCAAAACCTGTTCACAATAGTTAGGTTCTATGGGATTTCGTCTTACTCGATAATCATATAGTTCTCCACACTTCTTTTGTCTTGGCACAATTTCATTGGAATAATTTGTGACTTGTATGTAAAAGTAGTGATAAGTACTCCCACAACATGCCAGGTGGCAGCACCGTCTGTCTTACGGGTCATTGAATCAGGTGAATGGACAGTTTCCAGTCGTCCTCTCACATGGGTTTTGCGCTTTCACGTTCATCTACCACCCATTACTGCTGTATAATGGTATTTAAGACCACGTTTCTTACTGTTAAGACCATTTCAAATTCAGACAACACTTCTTTGGAAACATTAACAACCAGGGGAACAAAACTTATTGAAAACGTACCCAAAAGCAAGATGAATATGAGGCATTCATTGGATGATATGGACTTGGCCTGAACGAATGAGTCGTCCTCACCATATATATGTGACTACATCCTAATTAAGGAAGTTATTAAAATACAAATCACCCTTGATGTTACTGGAAGACATGGGGAGCTAGATAACCACACACACACACACACACATGCTAGTCTAATAATATAAAGCTTGTACATGTACACAAAGGGCATTCATACTCAAGACCCGACTGTTTTATATGCACCATAAAACAGCTCAGTCCAGCAGTTATTTTGACTTATGGGCGAGAGCAATTATTGTACCGGGCTATATCAAAAGGGTTTGTCTGCTCCATCGAAAGCAACCAGGGGAAATAGATGCTATGTTGTATAAAATGTTGTAGGCTACATGTTTACCAAATCCACTGACATTCGACAGTCGCAATAAAATACTGGTAGGGAAATAATAGAACTTTTGATAAAAACGCACAAGACATTGTATGCAAAAGCATTTAAATAAGATATTCCCTTTTCGATTTTTGATGGCCCAAATCACCCGATCCCCAGCGCTCGAGATTATGAAGGAATTAAATGAAATAATTTTGGTCGATGCATTAACTGAGAATGCAGGTTAATCGCACACGACATGACTAAGCATATAGGACCTTGCTGCATAACCTAAGGAAAGATAAATTGTGTGAACACTTTCCCCCCTTCCTTCGGTGGATAGGAGGAATACAAATCGGTGGGTAGGAATAAAAATTCCTACACACCATTGCTATTCTTACCATCCTTGAATTCACGCAAGAGGGATTTTTTCATATTCGTTCGTACAGGTGAAGGAATCCGCACACAAAATCCTTTCTTTAGCTTAAATACAACAGGCCCCACTAGCCATACAGGAGGCCACCTGGGAAAATGGTTGATCGCGTCTCCTTCCAGTTGTACCCGCTCCCCGACCTTTTCTTACCAAAGATACTATAATTGTTATAGTATCTTTGTTAACAACAATCCCTCCCCTCTCCTTCAACGGATTCTCCCCCGACACTACCAGAATATCTTTTCGCGTCGAAGTCTCTGGTTTGCTTCCATAGGGCTTGCTCCCTATTTCCTAACGTCTACATTCATGAACTTGTCTGCTGGTATCGGCAAGATTTAAGTAAACCCAAAGTAAAGCTAAAGGAGCTGAGGCATTGCCTAGGGTCAGTAAGGTTGTAAACTCTTTACTCCATCGCATAGAAAATATAGCTCTGCATGGCAATCCGTGTTGAATTTCATTATCATGTCCAGTTTCGTTAAATCTATGTAACTATATATATGATGTATATTATGTATCGGACATAGGTATGTCCCAATTTTAATATTAGTAAATGAGCGGAAACGGAAAAGCAAAAAGAGGACAGTACACATACTGGGAATTCAGGCCATGGGATGTCAATATTACTTCCTGATTCTATAGGACGGACGTGCTGTCCCATAATTATTCCCCTTGTGATTGGTGGAACCCTCGTCGAAGCTTATATTTTTTGTTTTTGCAACTGACTTTATTTCTGATACCTGCCTTCGGGGCATATACAATTCTAATTTCACATGTCAAGTAGGAAACAGTAGGGAAATAAAATTCATTTTTTCAGTTCAGAAATGTGTTGTTCTATGTCCTCGGCTATACGCCGCCATATTACCTTTTCAATAGCACTTATTTTCTTAAGTTTGAATGAATACAACACTACCTTAGTTCTCATTCTCAACTCATACATGGCAGAGAGGGGGTCTAGCCTACCCTTCTCGAATAATTTCTGTCTGTAGATAAAGGATTTCAACTGTAGAATCAGCCAGTTAATAATTTTTGAGTTGATATTAGTTATATCAATACTGAAGATAATGTCAATTGGTTTTAGGACAATGTTATTACCTTTTTGGTTGAAAATTACATTACCATCTTTATCTTTGTTGAGATATCCGCTGTCGTAAATCCATCTTAATACATATTGCCAGAGCATTTTCGTCTTGGAACATGTTACCAAGAAATGAGATATGTCATCTTTACCTTTACAGAATGAACAAGTATCTTTTTTAATGACATCTATCTGCTTTAAATACTCATTACAGGTAAGCACACCATGAAGCACTTTAAACTGAAACATATGTAATCTCGCTTCACTTGAGGCTTTATACGGTATCATGAAGACATTTTTCCACTGGATTTCATTATAATTTTCTTTGGTAATCTTAAGTTTTTGTTCCCACTTCAGGAATTTCTTCCATTTAGGTTTCAAAGAGGTAGTCAGTTGATTGTATATCATTTTCGCATTACACTCACATAGATCTATTTCTTTGTCATATATTACGAAGGTCACCGAGCTGTTTAATACATAGTTGCTTTCTCTTTTTATACAATTAATCCACTCACTGGGGATAGCTTTTTTAAGTAATTGTCTAGAGAAGAAAGAGGGAGCAAATTGAAAATTAGTTGTTATTTCTTTGGTGGTCATCATGTTTCCACTCTCATTAAAGATATCACCCAGTACTTTTATCCCATTTTGTCTCCACTCGTCCCAATAAAGCATTTGAGCTTTATCCTTTATGTACCGATTGGCCCAAATTCTTTCTTTTAAGATTTGATCTATCTTTTCTGGTTTCATCTTATAATAATGCTTGTTCCATACTTCAAACAGTTCTTTATAAAAGCTGTTTAAATGAATACCAGGTTTATACCTACACAGAAATATTTCCTCTATGTCCCTCTGATGAAAGGCCTCGAGTACTTTGAACCATGATCTATTTCTGCCTAGTACAATTCTTTTCACCCACATAATTCTATTAGTTTCATAAATTTGCCTGATCAATCTCAGGTTCAAGCCACCTTTCTCTGGTTTTTGCGCTAGGAAATCAACACTAATTTTATGATGAATACTATTATACACAAATTTGAACATTATTTGTTCTATTTCTTTGAGTAAGTTTTCACCAAAATGCAAATATGACAAGGCGTGTTGAACTACCGGTAATAAGAAAACATTGCATACCATAATTCTACCTTTCATTGTAAGAAATCTATTCTTCCAAGAGTTGATTGTATCCTTAACTTTGGATATAAGTTCACAACTATTTATCTTATACATTTCACTTTCATCCCTTGGATTAAGAAGGTATATACCAAAGACTTTCATCTTATCGGTCCAATCAATTTCAAGCACAGATCTATTGGTTATAGGTACGTTTCCAATATTAAAACCTTTAGACTTCTTAGCGTTAAGAGTTAAGCCCGAGGCAAGAGAAAAATTATCAATCGTTCTGACTGCCTGTAAGAGAGAAAATTCGTCCTTAGAAAATAAAGTCAAATCATCAGCAAACTGGATTAACTTCGACTCTTGGTCCCCATGCTTTATGCCTGTTATTTCTTGATTTCTTCTTATGTTTTCAGACAATTTTTCAGCCACAATAATGAATAAGGAAGATGAAATAGGGTCACCTTGTTTGACTCCTTTTTCTACATTAAACCATGTGGAAGCATAACCATTGTTGGTAAATGAAGCTTTGGAATCTCTTAACAGCATTTTTATCCAAGATATGAACATGGGGTCTATATTGTGAGCCTCCAGGGCTTTCTCTATAAAAATACAATCAACGGAATCGTATGCTTTAGAAAAATCGACAGAGGTTATTAATCCAGTTTCATTATTGTTTTCTAACCAAGAGTGGATGTCATCGATTTTTCTTATGGCCGAACCGATGAAACGGCCTTTTATGACTGACTATATGTGAGGATCACCTATAGTGGTATATACGGAACCGGAACCAGAACTCTCACCTTGGCGGCAGTAACCCCGGACGACGGGCTTGTCGCCATATTGACTCTGGCTGTCGACCTGTGCACACCAGATTGATATCAAATTTTACCAAGAAATCCAACCTGGTCATCATTAATGATGTTGGGGATACAGAAGACAATCTATTAGCTATAACTTTAGATACGATCTTATAGTCTACGTTTAAAAGCGTAATAGGTCTCCAATTTTTTAAATACATTAAATCGTTGTCTTTCTTAGGGATTACGCTTATAATTCCCCTTTTCTGGTTTTCTGTCATAGACTCTTCTACTAAACAAGTTTCTAACATAGCCATGAATATATCTTTTATGACATTCCAAACAAATTGGTAAAACTCTGCTCCAAATCCATCACAACCAGGTGATTTGTGCTTTTTGAAGTGTTTTAACACCTTTTCTACTTCTTCCATAGATATTTCTCGACATAAAAATCTATTATCTACATCAACGCCGGAGAGTGCGGAGACCACGAACAAACCAGACAATACGTCAACCCCACCGAAAACATCGCCTAGCACCGATGTCAACAACAACAATACGAACACTGTAACATCAGACAAAGTGGTATCAGCAACCAAATCTACGAGTAAAAGTAGTGTTGACTCAGACAAGGAACCACTCATTTGCAAGATCAACTTCAAAAAAAGAATAGCCATCGAAGTACCAGCACCAGAGTACGACCCATGTATAAGAAAGAAACCAAAACACAAACACCCATCAAACGTCCCACGCAAAACACCGAGTGCATTTAAACCGATCCCCAAAACTCTCTCAGATAGTGATACACACAATGAGTGCCACATCACGAAAAGTAATGAGGCAAGTTCAAATAGCCCCACAAACCCGATTGACATCACATCTTCACCAGTTAAAACAACAGAACAATCATTGACTCCAGACAAAACGTCAAAACCTACCAACTACCCAGAAATATCACTGGACAGTCTCTCAGACGACCTAAGGTTATCAGACACAGAGAGCGAATCGGAAGGAGAGAACATGGATAGGCCATCCACCACGTCCTCTTCAACCATTCCAAGAAGACCAAGCTCAACCCATCAAGAACAAGTCCAACCCCCACCTCCGGCCCAAAGACCAAGGCACAAGGGCCAGTACAAAATGATCCCGATGGACTTACCTGCAGCCCCACCAAGGCAGGCCCAAAGATACATTCCGAACTATACTCCTACTCCAATCCCAAGACCAAACACCCAAGACCGGGGTCTCGTATCGAAACGAGGAGTCATCTTGGACATCTGGCGAACATTGAATAATGTCGACCAGCATTTAGGTCAATACCTAGAACGTGAACTATACAGAACAGGCTACCTCAGGCCACGATACTAATATTACTTGCATAGTTTATTTAAACTAAACTAATCATACTGTGTATGATCACAAATTTTTTTATATATTTATCACTTGACGAATTACTGAAATTATCCAGCTAATCACCCCATTGATTATAACTTTGAAACTGAATTATTACGCGTATCCAAGGACCCATGACAACCCGTTCAAGAACAATAGTACTCATTAACTACTCACTCCTACTCAAATATTCATATCCCTAATCAAGATTATCACTGTAGACATCCACCTGAAGAAGACCACCAACACCAGGTCGAAACGTCGTGCCTCAAAGTACCCATATATGCCTGAATAAATTGCAAAAACTGAAGTTTGAGGTTGTGGTGTCTTTATTTATTTAATATTATCTACATCGTCAAGCTTAGAAAAGTGATCAGGATTAACAAATTGATCCATCACTCGTCGAAGCTTATAAGCTTCCTTTTTTTTCATAATTCATAATTTTTGTTATGCGATTAAAGGCCGACGATACAGAGAAATGTTTAAAAGCCGCCCTGCATGTACTGTATACACCATGTATCCTGCATGGGGTCATATACAACTTCAAGTGACCCCACACATATATAAATTCCCCCTAACACACGTGTGATGTTCTGTAAATGCAGACAAATGCAGACATGAGCTGCCATTTTCTGCCAGGAAACCATGCATGTACAATGTACATGTATATGATTTCAAGTTATTTCATACAAAATGTATATTTCCCCCAGTTGGTTACATAAGCATTTCAAAATGCTCTATTCAGATTTTCTTTCCTTATGTGTGCGCATATCATCTAAGCATCTATGCTCTTTCTCTCGATGGAACTTCAGTCAATAGATTTATTTACAAAAAAAAGATGTAGGCCTATATATATTGGTGGAATCATAGTTCATAATTTCTCGGCCACCAGTCAATTTCTCTTTTCACCCTGTATACCGCTCATACTAAAGGTTCTTTATGGTATACTAGTACTTAATAAATGACAATAACTATAAAACTGTATATTAGCCGCAATAAGCAGGCTACCACCAGATAAAAGGGTGATTGCCCTGAAATCCTGAACCTCCGACTCTTATCTTCTGCGACTCTTGGAAAAATTATCCCATGTTTTTGTATTGATCTTACGTAAAAGTATTAATCAATTCTTCATATTGGAAATTCGGCATTTATAGAAAACTCATTCAGTTCGTCGGAATTTTTATATAATTTTGTTCTAGACACCTGGGCATTATTATCTCAAGGGGCTCATACAACACACGCACCTTCATTGCCACCTTCAGTGCCAATGTCAGGCAATGGTTAAAATTTAGGTGCATATTAGATTCAGCCTCGAATATATCCATTTATTATCCATCGTGTCCATGCAGCAGGCATTTGCTGAGGGTTAAGGAAACCCTCAGCAAAGGTCGCATGACATTATGTAATGATTATACATAGTTGCACTATATATGTTATGATACTATAGGCAATTTTTACATCTGCTACACCTAGATTTTTGTATACTATGGTGTTCTTGTTAGGTTATGAGATGTGACAAACGAGACATAAATAATATAAGCAAATAAGCATAAGCATGGTTGATAATATACTACATTGTATACGTCTCAGGCAACGTGAAGAACTCATCATTAAGACTGATGGGCACTGATAGCGACCATGACAGCTCCCACACTCAAACCAATAGTTCAACCCGGGAAAACAATATAACATATTTTCTTCATTCTCCACACGACCCGATCGATAGCTTTCTATGATCCTTTAGACACAGTGACATGCACAGACCTTGAAAAGCCCTTGGTCTGGGGATCAATGGTACTAAAATGTACAATCGGCAGCTCTACACATTTAGTAAATTTTGGGAATTAGGCAGCAAAATGATAAATACTAGGTATATCTGGGTATTTGGTATTGGATTGGTTGAACGAATCTGTTCGGATATATGTTGATCTGTATTTTGAGCCTCATTTCTTTCTCAAATTTGGATCATGTAAGTGGATTGGTGAAGGCAAATTGTACATTTTCATTAAACCTGAGTCCAATGCTTCTAATCCCAAAGCAACATTTGCACATTTAGGTAACTGGACGCTCGTGGGAAGCAGTGGCAATCCACTGTCTAACTTCTCTGGCCTGTGAGCACGGACGCCTGTATTCTTCATGCTTGTCAACTCGTTTGACATCCCAACGCCTCAGAATCTATAGCTCCCTGCTCGCCCTGCAATATCTTAAAATGTGTTTTCGTTCACAACATATAAACATCCCCCGTAAGTCCCCTCATCCCTAACAAAGGTATATATGGCTACTATGTTAAACAAAGTTGGATAGCTATGTGAAACGCTGGGCTAGATCTGGGCCAAAAGAACGGGCCAAAAATATGATAGAAGGGAGAGAAAAAAGTGGGTGAGCTTTATCCAGACAAAATTAAAGCCCCAATAGATCAAGAATTACGAAGAAGAACAGGAAAGCCTTTAAAATCCGGGATTCCGTTTTACGATGAGATATTTAAGGCATGGTTCCAAGTATATGGAAGAAAAAACCCAAAAAATAATGCCCGAAGCGCTATGGAAAAATGACAATTGGTTTAAGTGAAAGAACGATAGAAAGATTTAAAAACAAAAAGATATACAGAATGAAAGATTTGATAAAAGAAAAAAGACCCTTATCGCTACAAGAAATGAATGAAACATATGAGTTAAATATAACTTTCATGGGCAGATTACAAATAACCCAAACTTTCCCAAGAGCAAGGGTAAAGAAAATAAGGGTCTACACCGGTAGAGTCAAAAGTGATCCGCTATACATTAGTTTGTGAGGCATAACAATTAATATGAAAAAAATTAATACAAACTTCATTCATTTAGTATTGGAGGTAGAAAGGCAAAAGGTAACAGAAATGAAAGATGTAATGTTTTATTGGAAAGAAGGGAATTACATCATCAAAGATCAATGGGAAGATACAGAAAATGTGAAATTGCAATCGTTGCAATACAGTACGATGAGCATGATTATTACTTGTAACAGTTACTAAAAAGTCTTGAAAAACATTAAAATGAAAAATACACCAGAATGTGGTGTGGAGAGGTTGATAGCATTACACATTTCTTTTAGGACTGCGAAATTGTTCACGATTCATGGCAGAATAGAGGGCTAAATACTTCAGGCGACAGCCAAATGAGAAATAATCGAGAAGTCTTAGCCCAAGACGTACTATTAGACATACTTGGAGGAGAAGAGCAAAAGAAAAAAAAAATTCATAATTTTTGTTATGCGATTAAAGGCCGACGATACAGAGAAATGTTTAAAATATGGGGAAAAATTAAGAAAGTTATGCGACTAATTACGATTATTGACTTGGGAAAAGTCGAGCGAGTTTTTAGTATTCTTTCTTGTACCAGATTCGACCTACCCCGAGTCATCTGAAGTGTAAAAATCACTTAGCTAATATTCAAAATCAGTGAGAACGAGTATCACAAAGAGCATATAAAGCCGAAAGACTTTATACCTTTCTTCGATACATACTTACAATATACAAGTTTGTGTGTGTATTTTATTAAATTAACTGGACTAAGGCTGCGTTTCCACTGGCTCGCTCTTTTGGCTCCCTCATGGCCCGCTCTTTTTCATTGTCTTGAGCGCATAACAAGCGAAGGTTGAGCAAAACCAGAGCGGTCTAATGGAACCGGTTACTGCGCTCTATGTATGCTCTAAAAAGTGGCTATGTGCGCTTCTTAGAAGAGCGCAGGACATTGCACTAATATCTGACGTGTTTGATTTGAGCGCAACTACGCAGCGCTCTTTCTACCTGTTAAACTAGCGGACGAAGGGCGCAGTAAGAGCACACAAACACATTTACCATTGATTTAATATAGGAAACAAGCGCAACTGTAGAATCTCAGTAGAATCCCTTTACGCTTGTATTGCGCTCAAAATATTAGCGGATGAAGAGCGACTGACAAGCACTTCATAAACAAGCGCAGCAAGAGCGAGCCATGTGCACATATACAAGCGAGCCAGTGGAATCGTGCCTTAAGGCTGCGTTTCCACTGGTTCGCTCTTTTGGCCCGCTCATGGCCCGCTCTTTTTTATTGTCTTGAGCACATAACAACCGAAGTTTGAACGAAACCAGAGCGGTCTAATAGAATTGGTAACTGCGCTTTCTATACGCTCTAAAAAGTGGCTATGTGTGCTTCTTTAGAAGAGCGCAGACGTGGCGCTAATATCTGATCTGTTTGATATGAGCGCAACAACACACCACTCTTTCTGCCTGTTACAGTAGCGGACCAAGAGCGCAGTAAGAGCGGTCCAAGACATTTACCATTGATTTCATAAGGAAAGAAGCGCACCAGTAGAATCACTCTGCGCTTGTATTGCGCTAAAAATATTAGCGGATGAAGAGCGAATGACAAGCTCCCTATAAACAAGCGCAGCAAGAGCGAGGCATGAGCACATATACAAGCGACCCAGTGGAATCGGACCTTAAGTGAGGGACTTCAAAAATAAACAAAAAAGAAGAAAAGTCCCGTCATCTCCCCACTTCTTGCCCTCGCGCGATATAACTGTCTGCCCCCACCCCTCCCCGCCACATCCTCTCAATGGGTTTCTAAACCACATAACCTATACTGATTATCTTTTCCTGGGCCATTTATTTCCTTATTAGGCACAGTCCAGAGTGTGCTGCCATTTACTTTCTACAGACTACTGTGGATATATTGTAAAGAATTGCAATTCTTGAGAGCTGAATTTACCACTAAAGTGGCCGTCCCCCCCTCCCCCTCTCCCCCCCTCCCCTCCGCCTGGGCCTCGACCGCCACGCAGGACCTGGGTGGAGCGGGGGAGAGCGGGGCGCTGGACATCTGTTGTTATGTGTCTACCTGTTTGATTGTCTTAGCAACCGAAATAGCATCACCTCTTGTTCTCCGGCGTGACTCTCATAAGTGGGTGGGGGGAAGGGACTGGGGGAGGGAGGGGACGCTACATGCTTGGGTTAGGGATAATTGGAGGGGAGGGGGGGTTGAGGGCAAGGGATCCTCCGCGCATGCACACAGCGCATGACCTTGGCGTGGGAGAACGCTGGGGGTCATGATCATGTGGCAGGAAGATCCCCCTCAGCCAATCATAAGGGTGGATCGCCAGGAGCGCACTTTGCTATACCCATTTTGATGCTAATGAATAATTAACATGTGACTATAAATAAAGGGGACAGAGTAAGCTTGGACACACCTTGCTGCCTGGCCGAAGACTACTATCATCCAACTTCTCTGACTTCATCATTTACATACCGAATCTCTGGGCAAATTGCCATTGTATTCTCACAATATGATCTATTATTCACCACACGTGTATGTTTACAATGCCCTTCCATACTGGCCACGGGGGCGGATGTGCGTGGAGCATAAGGCTACACACATGTCACGGACAGAAATCACTCACATCCAAAAGATAAAAACCAATGAAACAATGTATCTAGCATATTTATCTTGTATTTAAGATGATACTATTTAGGGTAATCCTAATCAATTATGAATACACATGAATACACATATAATGTCGGTATGTATAGGCTCACAGCCTCTCAGATCAGATAAGAACGGTATGTCAGTGATTGGACGCCTACTGCGCTAATGGCTCTCCTGGCCCTGGAGTAAGCGTCCTAATGGGATAACAATGGTATGTTGCGGTCCTAATGGAATTTTAATGGCATTTTGCGATTTGGAGCGAGATAGAGGCTTTCCCTCAGTTTGAAGGGACAATCTCAACTTTGAGCCTAGACTATGTACGTATATATATCTACTGTATGTCCGATTTAAGGCGTCTATATGTGTATGCCAATATAAATATATCAAATAATATATTGTTATACATATACACAGAAAATGTATAGTAAACATGATCTTGTTTGAGCATGGTTGCACATCGTCACAGTTCCTCACCTCTTTATTGCAATTTAAAGATTATACATTCCATTCTTAAAACAAGAGTCAAATTCATTTCCAGGGATAGACACCCACGCAATTAATCAATTATGTTCATGGATCTCATAAGAAGTATAACTACAATAGCTGCTCACTGCCGTCGGGCTTTCTAATTAATCAACGTTCCACTTCATTTGCAAAATTTATATGGACACCATGATGTTTGGAGACCTATTCTGGCTCCCATAATACACAATGGGATGGACACAAAACAATTGTCTTAGTCCAAGCATCATTCCATATGGACAAAAGTCTGGATGTGGTTAAAAAGACCTTGATCACTATAGCACTTATGAAACCACATTAGAGGTTTCTTGGTGGCATCGCATTGAATCAATCTCAACTATATAGGACGTTAATTCTGCTATTTGCGATACAGTGCAGTCTCTACTTCATTTCCTGAAAGCAGGGTGCTTATATATTCCTCAGAATGAAAGACTTTCTGTGGGTCTAAACACATAAAGGAAGCCGTATCCTGTAATCCTACAGTAGAATATGTCAACCACCGTTTATCCTGTCAAATGCGTATGAGACACTCTCATTTAGCAAAGAAAATACGAGAGGGGGAGTTTACTGGTTATTTTCTTTTCTGTCTATGGATTAATGACAAAATGGTTCAGTTGAATGTTATGAGTGATTGATCATATATGGTCAGTTCTCACGAAATGGGGTCACATGGGGCTATTTGGGGGTCAAAAATTAAATTCATTGGAAGTACTAATCCTTCACATGGTCAATTGTACACATGTTTAACGACTCAAATCTAAAATTGGGAACACTAATATTAAAATCTCTGCCTGTGGCAGCCGAAATCTAGAGAAGTATATGTTTCTTGTGTTGCGTTCCAACGCCCTTGTAACGCCCTTGCCACGCCTAAAATTACTCTTTAATATGGTACCATTAACAATAGCTGCTAAACTAATTGTTTGGCTGAAAATTCCGTGTAAAAGTATTGTTCTGTCAATATTTTATGGAGATAAAGATTTCATGTTTTGGGGGGCGTTGGAATGGGCGTTGGAACGCCACAT
This sequence comes from Sthenelais limicola, assembly GCA_942159475.1. NCBI lineage: Eukaryota > Metazoa > Annelida > Polychaeta > Phyllodocida > Sigalionidae > Sthenelais > Sthenelais limicola. The sequence continues at coordinate 37,358,501 of OW804098.1, forward strand.
TTGATGATGATCTATTTTCATTGTTTTCTGGCACTTCTGTAATAATTTCTTGTATTTCTTTGACCAGTAAATGTGAATAAAGGATGAATTATCATTATTATGAGTCAAGTAATTTATTTAGGAGGGAAATGCTCCTAGCATTACAACTATCTTTCAGAGGGCGTTGGAATGCAACAGGGCGTTGGAACGTAACGTTGGCACTTTGATTCAGTCTAAAGAAGTCATAAATCATCCCTGGACAAAATTTGAAAAACTATAGTAGTAATACTTATATAGATGCTTTAACTGTTAAATTTGCATTGATTAATCTATATATTTGTAAAGATGGTATTGCAAATGATGGGCGTTGGAACCCAACGTTAGGAATTCCCCAACTTGGATTTTTTTCACTCATTCAGGTCGGGCATAAACACTGTTGGGTATAGTTCCCTTTTTAATATTTTAATCCTAAGTAAAATTCTAGGGGAGCGATTTGGGGATAATGGTAATAACTAAATATTTATTTTTCATAACTAGATGAGCTCATCAAAAAGGCGTTGGAACGCAACACATAAAATTCACAAAAATAAGAATGGAAATAGGAAAAGTAAAAAATATTTCATGAACATATATTTTGGTCTTGGTGCATAGCCAATAGATTGGGGGATAATTGCAAACAAAAAGTATAATTATTTGGAGTACTGTATGGCTTAGTGGTGATCGTTTTCATAAGATTTTGTATATCTTCATTGAAAAATGATCGATTTTAGCATGTTTATTGCCCATAAAATATTTATTATTTATTCTAGAGGCACAAAACCATAGTTCCCCTGAAAGCCCTATCGACGCTGCATCTGTTAATATAACTTAAATTTGTACACTGTCATCCCCTTCCAACATATCACCCATGGAAGCCAGGCAGAGCCCGTGGGCCCGTTTCGTGAGAATTGACCATATATTGTTGTAGTTGGGGTTGGGAGGTGGTGGACGAACAATGTATTGGTATACGTTCGTCCACCGCCTGGGGCGCTAGGGTCTTGCATTGTGAGCAAGGACAGGTCCATGGGGGGAGGGAGTATAAATAGGGGTGGGAATTCAGGTTAAGGGCAGTTGGAGCCCAGGCAGGGTACGCGGTAGACCTCCCCAGATTGATAGCAGAGTGAATAAACAAGCCAAGATCGCCAACTTAACCTTTTGCTTTGTGTCTACATTCTTCGGAGACAGACGCCAACCGGCCCTGCTGGGCAGATCCCCATCCAACTCCATTGAATTAACAATACAGAAGTCCTAGGTGGTGCGATCCCCACACTAGGAGGATATAACTTCTGCTAGGTCCCAACTCCCATAGTAAGTAATAGCTTCCCACATTTAAATATCGATTGAGACGAGCTAAGACGAGCTGAGACGAACCAAGACGAACCAAGACGAACCTTGGACGAAGGCTGGACGAACGAATTGACAACCACAAGAACCATGTTCTCCACTAATTTATTTAACCGAAACAATTGATGGCGACAACAATATCTTTGCATATATGGAGTATATAGACGACGAGGTAATTGCGGTACATTATAGGGGCTATATTTATTTATTCATATATCATTAATTTTGATTTATTATTACTTTATATTCACCTTCATTGCTACATCTTCCCGATAAAAATCAACACCCTCAATTAAGCTACTTTGATCAGAGCTCACTTAGTTATTCAAGCATCAATCAATTAATTTGGTAAGATTTGAGCTCACATATTCTGTTTGGAGGAATCGTGATTTAAACAAATTTAAATAGATTCACTTTTTGTGTCATATTAAATCTATCCAAGAATGTGTCAAAATGCCGCAGCAATCATAGTGACAGGCACCTCAATACATGGGAAATTGGACAAACAGGTTGAATTTGGTTATGCATAAATTTGTGATTGACCTTATCGGAGACTGCATTCATTATATATGTACACAAATAGAACAAATGAAAATTACGGTTGAAGACAAGATGTGTCCCATCTTTATGTTTTCGATGCTGAATAGTTTTCTCAATTTTTTGAAAAACGGGCAACCACCCCTGTATTTCATGACATTTAAAACTGGCGAGTCCCTTCCAAGAGCTCACGTTTCGACAAAATTAATCCATTAAGGTTAATCCTTTAATAAGGACTTAAACGGAGTCTCTTATTGTTTCATAAATGGTTGTTTTGACGCGAATATGGCCAATTTGCGAGACCGAAATGAAAAATGATCGTTCGTGGTTTTTTTAATGGATTATAATTCTATTTAGGTAACGTACGCAGACGGTGGGGCCTGAAAAAACCTTAAATTTGAACAAATGAGTTCAAGGCCTGGAAAATGGGCATTTTGGTCGAAGTATTATTAGCCTCTTGGATAATCTTTCACTTTTATCGACCATAGGTAAGTGTACGTATAGCAATAAGCTTCTATATATATGTGTTCTCAGCCCGTCAAAAATCTTTCGGCTTATTTCTACCTATTCCTGTTGGAATCTATTAAATGGCGCAGAGGTATCTGCTCTCTTTTGCACTAAATTCTGTGAGAATCGCATGTGAATTGGCTTAATGGATTATGAGGCCCTTAAGGTATAGGAGGGTGTGAGGGAGAAGGGTGTAAGGGACTGTGGAGGATGTGAGGGCGGAGGGTAGGCCTACGTGTGAGGGAGCAGGGTATATATCAAGAAGTCAAACAGTGATTTGGACATGACAACCTCCGTTTTTCATGGGTGGTGCTGGCATAAAAATAACCATTTTGTTTGCCTCATGATTAAAAAACCAAATGTAAAATAATATTCAATCATTTATTTTTTTTTATTACCATTTTGGTCGTCAAATTACAATATAATACAAAAAGCGCCAGTCCAACTTGTGGATGTGTTCTCGCGTCGCCTCAAATCATTACTATATTTACCTTACACTTCGTCATTTGCCTTTACAATTACGCTACTTTATGTATTACAGTGTGCGAAATTAATCCACCCACCGCCAACTGCGAGTAAAAAGAATATGCTGGTGGGAAAAACCACAAAGTTACCCGCCCTACCTGAATCGTGCTGGAATTGATTGTCTCCCTTTTGAATGAAAAAGAAATACCCACATCAATAATAATAATAATGTATTAAATTCGACCAATTTCATTTCCCATAAAATGGTATCCATAATTACCTCATAGTAGTCAATATTGAATTAAAGACATGAACAATGGGTTTTTCATTCGATTTATTAATTCTCATTTTCTTATTTGATTAACCATGATTCTTGGTGCCGTCACTTGGACATATAATATGACGTCACCGAGAATATTGTATTTTCATATTGCTTCTCCTTTGAAAGAGTTTATGTTTATTTGTAACGATGTGCTCATTAAAAAAATACACATGCATATGCCGTCAGGTATTTTGTACAGTTTGTGAAAACAACATGATGGCATCATAATATTGTGTTGATAATGTAAGAGATTGTTTTCGGGGAATTGTTTTCGGGGGAAAATCAACTAAGGATCGTAATTATTAAATTGGTCTATCAATTTTCTTGGCTTTAAGAAAACCATTAACTTTAGAAAAGAAACTTTGGGTGAAAATATTGCTCCAAAAAATACAGGAGGGAGACGGAAGAATACGCACAGCCTTCTCCCCCATGCAAAGGAATTTGAACCAATTTTCTTCCTTTTTTTAAGAAAAAAGAAGAGCCTTCGAGAAGCGTCTGAAATGGAACTTAAAAAAGGAAAGAAACAGAAGAAAACAAATATTCCTGAAGCAGGAACCTTTTAAGACGTCACTCTATCATTTTATTGTGAACTTGGCAAAGGGTTTTCAATCTTTCACTCAAAGCAACTTTTCCGATCGGAAATGAATAACCAGTGTCTTTGACGGTTTTAGTAATGAAATAAAGGAGGAAAGCGGAGTCACGACTGATCCATTAAAGAACCACTATCCAACTAGCTTTATTATAATATATCCGTACAAACTCTCACCAGGATGAGAGTCAATGAAAAGTGGGCGTATGCTTGTTACCTCATATCCTGGACTGGCTTGTATAAATAGACGTGCACAGTACTGGTACTTATCGATTTTATAACCCTAATAAAGAGGTGATAATTAATATAAATATGATGAGGTTATGCGATGTTAAGTACATGTCAGGCTGCGTTTCCACTGGTTCGCTCTTTAGGTCCGCTCTTACTGTGCTCTTTTTTATTGTCTTGAGCGCACAACAAGCGAAGTTTGAGCGAAACCAGAGCGGTCTAATAGAATCGGTTACTGCGCTTTCTATACGCTCTAAAAAGTGGCTATGTCCGCTTCTTTAGAAGAGCGCAGGACGTTGCGCTTATATCTGATCTGTTTGATATGAGCGCAACAAGACGCCGCTCTTTCTGCCTGTTAAAGTAGCGGACCAAGAGCGCAGTAAGAGCGCACAAACCCATTTACCATTGATTTCCGAAGGAAACAAGCGGAGCAGTAGAATCGCCCTGCGCTTGTCTTGCGCTTATAATAAAAGCGAACAAAGAGCGAATGAAAGAGACATTATAAAGAAGCGAGGCAAGAGCGAGCAATGAGCGCAGATACAAGCGAGCCAGTGGGATCCCACCTAGTAATGTGTCATAAAAGTATAAGACGGGAGACAGATAGGCTACTCGTTTAAGTTGCTTTTATTTCTGATGTGGGGAGTAATATAACAATATGGATAAGTGGTTGAAATATCATTTGATATGTGGTAAATGGCAAGTTCTTGAAGGTCCGTAGAGGGTAACATGACGCTGCACAAATAAATCTTCCCATTAAGGTCATTTAAGATGTTTAGAAGAGGAGGGCGGGAAACAAATCTTTCCGAGGTGTTAGGAAGGTCCGAGCAGCGAAAAGAAGGGCGTTTGGGTGAAGGAGTAGTCTGACGTTCACTGACGTATGAGAAGAGAGATCTCATGCATCTCCCGCCACAATGAACCAAACTGATCCATTTGACAATTCCGGACTGATTATTTCTAAAACATTTAATATTTAGGTTACTTAGAAATGTATATAATATGATACACCGAAGGCCGTTTAATAGAGGATTAGCATGGCCGCTATTGTGACTCTTGATTCGCATGGAATTATGGGACTAAAACCTATAGAAAACATGCCATGTTTAGCTTGGAATATTTATCGGTGCTCTAATGTCAATATCCATGTGTGATATATGTTTCCATGACACAAGTCCCCATCTTTCCTATCATGCATTTGGTTTTCATAGATCATTTTGATAAGCTCTGATATTGGTGAAAACATTCTTGCATTTTTTGATAAAAATGTTGCCAAATATGTGTATATTTCAACAGAACCCATCTCAGCATGCACTGCAATAGACATGCAGTGAGACATGCACATCCCCAATTCAATGATGGAAGTGAAAGCTGTTGGTTTCACGACTTTTTGAAGAAATTGCCTCTTTTCGTGGGACACATCGATTATGTTAGGAAATTCACCACGCCCACGCCCACGCATTTAAATGATCGTTCTTTATTAAAGGCAGTCTTGGCGTTTAAGATGTGGATTCTTTGTCCAGCTCTACGTCAGTCAGCCGCGCTTATCCAAGTAGTTTACTCTATAAAACACCCTTAATCAATGTTCTTATGCCTGACATAGTCTAGGCATTGTTGGTCGGGTTGCTGATAAAATGTTCCTTTATGATCTTTTGAAGAATGTCTGTGAGTATTTTTGAAATGGGTATTCTGCTGATAGCGTGGAGTATCTCCGATAGTATTGCCGAATGTCATGCATACATGCATATATATACATCCCCCCCCCCCCACACAAAAATAGAAGAAAATTGATGTTTTCCCGATTTATATACATGTATGTAGCTGAAAATAGGAAGGTGGGGACTGTAACTTTTTAGTTTTTTCTTTTTTTCTTTTGGAAACCTTCTAAGAACTGAAACAATGATATATTTCGTAAGAGTAGTTGCTTTACCAAGAGAAGGGTACCTATACAATGTAAAAAAAAACCTCAGGTGGGGTAAGTTCTTTTAGATAGGTGATAGGAGTTAGGGGTAAATCGCACCTATCCCCCCCCCCCCGCCCTATAAGCCATCGAGTTCTTATTTGAGTTTATGTATAAGTATGGAAGGGCGATTAGTCTGTGTCATCACCTGCATCTTTACTTGGCTTGACTGCCGAGCCCTAATATTCCATAGAGCAGCTCTTAATGTATTATTCTTTTTTCCAAAGAGTTCCCTTCTCATCGCCCAAATCCAGGCTTCTCATGTAAACAAATCTCTGCTTATATTCACAACTGGAGGGATTATAGGCTCACCGCGAAAATGATTTTCATGTAGAGATAATGTTTGTTTCCTGTACAGTAGGGCATCATTGTTAAGCGGGACTGAAGGTCTGACGTCATGATCCATTGAATATGGGTACTGCCTTTTGTTACCATCAGCGCTTTCTAGGCAGGAGTCTGGAAAGACGGCTTCCCTAAAGTATCAGATCCATAAAGCGACATCCAGTAAAAAGGAGTCAGTTCCTTGTCCGCCAGTGTGTGCCCAGGCGAAACTGTTTAGTGGGGATATACAATGCACAGCGAGGAGTATTATTAGCCTCTTGGATAATCTTTCACTTTTATCGACCATAGGTAAGTGTACGTATAGCAATAAGCTTCTATATGTATAACTCTCAGCCCGTCGAAAAACTTTCGGCTTATTTCAGCCTCTTTCTTATACTAACATCTAAATACATTACAGATGGTTGGTCCCCTGCATTGTCTCCCAATATTCAATATGTAAATTCGCTGCTGAAAACTGGGGTCTATTGTATAAGCTAAGGAAAGGAAGTTGTTTGTGGATATTCCTTCACCTGTATAGGAAGGAACAAGTTCCTCCCTAGGTGCTATTGTAAGATATAGGAATGGCATATATGTATACACACAATGCATTTTTATTCCTACCCACCGAAGAACATGGGGAAAAGTGTAGGAATTTCCACACACACTTTTCCCGGAATTTCCCTTTCCGTAGCTTATACAACAGGCCTTTGCGATCACTATATGTGTGTATATATATGGTTCGACCGATACTTGCTTTTTTTCCCTTTTCAAAACAACACAAAGCTGGGTAATACTTGGGACATTGATTGAAACACAGACTAGACTTGAGGTTCTCCCAAAGCTCTCTATCTTGCCATGATTGATGATGGTGCAAACCGGCCACTGGTCCTTTTAATCACAGGCGTCTGGGAGCGCATAAATACTGCCCTTTGCCACCTCCATCAAGACAGTTGTGTGAACACTCGCCTTGTCTTTCAGAATATATTTGTGGAGGTATCAAATGGTCAGCGGTCCAACACTCGTTCAAACAAGGTAACACAGGGTCAGCGATAGTGTTAATTAACGGGTTAAACAGTTAAACAGTCAGGATAAGTAAGATAGGCCTACCCATGCTTAAATATAGGAATACATATCTGTGATTTTATTTCAATTATATTGCAGTATTGTATTATACGACCTGGTGAAAATATATGAAAGTTAGCATATATATCTTTTTAAAATAAATTGTATCGATAAATTTCACAAACATGTCAAAACAGAAACCCTTTATATAAATCAAATTGTTATCTAAAAACATCGAAATACCCATTACGTTAATCATTTAATTCTTTAACATTCATATACCATTTCATTATGTATGTAATCTACATGAAAGAAGGAAGGAAATTAATATTTATACTTGAATAATCATTAAATAAGTGTATTAATACGTATCATTAATCAATCGAGTATAACTAAATTTCTTGACTAAAATATAATATATTATACAGCGCGAAAGGACCAAATTTGTTGTTAGCTGACCGAGTTATCTGAGGGATCTGAGGGAGCGCAAGAGGTCACCAAGTGGCATCCTATTGGCAAATGAAAATGTTATTTTAGATGGGTGCTTGCGCCGCCTCCGTATCGTATTTTCTCTTGTTAGCCTTCAGGATCAAAAAGGTACACACCTCCTGTCCAAGTTCACGTTCAGTGCACCAACCAACACACCGACCACGTACTGCACCCAAACCATCTCGATTTCAGTCTAGACCATAGCATACATTATTGTAGAATATTCTTTTATAGACAGTGGTCCAGTAGTTGTGTTGATATCCGTTGATATACACGCGAACGTTCCTGAATATACGAACGAGGACTGACATTAGGAAAAAGATCACAGCAGTGGATTCTAATTGTCTTTGCCCCCCGTCCTATGATTCTTGGGTTTCAATGTATATTGTTACAGACGTTAGTACACAAAGAACATAAATGGACACGGTTAGAAATATAATAAAACGTGTATTCAGTATATTTAATTAAAGAGGTATTAAATTAAATGTGTATGCTACCGCGTTGTTTAACAATATTGTAACCTTCCATAGTCTGATATGGCAGTTTCCTGTCTTTACTGCGTTGAAGATAAGATAATGTTGGTGCACTTAATTTATCCTGTTGTTGTTGAGCTGCGTGGTATAGGTATCACATAGAGGGGTGGCGAGCTCCTCCCTTATACATACATCATGGTTCACTGGTCTGTGGTTAAAACCTGCATTAAAAAAGTAAAAGTAGGCAGAGGGCAGGCGGTTCATGTTTCATTTCTAGTCGCACGTGTTTGGAAATTTATCATTATTTTTGTTTGTTTAATTGCTCCCGAAGTTTGTGTTCACCCGCCGTTACAAGTATATACCTAGTGGTGCCTATACCATGCCCCCCCTCCCCAACGATGGCCAAGGCTATAGATACTAATTCCTTCTGATGTCCCCCAAACCGTATTTTCCTCTTCACAGAATCACATTTTGCTTGCTATATATTGCACTCTTTTGGAAGTTGGGTGCAGCAAACTAATAGCTGGTAGTCCAAGATGAGATGGAGCTAGATTGATTAAAGGGGACCAAAATACCCCCATAACAAACTGTAAAAATACATGTTACATTCGTAAATATATAGCCACCTGTATGGCCAAAGCTTTTTGAGAGAACAGCTTGGCTTTGCCCCCTGGGCCGTACATTTTACGCTTCATGTTCGCTCTTACATTAGCATCCTATATACTTTTGGGTCCCTGGATTCATAGGGCCCATTTAGTTTGTAGAGAGGCAGTTAATTCTTTATCCTTCTCCCAGCTCATAGTCTGGCACCCACCTACACCTTCGGGAATGACCTGTCCCATTGCTTTTAATGCTGCAGATTCAGCTTTTTACCATTTACATTTGCAATGCATCCGGATGTGTGTTATTTTAATATATGTTTGCGCTGGCAACAGGTTTTCAACAGGTACTTTTTCGGAGGATGTTGAAATAAAATAGTATAGATGTTAGTAGAAGAGTTTCAAGTTGCCCTGACCCTGGCCATCCCCTAGCAAATCAAGCCTAATTTCGTGCAGTATGCGTTTTGAATGTGTGTTGTGGTGATGTGTGTGTGCGCGCGTGTGACACTCAGAAGTAAAAGTAGGTACCTATTATATATATAAATATATGCTGGTTCCCTCCTAATAAAATGGACCCTATTCGAGGACTTTTCCCTCAGTTTACCTCCCACTTTCTCCTAAAATAAGCTAGGAGATTTTACCAGGCTAAGAGATCTCTTTTTTTACGAAGGCTAGGAGACTATATAGGTCTCTCTCTTGTCCATTAGTACACATCCCATTTTCTCTAATGCAATTGAAAAATATGATTTTTAATGAAAGTACAAATACCATCATGTGCCCCCTCACACCCTCTTCGTTTATTCAGAGTGTAAGAACGTGACCCTTTGTTTTATTTTCGCGGAGAAAGACCCAAAGAAGTAACCCTTTTTAAATATTTCAATGTCCTTGATGGAAACTACAAAATCTACCTTTCTCCTTGAAATAAATTCGCCACGAGCGTCTTTGATTTAGCCCCCCCCTACCCTACCTTGGGATGGGGGCAACAATGAACCAAGGTAAATAGCTAAGTGTTTAATGATGGTAGAGGGTCAGTGATAGTTGTACATGTATATATCGGGCGGGGGCGGTGGTAAAATGATGTTTTCACAAGGTAGAACATAAAAGATGTTGATGTTGCTGTATTCTATTGATCACAAGCCTTTCGTGTGTTTAATGCGTTCAGAAGTTGTCCAATTACAAAAAGATAACCTTATTGATTGTTAAAGGTCGGAAGTGAAAGTTTTGTGTCTTTCCTGATATCTTTTTATTGACTTCCTGTTTTTGTTGACTGTTCAGCGACAGATGAACCATGTGACCTCAGACTAGCTGCTGCCGGCATTATTCCTGATGCCTTCCCTTGACCTGCTTGAAACCATCTGGAGATGGAGAAGATGTTATTAAAAAAGTGGTGCCGAATTGGAATACTGTTGAAACAGAACACATGCATGTTAGTTGTATCTTGGATGTTATTTTGTTAATGAATAAATGAAGGCAGGTCATCAACTCCACTTGAAACGAAACGAACGAAAAGCCGTGTTCATGCTTTATAGAAAAGAAAAGTTCAAGATAGGATATGTGACTTAATCTTAAGGAGTAGAAATTGCGAAATCCCCCCATCCCACATACATCACACACAAACACGCACCTTTAACAAAACTTCTAAAAATGTATTGTGTCTGCTGGAGCTTATAGAAATAATTGTTTTTTCTCTTATGTATAATCATTGATGAATAAAAGGATTTTCCGTATTCCATTGAAATTGAGTTTGAAGGAACTAATTTCGATCTCTCAATTGCCTTTGTCTGTCAGTATTGACCCACCTGCCCTTGAGATAGAATAACAAGGACATCAGTAAGAGAGCAAACAAGGTGCGAGGCCTGCATGATTTTTAATCACAAATATATCCATCGGCAGAAGCCATGTGGCTGCTAGTGTTGTAGCCCTGCAACACACCAATATTGCTGCCAGTTTTCATTGTTGGAGACTACATCCTATGTTCACGGCAACATTTGCAAAGGGCAGCTCCTATTTAAAAAAGGCTTCGGATCATTTCTATACCTTAGTGGGTCGGGTTGTCAGAAAATGCCCAATCGGCAGCTCTACACATTTTAGTATATTTTGACGAAATTAGGCTGCAAAATGATAAATACTTGGTATATCTGAGTATACTTAGTACCGGATTGATTGAAAATATCGGCTCGGATATATTGAACTGTATTTTCAACCTCATTTCTTTCTCAGGAGTTATTTGAGAGGATTGGTGAAAGCGAATTGTACATTTTCAGACAACATGACTCCAATATATTTCTATAGAGCAGCAGCATTTGCGGGTGGTGTATAATCTTAAGTACAAGTTTACACATATTTGTACATATACAAGTTTGTACATATTTTTAAATTACAACTCTTAAATTTTAAACAAAGAATTGTAGGGTTAGTGTGGGCTTATATCCCATTTTGTGACATTGCTAATGTATGGGTGGCACTTTTATGGGAGGTACAACATTCGAACAGTTGTAAGGGATAGGTATGTCATCCTCCTGCATGCCAATCTATCTCTACACACGGATAATTGTTTTGTCAAAATTTATAAGTGTAATCCATTATAAACTTTTCATCGTGCTAATCTATGTGGTAAAGTCTTTTTTGTAAAACTGTGTTAATATTACTGGAAAGTCGTTGGAAAGGTATGGAAAGCACTTAATGTTAACCACCTTCACCAACTAACTAAGAGGCCCTTTTACAAGGTCAACTTAAGATAATCTAAGATAGGACAGTTGTGACTGCAACAACCACATTGTAAACATCTTTGCAACAATTTTGGAAAGTTACAAGATTATTAATGAATCAATTTATGGATGGTGCTTAATAATATTCATCATCAGGGGCTTCTTACACCCTTTTAACAATATTTCAACCAAATATTGACCCCCCTATTCTTGGTAATTACAGGTTAATTAAAATCTACTTAGTTACAAGCTCGTAAGCTTACAACTACCGTAATATTATACACCACCCCCAATAATTGTTTACTTCCAGGTACAACCTATCCCTGCAGCTGCCCAGGCCTTCATACTGGTCGTATTCGCTTCATTTATTCCCTCGTCATCGCACTATAGTGTGTATGGGCGAGACAAGCTGGTATAATAAAACCCACATAAATGCACTTCCCTATATATGTGTATAGCAGGCTGTGCGCCAAAACAAATCCATTAGATATTATTTTTGGAAATGGACTCCTAGGAATCAATGTACATTATATAGATAATGTATAATTTGCTAAGATCCTTATACTGATAAGATTGTTTATACAGTGGTTGATATATAATTTATTTAAAGCGCTTATACCATCTTATACCAAACTTCAAAACGGAGTAAGCCTAATTATAATTCGACCACAATCTTTTTTAATAACAAAAAGTGAGGAAATAAATACAACTTTTTTCTTCGAACCTCTGACAACTAGTTCGTTACATGGCGGTCACTGCAACTGTTTAATTAATAGACTAATTGATTAATCATTTCTCTACCATCATACTTGTAATAACGATAATAATATATCTAATATATCTAATATATCTAATATATCTAATATATCTAATATATCTAATATATCTAATATATCATATACATTGTGTATGTACATTGCAATACATTATTATACATTGTGTATCTGTGTCTGACATAATATCGATTGAACGAACTTCAAATTGCATCCTGTCCTTCCAAGCCTTTACTAAACCCAATTTCTTTTTTTCCTGGGCCTTTGACAGACTCGAGCCTTCCCCTGAACCCCGGCGTATTCTATTTTCGTGCCGTATCATTTCACGCCCCATGATCATAGGGTAGCATAAGATCTATCCGGCTTATTGCTCAGCGAATCACTTTTGCGCCACATCGGCTTGGCACTGGCTGTACTGTATATAACGTGTTTACACCTATTTCTACCGCAACTCGATGTATGGTACTTCCACACGAATGAGTAATATTAGTTGATATAACGAATACAGGTTCGACCTGTCTTTTATCTGAATAGAAATCATCAAAATGACTGACAAAATGTTTTCATACACGAGTACAAATCCAATCAATATTAATTGGTGGAACAAATACCTGAATATTACAAGATCCATATATATGTGTAGATTATTCATGGAAAGACAGGAGCTTTCTATTCAATTTGTTAACTAACCCATCATACGTAACTAGATTAAGAATGACGAGAAATTGGAGAAATCCAGGAGATGTACCCGAGAAATGGAATAATAAAACCGTTTTCTAATCAAATCAAACCGAAGCTTATCGTACATCTCGATGATTAATTTTATTTTTTTCCAACATTTCAAATCATCGTTCTCAGAATCAAAACCTAGCATTTCTGCAATGAAATATTGTACAATTGACAAATTTGCAAATGTCACAAACGCCGAAAATATCTCCCCTTTTCAAAGGCAGTATATCTATCGGTGTGGGCAAGGTAATCTGCCTATATGTGCTATTTATACCCGTCCCGTCCAGATTCAGTGGGCGGGATAGAGATGATAAAAGCACCCTTCACCTCGATCTGCTGCCGTCTGCCTCTCCCTGTTATCTCAGACAGAGTTGCCACCAAAATTGGCGTTGGGGAAAAAGCGAACATAAGGTATTGTGATGGATGGCGGGGCTCTCTATTTTCTACCCTTTGCTCCCCATCTTTGGTATTTGTATAATATGAAGTACTGAGTCAGAGGTCGAACCCGGACTGGGATTATCGAGAGGATAAAGGGGATCGGCTAAGGGTGCACTAGGGAGGTTGGGAATTTGATTAGGATGAAGGTTTGTGTATGTCAAGGGACATAGAAGTGCACGCCACAGAGTCCCTCGGGTTATCTGCCACGCGCATATTTGGACATATTCTTATAAATGTCTCATATAAGGACTTATATGCCCGTCGTAGTATTCACACAGACCTGTGTATCTTATGGCAAATGGAGGTTGCTCTGTCGCTCATGTCGTTTTATACAAAAGGAGAAATGCATGAGGACAATAGATAAGGAATGTTGTAAGAAGAAGGAAACACCATTTAACTGTTTAAATACAGAACATTGCCTACATTTTTATATTCCCCCCCGCCCCCCATTTAGTTTAAAATCTGAAAGTATTAATTCTATGGCATGAAATCATAGCACAAACCATGTTCAGGGTGAAGGCAGTTTTCTAAAATATTAAATTAGGTTTTGCTGGAGTGTGACCTTGTTACAAGGACATATTTCTTTATTCATTTACCTTTTTTTTTATTGTGGATAGGAGTAAACTATGTGGATTATCAAAGGAAACCGTTGACCTTGTTCATCAATAAGAGATTAATCATGAAGAACATTCGTTGAGAATATAATATAATTCCAGTGCCATTATATCAAATAGTTCTAATACTTTGTACATACTTGCATTTACAATATGCTAGTATAATGAATGATTTTGTAACATGAAATATACGAAAAAGTATGTTAGAAGGTAAGATGGTTTTCTAAAAAGGTTTTCATAATTTGATCGGTTACAAGGATATTGCATTCATTCTAATATGGATAAATTGAATTTTGCCTAATACTCAAAAGAACTGTAGGTTCATCTTCGATATTTATATAGCCTCTTCATTTGTAAGAAAGTGGTTGGTTAGCCATTCAGAGATTTAGAAGAATGGATTTGTCTTTAATACACGTTGTATAGTAATGGCCATATTTTTTTTACTCAGCTTACAAAATTCCACTTCGCCAATCCGGCAAGAAACGTCACCAACAGATCTTCCTATTGGTGCCTCGGTGTGTCCGACTCATTCTGTCCCAGGGGGCCCATATCAACTAAGTACTATTGCTATCCTGTCTTACCGAGAAAAATAAATTCAAACGATAAGTGCGCATGCTTGGGGTAAGTCAAGACGATTCAATCTACTTAAGTCGGAGGATTTGGGACAGAGCACCAAGGATTAGAAAGAGTTGGGACAACTTGAATTTCAATTAGATGGAATTGGATGAATTCTGCAGAATCTTTTTCATGCGTATATATGCCATGGCATTAATTTCGATATATACCCGCAGCATAGAGACATCACTTGGTTTTATCAGTTATTTGCAGGAGATCAGTGAATGTGATCGAGTGTGGCAATGTGAATAAGCAATATCTTGACTGTTCTGATAAAGAAACATAAATAAATCTGACCCGATTTATGAATAGATCATAACTAGAATTCAATGGTTTGATTTAGAAGGCCATTTTAATGTAGGGCTATGCTTTAATTATGTATCTCAGGGCACAGGAATTCTTTTGGGACGGTCCCTACAAGATAGATTGCTCAGGGAAATCATTGGTTTCCTGACTTGCAGTAGGGGGCACTTCATGGTGTATCAGATGGGCCGATATAACTAAATTCTCCTTCAGGACAGTAAAATACTCGTTACAATGTTGTTCACCCACTTTCCAATGAATAAGTTATGGGCTCCAGTGTCATATCAATCTTTTCTATCCATGAGACACGCGGTATTGATTTCTGTGTTTAGAAAAAATACCCACATAGGGAACTAGCTCATTCGATTCCTGCCAACAATAGATGAACCCTGAAAATAAAAAAGATAGGGAGGTCGCTCTGAAAATGCTTACACTGCAGAACGTGGTGCTCTGTTTAGTAACTTTAACCCACGCCAAATATTCCTCTCTAAATTCACTACATGCACCTTGTGCCTTTCATTGAGTAGTAACAATTGGCAGGGTTTATTTAGAATTGGAATCTATTTCAAATTCCTTCGTTAAATTTCGAATATCCAAAAGAGAAAAGACATCTGAGATTCTATATGTAATGCGTCATTGAAAAATGAGTCGTAAGTTGAAAAAGATGGATTTTGAGATACCATCATATTTGGAAAGATGAGATCAGGTGGATTCCAAACAACGATGTTAACATTTAGTTGTTTAGATGAAATCTAAACAGCATTTCTATATCATTATATTTGATTTCTTTTATGTTTGAAAAAAACTTAGCAATACTTCTGGGCAGTCATTTACTAGTAGAGTAACATAATATACTCCATCTTGTGAAATCTTGTGAATAAGACTCTTGAGAAATATCAATTATTCGGCTCGTTTTCTGTAACATCACATATTGGGCGAGGAAATGGTGAAGCAGTAGTATAAAGGGCCTAGTCCACTAAGCCGATTGTCAAGCGATTTTCACGAAACTTGTGCAAAATCTCATGAGAAACGGCTTAGCGGACTGGGGCCTTCCACCGATTGCATGCCACCGACAATCAGTCGCTGTATATTGTGTGATAACTAATAAGGGCAACGGGTATACCTCACGTGTTAGGGGCCAGCTTTGTAGGGAATATGGCCAGACAATAATTGTTGCCTTTAGCAGAAACTGGGAGTAATTTCATATATGTATGGAGGCAATCATGTTGTCATGAACTCAAGGCCTAGTTTATTCGATGGCTTGTTTTTCATTAGTGCAGAGGAAAAAAGGCCATGCATCTATGCCAGGTATTATTATCTAAGTCATAAATGACTATAGTCAGGTAGATCGGTGCTAGAAATGTTCAAATTGGTATTAAAGTATGGAATTGTACTGGTTGTCTAATGGAACGTAGTTCAGCGAAACCAATGCCATAATTACACCACAAGAATGTGAACAACAGAAATCAATTTATATATAAAAATCAATTATAGCCAACCCCGACATGTGTGTTGTCTGCTGGAACATTGAACTCATTAATCTGTTTTTATTTCTACCAAAACCATTCATATACATAGATCCTAATAAAAGTAAGCCAGTTATGTTTGTTCAAAAGGAACTGGTATGATCAGACAATCTATAGGTGTACACGCTTTGGGAATAGGGATCATTGGTATAGTTCAATATTTACTTTCCTGCAGCAAACCTTGTGGCCAGGTATATAAGATCTTGATTTTGGAGAAAAAAAGTAAATCTCTATTCCAGCTATTAACCTTTTTGAGTGTTACTCTCTCCGATACTACTGCGAATCAACAATCTTTGGAAGTTAATGAGAAAAATGAGAAAAGAACCTAAGTTTAGGCTACTATATGAACAGTTACTCTTCTTCAGTTCCAGCGACAGAACTGTTTGGCTGAAATAAAGTATTCCTTCGCCCACGTCCTGGTCATTATCTGTAACATAGGTGCGATAATACCAGGGACACACATTTCTATGCCATTATGCCATATCACCATAGCGTCTCTAGTTACCGTCCTTTCAGTGGTCTAATGTAAATGTTGCAAATATGTGACATAATGTCCAACCACTTACATCAGGTCAAGAGGAAGGCCTCCGTCGAGGTGATCTAGTTGGTTGTATCATCTTTATTTAAATGTGACGTGTCAGCAAAAAAGATCTTGAGATTACCGTCTTGTTTGAAAAATTTGAAAAACATTTCACAAGTATACTTTCTACATTTTATGTTTGAATTTCTTTGGTACGACACGAATGGGCGTGACGTCATATGGGCGTGACGTCATGAGCGAGCGAAACGTCAACCAATGAGGATGCTTCTTACATTTAGGCTAAAAAAGGTAATATTTTCACGCGTGGATCCATCCAACAAAATACAATAGCATGTATCGACTCATTTGCAGCGTGTATAACCCCCGATCGTGGTATAAAGTAGCTATAAATATACCCCATAGGATGTCCTTAGAAAGGCAGGGCTATATGAGTACATTGTCTTGAAATGTGGTACATATACTCGTACGAATTAAAACGCTAGATACCTGAATAATGGCAACATAACAAAAACTATATAATTATATACTGAATAAAGTATTTTGAAAAATATCAATTTTGCGACTTGTGACTCATTTCTCCGTAACACGTCACACATTGTATAATTACCTCGGTGATGACAATCCTTCCAAAGTTATTGAAGTTAGGTAAGTGATCTTTACCTGTGATTATATCATAATTCTGTCGTTATTGACAGCAATATTAAAGATCTGGGACTACAATTTAAAAGAACCAGAGAAAGTGAATAGGTTCATAAACAAAAAACCCGTTACTGACAGGTAAATCCAATATCATGGGAATGGCAGGAGGTCCGAGCTGTGCTATATGATGTCACAGAGCCATGCATACTATTTATATAAAGTTTATAATTATTAGTTATCACCTCTTAACTAGGGCTATAAAATCGCTAATTATCAGTACTGTGCAATTCTACTTATACAAGCTATTGTCCAGGATATGAGGTAACGAGGATACTCCCCTCATCTCCTAGAAGACCGTAACAACTTTATAATTATAATATGGACATTGGATTAGGAGTTACGCAGTAACACCTCTTTTATGACGCATTTATCTTCATTTATAAAAAAAAATATTCGTGCCCACCTTAAAGTGGCTAAGATAGTTAAAATGAGTTGTCATGGAATCATGTGAAACTTTGTCAGTGTAATCATATATGATAGGTATAGCAATATCTGAAGTATTGAATATCAGCATTGCGTTTTCATTCAATGATTAGTGAATATGTGTAATGAATGGGTCAGAACCTAAACCCATGTCAAATCCATGAAGAAATGGCTTTGGAGACCAGGAGGTACTGCCAGATTTAGCCCTGGTGGCAGGAATGAAACTAATGTCCTTTGTACTGACCAGTGCCGACCTGGGTGTTACATAATTCCAGATGCTAACTCAACTGACAGTTTGAATCTCTGCATGGAGTGCAACAATTTTGCTCACTATTTTACCAAATATCGATATAA
This sequence comes from Sthenelais limicola, assembly GCA_942159475.1. NCBI lineage: Eukaryota > Metazoa > Annelida > Polychaeta > Phyllodocida > Sigalionidae > Sthenelais > Sthenelais limicola. Next base: position 37,377,132 of record OW804098.1, read on the forward strand.
TATGAATTTCATAGTTTTGGCTAGAAAATGAAGTCGAAATTCCGTTACTCGATAATCTAGCCAGCAACAGTGAGAAGTGTCACTTTAAGGGCAAGGGGACGCATGTTTTGTCTATGTCTGTAGGATTGAGGCTGGCAAAACTATACTGGGTAAATTTCAACCTGTAACTTCTTGCTCCTGATAATAAACCATAGTTAGGTCTACCTCATATCAATAACTGCTTTATTATTATTCTGACCATTGATCAAGCTGAAATCATTCCTATGTAATTTGCAATCACTATGTTTGTTCTGAATGCGAGACCTGTGGTTTGTTTTGGCTTCCATTTTGGACCAAGGCCGGCCAGGTGAATTTGGCCTTGAATAGCTTTGGGAGAAGCCAGAGATTGGACCCCGCTCATTCCAGAAGCCAAGTTCCAAGATAAACATCCAGTCATCACTAGCCACTACTGCATGACTCGATTAATTGAAACAATCATCAGATGAATACAAATTAAAAGGTCATTATAATATATAAGATGTCTCCGGAGACTGATATAAAGATAATGTTTGGGTCAAACTTGTTTGTTTTGTTACAAGTGGTGTAACACAAAGGCAAACGAGGATTCAGAGTTTGATGTAGATTGATGTTTATTCCTGGTACAGATATATAATGATGTAACCTTGGTGCTATACAGGTATGGTACAACGAGGTAAAACAGTTTGCCTTTATGTGTCTGGTACGTCTGTCTCTGAAAGCCAAATATCTTAGGCCATCATCGTAAACAACATTGAAGGCTGGCCTTTTTCTGGGGAAAGCGATACCACTAAGCAGGCTTATACATTTACTGATTAAACTTTAATATGCACCAAGTATGCTTCACTGACTCCCATTGCAGACCAAAATGTCTAAGGCGAATGAGGAAGTGACATGAATATGAATACAACCCATTCCCCATACAATCTTGAGCACCTTTGCTTTACTCTAGGTTCTGGACCTAATATACATGTACCAAGTGAGCCCTAGCCTTCTTATTATACCTCTCGGGTGCTCTGAATTCATCGGCAGCAGGGATTTGTAGGCAGCCCCGTGCAACAAGAAAGAACCATTGGATCATGGAAAGCGATCATTTTTACTAGACAGTGCCGATCCCTTCATTCACTGAGAAACACCCTGGCTGAGCACTGTTAACACGTTTTTAGGATAATAATAAATCGATTGCCCTGCTCGGGGCAGTCACAGAGGTGATTGGAAATGATGTTTTATGTGCGTATTTGGGGGGGGGGGGGAGCGATGGTCATTAGATTTATGCAGGAACCCCTTTCTCAATAGGCATCCTCGCCTACCAAAGGAGCACTCCTTTACCAGGAAAGGCGAGCAATTTTGATAGGGTGTGCTTCGCTGTCGATGATAGATGTATCAGGTATGCGAAAGGTCAGGAAGAGATAAATGAGTACGTGTTAAACTTATTGACTTTCAGAATGATTAAATTAAAGTGATCCTATACAAAAACTGGTTTCTTTATGCACAGCGTGCAGGGTTTCCCTATAGGGATATGAAGTTACTGGTTGGTGATATCATTTAGAGTAGGAGTTACCAAGTGTATACAAAATTATAACATTCGGAAAGCATAGGTAGAAGCAGATCTCCTAACAGGGTCTAGGGGGGGGGGGAGGGGGCGTATCAGCCAAATATTACTATACTAGATGCCCCAGGGCTGTCTAAAACGAGTAGTACTTCTCAGCATGTAGTTTCTATTCAATTCCTCTATCCCTTCTATTCTTTTTCACCACCACCTTTATAATTCAGGCTGGGATGACTTTGCATCAGCCCAGTAAAGCCCAACTGCCGTAAGTGGGTCGAATCATGTGGAATTTTCCAAATGGAATATGGCATTGAAATAGGTTCAAAATCACTTCTTTGAAAAAATCATTTTTGGGAAAACAATACCCGGTTAACCTCACTTGAGATCTATGTAAGCCACCCTGAAAGTTAGAGCCTTGTACATGCCGCCAGTAAAAAGCCTTTTACAACTTTATGCAGAGAGTCGTAAATGCACAATTAATATAGTGTGGATGATTTATTCATATTTATCAAAATTGCTTTTGAAATTCAAGGACCCCACCCAGAATCGACGATTCAAATGCTGCCTATATTTCTCATAGTCGGGATGTTGTGGATACTGCTAAGTCATAGAACCATACACTGCATGAAAATAGACACACACTGACACAGTGCCATAACATTGTGAAATATACGCGTGGCCGATGAATTGCCTAACTTATGGCTGACTAAATTAATTTTTCTTCATTGTCATATCATATCAACAAGAGAAAATCAAATATCCATAGAAATAAGCACATATCAGACATACTAGCTTACTATCTGGCAAGTAACAGGGGGAAACCTAATACGATGAGCCATACAGAAGGTAGAAGAATCCCCGTGCTTCTACATCCTAAGTCAACCAAAATTGCGAATTCAATTATCTACCAATGTGTCAAATTCGATGGAATAACTTGTCCACTGAAGTGTATGAATTTGAGGAGAGGGGTGATTTCACTGATTTTCCTATGAAACTAATAAATTACTTTCTACAGCCAGACTAACGACAGGACTCCATGGTACTTATTATTGTCATGTAATCTTAGCTCACTTGTGTCCTGTGAATGACCTGCTCTTATGTTCTCTACATTGAGCTATTATTCTGCTTTGGATAATGAATAACACGCAATTATTGTTAAGTAACATATCAATACTGCCACAATTCAGCCTGAATTAAACCCTTAAATTTGTCTATTCAATCGGTATTAAATGTCAAATTCGGGTTGATTATTAATGTGAAATGGGAGTCAACTAAATAGATAATAGTTTAACAACCTATTTTCTATATACTTCCAATTACTGCTACCGCTTCGCTATCGTTATGCTATGCTATCGCTTTCTCGTTCACTATGAATGTCAATTTCTGATTTCCGTATTGTCATTTGTGGTAGGCCTACCAATTTTTTAACACTTAATGATATTATGAGTCAGCTGTATTCTTCGTAATTCTCAGCTCATAGCTTGAGCATATTTCTTCTTCTTGTTTGTTCTTACTATTAGTTTAACTTCATCTAAGCCAAGTGAGAAGTCCGGGCGCGTACTAGAAGAACTGTTTCACATGTTCACAGCCTTTCGTGCAAATAAAGAATACCATTATTTCAAATCAAACTATATATTAGCCTAACGTGCAGACAGGCCAACACTGAATATAAACGAATGTCCTGATTACAGCTCTAAATGCACTGGGATAAGATAGCACCCAATTCCTATATAGGTTGTCAGTAGGTTGTCGCCATTCCTTCCGGGGAAGAGATAGCCTAGAGATGTGATCAACTAAGCTTTACTCCGCAGGAGAATTCCACTTCCGGAGAATGCTTCGTGATGTCACACTTCCACTTCCTCTCGGCCTCAGGTAGAGTGGTGAAAATAGGCACCCTTTGTCCCGTCGCCATGACGTTGACAACATTGAGCCAATGCAGATAAGTGGGGGAAATCACTTGTTAGAGGTCTCACCCCGAGCCACTAGAGACATCTAGAGACAAATAGGGCACATTGACAACCCGAAAAAAAATCGATGATCCGAACCTTTTCACAGTTGAAATTCGGTCTTCAACGTGAATGAATCTTTAGCACCACGATTAGTTTGACAATACATGTATGTCTGTGTATAGCTCAAAAGAGATTTCATTCAATTTTAGTCGATCTGTAAGACTAGAGGTGAGCAATAAAATACTAAAGGTCGGTAACACCGTATTTCTGTTTGTCGACCCCGTCGGTTTAATCAATTTAAATTTAAGTAGCCTGTAGTAGATGCCTGTAATTATCTTTTGGTACCTGGAGGTGAGTTATAAATACATTAGGAATATTTGAAGAATAAAACACGCGGAAGCACTTAAGTCCAAGGATCTTAGGGCATTATATTAATTTTTGTGCTGTCTGGCAATCTTTCCTGGCTCATCGAATACATGTTTTCGTTTAGTCCCCAAGAGCTAATTTGAGATAAGGCAAAGATTTACTCTTGGCCCTTTCCTGATTGAATGGATACCGGATACATGACATAAACATTTGCATCAGGTCGGAGCAAGGACCATGATTCGACATAAATAATAGACATACGTTGCATTTCTTATTGTATCAATGTTAATCAAAATCTGGAGTTATGTTCCAAGTAATGCTGCAATTGACTAATTACATGCGTTCCTTTATTCCTTACAATAATGGCAGCTGGGTGTGAGCCTTTAGTCGATGTTCAAAGACACTGGGATAATGATTTGGGGTGTGACATTTGAGCACCATAATTTATCATTAAGCCATCGTGATCCGATTGCCATTCAAAGCGAGAGTTAAGCCTGGCAGCACCTTCTAATGACTTTTGGGGTATCAAATTACCGAACGCGATGCTCGAACAGCACCATCCCATGTTCGTTTTCAAATGCTGCAAAATTCCATAAGGGACTTGACAATGTTGATACATGGCATGAGAATATTTTTTTCTCAATTTTAAAGCTATAATTCCCAGTCCTATACAATCGAAATACACTATATAAGCTTTTCATCCCATTGATTCTAGGGAGAATGATTGCATCAAGAAGGCAAGTACTTAGATCGAGTGACGATCGACAGGTATAGACCAACATCTCTGTATCAAGTACAAACAGACGGAGGTAATTGAGCCTCATCACTTTACTAAACCACTAATCATCCTGGCCAATAATCACTTTATATGAACTGCTATAAGATAAAAAAGCCTATTGCCGATGATAGCACTAAACACTAAAACCCCAGGCCACATTTTCATATTCTCCTCAGTCACCACCCATACAAGCGGTATCTACCCCGTGGTGGAATGGCAGCTTCCATAATGGGCAGCAAATTCATTTATATTAGAATCGCTGATTTGCAATTCACACAGCAGACCATGCATGCAGTCGATCATTTCCTCCCTGAAGGTTTTTGCGGTGCAGACCCATCTCCTATATATTTACACGAGGGTCGTTAACCAAGGGAAGCGTTGACTTATCAAATGAGTGCTCGGTGTTATCTGGTGTCCCGTCACCATATAGTATAGAGTACTGTATTGACGAGGGTATTATTATTTTTATGTCATCATAGAATGGTCCGAGTTAAACACCGTCTTATAGAAGCCGATGGTATATATAATCTAGCACTAGAAGGGGTTTGTCTGAAGAAGGAATTAAGTAAACGTATTCATTGCGCGAATTAAATACCATACCAAAGAGCGAGTCCCATTCCAGTCCATTTCAAGGTTTGCACTGTTTTATGTGATTCATGTGATATGCATTGTTCTGGATAGAGGATGTTTCCCGAAGCCTGGTCCCACAGGGGAGTTGTAACATCCATAATTGATGTTGGGGTGGATAGAGTGGCGTGATTTATTACAAATGAAGAGCCGAATCATTCGCACTTTTTTTTTTTATTTCGATCGAGTCTGCAGTTTATGTACGATGGTGACCGATACAAGCAACACCTTGTGCAAAGCTCCGAGCGCAAGGAACTGTCAATGTGTCGATATGAAAATGATGAATGACTCAGTATACCCGTATGTAAGTAAGGGAAGAGGTCAAAGGTGCTTATGTATTCATATATTTGTGATATATCACATGTGACACGCAAATATAATTATGATGAATGCTCTGCACATTTCACTATTAAGATTTAGGACATATGGGTGAAGTCGGCAGAAAATGTACAGTTTATCTTCACAAAACATCTCAAATGATCCAAATTTAAGGCAGAAATGATGATCAAAATCCAGATCAACATTACCGAACAGATTTGATGAATCAATGCAATATCGAATATATTCAGATATAGCTGGTGATTATCGTTTTCTAGCCCAATTTATCAGAATTAACCAAATGTGTAGAGCCACCGATTGTACATTTTTAGACGACCTAACCCATACATAGCTTTTCTACAGATATACATATTACATGCATACATAATCACAACGTATCCTGTGTATATATGGCGTTTTACCCAAGGACTGATGTTGTTGGTGAACGTGGGGTAGCCTACATTGTCTGGGTGGTTTTGATTTTTGTTGACGATAATATAACAGCCAGCAGCTACGTCATCACGCTTTGCAGAAGGAACAATGGAAGCTCATCATATCCTCTGATTAATCACCTCTGTATATCAGAGGGGGATAATTGGCCTGAACAGGGCCAAAAGAGAAGCTTGGTGAAGAATGTCCTGCCACAACCCAACATGTCCATATACTACTTAGTCACACGCCGTACCTACTATACTACAGTACCGTAGCCTGCACTGTACGGTTGGCTGCTTGAAAATCCATTCGGCCCCTGTCCCTTTCAACCCATCTATCATGGTGTGTTGTTTGTTTCTGTTCCCAAGACTCAATGAATAGTTTTATTCTATCCAATCTGACAAATAATTATTTTGGAGTGCCTTTTGTGGCTTGGCATATAATATTTGCGCAGGAACTGTTTACCCAGGGACTGTTTCTATTGGTGTTGCGGGGTTATGCATAGACTAAGGAGAATTAAGCTATGCCCTGGGGGCCTGGTGTATAAGCTAAGGAAATGATTTTTGTAGGAATTCCTTCACCTCTAGGAAGGAAAATAATTCATTCCTACGTGAGATTTCCAGATGTTGGGAATAGCCTATATACCCAATAGTCGGTAGGAATGTGTATTTCCATCCCCATCAAAGGAAGGGAGAAATTCCCACACACAATTTTCCTTTCCTTAGCTTATGCAACAGGTACCAGTTGTATAACCAAGTGCGAGGCCGGACGTGACCTCACGAGGACTCGTGACACACTGGCATCGAACATGGGGGAACTTTGCAACACCTCCGAGAATATAAAACAGTTTCTGCTATATTTGGCTGAGATATGTAACAGAGATCTTCTCTGTCCTCTCTTTGTTTTGCATCAACAGCATAATATATGGGTTATTCAAAGCAAGGAAAGGCCTGAAAATACGAACCCGTATAGTGTCTTTGTATGACTTTTCAATACAAAAATAATTTTGTACCACAATTTGCGTGATATCCGGTACGGTATATAGTTTGAAATATTCATTACGTAATGGCGATGCTCGCAATCCAATCGCAAACGCAAGCTCGAAGAATGGGAATTCACCATGCAATGTACCCAATGCACTGATAATCGTTTGTAAGGTAATTATATCGATATCGACACATGTGCATGAATAAATAATGCTTGCGATAATTCCTCCTCCACGATCATAATCATAATTGTAACGTTTTATTTGTGCGCCTTCCCTGCTTTCTCTCCAACAGTCATCATAATCCCTATTATTATCAACTTTTAATGTTTTCTATTTAATTGCTTGACAATCATACATGTTTAACTTGTGACAGGAACGCATCCCTGGGACGAGGATTCTGATGGACAGGTTAGGTGACGATTACATCGAGGGAGTGGAAATAATAAGCGATACATTGTACAACTTATTATTTTAACACTAATAACATTGACATTCAGTTCCCGTCATGAATGGCTAATTGGTGATTGATTAGCAATCTGATTCCAAACATAACCACAGCTGAATCCCTCACACTATTTTGTCAATTGGCCTAAGACCTGACCCTGTATTAGGACACATTGTAGAATTTTAAGTTAAAAAGATATTTTGGGGACATCGACAATCACACAGGCCCGAGGCGATAACCTGTTACGCCATCTCTTGATAGCCCTACCGCCACAAGATACCAGTCGCTATCTGAGTTGTTATCTTTGTTATCCAGGGGAGTGGGGTACGTGGGGGTGGGGGGATAGGGGGTAGAGGAGATGGACACGATTGAGGGGAAGGGTTGGGGGTGGGGGAAGGGAAGTGATCAGCTTAGATCGACTGATAAGTGTAACTCGGGCATTGGACATGAATAATTAATTATGTTTTCTGTCGCATTGTCACGAGTTTATCTGTTTTGTATCTCGATCCCTGATTGGATTCTATCTGTATAATCACTGACCAGGGGTCAGCTTGCGTAACCCAATCAGGGACACTGCTCTTTCTCTCCCAGCTAGAGAAAACACCATCATAGACCCTATTTCTTTCAATATGACATGTATGTCTCAGTGGAGAATCTCAGTCCGTTCACTGGTATATGTATAGGAGTCACATCTTTGTTATTTCGGTGCGCACAAAAATGAAATATGAATAACTTCTTTTGCTAATTCTATGCATTAACTGGCATGACAACGGCTAGAAACTAATGAACAATTTTACATGCATATCTGGAAATGCATTTTTAATATATAGTTTAACAAGTAATAAAAAAACATTTTCGAGCTATATCATGCACTTCCCATCCCCCGGCCCTTCTCTCAATCATTTTTTCCTTTTGTTTACTTCCATGTCAAGCATCGCCAATATCGTGCAAGAACATTCTGAAATGAAATGGCAAACGTCTGCAGATGTAAAGCTTATTTCGCTGGCTGGAGAAGACAACTTTCCCACTTTCTCTAAGCCAACACGTAGGATAAAACATGTATCCAGCATACAGTAAGATCCAATGCGTACAATATTGTTTTTGTTATACAATTCTGAATTATATTACGTTGCTCATGCAATTCCATTCCATTGCGTAACAGTGAACGAAATCTAATGAAAGTGAGGAAGAGATAGAGAGAGAGAGGCGGGCCGAGGGCACAACCTAGCATCTCGTACCTATTAACTAGGTGCGTATAAATAACATGTACTTTATTTTTCATCAATTACATTATTAGATAATTTCCGTTCGCAGGATTGGCATGCAAGGAGCGTGATATTTTGTGATGATATAAGCCTGTTTTCTCAATCCCCAAACACAGTCTCTTAGGCACCAAACGACTCTCACAAATGAAATCACACACTCACCGAGGGAAAAGCCTTGCTCGTTTAGCTTTGTTTGCGCTGGAAAAAATATGGCAATAGTGATGAGAACCGGAGGAGAAAACACCGTCCAGTCACACGCGGGTTTAAACCGATCAATTGATGGCATGTTGTATCACCCTCTTTGCCCTCACAATGACGAGTTCAGTAGCAATAGCAATAGCAAATTTACGTATCGGGGATAGGTCGGTTAAAGATGTACAATCGGTGGCTCTACACATTTGGTCAATTCTTCTAAATCAGGCTAGAAAATGATAAACACGACCTATATCTGATCAGTTGATCTGTATTTTGATCCTCAATTCTCTCTTAAATTCGGATCATTTGGAGAAGATTTGTGAAGATGAATTGTACATTGTACTTCACCCAGAGAAGAGTTTAGTGTTGGCGATTATGAATATAGATTCTGTTAGCGACGAAAATAATTATAATTATAGTACCAGCATGTAGTGTTAATAATACTCTTTAATGTTTCTAAGGAATTTTTTTCGAGTTATGGGGAGCTGAAACCAAGACATGGATCGAGAAGATTGTTACTGTGGCTAGATTATAATAGGGGATTTGCATAGCCGGTATTTTGAATCTAGTTTCACATATGGAATTATAGGACTAATATAACATCTATAGAAGACATGCCATGATCTGCATGGAATATTTATCAATGCTTTAATGTCAATATCCATGTGTTATACATTTTTCCATAACACTAGTCCCCATTTTTCCCAGTATGGGTTTGGTTAACATAGACCATTTATGAAAAAATTGTGATATTGATGAAAATATTCTTGCAATTTTTGATACATTATTGCAAAATATTTCTATGTCAGCCTTCATCAGAATCCATCCCAGCATGCACATGTATACATGCGCAGTGGCACATGCAACTCTCCTATTACAACACATTTGATGAAGTTATAGTAGTTTTTTAGTTTGGGAGATTAGATTGGAAAATTACCCAGTACTGCTGCCAAAGTAGCATGCAGTTTCCAACCATTGTACTATTGATGGTGTCTGTCTCTCTCAGCCTGTCTTCCTTATTGCTAGCCAACTGGATAATCTTTGACCTTCTAAATAATGAACGTCACTAGAGACAAGTTTATTATCATCGACCAGGTTTAGCTTACAATTAATACAAGTCATTTTGCCTGAGGCTAACATTATGCCTGGTTACAGGACAATTTGGTGTGGAAATCAGGAGCTTCTGATGGCCTTTTGTGAGAACAATGATGGAATGGTTTAGGGCCAGATTATGCATTAGCTGCTGGGTACTGGAGAGGACAACTGAAGTTGGACTCTAGATTTCTCAGAAACTCTGAAGCTGTGTTACCAGAATAGATTCTCAGGTGAATAGCAATTACTGCCAGTTTATATAATGACTCCTATATAGAATATGTTATGCAGCTGCCTGATGTGAACCATTGAGACATGGACATAAGTTATACTGTAGCAACTCATCAATAGAGCTGCAGAGGGCCTGTTGCATAAATGCATAGCACTATTCCTCGTACTAGAACGTTCTATAATGATAAGTATTTTTTTTTGACAAGATTTTTATTCAGACGGTATGTACATTTTAACCAAAACAACGGGACCCAGCTGTGGTATTGTTATACCTCATTGTGTCATATATGTATACCTATACTAGCTTACTAAATTTTCATTTTTGAAATACATTACATGTCACCTCACTGACCAGGTGCAGGTAACCGATTGGCTAACCCATACCTGTCGAATTACAGGTAGGGCTAATGAAGCATTGTTCATTAGCCATAAATAAGGGACTGTTGCACCATTGTACTTCAGTTACCATGCCGTACATCATCCAGTAAGTGTACCGCTTGAAAGATGTATTGATTTTAGACCTATTTCAGCAGATCTGACCGCCTAATATTGTTTTTATATATACAAATGAAGCATTGTTGCGAAAACGGCCCTCGCAAACCAGCCGGGAATCCTGATTACTAAACTATTTCTAGCTGCTTGAAGCCGGCATGGCTTCGACCGTTCTCGTGCAGACGTTTTGCTTTGAGTTTGTCTGCTCAGGTCGTATGGGTTCAACCAACCCAACGACCAGCAGACACTAAGATTTTAGCAGAAGAATCTATATTTCGTTACCTTTTTAATGGAATAAATGATAATCCCGGATTTTCTACCTGCTAAAGGCTATGTCAGCTTTGTTTTTCTGATCGGAGGGCTTCCCCGACCTGCCGCTATATATGACGTCATTGGCTCCATGGTCACGTGACTGAATCGGATGATATGATTGGCTTAGAGTCGCAGTGCCTTATTTCCAGCTACTTGTTGCGATATGGTGGCCATTGCTGAGAGCTCTCGATTCGAATCTTCGGTTAGCGATAACTTTTTAATTATTCAGTAAGTAACACATGTTCCCATTTGAACTTTGCTGCCCTTGACTCACTCTAGCTTCTGGGATCAGTTAGAAAGTTCCAGAAAAAAATAAAGCATGAAAACGGGTCTTCGGAAGGCAGTGTCGGTATATATATGTTTCTCCTCTTGGGAGGTCAACCGGTCACATGACTTGAGAATCATAGCAAAGCTATTCGTACCGAATAGCGGTCGGTTGTGCTCATCTAGGTTACATCATATTATACCTGTACCAGGAATAAACAACTTTCTACAAACTCTATATACTTCGTCACCTTTTGTGTTAGTTAAATGTAGAACACCTTCATGGCATTATCCTTATTCCTCTGTTATATATCATGGGGTTTAATTTGGAATCACCTTCCATTATTTTATTCTGCATGGAATACTTATATGCTTCACAGGTCTCGAAATATAAAGTAATTGGTTAATGAAAATGAATACTAACTATTTTTGTGCAAGTTATTGGTTACAAATACATTTAATAGTTAGTTGTTTAAAAAACGCATAATCCTGCATTGAACTGTTTTCATGCGTTGCCATTTGGATCTTAATAAGGCCAACAAAATAGGTGTGTTTCTGATTTATAGTAGCTGAGCACTGCATGGGTATGATGGCATGGTAGATTTTTGTTTTGATTTTCTTTAAGGAAACCACCTTCCAGGAACTGAAAAAAGTCTATTTCGTAACAATAGTTGTTTTGAACAAGAGAAATTTAATTTACAGACGGTTTTATGGTTAGAAAGACCTTTTCCATGCTTTAATTAGTTTCTTTGTCATAAAAATAGCCAAGGTCAATTTTCTAAAGTTGGGTTAAGGGTTTTCTAGGTAGGGGAGGGGGAATAGGAAACATACCTATTTTTTGTGGCCTAAATATGTTGGTCGTGGTATAAAACCATGTTGTGCCGAGTTTCTCAATCGGTATGCATGGCCAGTTTATAAAACATAGCCATCTTGACATCCTCTCTCTCACCTGCATATCATGTTTTAGTTTTACCCCAGAGGGGACTACCATGCAAATTTGCGTAAGTTCGTGTATAGCTACACAGCCTATAGTCTATTATTTACTTAAAGGATCGCTTGTATTTATATCAAACAGATGTTTTGATTGACCCCCTCAGAAAGAATTGATTTAACATACATACGTATACCTATCTATTATCAAAATGCTTGTTAAATCAATATTTTACTCATTTCAAATGGATTGTGACGGTATATATATGCTGTTTTTTAGTTTAACAGCATACTTTAGTCAGAAATTAACAGTACATCATTTTCAAGGTGTCATTATCGGTGGGTCCTGCTATCGCTGATATAAAGTTACATCCAGATAAATATTGATATTTATTATGTGTTATTGGTGATCACGCCACAGTTATCGTTACCATTTTTCATTTTACATTAACTATACTAATATGGTATATCAACAGTTGGGCAGCAATTAAATACTTTAAAATGTAAAAGTGATACCTGTCACGCATATCAAACTAACATAATTTATAGCACAGCAGTACGTTATTATATATGATTATGATACCATTATATTTTGCTATTTGTGTGATTTTATTTTTATGCAGTTTTATATTTACCATATTTTCATATTTTTCTTCTTTTTGAGGCCTGGCGTTTGAGTACATGATATACTCTACCGACAGAACTATCATCGTATTTCCTCGCCTAATATTCCATCTTAAACACAGTTAGGCGTCATATAAAAGATAGTTCTTTGAATCTCTTTCGCTCACTTCTCTCTCTTTATCTCCTTCAAACGGCCTCATTCACAAAGAGCACGAACAATGAGGCAGAATGCCAGGAATTTCACTTTCCCATTACATAGCTGACAGATGTTACGAGATCAAGGCTGTGGAATAAATAAATGCTTAAAATAATTCCCATATCAATCGTAACGAGCTTTTCAAAGGAATATCAAACTTTAATGTCTAGCTGAAATAAAAATCTTAAAACTGAAACAAAGGAATTGGATCGTTTAATTTAACGCAGGCAAATATGATCCATAATGGCTGAGGTGTTTTATCCTGCTTTAAATGAACCCACATAAAATATTGAGGTTTATAGTCAATCTATGAGTCATTATAATGGAAACTGGCATGGCCATTTAACAACACAAAGCATCGCTAGCGCTCACACCAATGAATGATAGCACCCATCCATGATATTGAATTCCAAACCCGTGTAAACCCCTTCAAAATCGAATAAATAAGCAGTCCATCATATTCCACAGAGTCGTGTATATGTGATCCTCATCCATTTATTGTTATCTATGATAGGACAGCGGCGGGAAGCCTTTGTTTCCTATAATCCTCCGATAATCCATCTCCATGGGGTATAAGCACTTTATAGGAGTGATTATCTTATCTTATAGGATTTCTCAAGATGTTTGAGACAAACAATCACAGTGGTCTCGAGATCAGGAGAGTGGATTACACAAGAGACTAAACAGGTACGCCGCATGGTGTCGCGCAACTTCTGAACACTGCCTACCAGATATGGTGTAAATGGGTTAGACAAGAGCTACCCTGCCAGGCAGAGGTACATCTGGAGGAAATATCTTTACATATACTCCCTACATAACACCATTAGTCCAACCATTATTGCAAGAGTGTGGGTGGTGATGCTGCAAGATGCTATCTTAGCTGATCCAACTCTGTTCGCGATTACGATCTCGCTACAATCATGTTTATCACAAATTTGACTATTGGTAATCACATAACAGACCGATTCATAATTGCACATTAGCCATACGATACATATAGTCGGTTCAGATTGCAGTATGTTTGCGAGAACGTATGGTAAGGGAATTAATGCATTGTTTTGACCAACGAATGGCATGATGAACAACAGCTCTCTAGACAATGCAATTGCCATCTCCAAATTAACAAGAACAAGTCGGTTCTTCTCATACTCACCAAAGAATTCTTGGAATCAGTCATGAGAATTGTGGACAGACATGTTGTATACTGTGTTTTTATGTTCTCTGCGTCTCGTTACTGAAATGTACAGATTTTGGTAATAAACTTCATTATCTGACCATAATATCACATTATTTATTGTAGGCAGTTGGTCCGGTATTAAAGCTGCACTCGCAGCCAACGTCGGTCAAAAACAGAATGTTTTCTACCTTTTCTTCCATTCTTTTCCAACCCACCCAAAAGTTATTTGAGCAAGATTTTGGACGATTTTGTCCAGTTGGTTTTGCTAAAGGGCTTCTAAAATGTCCTCATTTGTATCTGGAGGACCCACCCGAATCCTTTCCTGCGATGATTTCACTTTTTATCGCTCACTGGCAGCAGTTTTCCCTCGGCGTTTAGACTTTATACTCTATAGACCTATAAACATTATATACTACCAGCAGAATATTTATGTCATAATATGAATGAATTTGATAAGATTTGTTTTGTAATAGCTGATTATGGAGCTTTAATTATTGTTATTTGACATTTTCCTAATGCCATGTGAAAGCTGTATGTAAGTTGTAAACAATGGCTGGATCATAAGAGCCATATAGGATGGTGGATAAAAACAATATCTGGCGTCACGTTGCACGTAAAGGACGAAGTGTTGTTTTATTGGGAAAGGTCGGGGTCCTGCATGGAGATGGAAGGTAAAAGTACCAGGATCAATTGCAGACATCAACAGACTAATATTGCCTAGCTCTATAGGGACTTTTCTTTTCGGGTGACAGTCTGGGGTCAAAGCCTCTCAGATCAGCTAAGAACGGTATGTCAGTGTTTGAACGCCTACTGCCTTGATTGATTTTCCAGCCCGGGGATAGGCATCCTAATGAGATTCTAATGGAATGTTTTGGTTTGGAGCGAGAGGATTTCCCTCAGTTTGGAGGGTCTCTCTCAACCCTGAGCCTAAACTGGAGAACTCAGACCTGTCACCAAACAGTGCAATCATGCATCAGTCTTTCTGCAGCTGAGCCAAGGTCACCCTTTTGGGACTTTCATTTTCCAGCAGGAGCCTGTTGTATTTAGCTCAGGAAAGGAATTTTTTTGTGGATATTCCTTCACCTGTAGGAAGGAAAGAATCCTTTCTACGTGCCGTTCCCAGCTTGTAGGAATACACACAATGCATTTTGTATTTCTATACCCTCCGAAGTAAAGTAAAATTGAGGCGGAATTCCGACACACAATCTCCTTTCCTTAGCTTATACAACAAACCCTGGAAAATAAATGTCCTGCAGTGGCGTGGATTGAAGAGGCGAAACAAAGAACTGCTTAAAATCAGCATTTAATCCTTGGCGATAACAACTCAATCATTGAGCATCTCCTAAACAACCAGTTAAGTGCAGCTTCTCAAAAACTAACCGATTCAAAATCATAATCGATATTCAATAAATTAATATTTTCTTCCTGTAATGGAATTGTTTACCAAATTACTAGGGTTACTTTTCAAGCTCGGAGGCAGCTCGTCACATCGGATGAATTGGACTTCATTTTCCCCGAGCTGAGGTGGCATTCATCTTATTAAAATGTAATCCTGGAAAACATGCAATTTCAATCGAAAAATCATCAAAGAAAAAAACATGACCAACTGAAAGATCTTGGAAAATTACATTTTATTAGGAATGGAATTGAGAAGACGCGTGGTTCCACCTTCTTATAGAGCTTTCTTCGTCACTGACGAGGACCGGGAGGGATCAACATTTCGGGAGAACAAGTATAAGAAAGTGGAGGATGAAAGGACATTTTCTATCCAATTTAAGTGGCTTGGGATTTCACTGCCCGGATCAACCCGGTGAAGCTCTCTTTTAATGCCCTAGTCTCTAATCACGATTGGCGAAAGAAGTAGCGTTTTATACCTTTCCCAATTAATTTCTGTGATACCGATACCATATATATATGCAATCAGCCTAAGTGTGTACAACGTTGAGCAAGCAAATAACGACAAGATGAAAGTGACGTATTCTTTGCCCCCATAAAATGATTAATGGATATATCACAAAGGGTATTGTATTTGTGATGTGTTAAAGGGAAAATGAGTCACAAATCGCAAAAAATGGATATATTTAGATATTAACATATTTGAAAAGATGAGATCACGCCGATTCTAATGATAGTAAACAGTAGGACATCCAATAAGTATTTCTATTTTCTAAGTTTGATATTTTTTATTTTTGAAAATAAGTTTGCAATATTTTTATGTGGGCAATTACTAGTAAAGTGGGTAAATATACTCTATAAGTTGACCTTAGAAATGTATGGATGTTTTTAATTAACTGTTTTGACTCATTTTCCTGGAACACATCACATTTAAGATTTTTATTTATTATACAATTACATCATTCTCAGTATACACGAGTAGGCCTAGGATGCATACCTTCACAGACAAAGGATACAGTGAGGCATTAATGATAACATTATTCCACACCCTTTCTACACAACGCTAACCTCATTCATTGGTAACACTAACAGGATGTAATTTTCTTACCATGAGCCCATTCATCAATTTTAACATGTGGTAAAGCTGTAAATTCTGAGAAAAGGGTTCAGCCCTTATTGTAAAGGATCACTTTTGCCATGCTTCAGGTTTCTCTTGTCCCGACACCTTGCATGACCTTCAGTGGTTGATGGTGGTCTTATTACATCATGCATGCGTGGTTAAAACGTGCAACAGACTCGTGTATCTTGATGTATAGGTAAAGACCTTGCCTACAAGGCGCAAAGCACGCACACCCAAGCACGACAACCAATTCTTACTCAGTCAGGACAAGGAAACAATTGATACCATTTATGCTTATTGGTTTCTTAGAAATAGACATCATGATATAACAATAACAACCTTCTATACAGCCGAATATATTAGAGCTATAAGGGTTATAAAGCAAATGGTTGATAAATTTATGTTCAATTTTCGTTTGTCAAACAATGGAAATTAAAAGTCTATTATTCTAATTATACATAAGGCATATACATGTCTATATTGAAACAAAAATGTCTTGAAATTGAAATTGAAAACCATTTTTGTAATCGGTATGATGTGTCAGTTAATTTAAACTGCCCTAGCTGCACTGGGACTAGTCTATATTAATATATTGTTGTCGCCATCAATTGTCTCGGAAGATCGGTTAAATAAATTAGTGGAGAACATGATTCTTATGGTTGTTAATTCGTTCGTCCAGCCTCGTCCAAGGTTCGTCTTGGTTCGTCTTGGTTCGTCTCGCTCGTCTCAGCTCGTCTCAATCGATATTTAAATGTGGGAAGCTATTACTTACTATGGGAGTTGGGACCTAGCAGAAGTTATATCCTCCTAGTGTGGGGATCGCACCACCTAGGACTTCTGTATTGTTAATTAAATGGAGTTGGATGGGGATCTGCCCAGCAGGGCCGGTTGGCGTCTGTCTCTGAAGAATGTAGACACAAAGCAAAAGGTTGAGTTGGCGATCTTGGCTCGTTTATTTACTCTGCAATCAATCTGGGGAGGTCTACCGCGTACCCTGCCTGGGCTCCAACTGCCCTTACCCTGAAATCCCACCCCTATTTATACTCCCTCCCCCCATGGACCCGTCGTTGCTCACAATGCAAGACCCTAGCGCCCCAGGCGGTGGACGAACGTACCCCAATACATCGCTCGTCCACCACCTCCCAACCCCAACTACAACAATATATACAATATATAGCCCTACCTGGGTAGGTGCAAGGTAGGACCCTATGCGGTCAAGTATAGACTACACTGCATGGGACTTGTTGTATAAGATAAAGAAAGGAGAATTGGGCGTTGGAATTCCTTCACCTTTCTCCTACCCTAGCTTGTGTGTATACAAGCTATTCCTACCAGCTGAGTATTTCAAATAGGAAGTTCCTTCCTACAGGTAAAGGAATTCCTAAAATAAATTCTAACCTTAGATTATACAACAAGCCCCATGACCACTGCCTCAAATAAACAACAATTTTAGACTCTTTTAGTGGCATGTATAGTAAGGTAAATGCAACCTTTATCCATCAGTCACCGGGATATATGATCCCACATCTTTCTTCTATTTCTGCAGTGCAAACAAACAACCAGGGCAGAGACAATGAGGGCCGAGGGAGAAAGTTGATTCCAAATAAGTAGTACGGCCCAGGGCATACAAACATCGGATCTAAGCGTTTACATATTACTATCATCTCTTCTATTATTCAGTCTCCTATTGAGGCAGCCATGAATGGGGGTCCTTTTTTCTGATAGTTCCCTTCCGCCCATATAGTGAGGGGTAAGACAAGACAACCAAAACAGATCGATGGGATATTGGCAACGTACTCTACTTACTGACTGAGTCAAGACACCACCCCCGTCCAATGTACAGGGGGAACAGGCCAGATATATCAGTCCCTTCCTCCCCCGATTATATTGATTCCGCCCACGATTTATATATATGGACGTTTTTAGCCCTCCCTATCGGCGAGAGCAGGCTCCCATGGACATCCCCTTCCACCGAAAACCTCTTAATTCATAGTTGCTATCCTAATTGTTCTAAAAGGATAATACGAAATGGCACCAACGTCCTTCCGAACTCATCAACATTCTAGTTAGTTGTCTCGCTTTTGGATAAGTGGATGCTAAATGGAGTTATGCTCGAGAATACATTGCCTTCACAAGGGTTATGCTAATGATGACAGGCGAATGGCAATTGCTTTTGTTTTTATGAAGCTTTTGAAAGGTATTCGCGTCAGATATCCTACAAGTAAGACACAATATGACATCTTTTGTTTATTTAGGAATGAAGTTGATCCACGAGGCCTTATATCAACCGCCAAACAACTGATACGTCAGATATAGTTGAGGAATGCCTCTGCTAACTGCATGACTGGCGTGTTCCTTCTGGGCAATTCTGACAGATAAAGCTCGCCATAAGTCATTCCTGTGATATGGAACATAGCGTTCCATGATAGATGAACCCCAAAATGAACTCAGGGAATACAAACAAGTGAGATTTTGTGTATACAGTATCGATATACATGTATAAGGGTAGGTGTGGGCGTGAGTGTGTGTGAGGGAGAGATTGTTTGTGTGCAAGACGACCAGAGTGCGAGAGAAGGAGGAAAGTTGTTATAACTTTTTATGTTACAAGTTAGTTTGTTATCACATTCCACAGAGTGAGATCTGCATATATGTAATATTGTTTGAACATATCAACACGTTCACACCCACATAAGGAACATTAAAAATCTGCACTTTTGATATACGTAAATACAAAATGTAAACGTTAAGTTGACAAGCTTGGGCTTTCTTTTGATGCACTCGGTGGTGCACAGCCATTCCATAGCTGTGGACCGTTTCCATAGCTGTGCACCATTTTCATAGCTATGGATCATTTCCATAGCTGTGCACCATTTTCATAGGTATGAACTATTTCCATAGCTGTGCACCATTTACATAGCTGTGCACCATTTACATAGCAGTGCACGACCTCGTGCATTGATCAGGAAAACTCTCGCAGAGTAACTTCTCATTACATTTTGTCTAAATATATAATTATGAGCTTTCCCAATGTTCTCTTTTCTCGTTGTATAAGATGAATGCAATGATACAGTTGTACTATTCTCTAGAGAGTACTTTCATGTCTAGAGAACGTACTTGTCTGGTCCTTATTAAGCTATAATTATATACACAGCTAGCGAAGAGGACGTGCTCACTCTAGCTCCTATGCACGGGGACCATATGACCTATGCAGAACCAATAGGGTCTCAGCCAGTCTGGTATTTATCACAAATGGAATCTTTAGTCATGGAATCCCTGGTATCCTAGAAATGTGTTCGCCTGTCAGCAGTCACCTTATACAAGGTGATATGTCTTCTGGAGTGTATGTATAATAGACATATTCTGCTGACAGACGCATCACAATTAAGTATATGAAGATGTCAAATAATATGTTACGTCTTTTTGCATTTAGATACGAAAGATATTTCTTTTGCATTGCTTGGAGGATTGGCGTATTAGAAACGAACACATATTCACACACAGCAGCAATGATGGTTCCAAGGTCTCCTGTACATGAACCCCTGGCCAAAATCACTTCTTGGAGGAAAACTGTGCAGAATGTCCATGGGAAAGCATTTGGGGCACCAGAATGATACTGAATATTGAAATTATTATAAAATGATACAACTATTTCCATCTTATACCCCAAAAATATACTTGTATAAATGGAATGTCGCCAAAGTCAAAAACAATATCTGGATGTTTGATTTGAGAAAATTAAGTCTCATGCTCGATGCTAAAACAGTTTTAATCTCCCTTCGTGTAATTTCCTAAACTTATGGACTATCCTCATGTCTCTAATGGCTTTGGCGATATTATTTCTGATAACAGAATAACTGCGACAGCGATGATGTACTAAGTGATGAATTCGAGAGACTGATTAAGAATTTTCAAAGATTGTGTAATTAGTTGGGAGATAATATCATTCTATATAACACAATAATGTGCATTAGTATTTCTATAGGCAACGCGAGAATACGCCCACAGGGTAGACAGGCGTCTTTCCTAATTGATTGTTAATACGTTGGCCTTCTAATCAATAGAACAAAATATTTCTCATGGGATTAATATTATCTTTCCTTTATAGGATATCCTTTGGTCGTAACGTCGCATCCAAAGATAAAAGATCACATGTGACTAATGAATTCTTTGAACTGCCTTCATTTCTAACATTTAAATCATTGAAAGATGTAAAATTATGCCACACACGTTTGTCCCCTTTGACAACAAAACATACTGGTTGATATTCTGTTGTCTGACGTCCTCCGATATCTTCTGACTGGAAAGGTACAACTCTCTACTTGCAAGACAGTCTATTCGTAGGTCCCGCTAGATTGGACCTGTTTCATTGACTAATCTTATCATGACTTATCATTGACTAATCTCATCCTGTGACAGGAGAACCCAGCACAGGACATTCATTACCTGCAAGTTGGCTGTAGGGAAAATGGGGTTTCGGTGTCCTTGCCAAATAGTCGCATCGTCCATCACCTAGATATCTGTTTTTGGTCGAATGCCGAAAGTAATCGTATTATAAGTAGTGTAAGAATCAAATCTCACCCAAGAAACCTTTCTAAATAACTATAGAATACACTAATTTGTATCTATAAGTTCACGTCCTTACACGTACTGTGTCATATTCTTCGAAGAAGGGTCAATGCCCTTATAAATCTATAGTTAACTTGGATGACCTTAACGTAAGACAAACTGCTCATTTGGGCACATTTCCTTGCCCTCTTTAGTTAAACTGTTCGTAATTAGCTGTGCATTGTGCCTTTAATGTGCCATGTCTTACCTATCTGGACGAATTCCAGCGCTGTTTAGCTCTGTTTATTAGTGACTTGGATCTTCCTAAATGACCTGAGGAGTCCGTGGGAAACATTCTAGATTACCCTTTTACAGAAGGTATCAATGAAAGTAGCCAACTACTAAATCACTTTCGGGGACAGGAACAAGACATGGGGGAACCTTGATTGGCTCCGGAAAAGCAGCCTCCCATATTCATGAAGCAGACCTATGCTCCACACAAGTATTTTAGTCAGGAGCAGAAAGTTCTGATCTAATTATCGTCGAAACAATACGTGTTACCACGCAAAGCTTTTGTATCTGGAAATACGATTAATGCTTTGGGATTGCTCCAACAATTTTTTATTGGATGCGCTTGATCAATAAAGGAAGATGATTTTATTTTATTGTCTGTCTTGTTGTTGACATGAGAAGTGCCGTGTCACCACTTTCCTTTTCCTCAGCAGTCTGACGGGAGAAATAGAAGTGGCATAAACACCAGTCACAGTCTCTAGAAGCCAACCGTAATAGGATCTATTAGAAGCTACCCATTGCAGGTTGGGCTCGATTCTGACATGCACGTTGAATTAAAGACCTCAAGATCTCGAGGTTCTAATTACAAGGAAATACTCTTGAACTCCGCACCTGTGTCTGGGCCGTAGTATTGATGTCAGAATCATCTTCTGAGTGTAACAGAGGTTAGAATGAGCATACTTACGGAATTGACATGCGTTGAAGAGGGAGCAGATTGCTGTGCCTGACGTATAGAGAGCATTCCTTTTGCCAAAAACATCCCGGGGCTTCTCCCCTGAAAGAGATAATAACTTCCAGGTAATTGCAGTTGTTGTTATTGATGTCTCGACCGATATTATTTTACCAGGACAGTTATATACTGCCTTATTGTTGCTATATTGTAACATGGCACCTATATACCATTTTGAGTTACCTTTAAGAGATACAATCGGACAATATAGAGCCAGAAGTAAACCAAACATGATAATTTACCAAGATACCAAAACGAGGAATGTAATAAAACAGACACATCATACATAATTCTAAATGAGGCCTACACTATGTCAGAGTGCGGTACAATTGATACCTGGACAAATATACTTCCGGGCTTTAGCGTTCTATCACCTATAACAGATATTTTCTTTTATCTATTTAGAATTTGTATACAGCCAATCTTCCGTAAAATGACAGTTGAACATAGACAGGCATGCATAGTGTACAAAGAATGTTATGATCAATGGATGTCATGCACATCATTAGGATAATGGGCTCAAGGGTAATAATTCATTACAGAATAACCATGGTCTTCCGCCCACTGATGTGTCTAATTATAATCTATTATCATGAAATATAATATTATTGTACGAACTATTGTCGTTTCCGGGGCGGGCCTTTAACAAAATATATATAATATTTTTTATCTATTTATAATTTCAAATCCCTTTTTACTTCATTTCTTACACCATATCTCTTTATTCTCAAATAATATATGTACTTCTAGTTCACATTTTCCCTTTTGAAATAAGATAAAAACAGGAGCTCAAATGGTTGACATTGATGAGCATATTTATTTACAGAATTCTGGTAGTAGGGTAAGGATTGTGTTCCAACGTTATTGAAATGTCCCAATGTTATTAACATGTTTCCCATATCTGTTCTGTAACAAAAACTTGTGTGCGAGACATTCCTACATTATTCTTTGCATAAGATAAAGGTCACTATTTGGAAACGCTGATGAACATCGGAACAGCCTAGTCTCAGACTAGACAAAATATTCGTCCCCTAGCCACCGAGGGCAGCAAAGCAGGCTAGGCTCAGACATGAGGGAGTCCCTTCAAACTGAGGTAAAGCCTCTCGCTCAAAACCACAAAATGCCATTAGAATCCAGTTAGGACGCCTACTCCAGGGTCAGGAAGGTCATTGGCGCAGTAGATGTCCAGTCCTTGACACCATTCCTATCTGATCTGAGAGACTGTAGGCCTAGACTGGGAACGCGCTTTCCGGATTTCCCCCCATTTGTAACATTCAATAAAAAGTATTATGTGGAATCGACCCATCGATGTGTATATTTGGGGCTGATGCAGCAACCAAGTATGATGCACCACACCTGCATTTCTATGGACCAATGAGCGGCCCACACCTGCATTTCTATGGACCAATGATGCGATCACCGGCGGGAATTTTCGAACATGACTAACTAAAACTGGTGTTGTTGAAAGGGAATACATCACAAACACAGAATTTATATATGAAGTACGGCCAAGTGACTACCCAGGTTTAATGTGACATTATTTTCCAAAGGAAATTAATGTGCGATTTCCATGGAAAGCGAACTTTTGTTCACATCTGGACGATAATACAGGTAGTTCACTTACCGCGCTTTGTTGTTTACATGATCCCCGCTGTCACTATACACAGTCACAATGGCGGCTGTTGATGCCGAAGGTAATCCACTGATAAATGAGGAGAATAGTAAAAAACGTCCACCCCCAACTTCTCCAAATCCTGACGACCAAGCGAATAAGACGAGAGTAGCACTTGGCACGACGATCAATCATTGTGAGTGTAATGTTTTTCTAAAAGAAATAGCCGTCCAGGGAAACGTCTGGGATAATGACTTACAGACATTGCTTGGTGCTGTCAACTATTCCGAAGAAAGTCATGCTGAAAAGCAAAAAGCCATCGAGAAGATATTAATTGAAAGTCAGAATGATAAGAATCCAATCGCCGCATTGATAACTAAGCTCAATCTCTAAACCAAAAAACATGATGACTTAGAGTCAGAATTGGCGAAATTTAAAGTCTCTACTGAAGAAAAGATTGACGCCGTATCTACAGAACTAGCCGCCACGAATCGACAAGTCCAGTATAACAAAACCTCGCTCATCTCTCAAAAGCAGGAGATAGACATTGTCAAGCAACAAACAAAGGAATTGTACTTAGTTATTGAGCATGTTCATGAGGATCCAAGTGTTTCTGCTTATGATCTGGCCAAAGCATTGATCTGCACTTTATTGGATACCAACGACGACATGGTCGACATTGCCTACCGCGAAACCAAAAGTGGCGGTGGACATGCTCCACGCCCCCTAGTCATACGTCTGTATAGTAAGAGAGCTAGGGATCACATTATCGACCTAAAAACACCATTTAAGGATAATCAACACTTTGCCTTACTAACCTGGCCAAACAGGCAGAAGATGTTCTGTCACGAACATTGTCCAGTCGACATAAAACAGCGCAGGTCTCTGATGAGATTTGTGGCCACGAACGCCATTGAAAAGGGGGCAGACTCCTCGTCGATGGCTCCAAGAGGTGACAAGGTACTTGTAAACGGGATTACCTATAATCATCAGCAGTTGCAGTGTCTCAAGGACAACTATAAACCTGAAAATGTGAAAATCATTAAAGTCAAGCACGGCCTCGCCTTCCAGTCAGAGTACGCCTACTTGAGTAACTTTTTTTGTTCTCGCTTCGAATATGGAAAATTTCAGTATGATTCAGTGGAGCAGGCATACGGCCACCAAAAGGCATTATCCCACGGTAAAGCAGAAGTAGCCTCTCAAATACTACATAACCTGGACCCAAGAGAGATTAAGGCCCTCTTGGACAGAGTCGAGCGATCAACAGAATGGAAATCCAGAGAGATAGACGTAATGACATTGCTTGTTGAAGCGAAATTCTTACAAAATAAGACTCTTACTGAAAAGTTGCTTAGGACAGGTGATAATAAGTTAATTGAAGCAACTAACAACACCTTTTGGGGGGCCGGGGCCCACTTGGGTGACCCCTCACTCCATAAGGGCGAATGGAAGGGCCTCAACCACCTTGGCACTATCCTCATGGCAACCAGAACGAAGCTGACTCATGCCATGGCTGAAGGAACACTGACAGAGCTCGCAGGCACGTCCAAGATGAACAGACGACAGCGTAGAGAGTCCACAAGGGCGGCCAAGGCTGTGAAGAAAACGACTGTGGCATCGAGTAGCAAGGCACAAACTGGTTCACCTGCAATAGAAGTAAAAAATCAGTTCAAACTACTAAATGACCAGGCTGAAATTGATCGCACTGAAGAAGATATAGAGATAGACGTTAACTCCAGTGTAGACTCGAACGATTCTAGCTCTTCATCCACACTACACTCTTTCAATACTACATGAAGGAAATATGAAAGAGACCCTAACGCCAGCCGAGTCGTGTTTGATGAAATTCTCAATAGATCCAGGCGAGGGTTCATGCCTAAGGTCTCCTCTACACCCGCACGACCAATGGATAAACCGGCTGAGCGGCTTAATAAGACTGACAATCGAGAAAAACAAGGTGAAAGTGTTTAGCGAATATCTCTACCCACCTTTTTGATGCATATTTGAGCCATTATCCGTGTATTTTACTTGTTGACGATGCTTTCTGTAATATTATATTGGAACAGCTGTTCTCCAAAACATAGGGCCCCTCCATACTGGTTCTGGTACACGTGTATCTACGTGACCTAGTTTGATATGTCGTAATGGTGCCCTTGGTAATGCTTCCTTCTCGATGAAAATTGTTGATTTAAGCAAGTACATGATGTTCCAATTTAAGACTTTAGACCGTTTGCCAAATTCTTAATCGTCCCGAGTATTATCTGTTAGTTATGTCCGTTTACGACACCGCATAGTACCGATTGGAGATAGGTGTCATGGGGGCCTAGGTAGCGAAGGAGCGGAGCAGGCTCAAATTGAAGTAGGTTTTCCACTATTTACTTTGTTATAATGCTGTTTTGTCCAACCGAATTTTCTGTGTATGTTGTGTTTCCTTTCTCGACCGATGTTGAGTTTTTTTAACCCGTCCATTATGTACTACATGCGCAAAACTATAGCCGAGCAGCGATTTCACCGGCCTACCCGGCATGTTGGTATTGTGAAAGCACTGTCACCTAATGGGAACTTGTCCCATAGGTAGGTGTATAAAGGGATAGCAATTTTGAATGTCTATCCGCGCTTTTATTTATATCTGTTTTTACTTTGTGAGACGTGTAATGACTTGATCACTCAAACATATCAATGGTTGACAAAAATGTTGATGTGAGTGTCTGCAAAGGTTTAAAATATGTACATGTAAATATTGGCAGTTTATTGTACAAGGTTAGTAACCTACAAATGGAGTTGTTGAATGGTATGTACGACATTGTAGGCATTACAGAGACTTGGGTAAATAGGAACACACCACCTATGCTTCTAAACCTCAATAATTATTCCTTTACCCGCCAAGACAGGTATGACAATCTAAGGGGCGGAGGCATAATGGTATATCATAGAAAAAACTATGTATGTGAGGAAATTCCTGATTTGTGTGCCAATTGTAAAGACTATGAGGTACTATCTATGAGGATAAAAGCAGGTGATAGGAAACCAATCTTGTTGATAACCATTTATCGTCAGCCTAGGGGAAGCGTGAATCATTTTCTTGATTATATGAGTAATTTGTTGGACCGGGCCATGAAACTTAAATTAGAGATCATAATGTCTGGCGATATAAATATTGATATGTTAAGGAAAAATGATGTTACGGTGAAAAGACTCACTAACTTAGGCAACCTGCATGGGCTAAAACAGGTGATATCTGTCCCGACGAGAGTAAATGGTCAATCCTCTACCTTGATCGATGTCATATTTACTAACGGCAGGTTTTTAAATAAACATGGTGTCCTTGATGTGCAGCTTAGCGATCACAATCCAGTTTACTGTATATTAAAAAAAGGTAAAATTCTGGAAGACCGAAATCAGCATAGTTATCGTAATACAACAAGGCTCACAACACCTATGTTGGTTGACGCACTTGGAAACAGAATTAATAGAGCTGTTGAAATGAACGACAATCTAAGTAGTGATGATATGTGGAGGCACTTGTATAATGATTATGTTGGAATCCTTGATGACCTAGCTCCTGTAAAAAAATCTAAGGGTAAGAAAATCAATAAACCAACCTGTACAGACGAGCTTCGATCCTTGATAAAAGGAAGAACAAGGCCTTTAGAAAAGCAAGAAGACATCGAAATAATAGAGAGTTCTGGGAAGTGGCAAGACAATTAAAAAAGGCCACTAAATCGCGTTCTTTAAAGGATAAAAAGGAACTTATTGCCGCACAATTAGATCAAAATTTAGGTAACCCTAAAAGGTTCTGGGCTATCTTACAAAGTGTGTATTCCAATAAGCCCCAAACTCCCAAATTAACATATATCAGTGATGATGTCGATAATAAGATAGTAGGTAATGATGCTGCTAATTTAGGCAACAATTTCTTTGGAGGTATAGGTGTTGATAACTGGGATGCACAATTTGTCTACGATGAACAGGTATGTGATAATACATTCGAATGGGTAGACCCCATAAACAGAAAAGACCTGCGTGACGCCATGTCAAATACAGATTTTTCAAAATCCTCCTGCGTTGAGGGAATACGCTCAAATATTATCAAAAAATTTATAGATGCCGATAATGCTAACATTATAAGGCTTTTCAATAAGATAAAGAATTCTGGAGTATTCCCACAGCAATGGAAAATGGTCTATGCACCCTAATACCCAAGACAAAACACAGTCGAAGAGTAAACGACCTACGACCGATTATTTGTACCTCGATTGTCAGTAAACTTTTCGAGAAAATTCTTGTCAGAAAGCTGAATGACTATCTTGAAGGGAATAATTTGTTATCGAATATACAGCATGGATTTAGGCAAAACCGCGGAACCGATACTGCCCTAAAGAATGTCATTGATGATATTTTATATTACAAAGACCATTCTGTAAATTGTGCGGTTATTTTTCTAGACGTGGCTAAAGCTTTTAATAGTGTAAATATCAGGTTACTATTGAAGAAATTGAAATGTCTCGGCCTCGATGAACTTACAATGAATTTACTAACATCTTATTGTGTGGGTTGAACCCAACAAACCATCTTTAACGGATTTGTATCTGATTCAATTACCATGAAAGCCGGCGTGGCCCAGGGCAGCATCATAGGACCCCTGATGTTTATCATCTATATGAACGATTTATGTAAGGTAAAATTTCATGGTAAACTGACCCTATATGCCGACGATTGTGCGATTTGTATGCCAATCTTAGGGAAAGATTCCATAACCTTACTACAACACGATCTTAATAAATTTAAAACTTGGGCCGACGCAAACTTTCTAAAGGTTAATGAAAAAAAGAGCAAGATTCTTTTCTTCCGTAGTACTGTAGATAATTATGCCAGGAACTTACCGACTGTGTATATGAACGGAAACCCCATTGACTACGTTCAAGAGTTTCAGTATTTAGGACTCTGGCTCTGTTCCAACCTAGCTATGACGAAACAAATAAATAATAATTGTAGTCTGGCCAGCTGCTATCTAGGCAGATTGTTTAAGGCCAAACATGTATTGTCGCAGGATAGGTGTCTGATGATCTACAAAACTTTTATTTTGCCGATAATTGAAAGATCGTGTGTATTCGTAGATATAGCAAACAAAACCGCCTACAGTCGCCTGCAAAAGACACAAAATAAGGCGTTAAGAATAATATATGGCGGTCTATACAAACGGAGGGGTGTTTTTGGTACTCATATCATAAGCAAACTGTTACCTATTTCGATGAGAAGAGAACTCAGGTTATTAAGTCTCCTGCCAAGAATTTGTCAATTTATTAATACAGTTCACGAGCATAATTTAAGAAATGGGAACAAGAGACACATCGAGGTATATCGGTGGAAAAAAGCTAGATTTAGCAGATGCATACTAGCACGTGGAGTAAATATATGGAACGCCTTGCCAGAAAGTTTTAGGACGGAAAGAGACCCCAGACAGCTTAAGGCTAGACTGAAAAGTCATTACCTAGCTGATTTTATTCGATCTGGACGAGTCGATCTATAATAATTATGAAAAGAAAATACAAAAAAATAGAAAAAACGAAGTGAAAATAATATGAATGGTTACGTTGATTTGCCATGCTAATTTTTTGTATAGGTTGCTACTTAATGTACAGACTTGCCTCATTGTCAGTACTAATACCTTGTGAATTGTATTGCTTTGAATCTTGATTGGAACTTAATGGACAACTATACGAAATATACATGATTATTAATGGTTAATATGTAAGAGCACGGCGTCGATAAAACTGTATTATGTACTTATGTTTTTAATTCAACTCCCAAAAACAATGCTTGCACATTGTCAGTGAGTTGGACTTGTTTTTATTCGTAATGTGAGTATCTGTAAAACCTTGTATCTAAAGATAACTGAGATAGATTGACGTATTATAGATTGTTGATGTTTAAATATATACAACTTATGTAATATCCGATAATAATAACATCTAGAACAATGTAAAACTTTTTGTATCATTTGAATCAGGCTGTCCTGAGAATATTCGTACTATATGTGTGAAAATGTTCAAACGTCCTGAATAAAATATTTTTAAATCAAAAAAATAAAAAATTTATGATGTTTCCATTCCACCTGGATGGTTGGACCATTCTTTTCCCAGCTCCAAAGCCGCTCAGAGGTGTTTTAGCCATTTGAAAATTTTTTAATCTTACTCATTATTTACATATACTTGAAATTGTTGCTATGTATATACATGTCTTCATATGACTCTTGACATGTATTTTCCCTTGTATATGTGACCAGCCAAGCAGAAAGGGGACTCCAGTGCCAAATTTTCGAATTTGGGTTTATTACAGATTCTGAATCTGCATGTCCTCCTGAGTCAATGGCGGTAAAAATATAGTTGAGAATTCCCAGAATTTGCCGAGATATGGGCTTTTTTGTAAAGTTATGTCAGTTTTCCGTAGATGATCTCAAACAAGTTTGGGGAGTGACTCATTTTCCTGTGACACATCACATGTACAAAAATAAATATTAAAAAGAAAAAAAATTTAAATGACAGGGATGTACAGAAGGGGAAATGAGCATTATAAAAGTGAAAGAATTTAGTTGATACTCCAAAAAATAGTGAAGTTACAGACTTTCAAAGTTACCTGCCTCTCAGAATTACTAACATAAACATTTGTGACAGTGACGTCATGAACATGTTGTGACTCCTAGCGGGAATACCAGGAACTATAACTCCTGCGGGAAGGTACCTTTCTGCTTGGCGGGTCACATATATTAATAATGTATATCAGGTAAAAATAAGCCCTTGCTTCGCTGGGTTCATGGCCAATCCTTGTTTTCGTTATGTATATCCATCTTAGTAATATTGTGGAGTCCTCCAACATATAACCTACACATCTATGCCTTTTTCATATGTTGCATGCTTTAATGAATTTGTGACGCTTATCGATTCCACCTGGAGGACCAATTCCTAAACTCGAACCTTTGAAGTAGATATTGATCTTATTCGGAACAGCCTAGTCTCAGACTAGACAAAATATTCGTCCCCTAGCCACCGAGGGCAGCAAAGCAGGCTAGGCTCAGACATGAGGGAGTCCCTTCAAACTGAGGTAAAGCCTCTTGCTCAAAACCACAAAATGCCATTAGAATCCGGTTAGGACGCCTACTCCAGGGTCAGGAAGGTCATTGGCGCAGTAGATGTCCAGTCACTGACACCATTCCTATCTGATCTGAGAGACTGTGGGCCTAGACTGGAAACGCGCTTTCCGGATATTCCCCCATTTGTAACATTCAATAAACTCTTGACATGTATTTTTCCTTGTATATATTAATAATGTATATCAGGTAAAAATAAGCCCTTGCTTCACTGGGTTCATGGCCAATCCTTGTTTTCGTTATGTATATCCATCTTAGTAATATTGTGGAGTCGTCCAACATATAACCTACATATCTATGCCTTTTTCATATGTAGCATGCTTTAATGAATTTGTGACGCTTATCGATTCCACCTGGAGGACCAATTCCAAAACTTGAACCTTTGAAGTAGATATTGATCTTATTCTTATTAGATGTTCTTTATTCTTTTTTAAGTAAAAGTGGTAACCTACAGACCCTCGAGCAATTGCAATGATCACAGGCTGGTCGCACGTACATTGGTTTGCTGCGATGGACAAAGACCCTATATATACCACAGATCTGACAGTGGCTGGAATGTAAGCTGTGGTCTGGTGCAAATGCCTGAAAAGAAATGTCAGAGGGAAAGCCCATTCATTAATGATATAAAAGGCCCCATATCGCTTGACAAGCCTTTGGAATGGGGACACCTAAAGGCCATTCCATTCATTATACGAAACCAGTGTATCTGACAACGTCCTTCTCCATCTCTAACACTTAAAGGCCAATACTTTTGTACTATTGTTTGAAAGTGAATCCAATGCTGTACAAGGAGAAAAAAGCTTCACATGCTATGCGTGACGGCTCCGGGATAGCAATCCTTACATCAGCGGGTCCTCCTATCTTGATCGATGATATCAAGACTAGAATTCATTATTACTTTCGCCCCATGATGAAAGAAGAGTCTGTTCTTAAGTTGGAGTCAATTTCTCCTTGTGATTCTCTCTGATGGTATAGAGGCGCCAAGGCTGAATCCGTCTTCCTCGACAATCTGAACCGCAAGAAACTGTTAATAAAGTCCTCCTCAGGTAGCCAATATTGGAAGGTTAAAGAAGCTGGACCAATACTTGATTTTGGTGTTGTTGACACAGGGATACGATTAGACCAAATTCCCACTGAGTCTCAAGCTTGATAGTCCTTTAATCTTGGCCAATAACGCCCGGTGATACCGAAATCGATACTAAAACGTGCGCACTTTTGGCAACTGATTCACCCTGAAGGGGTGTGATATTCATTTTATAAAATAGATGAAGCCATCTAGTGAGTAGCCCATGATTCTTAAGGCCCTTTGTGAGGGGATATAAAGGTACTCCGATGCTGAGGCCGCGGAAAAAAGCTGCTTTGGAACTTCCCCATGATTGCAAATGATTAGACCGCACTTTTGAAGAACTCTAGGGAACTTTCTTTGATGCTCACAATATGGGGGTCTATTTTTAAACAAAAGCAGGGCTCGTGATAATGAAGTCCCCAAGAGACCAGGCTGCCTTTGGCACTAAGCAGACTGGTCTGGCGAATCTCTTAAAATTGCTTTCAAAATTGTCATCTTTCATCAATGACACAAATGGCTTGTTGGCTTGAGCTTCTACCTATTGAAGAGTGCATTGTAATCATAACGTTTTAAAAGACATCGGGGGAACGTGCCCAAACAAGGATTCTTATCTTGCAAGTTTTATACAGGGACTCATATATTTAGGAGATGACCTAAAATGACTTATAAAGCGAAATATCTGATTCCATCCCAGTTTATAATTATTAGATTAGGATATTTTTTCTTGGCCTTTCGTATGTGACGTGTCTTAAGTCGCAAAAGTGGATTTTGAGATACCATCATATCTAACAAATTGAGATCAAACAGATTTCAATGATGTTAACCTTTACTTCTGTATTTTTTATTTTTTGAAAGAAATATTAGCAATACTTTTGGATGGAAAATTATTATAGTAGGATGACCATATTGAAATGTGCTACACGTATTTAAATGACTAACAGCAATAAACACCCTAAAAATGAAAATATTTCTACAAAGGAATCTTGGGTGAAACAACTTATCAGTTTGTGACTTGGACTCATTTTTCTACAACACATCACATATAATTTGATAATGGGGCGGTGGGGCTATATACTTCTATCTAAAATGATAAAACATACTATCATTTTGCAATCTTTCCACACCCTAATGCGGATAAGGAAGTGCAGGAGCGCTTTCAAAATGCATTAGCTTCCTCCCCACATAAAACCTCTACAGTGCCTATTTACATGATATCCATATCCTTCTTCCGCCAGTATATCCTAAATGCTCATAACTTTCCACTGAAAGCTTTTCATTATACCCCAAGTTATTGTGGGTAACGATCCTTAACATGCAGGCAACTGCCTCATTATCCAACTTAGTGAAAGAAGCTATAAAAAGAGCCAAATCATATTTTTGATTCATCAAGAAGAGCATGCGGCAAGAGAGGTTGCATGCTTCGTTGCAACTCCAACTAAGTTCAACATTTCGAGTTGGGGATGGTGGACTAGTCTTGAGAAGATCCACTGGGAAATTCTTGTCTATTTATTCCAAGTACTCATGTTGCACGAAGGGTGAGGAGTCGGGGCCCTCGTCCCTTCAATCAAAGGAGGTCTTGTCTGTGGAATTGACCACTGGCAAAGGGCTGTAGACAGGGGCACATAATGATCCATCCACAGAGTTGCCTTGGCCTTGGCCCCTTAAAAGTCAAGCATTCATAGGCAATAAACTTGATGTACACTCTGAACCTGCGCATTTTACAAGAGTTCCCACAACTCATGAATGCGCTGCGTTCGCTAGAATGAACGGTCCCTGTTGCCCGTACTAATGGCGTAGAATATAGGCTTTAACTCTTTTGTTTTGCGAGGTAGGCGGCGATTACATCTCTGTTGTTTACTACCGATTTAAAATGTTTTATGATTACTTTAAAATTCACTCATAAATTACCATTTAGCATGCAGACAGTTTCTGTTCTTTGAAACTGGACCTGGATTTGATCAACGAGAGTAACCCCTATAGACTGTCGTTGATTTGATTGACTTTGATTGTCTCTATACCGTACAGCCACTGAGATAATTTTCTTTCAATAATTCATCGATACCAAGACTTAACATTTGCTTATAGACGATTTGTTCATGACTGAGTCTGATAGCATTTTATCACTGAGAATCAGAGACTTAGCTATGGATAAATTGCCTGTCAGTCTCCCTAGTTGACACAGGCAATCAATTCCTTTGAGAGTGGCCTCTAGAAGTTTTTATATACAACCGTTATCAGTTCCTCTAACGCAGACCGTGCTTCGTCCATTTAGCAAGGAAACTGAATAATTGAAAGTCCATTCAAGACCACCGCAGACTAGTTCCTGATGAACCCCCTCTATTCCGCTCAATGACCGAGGATATTCGGAAGATATTCGCCGTCTTGGGACATGCGATTGGTGAGAGCAAAGAAAAATCATGCCACAGTATTTTTCCTTGGCATGAAATTGAACTGTTCTGAAGGTTGTTGTTCCACCATTCCTCCGCTATCATCAGCACAATATAATCTAAGAACAGCTCAATTGCCCCATCGGTATTCATAACACTGTCCTGGAATGTAGGGGCGTAATGAAACGGAGAAGTATTACAGTCTAGAAATACAAACAATGGAGCAATCGACGGTAGGCCTTGAATCGTCTAAAAGAGCTTTCTGAGGACGGAAATTAGAGTGTTGTTCTATGCAACAATAAAAGTGAATTAAAGTAATCAACTCAACTCAAAACAATTCCGTTTGTATGCATGGAGCAGCAATTGCTTGTTTGGATTGTGCACCCCGTCGAACAGATCTGAGATCAATATTAACTTCGTCAGGGAAATCGACTAAACGATGTAGACAAAGGAAAGGAACGTCAAAATAAGGAAAAGGTCTAACAAGGGAATGAAAGCACCAGGAAAAGGGCAGTAGAGAGAATCAACTGAAATCAAATTGTGGGACCGCATTTCTTGGCAAGGAATTGATATTAACGCCGCATTGAATATAGGCGTTGCCGGAGTTTCCCTAGCCCGGGGGTTCTAGCCATTAGCTGTGGGAAGACTCCAACATAAGCAACTAACTTCTTCCTGTTCAATCGGACGACCTAGAGAATTCGATTTGACATTTTTTACTGGACTCCGCAGGCTGATTACGACTATGTGGTTTGCCTGTGGGAAGATTGGTCTATAGCGCTCACTGCCTCAAACCCAAGGAAATGGAAGGAAAGTCAAAAGAGAACATCGCTGCCTATAGGATTGCTTGCCTCGGGGCCTTGCCTCAACGTTATAAACAGTGTTTAAATTTTCCCAGGGTCTTTCCAATTCAGGAATCCCATCAATTAAATCTATTTCACTTGGCCTCGATATATAGGGCACCCAATGAACCTGTCCTCATAGTTTTTCGGTACACCATAAAGAATACATATAGAGAGATAGAGTGGAGCAGATTCCGAGGTAATGTGGGGCATTGATTTCCTTGTTTCAATGTTGATGAGACAGCAGTTTTTTTGTCTCTTTTCAAGTTCATTCGACTGGAGTCAGTCAGAAGTGTTACAAGACTAGACTTATCTTATTTGACTGACTGTAAAAACACAAGGAGGAGCATGCAGAACCATACAAAATTGTTAGATATAGAGTCGAGTCGGTTGCCTGGTTTTAATTATTAATATCTATGCTTGATCATGTCTGAGGTTTGTCGTTGGTGATGGATCTTGTTTCCATTACACAGCAAGGGCACAAACAATGCCGCTCGCCTGTCTACAGAAGAATAGAATCCATTACAGCCAGGCTGGAGTCGGCCTGAGCCAGTAGTTACTTCCCACTCCTTTGCTTGGATCAGTGTTCTCTTATTAAATCACACGCTCTAACTGACTGAACAGGGCATCAAGGAACTGATCTGAACAGTTGCTTCGAGTGAGACTTTTAAAACTCATCAATTGTTTTGCTTTTTAAGAGATATACCGAGCCAGGTAATGTATATTCCAACCAACTGTAGCCTTCCAGAAGCGTCATCGCCAAACACCTTCCACGGTTCGGTACGATACTGATAGGGGACTTGTATGTCCGCCATATCATGAATATTGAATTTTGGGAGTTGCATGTCAGTGTAAAGTCTATAGAAAAGATGTCATGTTCAGCATGGAATATTTATCGGTGCTCCAAAGTCAAGATCCATGTGTTATAATGGTTTCATATACCACAATCCTCGATCCATATTTCCCATAACGCATTTGTCTCATTTATGCCAGCTATGGTATTGATCAAAACATTCTTGCAACTTTGGATGAAAATGTTGCTAAATATTTGTATGTCAGACCTGAACTGAATTTATCCCAGCATGCACTGTAACAGACTTGCGCAGTGGCACATGCAACTCCCCCTATTGAAGTACTTAGAAATCGCCATGTATATTATGATAGAATGAATGGCACAGATCACAATCTTCAAAACTGGTTCGTGCTAACAACAAGTACTCTTTGAAACAGTGTCTACTCATCTGTATTTCATTACATTAACTCTTTTCGATTTGAATATCGTAATAGTAATATGATGAAGACTGATATCAGTATCCTTGAGCTGCATGGTACGTTGATCCGTCTTATCGCATATAATTCTATACACAAGAAAAAAACTACCAATCGATCAGAGGAAATTAATAGACTTTTTATTATTGATGAAAGGCAAATAAGCACCGAAGTCACGCTAAAACATCTTCTGTTACTCCAAATATCGATCTAATATCTAATCCAAGATTTGGATCGTACACATAATATCAGGGTTCCAGGCTGTGAAGTTGTCCATCCTCATGGCTTGATTATTTCTGGTTCAATGGTAATTGATAAGTGCAAAGGATAAGTTTTAACCATATATGGTAAATATTAAGAAACTCGATGCCAGTGTACTGAATGAAATAAGGAAATTGAATCTCGCAGCCCTGTCAGCCACATAGTTTCAAGCACTCGTTGGGATTTCAAAGGACAAATATATAAATAGTGTTTATTGGACTGCTGTTGATGGGGAATAGAAATGAAGCAATTTGTATTCTTCTAATTTCCCTGGCCTTTAAAATATTCCCTGAGGAATTTGGAATTGAATATAGTATGTAGTGGAGGATCGAATACAGTTCTTCTGTATGGAGTATGGAAGCAATATCTCATGCGTGTAATACTTCGTCCTGCTGTGTTATTGGAATCTTCAACGCTATATAAATGATGTACTTCTAATTATATAATATCAAATACATTCCCAGTATTAAATAGTTATGAGAGCACTGGTATGTGTATGTTGATATAGTTATAAGATAACCATAACACACAGTCTGATATTAAAGCAAAATAAAATGACAGATTCGCGTTTTGAAGCGGCAGTTTCAGCTAAAATGACAAATTGAGCTAAAGTGTATTTCTAAATTCTTCTATATATTCATCAAGATGCATAATATATTTAGAATGGTGAGGTATACAGGAGATCCCAGACATTAATAAACAATGTAAACAACCACGGAGAAATTTGCAAGAGTGAGGGGATAATGAGTCCAACTGAGGCCTGCTTTATAAGCTATAGGACAGGAACATTGTGTGTGGGAATTCCTACCCTTCCCCCCTTACTTAGGTAGGTAGGAATGAAAATGCACTGTGTCTATAGGCTATTTCTACCGGCTGGGAATGGCACGTAGGGAATGAATATCTTCCTTCCTACAGGTGAAGGAATTCTCACAGAAATTTCTTTCCTTAGCGATGATCAACTGCATGAAGTTACTACCGAACTGCTGGGCATACTGCACGCGTAGCGGCGAACTCTAAGGGATTGGAACATGCGAAGAATACATTTCATTAAATTCATTTAAGAAAATCTGGACTTTTATGGAGTCAAGCACCAAAAAGAACGGGAATAAATCCTTTTGAATCTTATCATCAGGCAACCTCAGATGAGTAGGAAAAGATTTTTTTAATCATAATTATCTGAGAATTTGGTTTAATCAGGAACACAGTATTGTAGGCGATGTAGCAGGTCAACATAGTCAGGTGATCTCGCTCTTGAAGGGGGAACTGCACCAAGCTGTCATTGATATTACCAAATATTACTATTACCAATATTTGGCAGAATTTCGTATAATCCTGGTATTAAAGCTGTTGCACCTCTCAGCTATTATAACAAAACAAATCTTACCGAATTCCCTCATATAATGACTCATAGGACTGGATCTATTAATATTCTGCAACTGTTGTGTTTATACAAGAACTGAAAGTGGAATCGACCGAGAGAAAACTGTCGCCGATGGGCGATAATAAGTGAAGTAACCATAGGAAGGGATTCAGGCGGGTCCTCCAAATACAAATGAGGACGTTTAAAAGATCTGTAGCAAAAACAACTGGACAAAATCCTCCAAAATTTTGGTCAATTGACGTTTAGATGGGTTGGAAACGAATGGAACAATAAGTAAATTTTTTAAATTTTGACCGACATTAACAGGGATTACAGCTTTAAAAGAAATATCAGCATACCATAACATACATTATGTCCTAACAATCATCCTACAATGAAAATATTTCAAATGTCCTGAAAATGTTGAAGTGAACCAAAGGTTGGCGAGGCTGTTGCTAACTGTTGAGTCGACTCCCTCGATATTTACCTCCCTATGTCCGCCTACTTACCTCGTTGAAATTCATGTTATTAATGGCTGAAAGGTTTAACCACTCGCTTCATTTCCCCCGAGGTCATCCGATGATCATATGTAGGTTAATGGGAGTCAAAACCTTAAACATGGATAGCATCATGTGAGACCCAGATTATAAGATTTAGATCTATTATGTTAAAATGTGTTGAATCAAGGCCCTTTGTCATCATGATTAAATTGCTGTCAATATCAATAATTATGCTTGAAAATAATTTGCGAATATTAGGCAAAGTGTTCAGTTGAATCTTGAAACAACAATTGTTTCCCTACAACTTTGTTCATGTTTTAAATATCTATAAGTTTTCTATGAGTAGGGAAGATACATGGTTATCTAGAACGCGGATGTGAGCTGACAAACGAAGGCAACTTTTTTCACAAAGATTTTGTATTTTCGAAAAAAAATGTTTTTTTAAAGAACGCTGCAGGTCATAATTATTTTGTAATCACCTAGTTGCCATGGCAATTATAAATCCCTCTAGACCTCAAGGAAATCAACCCTTTTAAATGATTCAAATATTTTCTTCTTACAGAAATTGACGAAAACTTTTGAAATACAGTATATGATTGTACTGTATATGAAAAATTC
Organism: Sthenelais limicola; assembly: GCA_942159475.1. Classification (NCBI taxonomy): domain Eukaryota; kingdom Metazoa; phylum Annelida; class Polychaeta; order Phyllodocida; family Sigalionidae; genus Sthenelais; species Sthenelais limicola. The sequence continues at coordinate 37,416,517 of OW804098.1, forward strand.
ACTTAGTCAGTGATACTTGTTTAACTGCATGTTTACGCATATAGCGAAATAATGCTTTTTGAAGGATGATAAACTTTCAAGCCAGGTCATTCGGAAAGCCATGCATTGGTAATCACTTCAAATGAGAGAGGAAAGCTTTGTGAAGGGAAAAACATATGCCATTCCATGGTTGAAATAAGATATGTTTATGTTGGTCGAATGAGACGTTTAAAGAGTATATTCATCCCCACAAGATGCCTATACTGGCACCCCGATAGTTCAGCTCCATGAGAGAACCCCTTTTCTGTGTGTTTGCTCACGATCAGCCGGTTTCAATCAATAGCAATCTAGATTAATATAGGCAGTTGAATGGTTCTAGGACATTCCCCCACCAAAATTCTCATCATTTGAAAAACATAAATCGACGGGGAAAATGCAGGCGGGGAAAATGATGGATGGGAGGTCATTTGGCGGGGAGAATAACCCAAATTTCAGACAAAGATAAAGTTCAAAATACAGTTCAACCTAACCAAACAGATTGATAGAATCAATGCTATGCCAAATATACTCGGATTTACCTAGTATTGACCAAATTGCAGCCTAATTTAGCAGAATTTCCTGCAATATGTAGAGCTGCCAAGTGTACATTTTCTGAAAATCTTACCCTTAATTAAGGTGAGCCACGTGGGTCATCAATGAGAGCATGCAAGGTGTTAGTTCTGTCCACCGGTGGCCTATGGATTAGTGTGTCTAGACCAAGCCCGTTTCATGTGTTAATCTAAAGGCATAATATATGGAGATAATAATTAACATGTCTGTTCACATGTCAACGTGTAACGTTCGTCCAAAATAAGGATAATAGCTAACATGGGACGTTGATATATAATCAAATATGAATTATTAATAATATAACAATATACCATTGAATATTACAATCAATGGAGGCCATTTACGTATCAAGATAATGGGCTCACGGGAAATAATTCAATACATAATTACCATGGTCTTCCATCCACTGCTGTGTCTAGCTATACTTGGCTCTAGGAATCAAAGCTACTAAAGAAAAAAAAGCTACACAAGACTGTTCAGAAAGAGAATGCTTCTCAACTCAATGGTTGAACATATAATCGCTTTTCATTTGTGTTTCTAGGCTCAAAGTTGTGCGAGTCCCTTGAAACTGAGGGAAAGCGTCTCGCTCCACAAAATGCCACTATAATCCCATTAGGACTGCAAAATACAAATACAATCCCATTCGGATGCCTACTCTTGGGCTAGGAAAGCCATTAGCGCAGTAGCCATTCTTATCTGAGCTGAGGGTTTGGGCCTAGAGTGAAACTCTAGATCCGCCCCTGAGTGTCCATTCTGATTCATCGTTTCAGGAACTAAAATTTGTCACATCGGCTAAAAAATATGTTTACATGCATTCGCGCGTAGTATTTCTTCGCACATGAAGTAAGCAAAAACAGTCATTCATTCTTGTCTATGTACAGTTAGACAATGTTTCCGAGGAATTTACATTGAATTATATACTGTTCAATACATATACATATCCGTTTGACGTAGATACAGTCAGGCCCAGACGGCCACATTCCTCGATTCCACATCCAGCAATAAGCTTAACACAAGGCTAAGACTAAGGCTAAAAGTGTTAATGACCTCTAAAACTTAGGGGTCCAAAACTGCCTTCTGAACCTGACTGGATAAAAGTCTCTCTTCAAATGACAAAACGAGAGTGATTTTAAAGATACACACATTTCACGGCCTGTAAAGGTATTCTTCCAAGTTCATTAAGCAAGAGAATGGCCGTTGTTGGATTTCCATTAAAAGGCCGTCAGAAGTGGCTGTTCGACAACTCGAAATATGAAGCCCTATTACCCTCACAATGTGCCACCCACTACTAGACTACTGATGCATCGATTTAGGCTCGAGTGTCTGGAGATGTTCTCTCCCATGCACCCTGGAGATTTATTTAATTTTCTTGTCCTTTATGCCTGAAACAATGAACTGTGATAGGAATAGCATAATACAAACAGTCAACTAAGAGCGTCCCAAAGAATTAAATCTGATCTATCCAGACAGAACAATAATCATATATATGTTTATTTCCGAGTGTCCACGGCGGGGGAGAATGAAACAAAATCGTCTTCTAGTTCATCGAACACCATGGCATCATATAATATTGACATGGACGTATGTATATCTTCCATTTCAAAGATTTTTAATCGGGAGAAATGCGACTCCTTTCTATATATAGGAGTAGCTGCCATTGTAATTGTCAGGTATTTATGTTCTGTCCTATACGGTGGATATAGATATACTACGGGTAATATGTATATACTATGCAATGACCAATCAGATGGAAAGAGACGGCTTGGCCTTATAGATTTGTCTCATGGCGTCGCCCTGCCTCAATACTTCTAACTGCTAGTTCTGATCATAAATATATATATATATATATATATATATATATATATATATGCGAAGCTGTAAATAGTCGACATTAATAACACTGATATGGAAATCGGACAGGTTGATTGTCCATTGCGTCACACTAATCCAATTACCATTAATTATTCTATATGGCAAACTGGTGTTGGATATAAATCGTCGTACATAGCGTTACTTCACTATGACTCGATATGATGGCTAAATGGCTATCAACTTATGTCGTGTTTATATATGCTCGAACAATATTTTTAGAATAAATTTTATTCAGGTCACACTATATATAAAACTGCACTATTCTCAGCAGTGGAGATATAATTGGAGATATTATTAGAAAACGACATGATTGTTGACAAGTCGGTTGACAAGTCGGAATACTATCTTTTCAGAGGACATCAAATTACGTAAATTGAACAGGATATCAATTTCTTTTATGGCATTAATATGATCATAACCGCTATCATTTGCTTGCGGCAAATTCATCAAAGTTATTAAATTATTTTATTCTGGCTGCTTGTTTGGAGGTATTTGGTGGTGGTGGTGGTGTGTGTGTGTGGGGGGGGGGGATTCCTGCATACAATTCACAATGGCGCTGTTGCTCTCTATTCTCCCCGTCCCACATCCTCAATTACAATACTACATCATATATCATTTTCACATTGAAATGAGGAGCCCGGAAGTTTAAAATGAAGATCGCTTTTAGTAAAGTCACTTCTCTGAAGCACTATTTCCCCGTTGATTGAACAATCCTGAAGACAGACAGTAGCCCATAAAGCATTTCTTTTAATAAATGCAAAAGAAGTTATTTTAATTAGTGGTCGCTGGAACGTAGCAAGCATTTCTCCATGAAAGGACCTCAACTAACGACCCTTTCTTGTTGCACGCCAGTATAGTTATTCCACTCAACTCCCCCCTTTTCTGCCTCACGCGGAAAATGCCCTAGCTGGCATTATAGGGAATAGTAAAATCTAGGAGTAGATGTGGAAGAGGCAGTTGATTCCACAGCCATGTTCTATCGATATGAGATGATTGTCTATGGTCGGCTGACAAGCTAATGCAAGCCATTGGACAGGGGACTGCTAAAATACCATAAACTGCCAGCAGCCAGGGAAAAGAGCATGTGATAAAGAGCGGGTGTTGTTATTTTACTCGAGGGATGCTTCCAATATGAGGACATTTTTTTTAGCATTGTGCTTCTATCTCCCAAGAAAATTTCTCCTGTGGGTCTTTTGGGGAGAAAATAATACAGCCACGAACAGTTTGGTCCCAGTTGTCAACACTTCAGTTTTCTAATTGAATTCACATTTCCACACGTCAACTTGGTTATGGGCGAAGAAATTGTATTCCACCATGGATTGACGCGACCTAATCGCATGTAAATTTAAACAATAATTTTGGTAGTTTTGCCAGGGATAATGAGAGTTTTATCTGCAGTTTCGAGGACAGTGTGCACAGGACATTTCACCCAAATGCCTCCTATCGAATCCATTCTAGGGCTCTGAGTTTTCGCACCTCAGATGCATGCCGTTTTCTGCCAAGTTTCTGCCATTTGTTCCGAGTTAAGATGTGTTGTAATATTAATCTGACTCTCAACTAAAATTATTTAAGAGATATCTTCTGGAACTTTTGATATTCTCTTATGTTTTAGTAACTCCCTATTCTCGCTTCTACCTTCATTTTATTCTTTTGTCTTCTTTTCGGGGTTTCGTTCCTTCTTTGTTCAGGTTATATTATAACTTATAGCTTATATATACCTCCTAGACTTACTACATTCTCCTTATTCCGGAATATATAGTTATTTTCTACGATTTATTTTACACGTATTGCTCTGAGAACAATGTAGCTAGAGTGAGTTATGCACAGTGCGTATATCACTAGTGAGCTACCTGTGGTAGTCTTGACAACCAAGTGCAATGCGTTTTTTTTACTAAGTTCATCGCTGAAATTCAAATTCATGACCCACAAGTGTTCTCTATTTTTATCATTAAAATCATATATAATACATGTATTAAAAAACAGTTAATTGTTACCCTGTATATATATATAATTCATAAATGTATCTATTTCATGTATTTCTTTATCAAGTTTTCAATTGATTCATGTGGTTACTGTATTTCAGACATATCACCCACAATACTATCCATTTAATACACATACCTTTCATTGCCGCAGATACACATATGTTAACATTTGTGATTACAGCTAATCTTGTTTGTCTGGAGATGTTTAAATGCGTGGCGTGAGTGACGTATTCCGGAAGTACAGTGCCGCTGGCGGCAGGGTAAGGAACCGATCATCTGCAGACGAGGCTTGCTTTCCCGCCTGCGTCCGGCCGGCCTACCATGCATCTGCCCTGATCAGATCGGCCGATACTTACCACCCCATTCCTCCTCCTCCCACCTCTCTCCATAGTCCATACCTTGCTGGAAACAGTCCCCAGCGCACCACCACTGCCGCCGCCACCACCACAACCTCCACAACTCTACAACCACAACGCCACACACAACACCACCCTCTTACAGCTAACAAAACACTTGGGTGGTTTACATGATAAAATCTGCCCCAAAAATAACACAGGATTTTATATACATATAAGATCCCACTTTATTGGACGGAACTTAGGCTGAAACTAATTAAGCGGCTGTTTTAAGATTCACAGATATCAAGAAGCTATTGGTGCTATTGCATGGCCTTGTTGCTTGGCAAGGAGTATTACCACACACCATCACTCGGACTGGCCATTTGGAACGTCGAAATGCACTAGCACGGAACACTTTTCAAATGTACAGCATATGGACTGATGTTAACTACCAGCATTACGAACCCAGGAAAATGCCCCAACATAGATTTGACACTTAAAACACTGGCGCTGGAAATATACCACACTTGTATACGGGATTTTCCACAAGGTAAACTTTGCCATCATCTTCGAAGTATTTTATTGAACTACGCACTTATCTTATGTTGGAAATTTGTTCTTAGAGTTGGATTGATGTTTTATTTTAAAGCTTTCGTTACAGGATTTCGTTTTAGAATAGTTTAGTATCAGCTACAAGTTAAATCAGTTCACAAACATATATGTTATTTGCATGGAAACGCACACTGAACCTTTCTCTCCCCAGGGAAATATATATAAGCCCTTTGAAAAGGAGTCTGTTTAGACCAACTTCATCAAACGTATTCCTTGTACGTGAGGGAGAAAATCTCTAGAGACTGATAATTTACTTCAGGCAATTGTGATGTATTACACCATGACCTACACAGTTTGAATCAACTCTTTGAAATATGTTCTGCATGTTGTGAACTGTTGTGAGCCTTAACTATATATGTATGACATAATATATTCATCTTATGAGCTGTGCCCTTTGATACAAACAAGTCACCCTGTTCATACTTTAAGGTTTACATGCATGTATTCTGCTGTAGACTGTTCGGAGAAATGTTGTAATTCCAGTTAATTTCAACAGGTAAAGATTGATCTTGAAACCAATACGTCGGCGGTTGACCAAATCTTCTTGACGAAACCAATCCGATACAAGGGCTATTAATGCGATTGATGGTGTGAATGTATGTAGTAGAACACACAGTCTAATCAATTTATGCATTCGTGTATGATATTTAAGAAATGGAAACTATAATTATATATTGATTTCAGTTGGTGGACAATCTTACACAAAATCAATAGACACGCATATACTAGCTATAGGACTATGATCTTATATATACATGTATATATATCACACGGTATGGTGTCCAAGGGTTCGAAAATTCACTGTCAATTAAGTTGAGTTGCGCTCAACTATGGTCAGGGATGTATATTGATTCTCAGTCACCTAGCTTGTCCCCAACTTCACTTTATCGTCGACTCTTTTCAAGTCGATCGGGAAGCATGAGAAAACTTCCTAAACCGTAAACGTCCCCATTATAGTATCCATATAACAACCTTTACGTTCGCCAGTAAACAACAACATGATAGGTCAACGCCGACATAAACGTACTTGTGCAGCGGACCTTTTGTTACTGAATTGTGCGAGGAAGGACTCCTCGATGAGTTGTTGATTAAAATGCAGTTCAAAATGACAAATATTTCTTCATGTGTGATCTGTTTCAAGGGAATGCGTCACAAGTCACAAAAGTGATTTATTTACAAGATCGCTTTGTTTGGAAATGTTTTCATTTTTTGGGTGTCTAGTCCTTGAGGTTGTATGAATATGACTGTACCAAATTTCAAGACAGTTTATAAAATATTCATATCCTTGCCTTTCTAAAGTCATCCTATTTATTGAGTATATTTAGCTACTGTACTAGTAAATGTCCAACCAGAAATATTGCAAACTTTTATTTTCAAAAATATAAATATCAAACTTAAAATCCAGAAATACTTGTTAACTGTCCTAATGTTTGCTATCATTAAAATCGGCTTGATCTCATCTTTTCAAATATGATGATATCTCAAAATCCAATTTTTGCGATTTAATGTGACGCATTTTTCGGTAACACGTCACATATATGACAATATGAGTTGGAACTGCCAAGTATAGATATCATTTATAGTAATAAGCCCTCATGTATGTATGCATGTATACGTCATGTCCTCGTTTAGTATGACACAGAATTCCATTCCGGGTAAAACACCTGTCCCCCCTGAAATATCACTTGCGAGGTCAAACGAGCATTAGTGGAAATAATGGGGCTTTTCTGAGGCTGATGACAGATTCCTCTGGTGCCATAGTCCTTGATTTATTCTCATCATTTCCATTTCTACTAAAGAGGCAACACTTCTACCGACACCAGGGGCCTGTTGTATAAGCTATACCGGGAAGCTATAAGGGAAGGAGAATTGTGTGGGAATTTCCTCCACTTTTCCCCCTTTGGTGGGTAGGATTACAAGTTCATATCCACCAGTGTGTGTGTATATATAAAAGCTATTCCTACCAGCTGGTAATTTCACGTAGGAAGGAATCTTTTTACTTCCTACAGGTGAAGTAATTCCCACAAAACGTCCCTTTCCTTAGCTTATACAACAGGTCCTTGCTAGATCCAAAACAGGAAAGAATGGAAGACTTGTAATAGCGCTGCTCCGAAGATATTCTGAGATTGATCTATCTTTCCATCAGAAGAAAACGTAATATCACTAATCGAGAATGTTATTAAGTCGGGCCAAATGAACAATGAAATGGACTGACTATTCCATAGAGCTGTGTACCTGAATAATCCTTTCTCATCACCGACTTAAATTCGAGGATATGATGCTCTGTAGGGGTATATACAATGGTGATTTGATGAAAATATTTTCTCGAAAATATTCGTTAATTATTTCTGGTATGACATTCAATATTTGGCAAAGTCAAAGTGTGAGTAAACGGCATTTTTAATCTCGCACTTAGGGAGATGGTACAATATCATTCCAATCTTTTTAGGTATGTGTTGTAACACATTCCAATGAACGTGATACTGTATATAATACTACAACGTGAATAAATAGTATTCATAATCGAAAAAACGTGGTCTGGTAAAAATTTAAACTGAATCGCACAGTAACACCCAGTCCAGCATCGCCGAATACTATAAACTATGTTCATGGATATTTGCAGCGCATTTTTATGTGGAATTACGACCTAAGACATCCTGTTAGGTATGCTACCCTGATATGTTTTTAGATTCACCTCACACGCAAACCGAGAAATAAAACAGAATGATATCCAGCGCACACAGCACTATTCTTTATACTTAGGAGTGTTCAGAACCGTTCATAATTCACGTGTGCACAAAGGAGCCTTTTGTCAATACCTTGGCTCACAATATATCACAAGTAATTATTTTGTCGAAGAAGTGTCTACCTATATCGGCTTTCCTTTTCCACATAGAAATGTGGGTATCGGTATTGGCGTGTGCACATTTTTGGAAAGCGAACTCCCCGTCTCTCTCCCATATCTTTTGAGAGAATTCGTGACCACTGCAGTTGTTAACTCGGGCTTAGCATGCTATTAGTGATTATGCCACTGTGTTGTCTCCAGCCAATGTATTAAACACATCCAAGGGTCAAATGTCAACCTAAAGCAGATACCCGGGGAATTAAGAAATAAAAACTGCAGCCATACATTTTATTGGTATATTCTTCCAAAGAACTAGCGCTTCTCAAAGCTCTCTAAATGCATGGAAGTATACGTGTATACATTGTGCTACTGGTAGCAATCAATCGAAGCGATTGAATGATTAAATTATTTATTATAGCCCATATACGTCCGATCTATGGTCATTAAAGCACTTAACTCAAGTCCTTCAAGCTCTTCAGAGGTTGTTCTTCATAGCTCCAACCTTCCATATATTCATATATACTATATTTCCACAATTATTATATAATCAATACTTATATCAATGACACTTTTAAGTGATGATATGAATGAATAGAGCAAAGAGTCCTTATAACACCACCATGATATGTTGTGGATAAACTTTTGCATTTAGGAAACTAATTTTAAAAGAACCAACTATGAAAATATATTATGAGGAAGAATGGAAATCATGTATACATACATAATGGTCAACTGCGACGTATGGCTAACCGACAATCTTAGAAGCTACCCAATAGCCTTAAGACAAAATAACATTAAGTTCATAATTCTTTTTTTTTAAATTAGGAGAAATCCTGTCTTGTAATGTCTTGTGTACATATACATGTCCATTAACCAGAGCACGTTTTCAGCGCTTGTGTGGGACTGTTATTACAAGATGAATCCTCGTTGGAGCCACCACTGTCCCCTGGAAGAAGCTATTCCAATAGCCTTTGATCTACCATTCGACGATCAAAATTAGACCCCATCCCATCATTAGCCACTCCTTTGCTTCATTAGGGAAGTCACTTATCGATGTTATCAGTAATAGACGCTGATGCACAACCATCAATATAGCCTTGTCAATGGTGTTTTGTCTCGAGATGGTCACGGAATCTTTTTCTCGGACGCGGACGAATCACATCTCCCTAGATCCCACTCTCGTTGCTAGATCCAAGAAGGTTTTTTAACCTTTCTCCTGGCTTATATATATATATGTATACAGACAACCACATGGGGCCTGATAGATCAATTAGCAGCAGTCTAATATCGGAGTTTATGTTTTTTTATCATGTGTCCAGACTGTAGCTTCAGACATAAAAGTATGATATGCGTGTTAGTAATTAATGACAGATGAGATCTCTATGAAGTGTGGGAGAGACAAATAATAAATATATACGCGGTCTTGCACAAAAGGAGGAATACCTCGGCCCCAAAGAGCCATATTTTATTGTTCTACATAATATATTAATATAGATTTATTTTTATTGCTTTGAGAAAGCGGGGGGAAAGCTTATTTTATGAGACAGATGTCAGGGGAACATATAAATGAGATGGATATGGCGTGTATAGATGATATATATATTAAGTATTCCTACGATACCAGGATCGATTTATCGCCACGACGTGCCATCCACTCTTCTTCCATCAGTATGGCATTTCGGTCGATTTCTCCCACTTAGAAACTTAGTAAAAGCAGAGCAAAGGAGACAAACAAGGTATGGTGACCGCCCGTGCAATGCACGGCGACGCGACATGCCTAGATGAAGCAAGGGTGGAAATGATCGCCGATGACATCTCAATATGCTTGTTTACAAGCTGCCATTTAGGGGCCTGGTTTATAAGCTAAGCAAAGGAGAATTGTATGAGGGAATTCCCATAGTTTCCTCTTACTTAAAAGTGTGTATGGGAATTCCTACACTTTTCTCCCATGCTTAAAGTTCCATTAAAGGCAAACGCTACTATTCACTGCCACGCCCCCCTTTACCATATACCAAATCTACGGGCATTTTACGCACTATTCCTTTAGCATTGCAGTCTATGAGGAAACAGCCCATTTTTTCACATTTTATAGAATAACACAAACAATTAATGGCTACTCCTACTGTCCCAAAATTTTCTACACATACAGTTCAGGTTATATACTACAGATAAGAAGGGAAAAAAATACATGTCATCGCATTAGATTTTTTTTTATAGCTGTCTGAAATAGACATGTTTGGGAAACAGAGCTAGCTATGGGTACTCTCAGTTGTACCCAATTAGCATGCAAGTCTATTGGGAAATGCTGCATTTTCCTTTCACGGTATTGGGAATAAAACAAAAATGGATACTCCAAATGTCCCAGAATTTTCTACATATATAGTGCAGGTAATATTCTACACATATATAGGAAAAAAAATGTATGTCATCGCGTTAAAAAAATAATCGTAGCTGTCTGAAATAGACATGTTTAGGAAACATAGAACACTTTGAAAGCAGCAGATTTTTGGGTTGTCAGCCATGTTTCAAAGGCCCATAATTCAGAAACTAGCACGGTGACCCATTAATTTTTTTTCAGTTTTAAGAACACATATACTTCAAAAATCATATACTAAAGAATCAGAAAAATGACATTTATTTTCACTGGGGAGGGAAAAAAATTGTTTTGATAAAAATGGTGAAAAATATTGAGTTTTTTCGAGTTTTTAATTTAAAATTCACATTATGTATTTGTTGTTTTCAAAATAAAAATAACAATGCACCCTATAGAAAAGAGGTATAGAATTATTGGCCAAATAATACTGTCTATGAAACTGTTAATTTTACTTAAATTGAGTGAATATAAATAGCAAATATGAACTATGAAGTCGAGGTACTGCAAAATGGGCCCCCCTTTTGGTCCTCATTGTTTTTTTTGAGATACCAAATTTTGAAGCACTGTAATTCAAAAATGAGCATGGCGACCCAATGATTTTTTTCCATCCTTATGACCTGAAACACTTCAAGAATCAAATACCAAAGTTTCAGAAAAATGACATCTATTTTCATTTTCCACTAGATAGTAGCGTTTGCCTTTAAAATGGGTAAAACTCAATAAATATTAGGTTTCATTAAGTAAAACTTGGGCCGTTACATTTGAATAATTGGAAAGAAATTGATTGCCTCATGCCTTAGCTTAAGTAAGGGAAAAAGGTATACTCTACAAGTCATTCGTAGTCAGATGCCATGAATTTGCGCATGAAGTTTGAGTTTTCATTTCATCTGTCAAGCCAGAACGCAATTTCGCAGTAATCGATACAGCTGTTCTTGAGGTTACATCCACTGCGTTCAATAATCAACAATAATTAGCGCCAAACTCCTCGAAGCTGTCAAGTTCAGCATTAATATCATAGAATCCAGGGCAAAGTAGGGCGAGATTTTGGGTAGGTGAATTTTAATTCATAATTACATGTAAATGCCACTAAGAATGATTCACCCAAGCCACAGCTGGAACGTTCCGGTTACATCCAAGACCAACCGCATTCAAATCATATAAGAACCGCAACTAGCAACCACAGTCACAAAAGGTGACGTGCCATCATTTCTCCATCATACCTCGTCACTTTTCCAACCACTTGCCTTAAGTAAGTTCTGCTTGTTCAGCGAAAGGGCCCCATGCAAAAAGGCCGCTTTGTATAGGTTCTTCGTGAGGTAAGAGATGGTGTGCTTTCTCAAACGTAGGTCACATCCATCTGGGACAAATAATCGTCCAGTCGCCGGGCGAAGCAACCTTGCGAAAGAACTGTTCATAACCCAGATATCAATTATCTCGAGCCGGTCCGCCAATGTCCCCCCTGTACCCTGTTCTACGATGTGCAGTGCTTATAAATTTCGTAGTATCACGCGAGCCCATGATGAAATGGACGAGAAAATAAGCTTTGTTATTGTTAAAGGAGAAATCTGAATGTCAGCCGCGAGGTGTTTTGGAATGAGGATATAGTTCTTGGTCTGTTGACATTTCCTGGTATGATTCAATAAAAGCGACTATAATATATGATTTGCTCCTCCACTTACCAAGTCCATTTATCAAAGTGGTCTAGGAAATTTCATCTCATAGCCACAATCCCCACAAATAAATAAGATATACACTAGTCTAGGCTCAGAGCCTCTCAGATGATATTCAGTGATTGGACGCCTACTGCGCTATTGGCTTTCCGGGCCCGGGAGAAGGCGTCCTAATGGGGTTATATTATAGTGCCATTTTACGGTCTGGAGCGAGAAGCTTTCCCTCTGTTTGGAGGAACTTTCTCAACTCTAAAGGAATTATTTTCCTACCTACAGGTGAAGGAATGCCCACACAAAATTCCTTACCTTAGCTCATACAACAGGCCCCCAGGACTTTTGGGGAACCAGTGTCGTGGTTTATCAAGCCAGTCAGTAGTAGAAGTGTACAATATACACTATAATAGGCCTATAAGTGTACAATATACACGGCTTGTTATAGGAGAATATGGGGACCATTAATTCATCATTCGCGGAAAAGGTAATAATAATAACACTGAAATCAGTGGAAAGCCCTTTGGAAATGAGTAGTATAAGCTGTTACAGTATATTGATCTTCGGGCAAGGCACTGAAGCTATCTATCACCGATATCTTGCACCTGACGACACGGCTGCTCTCAATGGCAGCTTTAGTAGATACACATCTGCAGAATATGCCAAATGGTCAGATACTAGGGGCAGTTATAGAATAGTTTGGAATGACAAGCAGCTACAGCTCTTCACGGTGGTCACCTTAACCCTTTCTATCGCAAGAAAAACCCCATGAGATCAGATTAACTGCATGGTGTATATTTCTGAGAGTGTAAGAGATACAGGCCATAATTTTAAATTAATTTCTGGGTTTTTATTTTGTTTGTTTGATGGTGCAGCTTGGTTGCACACTTGCTTGACATTACTTACTATCAAGCCAGAATTCTAATTTGGTATTAAACTCTTTCCGATCTGATCTATAGCCAACTATATATGTATTCTCCAACTTTTTTATAGATTTTATATGAAAGGGAAATACAAATGAAAGAAGTAGACGGATATCCAGTAAATAGTAGTGAAAAATGAGTGAAAAAAGATTCTTGAGTCTACATTCAAATTCTTCCACACAGTAAAAGGAGATTCTTCGATAGGTGGAACTAGAACTTTAAACAGGAAAATGTCCCTTCAGATCTTTACCCTTTCTATCACCGAAAAAGTAATCCATGAGATCAGATTGACCACACGATTTATTTTATATTTCTGAGAGTGTATAATTCTATATATAGAGATGCAGGCAATACTTTTAAATTCATTTCTGTATTTCTTTTAATTTAAAAAACGGTTCTGATTGGTTGCACACTCGCTTCACATTACGGTCAAACCAGAATTCTAATTTGCTATTAAACTCTTTCAGGCCTGATCTACAGCCAACGTTTTCATTGTTGTTCTAAGCGTAGGGCCTACGCATTGCCTGTGTTGGTATGTGCAAGGCATGCATAATGGATCGGTATAGATACGTTTATATCCTGACCGCAAAGTGGCTTTTTCTGTTGGTTCAAGATCATAAAGAATTCGATCTATTTTATCCGCGAAATGCCATCTAATCATGAGTACCCTCAACAGGGTGGTCGCATAATCAATATGATCTCATGCAGTGTTGGGTATAGACAGACATTCGTGTGTTGAGACAGCAAATGTATAAAAGCCACTTCCCAAATGCTCTCTGTCACGTCTGTGTAAATGGCGTTCAAACTACATGTGAATAGTGTTCGACATCTGAGGTTTTCACTTAGTTGTCGGACGTGCTTGATTGGACTGCAGCCAATGGAAACAGGCACGGAGATGTATAGCGAGATAAATAATATCTTTGGGAGCGCACCTTGCGCATGTGCGTTGTGACCAGAGGACTTCCTGGCCGCCAACACAGGAAAGCGCCATGTCCTCACGTCGTGCTAGTTCGTTCACAAGAAATGTATAAAGTTGATCAATACTGCATGGATGTTCGGAATGGCCTGTCTGAATTTTTTTAGCATGGCTGGACTCTTTTTAAAAGGCAAGCTCGCATAATGTTATCGACAGGCTTTACTCAAATTCGGAGAAGATCTGATGCCAATGCACGTGCATTTCATTGACGTGAAGTGTGGGGCAAAAACGTACCACCCGCCCAGCTGGTACCCAAGCGGGAAATCTAGGTGTTACTTCAGGATCGTTGCCAAACAAAGTCGAAGGTTTATTATAACGGTTCTGAATGGACGATTAGTTGTTCTCTAGATTGACGAACAGAACTCATACTATGCTCTCCATTTTCTATAAGAATTGTAAAATAAGAATTGATCGGTTTTTCATTTCAGTGGAGACTATACTTTCTCTCTGTGTGGGTGGGATATATATGGAAACCTCGGCCTAGCCTTGGGGCATGAAAAATACTGCCGTGTCTCGCTTTTAAATAGATAAGGTACATGCCTATACGAATACGAATCTTCTTCTGTTATTGTGGTACTGAAGTGTGTGAATATTTAAAGAGCTCATCATTAGATCTATAGACAGGTGTACAATAGGTATATACAGTTAGATAATTTAAGCCATCAAACATTCTAATTAGTGTATGCCCATGCGAATTGACCAATAAATATGTTTAATCTGAGATAGGTACTGATCGGGTGTCCTTGATAAAAGAGGAAGCCATTTAGGTGTTGTTGGATGACCTAAGGCTTGACCTCAGAGATACTAGCTCACCCCAGGGGACCCCACTTTATTCCCATTACCACTTCGGGAACACTGGGCTACTAATTGGCCAATGTGATCGTAAGAATGTGGGCACATCATGCGTCACAGCATCCAACCAGCAAATTCTTGTTGACAAAATTGCACAATCCACTTCACCTATATTAGTTTCCATTCGGCGCATTAGGGCCACTCTTCAATACATTGACATCGTATGATTTGATGGAAATGTCTAAAAATATATACCACTCGCACCTTTTACAACACACACTGTCGGTGGCTACGTCAACAGATCTTGTCTCTGTAGAGAGTTCGTTGGCGATTCTTCAAACTTTTGATATCAGCATTAAAACATTTTTTTTTTCGTCCAAAATGAATTGAGAACGCCGCTTTTTTAGACCACTTGCGCTGACGCCAGATCATGGGATCTGAGGTCGAATTGCAATTCGACTTCAGATCCTACTTTCTCTTGGTCCGTTCTTTACCCATCCACAAACAAATCACCAGGAAGCAATTTCAAAGAATATCATCTACATTTCATAACATGTCCGCTTAATCCCCTTATTTTGAAATGCGGCAATTGCCCTCATTATCGCTCACTCTAGCTGGTCCTTTTTCGGCCGATAGAGGATTTACATGGCTGCCATATTGAATTTTGATCCACATGGAATTATGAGACTAATGGTACAGAATACAATCTATAGAACACATGCCATGTTCAGCATGGACTATCTATCAATGCTCTAATATCAATATCCATAATTATGTTATACATGTTTCCATAACTTAAACCTCCATAATTTCAATCATGCATTAGGTTTTTATAAATCATTTGCACAAGCTATATGGTGAAAAGGTCCTTGCAATTTTCGATAAAAATGTTGCTAAATATTTGTTCGTCAGATTTGGAATAAATCCATCCCAGCATGCATTGTAATAGACATGCGCAGTGGCAGATACAAATCTCCTATTTGACTTCTTTTAAAAATGCATGATAGCAGCAACACACATTATATAACAACAGTCTTATGGATCGAATAATGAATTCTGTTGAAGAGATAGTTTGCTGTATACGTTTGCTGTTTGTTTCTATCCATCTTATCCCTAATAAAAAAGCATGATTAGGAAATTGATGTCCCGGTTAATAGCCAATTAAGCAACCCTGGAGGCGAGTGTCCCTGGTACAAGCCTGCTAACTGCTGTCGATTATACCATAAAAAAGACCATATGCCAAGAAACGAAGGATTGTGCAAGAAATGCGTGTTTTGGCTGCAAAGCAACTGGAAAATGGGAAGTGTATGCAAAGTTTCATGCAGATATACGCTCTTGCTGCCAAGTTCCTTCTAGTCGCGTGTAAACAACCTCTAATCATGGGAATCGTCCACTTTCAAAGTGTCCAACCTATAACTACTAATGCTGGTAATGATACTTAAGCTTGCCAATGCTATTCAGCAATGAACCTTCGTGGCATACCTACAATAGGCTACGCAATGCCTTGGACACGATACTTGGAAAACAAAGCCTAGATGGGAATGTCTGGCAAATCTAGGAGCTGCGGCTTTAATTGATGAGATAAGCCTATATGTATATATGCACCTAGTGCCGCTTAAAATGTCACAATAATGGCAGTGGACTTATGTAATATATTTAAAGGGTTACAGTTCAATTATATTCGATAATAGCCTCTCTAGTCGTCTATGTGCCGTTATTCATAAAAGGCTACAGTCTAGACTCAGAACTCCTATCAGATCCGATAAGTTCGGTATATCAGATTGGTACACTTCCCGCACTTATGGCTTTTCCGGCCCTGAAGTAGGCCAACCACTTTACCTTCCTAATGGGAGATTTATGGTAGTATGCGGTCAGGGGTGAGAGGTATCCCATGGTTTTCCCTGAGGTTGAAGGGATTTTTGTCGGCTCTGGGCCTCGACTGTATATATATGGCACTCGAATTTAAGTCTTAGTCTTAGCTTATACTTCAGAAGCATGTAACCCCTTTGAGCTGATACTGAAATAAAGAAAGAATTAATTGAATTAAATACAGCACAAGTATTCACAAGTTGTGGCATAAGTATTCCTATAGGTTGTAAACGCTGCGGTATCGGAGTTATATCTGTATGCACAATACTCGCGGCACTACTGCCTACTTTAATGCAGTGCCGCACGTTAAGTAAATTGCGGTTGATTTGTGTTATCGGTCTAGAATGTATAATGGTCAGCCGCCCACTTTTGATCTCCAAGGTCCGTCTGTCTGCTTGGTCTACCTCTCATAGATAGATACTCTTATATTCCATCATCTAGATATAAGCCACTGGGGAGGGGCCATGTGCACAGTCGTAAGGCAGAGTTAACTTTAAGTGCGGCATCTACGATACGCAGAGACATCAAGGGGAAATAGTGTGATCACTCTAATGGCTTTTATAGAGGGTGTCTGTGAACTTCTCCCATGCCAATCCAAGATGTATTGATGCCCGGGTGGCTCAGAGTGTCAGAGACAGAGCAAAGTTGTGGATGGTTCTTAGAAAACCTAGTATTATTGTAGATCTATATACGACCTCCCTGGAGGTTTTGGAAAGACAGGTAAAAACAACTGCGCACCTTTAAGGAAAGTTGCAAGGCGCTGACCAAAAGTGATGTCACGGAAAAAAAGAGTCTTATTAAGTTGAAAAAAAATGGATTTTGATACAATTATACCATCATATACTTGATGCTTGATTGGATATTTTTGGAGATGTTCTATTGTGGTTTTCCCAACTGTGGTAGTTTGGTCGAATCATATAAGTATGAATAACTATTGCTGTTTAAGTTAGTATGTTTCTTCTTGTATACTGCTAGGCAACGCACGAAAACATTGACCACGTCGACATGCGTATTTGTTATTATGATTAAATGTATGGCCTTTGTTTGTAATAAAAAAAAGATGTCAGGCAGATTCCAACGTACGATATGTTAACATTTAGGAAATCTAATAAATATTTGTGGTGCGCGGCTCTGGATTAGTGTTTGCTGAACCAGAGCTGAGCCCGCGCGGCTAGTCACATAAGCCAGCCGGGGTTTGTAATGTTATGAGCGTTGGTAAGAGGGCGTTGGTCGACGCGCCAGTTAGTGTTGTGTACTGACCACGAGAGGTCGTATTAATCCGTGTCCTGTTATTTTAACATTTTATTATGTACTAGCAAAGTACCCGTCCTCCGGACGGTCCCCCTCTCTCCCGCACTTTCTCCTATCCCTCTTTTCCCTCCCCCTCTTCTCATGTCTTCTGTTTCTCATACCTTTTACCCCTCCCTTCCCCTCTCCAATTCCCCCAACCTCTTCCTCCCCTCTTCTTCCCGCTTTCCCTCCCTCCTCCTCTCCCCCCTTCCCTCTCCTATACCCTCTTTTCCCTCCCCCTCTTCTCTGTCTGTTATATCTTTTTCCCTCCCCGATTTCCCACCCTCGCCCTCTTCTTCACTCTCCCCCTCCCCTCCCTCTCCTCTCCCTCACTCCCCTCCCCCTCCTGCACCCTCTCCCTCCCCTCAAGATTTTCCCTCCCTCTCTTCTCTGTCTCTCATACCTTTTTTCCCTCCCCTCTGCCTGTCCGATTCCCCCACCTTCTCCCTTCCCTCTTCTTCACTCTCTCCCGCCTCCTCCATGCAATCCCTGCATTATCAGGGATGCGGATGGTCCCATGGTGCATCAAAGGGATGACGTCATTACGTTTTTTTTGTTCAAGAGGCAGTCATGTGATGGGACGCATTGCCAAGGATGCAAGACACATTGCTAGGGACTCTTGTGAGACGTGTTGCTAGGGAATCCCACATTGCCTTGAATTGTGGAACATAGAGGCCTGACCTAAATCTCTTCTAGTTCCTAACTGGGGCTTTCCCAGACTATAAATAGAGTGTGGATATCCTGATTAAAAAGGGCTTCAAATCCCATTTTCACCCAGATACCTTCCCAATCCACATATATATAATGTCCTCCGGACAGAGCTGACGGAACTGTACAGGGCAGAAAAACAGCTGGGGAGATGACAGATTCCCAGAACATGCCTGACAAAAAAACCCTTCTTGAGCTTTATATATCAGATGTCACCTGTACAAACTTTATATTGCCATGCCTATGCTATCTCTATACACCTTGTCTGTGTGTGTGCTTTTATCCATAAAGGACATGTGTCCTGTGTGCACATGCAGGTTGGCTTGTGAGAACCGAGTCATCCCTGGGTGTTGTTTGGTAATAAAAGAGAGTGCTGGCGAGGTCCAATCGATCTTGGTTGATTTGTTCATTGATACTCTGATTTCCATGGTTGCTTAAGATTGTCGATCGGACATTACATATTATCTTTATGTTTAAAAGAAAAGTTGTACATGTATTTATACGACTAGAAGCGCCCAGAAATGGGAACATTCCTACAAAGAGACCTTGTGGAAAACACCTTTCAGAAACATCAATTTTGCGAAATAAGATTAATTTTTCGGTGACACATCACATAAGGTTGGTGGGGTGTACATATATACAAGTATAAATTACAAATTGATAATTTGTTTATCTAACCAAGATCGACAGATGATCGAGAGAAGATAAAGATAAAGAGATAAAGAGAGATGAACGTAGTCAATGCAATAGCAACATCGCGATAAGGGGGATAGTTGCCCATGCACACCTGTTCATTATTTAGCTCCGAATCTTTTTTCTCACAAAGTAATGATTAAAAAAACATCAATACCTTCCTGCAGAGCCAGGGCCATGTATTACCGATGGGACCACAAGCACATTAACCTGTAATCCTATCCCTCTCTCACAGCTGCGCTCATTGATTAGGTTAACTCCTTTTTAAGTCAGGATCAAAACAGACCTTCGATAATGAGTAATAGAGAAGTCTCATAATGAGCCTGGCTCATTTGGAAGTCATTTCTTGACGGAAGCTTTCCCAGCATCTTCATGGAAAAAAGGCATGCATAATCCATGAAGGTGTCACAAATCACGGATGATATTGACCTGTCTGCTGTCTGGCTGAAGCTCCTAGTGTATGTTCTATTGAACATCGTCTCTCGTATCGTCGATACGCTTAATACCCGTGTCCACTAAGCCGCTTTTCTGATCCAGTCGCCGATCATTGGAAAAAGCCAATCGTCGCTGACTGAGCGGGGAGACAATGGTCTGTCAACTGATTCGGCTGCACATCAAATTTACTGGTGCATCAGGTGTAGATATTTGGAGCTTTTTTTATTAATTTGTTTAAATAATAATATCGCTTTTCCGTTCGATTTTTAATTTATACCTGAAGAGATAAATGATTTATAAGTTCTGAAATAATATACTATTGACACTGTCACGCTATTTACACCATATCTAGCATCAGGGAATGGATAAACAAATAATTGATATACAAAATCAATTTAAGAAGCAATACATGTACTTACATACATATATAATATATTACATTACATACATACATACATACATACATACATACATACATACATACATACATATATATATATGCATACATAAATTCATAAATTCATTATACATAAATTCATACAATATTACATTACATGTGTATGAGGCTACGCGAGGCTACGCGAGACTATGTGGGAAGCCCTTATATTTTAGACACAACATTACAACAATATCATATCATAGTTTGTGCTAGAGTAAAATCTGCCCCAACATAATCTCATGTGACATACAGGTGAGATTCTATGATCTAATCGTATCAGATTATGCTGTATCTAATCTATCTGGACAGTGTGATGTACAGCGCATGTAAACGAAAGAAATGAGCATGTAGAGAAAACAATTACCAACAGCAATCTGGTTTTGGTTTTCATCAGCAGGTGGCTCCCCTATCAGGCTTCTCGGCCATGCTGGGCTACATGTGTACCCAATGTAGGTCTCCACCTAGGCCAAAAGAAAGGTGTGTCTCCGATTTACACAGCTGAAAACTAGGTTGGGGGATGGTATTATTATTATTTTTTTCTATGAAAACACCTTCCAGGAACTGATTTTTTTCGTAATTATATTTGTTTTTAGAAATGTGCATTTTAACGGTTCCTGGTTAGGAAAACATATTTTCCTGCTTTCATCACTAAAAATAATTAGGCATGGTCAAAAATATTTTAGGTGCGGTAGGTTTTTCTAGGTATGAGGGGGATGGGGATCAGAAAAACAGCTATTATTTTTTGGCCCTACAAAATTCCCCACTGACACCTATTGCTTCCTGGGTAAACCTGACAGGTAAATCTAAATATGATGAATTGTATATGATGATGCACATCACCTGGGCAAATTAGCCTCTAGTCATGATAGATGCCTCGGAACGATATCACAACCTTCATAGTATGCTTAGGAATCTGTACTTTGAACAGTCCATTTCCCATGATTTCGCATTATGGCTTGACCTTAGTATGTATACGAGCATTAAATCAGGGATTCCTTGAAGTTCTATGGCCTGTAATTATATAACATGTCCTAACCACATGGTTCTACTTTAGAATACATCCTTGTATCTTGTTTACAAAAAAGCTTTTTGTTAGATATTCAGGGGTTAAAAAATTGTCCTTTTTACTATCGTTTATAGGTGCGAGGTAAGCTGCAAATCCAGGAAGGTGTTGGGCATTTATTGGAGGCGACTACTGGCGTTGGAAAGGAAGTAACTCTGGGAAAATGCTCATAACTCCTTAGGAGAACGATAGAGGAATTGTTCCAGGATCTATACACAGCAGGGACAATCAACCATCATCACCATGTGTTCTACGGATAACTTTGACTTCGGAGCTAACTTTTCGGATGACGAGAATTACACGGCAATTCTCTTAGCTGACACCGAACCTGTTAGCTACGAACAGATTCTCTATCACAGAATCAGTTACGTATCAAGACATTTCTTACTACCCGTAATCTTTGGGTGTGGAATCATTGGAAACACACTAAACATTTTCATATTCACTAGAAGGAAATTCCGTCATACTTTGGACGATATCGAGAAGTCTGCTACAACAGGCCTAGTGTCGTTGGCTCTCTCTGACTTTCTCTTTTGCTTTTTTGGATTTCCCGAAGCCTTCATTGCTCTTGGACTGCGAGGAAACTCAGACAGTATTTTGGAAGTGGTTGCTTTGTATTATAAATGCTACAAACAGACATTAATGAATATCTTCTTGTTTTCCAGTACATGGCTGGTGGTTGTTATTAGTATTGAGAGATATGTAGCCGTTGTTTATCCCCTGAGGGCACGGTGGATGGTGCGAGTGAAGAGAACTATCATTATTGACACAATGGTCTACATAATCTCAGGCCTTTTCAACATTCCTGGTTTCTTGAAATACCAAGTTGTCAAACACCACTTGCCATGTGATAATGGCACAGTCTCAGTTCAGTACGCACTGCAGTTGACTTACATCTATGCTTCAAGCTCTTTCATAAAGAGATTTTACCAGATCTTGTGGACAGTGTTTGGCACGTTTCTCCCCTTGGCCATTCTCACAATATGTAATATTCGCCTGTTGGTGGAAGTCTACAAAAGCCGCCAGAGATACTCGGCCGAACAGCGTCGTTACAGCACATCCAAGATCACTTTTATTTTGATAGCTGTCATTCTGCTCTACCTCGTCCTTGTCTGCCCGTCGATGCTCTTGGCATTCTTCAGTAGCATAGTGAACGGTAATGACAGTGCTTATCTTTATCGCTACCGCATCGCAGTCAAAATCACAAACGTAGCACAAGCGCTCAACTTTGCCACTAACTTTCTCCTGTACTGTGTGATCAGCAAACCTTTCCGCGAGAATCTGCGTAATCAAGTGGCGACATGCGTGGGAAGTAGATCAAACAGCACCATGACCAATTCCGTGGCCACAAGTCAGAAATACTACGTCGTTGATTGTAATAATGGAATAACTCTCGGATAGCTAAGGCTGTCCAAGCCCTAGCTTCTGAAAGCAGGCAATGGTATTGGAATAACGAGTGCCGTAAACTCAGATATGATTATATATACACAACGTGCTTGATATGATGAAAAACAGAGTACTAGAAATACAAAAACGTATACTGCATGGATATTTAATTGGATGCAATCTGCCATGCAGAGAGCGAGGAGCACTATATCTAAGATGCATGCAAATGTCATGAAGATAACAGAAGATGTCTGTGCTGTCAGAAGTAACAAATATTCGGAATAGATTATACAACTACAAGTTACCAGGGAACTACGCTTTTATTATTAACATTCTTTAATTCATTATGACGAATGGCGAAAAGGTAAACTGACTCAGCCAAGATAAATAAATTCAATGCTATTCATGCCATGAAAGCTCTATTTGAGATTTTAATTTATAGCAGCAAAAATGAAGCGTGAATAGTGATTTTAATCTGACAAGCTGTTCAATTGCATGCTCTAGACTTGAGCAAATGACAATAATGCATTCGGAAAGAATCTCAATCACTCGATTAAATCTGAATCAGCAGTTTCTTTGCATGACCAAGGTGCATTGTTAAATACTTTCATAAACTCTGTAGATTTGCTCATGCAGTTCACGAAGCCAATTCTCTCCCATGCAGGGACCCACATGGGCAAGTCCATGTATACATGCATCTGGATAGTATTCCAAGGAGACGTTTCAGTGTTATTATTGCCATTCCCCGCGTGTCTGTCAGCCTCCCTCAGTTATAGGGCCAGTGTGTATACTCAGATATTCAGATATATATTAAATGCCTAAATACAAATGTAAATAATGATTGTAGTTTGGCTGTTTATATAGGACAACATTCTGAGGGGAGGTTTATTATCGCTGGTTCTCATCAGAGTTATTAACTTCACGTAGTAGCCTTCCGAATTAAATAGTAGGCATATATGTTAATTAAGTCAAAAACGTCCAAAAGTATCACACAAATCAAAATCCTATGAAGCTGTGACTTTTTTCCACAAACAATTGGGATGTAAAGTAAATAATAAGGCAAGCTATTTTAGGGCATATTTAGCATGGTGTAAATTTTATCATGACTTAATTTATCAATTCAAGAGTTAATAGTTAGGGTTATGTAATGATCCCGATGGATGCCATTCATTGTTAATCATGATAATGTGACGGGTTTGAATATTGCCGATTTGTTCCTGTGAGTTGTGGATTATTTGCTGGAAGTGAGGTGTTATATTTCAAAAATCGTACAAAAAAGTGTTCGAAGACTGTTTGCTTTGTTCTCGGGTGGGTATGTATCCGAAGTTTTGCAATACCTTGGATCCTTCCCGAGACTTTGAGAATTGTAAGTATTACTTTGAAGAAATATTATCTGATATACTGAAAAAAAACGACAACTGAACAGTGTATTGTTAAGGTGTGATGGAAGGAACACTGAAACACATTTGTTCTTCGTTAATAATTGATATAAATATAATGAGGTTACACAATGTTACGTAATGTTACATAACAGTATGCGTGCCTTTTATCGGCAAAGTGTATAGATGTATACGATAGTGATGCTTCAAAAGAAAAAAAATACTGCCATGATAAAAACGATTATATATGTCTCTTTTTGTCTGATCTTTTTCCTCTCCGAGAAAAACGTATACAGTAATCCATTTGCAGCTGATCGGGATTATCAAGATAGAGAGGACCCAGGTGTGATTAGGGCAGTCTCCAGTGAACCTTTTTTGATTTACATCGATTCCCATAAGAGGATAATTCTGGTGAGACATCCATCCATTGAAGTATATATATACACGATATGTATGCCTACAATTCGAGAGATAATTTAATTTCCAATGCGACATAAGCTTTACCTTTGATAATAATAATAATAGATTTCCATAACGCAGATATGATAAAATGTAGTTGACTAAAAATATGTATTGAAAAAGGAGTATACTCTATTAAGAGTACAGCTCTCCCGGATACTCCTGAATTTGGAATTATGTTCTATATCAATTTACAAGTCGTTCCATAGACGGAACAGTATCAAAGTAATATAGTTCAATATAATGGTTTTGACAGTCATAAATGTAAATAATTCTAAAACGTCAATCCTAATTTGTATTAGGAGGACCCGCCCAAATCCTTTCCTGCGATAACTGCCCTTAATATCATTATCGCTCATCGGTAGCAGTTCTCTTCCAGCGATTAGACTTCAAATTCTTGTATAAGCAGCAGCAACATATTCAATCCAGTCGTAGGTTATAAGTCATAATATGAGTGAATTTGGTAAGATTTGTTTTGTCGTAATATAGCTTTAAAATCACCATCTCAATAATATTATTTACCCCTCGGCGAAGATAATTAAACATGTATTTTTGTCGACGAGTATCAACAGAGGCAACATATTCGTCCTCTCCAAGAGTCACGACTGGGAAGTGAAATACAAACGACGAACCCGATCAAAAATGTATTCTCCATGGATGTATTGTCACGAAATCCTGACGTAATTATATTTGCATGGAAATGAAGATGTGATGCATTGCACGTATACTCAGTCGGTAATTCTAATCGAAGGTAAACACATTTTTGCCCCGTGATATTCATCTAACTGGTGGAGTCGAATGACGGAAAGTGTCAGAATTCAACAGGTTTCATGTCAAACCATTTCATCTAACTGATTTTCCGGGAACTCTCTCATACGGCATGATCGGGGGCATGGTATCTAAATGTTCATATGGAAGTTCCCCTGCGCCAGAAAATAAAGGAACTGTCATATGTTATGTTGATGATTAACTCAATCTTAGTGATATGATGATGATTGATACCATATAATCTTATTGACATATAATCACGGGGACATTCATCAAAAGAAAATTGAGTTCAGCCAACCTAAACGACTGAAATGAAAGTTCATGTTTCTGTTGATTTGAACTTTAGAAAACCGCTTTAGAAGATCCATCCCCGTTTTTAAAAACTCTCATAGATTCGTGGCTATAAAGGATGGGAGGAACAACACAACTTCGACACCACATTGAGCTAACCTTTCGTTATAGTTTAAAGCCGACCATTTTTATTGGCACTTTGTCCGACCCTGGAATACTTATCTAGGCCTTTGTATATTTCTCATAATACTACCACTTATTTCATGGCTCCTTAAAACCACTTCCGCACTCTGCTTTTATATATTCCTAAACGGTTTTATGGTCATGGTTTTAAGGGGGAATTGAACTCTCAAAAGACCGAAGGTCGATGGTTTTCTTGCATGTTCTGGCATAATATGAGATCCATTTTACAGGGAGCCAAAAACTAGTGATCTTTCTGCTCTGTTTAACGGGAGGTATCCACATCAGCATATTAATGTCAATATATATTGCATGTTAGCTTTTACTACAGAACAAGTAGCCTCGAGGGAAGCCAAGTTGAAACAACCCCACGGATTTTATGGGATAGTTTGTGCTAGTTATGGCATATAATCCTTTGTTTTCTATTGTGGGATTTATGATCATGGAAAATTTATCCAAAATATGCCCAGAGTGCCTATCCAATAACTAGACATTCCCCAATTTTGCTATAATTTAGTCATGTAATGAAGATTCTCATCAACCTTATAAAAAAGGAAGGTATGGTGTAATGATTATTGCTTACACGGCTGTAAAATGCTTTGATAGTCCAAGGGTAGAAAAGCGCATTGATACAGATATAGGTCTTATGTTTAACAGATGGAATTCCTTATTCCCCTTAAAGCTACACTCGGTAAACGTCGATCAAAAACTAAAGATTTTCTACTACAAATCTATACTCTTTGTTCCATACCTTTCCAATCTATATCTTAAAGTCATTTGACCAAACTTTTGGAGGATTTTATCTGGTTGTTCTTGCTGCAGGATTTCATAAAATTGATATTTCGGAGACGCGCCAAAATCCTTTCTTTCAACGGACTCACTTATTATCACCCACTGACGCCAGGCTTCTCTCGACTGATTCGACTTTAAATTCTTGTATGGACGTAAAAGTAGCAGAATATTGATAACGTCAGTCCTATAGATCAAGCAATGCGTAAATTTAGTAAGATTTTATTTGTGTTAAGAGCTGAGAATGCAGCTTCAACGATTAAACTCGGCGCTCCGCTTCAATATTCCTCGATGCAAAATCATTCTGGCAATAGCATCAGATACCAACATTACCTGCAGATGAAGATTCTGAAGAAAATTTAATCGAATTTCAAGGGTGTAATTAGCTAACAAGATTTCTAACTCAGAATTTAAAATGTGCTCACCTTTTTCATGTTTATTTAGTTTCGATTTCATTTGCTCGAGCACAGCACGTTGCCATTGTTTTGCTGACTAATCTTGATCAATTTCTCTGACTGATTTAGTAAAGCAAACATAAAACCCTTGGCATACAGATGCTCGGCTGCATGACGGAGACAGATGGGAAAGGAGATTCTGCTTGACATTGATTAGACTACCTGTAGCCTTCGAGGGAGGTGGAAGCCATTGAATATTAACTGTTAATAATAGCAATAACCTCTCAAGAACATCGGTGCAAAATGAATGTTCATTCAACCTATTTATTTGGATCATTAAAGCGAATTAATTTGTCTCCACTTTCCTACGTGTATTTATCCCAATCTAAGTAGACCATGTCTCGTATTCAGGCCATTCTCAAGAGCTTCTCCAAAGATAGGTGAGTGTTGGACCCTTTAATGTTGATTGGTCCGTCCTCTGAGGGGCAATATCGTCCCGTTATAGTGAAAGGAGTTTTACTTGATTTATTTTCATTTATTTATTATTTTGAAACAATATTATAATGGGGCATTGCTATTCTCAGTTGAACCTTAGATTCAACATAGAATAGTATAAAGACGCTAAGAGGAAGAAAATAGAAACAGTTGCCATAAATATTAAACCTAACATGGTATAGTATAGCTAAGTACTTTATGAAATTGAGAAAAAGTAAACTATCTAAAAGGTATAGGTAAATTAAGTGAAAAAGCAATAATCAAATAAAGGTTTTTCGTCCTATCTTCACTCCTGAGGTGTATCAAACAAACACAAGTTAAGCCAGGTACAGCGATGAATAGAAGAATAACATGAATCCTTTTGGTAATTAAAAGATAAGAACCAGCACCTAAGGTGCTTTAATTAACATATGAACTCACTTTAGAATATTCGGAAATAAATACCAGGTCAGAAATTTGAAAGTGTAAAAGAAAAACTCTACAGACCAATGTATAGTTTTGAGAGATGAGGATAGATTGCCTGGGTCAAGTGAATGTTGGATCTTTTTCTGGATGCTCCTATTAAAATAATGTCAACTACGTAGATATAAAAAACCGAGGTTTCGAATAAAATATCTTACCAATCGAGGCGTTTGCGTGCAATAGTATATGACAGGTATTGACCATGCCCTATTCATTAAACATCAAGGTGAGAAAAGAACTCCGACCATACTACGCTGGCTAGGGAAGAAGTCATTCTATAGATAATAGCCTGCTTAGCTGGCCTTAATTTCCCCGGAGCAAGGCCAGCCGTCAATGTCGTTTACTATGATATTTAACAGGCACATTAAGGCAGATTTATATAAACGAACTTGATCCAAATATTACCTTTATATAAATCTCAGGAGAAATTATAATAGCATATTAAAAGTATTTTTATCTAATGATTGTTTGAATGAATTGAGTAACGCAGTACTGGTAAATACTGCCATCTTGGAACTTGGCTTCTGATATGAGCGGGGCCCAATCAATCATCAAGGTCAAGGTTGCCTGACCACGCCTGGCACATGGCAGCAAAAACAAGTCACAGATTGTTGTATTCATGAACAAAATTAGGGATTGCAATCCTATGGGTACGGATTTTAGTTTTATGGATGGGGGTGGGTAGAATAATATGATAATAAAGAAGTATTGATATGAAAATAGGGTTATTATTAGGAGCAAGAAGTTATAGGTTGAAATGGCCCCAGTTTGGCTTGCCAGCCTCAGCCACACCGGTCAATATTCTGCTCTTGCAGGATGAATATTTTGTCTATCTAGATAATAGATAATAGGTATTACTGACAGTAAGTACCACTGCACCACATGAATCTTGGACATTATTTCAATTTAGTGCACGATTCAGGTTTGTTTTAGGTGTACTAAATGAATTAGACAACCCTATCCTGGTGTTTAGGGCATTGTGTGTATTTGGCTATCCCCCAGGCTGTGTCCCTGTCCACATTATGCCTCCAACCCTCAAAATACCTCGTTGACTAATTACTATGAAATAACCATGATGGCAATTACAAATGTTTGAAGAGTTAGTTAGGTCATACAATCTCCTAAGTGATTGTAGACGGGTATTGTAAATATCCTGTGCCAGATTAGCACATCGCTATATTGCTATATACAAATATATGCACCAATTTCTCACGCCATCATATAGTATATATTAAGTATACGAAAAACTCTATTGGTCCTATTTCATAATATGGTGTTTGGTGCTAATGAGGCATATCTAAAAGTAAATTATAAAAGAGAAGCTCCATCCAAAGCCAGCTTTATTTAAATGGTAATATAATATATTGGTCATGATCAGAGGGTCGGTATGGAAAGGAGATAAATGTATACGGCCGCCCACCCAACGTTCCTACGTCTATGAATATGGATTGTGGAATGGTATCAAGAACTATAACTGGCGTGTTTAATACTTTAATAGTTTAGCAGGCAAGACATACGATAAGCAAAATAGAATCGTAAAGATGTAACAAAAGAATATATTATATACCATACATCAACTTTCTTCTCACTCTTGAAACAGATAACAATAACTTGATACATGTATATTTGACATGGAAACATACAACTTTCAAATTCAAAATGTAACAACGGCCAAAAACATACCAGCCATTAAATCCAGTAACACCTGTCATACATAAAATACACAATCCATGCTCTGAATATCGGAATATCGGATGTAGGTTTGGTTGAATGGGAAGAGGAAATTAGGTAACTGCATGTGACTTCAGAGAGACGGTTCTAATAAAACTGGAAAGGAAATTAATGAGCGCATCATTAAGCAAAGAACTACACTGCAGAAGCTTACATAACTTGAACTGAATGATCATAAACTCGGACAATGATTATACAATTTTATCAGCGATTTTCAATATTTCTTCCTCGATATTCACCCATTCAATAGCGACTGATTTAATTCATTATAGCATTAAATAGGATACACAATAAGTCTCAACTACAATTCGGAAGTAGTTGTGTGAGTACGGTAACGATAGGGGATAAAATGGTTTTACTTTATATTTGATTTCTACATAGATACATGTGGTTTTATTGCAAATGAAGAAATAGCATCAATAACATAGAATACCTAAATAATTTGATTGTTGAAATGAGGTGGGTATTGTGGAAATCCTCGTCAATAATGTGAATGAACAGTGGAGTGTGAAATGCCATGCCATACAGGTAAGCTTTCTTGTATTACTTTAGAAGTTCAATGGCTTAATACAATTGATAGGAGGCCAAATTGAACCTAAAGATAGGTCGGGAATTTATCAAGATTAGGGTATTACATGTTTAGGATGAATATTATTAACTTCTTTTGTCATTAAGTAGCACTAACGAATATTAACAACTATCTATATGCACAATTCGACCGATGAACTAATATATTTCTTACATCATTGAACTCAGAGTGGGACATTAATTATAAATGCGTCCTTTGAACAATTAACGAACTGTTTTTGATGAGTAGAGGATCGTCTCCTATTTTTCTATAGGAAATTGCATCAACATCTAATCAGTCTAGGCTCAGAGCCTCTCAGATCGGTATTCTAGTATTCCTATCAGATCAGATAGATAAGATGGTATGTCAGTGAGTTGACGCCTACTGTGTTAATGGCTTTTCTGACCCTGGAGTAATGGGATTCTAATGATATTTTGCGGTTTGGAGCGAGAGGCTTTCCCTCAGTTCGGAGGGACTCTCTCATCTCAGAGCCTAGACTGTGATGACTTGAAGGTCTTGAGTGAATGTATACTACTCAGGAATATTCATTAAATGCATGGTATCATTCATGAAATTTAATAGTTAATTAAAATGCAAACTATTGCCACAAAAACATTATCATATCATCTTGACTTCTCATGATAACATAACATCCAAGAATGTTTATATGTCCATTCAGTATCTCCAGAGTATTCTTCTAACACGTTAGGAGCATCGATGTGAAGAAATATAAGGCAGCTATAAAAACACAAGCCTTGGGCAAAAAGTAGGATTTCCAGTGCAGTAGATGTAAGGATCAGATGCCTTCCGGGAATCCGCCTGCATATTTATAATGCATACCAAGCGAGGCATGAAAGAACCATGAAGTGTAATGTTCTGAATTGTGTACCAGGCTCACAATTCAGACAGAGTCATAATTATGATGAGTAAAAAAGGTGGGATGAAGGGTACATGGAACGACTGGAACGAATCTTTTTGCTGGTGACTTTACATGTAGAATTAAACAGTAATTTCTGTTTTGGAGAGAGGGTTCTGTGAATATGTCGAATAGAGGAAGAACAAATGCGATGGTAGGTCGATTGATAAATTCCGCAGTGAATATTCAATCACAACTATAGTTGAAGCACCAATTTTTTTGGTTGTATTGCTACGTGGTAGAATTGGTTACCATATTTGGTAATATTGATCGGCACAACCAAGAGGAATGTATTTATAAATTCTGCATCGTGAAGTCTCATATATATTCTAATAGAGCATAGTGCTATCCTTAAATAAGGGAACGATTACGACGAGGCGACCGTCGTTCCCAAGTCGCGAGCTGACATTTCTGGTGTCAGCGTTCTTGGGCAGGATATACCTTTTGATTAACTTTGAGGTTGGGGTCACGGGGGCGCCACCTATTGGGGCATTCTTTTCAGCCATAATTAACAATTCATTGTCCGAATTAACCCTGACCCGTAGATCAGTTGGACTGATCTCATGGCCAACATTCACCAATATCTCCAGTAACTTAGATCCGTCTGGTCTCGTCTTCACCTGGTTCACAAACGACCGCGAGGACTTTTTCTCCTGGGGGAAGTGGAACATGAGGGGTACTTCGATGGTGAGGACGCCGTCCCGTCCCAGTTTGGATCTAACCATTTGATCATCTGCATATCTGGGAAGCTGGACTTTCTGGGTGAAAGAACGGGTAAGGGTCCCATCAACACCTGCTTTTCTGGCCAGCACAACCACTTTGTTAGCGACTTTGTCCACAGTAACAGAAATACCACTTGCATGGAAATCTTTCACATCAACAAATGCCTTGAAAATGGGGCTACCGGTGCTCGTATCCACATAGCTGTTGGAGGAGGCACTGTTAGGGCTGCCGGGATCTGAGGAGAAGGAGACGTTATGGGCGGATCCTGGGGTGGAAACGGTGCTCTGCAAGTAACATGTGACCACATTATTAATATCACAGAAATAAGATATATTTGAACTGTTTATCACATGTGATGTGTTACAGGGAAATGAGTCACAAGTTGCAAAGAATGGATTTTGAGATCTCATCATATTTGAAAAGATGAGTTCAAGCGGATTCCAATGATGGTAAACATGAAAGACATCTAAAAAGTATTTCTATATTTTAAGTTTGGTATTTTAATTTTTGAAAAAAAAAAGTTTGCAATATTTCTGGGTGGATAATTACGAATAAAGTAGTTAAATATCATATTCCATAGGATGACCTTAGAAAAGCAAAGATATATGTAATACACAGTCTTGAAATTTGGTAAATGTATTCATGCTACTAACAGCGCTAAGCACCCCAACAAAGACATCACGTGAATAAATCACTTTGAAAAAAATATCAATTTTGCGACATGTGACTCATTTTCCTTTAACACATTACATATTTGTTTATCAAATAGATACTCATATTTCACATACATAGGGAAATGTTTATTTAGGTAAATGTAATCCAAAGTTAATATTTTGTTTACCTCAGCATAACCTGATGTAGTTCTTAATGTCTTCTACATTACAAATAGTGTTTTAATGATAGATGATATCATAACAATCACTTAATCATTATTAAAATATTTCACTACATCAATCTACAGTCATTCATGGTTTACTTAACTATTTCAATTCAATACCTCATTAATATCATACATATTTTTTTTGTTATGTATTAACTAAAACATACAGGCACCCAATGGAAGACCTATTTAAACACATGTTTATTTAGATAGTTGGACCACCTTATTGTATCAACATCAGCAATAAAGAATTCTTGAATTGAATTGAATTGAAACATATATACTGATGATGCATCAGTTTCCACTTGGAAACATAAGAATTATCTGGGACATGTATAAGAGTAGCCAATCGAACCATCAATGTAGCTAGCTGCATGTTCATTTAAAGACATAATGGGATGTGTTACAGGAGAATGAGTCACAAGTCACAAAAAATAGATTTCCAGATAACATCGTATTTGAGAAGATGAGATAAAACGAATTCCAATGAGGGTAAACATTAGGAGATTTAATAAATATTTCTATATTTTGAATTTGATATTTCTATTTTTGAACAGAAGGTTTGCAATATTTCTGGGTGGACCATTACTAGTAAAGTAACTAAAGGGCTTGGAGGAAGACCACCGCATGGTGAACCAATGAGCTGATTACCTAAATGAACTGAATCTAACAATGATGTATGTAGCTCTAAACCTGAATAAAAACGAATTTTTAAAAAAATAAAATATATACTCTATAGGATGACCTTAGAAATGCAAGGATATATATTTCTTACACAGTCTTCGTGAAATTTGGTAAATGCATTCATACGACTTTAAACGGTACATAACCCAAAGATGAGAACATTCCTAAAAAGAGATCTTGTGAATAAAAGACATTGAAAAATATCAACTTTGCGACTTGGAACTCAATTTCCTGTAACACATCACGCACACGGTCTAAACATTTTGGTTTGTTTTAAAAAAAGAAGTGCCTTATTTTGTTTCACACAAACTTGGAGCTCAGTTTTTTCACCCAGTTTGATTATCATCTGTCACCTTCACTGGTTTTACAGCTGAACAAAATAGTGTGATTCACATCTAAATTACAAGGCTTCTACAAACAAAAAATGGTTGATTTTAGTTCACTTACTGTCATCAACCTGTCGACTTCGTCTTTCCATTCAGCTCGCTGCTCTTCCAGCTCATCCTGTACCTCTCTGAGAAACCTCTTATCCCGCTTGGTTTTAGATCTCATTTCCTTTTCTCTGATTCTTCCTTCCATCCCCATGTTCATATTCATGCTCATCCCCCCTTCGCCTCCACCACCACCACTACTTGACTGCCTTGATCTCCGAATTTCATGGGCAGAATGAGTGACAGGGATGTTGGACGAGGAGGACGATGACATGTGAGTAACAGGGACGTAGCCGGAGGACGAGGACGAGGACATGCGAGTGACAGGGACGTAGGACGACGAGGACGACGAGGTAGGACGATGTCCTCTCCTCCGAGCATGATAATGGTGATGGCTGGTGGAGGTTCCCGCAGGACCAAACTCCTCGTCGATTATTCCTAAGCTTTCTGGGTCCAACATCATGCTGCTGCCTTAGTTGGTGGACACACCTTTTTCTGCCTAGAAATAAAAAGAGATACACCTGATAAGAATTGACGACAAAGCTTCTTCTATTTTGGTAATTATCAATGTTTTTAATCACCAGAAATTCAACCGAATGTCCTTGTTGGAAAAGACATGTACGATTACTACTAAACCGTCTCAAAGAGAATTTTCAGCGGAGTATGAATCTAGAAACAGTGGTTTTATTCTAAAACTGCGAGAAATAATTCATATCTCGCATAATACAAATAATGTTTTAATTTTATTTTTTTTAAATAAATTTTATTGACAAAAGTTTCACAATGTGATAGTTCTCATTCGTCATCAAAAGTTATGATACATAGGTGGTGATTTTTGCTTAGTAATTACATTTCAGTACAGTTACTCCTATAATTTTTTAATTTCTTTAACTGCTTTAACCTTACATATATATATCTAGATTTCCTTATACACACATCTCACATTTGTTTTCTACATTTTTTGTGCCAGATTAAAAACAGATACATACACAGTCCGCTTTGTCTAAGTAAAATTACACATCAATCGCTAACCCATTTACAATTTTATATTCAGGTAGGCATTGCTCTCTCTACGTACAGTCACATGACTGCCCCAAATCACGTTACATTCTATACGTTCTACTCTAGACTTATTCATTTCAGTCTAGTGCCGGCATATCTCGGCCTTTTAGAACTGCTTTTAGGTTGGGCCAGGTCATGCCCTTCTCCTCTACAGATAGCCTGTTCCAAGATTTAGGACCTAGGTATACAGGGCTATTTCTCAGTTTCTCAGTTCTCGGTTGAGTCATCACCATATTAATAGCCTCGGCGAGTCTAGTATCTCTTGGCATAGCTTGCACATATGAATCAAGATTCTTCAAGTGGAACATTAAGCCCATTAATGGAACATACCCTCTCTTATCAACAGTTTGAATGTTGTACCGATTCATGATCTCCGCTACAGGCAATTGAATGTTAAGATCAATCATTCGTACACCTCTGTTTATTACACTTTGTACTTTGTGGATGATATTATTATTCGCCATTTTTGCGAAAATAACGCCATATTTGGTCGTACGACAGCTGGAATGATAATATAATGAATGAACGAAGACATAGGTTGGCCGGAAACCAAGCAGTGCGAGGTTTATTATTCAGCAAACAGATACAGAACAAATAAGAAAAAATTTTTTGAGTTCAAACACGTCCAAGCGATCCAGTGATCGGGTGAGAAGTCATGAATGGAACGTGCAATGTTGATACACGTGACGTGCGCGTCATAATAGCTGTGAGGCGGCGACCGTGATTGGTCGAGAGATAAAGGGGCGTGGCCAAAGTCCACGAGGTTGCTCCCGCCCAAATATGTGCGTCGATGAGTCGACTGGGGATATTCCGTTAAGGGTATTATATGCGCTTTTAGTATTTTCACAGCAGCACTTTTATCAATGTAATACCTTATTCTTCCTAGTTGGTTAACCTTTGACTGGACACTATTCTTTATTTTCATAAAGTGGTTATTGAAATTAAGGTGTCTGTCAATATTAAACCCTAAGTACTTCGTGTTTTGTACCATCTCTAATGCATTACCTTCAATATAAATGGCTCCCACGGTGTTACAATCAATGCTATTTAACCTCCTTCTCGAGCCTATTATTTGTACTAGGCATTTTTTCGAGTTTACAAGTAATTTGTTTGCTACCATCCAACCATTTACTTTTGTAGCTACATTTTGTGATACAGTTAAACATTCTTGGACATTTTTCCCGGTCACACTTGTTGCCGTATCATCTGCATACATGGATAGGGCTACTTTTAAATCCATGTCAATATCTTTTAGACAGTTCTGCAGATCGTTAATGTATGTTATGAAGATCAGGGGCCCTAATAAGCTCCCCTGAGGAACCCCTACGTCAATGACAACCTGATTTGATGTGTGTCCATTTAATATCGTCCTTTGTTTTCTATTCGACAAGTATTCTCTAACTAGGTTAATTATTACAGGGCTGATTTTATAGTGATGTAACTTTTGAAACGTGATGTCATAATCCAAACAGTTAAAGGCTTTCGCCACATCAAAGTAGGTGGCGATGGAAAGCTCACCTTTATCTATACCTTTTAAGATTGGGTCTAGAAATTCGTATACCGTTCTATTCGTTGAGTGCTTCTTTCTAAAACCACCTTGGAATGGAGAAAACAATTTGTTGATATTCATATGGGCACGTAAAAAGTGTTCCAAAATTTTTTACGGTAGTGGGACTAACGCAATAGGCCTCAAGTTAATAAATTGTCTTAGATTTCCTGCTTTAGGTAAGGGCGTGATCGTATACTCCTTCCACTCTTGTGGGATATTACATAGATTGACACAGTCATTTAGCAGCCTTGTTAATTGCGGTATAACGCAGGAGAAATAGAACTTGAGGATGTTAGAATTTACCCAGTTCAGGCCACTGCTTTTACTGATATTTATATCTCTTACTACTTTGGCTACCTCTTCCTCTGTAATGAGAATTTCTGTGGAGGTTACAATTTCAGTATCTTCTGTTAGATAGTCTTCACATTTATTGTTCAAGTCCTTAGTAATGGAACTTAGGTCCTTGAAGAAGTTGTTTAGACCATTGCTGGCCTCCATACCTTCTACTACTTTGCCATTATGCACAAAACTATCTGGCAGTGTCGCTGTCGACTTTCCCATTAGGTAATGATAGATAATAATGTGATGTGTCACAGAAAAATGAATATATGAAGTTGCAAAAAAATACATCTTTCAATTGAGTGTTTATTATATACTTTTAGTCGTATAAATACATGTACCAAATTTCAAGACTGAGTATTGAATATATTTATGCGTTTCAAAGGTCACCTCTAGTGGAGTTCCGCTATAAGGGAATATATTTAGATACTTTACTATGATTGTCAATTCAGAAATATCGCTTACTTTTTTGTGACATATCACATGTTATTATAAGAATCTCTGTTTATACATTATCTCTGATAATCACAGTAGCTTTAGGTACCAGTTTACCGGGTGTAACCAATTGAACGCGGTGTAGGGTGACCAAAGATTGTATGGAATTGCGACAATTATTTAATAAGAACCGCTTAAGCAATTTGCTTTATATTGTGATAATCATTCGGTGCTTCAATGGCACTTCCAGTCCACCCAGTTTTGAGTCATGCGAATGTTTACATTTGTAGAATATCATATCCAAACATGGCCTGGCCGTGAACCTAGCCCTCGTTATTAATAAAGCTGCGACATTATCCTGTATGTATGTATGTATGTATGTATGTATGTATGTATGTATATTGCTTATTTACAGTTCAAAATAATACAGTTTCAAAGAATAACAAAATTTACTTCTGGAAATGGGTGTCCCCCTTCTATGACAGTCGTAGTTCTTCCGTTATCAAGTATCAAACTGTTTTGCTTCCGATAATGTTTACCGAATACAAAACTATTTCCCATTGTATAATTGTACCAGAATGGGTGGTTCACATGCGTTACGAACTAGTTAAAAAGGTAATGTTTTTACGTATATCCTACACTTCTGGCTAGACGAAACGTGAGAATGTTATTATGAGAAACATTTTCTTCTTTCTAAAATAAATTATTTAAGGCCAATTATATAAGGCCAGCATTATGAAGACTTCCTCAGACCCTCTTAGCCTAGGGCTTACAATCGAAATGATCCAAACTATAGCACGTAATTGAGAATCACCTTTGATGCCTAGACCAAAGCAGATTTAGTACAGAGCGCTACCAGTAGGGGTAAAATCCGCCGACCACCCCCATCGCCAAGTGTGGAATTATTCTTAATATCTTTGTTTTCACAAACGGATACAAACGAAAAGCGATGGTATTTACCATCGCTTTTAATGACCTACAAATCAGAAATAAAAAACCTTACAACAACAACTAACTGTAATTAAAAAAGGTTTGCATTTCCAAGTGATTAGTATTTACTAGATCATTGAATCCCAAAAATATCTTTTTATTTTTTTTAAAAATTGATCTCTTCTTTTTACTCTTGAAAAGGAAAACCTTGCCTGAATTTCATATGGGCCTTGGCAGTCGAAAATCCCAGAAGGATTTCACACCATCGTCGACTATAGTATGTACATATATCTATAGTGAAACAGTTTTGATACACTTCAACAATTTAAGACCAACCCTTTCCGTGTACCCCCCAGAGGGAAATTATGTTAATGTGTCCCTGTGCCTGACGGTGGATTGGGAGTTACAATTTTCTTAGAACCCATGAGTACTATTGGGGGTCGGTTTATGTAGTTCTAACAATACGGTGGCGGTTTCTCAACAACGATGTACAAGCTGACAATAACGTCCCCATGGCCACGCACACCATAAATAAGTAACATCTACAATTGTTTGGGAAGAATAGAACTTGAATGTATAGGCGAGATGTTATTGCATCTCATGATGTATTGGAAGTGGATCTGCACAAAATGTTGACACCAGGGAATTGCTTGGGGTAAGGTTTCAGGTTGTACATGGGTTATCCAATAAGGGTGCATGAGCTGTGTGTTTGTGGAGAGGGATTTATTTCATCTGGGTTTTATATTATGGGCTCACTCACGAGGAAGAGCCTAGATAAATATATCAATCATGCACCACACAAAGGTGATATGATACTTATTGAGACTGAAATCATATTATCAAGAAAGTGAACACAGCGAGGAAACGTGATATTATAGATTCCTTTCCTTTTCACCGCTAGCTGGCGACTGAAAACTGAAAATAGAAATATTTGGGGAAAGCGTGCTCATTTTAAAACCTGGTAGCAGTCATATAGTAATCCCTTATACAACATGTGGACCAGCAAGTGTTATTTATAAGGTAACAAAAACATTATTCTGTGATTAGAATGCATTTCACCCTCGAATGGCTACATGGGGTGTTTTGTGAGCTATGGTAACACGGTTTCCTCCACTATTTGCACACTCAATAACTCTGAGGGGGGCTTTGGGATTATGTGGTCCCATGGTCTATAGCTATACTTAGCTTTGGGTCAGGAATTCAAATACACCCTCTGGCTACTCATTTGCCAGTGTGTGTGATTTTCTCAGCAGCAGATTCCGCGGAGAAGGGAATTATCGTAAGCATGAGAAAATAACCCTCGTTTAATAGTAAAATGTTGCATGCCAAGGTGTTGCCTCAAGAACCGTGAAGAAACTACTATAATACGCTCGTGAGCGTGACACCGATGTCATCATATAAAATCACGAGATCATAAAATGAATCAAATATGAAAGGAGAGAATTGTCTCATGAGGTTTTGTTTCTGTGATGCTCAATCCTTTGGATCAAAGGAAAAGATATATTATATATTCATGATATATGTTATTGTTCAATAAGGAAACTCCCGACAAATTAAATATAGAATATACCTTCATATATGACACTTTTATTTGATCTAAATGTACAGATCTTGCCAGAAGCAAATCCTATGCAAATGTGTCTTTCACCTATAGACGTATTACCTGTAAGGAAATAACGATATATGAACTCTAGGTCTAGGCTAGGTGCAAACCTAGGTCCTAGGTCTAAACAAGTCTAGGTCCAAACCCTCAGATATTCAAATAATGAGGGATAATTGCGTTGTAAATATAAGGATCAACTTGATACATCTGCACCATATGTAATACAGAGTATATGAAACATGTAACCAAATTATATACATGTACAGTCCCTATTTTTACACGAACCGAAAAGTTTGGCCAGATCATGATACATTGGTCAATATATCAGTCCATTCTCTAGCTATAGTGACCAAACAATCCCCATCAATTCTAAGGCAAGAGGTCAGTTGCGTTTTTCAGTGAATTAACCGCAGGCTGAAACCTTTTAGACTCTGAAACATTGCCCTTGTACTTCATAAATCTAAAGGAAGTAAGAGTTATTCCACCTAAGGCATGGTATGCATGTTTCCTTCACCGAGAGGGCGGTTATTTGAAAAGAGATAATGGCATGCCCTCTCACATGTGTCCTCCCAACACCCCGTATAAGTCATATACCATTCCAAGATTTCCTTCAGTGCCACATTCTGTGGTGGATAATAACACCCATATAAGTTTTGACTTCTTATATCATTTGCCAATGATAATATGCCCCCCACCCGACCCCTTTTGCACCAACCTTAATAGGTATCCTTATATATTATATGTTCACCAAAGCTATATTGTGCATATAATATATGTACACATATATAACATTATTATTGTGTATTGCTACCTGAACCATTGTTTGGAGGTTACCAGCAGAGTTTCACGCCACATGGCGTCATACGTTTATTTCATATTAATTATGGCTAAATATGCAGGATACTTCTGTCAGCAAAATTATATTTTTTCCTTGGCTACTTTGCTCGCATATGTCAATTGTGTATTGTTGTTCAAACAGCTCGTGGTCTTCCTTTAAATAAAATACAAATAGCACGGTCTATTTGACGTACTGATGTGAGGTGCACAGGGAGTGATGTTTTGGGTATATAGCTCAAAACTCAAAAATACAAAGCTCTCTAAACAAATATGGCAGTTTCAAAAATAAAATAAAATATGGCAGTTTCTGACAGACAGATATAATTGCATATGTTCGTTATCCTCTAATTGTATCCAATGTGTGGAAGCTTATGATCTTATAGCATGACTGTAATGTCATCGGAAATGATAGATCTCCTATGGGACATATTCCATTCGATGACTTGCAGAGGGTTGGGGAAAAATGAATACTCCTCTTTTTTACCCATATCTTCAACCTTCAGGGAAGAAATCTAAGGCAGAGTAGTGTAACAATTTTTCACCTTTAGCCTAGAGTAAATCCCCTCACTCGTGGTGCTCAGAGATTCGGTCGACCGATATACATTTCTTGGGCCAACTAAATAAATTCCATTTTTATACCGTCTACAAATGAATCCAAATCAAAAGCTGTTTCTTTTATTCAAGAGCGATCAAGCTAGAAAGGAAAGAATGGGAAACTCAGTTGCTGGGCGAATAATCTATGCCTCCTTTCAAGTCAAGTCATAAGAAAATGTACAATTTGCCTTCAGAAATCCTCTCAAATAACCTAAAGACAAAAAGAAGGTTCAATATACAATTCAACATAACCGTTGTTTCTATCAACCTAATATAGAATATACTCAGATAAACCTATATTATTACCAATTTTTCAGTATAATTTAGCAGAATTATGGATGATACATTGTGGATTATATACATTTTCTGACGATCTGACCCATTATATATGTATCTCAATAGCAGATGAAGTTTCCTGTGAAGTGCGTTTGGCGGGAAGTCGTGGATCGTATTATTGTCCACGCTAGGTTGATACAGGTAATGATCCAATCGTCCATCACACACAGTCTTACTTCTGTCATATGCCATTGACAAAAAGTGGAGTAGTGGTGCACAAGTAAAGCAGAGAGGTAGTATACAAGTGGTTCACGGATCAGGGCCTGCATGCCTGTTCCAGAATGTATCCTTTTCATCACTTCATCCTCAGAAGAGGGGAATATCAGATGATGACTTGTAAATACCTGATATTAACGCCGGGATGTGAATTGTTGTCTGTGGTGTATCGATTGCACTTGCGACTAATTCTACCCGCCAAAACATTCATCTTGTATTCAGCAACAGACAATAAATGTATTTTTGAAGGGTGCTGAGATAGAATATTGTGTTTACCATGGGACACCCATGCAGGAGATGTAGATAGGCCTGTTTGTTCTATCCTATTTTGAAATGTTTCCTGACACAAGTCTAGGTCCAAACCCTGAGGTCAGATATGAATTGGATGTCAGTGATTAGACGCCTACTTCGCCAATCGGTTTTCTGGCCTAGGACTAGGCGCTCTAATGCGAACATAATGACATTTTGCGGTCTTTGGAATTATAATGGCACTTCGCGGTTTGAGGTGAGAGGCTTTCCCTCCGTTTGAAGGGACTCTCTCAACTTAGGGCCTAGACTGTTAAGTGTATGTGCATAATATTTGTACAAACACTCAAAATAAGGAAATGTGAGCCTCCATAATCAGAACACAATAGGAACATATATACACGTGCATGTGATTTAAGTTATTTAGTTTACTGATGCAACTGAAAACAAACCTAATTGTATGTATATCGATTTAAAATGCAGGTAACACATTCGTGTATACATATTTCATTCAATAAAGGTAAAGGATTATCGTTCTTTAATTCTCTTTGAACTTAGAACTGATGAAAGGCCTCTCTAGTCCTATATACTCATAAGGCATTTCACAAACCTGATACCTACTGCCCAAAATGTATTTTGCGTTTCTCTTTTTCTTTAGAACGCTGGTGTGTATTCTCTTCTGGGTCGAACGTGAGCGGGATTTTAAAGCCTGTGGGTTTACTGACCTAAAACATGACTTGTTTCGAAAGTATTTTCTTTGACTTGATCTCGTAGGCGTGAGTACGTACGAGAACACAGCGTGAACATGGTCAAAGCATTGCTTGTCCTGTCACAAACGCCATCTGTCACGTGAACATTTTGTGACGTAATTGGCAATGCGCTCCTCACAGAGTCTGTGCGCACTTTCGTAACGAGGGTGCACCATGTGGACACGATGCCTGTGTCAATCGAATTCTTGGGATAATTCTTCACGGTCACATGCTATATAGTTGTATCACACTGACAAATAATGTGGTCTGTTGTTATTCTACAGTGGCATGCGACCTAATAGTCCATTTACTACTTCACTGCGATTTGATAATTAAACCGCATGTATGTATACATGATCGTGTATACGCACACATACACACACTTACAATGATACACACATAAGCTCACATACTTAGACAAATTGAAACTTAACTTTTGACCGTTCCTCAGGGTTGTCCACATCGACTTCCTCACAATAATGGAGAACCTTCATATTTAACTGAAGTGTTTTTACGAAGGAAATGATCGTCTTTTCGTATGGTTCATATATGTGATGTGTTACAGAAAAATGAGTCGTAATCGATATTTTTTAAAGTGATATAATCACAAGATCTCCTTGTGAGAGTATTGTGAGAGTATAATTATTTTGTCCTAATGTTTACTATCATTGAATT
The DNA here is from genome assembly GCA_942159475.1 of Sthenelais limicola. Taxonomy (NCBI): domain Eukaryota; kingdom Metazoa; phylum Annelida; class Polychaeta; order Phyllodocida; family Sigalionidae; genus Sthenelais; species Sthenelais limicola. Next base: position 37,460,088 of record OW804098.1, read on the forward strand.
CGGCTTGATCGCATCGTTTCAAATATAATGACATCTCAGAATCCATGTTTTGCGACTTGTGACTCATTTCCCTATAAAACGTCACATATTACTGCACCCGCTCCATTTCCCTTAATCGGGGAAGAGCCGCCATGCACAAATATTACTATTTTTCGTGAGAGATTTGGCAGGCCACCATTACGTTACTTCTGAATTTGTGGTAAATGACAAAAAATGAAATCTAAACCGATGTATAGTAAAGAATATTATGTCATTCTAACCATGCACGCGGAGTAACAATGTTTATCTAAGACGAACTCAAGATTGTGCGCTGAATTTGGATCCAGTTGACACACAGATTCTGGCATGACTTCAACTACATCAAGAATGGAACAAATGTAGGCATAGATGGAAATTCATATAGACTTTAAATGCACACATTTATTCTGGCAAACTTGTCTTCTTATGAGATTTGGATAGATTGTAGAGTCGGTAAAGCCACACCAGTAGCTGGAGTGGATATTAATTGTCTTTCAATGCCAGAATTCTGCTTCTTATAAATATGCCAATTCCAGGCGGGCAGTCCACCCTTTTGGTGGAGGAAGAGTCGTCTTGCTCCTACGTTCTGAGAGTTCTTAATATAGGAGATTAAGGATTCGACCATGACCCACCCAACAGAGTAGCAATTTCATTTCACAAGAGACATTTAATGAAATTCAATAAACGCTTGACTTGGTATGTCTACGAGTAGTGGTATATCAAACTGAATCATCTCCTTCTTTAAAGGAATCATAAATATAGCTCAATCCCTATATCCTATATCAGGAAAATTGTTGGTCCCGATTACATCATGTAGGAAAATAATATCAATGTTAGCTATTAATTGATGCGTCAAATATTGAACGACACGAATAGAATAATTCACATTAGTATTAATGTGAATTATATATGTAGTACATTTATAATTCAATAGCATATCCACGTGGGTAGCCTATGCAAGAAAAGAATCATGCATATGTATACTTATGCTCGTTTATGTTGATTTATTTTGAGGCAATCTCGAACAACTTGAGTGACACTATTAGAATGGAATGAGTGATTGGTATCCAGATCAATACCCGATTCAAGGTTGTATCGAGTAACTTTGTGTTTCCTCATTGATCGATAGGATAGATATCAGACACCACACACATATATTAGTCAAATCGTCAGAAAATGTACAATCCACAGCTATAAATATTTAATAAATTCTGCTGAATTAGGCTGAATAATTACTAACACTAGGTACATTTGAGTATGTATTTGATATTGCATTGATACAGACAACCTGTTGGGTTATGTTGAACTGTCTTTTAAACCTCGTTTCTGTCTTAAATTTGGGTTATTTCAGAGGATTTCTGAAGGCGAATTGTACATATTCTAATGCCTTGACCCATACATATCGTCGGCAGTCACCCTCTATGTATCCCCTTCCTAAATGTGTGCCTTTAGGGTTATATTTGTTTCCCTAATATGTCGATCATTATGTCAAAGCCTTCACAGATAATTACCTTTAAGCATGTGCCATAAAATACCAGGTTAATGGCATTGACCCGGGTAGTCCTATAGAATGTTTATACTAACCCATTGGAAATCTCTAGAATGAGGTTTGGTTGTTCAATATGTCTAGATCTTTGAAAATTCTCCAGTTTCAACTACATGTTTTGTGTTTTTAAAACAAATTTAATTCAGGAGTGCTATATTACATATATATGTACATGAGTTTTGGATGCGTCGAGTCGTCCGTCCCAAGGTGTTGAGAATTACAGAATTAACAGATACCGATATATTATATGGTCACAATGGGTGATACATCAAGAGATGTTCTATAATGTGATGAGAGAGGAGGATGGAAATGATAATGATGATAGCGGGATACAATAATACATTAAACCCTCTAATGCAATTCCATTTCAGTTAACCTGATACTCTCTTAATTAACCTGCATCCGTTTAGCTACTTATTCATGTTCATACTAACCATTTTTAGCAATATGAAAAGGGACCATTGCAGTATACATGTACACGATATTATGAGGATCGTGCCTTGAAGGCCTCTAATTACAGCCCTCTCAAACTTAACGATTACGAGGGCTTTATGATACGAGAGTTTAACTTCAATGGAGTCCAGAACCCCTTTAATTTATTCGTCAATGATTATGTACAATAACCTTACAAGCACAAGTATTAAATCCATGAGAGAGAAAACATATTTATTTCTATAGGCTCCATCGGACATAAGTTTCAACCATAACTGTAGTTAAGTTTGGTCAAAAGTAAGGGATTGGACTTAATTCATGTCTTGGAACTTAATTCATATTCATGAAAAAGGCTTCTCCACAACTTGTCATATATGCTAGTGATTTCCCCACAATCGTGTCCTTCTTAAGATCTATTAGAAATTCATAGAAACCTGCATTAAAATTAATGTAGTACTGACGAATCCATAATTTCGATGAATATTGATGATTAGGTTCTTTGAATTGATATCTAAATGAAAGTCCGTTAAACGCCATCTCCAATTGCGAGTCTGTCTGTATATATATTGTAAATGAGTATACATACATGTGCATACATTATAGTTTTAAAAAGTGTGGGCGGAGCGATGGAGGCTGATCGGAAATCACTAATTGTCCTTCAAAGATTTACAGAACAAAAACAGAAAAATGGTAATTACAAGCTGGAGCTTGGGGGTGACGTCTACGATTAATGAAGGCGCTATTAGCCATATCCTCAACACTTAATAATGGCTAGAATTATACGTTTGTCAGTCATGATTGATTTTTGATGTCTGGCAATCACATTAGAAGAACTCAAAGCTTCTATATTTTAGACAAGTTGCATCTATTTGATCAATGTATTATATGTTTGTAGTTACACTAGGTGACCTGCGAATAAATAGTATAAAGTTTCCATCGGGATATATTGAATTTCATATGAAATTATAGAGATTTTGACTATTTTCATTTAATAGTGTATTGTTGCTTAAAAATGAAATATTGTCAAAGTAACTGTATAGTATAATATAGTACAGTATAATGTACATGGAATAGACGATTTAGTGATTAGGTCTACAAAACTAATATGGTTGAAGACATATAATATTATACCCTTTGGGATATCAATAAACAAAGGTTAAACAACAACATCATTGCTTCCTATACAGCATAACGCAAATCCTTAAATAATTTCAAATGTTGCTTGGTCATCATTGGATTGCAAGCAATTATTTCAATGTTATGATAGGAAAACCTAATTAAACAACATCATTGCAGGTATCTCTTCCTATACAACATAATGCAAATGCTTAAATAATTTAAAATGTTGCTTGGTCATCATTGGATTGCAAGCAATTATTTCAGTGTTATGATAAGAAAGCCTAATTGAATGCTCGATAATATCGAAATTCCTTAAATGCAGATAAACGGCATGCAGGGTCATCATATTACCGACTGCATGTCGTTCATGAGGTGGAGAGATACAGGTGACATGTAGGTTTTGTTGATCGTTGGCCTTCAACAACTACCGTAAGAACAACATTCAACCAAGATCACAAATACTGTTGTGCATGCTGTTTGGTCAGAACCCAATACTAAGTATTGGGCGGGTTTTTTTCTCTCGCTTGTCAAGGGCATGAGACTCTTCAATCCAAAATATGGTGACATCTGGCCAGGTGTATACAGGCCATACCGTTTTATTGCCCCAAGCTTGAAAAGACCACCACTTACTCACCCAAGAGCAATTTCTCCTGATTCAAAAAGTCCATGTTTGGTCACACATTCCCATTGTGAGGCAGTTCTTTAGGGCAAAGCGAGGGGAAAGAGGCTGAAGAACTGCCTTACCTCTTTAGATCCATCGGCGCCTTGCTCTGCGCTGGAGTGAAAGCCCGAGGTGAAAATGCATTGGTCGGAATATGTTGAATTATAAAATAGGACAACTTGAAAGGAAGTATGTTGGTTATAAATAATTGCCTGATGTATTTTTAGCTTCCACTCGAGAGCAAATAAAAGCTGAACTTTCAGTTCATGAACCTTTCTATAAACGACAATATGATGCATGACTCAGACTACCGCAAATTTGAAGATAGGCTGCTTTTCTTTATTCCTGTTCGTTAAAGGGGTTATTTTAACGCAGTGGCAACAATGAAAAGGAAGCTCTAATCCGTTAGACACATCATGATGAACTATACGTACACAATCATGCCATATCATGAGAGGTAGCCACGGAATGTAAACAAGTGAAAGTCCCTAGCATGATACCTTAAATAAATACCTGCCTTTTTCACTATGGAATGTCTCAACATAAGGTGGAGTGTTGGAAAAGGATCCTTTTCCTGTTATGCTACTGCATGCGAAGCAATTTGTTCTATAGTCCTTTTAACCAGCCCCTCTGCATTTTTAAGTGGAATTACTTCCATGCTACATTCTTAAATTAACTCTATGTTGGAACCGAATCCTCGTCAGAATGATTGTATTGATGTAAAAAGGATTTAATTGGGTGGTGGAATTACCTAGCTCCCTATGAAATACTATCTTTCCCTTAATTACATTGTTTTCCTTCATCTACGACTTGGTATTTATAACTATGAACTTGGTAAACTGCTGCATGCCATATGCTTGTTGAAAATAAACAGAAACTTAAGGTGGAAATCACAGTTTGTTGTTCCATCTACGAAAGGCAACGGAAAAAGTGTCGGAGTAATTTTGTTCCTCATGCGAAAGGAATTAATTGCAAATAATTTTGCAAGAAGAGCTGGAAGAAAATATTTAGAAAAGAGGTTCTCTCCTCAAGGCGTGGTGGACTGTATGGATCAAAATGACATCTATCTAATGCCTTATAATTGGGGCTAAATATTCCATCCGGCACATATCAAGATAACTCATCCTGGGAAGGCGAATTAAGAATGCGTTTTAAGAAGAAGTCATACTCAGAAGCTCAAAGCAATCAGCATCTCATTAATAGCGTCCTAGCTCTCTCTAAAGACTCTCTAATCCCCTCTAAAGGCCATGTTTTTAGCATTCTCAGAATCTTTGGATGAGCGCCGAGACATCTAAGCCTGATTTACATGTTAAGTGGGCGGGAAGGCACACATGTAGAGCAGGTATGTCATTGGGTACAAACACTGAGAGAAATACTTCAGGTTCAATAAAGGTACAGGCAAGATTCTTCTCACGAGAACAACTTGACCCCAATACACCAACGTTGACAGGAATCAAGATAACATTCACACTTAATTCAGACAACCCACCAACTCTGAATTCCAACCTTTTCCTTCGACCGTTGCTCAATATTGCCGAGGAGTTCCCCAATACCCTTTCCGGCGGTGGTAGCTATAGTGTTATCAAGTTGCGTTAAGGTGGGCTAGGTGAAGAATGTGCAGGGTTATACCAATGAATAACCCATCACTCACCATGTGAACCATCATTGGCAGAGATATATAAGAAATGAATTGCACGGCCCCAACAATCATGATCGGAATTCCAGAAGGGGTACGTGCAGACAGATCTCCGCTCAGTTCCTCTTACTAACAGAATCGTTCTTGTGATCGTAAAGCAGCAAACAATTGAGAAGTGGGCTTCTTTTTATTTCCCTCGTGTTCATTGCGTTCGTGTATACCTGACTCCCATTGACGACCAGGGTAGGACATGTAAATAACATGTTTGGCCCGGAGACCATTGCAGATACCATGTAGCTCGAAAAAGGCTGGTATTTTCTATAGAGATTTGAGACAATTTTAGGATATTCTAGACGAAAGATAATCTTTTGTAACGATCGAAGTTCTCACATTATAACTGCACTGGGCAAAGTAAATATTCTCCCCTACTGGAGCCCGCCACATACATGTATGCACGAACTGTGACCATACATAATTCTCCATAGAAAATTACCAACCCCATGTAAGGAAGCTTTGCTCAGGTTTTATACGAATTCGATTGCCAGATCAAAGGCTGGGAAGTAATTAACTGTCGGAATCCAGGCCATACGAATTTATAATTGCTTTCCTAAAAATTGCCTGAGCACGACGCCATGTCAACTGGTTAGGTCCAGCGTATATCATTAGGACTTGACATGTATACATGAATCTTTGGCGAAATCGTACAAACACTGGCTTCCTTGTCCATGCAAACGAAATAAAACTCCCATGCCGGAGGTATATACTATATCACCCTGCAGAGATTCCAGCATGAATTCCACTTCATATTGACTTTCAAGTATGTCCTTTCTCATCTACTTCCAATGCACATCTCAGGCAAAAGGGGATGGATGGAGTTAGCTTTTTCACCTCAAGCTAGGTACAACACGTCATGGTGATCTGATCAGTATAGTCTTCATGACAAAAATACTTTTCAAAGTCTGCTTGACGCGAAATGCTGTTTCTGAGCCAGATTTCAATTGACTGACTCTATTAATGAAAGTATCTATTTAAAAGCGCTTTTGTGTGACAGACTGACAGACAGTATATCATGTGTCAAAGAGGCACTCTGTGGCAAACAGGAAAAATGCTACTGAAAAATTATCCCAGTTCAAATGGAATTGTTAACATGAACACCCCTATATTTACACGCCTGCCATTTTGTCAGATGATGTCCTAAATATAGTAGGTGTGGAATAGATTCCAGTATCTTTATTATTTGTCTAAATTTGCCATGCCAAATATTCCACGTATAGTAACTGGGATGTCACCATACCTCCGTTGCGTTTGGCATGATTAAACTAACGAGCAACGGGAACATCTGCCACAGTCGTATATATCCATAGATGACTCAAAATAGGAACATTTCAACATACCTGTTTGAATCTCATCTCAAACATTACATGACAATGCATCAGATACCGTCACCTCTTTGCAAGTCTGATCACTAACTCCTATAATAGAATTCTTCAGAACAATGCCTTTAATGGGGCAAAAGTGAATGGGTGCATGGACATTATCATAGGCAAACAAGGTTATACACCTTTCTGATAATAACTGTATGTAACTTATGTACCAGTCGCTATTCAATGTTAGTCAATTTTTGGGAAGGTTTGGGGCTATAATTGCCCACTAAAGCCAGGCATTGTGGAGCTATAATGCCCTGAGAGAACTATAGTTGCCCTGGGAGGATATTCTCCTCACCAATACACATTGCTGTCCTCGATGCCAGCCATTAATCCTATATTAAACTTGTATATATGTTCACAGATGACAAGGCCCAAACATGGTCACAGCATCTGGGAGGGGGCAAAAAGGAAGCAATTGACCAGACACCCGATCTGTATAAAAGGGTCAATGCTCATCCAGGTGTGACTAATGGCAGTTTCCCCGTTGTCCCCATCTAAGAGATAAATAGGCATGAGCGAGGCTTGGGGGATCTAAGCCACATTGTCCATTCCACTCATGAGGCCATCAAAGTGGCTCTTACAACAACAAGTACTGCAATCTTATCCGCTTGCACAAGATAGTCAGACTCAAGGGAAGGGAAGGTGCAATCATCCTACCGTGTAAATCAGGGAATTTGTTAGAGAACCATAGGAAGTCAGATCAAATCTATTTGGTTCCAAACAGGTTTTGGTTATTATTAAATACTAAATTAAACTAATGATTAAATTAGAAATATATACAATTAACCTTATAAAACAGTAAAAATGTTTTAAGATCCTATTAATGTAGATTCATCCATTTTGTAATTTACCCACTTTTCCGATGTGTGGACACCTGTAAACTCTTTCTTGCTATCAATTATTCATAATCATTACCTCTCAAATCTCAATATAATGGGAACCAACTCGTGAAACTTTATGACAGACTGCAACATTATAATAACTAGCTATGTAACGAGGTAATTGTCAGGGTTAAATTATGACCACAGGATTTCTAATTGCTAAATCTTCTTATAGCATGCAAGGACATCTGTCCAACCCTTCAGACTGTATAGGAATTCGGGGTGTGGTAGACTATAAGGGTAATGACCCTTTTTACCTGTATTAGGGTGTGAAGGACTTACATGCATGGGGGAATCGAGACATCACTGCATTCTGAATAAGATATGACAGCTGATAATTTCCTCCCCGAGTAATATATTCTCCCTCCTCATAGGGAGGTAAACATTTTCCGCACGTACAATTGTCACATACCACTGGCGTTTTTATATTTTGAATAAGGTCATACCTTCCATGCGTGGGGAACCAGTTCTATAAGCATCCCATGCAATCATGATGATAGTTCACCGGTAATCGTTAGCAGGCCAATTATTTTAATGAGAATGTCTATCATTTATACTAATCCTCAACACCTCTTAGTTTCGTTAGAAATGGCGGGAGTCCTAAATACCTAGGGAAGGTACCTATTCATCTAATAAATCTAGAAGGTCCTCCATCACCCAAAGAGACTAGATTTAATTAATTAAGTGATTCATCAAAGGATATATACCACTTTTTAAAAAGGTAATATAGAAAAACAGTGTGTACTTTCAGGATTGTGAAATATAAAAGGATTGGTAGATTAAATCTAAATGAGTTTACTGGTTCTTCCCTCCCGAATGTTTCCTCCTTATCTGATGAAGTATCGCGCCTAAACATCTACCACCATCCATTCCAAAATCTCTTTTGGCTTGTTGTCTACTATATTGGTTGCCAGACAAGTTTTCTCAGTGTCTTTCCTCTTCGTGGCCCCTTGGCTTATACAAATCAATCACTAAAACGTCTCGTGTGCTTTTAAATAGCAACCTGCTTATTGGACCTGAATTAAAAGTGGAGATCGATGGCATACGCGCAGACTCCATTCAAAAGGAACTGGCCAAGTTCAGGATAGGATGAACCAGAAACTTTAGATTGAACATGGATCAGTAGGACATTTAAAAAGTACTAGGGTCCTTACCTATCCACCTCTACATCAACGAGATTCACATATAAAGAGAGACCGCTTCTGAGTGTACAGCCACTACCATTGTAATCAATCCTATTTGACACATCAATATCACAGCTCAAATACTGAAGGATCTCTTAGACATAGGTTGCTATTTTTCTTTCTTTGTGACTAAATTCTCTGATGGATATAGCCAGACAGTTTTCTTTCTCGACAGTAAATGTGACATATATATATAAATTCAGAAAGGAGAAATTCAGTGTCCACATATTTAGATTCTCAGCTTTTAAAAACCTATAGAAATATCAAAAGTAAAGAGGATAGTTCTCATGTTAGAATATATATAAAATGTCATTTGAAGAGTCATTATCGTGTTTGAATATAATACATTGTAAATTATTCTGTGATTGGCATAGGAATATTCATTAAGAGAGGAGAATGCATTTCACAGAAAGTGAATTGGTTGTTTGCCAAAGAATTATGTGTAAAATAAATGGAATGCAGAATGGTTCGTTTGCCAAAGAATGGTGTGTACAATAAATGAAATGCACGATTTCATCCTGGGGGCTCTTGATTAATTAATTACATGCCTTTTGACTCATGGACCCTCGGGTGGGCGTATTTAACATTTCATACCAATGAAACCATTTCACACAGGTGTACTCATTTGATGTGCCCATCTACCAGCAGGCCCGTCCTCAATTCGAGCAGTTTCTCTCTTGCAAAAGAACATCACATTCTTTGGGTAATTCGTAAGACATGATTCACCGTCCTGGCTCTGCTAACTGAAACATGCTTGAGTAGAGCACTCGTAACCTTGCTTAAGGACGTGTATCAAGCATTTCTGTATATAAATGGCCACCTGAACAATAATAAGAGCTTTCGGGTTATGCTTTGCCGCACAGTGCCTACACAATATGAATGTCTGTAACATGAATCGGTCGAGGCAATCATGCCCCTGTATTATATATTATAACTTACCCCTTAGGGAAAGAAGTAGGTACGTTTCAGCCTGATGTCACAGCCACCCTCATGGGTATCCCAAGCTTGAGAAGAAGCCCATCGGATCCTCTTCTCGCTCTCTCCTTCTTGGCCTGCCTCTCTCAGTCTCACCTTTCTCTCGGGCCACTTTTTCCCTCTGCCTAAAAGTCCCTACGGCAGGCTCTCTGACCTGTATGGATGTCCTCCTATCCCCTTCTAGGAGAAGACTACCTTCGGGAGGTTATACCTGTGGTTTTCATAAATTCCTATAGCCAGTGGACGACTGTCTGTCTCTCTGTTTCCTGTCCAGCCCCAAGGTATTCATTCGCCAAGTCGATAGCTGCCGAAATATCCCTCCTGTTTGGATCCCCACTCCCAAGCAGTGGCTTAAACTTCAACACCACAACATACCATATGTACACCTATCTAGGTCTACCCTCCCACCTTCCCCTCCACTCTCCCACCCACCTGTGGAGCTTGCTTAATACCTAGGCCCATTCCACCAACACTGAGTATTGGGTCCTGGCGTATGTTGACATGGTCCACTGACTATCTTGGTCACATTATAGGTCTACTCTGTCCCCAAAACACGGCGGCTGACGCATGTCCCGATAGTTAACTTTAGAGAGTGTTCATTCATCAACCTCTTGTTTTAATGGGATGACATTAATTGGGAAGACTTTCTATAGTTTCCCTACCCTAAATATTGGAAAAGTAAAGTTAATACAGAAACTGTATGCGAATTTTCCACAGTACTTTCAAATTGTACCGTTCACTGGAAGGACCCCTTGTTGTTCCTTTTAGTGTGATGTGTTCCATTCCCTTTTGTGATCATGACATTCACCCACTGATTGTAGTATTGAATAATAGCAACATCTCAGATGAACTGGCAAATCGTCCTGAGAATTTACCTATGCCCGACAACCAGAATTGGCGGTAGAACTAATGGATTAAGTTTTCGTCCAACCCAGTGATATCGATACGAATGTGGCATACAACTGCTCGGGCGAATCAAGTCGCAGTCAGATAATCTTGCTGATAATGTCAAATGATCCAACGCATAAACGGAACATGACAATACCTACAACAAATGGTACGAAGCCCTCTTTGCCAGAGTGTCACCTGATTAGGTGTGTAGTGAAGGTATCATGGCAGTGGAAATAAACCTTGGGACCTGTTGTAAACTAAGTGAAGGAATCCTTTTGTCGAGATTCCCTCATCTTCTGTAGGAAAATGATGTGTAGGAACTTGTATTCCTACCCACTGAAGGAAGGGAAAGTGTAAGAATTTCCACATAGTCATTTGGAATTCGTTACCACCTGAAATTAGAGATTTAAATGATAAAATACTTTTTTCTAAAGAAGTCAAGACACTCTGTATGGGTATGTTTAATGACACGAGGGAGATCTGGTGTCTGGGTGAAAGTATTTTTTGATCGTGTGTGTGTGAAATTTAGTTAAGATATGCACCATTATGGTGGTTGTGTCCTTCCCCGACGGTATTTCATGTCTATGAATATAATGACAACTGATGTACTACACGTACGACCCTTCTCGTTGAGAAAAAAATAGTATATGGATGCTTAATATATACATAAAAAGGATCCACACATTAGGATTATTTGATTTAGAGACAACGCTGGGATTGGATTTTAAAATTTCTTTATTACTCCTTTTAAATGCCTAAGTGCCAGGCTTTTAGAAACTGTACTACTATTCTAGTATTTGTATTCAAATACTGAACGTATGTAAAATGTCTTGTCATCAGATTGTTATAATTATCAAACTCTTTTTTACATTCTCAGGAACTGAGAATGTTAGTGGATTGAGTACCATTCTGTCAATCATCTTTTTATCGTTTAAATCCCACATAAATGTGTTAGCTGATTGTGGGATGTGTGAGGTAACAATCAGTGTGAAATCATCTGTCTGATCAGTTCGCATGTTTGCAGAAAGCTTATATACTCCACCCATTTCTCACATCCACCATACACCACTTCACCCTGCCCCCCTCTGGTTATTACATAATAAGACAAACCAGGCCTGCCCCTAACCCAGTCATGGTTGGTTGCCCACGCCCTCCCTTGCCTTCCAGCTCCCTCCCTCCCTCCCTAGCCTTCCACCCATTACCCCCATCTCTCTTTCTCTCTCTCACTCTGAGTGCTATTTTAGTGCATTTTAGAGGGATGCACCTGAAAAACCCAAAATCATAATTACTTTAACAGACCTTTTATTGACCTCAGGAACCCTGTATATGACAGTATATACCCTGTATATGACAGTAAATATTCTGCATTTTCAGTTTAAGAAAGACTAAATTTCAGTAACTATGACTTGACATCACGCACAAATAATTGATCCTGAGAAGTCGTTTCCTTTGGAAACATAGGGTATAAACATTAAGTTAAACTGATTACAAAGTTAAAAAGAAAAATAGTTGATTAAATCATTGATTAACTTAATAATTAGTAAACTTATAACTTGTTTGTAAGTAAATCAGCACGTCCTGATAACATTGTAACTGTTACATAATGTTCCATTGCTGAATAAAAATCATTATATAAAATGTATGCATAATGGTCATTACCTTAGCTTATACAACTATATAGCTCCAGTTGTCTCAGTTACAGGAGGGTTAAATGAGAGTTTAGCACATAATCCTTCAGCATGTCTCAATGACCACATTAGGGGCTTGTTGTATAACCTAAGGAAAGGATTCTGTAGTAGGAATCTTCCCACGTGAAATTCCCAGCACCTATTTGTGGGTAGGAATTGGTAGAAGGAAGGGGGAAAAGTGTAGGATTTCCCAGACACAATTTTCCTAAGCTTATACAACAGGCCCTGATCAGATGAAGTTATCCACTCTAGTGGCCTGCTGCCGCCAAATATCATACCGCCTTGGATCCAATAATGCCTTCATTCTCGCCTCATTAGTCACTGTGATGTACCTAATAAAACATAGTGATCTAGGACACATCAAGGTTAGTAATAGGGGATTTGCATGTCCGCCATCTTGGATCTCCATTCGCATTGAATTCTGGGAATTGTATATGTCAATGTAAAACTATAGAAAACATGATATGCTTTGTTCAGCATGGAATATATTGCAGTGATCTTACGTAAATAGCAGTGTCTCATAATACATGTTTCCATAAAACAAGACGTCACCATTCCCATCGTGCATTTTGGTTTTTATAAATCATTTACACAGGCTATGATATTGGCGAAAAGACCCTTGCATTTTTCGATCAAAATGTTGTTAAATATTTGTACGTCAAATTTGAACTTGTACATCCCAGCAGCAATAGACATGCGCAGTGCAAATCCCCTATTGTTGTTTAAAGTTCAGGCTTAGTCATTTTTACAAACCAATATAATCAGCATAAGTCCTAACTATAGATACAGTTAGCAATACACAAGTTAGAAGGCATATATAATCCATTTAAATGACGACAAGCTTTCTCAGGTTTCAACAAGTTATAAGTTTATTAAGTTAATCAATCATTTAATGAACTATTTTTCTGTTTAACTTTATAATCAGTTTAAGTTAATGTATATATTGTGCGTTTCCAAAGGAAACGAATTCTATGGTTAACTATTTGTGCACAATGGCTAGATTATGAATATCAGACGTACTGTAATCTGAAATGCCTGGAATGTCTGTATTAGAAGAACACAGGAGTGGAAGTAAAATTCAGTTTATTAACAACTAGGAAAGTTGCACGCTCCCTGTTTACAAAGGCAGTTGGATAAACATGAAAGTACAATGCAAGGGAATTAGACATAAGACATCAAACAACATATTGTAATCTAATAATACACAATTGTCTTTTAGTTTTTGCAATTCCGAGCTTGTCTGTCTCCAAGACTTGAAACCCAGAAATCCCAAAGGGTGTAGTAGGTGTAGATCACTCAGATTCAGTCATGGGTGGTCCTCTCTAAATGGGTTCCTCTCAAAACCTATACAGTGGCCTTAAGTGGCAACTTGTCAATCAAACCAAGATAGTCAATAGAATACAACAAATGTCAACCAATAGGATGTCACACTAGCCTTCAGGGATTTACTGCAGAGATGGTAGAAGGTTGTCAATCAAGCAGTCCTTGCATAAGTGCAAAGTTAGTAGTGTTGGCGTGAATTACATCACACAGAGATGGGCATCCAGATATCCTCCCAGATAAGTGTCCACACTCCTCACACCAATCCTCAACCAACACCTTAAAATGTATCACATGAACTTGCTACTCAGGATGATTGACAGAATGGTACCCAATTCACTAACATTCACGAATTTTTTTTTTTAAAAATACCGTAGAATGTAACTAGAAAAAGCATTCTGGAAACGTTCTGGAAAGGTCAGAGAGTACTCAAACTAAGAAATTTGAATTTGAATACAAATATAGATCTTTTTGATACATTATCAGATACAATACAAACAGCTAAAAGATCCAATTACAAGATCTGCATGGTGGCTCAAAAGTCTTTTGGTAGAAACTAGCCTTAGTGTTTGGTGTTTAAATCACAATTTAAAGAGGCTCGGGTCCACTCCTTTTCTCAATTATAAAGGCCAATGCATTTCAGCGACGTCAATGTATACCAATCATTTTATATAAAAAGTCATAAATGTCTAGCATGTCACTGTATATTATGTAACTTAGTATAGTAGGGACCCCCTGGAAGAGCTATGATTGTCATAGAAGGGGGAACCCCATTTCAAGATAGAGACTTGTATTGTTGTCCATCGAAATTATAATATGTGAAACTGGGGGAAAACAATACACATGTATATATACATACATAATCACGAGAGAGAAAAAACTCTGTCCCAGAGAAACCCAAACCAAGACTTCTGGTCAACTCTGTGGGAAGCATATTTTTTGCTTTTTTTGGCATATATTTTAACATAGACTTAAAAGCCTGCCTACTGACCTTCGCAACAGGTGGCGTGACAGTAGAATAGTGTGTAGCTGCATGCGCTGAGACAAGGAACCTTTGTATACTGGGTGAATGCATGGACACAGAAGTCCATTGTGAATGTTAATTACTTTAGTGGTCTCTCAATCTCTACAGCTTAAAAGTCTCCCAAAAATGCCTCCAAGCAATGCAATATATATGCTTGCTGTTGATTGAAGAACTTATACTGATGATACAACCTATAAAAATGTGTCTGTTGGTCTTGAAGTATATATTTTTAAACAAGGATCTTTATTCAGGCATTTGTATATGTCATAGCAACTGTTTACCGTCGTGCCCTGAATTATTAAGGCTATATAGTAGCCTAATATACAATAGAATTTTGAAGTTTTAATTGCTTGGGTATTTTACATATATTTTTGTGTTATCTATACACATAAATGAGATGATAGTGATGGAAATAGTTACTGAAGGGTTTTAAATTTCACACATTTCTTAATATGGGTGCGTGAGTGGTTACGTTACCTAGCTTGGATTATATATATGTATACACTTTGCAGGATCTATGGGTTCCAATGTGAACATATATGGGAAAAGACGGTTGTAATTAACAAGGAGAAGTTTGTTATGTAAGAAAATATGACCATTTTCGAGCAGCATAGTAAGGAAATTAGTGACATCAGTCATGCCAATTTTAAATGATGCGGATTCTCAATGGGATGGCAACTTTTCCAGGTGATACAATTTTAATAATTAGGTTTTAGAATTTTAGACTTGATCTTCCTCTTCGGTGAAATCGATGACGAAATCATTAGGTTTCTAATATCGAGCTGCTAAATATGAACATATCTTAATTAACTTATCAATGAAATTAAAATGTATCTTAGAATTCTTGAGTATAACAATGTTGCACAAGGTAGAGGGAAAAAAATTACAAACCTCTGGAACCAACTCATATGTGAGCTGGAGGACCAATAAGTAGAAAATCCTTGAGGCAAGAGTTCTATCGAAATCATTGATGAATTGTGACGACATGTTAACATCTACACAACAACTTTATTCCTTGTATGAAATGTACTTGCTAATGAGTGGTGAGAAGAAAGAGAAAACTTGAAAATACAAAGAAAATATAAAATAAAGAGGGACGCAATATTTGAACGTTGATTAGAATTGTAAGAGCCTCGTCGGCAGGATATATTGAATAAAACCTTTTAAAAACAAAAAAAAACTTCATGACATCAAAGTATTGTGAAATCATAGTCGTTGTTCAAAAACGAAAAAATCTTTAAAGACAAATTACTCAAGTCTCCTGTTCATGGGAGGCTTTCATACATAAAGCAACAAATGCCCATGTTATGGAATTGTTTCAACACTATTTCAAGATCAATATTATTTTCATTAAAAAGAGTGGCGTCTGGAAGTTAAAGATCAGTATTCGAATTTCCATTCTGGCATATCATTGTCGCTTTTAATGAATCAGACTTTGTGGAAGTTGAATTTGACTTTGAGTTGGAGAATTTAAATCGTCTTTCCAATTGGTATTTCTGTTAAGAAACATGGGAATGACTGCGATTCCCGAAATTACTTTCTTTATCAAATACATTCAGACCAGATTTTTGTCTTCCCAGGGCTTAGTACAACAGCTGATTTCTTTGAGTTCTTAAAACCTCGAATTTCACAGGCCTCGAGATCCTTTATTTGATCCTATTTCGGATGCACTTTCTGTTTGAAGAGGTTGGCTGAAGACCATCTTTGTTAAAACCGATCAATTGTGACCATGCTTGGAAATGTCAAAGAGATCAACATAACACAACGCACTGATTGCCAGAAAGATTGAACATGTTTTCATATTGGATTAATTAAATCGAAGTATTTACATTTTGCTATTTGATATCCTAATACCAACGAGGTTTAACCTTTTATAAGTATGTATTATATATATTTCAAATAACAAACAGCAACAACATGGAGGTATGACCTATAGATTTGATTTATTAGAACTGGTATAATTATTGAAACTAAACTCATCACCTGTTTCCCTCCAACACATAATATACACGAATTAGATAATAACATGAATTTACATAAAACATGGAAATATATCCCCTTACTCACTGCCTTCAGTCCAGATTTTGACTAAAATTACCACTTGAACACACAATCTTCTGAATTTTCTGATTATTTCGTTATGGATGACGATCGGTTTTGTTTACCTAAGCATGTGACCATTCGAGTAGTTATATATAATTTATTGTGACATATTCTGGTTTATTTATCATGGGCAATGAGTAATGAATCCCATTCCTCTGTTTGTAGCCGTAGTACATAATCTGCCACTAGACAGGGAATTTTCTTAATGAAAAAATAATGGTGAGAATATAGAAAAAACAAGGATACTTGATTGATTGACCTTAAAAAGTGTGTTGTCAAAAAGAGGGCCGTCACACTGATTATTCATAAATTGAAATGCCAGCAATATTTTTTTTGTTGCTTTGTATTGCGTCTCTGTAAATTCACTGTCACTTTTATAATGGATAGAAATTTGAAGTATGAGTGGAAATTAATTGTTCACATATGTGGTTTTACTCATCTCGTAGCAGTAGTATAATAAAAGTAAAGTAATATATGTGGCATGCATGAAATGCTGAGAATAGTATCTGCATAGATCAAATGTTTCCAATAAACACTAAACATTGAAGGCATATTTCACTCTTGATATTCGCACTGCTTATGAGTATGGCTAGTCTCTGGTTCTGAGTCAAATATCACCAATATCATGAGATATAGGACTCTTTATGAAGGCCTACATACAGGCTTGAGTGGAAGCAATGTCACAGCGCCTCACCGTGTCACATTCTGACACCTCGCAAAGTTCCCTCTGGACAAAATATGAATTCATAACTTCTCCATTCATCCCATCGTGATGGCTTCTCCTTCTGTGCCAATATATTGACGGTTTGATGAGCTTATTAAAGTACCATTGAAACCTGTTGCATTCTGTTATAACTTAAGGATTTTCACATGGGAAATAAGTAAATAATAATTTTGAGAATGCCTTTTAATTTTATTAAAGCTGAATATGTGCGTCCTGTTTGACATGTATTACACGTGCCGTATTTGTAAAGCTTCTTTTTGTGCTTCAATGCGGATATAATACTATAATGCAATCAATTTGCAAGCATTTGATTTCCATGAATCGATCATCTTTCTTTCAAAAATCAAAATATATTTTTTTCCGGAGATGGAAATTCAAGAATTTCCATGGGCTCTTATTGTGCTCAGTGTTGTGGCCAATTTATCTCCATGTTATCAGCGTATTCCGATGGACTAATTAACAAGAAATCGTGAGGCCTAATTATAATCCATACATTTTCCCTATCATGAAAGTTAATAACAATGTTGAGTTAATGAGGCTTTACAATTACACTAATACAATCACCAAGCCTTGGTGCAAAAAGGAAATCCATTTATATTGGACTAGAGATCCAATCAATGGGAAATGCAGGACTCGTATTTTTCTTTCAATAAGCTTAAATTAATAATACGATGGCTTTTCATGCCAGCAATACCACCTGCGTGGCTGGTGGTGCCCAGCTCGTTCTCTTGACTGGGGTCTGTGACACTGGCGGGTGCAACCTGTCGGTAATTTCCGACAACTTCTCCGAGCGTGCCAGCCCACTTATCAGGGGCAAGCTTTTGTCTTGGCTTGTGGATCGCGATCTCATTGTATTGTTACCCGATGCTTGCTTTGAGCAAGGCACTCTGCCGCCGCAACTGGCATGAGTTGCCGATCGAGCTCTGGGAACTTTACTTTGATCCTGAGTGTTGCTGTTGCTGTTGAATGAACGCCTACTATGAGTTGCCCCCTCGTGAAGTTGGATGTATCTCATTGTTTCGTGCACTGAACTGGTCTGGAGATTTTCGCACAGAAGACAACTGCTGTGGCCGTACAGCTTTCTCCGACTGGCTGTCGTGGGGCGTTGTATTCTCTCCAGTAGTTTATCCTGCTCGTCGGCAGTACTCGGCCTCGTATTGTTTTCCCTATTGTTAAACTCAAGTTCGTAACTTGGAGCTATTGTGCCCTCAGCAGCCATGGTGCTAATGGTCGGCCGCTGGAGACGTCTGATGACCTTTTCCAACAGTTTGCCCTTTAGCGGTTGCTGCAGACCAGCAGTTTTGCCATTATCTGCCCCTCTTGGTGCCTTTCTACACGCGCTATAGGGCGCTCTGGGCGCAATATTCCCCAGATTCCATAGATCTGACGAGTTAAGCTGAGTCTCAGTACAGTGGGTAGGTCTCTGCAGCCGGTTGATAATGTCATCTAATTGTCGGCCGGACACCTTTTTGAAGCCGTAGACCTTCAAAGGCTGGGCCTGGGGCATGACGCGCATGTATTCGCCGCTCGCCATGGCTGAAAAACAATTGCGAAAAATCCGATTAAATACCTAGAGCAATTAGAGAGGTATTATTATTATCGATAAAACTGAAGCTTTGTGTTGTGTTGCATCTAACAATGGAATTAACCTATTAGTCGACTTGTTATTAAAGACCCATTAATGTAAAATTACGTCACCGCTATATATAAGCTATAGGGGTGTGGAATATTTTACATAATATTTTAAACAACAATACAGGTTAATAAGTGCGTGCACACACATTTAGGTATACTCGTGTTAGCAGTGGTTCTATTTTTGGTCTGTAACAAATATTGCACTTATAATCCTATGCCATATAGGAGGCTATGTAAACAGAAGAATGTGGTCCCGACACTGACAGTCTCAAGTAGACCATGGGTAGAAAAAAAACATTATTTAATTCAATGCAATGAAAATGTTAATGTGCGGGCAAAACAATACTTTGAATACATTCTCTAATACTGGACTGTTTGTAGTCATAGATAATGGTATTGTGTACTTTTGATACACAGACATTATGCAGCATGTTTCTAAACTTAATGATATGTTTCCACGTTCGTACTTAGTGCCAATGTATATATATATGCTTAGTTCTGACTAATGGTGCCTAACACAAATATTTATGTCAGTCTGAAATATTTGGAAATACTCACTCTGGCGATATTATATTTACATTTCACTTGCTCTTGAATAAATATATATAAATATAACCGGTCTTGGTGTAATGATATTGTAATCCACTATACGTCAGCTGAAGGATGTTTACAATGGAAAAGACCTCCGAGAGGAACTAATATTATGTTGGGAAAGATTTCCTGTATTCTTCGACTCGAATTCAAGGCTTTGTTTGGGGTTTGTTTGAATTACCGATTGGAAATCAAACCTTTGATATTCATCTGAAAGAAATAATTAAATCATTTCCATTACTCCTAAATGAGTAAATTGTCGGCTGTCGATCTGTTAATCTTCTGATGATGATTAAAGATTTCCATGAGCACAATTTGTACACGTTATAGTTATAGTAGTTCATAAAAAAAACTGTCTGGACAATCAACCCGAGACGTTAGCTGGCTGACTAATATCAAAATACCAATCCGATCACCCCCGAGGCATTAATAACCAGTGACTGAATACACTGTATTATAATTACAATTATTCTTGGACTCCGCAGACACTAAATCAAACGTTTTGTTAAAGCAATGGTGTGCTACTTAAAGGACCGTCTGTTAATAAGATCAATATTATCACATACATCACCAACAGAACAATACTAAATGAACGCTTTTGTGTTGAGTTTCTCAATAGTACTTATTGTAAGCATCATTTCAATGAATTGACCGAAGACATTTATTTGTTGTCTAGACTGCACGTTAACTATTACTTCGCTGTTATTTTGAAAAGTAATAAATATTTTGTTTATAAATAATTAATTTCTGAGACCGTGGAGAATGTAAAGCATACTGGGTTTCACTCTAAAGTTAAATTTAACTCCATCTACAATGTGCATGAATGAAAACGCATATGAATATATATACCGAAAATAACAGAAATAAATGCTCAGCATAAGTATCCAACCAATATGGACACACACAAGGAAGGCAACAACGTGAATTCATAGCAAGTGTATTCATAGCAAACGGTAAAATTCATCATTGCTTTGGCATATTTAAGAAGTTGAATTACAGGTTAAAAGGCAACACATGTAACACAAAAGAACATCACTAGTATCTCCTTCAACGGTAAGATAAAAGTAACAAATACCAGTGATACAAACCCAATACAAGGCAATTCAAAGGCCTTATGAATTATATGTTAGGCCCTTTCTTACCTGACGATCCTGGCTATAAATGACTCTCAATATGTATGCTAAGTGGCTTTGCTTTTTCGCATGAGAGCAAAGTACTAAGGCTTGGCTGAGGTATTACCGGCCGGGTAATATACTTTGTCTAATGGCATGTCTTGAAGAGGTGCGAGTATACCTCAACATTCATATCAGTAGATGTCATTCCCAAAAACATTGGAGGCCACCTGAGTACTAATATTGCATTGGCATGATTTGATTGTTTTTTAGTGTAATAATTAAGCCAATATGTTACCTCTTCACCAAGCAAGAGTTTCTTTTTTCAAGACGTAACCAGGAAGGCAGTTTTATTTGCTTGCGAAATCAGACGTGAAATTGTGTATGTTTGAATACAAGCATGAATGCAGGAATTGTAATTAGGGAAGAACATTTCAATTTGCCTTCAGGTAGAAAATCGAATTGAACAATTATATATATATATGCCTATATATATGTTGCACGTACAAATATGGCGGATTATATGTACTTGATATGACCATTTTTTTTTAACAAACCTGAAACGGACTGTAGGTAGAAGAGATGCGTCGGTGATGGTTTTTAAATTATATATTGTTCTTAACACATGCTTCTTCTGTATTATTGTAATCGATAATTAGTGAATCACGAGATATTGGTAAATGTTTGAAATATTGTTATGATTATTCTAGTAAATCAGCGACGGCTGAGATATAGTGTACCAGTTGCATAATGTTTTTCGCTGAATAAAATAATTTAAATACAAATACAATGAATTTACACTGAAAAATTCTTATGAATTTAGAATTTGAAATGGTTCCAAAACAATATTAGTGGTATATTCGGCCCTGCTAATATTAAGGTGACTTGAATATATTTTAATAAAATTGACCTAAAAGAGAAATGACTTACAACAAATATCTTATAAATTGGTGTTACTGTAATTTATAGATGGTAAACTCTCAGAACCTCCGTGCGTACAGCGATCACATTTATTCGAGAATACAAATTATTGAAATTGGAAGCATGCATGGACTCCACTTACCTCAAACGCTTTCAAAACAGCAAATCAAGTAAATCCTATCCGAAGAACCGAAGGTATCACGCTGATAAGGTGACCGTTTTAAGTACATATCCCATCGTGGGGCCACACGTAGGAAGAATAAATATATAGGTGCTCCGTACTCTAGGTTCCTCGTGGAATAAACCTTAACTCCACTCGGACCCGCTCAGGCGCTCAAACAATTCCTAGAGTGTAGAAACCAGAGGCCAAACATTACTTTCCAACCAGCACAATGGTCTGGGCAACATAGAAATTGTTCGGAGTAGTTAACTGCGGTCTCGGGGCTTGGATAATGGTATTAACAAACACATGCAATTATTGAATGGCTGATTAGACCAATAGTAAAGTCTCTAGCCCCCAGATTGCAATAGAGTAATATAGACCATGCAGTCTTATAATGCTTGCAGGGAGTTTAAATTACTCGATCGCATATGGGTAGCTTATGTAATGTAATTAGGTAAGTTCGAGTAAAATTAACTATTAGACAATGGGATTGTATCAAATGAGCTGTGTGAAATGAAAGGCAGTATCTGATATTCTGAGTATTAGAGGAAAGCTTAATCAACATAAGAAGGAATGTACCTTGAAGATAGTTTCCCTTATCGTATATTATAATTATTACACCAGGATTCTAAGCAGTGGAAATTATACCCTACCCTACGCCTGGTTGATTAGAATATAACATAGACATAATTTTTGAAATTATAATTCTTACTCACCACTTCATAGCCATTCATTTATATATCCAGTTATCAAGTCTATATTCTTTTTGTCAGTCAACCATGAATGTTCCCATTCGTCTGGAACAGAATAACAGTATTGTTAAGCTTGTGATCATCTGGCGCGCTTTACATTTACTTACTCATTTAGAGGCAGACCGTAGACTTAATAAATGCACACCCACAAGTGCTGGGTGCATGTTGGCCTGCTATACAAACAAGTGCTTACTTGACCCTCGATTTTAGTATTCTTAAAAGCTAAAGAGTGGGTGGTTTCACATTCAATTAACGTAATGTCGAAAGCATTGATCAAGGCTCGAGTAATGACTTCATTGTAGAAAGGCTTGCGCCATGAGAATCCTTATTATTCTGAAAGGAATGATTGTCTTCATGATATGTAATTACGGTTGGGATTCTGGAAGAGAGTGTAATCCTGGCACGTTTGTTATATTGAATAATATTCTGCACACATTAATCCCATCGCTATAGTAATACATAATGCATATACGTATACACCAAGCTTCCTTCCCTTCCGAATTGGAAGTGCATATCGGAACGAACGAATTACGGTATGTAAATCCGTGTATCAGTATTATATGATTATATAATGATAAGAATAGATATAGAATAAGAATAGATACCAGAGTTTGAAGATCATTATCCGTCATTGAGTATAAATGTACGTCATTATGACTTTATGTATAAAAGTTTGAGTATACGGGCTCCCCGTCTATTATTGTTCCTCTAGTTAAGATGAGATATTTATGAGCAAAATATAATGTATTGTAGTAGAGTGTCTCGACTAAAGGTATTAATATACAGAGAAACGAAAGCATAACAGATTTCACAAGATTGTCGACCATTGTTTATTAGGGAGACTAGGAAGACCTGTGTCAACACAGATAGTTATGAATGTTAATTATCGATTCATTATTTATCCCCTTTTCCGTGAATACCTTGAAAATGTAGCTGAGCAAATGGAAATAAAAGTATTACATACAAATGTATAATCTG
This sequence comes from Sthenelais limicola, assembly GCA_942159475.1. Taxonomy (NCBI): domain Eukaryota; kingdom Metazoa; phylum Annelida; class Polychaeta; order Phyllodocida; family Sigalionidae; genus Sthenelais; species Sthenelais limicola. The sequence continues at coordinate 37,483,869 of OW804098.1, forward strand.
CTGTAAACACATATCACGTATATAATAATGAATTGGATGAAACCATGATGTTATTTTTTAGAATAGAATTAAACCAATATCAAAAGGCTATAGTAGATAAGAACAGTGACCACATTAGCATACGCATGTAGCTTGGTATTTCTATTATCTCAAGTGTCTATTAGATCAGTCTGAATCGCCCGCTGCAGGTCAAATTGCCACTTATGATCAAAGGCTAATCAATATTGCATACATTAAGATCGCCAATTCCCTGTTATATCACCCCGAACGATATAGCGACAGCCCCATACATATCCAGTCATAGACTAAACCAGTTTCGACTTTCGAGAAAGTTAAAAGTATAAACTAAATGTAGAATAGAGGATAAACCTCAATGGGACGACCACTAAGTTCCTTCTTTTTGAAAGAAAAGAAATAAACAGTGAAAATAGATTGAAATCAATTTCTCAATGTCGCGGGCTTTTTCTATTGTCGTTAACGTTGCAGACCTATCTCAACAATTTAATTCCAAGCTATCAGAAGATGAAGAGGTTTTCTAGAAAATAATACAACAGTTAGCCAGAGAGTCGAACCCATCATCGTATGAAACAACCGAAACTAGAATATGTCTATTTCAAACTTCAAGCAAGGAACCTTCCCATAATTAGTGAGAGAGAGAGAGAAAAGACAGAAAGAAGCAAGGATAAAGATAAACACAACAAGATAGGATTACCATAGCTAGACCAGAAGTCTAATTTCAGTACAAATGAAATTAAATATAGTCAAGCCATATTAAAAGATTGCGAAGAATTCATGCTGTTAGCGGCAGAGGGAACCCCCTGTACGCGCTAACAGGCGAAGCGGGCGATTATGCAGTGCAATACTGACGAAAGTAGGTCACATAAAAGTATGATGTCCCCCGAGGTGAGTGCATCTATCGGACTCTCTCAAACCGAGCGCTGTCGTTTTATATGTTATATTATGCAACCAACAAGGTATAACAAAGGACAGCATGACAATGTTGACTGGCTGATGTACCCATACTGTACGTCCACAATAAAGCATTTCTAAAGCAAAAAAAAAAAATTAATTTTGTCCCCATTATTTTTTATTAGATTTCGCAAAGGTTGGTTTACTGCAGTGCTCCATAAAAAAATCCAAATTTACTTTATGTATACGACAAAATTTCAAGCACTGCACATAACATTCTTTTATCGCTGACATTTAAAACTAGACCCGTTCCCGCAATCTAATTGCCGAAACGCATTATCAGCCGGAAGTATCGGGCGAAACTGTAGTGCCCAGTAGGGGACAGGAGTGGCCGTTATCGCGGTCCACAACACAACCAGAATCCAAAGATCGGCGCCTTTAATTAACTTCATTGATTTTATTTTGTCTTGCGATTGTCTTATGATTATCTTATTGTCTTCTAAGTTTCAATGTTTAGGTAGGTCTATTCATGTGAAAATCACTAAAAGAAAGTTACATGAGAATTGTATTGCACTTATATTAACTTTATCGGTCTTATATTGTAATTTCATTCCTCCCCACAACTAAGATATAGACAATTACTGATATTTTTTCCGTGACGAATACACACCAACGTTGATCTAGATGTAAATATTAATAATTCAGGGTGCGGTGGAAAACCGGGTCGGACCAGAGCTGCATTAAGCAGTGACCAGTGTCACATTATCAACCTGAATAAAATTCGTTAAAAAAAACGAAAAAACTCCAAGGACGTAAGGTGGTTAGTTTATAAGCTAACGGTCCATTTGCTATGTGACCAAAAAGTGTTTGTTACTATATACGGACACACCATATATTCACTTGATCCCTACCAGATTCGTCCCTTTAAATAGTTCGCATTGTTCCTTATATAAGATCGGTGTGAAACAACCCACAGCAATATCGCACATGTTATCGCTAATCCTTTCCTTAATTGTTCCACGGTACCGCACATTGACTATTAAACCACTTAAAATTAAGAAAAGGGAGTCTTTCCAACTTTGATAGGTGTTTGATTTCCCTTAAAATCTCTATTAACATACAGTGTCTGTAATCGTAGTAATTGATCATCGATCACGGAAGAAAGAGAGTAAATTTAGTCTTATATTATCAAACAATAAAGCATACGCCATGGGGTGCCCGCCACACGTGAACGTGAACAACTTGTGAAATCTTTTAATCCATATTTAAAATCATAGATGGATTATATGGGCCACTGAAGGTCAGGTGTATATATACACATAAGGTACCTATTTCTCAATCTCATAGCATAAAGCAACGGAATAAAGCGCAGAGAAGAAGGACTTCAAGGATTTTCTTAAGCCATCGTCGATGTCTGGGTCTTGCACCCGACTTCAATATGATGCATTTTTGTGGAAGAGTACTTCCGATTTTGTGTGCCCTGGTTCTAAGTCAGAACCATGGAACCAGGGGTAAGTACTTTATCTATTTTCCCATTGAAATAACAGACCTTTTAACCAGTGATGGCCAGTGTTTCAAGGGATCTATATCGCGTTCCTATTTCTGTTTTTTTAAACATTTTGTTTTGAAATTCTTTACATCGAAACAATTTAAGAGAAACCCGGAAAAGAAATCTAAAATCTGCGACCAAAGCCACTTCAGTTGAACGCCTCCTGAATTCATACTTAGATGATTTACTTCAAATGACTTCTTGTTTAATAGCGTCGTGAATGATTATGTTATGGATATTATTATTATTGAAATTGTGTTTACATATACATATATCTTCTCTATGTACACCAACTTAGAATATATTAGCTACAGTCCAACTAAAGCCATGCACCGGGAATATTACATTTGACAATAATTAATATCAATTTTTTCACTATGGCAAACACAACTCCCACTCTGCCATACAAGTATCTTAATACTCGGTATTGTCAGAGCTATGCATACAATAACTCTGGTATTGTTCACTCAGTGCCAAGGGAAACTTCCATATTGCTATATCTACTGATCATAATCAATCTTCATGGTCAATTTAGACATTTATTACAAACGCACTCTACGGTATGTAATTGAGATAGCGAGGAACATTGTAGAGAGCGAAAAATAAATTCCTGTATAAGAATCATTAAGATACTTATAAACAAAATATCACGATATCAATGACGTTCCCCGAATTATATAAGTAGACCAATATATCGCAAGGTTAACTAACTGTGTATAACGGTTACTTTTAATTACCTTAATACGCACAGCTTTAGGGAGATTAGATTAGACTACACTTAATGTGATTAGTGGCAAGAATCATCTCAACGAAAACAAAACGATACATTAACTAAACTTTAAATATCCTAGGAACTACTATCTTCACATCCGAACATAACTCACTGCTATATCAAGTTATATTCCTAATGAATAAGACTGCACCCTTGACACTCGAATGTAGTAACTCGAGTGGCAAGCGGAGAATGTCTAAGTAATTCTTATTTGAATGTGGTTATTTTGTAGTTTTGTTTTGGTTATTTTGTAGCCGACTACCAATCACCCTGTTAAGTATCTGTTACTGGGGCAAGTAAAAAAACAACCGGGGGGTTTCAAATAAAACCCTGTGGTAAATCACAATAATATCTAGGTATACCCTAGCTGCAAGGCCAATGACTTTCTGTTAAACAACTTTCTAATAATTTTTGTAGCTCCAATTATCTATCCCCTCATACAAGCGAAACAAACCCACCCAGGGACATGTAAACACCCAGTTATTAAATCAAAACTTTTAAAAAGATATTTAATAAAAGAAGGTAATACTGGCGTTCAAACGCAGATCCAATAACTATCTGTTGAAACACTTTCCAATTATAGCTGCTACCACTGTCGCTCCTGTCGCTCCTGTCGCTCCTGCCGCTCCCACTGCTGGAAGTGCGACAATTCCAACCGCATTGGGTGATGATGTCTCGACAGACTCAGGCAATGGGACGTCGGCCAATACGACTACTACTAGCATGCCCCTCAACACAACCACCATGGCCACCACAACCCGTGCCCCACCGAAGCACATCCCCTTCTATTTCCAACCCTTGGTCATGGCGTCAGTGGGAGTTATATTTCTGGTCGGTGGTGGCATCAGTTGCCTCTTCTGCTGGAAGGTGGGAATCCTGGATTCTATCATAAAATAATGTTTTTACCAAAGAATGATAATATAATGAATGATAATGATAATTTGTATTTGTCACAGAAAAAGAAGGCTAAGGTCGCAAACATGATATTTGTCAGTTTTTCTCCACAATTAAGATCTCCTTGTAGTAATGTTCTCATTTCCCAAGTGTTTAGCGCTATTGGTCATATGAATACGGCTTTCAAACAAAACTAAATTTCAAGACGGTGTACTGAATATATTTATGCGTTTCTATAGGGTCCTCATAATGCAATACATTAAACTAGTTTACTCGTGATTGACCATCCAGAAATATAGATAACTATTTTTTCAAACATACTCATCTATAGAAGTATATATTAGATTTCCTAACGGTTAGCATCAATGGAATCCGCTTGGTTTCATCCTTATATACATGATGGTTACTCAAAATCCATTGTTTGCGACTTAAGACTCATTTTCTTGTAACACATCCCATACACTCTCCCGCGCACCGTACCCGCGCGATACGGAGCGGCGAGCTTTTTCGTCTTCAGTGTGACGATTTTTGTCTACCGAGCACCGCGAACGCTACTGGTGAACTGTGGTGACGAAATTGCGCGAACTTCTGATACGAAAAACGGTGTTTTGAATCACGGAGACGAAATATGATATGCTCCGTATTTGCGCTCCGTTTTTCGTATTGAGTTTTGGATGCGTGACACTACTGAATGCGCCATGTATTTTAGTTGTGGTTTTGAATGTGCGATGTATTTTAGTTGTGGTTTTGACTATTACTGTAAACATATTTATTTTCGCGCAGATAAATTTTCGCGCACAAAGTACAATGCCACCTTTTCGCGGGGTTTTAAATTCGCGCAGCATTTTAGGTACTGTAAACAAATTAATGTTTGCACAGTATTTATTTTCGCTATTTTCGCGCACTTGCCTCCCTCCTGTTCTCACCTCAAATTGGTTTAGCCGAAATTCGTCCAATTGACATTAATTTCCAACATCGTCCAATTGACATTAATTTCTGACATCATTACGTGGATGACATTGACAAATTCGCTGACATCCCCATTAGTATATTGATGAATTAAAACGTTCGTATCGCGGCCAATTTCTTTACCTACATTAATAAAACACCATTAAAAAAACTCCATTAATAAAACACCATTAAAAAAACTCCATTATCTATAAGTCCCAAGCTTGGTAAGCTTGACCTCCGACATCAATGCCACACATATCCCCCCTCCCTCCCCCCCCCCCTCCCCCGGAGCCTTAGATCTCCGACATCAATGCCACACTGTGCGACATCAAAACCATAGCTGTGCGACAATGTCACTGACATATATCTTTGATCTAGTTGACTGGCACTCAGATCAAAGTGACACGATTGTCGCGCGAATAGCGTTCGTCGCTCAGTGGAGTATGTCACTTCACACTCACAAGTGCCACTTCACACTCAAGACATGGGTGCGACCTGTCAGCTGGCATTCTATCAATATATAAACCAGGCTACTAGTCATGTCAAATCATTCTTTTGAATACCCTCAAGATGGACGGCCGTATCGAAGAGCTTATGTTGGAGATTCAGTTGGACATTCAATTGGCCGAAGAGAAGATCGTCAAGGGTGGCAACCAACTACAACATCTCATAAGAGCCATGAATGCTATTGCTGTGAGATATAGACGGGCCATGAAGTCGAAGACAGTTACCAGTCATTTTGTGGCCCAAAACCTTGCCCTCAGAGCGCAAGTACTAAAAGGGGTGGCAGAGATGTATGGGTTATATACTGTGCGTCTAATGGAGAAGCAAGAGCATGACATCGCCAGCCTTGAAGATGAATATCAAGTCATTACCTGAAGAATCCGCTAGTCCCTTCCCTGAAAATAGCCCTTTTAAGGGCTCATCAAAACTTCATGAGAGTTGGCAATATTCAATCAAGTCTCCCTTCCCCCAACCCCCATCCATGCCCCGAATGAGCTAATTAATGGCCAGGAAGATATGATACCTCCTGAAAAAGTCTCCCTTTCCCCACCCATTACAATGATGGCCGCCCCTATTAAAAAAAATAAATGGCACACCTTTATCATGCTCTTTTGTGGAATCTAATGGAAATTTAAGTCCTTAAAAGAGATTACAGTGCATTACATTTTATGATTACAGTTTTATGATTACAGTGCATACATTATTACATTTTATGTTTATGAAAATAAAGAATGCCATTACTATAAATGAAAATAATGGCCGCCCCTTTTACAAAAAGAAAAGACCGCCCCTTTTACAAAAAGAAAAGAATGTCACACCTTTATTACGCTCTTTTGTCACACCTTTATTACTGTTATGCATAGACAATCAAAAAATTAATAATAAACAGGTTATCAAAATATCAGTAATAATAATCAGGTCAAAAATAATAAACAGGTTATCAAAATATCAGTAATAATAATCAGGTTATATCAGTAATAATAAACAAACGTGTTATCAAATATCAGTAATAATGAACGTAATATCACTGTAATAAATAAACATGTTATGAATCAAATCACCGTAATAAATAAACACGTAATATCACCGTAATAAATAGACATGTTATGAATCAAGACTTCTTCACTCTCAGTAATTCATATGAATAGCAGTATAAATCATAAATATGTATAGCAGTATAAATATAGCAATATCAGATAGCAGCAGTATAAATAAATATATCAGAATCGTCCCAGATACAACTCGCCAGTCATGGTTGTCTGCGTCCCCTTGTTTGGGCCATGTGTCGATGCATGGACGTTTGTGTCGTGGACGAGCATTGCTGCCACCACCTTCTTGTCTGGGTCGATCGTTATGGTGGTCATCGTCTGTGCTCCTTTCCGACTGCCCCACAGACGTCGCCTGCAGGCCCTTGTCCTGACGGTGACGGCGATGCCTTTAGGAGGAGGAGTTGCGGCTATGATCTAAAAAAAAATTATAAAAAAATATTTATTATTTACACGCATGAACATTATTATTTACACTTAAGATGGCACTACCAACATTGCCACACGAAGATGATGAATTAATTTACCAAGTAATCATCCCTGGGCTTGCACCAACCCAATATATTTACATTATAAGCTCAAATATTTTACATTATAAGCTCCGGTATTTTGCCATTTTACGCAACACAGTATTGATATGTCACACGGTATATTTAAGTCATGCAGTGTCACACGGTATATTTAAGTCATGCAGTATCAATATTTATGTACAACTTACATTATCATGTTCGTCCGTGTCATCCTCAGGGCTGGTCCTGTTGTCGTCATGGCTACTCCTGTGTGGTTTGCAGCCCCTTATCAGGCTTGGACTGCCCTCTGAAGAGTCATAAGTCTGGACCTGTCAAAATAAAAATTATTGTTGTAAACTGTCAAAATAAAAATTATTGTGGTAAACTTTCAAATCAAGTTGAATTATTACATCTGGATAATATTTGCGGAAAGTATAATTATGGATAATAACAGTGAAAATCGATCAGTGAAAATATATGGTTCCATAATATCAGTGAAAATGGATCAGTGAAAATGGATAAGTGAAAATTTATTTTAAATACATTGACAATACTTCCATATAATAATGGTGCGTCGTTAATATTAATGGTGCGTCGTTAATATTAATGGTGCTACATTAAAACTAAAATACTGACCAGTGGTACAGGCAAGGATGTGTCCAAGTACTGTGTATCCTGAGTGTCCAAGTATTGGACTCCCAGTGGTACCTTCCTTCTTTGCTGGCAAACGAAAGGTGCCTTTCTTTTTTGGTTAAACTGTAAAAAGTTAAAGCCAAAGCAAAATCGTCAAAGCCAAAGAAAAATCGTCCAAGCAAAATCGTCAAATCTAAAGCAAAATCGTCAAAGCTAAAGCAAAATCCTAATAGGTTAGGGGGCCCTGCAAAAATTATATAGGGGCCCGTCAATGAATATGATTTAACAGTTTAAGGGGCTGTCCATCAACGTATATATTCACTCCATCAACGTATATATTCATTTTCCCCCTTCAGTTTATTCTATCAACGTATATATTCATTTTCCCCCTTCAGTTCAATGTTCAGTTCATAAAGTCGTCAATTACCATAATAATAATAATTGACCTGCTCTGCGAAAACGGGTCTTATGTGCTTGGATATGAAATGTAAAATGTGTTTTAGGACATAATATGCTGCAAAAATTATGTTGATACGAAAAACAGAAGCCGCGATATGAAGTTCTGAAATATGATGTGTTGAAATGGGGTAAATAGCCAAAACTGCTGTACGGTTTTTACTTGCCGAACTTTAGTTAACCCTTATATGATTTTTAAAAAATGCATCATTTAATAATTAAAATTAATCAATTAAATAATATATTGCCATTTTTCTGAAAATTTAAGTAATTCAAATCTGTTTTCAGTATCTTAATCATCAGAAAATTCTCTTTTGACTTTATTTAAATTTGAAACAATTTGATGACATATAGGTTTCCATGGAAACCAGAACCCTGTTAAACGTCATTATTGATGATTTGGACATTCCATGGAATTCATGGTTACTATGGCAACACTAACACAATTTTCTCCAAAGTTTTCCGCCACGCTTTAATCTGTGAAAAATTTCATTTTCAATGTTTTTCTGAGTAAACTTTGTGTTTTTAACAGTTTTCCTGTTAAATAATGCCTCTAGGGCTATCCAAGTAAAAACCTATAAGACCCATAATCGCGTCTCTTGTGTGAGTGGTGTGTGTCAATTTCGTCTCTTGTGGTGTGTGTCAATTTCGTCTCTTGTGGTGTGTGTCAATTTCGTCTCTTGTGTCAATTTCGTCTCTTGTGTAAGTGGTACTCTGTCCGTCTCAAAGCTCCATATTTAAGGGCCAAAGAGACCACCCGTAACACTCCCATTGGCCTAATGGGATTAGCGAATAAGGGGGAAGGGGGGAAGAGGCAGCTCCAGGGCCCCAAGGTGATTAGCGAATAGGAAAACAGCTTCTGACAGATGGGGTGTGTGTGCGGGGTGTGTGTGCAAGGTGTCGTGGGAGGGGGGAGGGGGTGTGCAAGGTGTCATGGGAGGGGGCTTGGGTGTTTTTAATAACCAACATCTTATCCCCAACTCCCCAACAATAGAGGTTAACTGTTATCCCAACGGTTAACTGGTATTACAACAACAAACTCATTAATATGTTGTTCCTACAATAAACTCAAACATGTGTTTATTTATTAAAACCCTCCCTTGTTTATTTATTAAAACCCTCCCTCGCATGACCTATCAGGACTAAACCTGTGTTATACTATTACAACCCACATGTGTTATATTCATTACAACCCTCCCTCTTTCATATTAGCCTACCACACGAATTAACGTCCGTCTGTCGTGAATCAACGTCTCTGTCAGGAATCAACCAAACTCAATTGAATACATTGATGATAAACAGTAATGACTAGCAATATTATCATCAGTAATGACTAGCAATTTAAATCCTCTGAATTACTCCATAATATTAAACAAAGGCAAAAATACATATATATATGTATTTTTGCCTTTGTTGATTTGTTCTGGATTCCGAACACATTGCCTTTTTTCCATGGCGTTCCTCGATATACATATTCATGAGGTATTTTCAGGCTTGCTTGGCATCAGCGTTCCCAAAGACAGCCAGGAGATGTGACCACTACTGCGAACACGACTGTTGCAACTGTAAGAGCATTGGGCCTATATGTGGCAAATGCCTGAGCTGTTGTTGCCCAGACGACAAGAAGAAGAAAAAGAAGAAGAGGAGAAGGAAGAAGAAGCAGGAGGAAGACAATGGGGAGGGGCAGTGGTGGGCTTACTACCCTGGCATTGGTTGGGGCCTTGCTCCTGCCAATATGGCACCGGAAGGGGGCGGTGCCCACGATGCAGAACAAGGAGGTAACTATGGAGGTACCGCCGCCACCGAATGGAACGCTGGTTATGACTACGAGAAGCAGAACTGGGCGGAAGGAGGAGCGGGCATGATGCACCCGACTATGGCCATGCCTTCTGTTGATCCCTACAACTCGAGCTTTGATCCAAACTACGACTACCAGCGAATGGAAAGTTCCAGAACTTAATTTAATTAAGAAGACTTTTTTTTCGATCCGTGTATTTTGGTAAAAGTGCTCTTTCTTTAGACACTTCACACTGTCATTTCAGGACACGTCTAAAGTTCAACTGCATAGAATGAGCATGGCAGTGGATACTGTGAACTTTGCACATTGTGCTAGTTATGGGATGACTTTTAGACTTTACGAAATTTCAAAATATTAAAAGCTGTCACGTTAGAGTTACTAACTGCCTCGACTGAGGAATAAAATCAGTGAATATGGAGTTGTATCTAGACTACACTAGCGACCTACAAATAACACAGTTAGGGACGAGCGCTAGCTAGTCTAGATAATCTTATGAGTAATTAAACGAATGGGAAAGACTATGTACGGTACACATGCTCCTCTCAACCCCTGGCATATAGCAGGATGTTGGATTCGTGCGATTTTATAGAACTTTTATAATTGAAATATCTTGACTATGAGAATTATTGAAATAATATTATATTAAATGTTGAATATTGAAGGTGGAAGCTTGAAATAGCAACGTGTGGAGAGGATGATGGCTTTATGATTTATTCATAACCAGATATCCAGCTGGGTGATGACGTACTGAGGCCTCACTATTACTTAACATAATCATGTTTATTAAAATCATTCACAATTTCCAGAAAAGAAATAAGCTATGTATAAACTATGTTCTCCCTCATTTTAACGTAGCCATGATCCCTGACGAGAAAACAAACGTTAATCAAATGCAATTATTTTCAAAGCTTGAATTAATGATTTTTTCTAAAGATTATCATTTTGTTCTTGATTATAGTGAACGGCGCAGTGCCAGAAATAAACAGTTCCCTTATAACATATATATAACGGGCATAACCACTGTCACTTTATCCTTCCAAGAGATTGTAACATTTCTGACAACCAGTTAGGCCTATACGTTTTTATCGTACAGGTAGGATAAAAATATTGTTATTGCACCCAGCCCTTTATTGCACATCTTGGGCGTAATACGCATAACATAAAGTTACGTTAAGGCCCTAGTCCACTAAGCCTATTCTCGTGCGATTTTGCAGAGGACTCTTTTCCACTAAGTTATGTGAGAATCGCGTGAGAATATGCTTAGTGGACTAGGCCCTTAAGTTATATTTACATGAGGACAGACTGTGGCCATGACACTTATAGTCTCCGTAGAATTACAGAGCATTAAGGGTGGTCTCCACTGGCTGCGGTAAGCTCTACGGTAAGCCTTGCGATGGTTTGTGCTGGTTCTGTAGGTGGAGAGGAATGACAAGGTTCTATCTACAGGGTTCACTGGCCATGTAGACAGGCCCTTGCCACTCCTCACCATTAGTCCCCATTTGTTGGGCTGGCCGGGACAGTTACAGACAGGTGGTACTAGTGTAGGACTTTCGTTTACGGCCGACCACTTACATCAACGAAAATACAAAACAATATTTACTGCTAAAAACGACAAGACCATGGCTTTCCACTGGTTTATTTTGCTTAGAAATCATTTCTAAATTGTTGTTAATGATAGTAACAGCCCAACAAACGGGGATTAAAGCCATTAGATCCTTCGTTTATGGTCCTTCGTTTTCTCCAAGCCTCCCGGAAACAAGCCGAGGCTTGGTTCCCGGGAGGCTAGAGAAAACGAAGGACCATAAACGAAGGATCTAACCGCCTAACACAGCACCATCGCAAGGTTTACGTCAGAGCTTACCACAGCCAGTCGAGAAGACCCTTTAGGCAACAGGTTATGTCCAAGTTGCATCGTCCTTTTAATGACAATGACCTAATGTATCTTGTGAACCGTACTTAAATACATAAAATATTTTACTCCTGAGGTCTGTTGATGTTGATTCTTTTTAAGGTAAATTAATTGAAATCCCAATACTCTCCAAATCCATCGAGAAGTTGAGATGCTCAGCCAAAGAAAAGCGAAATAGAAAGTCTTCAAAAGCAATTAACTGAATGAATTTGCTAAGACATCCTGACTTCGATGAAGCAGCTGACATTCACAAAACCGTTTCAAAGGGAAAAAAAGATAATGTGGAGCAGACAGATTTGTCAGAGTTGGAGAGTCATGCAGGGAGGGACGGAAGCTGTATCGTGATAGGACAGCTCCTGGTAAATTGTTACAAAAAAGGAATTGGATTAGTCTAGATAATGAGTTTTGGATTTTTTATTCAGGAATTACATTACATCAATGATGCTATTCTCAGAAATCCTGATTAACTGTATGCAAAAATTAATCTACTACTACACTAAGAGAGAGCGTCAAACAATCATAATAATAATAATACTAACAATACTAACGGGCTAGCGATGGGGAATTTACTAGTCACTCATTGAATTTCAAAAACAATATTGAAAAACCATCACCTGTTCCACCAGTTGATGTCTTACTCATCTCATCTCATCTCATTGAATTTAGAAACTTTTATTTTAGTACTCGACTGCAGTTGAAAGGACTCTCCGGCTTATGGGAGGTTTTCAGTTCTCTAGGTCTCCATTTACAATATTTTGGAGCAGAGGACAATCCTGCTTCAATCATTGACTGAAGACGGGTCTCTTTTCCAATTATGAAATCAGTTGGTTACATAGCTAATAGCTTACAGTAACTGGTTGCTCGGGATGATCTTTTACTCTTCGACATGAGCATCATGAGGTCAAATAATTAGTTTGCCATATATAATTCGATCTGGCTAATGTATCTTACTATATACAGTAGGATAAGTTAAGTTGCTGAAGCTCTTAGAATCTCATGACTTCTTTAGCCGAGATCCTGTCGGTAATAGACACACCCTTGGGAGCAATCATCTCGGACTAGCGGTTAGAGGAAGACTTGTGAATCTATTCACCATACAATCATGAAGTACGGCGGTGTTACAATTCACATGCAGATTAATAATCAAAAAGGGAAGTCATAGTATCTAAGTGAACCGCTAACATTCTATAATATACCATAATCTAAGTGGCAAAGCGGCACATCTGAAGCCTCTTTATTGTAGCCTACCTTTCTCCCCTAAAATGAAGAAATCAAATCACTGTAAGTAGTCAACAAAACTTACATCCCTGTTTTACCATGCTGAAATTGTACTTTTTTAACATGTTTTTATTTCAGGAATTAGTAACGATTTTTGACACGCTGGCTCACCCCAGGTGGGGTTGTCGTTGTGCCCTGCGTATTCCTTCATTTGGGACGGTGGGGCCTTGTTGGGACGGTGTCAAGTTACCACTCTAAACAGGACAGAATGCTATCGTTATTTTTAGTATTCATCTCGCTCATTAAACATTGTTTCGTCCCATGATACACCTTTTCAGACAATTTTTAAACGCACATTCGTCTCCCTGTAATCTTAGCTCAGGTTTCAAGCTATTCCAATTCTTCAATATACAATTGATTTACGTTTTCTCTTCCTTATTCGACTTCGCAGTAAAATTACCTAATAGAGGTGCGTTTGCTTGCCTAGTGTTCCTAGGTGGGAATACAGCATTATCTTTTATATAAATCTCACTATTCCCTATTACACAGTGATTGTACTTCATTCTTTCCTGTATATTCAGTACATCAGTCAGTCTTAGAATTTCAGCATTACTAACGTCACAGCTCAAAGCAATTCTTAGTATTTGAATTTGTATTTTTTGCAGTTTGTCAAGATCTTTTTGAGCTAGGGGACATATGCTAAACAGACCATAATCAAATAATGAGAGTAATTTCGATTTTGCTATCAAGATGGCGGCAGCTTTCGTTAGATTAGATCTAATTATTCTGAAAGTGTATATTTTATCATTCAACTGTTTAACAACACTAGTATATTGTTGCTTCATTAGAAGTTTCTCGTCTATACTTACTCCCAAATTGGTGTAGTACGTAAAATATATCTAATGGCCCGATGTGGTGTCTAATTGTACTCCTGCTAGTTTTATATTTAGAGTCGGTTATTATTGCCCTTACCAAGTACCATTACCTTCGTCTTCTTGCTGCTCACCAGAAGTCTATTTCCTAGACTCCATTCATAGAATATATCCATATCATTATTTAATATATTTTTCACATTCTTGTAGACTCGAGCCAGACAAATAAAATACAGTGTCGTCATTGTTAATGTTTTCTTATGCTGTACACACGTTTTCACCATGTATATACCGACAGCACGGGGGCAAGAGAAAAAAACCTGAAAGGGGGACTTGGTAAACCCAGTATAAATAAAATTATTTAAAAAGATACTTCAGCCAATAAACAGGGTAAATAATGCATCGTTGAATACGCACAATGCATATTCCATATTAAAAGATATGGCCCGTGCAGCCGATGCGTATATACATGTATAGTAATAATAAAAAAACGATTCAAGGACAACCCATATGCATCATGAGCACTGACACGTGAAGGGTGTGGTGCACCCTGTTTGAAGCAGTTTCTTCTTGTTAACACATTCATGCAAGCAAAATTAATATCACTTTTTTATTTTCATTAGGCACTTAAAAATGCACTAGGGTGCACTCAAATATATTTATATACTTTCACTATACGGTATATACGGTCTTGAGCGCTACCAGTACAGGGTTTGAGAAATGTATCTTTTATACAACCACACATCGGTTTCACTGGAGTCGATGAACTCCCTGTATTTCTTCAATAATAGAATAATTTCTAAGATACAACTAATATATTTCAACAGTATCTCATTGTGCTATGGTGGTGGTGTGATTGTTCTTTCAATTTCGAGTTTTTATGATAACTGCCTGTTTTTTTACATTTATTATTGTACTAATCGTATTTTTCTACTACATAGATTATAATTAATTTAATGTAATATTTCTTAATGATGATGTATAAATGTTGGTCTATGGCTTGGGTAAATTCATTCTTCCCATCGATTATATAGGCATAACAGGGATACCTGACAACAGCATCCAACGATGTAATGATATTTTCTGAATTAAAAAAACATTAAAATCTTAAAATATCATTTCGACACCAACTATTTTTAAATCCTATATGAAAGGGAAATGAGAATGAAAACAAAACAGAAGGATGTAGTAAACATTAGAAGATAATTGACAAAAGATCCTTGAGTCTACATAGTTCTTCCAAGAGGTGCAGTATTTCTAAGATAAGTGGAACTAGAACTTTGAACAGGACAATATCCCTTATAAAACCACACACCCATATATGAACTCGTGACACAATTACCCTTCAGAGAATCGGGCGTGTATCCATCTTTATATACTCTATATGTAACTATGATATTAAAAAAAGTGAGATGACCAACCTAGCGTGGCAAATGTGTAAGGGAAGGTGAACTGCCAACCTACGTTACTGGGACCAACGCCTTTGAATGTCCATAAGAATGGGGACATCTGGCTGGCACCTTCTCTCATACTGAATCTACCAACACCCCATTCAGAGAGAAGGAACGTGGAGTAACAATCAGAAGGAGATCCTAGGAAAACGAATGTCAGCAGGTAAATAATTAGTTTTTAGGCAATATAATTTTGGTTAAAACTTGTAACTCTTGTTTTTGAATGTCATTGATGTCAGGTAATGTACAATTTGATGGGTACTGTTGTGAAACGCTTACCTCTTGGGGAAAATGATTCATAGAAATGATATAAGTCGATGCTTTGGGTGTGGTCATTCCATTGCAGTATACAACTCCATTATGTGTATGGTTTCTCATAAATCAATGTGCAATTCGGGTGCTGGGATAACTCTATATGTGATTGCTCATTTGACGTCGGTTATTGTTCTTTTTAATAACTTTAGGATGATGCGAATCGGGCTAACACTTGTTCTCCTGGCTTTCTTCATACCAGTCGTCAGGTCAGCAAGTAAGAATCCATTCAGTATTTGTAATCGAAAACAAAAGTAAATTAAAATAGTTGGCTGCGCTTATAATGGCTCTGGAACTAAAATCCTAGTGGTATATTTGACTAAACGACTTAACTCCAAATGTCTCGTTCCCAGTAAGTTCCTTTCTTTACTATTTTCGTTTGGACTTATTATACATAAAAATACATTGTATCAATTATGCCATCGGGATAGTCTGTGGCTTCTTCAGATTGGGAACGAGGGTGTTGAACTTTTGACAACATTTAGATAAAAAAATGAAATGTTAAAATGAGACGGGAAAACTGCCAGATTTAGAAATGTTCATAGCCGACTAAATTAGATAGCCACAGCCCCATGTAAAATTCAAAATTAACTCCCAAATTGTTATTGTTTAACTGTTCGAACATTTTCTTAATATTGTGTAGTTTGAACTGGATAGACAACTATTTTAGTAAAATACTAAACCTTGTTCCTCGACCAAGCTTTGCCTAGATTGGGTGGGAGGGTGGTGAATCGGAGCGTATAATCATAGCTTTAATTATCCGAGGAAAATGGGTATTTCAAATGAAAAAAAAAATGCTATAGCTGTTGCTAGCTCTTTTCTTGTGTCGGCTCGATCTTTAAACCATATATATATGAATATATAACATTAAACCATTTTATATATAGATCTAGATTCTTCAACTATGGAATTCGTGCATTTGCCCTTATTAATTACATGTTGGTTGACATTTCGGTAGATCATGCTTTGTGACGCTCCTTTAAAAACGGGAAGGGAAATAAAAGCAATTCTCATTAATTACCACCTAGTCAATATTCAATTCATTATCCCATTCGTTATGATACCAATCTTCCTTCTAACATGTTTTTAAATGTCCCGAAGTACTCTTGTTCTTTAATGCCTTCAGGGAGTTTATTCCAAATGTCTAGCCCCATATAAAACTGTTCACATTCTGGTGGAATTGTTTTAAAACAGAGATTTTCTCTCTGATATATTCAGTTGGTTATTTGAATTATCCACGAATCCGGGTATGTGAACAATACATAGATCTAAATTCACATTCCCGAAGCTTAAAAAATGAAAGTATTCGGACTTTCAAAAACATCGATTATTACAATGCATATCTTACATAATCATCACAATTTATATTGTTTATATTCATGCATAATATTGTGCCTCATTACTCAAGGTATTCTTTTATAAATCGTCTTTGTCTTTCATGCCATACATGTTTGTCGTGCCAACATCTAATGACACTCATTGATATCATTAAAGCGACGCCAGATGGAGCTGCATCGACACCACCTATAAGTGCGGATCCTCCTACAGAGCCACCAACACCATGTCTCAATGATACGATGTGCATGGAGGACCAATGGTGCTGCGATTCTACATATTATCCAGAATGCGGTGATGGCTTTTGTGTACCTGGAGGTGGGTGGCTATGTATACATCTGGAATTCATATAAAGATAATAAAGGCAGCGATGAGGACATGTTTTTTTAATTGTTTTAATAGTGACTAGCAAATACCCGTGCTACGCACGGGATTTGCTAGTGGGACAGTGGGGCCCACATCCTCATCTCTCCTTGTTCCCTCTCCCACTATCTTTCTCTTTCAAGTTGTCTCTATAACTTAGTATCTTCATACCACAAATGGAACCCTGTTTAGATGCTTTTTTGGTCACTGTTCAGTGTTGTGCTGTTGTTGTGTTGCCTGTCCCTGTCCCTGTCCCTGTCCCTGTCCCAATCCCTCTCCCGCTCCCTCTCCCGTTCCATCTTTCATTGTGAGGTAATTATAGTGGGTGGGTTCCCCCGCTCGACACCATACACAAAAACACACACAAAAACCATCACAAACAAAAGTTTATAAACTGATTCAAATCTGACAATGCTCCTTTTGGTGGAAATATATCAACTCCCATTCCATAGTGAACCAATGATATGCCTGTCCATGACGTCATGCTTTGGGTTCCCCAGAAACCTGGTGATGGGGCATTGATAGGTTTGTTTTCAGGCAGTGCTGGGTGCCCTGGATGGGGGTCCTCAATGTAAACCCATTTCTAACCCCTTTCCAACCCTAATTTGTTAATGAAACATAGTGGAATGGTTCGGCACTATTTTTGGCAATGTGCATGTGAAATATAATGGAGATCTGGCCAGCGGTTTCAGAGAAGATAGGGGTTTAAGGCTCCAAACCCTTATTTTATTAATATAGAGATTTGCAAGGTAGGTAAACTAGCGAGTATTCTTAAGAGTGAAACCAATAAGATGATGGTTCTTCTCCAATCTAATCCAAGCTGCCTAGAGAAGGATCAAATCGTTGAGTATTATAGATATTTTTGTAGAATGAAATCTCATACATTTTACTCTAAGATTTAAGGGACATTTTCCATGTCCAGATACCCCTGGGGCGCATGTCCGGGCTACATCTGGGGTAGGTACAATATCCCCTCTGTGACAACGTCCAGAGGTGGACAGCTTTCGTATCTATTGCTATGCTAAAGAGGATCGCTGGTAATGAGATTCTGATTCTTGACATACATAAATAAACACTCACTAAAATTTGATTCAACTTAATCACTGATGTAAAAACTCACCCCTAGGATACTTTATATGGCATTGTAATCCACAAATACATAGGATGTTCAGTAATAATCTAGTTGAATCGAAAACCAGGCCTCCATTTTAAAATCATTTGACTACTCTTGGCACTTCCTGTTCCAAAGGGAGCAGTCATTAAAATACAAGCTCTCTTTGTTCCCGCTCAAATTTAGTTGCCATCTTGAATGTCTGCAAAGAGGGTTCAGGGAAGCTCACTAAATGCTCCCTTCTTCCCACTTCCTGTCACATGACTTTAACTCAAACATGGCGCCTAAATTATGTGTGTGCCTGCATCGCCTAAAACAATTTAGCAACTCAAAACAATATTTATACCCTTTGGAGAATGCCCATATCACTCAGGAAGGAGTGTGCTGACAAGATTTAGAAGGAGAACAAGTGTATTCATGTGCCCTGCATTTACTTTGTAAGCACACAACGATTAGGTGATCTCCCTCCCTGACAGGGGCCTTTGATTCCCAGCTCTAGTGGGGACCATAGAGCTGGCTGCTGGCTACATCTGGGGAAAATGTGTGTGTGAGGGTGGGGGGGGGGGTCATAAAAATAAGTGGAAATCGTATGGTATAAGAGGAACAGCAATAGAAATGAGTCACATGATGTATCTTAGAATATACGGTAGGATAAGTTCTTAAATATTGTGTTTGATTATTTAAGTCCCATAACAACTAATGTTATTTTGTTAATGGAAATCTCTGGGAAAATGTTGAAACACATATATATTTACCTGTATATTATTTCATTAATTCAATTACCTGTTCGGACTGTAATTAACAGTTTTACAAAGGCTTAAAGTTAAGATTTCTCGTAAATGTTTACAATGTCTTAAACCCATGTACGACACTCCTATATGAGATACGGTTGTACGATGGGGTTTTTTATGAAACGCCCCCCTGCTATTCAAATGTATCATGTTAGTGCTGTCTTATATTTGACACACAAAATAGTCTAGTTAGCCTATGGTATTTACCATGTATTAGTCTTCCGTGAATTAATGTCCCGACCTGAATTTAACGATGTAATTAGTATTCCTTTTATTAGATTTGATAACTAATGTTACCCTGATTGTCATTTGTTTGCCCGGGGTACACATGACTTCATAAAAGCTATGCTATTTTCTTGCCATGTAATTGCTGAATCCATGCCAATGTGTTCCCTTCCTGTCATGCATATGATCGGGTAGACTCATGTGTGCAGTATATACCCAGTATCCGATCCATAATATATGTGTGATTATGTCTTGGTCAGCAATTCATGACATGACATCTTTATCAAATGTTAATCCTGTATAGATGAAATATTTTCTAATTATAAGTTTAGTGAAGAATTATGGCTGCAATTTCTATATCGTTTGCGTCATATTATTTCAGTAGCATAGATATGTATGGAGGCGCAACACACCCTGATACTCTAGTTATATTCCATGGTCGTGTAATACTCTTGAATGCATCACTAGTGCACTGGTTTGTTCCCTCTATCGGTAATGACAAATTTGCGTAAGCAGAATGTAGTACCCTTAGTATAGGGACATGAAAGGCAAATAGAAAAACTTGATATTTGAATGTTTGATGAGTGTTTTCTGTGTACGTCCCAATCCCTTCTAGTGAGCCACTACGCACGCAGTGTGTCAAACAGTACGGTAGTAACTTCATGCAGTTGATGGTCGCGCCACAATGGTGCAGAATTTCCATTATTATTAGCACGGCCGCCAGAAGTACTCTTGGAGAACGAGCGCAGTACGGCATAAACCACAATGTTATAGTCGGGGGAAAGTAAGGGGAAAGTGTAGGAATTCCCATACACAATGTTCCTTTCCTTAGCTTAAGTAAGGGAGAAAAGTGTAGGAATTCCCACACACAATGTTCCTTTCCTTAGCTTATACAACAGGCCCCAGACGGGCAATTGAGGATGGCGATGATAATGAAATAAAATGTGTTAAACCGATGATTCCTTTAGTCAACAAGAATATACTCACAATCAAACGGTACTAACAACAATCAAACTGGAAAATTATTGCATTTCAAATGAAAATTAAATTCAATATTATGCTCGGAGTATATTAATGTCCTTGTGTTTGTCTATATTACCCATGATACTTGATAGCTTTCCACAAAATTATGTTCCTAAGTATGATCTTACCCTTAATATTGTTATGTCATTAGTGAACCCTGGAAAAAGATGGCGACGCCAGCTGGCGAAAAATAATTTTATCGAGTAAATGATGTAATGTTGAGTAATTATTGTTTTATTGAAATTAAATTATTTAAATTTGCTCACCTAATCCTAAGTATGACCTTACACTTATTGTTATATATTTACAGTAAAGCCCGAGTCACTTCCTGTATTCCTAATTGTTATCATCGTGGTAAGCAACGATCATTTATATATAAACTGTGACATTGCTTTACATATAGTTTTGGTCGCTTCCGTGGAACAATAAAAGAATACTCAATGGGTCAATAGAAACTGCATGGCCTTTTGTATCAATTGAGTTAAATTGTTAAGAATTCGTGCGTGTAACATAATCATGATTTCAAGCTTTCATTCTACTTGAACTCACAAGATTGTAACTCCTTAAAATCTTCTAATGTAATAATTTTATTCAACATTTGGTTTCTGTCTGGCTGGAAGCACTGCTCTGCGGAAGCTAATGACCAGTTCACGTATCTTTATTATTGGAATAAAAATATTTATATATGTACATGTACATGTATATAAGAGCGAATACGGTATCTAATATAGAAATTTGTGTTCCAGATTATTCTCCTCTTCGTCGTGGTCTGTCTAATTGTGGCAGTTGTCCGTTGTTGTATGGTGGGCATGTGTGGCGCGATGTGCATGCGTAGGAAAGCAGAGCCTCAAATGTCACTTAATACACCCCAAACCATACGGTCAACCCAGTCGGTTCAATATATCCGAGCACAACAGCAAGTCAACCCTGTTCTGGTTTCCACAACTCAATCTCCAGGTCAGGTTGTCTCAGGTCAACAACACATTCAGGTTGTTGCCACAACACCTCAGGTTGCAACTCCACAATTGAAGTACGGTCTATACAATTAAGGAAAAAATCTAGGATTTAGGCCTACCATGCCATATTCTTTTGACCTGATTGAACTCAAAGTAACTGGAGGAGGTTCCCCAGAAATTATAGGTGACGATGGGGATAATTTTAAACTGTCGTATATAAAAGGATTGGGGGAAGCCATTGGAATTTCCTTGTAAAAGTATAACGGTTTATACCAATTTACAATTGTTCATTTTTAATTGGGAAACTTGCAAATATAGAGTATTTAAAACGGTACTTGTGACTCATAGAAACATATTTTAGTGTTAATTTTCTTGTTAAATTTTCCATATATTTCGTAAATTTGTTGGTGTGAATTTCAGATATCAAATTGTATAGCCGAATACTGTAATTTTTACTATCATGCCAAATCAGGATAAAATAAATGTGCAATATCAAAATTGTTGTTTTTATTTTCACATGACAAGTATTTCTATACACCGAGGATCACTGCGTCACATATAAGATATGATACACAAGCTTTTGAAATCCATATAAAAATAATTATACCTTCAAAGTACTTAAACAAGACTGAGGGAAAGATTAGGTTGAAATATGTAACGCTAATTATATTCAACGCTGGTTTATACCTCATTCAACACAGACATTTATGAATACAACTTATAATCATCGTAAAGTATTAGTCGGGTTATACATAATGCCCACTATATATATGTATGGCAAATATTTATTATGAATGAGAATGCATATTAATACACAATATGCAGTTTATCTTCAGAGCCTCTCAGATCTGCAGATAAGCATGGTACATGTCAGTGATTGGACACCTACTGCGCTAATGGTTTTCATGGCCCTGGAGTAGGCGTCCTAATGGGATTATAATGGCATTTTGCGGTTTGGAGCGAGATGCTTTCCCTCAGTTGGAGGGACTCTCTCAACTCAGGGCCTGAGCATGAAAGGAAATGAGCCTAGACTGAGTCATTGGCTCCCATGTTGTATTCCTATCTCGGAGGAATCACGCAAACAGATGCATTATAATCTATTCAGAGAATAGTTCAGTTCCTATGGTTATTGCAGGCTCCATTCCGACCACCGTCCACGGGTAGGCAAGTTCCTGTCACAAATGAGGCTAAATCCGAAGACAAATACAGAATGGCATGGGCCACATCCTCTGGCTGACCAACTCGCTGGAGGGGGTGTACTAGAGCGGCTTTCCTGTAAAACTGAGTAAAATCTAAGAGTTACCAACAGTAGTTGAGGCTTAAAATATCTTTTATTGTCCTTTACTTACAGGGAAGAGAAAGAAATAATCTGTTTTTGAGTTTAAAAAACAATGGACTAGTGAAAGAAAGTCAGAAAGAAATAAAGAAAAAAAGAAAGAAAGAAAGAAGGAAATAATCCAAATCTTGAATAGGATAATCAATGAAAAGTTATCATTTCTTACAAATGCTTCATAAATTTGCCTATATACATGGAGGAGGCATTTAGCAGTGAGATTTAAGATTAAATGTGATGTGTCTTGGTCAGATCAGTACACATAACAATTACAAGACTGTGTATTTAATATGTCTCGTGTTTATAAGGTCAACCTAAAAAAGCATATTTAACTTCTTTACTAGTGATTGTCGATCCATAAATATCAATAGTTAGGTAAAGTTTTTCAAATATATAGAAGTACTTAGATGTGCTGAAGTTTAACATAGTTGGAATCTGCCTCATCCCATCTTTTCAAATATGATGGTATCTCAAAATCCATATTTCTTTGCGACATAAAACTCATTTTCCTGGGACACATCACAAATACTATGTGTACCTCGGATAGTATTTCAGGACGACCATCACAGAGACCGCCATCCCGCACAAACAAATCAGACTCAACGACCCCCGGGCTACAACAGGTAAACAACAACAAACAGTTTATTTAAGAGAGATATTTAAGAAAATATGATAATTTGAGTTCATTTAAAAATCGGTAAAGTTTGAAAGAATAAGATGTAATTGATTTTTTAATCAATTTGCCAGCCGTTTCTCGCTAGTAGTATATATAATTATGGTATCGTAGATGTGGTGTGGGGGGGGGGGTATAAAATATGGAAAGGCATTCGTATCCATATAGATACAGCAGCATATTAGCTCATACTATTGCTAACTTGCATTCTTCTATTCCCAATCTGCAATTCACCTTTTCGAAGTGGCACCCTAATGCGCACGAACTGGTGCTACGTCGCTGCAGACTAGGCCTACTGCATGCCAACTTGCAATGAACATGCAGCACATCGGGACCATACATTTCTACTTAGCATTCATACAACTCTTGTCCCTCTCAGTCCAGTCAAAACAAACAAATAAACCACGCCTCCTAGCCCCACCCTTAAGGGGGCATAGCCCTCCACCAACAAACATCACATCTTCCTACTTAATATTCAATAGCCCCCTCCATATTACTTAATTGTTTTGACTCTCATCTTACCCTCCCCTATTTACATTTTCCCATTTTGTATGCAATCTCAATGGCTAGACTGCCCTTCATTATCACCCTTAAATCTTATTCCTATTTCGTATGCAATTCCAATGACTAAAGTGTCTGATCCTAAGAACAGGTTCCCATTTCGTATGCAATCTCAATGGCTAGACTGCTCTCCATTATCAATCAACCTGATTCCTATTTCGTATGCAATTCCAATGACTAAATTGTCTAATCTTAAGAACTGGAACTGGACCTGGAGCAAAGGAACCTAAAATCTGTGGGCTTCCTTGTCCAAGATCAGCGAGTTCATGTGCAGAGGATTACTATCCAGGCTGCCAATGAAAGTGTTGAAGGTCTACATCAAACTTGTTCGAAATCCACTAATCTAAACCACTGTATGTGTGTTCCCTTTGTCTGTGTGAAACTAATTATTGCATAAACAAGGTGAGGCTTCCTTGGTGCGTGAATCTATTCATAGACTAAACACCCAGACAGATTGTTTTATTACCTTTCAAGGGGTGGGGGTAATTATTATAATGAGTGTTTGTTGTGACTGGAAAAGGGAGTGTAAACATTTAGGATGCATTGCAAGTTAGCAGTAAGTGTGTCGAACTGGGAAAGGGATGAAATGCAGACTGGCATGATGTCTTGCAAAGTAGGCAGTCAGTCTGACGAAGTGGGGCCTAGATCGAAGAGAAGTAGGAAAAGAAAAATGCAAGTTTGCAGAAGCAAAATGCAAGTTAGGAATGGACTGGATGTAAAATTGGTGAGAATTGGGAAAGTTGTAAAATGTTTTCAAAACGAGGAGTAGGACAGAACATGTTAGGACCTATTTCGATGCAGATTAGGAAAAAAAATTCCTATTTCGTATGCAATTCCTATGACCATTTTGAAGGTTTTTTGCAAACTTGCACTCTACATCTCCGAATTGAGGGGGGAATCTATATGGATACAAATGCCTTTCCATAATAATATAAGCTATCATGGGGGTGGTATTGGAGTGTGAAGGTGGGTGTGGGGGGATCTAAATACTAATGGTATTATGGGGATGATAAAGAAGTTTGAATGAAGGAGAGTGAGGTGGTTATCTTTTTACATTAACTTAAATAGATGCATCCTAGACTGAAAAAATGAGAACTGTATAGTGTCTTGTAGAATAAAAATCTTTGAATACAAAAAATGAATGGGATATGTTATAATGCGAGAAAAGGTGGCCAGTAATACCCCGGAATATCCAATGCAATTCTAACTTAGAATGCAATGTTAAGAGATTGTCGCATATATATATAATTTTATATGTTGTCCCTTGATCCTATTCAATAAAAATTAGTATTATATTACCGTTTACCATTAATTTCTTTTTAAATATTACCGATTACCAAAAATGACTGCAATATATATCCTCAGCCTCAAGGTGGCACCACTGCTTTTTAAACGAAAGATAATTGACAAGGGGCCTGTTGTATAAGCTTAGAAAAGGCATTTTTGGTGGAGGTTCCATCACCTGTAAGATGGAAAAATCCTTCCTACATGAAATTCCCGGTAGGAGTAGACTATACACACATAACAATGGTGGGTAGGAATTTGTATTCCTACCCACCGAAGGAAGGGGGGAAAGTGTAGGAATCCCAGCACACAATTTTCCTTTCCTTGCTTAAATACAACAGGCTCCTGAATAATTATGCCTTTCCCATGCACTATGTACAATTTCCCTTTTTACATTCTACGGTATTTAAAAAAAAAAAAAATCGTGAATGTTAGTGAATTGGGTACCATTCTGTCAATCATCCTGAGTAGCAAGTTCATGTGATACATTTTGAGGTGTTGGTTGAGGATTGGTGTGAGGAGTGTGGACACTTATCTGGGAGGATATCTGGATGCCCATCTCTGTGTGATGTAATTCAAGCCAACACTACTAACTTTGCACTTATGCAAGGACTGCTTGATTGACAACCTTCTACCATCTCTGCAGTAAATCCCTGAAGGCCAGTGTGACATCCTATTGGTTGACATTTGTTGTATTCTATTGGCTATCTTGGTTTGATTGACAAGTTGCCACTTAAGGCCACTGTATAGGTTTTGAGAGGAACCCATTTAGAGAGGACCACCCATGACTGAATCTGAGTGATCTACACCTACTACACCCTTTGGGATTTCTGGGTTTCAAGTCTTGGTGACAGACAAGCTCTGAATTGCAAAGACTAAAAGACAATTGTGTATTATTAGATTACAATATGTTGTTTGATGTCTTATGTCTAATTCCCTTGCATTGTACTTTCATGTTTATCCAACTGCCTTTGTAAACAGGGAGCGTGCAACTTTCCTAGTTGTTAATAAACTGAATTTTACTTCCACTCCTGTGTTCTTCTAATACAGACATTCGAGGCATTTCAGATTACAGTACGTCTGATATTCATAATCTAGCCATTGCGCACAAATAGTTGACCGTAGAATTTGTTTCCTTTGGAAACGCACAATATATACATTAACTTAAACTGATTATAAAGTTAAACAGAAAAATAGTTCATTAAATGATTGATTAACTTAATAAACTTATAACTTGTTATAATGACATAAATGTTCAATTACCTCACACAGTTCACCCTTATTTGCCTAGCAGCAAGATCTGGAAAAATTGTTGAAAGTTCCCATCGTAAATTGTATTCTGAACATTGGCAGCATCTTGTCAACAACACAAAGTAGGCCTACTCGTTAGTATCTATAATATAAGTGTTATACTATGTTTTTAAGTGTCAGCTTTACTTTAAATGCATTACCGATTTATTCATTGGAAACATTTAATCATATGGCGCGCAAGGCCATGGTCTGATGCCATTTAACTTTGAATAATAAGTTTTTTTGTTGTTTTTTTTATTCTCATACTTTTTTTAAGGTTTCCCCCGCCGAAGGCGGTACGAGCGCCGAAGGCGCTCGTACTGGGAAACCTTATATAGGTTCCACTTTTCTGCCTGCGTCATGCCTGCTGTAACGACGTCCGCGTGCTGTCTATAAATAGAATCACAACACAAGCACAATTCAGTCTATTGCCACCTGAATTTCCGACACATCGCGGTGATTTTACGCTCCAGCAAATTGATAAAAAAACCGCTATTTCTACTCGAAATACATTGCCAAGATGTTGAAATTCAGAAAGAGCATGCTTTTCTACCCCAAAATATGTGTTTAAATTAAGTTCAGCCTTTAAATGAGGCAGATATGAGAGAAAGTTTTCAGTTACATAAGTAAACAATAAAAGAGCTTGCCGACGATTGTAGGCTTACATCTTCTGGGTTGTGGCAGGGCTGTCGGGACTGAATGGCCAAAAACCTCTATGGCCAAAAGCTAGCTAAAGCTGCCAAAAGTTTATAAACCTTTTTCTGAATTATTAGTTACACCAAATATACTCAGATATAGCTAGTATTTGTCATTTTTCAGAGTAAATTAGCAAGATTTACTAAATGTGTAGAGCTGACAATTGTTCATTTTCTGACGACCTGACCCTATTGGGTTGTGGCACGCACATCGCGGGGAAATTACGCTCCGGCAAAATGATAAAAAACGCTATTTTTAATCAAAATACATTGCCAAGATGTTAAAATTCAGAAAGGGCATGCTTTTCTACCCCTATATATCTCATTTTATCAACATTTAAGGAAGATATGAGGGAAACTGCACTGATTTCCTTTTGTAAATATAGGCCTACCGATATGCCGAACAGGACGCAATATTGTACAGGTCATCGTGACGTGTTCTAATTTACACAACGTTACGTTGTTAGCAACGCGCACTGCAGACCTACTTGACGACGCTTTTTCCCGCGCTGGACAGCCGCGGAATTAGTTGGGGGAAACCGTTTTCTCCTTGGTCACAGCCAAAATTTCTTGTTTTATTACGGATTCATATAAAACCTACTTTGGCATGAAACAAAACAATGTCAGTAATTAATACATATACATTTTTGTCTGCACCAATGATAATAAGTAAGAGTTGTTACCTGAACATTATCATTATTATCATAAGAAAAATAAAGCAGTCTTTCTCAACCAACTACATACCATCCATAATAAGTTCATGAAATGGAGTATTGCTGAAGGAATTGCTGATAAACATACATTGATAAACATACATTACCTTGTGCAAGGGTTTTAGTGAACTGTGTAACTGCTGCTTTAGATATAGCATAGGCAAACGCGTAATGAATCTGTCAAGGGGTGAAATGTTTCATATTCAGAAATAAGTAGAAGTATATACATTAAGTATTCTGATGAAGGGTGCTCTGATTAATTCACATGTATTGACTTAAAATTGTGTTGGCATGTGTTAAACGACACCCTGCCACCCTCACCCACATCTCTATAACCTTATAATTAGGTGACTTAACTTTGTAGTTGTAATAAGTTTGTAATTTTATGTAATGTTCCTCTACCTAATAGAAACATAGTAGAGTAGAGTAGCTATAGTTTAGTGATAGTGTAACAAAGACAAGGAAAGAAGATAGGCATGGTCTGGAAGACCTCTCATTGAGACATAGAACTCCACACTGTGGGTGGAGTTCTATGGTATGAGAAGACCATGAGCTTTTTGTCAATGGAAAATGAAGAATTTTCTAACCTAAAAACAATATGCCACGAGGATTCCTATAAAGCAATATAGGAACAGAAACAGATGGATTAAAGGCCCATTAATGAAAATAATACACATGAGCAATTTATGAACTGGTTGTGTATGGGAATAAAGAGTTACATTCATTGACAGAAAGTGTTTTATGAGAATGTAAGCATGTATTAACGAGATAACGATACGATTGAGATCTAACAACACAGTACAGAGAAAGCGTAGGAAGAAATCGAGAGAGTGGAGATGTCTCATGAATGAAATGGAATTAAGGTAGTGTTGGCTAAGAAGCAAAGAAGAAATATGAGAAGAAGAAAATGAATCCTAGAAGAATCGTTCTACTCTTAAGTGTAGGAGGTTCGTTATTAGAATTGTAAGAGCCGAGATGGCAGAATAATAGGAATAAAAACCTATTTGCAAAAGCAAATGAAAATAATACTCACAGGTCGATCCCCGGCCAAACTAGATATGTTTACGATTGATCCTTAAAAAATGGAAACAGAACATGCAAATTGCAAACGCTATGTATTTATATGGTACGTGCATGTGCGTGACGGAGAAAAGTTACATATATATTATTAGTTAATTGATTTAAAAGCTATATTAATCGCTTTATATCGACTTGTTCCCGGTAATTTCATGTTGAAATGATGGTCATTTAAATACAAGAGGTAAACAGACAAACACAAAATGTATGCATGTACACTGATGTATTGGAATAGGTTATATGCTTTACTTTAGGATACATGTATTGCATATATTGCAAATGTTAGATACCAGTACTTCATTTCAGGAAGCCACCGCCATAGAGTTGACACTCTTTTAGCAAGGTCAGCATGTAAACGGATAGTAGGGTAAACTATTAAATGTGTGTGTCGGACGGGTGGGGCGGGAATTGCTTTTTGTTTTGACTTTATTCACAAGCTTTTGGGCTATTTTGACCCTTGGTCCCTCGTCTCAAAAGTTCCATAGTTGGACATGTTCGCAAAAAGATTTGAATTGATGAGACCACGAAAATGGAAAGAATTTTTAAATATACCCCATATAATATATGGGGTAGATTTAAAAATCCACCTTATATTCGCCTTATATTATAAGGTGGATTTTAAAGGGGAGGGGGGAGCATATACATAAGGTATCGTAAACATACGATCTTAACAGTCGTTTCCTCCATGCACCCATAAAGGCTCGCATATATATATCAATTCAATTCCTTGTTTTATTTCGGATCACACAAATCCATATGAGATACAAAGTTCTAATATACCTCATTGAAAAAAGTTTCTACTGAACCACAGAACCATGTTTGCCATTTGTCTCACCTTTTGACTTTTCGAGGTGTGGAATCGCTCTTTTAGTAATGATGAACATTGATCTAACATTAACAGTGTACATGAGATCCATATCCTCAACACTGCATTTATCTATATTTCCACCTAGCATATGTCCTGCATTATTTACCTGAAAAAACATAAATGTGAAAACATTAAAAATGTAGTATTTAAATATATTCCTTTTATTAATTCAGAAATAATAGCAAAAACATTAGATCTATATTGACGAACTGACTATGAAAACTGATAAACCAACAACTGAGCTATTAAAAAAAAGAGTATAATGTATCATCGACGGAAATTATTGTGGAATGGCTTAGAATTAAAACTACGTGATGATGTTGTGGTGTTATTAGGAAATTAAAGACATCATATTGGAACAGATTGGTAGCAAATGACTTATGATGTGTGTTTGTGAACTTGTTCAGATGTTTATCAGTTCATGTTTCTCCTTATAATATTATGCTTCAAAGTCATTTTACTCGGGTTTCTTCAGCAATCATAATTATAGAGATCATGTAGCAAACCTAATGATTTTGTTAGCTTTGAAGAACGGAAAGTCTAGGACAACTTTTGTAACGCTTATAGATATATATGATTACATAATATATTATTATAAGATCTACTAGCTTTCAAATGCAGAATATTTAATTAGCATCTTAGATAGATGTAAAAGTTGTTTTTTGTATGCATGTCTTATATTGTATGCAATAATATGCAATAGTTTTGTGATAACTTTCTATACTAAAGGCAACGCGAAAATACAATCGAGTACGCGTCTTTTTATAATTTCGTTAATGTTTGGCCTAAAAATGAATACAAATTGAATCAATGTATATTGTATATGTTACCCACAGAGTGGGTAGCTATAGGGATAGGCATATTAGATGTGTTTGGGCTGTATAAAAAGCGTTGAATAGAAAGGAAACGCCAACTCTACCAATACATCAATACGCCCGAAATACTCTTCAGCTTTCTCGACGAAATTTAAGCATTCGGCTTCCACGGCTAAATCTGCCAAAACCAGTAATACCTGTAAATAAATAATGTGAATATGGGATGTGTTACAGATGAGTTATACGTCGCAAAATTGATACTTTGAAAAAGGTTTTATTGACAAGATCTCTTTGTAGGAATGTTATCATGTTGGGGGGTATCTAGCGCCTCACGTTGAATGAATAAAGATGTATGTACCAAATTTCGAGACAGTCCATCAACTATTATCTTTGCGTTTCTAAGGTCCTCCTATGGAGTAAATTTGGATACTTCAGCTACTAGTAATTATCCACCCACAAATATTGCAAACTTTTTTAAACATAAACAAGATCAGACATGAAATATAGAAATACTTTTAGATCTCCTAAATGTTATCTATAATCTATAATCTTTTCTAATAAGTATATCAAAATCCGTATGACTCATTTTTCTGTGACGCATCACACATGGGATGTTAATGATAATCATTTATTCGAATTATAATTATGGATAAGGTTAGAAACTTCCATGGAATCGCAAATGTATTGTAACCATATATACAGCGAGTTGTCTCAAAGAAGTCTTAGATGAAAAATGATTCAAATTACGAGATGTTGAAAATAATCGACCAAAAGTTTTCAGGGGCACCACTGTTATCATTTATTTATTCTACAGGCATGCTGTATGAGAGGTGCAATAAAAGGAACATTCACCTCGGACATGTACCACATGAGTTTGTGTTTCATTGTCTTTTGACATTTCTATGTAAACGGTTTACGCAAGATTCACGGTTAAATTCGGGAATACATAGAGTGTTATGAAAGATAAAACTTGTGGGTAATGCATGGGGAATCAAATGAAAAATAAAGGTTTATTTCTCAACACTGTTCTTTGTTAAAGGCATACATAATAAATAGTGAAAGTGACTCGGGGCTATATAGTTCTTTCTTTTATCTATATTCGTTTGCCTGTTCATGGTTATGTATTACGGTATCTGCAATGACACTCATTCACCCGCACAAGATAGACTGTGAACTGATAATATATTATAATAATAGTTTCTCACGTTTTCTGGATCGGCTCCCACCTCTATACACTTTTCACGTGCTCCATTGAGCCTCGCTTCATTTCGTCCAGTCAGAGCCAACTTGGCCCCGCGTTTAGCGTACTCAATAGCTGTACAGGCACCTATACCCGAGCTGGCTCCTACAATTCAGTGCAATTCGGGAATGCAATAAATATATAATTATATTACGTTCATATTGAGGTTGTTCATGTCACATTAGGACTATTGTAGATCAATTCATTCACTTTGTTTCTACAGGTGATGTGTTACAGCAAAATAAGTGACAAATCGCAAAATTGATATTTTTCAATGTATAATTCATTCACAAGATCTCTTTCTCGGAATGTTCTCATCTTTGGAGTATGTACCGTTTAAAGTCGTATGAATGATTTACCAAATTTCAAGACTGTGTATTAACTGTGCAAACTTTTTTTCAAAGTTAAAATATAGAAATACGTAATAAATGTCCTAATGTTTTCCATCATTGGAATCCGCTTAATCTCATCTTTTGTAAAATAACTAAGCGTGAATAAAAACTTTAAACAACAACATGAGAACTACTGTGGATCAATTCATATTGCTTTCATTTCCACACGCTTAATTCTGCTTGTGTGGGAGGGCATGATTAAATTCTTTGAATATAATTATGGCAAGGAGAAATCGCATTGCTATAGAGTGAGGTATTATATGTCTAACCGACTTTCCATAATAGGCATTCATTCCCATGTCACTGAGCTACGACCTTGCATGCAAACAGAGAAGATCCCTGGGGCATCATTTTCAGAATTTCCCAATAAACATTCGTTATGAAAGTTTCGTATGTCCAATTTTCACCTGATCTCTCTTTTTTTTTAAATATTCAAAATAAAATGCGATAAAGCTCTGGACTAAACCTTTATTTATTTGAGGGTATTACGTAAAATAAAATAATTCGAAAGCATGCATTTTCCTACGTATTGGACCAATATCCAACAGTATCTTAACAGCTTTCAGCTAACAGCAGTAACAGCTTTCTTATGATACATACTCATATGCTAGGAAAATTAGATATGTTGATATATTAGGCAGACTACTGAGGGCCTGTGGGTTCTAGTAATACAAGTGTCTTTACCTGGTACAGATAAATACACATACGTAAATAGGCCATGAATGTTCAAGATGTCTTCATGGACATACACATACTTTGTCATGGAAATGTACACCTATATATTATATATGGACTATTACCAACACATTTACAGTGTTCAAAATGCATACTCAAGAATATCCGTGATCGATTTGAGGAATTCGGTAAAAGTAACAGCAATTCGGTAAAAGTAACAGCATTTATTTCTGGGAATTTCATTAGCAAATAGGATCCAGTTGTAAACTGGACTTTTAATATAATCGTATTGCAAATGTTTGTATCAATGATACAATTGAATGAAATTGGTCTTTGTTACTTACCAGTTATCAACACTACTTTATCCTTGAAGGTATCCATTGTCTATTGCTAAGCAGAGATGATTTCCAACTGTGCCCGCTGTATTTGTATAAGTTCTAGGATCACAGAGCAAATAACCTAGCTTGAAATGATGAAGTATTCGTTCTGGTGGTACACTCACACCCTCCGGGATATATAATGTTTCCTGGGATTTATATACATTTAGACTGATCGAGTTCACCCTCACCAGATCACCAAAGGATGTGTTTGTGTGCCACTTTTTTTCACGGTGAAGTAGGCCCTATCTATATACATGTATATAGTGTTCCTATTGACAGCCTTTTACCGACTCCCTTTGTGGGACCTAGACCGTCGGCACCCCCCGCTTCTTCCCTTGGAAGAAGTCAGAATGACTCTATTTACAATCAGAAACGGTGCCCAGACAGACTAGGGTCCAACGATTTTACTCCTATACCACACACCTCCTTATGCACCTGCTTTCAATAATTTCCCCGGTGAGAATGTCTATTGATGCATGGAATACTCCATTTAAGCTATTGGCTACAACCTAGTGTACTCAGATTTTCGATTCCAGTATCAACACTTACACAATCCATCATCGTTTTCACAGCAACACTGAAGCCAGGATACCCGGCCAGGATACAATGCCAATGGTTGCCATGCTTCCTCCTCAATTGCACAACTCTTAGTTCGTCCCACTCACACCAGGGACCGCCACCACCCCTGCAGAACACCCACACCACTGTGGGTGTTCTGGCCACCAAAACAAATGCATAGGGAATCATATTGATAGCTGATCAGGGCGGGTGGGTGGTTATAGTCAGAAAAAGAATCCATACATATAACAGTAAATAGCCAACGACTTCCTCTGCATCAACATCTGTCTAGCGGGCCCACACTTTCCTGGACGAGAGGCGACCAATAACCGCCTTAAGAAGGCGGTGCGCAAGCAGGCATATTTCGAACCCTTCTGTCGCCCCGGGCCTTCACAGCCATGGCTCAATACCTTCCACAACTCAACCTGGCCGCGTCGTTTTCTTATTAAACATACCGATAGCTGACAACCTTACACAGAAATCGCAACGATAGGATGTCCTCTGCAAGTTTTGTCCGAAGAAATAATCGATCTACGCTGTAAAATAGATTTTCGAGATTTCTATACTAATCCTATGGGGATGCGTTGGGACTGCCGACCGCCATTTGCACCACCCCGTTGGAGCCCTAAGGGCACCCAGGCCAGGCTTATAGCATTGAGCGTGCTCCCCGCACACACGGTGGTGTGGAGAGGTGGGGGGGGGGATCATTCAACAATCTGTAAGGTAAACGTCAGTCACAAGCACCTCATTTATCACAGGAAAAAACATATTATGGGCGGTTTGATACTTCTGGACTAGCATCAAGTCCCTCTGCCCAACTCAATAAGCGCACACAGCAAAAGCCTTAATGATGCTTGGGGGATCACTGATTCCTCAGTTGAGGCCGTAGTGACTCTAATATGAGAATATATTTTTGATGATATTGTGTTTTAAACAAAAAAAAGAATCAAAGACTTGCACAAGTCTATGTGGGACCCTCCCATAATTCTTATGATACAATGGATTTATTTTCATTTGTTGAGAACATAGTATGTTTCTCACACTATGTACCTGTGTCCACACATAGTTGCTGGCAAGGTTACTTATAAAGATTATTTAATACGGATATTACAATATCACTGTTATATAATACAACCAGTAATATCACTTTGTTCCTCTTGAAATGTGGAAAATAATTTCCACATGATCCCTAATCTGCCTGATGAGCCCATCAAAAGGACGAAACCATGTTGTGCCAAACACCATCAGTGATGGTTGAAGAGGCCCTCCCAACTCATGCACCTAGCAATATAACTAGGTTGGGGCTAAAATAAATAACACAACATTTTTATTTTTGCACCATCAATTATTTTGACTTGGGGAAATAGGGCCTACATCCATTATTTAGTTTTCAAATTAATAAGGATGTGTTTTCCATGCGTTTTCTGACATCACACCTGGCAACGAGTGCACCAGTTTATGACGTCATAGACCGTAGCGAGGTAAATTACACCGTCGTCAAGAGTCCTTCTCTCAGTACATGGTAGCAGTTTTGAAGGAAGTAGAGGTTGTTTTTAGTTTCGTCTCATATATATATAGTGTTCCTGACGTTCATAGGAGATCAGAACATATTATTATGGAAACATACCTTGCATTGTCTAGAAGAATATTGAAATAATATAAGGATGGAAAACATGGAGAATATAAATTAATATGAAAAGGAATTGACTTATATGAAATGTGTTTTAAATTGGGTTTATCCTTGGTTAAAAGAATATAGTATTTAATTGGTTGTAAACATTTCTCTGTAATTTAGATAGACTTCTTTATATTGTATTTTAATGGCAACGCATCAAAACAACCATAATTATATAAGTTGATTTTTAAAAGTGATTTCTATTCATGCAAATGGGGGTGGGGATGTTGGGTACCAAGTTGGGCAACGAGGAAGAATTTGTGCAGATATGCTAATTCATATAGTATACGGGAAGAGCGATTTCTATGAAAAGAGGTAGAAAAGAGGGGTTTCTTTGTCTCACATGTTCTCGGGATTTGTTGTTTTACAAACCGTTTTACTTATCTGTAGAATTCTGTCCACCCTCTCTGGAGGACATTATATGTGGTTTGTGAAGGTATCTGGGGTGAAAATGTGATTTTGAAGCCTTTTTTAAATCGGGATATCTACACTCTATTTATAGCCAGGGAAGAAGGTATGATCAAACCAATGATCATGATACCCAGAGGCAATTATGATCAATGAGCCCTTGGGCCAATTGATCATGTGACCCAGAGATGCAAAGGGAGGGTATGTATGGGAGAGGGGATGGGGAGGGAGAAGAAAAGAGAGAGCGAGAGGGAAAGAGAGAAGAGGAGGAAGGGAAGAGAGAAGAGGAGGAAGGGGAGAGAAAAAGTGGGGAAGGAGAGAGCACAGAGGGGATGGCAAAGAACAAAAAACAGGGAGGGAGAAGGGAGAGATCAGATGGGGAAGGGGAGAGCAAGGAAAAAGAGAGGTGGGGAGGTGAGGGGAGAGAGATCAGAAGGGGAGGGGGAGAGCAACGATGCAGAGGGAGAGGGTGGGGGGAATCAGATAAGGAGAGGGAGAAGGAGAAGAGGGGCAGAGAAAAAGACAGGAGAGAGAGGATGGGGGAGATATATATGGAATGTACCTAGGGTTCAGTCTGTCAAAGGGTTATGCATCAAGGTTGCGGGGGGAGACCGAGGGGCGGAGCGCTGCGTAGCCCCAAGGTCTCCCCCCGGCCCCCCCACTCAGTATATTAGATAGACACATAGGCTTGTTCCCTAATTTCAAAAACACCCCCTTATCTCCGGAAAAAGCATCAATTTTAGACCCCCCTTTTCAAGGATTTGGATGGCTTTTTCCCGTTTTTCTACCCCTTATCTCCGGAAAGAGT
Source organism: Sthenelais limicola (assembly GCA_942159475.1). Taxonomy (NCBI): domain Eukaryota; kingdom Metazoa; phylum Annelida; class Polychaeta; order Phyllodocida; family Sigalionidae; genus Sthenelais; species Sthenelais limicola. The sequence continues at coordinate 37,520,901 of OW804098.1, forward strand.
AGAAATATCTGAACTCCCCCAAACACGCCACTTATCTCCGGATGTATTAGAATGACATTATTTACAGTAGCTCTTTAGATTATAACTGGAATAATTGTGAATGTGAGACTATTTCTAGGTTATTACATGAATTTCGATTAACAACAAATAACTGAATTATATTGCAAGATCTAATATTTATGTATGACTTGAGTTTTAGACTGGCTTTAAACATCCCTTTTTCTCCCTTTTCTCTGGGCCATTCAGTACACCCCTTTTTCTGTTTTTCTCCGGGTCCACCACTAAAATACACCCCTTTTTTCAAGATTCTCTGGCCGGAGACAGCTGCTCCAAAAGTACCCCTTTTCCGGAGAAATCGGGAACGCGGGTGCGGTCCATATCACCACTGAGTGGGGGGGCCGGGGGTCTCCCTCCGCAACCGAGATGCATAACCCTTTGACAGACTGAACCCGTGGTACATTCTATATTTATTACACCCCGAAAATAAATAAAATGAATAAATAAACCGAAATAATAAACTTTTTATTTTGAAGCTTTATATTTAGTATTTAGTATTTTGTATGCGCCAAGGGTGGCATAATTTACATGGTATGCACCACCTTGACCAAGTGTGGCATACAATGCTAAAGGTATAGGCAACTATACAGCACAGGGGTGTAATAAGAAAGGGGGAGAGGGAGGGAGAAAATGAAAGAAGCACAAAGGAGAGGGTGGGGGAAATCGGATAGGGAGAGGGAGAAGCAGATACAGAGAATAGGGGGAGAGAGAAGAGGGCAGGGGAGAGGAGAGGGGTAGTGTAGGGACAGGGACAGAGAGAGGGGGAGAGGCATGGGGAGAAAAGGAGAAGAGGCATGGAGAGAGGAGGAGGGGAGAGAGAGTGAGAGGAAGAGGGTAACCATTCGGAGGACGGGTACTTTGCTAGTATTATATAAATAGATAGAACCTGATGAGAATGTGGTACGAGGGACACTATTGCACAGTCCGAGATGTTTGGGGGTTTTTTTCGTGGCCCATGAGCCGATCCAATAGGCGAGTGGGTTACGGGGAAAAAAACCCATCGAGGACAGTACAATAGTGTCCCGAGTTCCACATTCAAATTTAGGTTCTATATTTACTCCCACGTTGCTATGCTTACATTATATGGCTATGTGTACTGGGGGCAGGAAGTCATACCACATGCGTTGAACTGGAGAAAATTACCACCCTACTCCCGCCCATACAAATAGCATGTGGTACATACATCAACATGGAGTAAAATACATTGCACGGGCTCTAATATTTTTCTACATAAATTGCTAAGGGATTCATGATCATGGCTAGCTTAAATCAGTTTAGATAAATTAGTTCATATGATTCTCCTAATTGGGTCTCAACCAAAGAAATGTTTCTTTTGTAGGAATAGAAAGAATACAAATCAATCGAGAGCTCTTGTTTTTGCCCAAGCTCAGATCTTTATTTATTCCTGAGTTGACAACTGTGGCCTTTTACAATCATCTAGATGTACACCGACCTTATTTAAAAGCAAAGTTAATCGCCACATTCCTGGTATACATAGACTATGAAAAGATGTCACAAATTTACTAGAGCATAATTTGGAACCTATTATTATAATTTTGGCCTACTTTATATATATGGTGCAGATAGTATTATAAATCTGTTTGTATTCGACCTAAATCCCTTTCCAGTGGCGGGTCTAGAGGGGTAACCAAACCCCATGCACACATCCGAGCTCGGAACCTTAGAAATATGATATTGGAACTTCTCCACGAGGAATTATATTTGCTTCAGTGTGTGTGTGGGTCGGGGGGGGGGGCAGGTTGTTGTGTCTTTCTATGTAGGGAGGAGGGTGTGTGTGTGGGGGGGGGGTGATTTTTATTATCGTATTTATAAATTGAATAATAGGGCCTACATAAACAGGATAGCCTATAATCATATATATTTTTAATTAATTTTCAATGATATATAACCCTGTTTTGTTAACATGAAATATATTCTCCTGAGTGCCAGATTGTGTCAACTAGGCTACATAAACTACTGTCAACACTTCCCTAAAAACAAAGTAGGCCTACCGTAGACCTATATGGGTACATATTGGTAAATTGCGACATGATTGACACGTGACACGGCCGCTAAATCACGGGCGACACTGCGACACGCTCCCCTTACGTGCGACACACACAGCTTCCAAAAGGCTGATAAAATTTGACATTAGACATCCAGAAATGTATTAAAAATATACATGAGACACAGTGATTTATCTAACAGGTGACACACGACATTGTATCGACCGTTAATATAATTAATGCATTGCTTAAAAAGTGACACAAGACATGATTGAATTGTTATAAAAAGTGACATGGGACATGGACAAATTTCTTATCATGCGACACAAAAAATGGGACCCGATCTCTGATCTGAATAACAATTACTGTAGTATAATAGTAGGCCTATTGTATTAAAGAATCGAAAAATCAAAAATTCTGCTATGGAAACTTGACAGTTTTAAGAGTTTAACAAACTAAATTCAAGACGTATCAGATTATATATAAGCGCATGGATATATTTTAGTTTTGCTATCTGATCTGTTGAGGCTGCAATGCTGTAGGCGGTGGTCGGAGCCATACATTTAATATGTATGGCTCTGGTGGTGGATAAGGTTAAAACTGAGGCTCATTTCCTACCAATTATACACATGTCATTGTCAAGAATAGATTGTATATTGTCATATTATTTTGTGTATCGATTAATAAACGTTTCTAAAAAAAAAAAAAAAGGTTGTAGGGGTACGCCCCTTTTTTGTAAACACGGTCGGATTGACACCGGAGCACCTTTGCCACCTTGTGGGGAAACATCAAACCTCTCCTGTCGTCTGACAGTGACACGTCTTGGCCACAAACTGAACTATCCAATATGGCCGTCTGTTGACATTTTCGGATGCGGTGTTTTGATGAAAACTGGTGAGATGAGTAGGAATTGTTCCTGAAGCTGTCCCTTGCCTTTCCACAAAGTGACTACGGCCCGAGTGAGGTTCGTAAAAGTTTTAGCAAACTGTTCCATTGCCATATACTCTTGAGTTTTCATTTTCAAGTTCTGTTACCATCCTCTGGCTCTTCTTCAAGTTCTTGGCGTTGGCGACACACACGCATGCCGGCTAGGTTAATGACTAATGTGTACAAGATTTTGGGGGGCTGGAATGTTCTGAATAAATTATAGTATACCGTATTTACATCATGCATAGTGTCAATAATAATGTCTTGGAACATACTTAACCAACCTTGTCACCCTACATCCCATTCCAAGCCAAGTTATAAGCCCGGTTATAAGTTATAATTTTACAGTTAACTGAGACTTACTTGGAAGTTGAGGTTTAATCTGTAATTATGTCGAGGACATCACGGTGTGGTACGACTACATGAGATCACGCATGCGCAGCCAACTCGTCAGGTTTTAAAGCAATACAAGGGTTTCCTAGTGAAAAATAACTTCAACAAACCTACATCCTGTATTAGGACGAGGCATAATTCAAGTATGACAACCAAACTCAGAAACAACTAAGTTAACTGCCCATATCTCCAAGCACCTGCTCTGAGCCTTAAATAGCGTATCCACTTACACGTCCAATTGGTACGACCGTCGACCGCCGACCGTCCGCCCATGGCCACCGCCCGACGGTGGCCACAGCGGACGGTGGCAGTGGACGGTCCCCGGTATCTACTTGCACGTCCATTATTATATGCTAGATATTGACCGTCGAGTGGTAGTACTTTCATCCAGACCCTTCTAGTGACTACTCTATGTCTTTTTTGAGAGCTGATTTGTCATGGAACTTGCCCGGAGGGGCAAGCTATTTTTTTTTTTATCTTATTTCGACCACTGTTACTTTAACATTACACACAAAGAACAAGAAAAAATAAAATTAACGAAATTAATTGCCTCTATTGAGGCCCTCTTGAGTCCTCACATTTGAGGCATATAATATAGGTTTATTTTGTCGAGAATTTAGTTTTTTACTGTACCCTGTCATGTTTCCTTTGGGAAACAGAAATAACTGAAAACCCTGAATCGTACAAATTATTAAGCTAAAATAAAATATGGGGTTATTGGGAGTGTTGTACATGTAGAGTCAATGGTTTGAAGGAAAGTGCAAATTCTGGCAATGCATTAGGGGCCCTCTACCCCTCTGAGTTAGGGGGCACAGGGACCATTTTAAGGGGTCTAGGGGGTGGTGCCCCCAGCCCCCCCCCCTGGTACCGCCACTGAACATGTATGGAAATTAAAAGTAAAACCTATATTTGGCATATTTGATTAAAGAAATATTAAGTTGAATAAGTATGCTATCTTCATTCAGAACGTGGCATCATACTGTACGATTGGGAGACTTTTGAAGTTGAAATAGTCGCAATAATCACCAAAAAATACCAATCAATAATTATAAATCACTAGAAATGATAAAAAATAAATGTACACATTAATGCTGAATTATTCACCTTAATCAGGGACCAGCAAACCAGACACAAATCGAAATATTCAGTAGAAATTACTACAGTTATACATAAATCGATAGAAATTAACAAAATCAAATTAATCTTGATAGCAACAATATGTTATAAGAAAAGTCTCACAAATAAATCCAGTTTTGTCACAGAAATACAAGAGCCTGTATAGCCGAATGCAAAAGTCTGAGGTTACCCAATGAGTAGAGAAGCCCTTAATTGGTTAGGTTGCAAAAGTATTAATTTGTAGGCCTACTAGGCAGGGAAAACGTACTCCAGACTTCAAGACAATGTACTCAGATCATAAGAACACTTAATGCTTGCACGTCCATTATTACATGCCAGATATGACCGTCGAGCGGCAGTACTTTCATCCAGACCCTTCTAGTGGCTACTCAATGTATGCTTATTTTATATATATCTCTCCCAATCTCCTCCCTCCCCTCTGTCCCGCCTCCCAGCCCCCCCCCCCCCCCCCTCCCGTCTCACTCTCTCTCTCTCTTTATCCCTCTCATCTGTCTCTCCCTCTCCGTCTCTCTCTCACTCTGGTCTCCTTTTTTTTTTATCCATTTGAGGCCAAGTTTCGGATTGGCTTATATTTTCGTCCTTATGATGAGAAATGTTATTTTGGCTAAAATAAAACGATCCAACGAATACATCTTCTAACTACTACAAAAAGAAAACTTTTTATATTTGATCAACTCCTTTCCGAATTACATTTAAAATCGTTAGCTTAATATCCAGAACAAATCTCACGAATCCTTCCTCGATCAGTAAATTATAATTTTATGAAAAGAATCCATACGAATTCACGACTCCGACGAATACATGTTCAAAAACTGGCTGGAAATTTTGTATTCTCATTTTCAAACATTGTCTCCAAACGAAAGGATTTATTATTGTTTTCATTTATATTGAGGTATTTTATTCAGAAAGGATGTATCAACAAATACACAATTCCATACGAATACATCATTGAACTGATGTATAAGTATGCTATAATAAGTATGCTACAACGTGGTGTAACATACTGTACGATTGGGAGACTTTTGAAGTCGAAATAATCACCCCAAAATACCAATAAATAATTATAAATCACTAGAAATAATAAAAAATTAATGTACACATTAATGCTGAACTATTCACCTTAATCAGGGACCAGCAAACCACACACAAATCGAAATATTCAGTAGAAATTACTACAGTTATACATAAATCGATAGAAATGAACAAAATAAAATCAATCTTGATAGCAACAATAGGCTATAAGAAAAGTCTTGCAAATAAATCCAGTTAATATGAATAAAATCATTCAGTTACAATACATAGGAAACGGCCAGAAAAGACCCTTTAAATGCAGACCTCATCTTAACATTAATCCCAATTAACCTACATCAATTTCAATCGACTATCATTTACTAAGGCACTCCAAAGTACTTCCAGACTTCAAGACAATTGACTCAGACCATAAATGTCCATAAAATAAAATAAAAAATAAAAAAAAAATTGGGTGGGGTACCGTCGGACGGTGACCCTCCCGTCCAAATCTAAAATTTTAGATATGGACGGGAGGGTGTCCCGTCGAGGGACCGTCGGACGGGAGCACCCGACCGCTCGACGGTGGCTGCGGTATCCACTTGCACGTCGAGCGGTCCCTAGGGTAACCGTCCGACGGTGACCGCTCAGCGGACGGTCGACGTGTATGTGGATATCGTGCTTTAAGCTCCAGAGGGGCCGGAGGGAGGGCATGTAGTCGTACCACACCGTGATGTCCTCGACATAATTACAGATTAAACCTCAACTTCCAAGTAAGTCTCAGTTAACTGTAAAATTATGTCTCGTCCTATCACGTTAGTGGTACGAGACTCCATGAGATTTCGTAGCTTCACTAGGAAGCCCGAAGTAAAAGGAAACCCTCTTTAACTTGGAAAGTAATAATAAAGAGGGAAGCTACTTTTCACTGGTTGTCCTAACAGGACTGAAAGGCCTGTAATCATAATTTTACAGTAACCAATCAATAATAATAAATATAATCAACAATACAATGGAAATGTTTCTCCAAACATTGAACATAACCATAATCTTTTCAAAAAATAATTAAAGAACCAGGACACACCTTAATTCTTCTTCTGACGCACCACCTTCTTTTTCGTCCTTCTATCTTTCAAGATGGAGTGACCCACTGTCTCTTTTGGATCCTCTATACGTTTCTTGTAGAAACGGGCAAAAGTTCTTGTGTTCTTCCAACACGCTTGCTTGATGAGTATGTTCATATTTACTCCCATTTGTAAAGCTTTTGAAGTCGCAGCCCCTCTGGTACTATGCGCTTTATACTTGTCTGTACTAACACCTGCTAAGGCCAGGGTTCTCTTAGTCCAATTCGACACTGTGTCTCGAGAAATCTCCTTGTGCGGCCACACATAACTCAACAACAGTTGATCTTGACCGTCACGGATCCCATCCGTTCTGTCTAAATATTCTATAATGCACTCAACTGGACATACTAGTTCATCTTCAGGGAACCGAGGAATGCTGATAATATCAAGGGGTTCCCCCACTCTATTGTGCTTAAGTAAATGTTTCATATGAATTTTAACAAACTCTGAATCAAACTCCAGGCCCGACACGGGCAACCTCCAAGTCGTTTGACCTCTTTGTGCCGAGGTAAGTAGAAATAACACGGTAACTTTTAACGATAAATGTTTTAGGGAGAGCTTAGAATTGCATCCCCAACGGCGGAATAAATCCAATACCAGATTAACGTCCCACATAGAATTGTACTTGGGTAACGGGGGTCTAAGGTTATGAACAGCCTTTACCAACAAACAAATGTTTCTGTCCTCTCCTATAGTGTCTTCTCCCCTTGCTTTAGGGGCTACGCCTGATATTGCACACCTCGCAATATTTAAAGTACTTGCAGAAATTCCCTCTTCTGATAACAGCCTTAAAAAATCCGAATAGTTCCTGGGTGACGGATCATACATATCAAACCCGTGGAAGACACAGTATTCCATCCATCTATTTACGTAAACAGTATAAGTCTTACGGGTACCTTCCCTGCGGCCAAGCTGAATTAGGTCCGCTGTTTTACTGGAGTACCCTAGTTTCATTAAATTTCGTTTCAGAAGAGGCAAGCAATGAGGGATACTCTTGTGATCGGGTCTTGTTCCTTTCCCTCCTCTCTGTGAATCAGGTTCCTTTCTTTTCCTTTCAACAGTAGAACTTCTTTTGCCGATGTTGTTAGCAAAGCAAACCAACTTTGACCTGGCCAATTCGGAGCAACTATGATGGCGTGGGTGTTCTCCCGAGTCACCTTTTGCCAGGTCCTCGCTACCAGACTAAAAGGAGGAAAAATATAAAAGAATTCATCACACCATTTAAACGAGAAAGCATCAATCCATTCTGCCCCTGGGTCGGGGCGCCAACTACAGTATCTGTCAAGTTTATTATTTTGCCTTGAGGCGAACAGGTCAAAGGACGGGACCCCTAGTCGATCTGAAATTTCCTTAAATAAATCCGGGTTCAATTCCCACTCCACGTTATCCGAAAAGTTTCTCGACTCAAAGTCAGCTTGGTCATTCAACCTCCCTGGGATGTGTGCTGCCACTATCCAGTTCCTATGACACTCTGCCCAATTCCAAATTTTCTTTGCTACCACTTGGCAAGCTCTAGATTTGACTCCTCCCAGCTTGTTGATGTAGGAGACCGTGACCGAATTATCTGTCATTACTTTGATGCAAGTATCCGATACTTTGCATAAACTCAGCAACCCTAACAACACTGCTGCTAACTCCTTAACATTAATATGCCACTCGAGCTCCTCTTCCTTCCACCTTCCATTTGCTCTTTGTTCCTTCCAAACTGCTCCCCATCCAAGATTAGAAGCATCTGTATACAACACTATCTCCGGGTCGATATCCCTAACGATTCTAAAAGTTGAACTCACGTTCTCTTTCCACCAAAAGATATTTTCCCAACCTTCCTGTGAGGGAGTCATGAAAGCTGAAAAGTTTCCTCTCGCTAATTTAAGAGCGTCGATCTTGTCACATTCCAATTCTTTGACATGGTTTGCCCCATAATCTGAAGCTACTGAGAAGGCTATCATCAGCCCTATCGCACCCGCTATTTCCTTGATGGACACACAACGTTTAGCTAAAATATCCTCACAAGCTCTCAACATTTTCTCTCTCTTCCCCTCTGTCAGGGAGACTGTCATATCTGTTGTGTCTAGTATAAACCCCCAAAACACTAATCTAGTGGAGGGCGTGAACACTGATTTCTCTGGCTGAATGAAAAAACCCAATCTCGCCAACAGCTCTGCTAAAGCTAACGTACTATTCAAACATTTCTCAAAAGACAGTTCCATAATGATGGAGTCATCGATATACGGGAAACAATTACACCCACTCTGTCTAAGGAAAGCATAAGCCGGATGAAGAAGCTTGGTAAAATATAAGGGGGCACACGCTAATCCCATAGGCATACAGGTAAACTGGTAAGTGGTCTCTCCCCACCTAAACCGCAGGAATTTCCTAAACTCACTCTTCATTGCCACCGTAAAATAAGCATCACTAAGATCTATACTCGCCAGGAAAGCCCCCGGGGTCATAAGGTCTATCGCTGCTTGAAGACTAAACATTTTGAAGTGTTCATAATGCACGGCCTTGTTCAACACTGACAGGTCTAAAATCATTCTAAACTTGCCATTAGGCTTGGGTCTCAGAAAAATATTCGACAGGAATTGGTCGGGTGAATCTGTAGCTAATTCCACTACCCCTTTGTTCACTAGTTTAGCAACTTCAGCTCCCAATAATTGGATATTCTTCCCCGAAGCATTAAAAGGGGGGGGCGGGATAGACTGCCAAGGCACCCAATCGAACGGGATAGAGGCCCCTAGCACTAAATCTAGGACCCACGGATCAGAAGTAATTTGAGTCCACTCAGGTAGAAAATTCTCAATGTTACCAGCTCTAAAAGGTAAGAAACAGAAATCGGGGGGACTTACCAGAACTACTTCTTGGTGGCCCCCCCCCCCCCCCCCCCCCCGCTGAAAATTCTGATTGCGGGGTTGATAGCCTTGGGTGGCTTGGGCACGAGGGCGATACGCCTGTTGCTGCTGTTGCTGCTGCTGAGGCTGTTGATATTGGTAAGGCATCACTGGCACTTGCCACTGGTTTGGCGCAAAGTTCTGATTCTGTTGCTGGCCGAAGTATTGATGCTGTTGTTGAGGGAATCTCTGTCCCTGGCCTCTCATATGCTGGCCTCTTCCTTGGCCTCTACCTTTGGAGCTACGACCCCTAGGTTGGCCCCTCTCCAGGCGTTTCTTGACCTTGTAGGCCACATCACTATCATCTAGCTTCTCCCGAAGATTACCTCCCAAGAGCCAGTCTGGAGTTGACGCCGTCTTGTGCGAGAATATCGGGGTATATTTCTGATCCACTGAGTACTTTAACGACTCCTTGCGCCTCGTGTTCAGCTCTTGAGAGAGGAAGCACAATACCCTGATCGCTTTGTGAGCTTCTAAACCTACTTTCAACAGTTCATCATGTTTTCCTATCTCTGAGTAGATACCTGCGGTCAAAGCAATAAGCGAGTGAACCGCCTTCTGCATGTACTTAAAACTCTTATCACGATCCCTCGTGGGCTGGGAGGCGATGCCGTAAACCGAGTCATCGATCCTCGGGATCTTCAACAAGTCCGCGTTTTCCGGACGAGGATACTCAACTAGAATTTCTTGGATTACAGAGCGAATAGGAGTCGGCAAATAATTCTCTACAACTTTCACAATAGTTTCTGACAAGGGCGGGCCTACCTTCTCTCCTTCCTGCTGTTCGAGAACTCTGAGAGACTCTCGCTCAAGGGCTGAGATCGCCGGTTCTTTCTTCGACTTACTGCCGCTGGCTAGATCGCTTCCTAGCTGCAACAACGCATCCAAATTATCTTTCTCTGAAGCTTTAGGCTCATCATCAGAATTATCCGACATTACATGGGTCGCTTGTCTAGCTCGTTTAGGAGGAATCGGCTCGTACTCTTGATCATCTTCCTCGTATGACTCATCATAATAACAATCTTCCTGCCGCCATTGCTGGGCATGCGCACCGAGCGCGGCGTAGTTTGAGCCGTAACCAAGGCCCGCTTGGGCGTAACTAGGGCCCGCCTGAGTATAACTAGGGCCCGCCTGAGCTGAAAGATGAGGCGGAGGTCCGAAATTGTCCCATTTCATGCGTTTAATCTCAATCGTTTCTTCTCTAAGATCCTTGATCGATCTAAACAGATCCGCCGCACTGAACTCGGGGAATTCATCCTCTGAGCCCGCAGACTTGGGCGCCTTGTCACGTGACTGGCCGTTGGCGGCAGCCTCTGGCGAAATGTCGTCCGGACTTTTCGAATCTTTCGAAACTGAGCTTTTCTCTACATTCGATGCCATGGTGGGCGTAGAAACTTTCCCTATCACCAAATTAGTTGGAGGGGGCTCCCGGGGCAACAAATCTCGATATAAGCCCTCTTGTTTAGCCAAAGCTGCTTCTCGACTATTTCTTGTCCTCCTGCCCGACATCGGGTCTGGAAAGATCGAGAAAATTTTTAAAACAGTTGAATCACGACCCGAAGGTAACTGTTTGTGGATAAAAATGGGAGAAAGTGGCGATCAACGATCCAGACCACGTCCCAAACTCAAATTAAAGGACTAAATAGTCCTAAAATACGATAAAATAAAGAATACTTACTCAACCTGAGAAACAACGACGTTGACGCGACTTAGGAGCGCGCGTTGACTGACGAGTTGGCTGTGCATGCGTGATCTCATGGAGTCTCGTACCACTAACGTGATAGGACGAGACATAACAATTATCAACCTGGCCCTGGGCCCTGGGCCTAGCCTCACTATTTTGTTACTTAGCCTCTTAGGATTTCCTAAAAAATACTTATGTTATGAGTATGTTTACTTTGAGGAGTCCAAATCCAATGTGATGTACTATGATAGGATGTAACGAGGTTGGTTTCTGACTTACTGTACACGTTGCCCACAATTTTTTTTCGGCCAGGGATTTCACAAGAAGCCACAGGCTTCGAGTGAAATCCCTGGATTCACTTGAATAAACAACATGAATAAACAAACTATTTATTTACCTCGCTTCACTTGAATGATCCGCCATATTGGTTTTTTGATATCAAAAGACAAGGCTAGACAAGGGTACAACTGATTGGCTAATCTACGACGAAAAGGTACGGCATATGACGCCACAAATGGGCGTGATGTCATGAGCAAGCGAAACGTCAGCCAATGAGGACACTTCTTACATTTAGGTTAAAAAAGGGTAATATTTTCACGCGTGGATCCATTCAACAAAACACAATAGCAGGTATCCACTCATTTGCAGCGTGTACAACCCCCGATCGTGGTATAAAGTGGTAGGCCTACACTGTCGATCTTTATAGCATTATTAGTATTTACTCTGATTACAGTAAATTAATAAGCCTACAAATAAACATGACTCAGGAGGCAGTTGGCGGGGCAGTTGGTCAGACACTGACCTATTAACTCTATGCTTTAATTACACTATAATTGATACCACCCCTGCCAATGAATACTCGTAGGCCTACCTCCTTGATAAGTTAATTGTGACTAGGCCTGTATTATGTCTAAGTAATGTACTGTAACTACCACACTGCATTTTATCGTAATACAATGACTTAGTGCCTTTGTTGAAATTGTGAGACGTGTTTCCCCATTTCACGTGGGTTTTTTGTTTGTTTTTTCTTTTACAGAGAGGTATATCCACACTAAGAACTCCCTGGTACATATTCCATTGTAAAAATACCAATTTATTTTTATTTTTTCAGACATTCAGCTGCAGGCTACCATGGAGGTCTCTTCAAATTGTGAGGCTAACCCTTTGTCAGCTTTGAAGAATCTAATCCAAGCTCAACATCCTTGGGACGAAATAAAGCAACAGCTATTGAGAATAAGCCAATCTGACTTGGAGAAAGAAGATGAGAATCGGTTCAACATTCTTCACCATGCTATTCAGGCCAACTATGCTGAAGTTGTCCATCACTTGCTCATGCGTGGATATTTCATGGAATTACAGCAACCATCTCAAATACCTTATTTACATTTAGCCTGCATCTACGGACATGCATCCATAGTCAACATCTTAATGCAAGAAAGGCCAAATGACTTTCCCCCAGGACTTCCAGAGAATGTTAAAACTGACCTAGTCCCTAAGCCGTCTCCGACAGAAGTCAGCCAATATGATCTGACCACGCTTAGAGATTTTTCACCATTGGATTTAGCTGCTGCAAGTAAGGAAATACGATGTGTACAGCTGCTTCTAAGTGATGAACACCAATATGGCAGTATGTTAGAGAGGGCTGTTAAGCATGGATCTACAGAATGTGTTAAATTCATATTAACTGAAGACAGGGATAATATCTCCCAGGATGAGTTGAATAAAGCATTTAAGCTTGCACTGATTAGGAAACTTGCTGGTTGTCTGGAGTTATTATTACAGGAAGGTATTGAAGTGGATCTGGTTCTCAACACCATGAATCCCTATCATGTCATGTACATGTATTCATCCGGCTTCCAACTCCATCCCATTAGAAATGAAGGACTTGCTGAATGTACTCAAATACTTATCAATCATGGTATAGATGTCAACTCATCTTATCCTGGTGGTTCATACCCACTCTACTCTCTCATTCATTCCATGATTGAGGAAAAGGATTTTGACCCTTCCACTGTGCCATCATCTCATATCAAGGCCCTTGAATACTTATTAGAAGCTGGTGCTGATCCAAATTTTGATGAAGAAAATCTACCTGGGAATAAATATGATCCAGATATGGATTTCTTCTTTAGCTTCAGCCTCGGGAGAGACACATGCACTTCAGCTCTCAATGCCTTGTTTGTTGCAATTGAACAATCAGATAACTGGAATGAACATAGTCCAGATTTCTACCTTGGTTGCCTGGAACTGATTCTTGATCATGGTGGGGATGCTAAGGCCCTGAATCGACATGGTAATTACCCATTACATGACTTGATGAAAGCTATGGCTGTGCAGCATGCACAGGGAAAGTACATAGATATCTTGGGTCCTGTGTCTGTCTTGGTGAAGTATGGGGCCAACCTGAATGCCAATAATTCTGAGTGTGCTTTGCCAATGGTGCCTTTGACCCTCTATATTATGGAACTTTTAAAGTCTTTCTCTTTTGGTAATTGTAACCCGTGCTATTTTACCAAATGGTGTGCCTCCCCTTTATCCGGAGACATCTCTAAACTCATTCTCTACATGGAACCAAAGACAGCCTATGAAGCCTATGATACTATCATGAGATTTGTCAATGCCCATCCCCATCCAGATATTGCAGAATCTTCTCTCCAGTCAATTTCACCAATATTTGCACAGTATGTGTTTGAACCTAGAAGGTTGTCTTCGATTTGCACAGCTTCTATCTGGAGCAGCATTCAATATGATTTGAAGAAAATTGACCAAATACCTGTTCCTAAAATGGTAAAAAACATGTTGTATAATAGATTTAACTTGTGATAGGACCCTAGTATCATGATCATTCAACCAAAAGCCAAATATTCTTTGATACATATATCTTTATTTTTGTTGTATACATGTAAAGAGATATGAAAATAACACATGTACAAAGGTATTTTCTTTGATGTTCAACATCAAGGTATTACATTTTTAGTCAGTTCTGTTTCCAAAAGGGAAGAATACATGTACATGTATGAATATTTTGTAAAATAAAATAAAAATATAAAATTATAAAGTTTTTTTAATTAATGTGTATAAATAGCCTAGAATACTGGTATTTTGTGAAAATAAATGATTTTTATTGACTTTACAGCTTTGTAGCATTTGTTTTGTTTAAACCTATATCAGGTCTTATTTAGAACCTAGGATTTGCTAGAAGTTGAAAATCAAGGCTACGGAAATCAAGCATGGAGCGGTATTTGTCTACCACAGCTTCCAATCTTTCTTCTTCCCCCTGTGTGAGATTGTCTGCTGCAATATGGCATCGCTCCAGTCCTGAAAATGAATTAAAATGTCTTAGATATCATTTACTCATCTATTCAACGAGGGATAAGGCTCAGTAGCCCTAAAAGTGTCTTAGGTCGCAAAACAAATGGATATGAGACCATTAAAAATAATTAACAAGATGAGATTTATTGGATATCAACGATATTAACCTTTAGAAACCTAATAAGTACTTCTATATTTTCATGTTGAAAAGAAAACTTAGCGATATTTCAGGAAGGAAAATCACAATCACTATTAAAGTAACCATAGAACCATAGAATGATCTTAGGAACGTTACATGTAGATATATTCAATACGCAGGCTTAAAATTTCGTTTGTGTATTATATGACTAAAATTGCTAAACACCCCAAAATGAGAACATTCTTACTGAGGGATCTTGTGGGGGCAAAAAATTGAAAAATATAATTATGCGAATTTAGGCTAATTTTTATGTGGCACATCACAATGTTCAATAAGAGCTGTCAACAGGCAGATCTTTCTAATCAAGTGTGGATACATTTGATGTGGAAAACAATTTCTGTCATCAGCACAGTCAATGAACAGATCAAAGGCAATTGGCAGGCTTTTAAAATATTGAGCGGGCATAAGTTGTCCATTATTTAACACTAATCTTAATGAGTTATGATTCAGCATTATAAAAATGTACTTACCAATTTTGTACTGTTTTTGCCACTCGCATATGGTCTCCACTGTACTGATATTAATGGTGGCCTGAAGGTCTAGGCTTTCCAAATGCTTTGCCTTTTCCAAAAGGTGAAGGAGTCCGCTGTCAATTTCTTCAGTTGCGTTCTCAAGGTAAAAGCACACTTCCTCTGCAATCAAAATCATTCCACATTGTCTATCATCGAGGGAAAAAATATGTGATAATCATGTACCTCTTTTGGTTAGGTATAGTGTCTTAAACTCTGAAATGCTGGAAACCCCTTTGAGAAATTAATGATAATAGGAATTATACCATGGAAATGAGTGTAGAATGAAATATGGTTTGTCTTATAGCTTTGCACAAAAAATACTCGCCCACCTTTGGTGGGGACAAAAGACCTACCTAAAGTTTTTTGAAAAGTATTTCCTAGGTATCTGATGGAATCATCAAGCTGCCAGTTTTCATCTGGTGTCCCTATCCCAGTCCATATCTGCACAACTTTGAGTGGTATCTCATGACACGCTATCCGGTGGATATCAGAATAGGAAGAGATGGCTTCAAAATATAGACACACTCTCAACATAGGGCATGCTCTTCTGAGCATTTTCCATGAGTAAGAATGGATCTCATGTTGGTATGGATCCAGGCGATAGACTTTAATGCTGAGACACTTCAGACTGTAAAATGAAAAGCGTAGAAATATGAAAATCTTAAATAATATTTAAGATTTTCATATTTCTACGCAATATTATTGAGGATAGAGCTGTAATGTATAACATTTCGTGGTTATGTCTTGGTAGATCAACTTTTATCAGTATAATATTATTCATTTTGATTAAGACGATAAATCATGTGACGATGTGTGAATTAAGAAAACCACATCGTATATCTAATGACTAATAAATGTATAATATTATCTAATCTAAAAGAAATAATTCTTAACGATTGGAACAATAAGAATCTTACTCAAAATGTAACTTTCTCTTTAAATTTGAAATCTGTCCATTAATACCTACTTGCGTTCACAATTCTTGGCAATAAGCTCTATAATGTCATTGTTCAGGTAATTGTAGTTTGTTATTAGTGATCGTAGATTGTGGAATGAAGATAGAACCAAACGAAATCTAGGAATGCCATAGATGGCTGTGTGAGTCGCAAAGAAGTCTTCAATGTTCAGGACTCGTATAGTTCGCCCTGATGATTCCCCAATACTATCCAAAATCTCCAGACCTTCAGCTGCCTATTGGAAACGTGCAAGGTTTGGTAATTTGAGATAGAGTGCCACACAAATCATTCGATGTCTAGGGGATAAGGATAGTTATTACATCAAATAAATTCAAAGGCCATCTATTTTTGTTTCTTATTGAAGCTTATATATATGTATTCTTCTTGTAAGCATTTTTTTAAAATCAGGTACAAACTTCTGTGTCTGTGTGGCAGAATCATAGGTATATGATATTATATAAATAACGACCTGAGGTACGGTCGAAATTCAAGTTAAATAGATAAAATATCGATTAATTAAAGAAATAAACAGTTGGACTTGTGATATTACTTTAGCATATGACTCACAGATAGCATGTCTTCGCTGAAGTCACAGAAGACCAATCTCCTCTGTTTCTTCAAGAATCGGGTAAATGTTTTCATCATTCTGCTTCGCAAGTTTTCATACCGCCAGTACCGTTCAACAAATAGCTGGGAAAAGTGAATAGAATATCAAATCCTAGTGAAACATTTCTTCATTAACACCCAAGGCAAAGTAAACCTAGGATAAATAGACTATCTGTAGGCCTAGTATTTAGCTTATACATATTCAAATTAACAGCTATATCCACAACATAGACATAAAATAGATTATAAATAATCATAAAGAAACATTGAGAATCCCGACCATTCTGATTCAATAGTGTAGCTTACCTGATTTACTGCTATTTCCTTCAATTCGCATCGCTTCCCGTCGGCTTTCTTTACATTTAGAATATGAAGATAAGATGTCATAGCACTTGTGAATCTCTTGGCCACGCTGTAGGTAGGGTGGGGGCATTGAATTCTTAGTTTATGCACATGCTGCCCATGACTACGAGCAAATCCAATCAATGATTTTGCGTACCGTCCATCAATGCAAGCGCTGCCAAATTTAACATTTCGAACCCGCCACAAAGCCGGGTCATCTAAAGTTTTATGCCATGATTTACAAACTCTTGATGATATTCCAATGTGTTTATCGGACAGCTTCCTAAAGAGATGCGAAAGAACTACGTCTGGAAGAAGTGACCAGTCAGGCTTTTGGGAAGTGTCATCGTCTCCATTATCTTGATCTTCCGATTCTTGTTGCGTGGAAGAATTTCCAAGAGCAATTTCTCCTTCTTGCTCTCGGAAAAGTTCCTCAAGTTGTTCCCTGTTAAAAACTTCGCGAGCTTGGTCAAGAAGTTCAGCCAGTGGAATCATGTCGTTTCCTTCCCAATCATTTTCGTCGGGTAATTCCGGGCCCCGACCGAAAATGGGTACAAAATTGATATCGTCATTATCGTCTCCGTCTTCCATTATATGAGCAAAGCTTTCCTTGTTAAAAGTGAATGAATATAAGATCTGCTTGTCCCTATTTTTGTTTAACTTACGCGCTCCCCCCTGCCTCCTTCCAACTCCCTCTCCCGATTGCTTTGCCATAGGAACCGTTTCCAAGCAACGAATAAATCGTCGACGACGTAAGACGTCGGGATTACAAAGGATGCATCGATAGCTATCGATGGCTTATTTTAACCGTCTAGAATCTGACAAAAACATCTCATTGATTCGTCTAATTCTGGTGTGACTTTCAATCGTAGCTAATAGTATGGATAAGAACATATCACTCTGAACTAGGCCTACCACTAAATCCATTTTCTGCTGGTGCAAGACGCACTGCATTGCGCACGCTCTAATTTTCACAAATGACAAGACTACTACGACAACTTATTTTGCTATAAATAAAAGAAATTGCTACATGTATTCCCTTATTCTGCCCTTTTCTTGATTAATTATACAGAATTTATAATTTCTAAGTCTTTTATAAAGATAGTTCTCGTCAACCAATGTCGTAAAATATTCGGCAAGTTGCATACATACTTCCGGCGCCCGGCGTACGTGGCATTACTCTACGATCTGTTTCTGATGTATTTGGGAGATTTATCCATTTGATTATCATATAGGTCCCGAATATGGATAGTTTACAGACTGTGTTAGTTTTTCTAGTGTCTTGTCTCCTCTATGGCGGAGCTCAAGCCTATTTCATCAACATAGACGCTCACGCGGAAGAATGTTTCTTTGACAAAATAACCTCTGGTACAAAGATGTCTCTCATGTTTGAAGTCGCAGAAGGGGGCTTCCTTGACATCGATGTAAAGGTAAGTAAACACGCATGAATTACGAATCTAAAATGAATATAACTCGGATAACGTGACGAAATACAATGTATATTTCTTTCCTTTCATGATAATCATTAATCATGTTCTTAGATTCCATCTAGGTTGCGATGTTATGCATAAAAGTTAGCATGGCGACGTGGCTGTCTGTTGTGACTTGTCACAGTCACGGACCTGACAAAACCTGACGCGAGGTTTAATGCATGTGCAAATCCATATCAGAGCAACTGTAGATTCTTATTTAATATGCCGGCGGCCTTTATTCTGGGCCTTACTTTTCCATTGTACCATAATTTTAGTAAATCTAAAAAAGGCATTGGCATCCTTGCGTCGATGTAGACTGAATCTAGCCCTGGACCCGAGCCTCAGACTCTGTCGGAGGCAGTGTATCTTATCTATGATTTGTTATTATTTAAATTAGGAAAACACGGTTTATTTGATGAATACTTTGCACATCTCATTCAAAAGAATCGTAAACCCCTGTTATCTATCCTTAAAATATCGCATTTTTTTAGTGGAGTAGCCTACATAAATAATTATAATAATAGCTAAATAGGCTAGCTACCTTGAAGTTGAATGTTATTGCAAGATTGACATCTTGTGTCATCGTAGGATTAGATTAGGAGCAATTGGGTATAATTATCACAGAACTCTCCCTGGAGTTCTGTGAAATTATAATATAGTGGCATTGATTTGTTATTCTTTCTCACATGGAACGCCCATCATCCCATGAATTAGTATAGTCATAATAATAGTGGGCTTTACCAATATCGAATTAGAAAAGGTGGTCTTGAATGTCCATTGGTAGCATTTTATGTATTAGCCCAACTATTGAAACCACATTGCAATATCTAGATATATTTTGGTGTTTGATTTTATGTTGTTTCATTCATGCGATTGTTTTCCGGCATATCTGATGCGAAATCATTTGAAATGTCTCGTATAAATCTCATTTAAATTTTCATGACTTATTTAGTACGTTGTTAAGCTTCAAATATGTTGGCAAGGAAAATTAGAATCCAGCTATCCTGAATTTCGTATAAAATGTGTGGAATCCATTCATATTTGGCCGTTTAATGTTCATTGAATGTCAGAGATTAATAGCTAAATCGATTGCAGCTTGCCTCCGGGTGTCATATTTTGTGGCGTTATAAGTAATAAAGAGACGTGGCATGTTATTGCATTTCGTGATTGTAGATGTATAGCTTTTAACAAACAGGAAGAGACAAGAGTCTAAACATGATGATATAATTCTGGGTCTCTCGATCCCTCACAGACCGGCGTATTATGACTACATATATGCAGTATAATAAATTTATTGTACACGGCACCCCTGAGGAAGGATACTAAGATATCCGAAATGTTGGGCATATAAATAAAACGACAATTCCGAAATCCACGAATCCATCGTTCTTCCACGAAAAAATCGACCAACAAGTCAACTAGGTTTTCAAGTTAAGTTAGTAGTGTAAAATCCCATCAATGTAGTATAATAGTATGTGTATGCATCCATAGACAGAGACAGAGTATGTATATCTACTCCCTCGTGGATGGAAGGAAGGGCTGGGTTATACAACTGGCTAGTGTATCCCCTAACCCACGTGTCCCTATTGGATTCCTATGTTTAGAAACTTTTATTCAATGCTATGATAGCGATAAGAATGAATTCTCCTGCTCATAGGAGGTTTTTAATAATTCTTTATCTATTTTACAATAACGTAAATGAAATAAAAACAAAACAAAACATTTAGGAAGCGGACAATATCATTTTTGTCAATGAATATCACTTTCGACGATGACTAGAAGTGATCCGCTCTTGCTGTTCCAACTTGATGGTACATAAAAAGAATGCTAGCTATAGTCTAAATACAACGCCTGTACGTGGTGAATAGTGTTTATAATATACAGAAAATATTCTCTCCTGTGCTTTAATACCATTTGTAAATAAAAACATTTTATCGTCACCGTGTGCTTCAATCCTTTGTGTTCCTGATAAATGTTAAGTAAATATAGTATGATGCTTTCACTACTCGACATAGATCCTGAATGTCAATGCATTTGCCAATGTTATGCCGGCTCCTCTGTGAAGTCCTCGAAAGAGAGTTGGCGTTGTCACATTTTTCTTTGATATATTTTCTTCCTAATTGATTCTAAACTATTCTTTTTTCCAACATTTTAATCATTTAAGTTATTTTTCTCTTTTGCAGATTATAGGGCCTGATGGCAAAAATATCTACTCCGGCGATCGTGAATCTAATGGGAAATACACATTCGCAGCCCATATGGACGGCGTTTACAAGTATTGTTTCAGCAATAAAATGTCAACTATGACCCCCAAAATTGTCATGTTTAGCATGGATATTGGAGAAAAGCCTAAGCAAGATATGGACAAGGATTCAGATTGTAAGTTTAAATGAAATGAATATTCAAAGAAATGCTTATTGGTACTAGTTCCGCATTTTCCTCAATATATGGTCGGCCTTTTGTCTGAATAACCCACTTGCGAGTAGCGTGAAAATGGCCAGTGGTGGCGCTGAAGTCGGCCACCTTGTTGCTAGGTCTGGGATGCTCATCCATAGCAACCGCCCAGAGCATAGGCACAATGAATACATTCGGCGGAGAAATGTCACTAAAACAATGTCAATCTTTAACTAAGTTATCACCCTGAACATAATGTTTTGCCCTCTTAGCTATGGTAAACTATCATATGCATACCATGTCATGATAATAATATTAGCAATATCATGCATTGCTGTGTGCCTCTTAGGATAGGTGAAGAACTTTCCCAACTTTTATAAGTCGAATCCCACTCCCTGGCTCTGAATCCCTTCCCCGAATCCTGTAGGCCCCATATATATGTAGTACGTTTAAATGATAAATTGTTACGTTTATGTGTTGTTTTTAGATGTAAGTTTGAGGCTAAATTATATCAATTACATCACGTCATAAGCAACTGATATTCTGGAGTAGGCCTACAAGTGGTACTTGGAACGGGGTGCGGACGTATAGGCCCCGGGACTTATGGGCCCAGATGTATGGGCCCCGCGCATTGGACGTATGGGCCCCGGTAGGCCCAGCCGTTTGGACATATAGGCCCAGCTCGGGACTTATAGGCCCAGACCGTTACAGGGGTTTTGGACTTATAGGCCCCGCTTCAAAACTTAGTGATATATTTTTTTTTAGTCAAATAATTATTTTATTAGTCAGTTTTTACTAGGGACAGTCCACTACTACCTTTACTGACTTAGGACAACCAATTTAGGGTTAGGTTTAGGGTTATTTTTGGTATGGTTTAGTATTCTTCTGGGCCTATAAATCCCGGGGCCTATAAGTCCAACGCGAGCAGGCCTTGGGGCCTATAAGTCCAGAGCTGGGCCCATAGGTCCCGGGGCCTATTGGTCCCGGGGCCTATAGGTCTGGTGTTCCTTGGAACTACGCTATGTTTTTATTGTGTAAGAGGGCAGAAAGACATTGAAGAATTCTGGGTCATTCTCCGATGAATATTTAGGGTCAGTAGTTGAGCGAGAAATTAATCAACGCAACACATAGAGATGTATGTTTCACCTTTGTGTCAGGATTTTACAACATGTTGACTAAACAGCTAGAAAGCTGGAATATCTTATTTGAAATTACAAAATATATGTCATCTTGAACAAAGTATATAGGCCTATCCAAATTAAACACTACAACTGTCATCCCCCGGCCTTATCACTAAATACTATTAAGTAGCCTACTCGGGCCCTATGTAGGCACAATAATTGACCCTCCAGGCTCCTGGCCCGAGACTCGGCGGTGACTAGGGTCCCGCAGAGCAGGCTAGGGCCTATGGTGCGTGTACCTCCCGTCAACAACTCCTCCAAGTCAGGACATCCCCTCTAAGATATCCTAACTTTCCCGTACATATACCTTTGCACCTACTGATACTTGGTAACGCTCATACAAGTCCTGCTGAACATGCAATATTAGCATCCTCATCTCTGCCTTATTAGATCGAAATATCAGACAAAAGTGACAAAATTTAGCGATGTTTACACATTACTTCTACCGCGTTCCAGCTTAGCTTAGTGGTCAATCCACCCAGTGACCCCGTGCGCTTCCAAGACACTTGCGCGTTGCCATGGTAACCCCCGTCCAACCGTGCTACTTGGAAATAGGTTATTAGGAATTGCCATATAATCTGCATTTATAGATAAGATAGCTGCCCTCGTTTCTCATACAGTTTGGAGACTAGGTTGGGGGGGGGGGGGGATATTTTGTCTATGGCTATGGATACGATAGTGCTTCACATTTTCTTGTAAGTTGAACTCTAACTAATATTTCATTGCATAACTAAGTTTGGAATGTTCCTACCTGGTCCTGATTTTCTTTTTACTCCCTTTCAGCTGCGCATCATAATAAATTGGAAGAGATGATCAACGAATTATCACAGTCACTTACCGGTGTTAAACACGAACAAGAATATATGGAAGTACGAGAGCGAATCCACAGAGCTAGTAAGTAAAACTTGTAAAACTCCATCAGCGACTTGATCTGCCTGGACTTACCCTCTTTTTGATGGAGATACACATGCTTTATTACTTAGTCAGTTGATTTAGGAACGTATACTGGGTTCGAACAGGGCCTTGACACCCATGAAAGTCCTTGATTTTTTAAATATTTTAAAGCCTTAAAGAAAAACTGCATCCCTAGCCTTGAAAGTTATTGAAAAGCCCTAGATTTATATGATGACAGAACAGTACGAACCCTGAGTAAACTACATGATTAGTTGCAATCTACTCTTGAACCATGCCCCAATAATCAATTAGTTTATTTCATGGCTACCCATGTTCTATTAAATCATGTCGTAAATTACGTTGCGAAAACAAAAGTTTTATTGTCAAATACAAAAGTAAACCTGTAATATTTTCCGTGGTTTTATGTTAATTTTTGCACATTTCTCTTTACAGTTAACGACAATACTAACTCCCGAGTTGTTCTGTGGTCCTTCTTCGAGGCTCTTGTTCTTGTTGCGATGACTCTGGGCCAGATTTACTACTTAAAACGATTCTTCGAAGTACGGAGGGTCGTCTAAAGAAGCAGCAGCATAGGCACTTAATTTCCATCCTTAAGCCAATTGTTCCTTTTACTCAATGCCTGAGGATTTTTAAATGATGGCTAAAATTTAAGATGACACTATCAGCCCAAGTCTCAAAATTAGAACTTACTGAGAAACAGCATTGAGAGAATACACTGGCGATGTATATTTCAATTTGGATCAAAAACGATTTGCTTTTCTTATACTGTACTTTCTTCGAATCAATCTTTCGTTTTGAAATTTATGTTAAAAGTGAAGGATCTAGATCTCTTCGTTGAAGTGGCTGGGGGTTCCGAATTCTCTTTAAACGAATGATAAAGTAATCAGAAAATAATCATGTAATTTAATGGAACTCGTTATGAATCTGGGTCGGATTGTATGAGTGTGGGTTGGATGAATCAGAAAAGAGTATGTATGTATGTATGTGCAGGAAGGTATGTATACATACCCCTGGTATAAGGTATTGTATATTTGAACTATGGGTTCCCTGAAATGTGAAAATGAGTTTTACATGTACCATGAAATTAGAAAATATGTTATTTTCTCGGTTGACTGTTTCATTTAACACAAACGGACTGTCGGGAAACAAGTTTGATGTTAATATAGAACTACTTCTGGTGATTTTTGTTTTTGTTTCCCATTCTTTCCCTTTACAGCGCCATTATCATTCCTTTTAAAGTTAGAACTAAGTAACGAGTGTATCAACAGGGATTATAGCTCAAGAAGTTGAATCTGTGTGTATGAATCACCCTTGGTCCATTGACATTTATTTCCAAGGTGCCTGTGGCATTGAACGAAATAATATTATATATAAATCCTTCGGCGCTTGAGCTATCGTGTGAAGTCGAATGAGGAATGAATGTTAGTGACATCCATTGTAAATTTCATTCTAAAATTTGATAAACTTTCGTCTTGTGTAATCTTTACATTTTTGGTATTAATTATATAATGAATAATAATGAAAGGGTGCATATATTTGGATAAGGAATGGATTGTATTCCTCGAACCTGCATGCTGACTTGCTATGTGTTTTACAGGTGAATGTAAAATAGTTCTTTTAAAAAAATATGAGTTTATATTTCCTATCAGAACACGCTTTAGGACCATTACGCGAGGTGGTAAAACGTCGTACCTCACTAACAGATACTAGAAAGTGATATGCAGTATTAAGGGAGAGCACTAACTTATAACCTTTTGAATTAGATTCTAGGAAGTGCACTGTTCTTGCTATTCTATTTCTAGCATTCTTTCTGTATCATGTCTATTCAATTTGCCAAAATGTTACAATAATGCTACCATACTGTTGATTTGAATATGCTTTAGTCCTGGATATGATAACATGCGTATGGGGAGATATTAACTGCAACACCCCCATGCTTTGGAATTATTCGACCAGCTCATGTTCATTGAATTATCATGTATTTTTCTACGTACCCACTAACCTTGTTTGTTGGCCAAGGAAAGGTAAACGTAAACGATGGGGAATAAATATGTATGTTCATGGTGTGCGTGTGTAGTGTAAATGAGCGGGGAATGTAATAAAGTTTATGTTTGTCACATAACTGCCCTCTGATGTCTGTCTTTACCAACCGTAATGGAGTCACCAAGTATATTTATCTAAAAGGGTTTCCGCGGGACCTGGAAAAGCCTTGAATTTGGGAAAAAAATTATTGAAGGCATGGAAAATAGGCAGTTGGGTCAAAAGTGGTGTCGAAGGGCTTGGAAAATCATTATATTGATTGAAAACTTTATTCTGTAGAAACGAATTGATGTTATTCTCAGTGATATGAGCCTTGAAATTTTCGAAATATCTCCGTGTTTTACTGAACACTTTCTCTGACCCGCCCCCCTCTCACCTTATACACAGCGTGACTCTCAAAGTAAAAGTTTAAAAAAACTGATTGATATAAAATCTGAATATAAAACTTGTTAAATCATTGACCCTTATATATGTAAAACCCCAGGTCCCGTAAATATGTTATTATGGTTCTGAAAATGGGCCTGGGAAATAGCTCAATAATGGGGCGACTCCACTAGAGAGAAAAACGGCGCCGACAAATTTTGTTGTTGCCCACTAATTCGTTGCAACAAATGTCCATACAGAAACAACAGTTCCCAGAGAATGTGGCAACACGTCTGACACTCCTCCATTTGCGTTTTCATTGCAAACATGAAATGAACTGTTGTTAGTGGGATACAAGAAAATTTGTCGCCGCCGTTGTTCCTCTAGTGGAGTTCCGCTATAATAGTCCTCTAGTGGAGTGGCCCCAGAAGTGGCATTTCTTCTGACCAGCGCGGCGACCCTGTTACCCAATGGAGTCGTGAAGTACCTTAATATCATATTCATATGTATAGTCGGTGGTCTCCTTGGTTCCAGTTCGTTATCGAAGTCAAACAATCAAATCTATGGACGGTCTTAAACATATTAACAGAAATGATTACAGATTAATATAATTAAGTCCTTAGCAAATTATGGTAACATACATGAATCTAATCATTTTTCCTGTGTTGGATTTGAATATGCAATTCCCCAGAAAAAATCACTACCCATTGCTATCAAATGATGTGTTTCACAGGAGTTGAGATATCAGCGCACGTATTTAAACCCTGATACTTATTATCTTGCAAGGACAGGGCGACTCGGCAAGTAAGGAATGTTGATAAAACAACTCGTACACCCGTGCTCTGGCGTTCCCTTCTAATCGGACTACTTGTGCTCTTCCCGTAGTTCTGTTCCTGAAGATAGAGGGCACCTAAGTAACCGACATTGTCACTGCATGTGTCAGCCCATGTGTGTTTGCTGTCTGAAACGGATAACAATAATGTTCCCATCTCTGGAGGTTGTGGCCGGTTCGACTAGGGTGTTTGTAAATACTGTGCAAAAAATAAAGCGATCACCACTTGCGATTCAGATTTGGAAAATATGAAAACAATTGTAATTTTCAATATTTCCTGAATGTTTTAATTAAATAATTTATTTGATATAATTAATGAGAAGATTCCAACCAATATATTTACACGAGACCAGTAAATTATTACCATCAATACTATCTCAGATTTTTTTATTTTTATAAACCAGATGATTTTTTTTGTTGGCAGTGGATGGAAATTCCCCTTGGATCTCATTCCCATCTGGATTTGATCATCATCAATCTACTTGTCTTCCTGCAGGTGCCATCAATCAAGGATCGTATCAATAATCATTTTTTTTAAATGTTACATTTTGTAAATGTGGTTTAATCTAATGCCTCATCACCATTCTTCAGAATCACAGATAAAGCCGGCACACAGCGCGGAAAACGACCGAGTGGTGTTTTGCCCTCAGGCATCGTTCAGACGTTGTCATTCCCTGTAACGTGTCATTAAAATGCTAATTATATTTCAACTATATTGCATAACTGGTAGATGTCTGTCAATGGGAGCAGATTTGGCCATGTGTTCTCTTCGAAAGAATGGATGTGTCGTTTCAAGTTGTTCATGTTTTAATTATATCAAATCCGGAATAAGAGCCATTTTATTTACAAATGACCAACATTTCGGCGACATTACACCTTTATCTGAGTCATTCAAAATGTTCACAAATTAGTGTTGTAATCACAGTCCTGACTGATACATGGAGGTTTCTCCGATAGTACGCCGGCCATATACGTTTCAAGGGCACTATAGAGTCTCAGAATTTTTTTCAGGGGCTGACGATCAGTGCAGCAGCTGGAAATCTATTATCTTATTTTCTACAGAAACCATTATACATAAATGCTTCTAACATACTGGCTTGAGAAATAAAATTGATAAACATATTTAGCAGTTGTGGACACTGGGGGTCCCGCATCCATTACATAAATCCAACGCTAAGAATGCTAAACAAATCCTCTATATATACAGATGTACAGGTAGATCTATATATATTGTAAGTACACATACACTCTCATTCTGCCACTCTCTCACTCTCTCTCTCACTCTCCCTCTCTCTAGATACATGTTACGCCAACTGGAAAGAGTGTGTCTATATTGGCGTCAGCTGTTTGGGTGTGAATGGTAGCAGCAGCCTTATAATACTGTTCAGCCCTCAAGCGCTCACAGCCTAGAGGGCCAGTTCAGAGGTAACAGATATACAGCAATACTTTACCTACCTCTTTTAAAAACTTTCGCACACCTCCAACTTAGGGTAGGTAGGATCACTTGGGTGCGTGACCCCTTCTCTCTTGGGAAATGTGCAAATAAATTATGCAGGCCGATGAAAGCAAAAAGATTAACTATAGATTTTATGCATAGGCCAATTCAATGGCTGCTTTGAATTTGTTCAGGAACGGTGGTTGTGATGGTGTCGGTAGTAGATAGATCAATATATGCCCATAATTTATTATGTGCATTCGCTAGGAAAGCCATTAGTAATAATCGAAAAAGGTAGGAATGTCCATCATCATATGATATGTGCACTTGCAGGCGACGTTTGCCGTTCCCGTAGGATATGAATCAGAAGCTATATGATGGCCATCGACAATGTTATTGATCATGTGAGAGAGGGAAAACAATATTTGGCCTACGAAGAAACTTATCATTGTTACATTGCCAAACTAATATAGACCTATAATTATATATATATGATATGACCCGACCGAAGATCAATAAATAAATAAATCACTAAAAGGAACAAAGCTACTCTACCTGTTGAATACATTAAAATGGATTATGCAATGGGGGGAAATGTATGTGTGTTGAGCCAATGATTGAAACAAGAGGGACTGTTTGCCAATCTGATTTAAATTGTATGCATGGACATGGACAGTGGCATGTGGTGCCTTCGGGAGGGTCCATCTGCACCTCAGTCCTCTCAGCCCCCCTACACATATCCTCACTTATAGTTGCCATCCACATGCAGGCACATGTCTTCCTCCCTGATCCATGTCCTCGGCACCTGGAGCCTCCCACCTTGACACAACACCTGTTGACCAACTAGAAAATAACGAAAATATAGGCTGTAGGCACATTAACACTAAACAAGACTCCATTAATTGGCTAGCACCGCTCTGGTATACAATACAACACAGACAGTCCACTATTCTCTGTCTAGCCTGAATGCATGGAATCGTTTCTTCTCTCAGTTGGATACATACAACTGTACACACCATGACAACTATTTACCATGCACTGCTCCACTGAACAAGTAGGTAAAGGTAAAGGCCAAATATAGGCCTACTGTATGTTTTGGGAGCGCTGTGCGTGTGTGTGTGCGTAATCTATACTCGAAGAACAGTAGAACTTATATGCACCCTTTTGCAAGAATCAATGTGTGCTCTGCTGCTTATAGTTATACACACAGAAGCACACATGTTGCCCAATCCAGGATCCTACTGACCTACTAAAATATGGATACCAAAAAGTCTAATGAGCCAGCGGATCCCAAGATAACTCACCCCGGATTTGATGCAGTTATATGAGGGGAGATATGCTGATACCAGTCACCGAGAGATTGCAACATTGGAGTTTGTACCTGGCTCGATCTGAGGCACACCATTGCCACTGGATCCTCACACATCGTTATTTCTACTGTGCATAAAGGAAAAGTAAATTCCATTACACTTCCTCAATCGCCCTCCGCGGATTTGAAAGCCTCTGAACTCCAATGCGATTAATAGCGATTGGGAATGTATATATATAACTTGGGAATACGTACTTGCATATAAAAGCATGTGACTCCTATCACAAGAAATCGAGGTCATTTATAGAACAGGGGCCAGCATAGAGAGATTTATACATGGTCTACCTGTGCAGGTCGGCAGTATTTGACACGATCTCGGATCTCATCTTGTATTATTAGCTAGTCTCAGCTCAGGAGAAGAATGGATCTAAAGAAGAATCGGTGGAGTGCAGAAGCACAAACCAAGACATCAGCCTTGTGGGTTTATACGTTGTTGGCTGCAATTATATTGGTGCTTTTCAATCCAGGTAAGAGATAATATTTAATCTGTAGGTGACCTAATGTTTCACCTGACTTAATATGTTTGCTCTGGATCTGACCCACTTATTATGGAGGATATGAATACTAAATGACTCTAATGTGGCTTAATTATTTGTATGCAATAAGCTTTCCAAGCAATGAATACTTCTTCCTATAAGTATAAGTCTATAAAAAAGGATCACCAATAAGATACACACATGCAGACCGGCATATATGCTGCCCATATATTGTACTGTTTACTGGCCCATGTTATATGTAATAAATGTAGGCCTACACGATACCTATACACTTATGGAACATATATAGCATGTTAACTCACATAACCTTTATTTGGCAACAATATGCCAGAACAGTGCTTATGTCAGTCATAACTCAACGCTTGCCCTTTGCACCAACTTAAAGCTTATAAATAGAGAAGCATTTAGTCTTCATGGGCATCCTCGCCCAGATGAATCCACCGGTATACATATATTATTCATTGCCAATGGAGCATAAATATGATTAAACTTACCAGCAAATTGCTCAGACAGTAATTGTATGATACTAGTCTTTCATGGAAAATAACCCTATTATATTAATAGGAATGCTATATATAAATCTGCTATTTCCGACTCGATATTGTCAGCATTATATTAAGCTCATGATGAATACAGATCCTCTTTCCGAGAGCGCTATTATAACAGCCTGCTTTAATCGATCTGTGTCGAGCAATAATTTACACAGGGTCAAGCTGACAGACACATCCTGCTAATATATCTGGCTGTGGATATGGAAAGTGTAACAAACACTCACATGCATGAACGAAATCTCCCCTTTTATTATTCATTTCTGTATAGGAGTCTGTGTTTTTTTTGTCCGACAACAGAATCATTGACATTTTCGTCCGACAGTTTGGATAGCGTAATTATACATACTACATGTATGTTAAAAATTATTCTTTAAATTTTGTATTCATTGCACTGGTGGATCGAATACTTTAATACTTGTTAGCAGATCTGTTGAGAGGGGGAAAAAGACAAATTACTTAAGGGGAGGGGTAGCAAGAAAAAACAATAAAAGTACTTGAACTGGTATATACATCTTTGCATGTATGTAGAAAGTTGCCATTGAAAAGCATGAGCTTGCACAAGACGCCTCCAAGTGAAACATGCTACACAGATGTTTTTACTAATATTGAAAAATGATGCAAAAAATCAGTTTTCAGAATTTTAAGACACTAAATATTGGAATCAGCCTAGGAAAAGTATACATGGAATGAAAGCCCTTGTTCATAGTAATAAAATGAGACTAACACTTTTAAGATCCAACGCATATTGATGATGATAGGGCAGCAAATATGATATTTAGGCAAAACAGCACACTTGAAAAAACTGACCCAATTATTTAATTTCCTCTGCCTATAACAAGGATGTAAATTTGCGGGCATAGCATAATCAGAATGCTTACTTGTACTGAAATCATCCACATTTATCTTAATATAGATCTAGCCTCCGGTCAAGGTGTTCACCGTAAGTTACCCTTCAGTCTAGGCCCAAAGCTGAGAGAGTGCCTTCAAACTGAGGGAAAGTCTCTCCATTACAATCTCATTAAAACGCCTACTCCTGGGTCATAAAAGCCATTAGCGTAGTAGGCGCCCACTCACTGACATACCATGGTGCATTCTTATCTGATCTGAGAGGCTTTGGGCCTAGACTGATCTCATAGTGGTGTTATATACGTGTATGACTGTACCCTCCCCAGAACGGATTGTGGAAAGGGAAGAGCAAAAATATGCAGCTATATCCCTAAAGCGTTATAAATGTCTTTAGTGCATTGCTGGGCTGTGCATGATCATAAGCCATTACTAGTATTAGATGCAGCATCTGTGGGGATTCTCGATGAATATTTCAGTGGCTAGAACGCACTCTTTTTCTATGAATTTAGGGATCAGAACAAATTTGAATTGCATGTATTAGGGTGTGAAGCAGCACCGTAAAGTACGGCCTTGATACAAACTAGAGATAATGATTCACTTTCGCTGTATATGGCATGGAATATTCTCGTTAGTATCGGTGGAATGACACAAATGTGATGTGCTGCAGGAAAATCATGGAAAATGAGTCACAAGTCGCAAAGAAATAAAAGAAGTTTCCATAAAAAACCCTTGCTCAGAATCTTTTCATTTTGGGAGTGTTAAGCGCTGCTAGTACCATGAATATATGCACCAAACTTCATAACTATTGTATTGAATATATTCTTAGATATCTGAGGTTATTCTCGGGAGTATCATCTTTATTATAGAGTGATTGACCATCAAGAAATATCCCCAACTTCGTTTTTTCCTGCATAAAGTTTTTTTTGTTTTTGCGACAACTTTTTATTCAGAGACTAGCCTGCCATCTTGGCGATACAATACTAAGAGTCTGAAACGAAGGAAATGTGTTAGTGCGAAATATCATCACCTAGTCACAAATTTTTTTTTCTAAAGTAGAAGAGAAGGTTGTGTACACTGATTACTAAACAAGAATTCAAGTGTTTCTTTAATTACTAATTGTTCTTTCTTAACTCGATTAATTCGAGGATATCCTCTAATACTCTTTTCCATAGTTTCTTCTCCTCGCTGGGAGTTTTCTTTATGGAATGGGAACATATCATAACTTTTATTCTCATTTTCAGCTCATACAGGGCTGATAATGGATCAATTCTGTCGTTGGCAAACAGTTTTTGTCTTTGAATAAAAGCTTTAGTGGCTAGTATGACCCAATTTACGATTTTTGAGTTGAGGTTGTTATCTTCAACACCAAACAATATATCTTTCTTTTTGATGACGACATGATTTCCAACTCTGTGGAGGATTTTTTGATTGCTCGCACTGTTATTCAAGTATCCACTATCGTAGATCCATTGGAAGATAAACTTCCAAAGGGTGTCTGCGTTGTTGCATTCTACGAAAAAGTGGTCTATACTGTCCACTTTTTTACAATAATTGCATATGTTATCCTTTCTTTGATCTATATCTTTCAGGTACTTGTTACAAGTTATTGTATTGTGCAAGATTCTATATTGTAAAACATGAAGTCTAGTTTCATGCGAAACCTTATATGGTAGAGAGAATACATCATTCCAGTTTACCTGGTCGAACTCTTCGTCATTGAGGTTCAATCTATTTTGCCATTTGTCGAGTTTTTCTTTCTTGGGTACTCTTTTTAGGGCTAGCTGTTGGTGTATTGTTTTGGAGGAACACCCTATTAGATTGATAGTTTTGTTGCCAATCGTAAAATTAACAGAATTCCGGGCATCTGACGCGTCCTCATTCCTAATTTTTGTTACCCATTCAATCGGTAGGGCTTTTCTTAGTTTTTTTCTTTGTTCATATGGGGGATAAAATTTGTAATTTGTTAATATCTCGCGATATGACATAAGGTGGCCTCTTTCGTTGAAAAGGTCACCTACTGCCGTAATACCGCTGTTCCTCCATAACTCCCAGTTTAACATACGGCTCTTGTCTTTGACAAGTCTATTCAACCAGATTCTTTCTTTTAAGATTTCATTAATGTTTTCAGGTTTGCTTCTGTAGTAATACCTGTTCCATATTTTAAATATATCTTTATAGAAATCATTCAAGTGAGTTGATGGCTTATATCGGCACAATAAAATATCTTCAACATTTCTGTTGTGGAAAGTTTCCAGCGCTTTAAACCAGTTAGAACGAGAACCTGCTAGGAGTTTCTGAACCCACATAATTCTATTTGTTTCGTATATGTCATGGATAACTCTAAGATTAAGGCCGCCATTCTCGTGCTTTTGTGCGAGAAACTCTTGGCTAATTTTTGGGCCTTTGTTCTTCCAGACAAAATTCATCATAATCGTGTTGATTTCTTTTAAGAGAGGGAGTTCAAACGATATACACGACATTGTGTGTTGGAATATCGGTAGGAGGAAGACATTACATATCAAGATTCTCCCTTTAATAGTGAGAAATCTGTTGTTCCATTCATTTATGGTTGAATTCACCTTGCAAATTAACTCTTCACTGTTTACCTTATACATTTCTTTCGTGTTCCGAGGGTACAATAAATTAATACCTAAGACCTTCATGCGATGGGTCCAGTCTATCATGAGTACATTTCTATTTGTCAGTTTAATATCACCAATGTTAAAACCTTTCGATTTGGATGGGTTTAGTGTTAAGCCCGATGCGGTTGCAAACCGATCTATGATTTTAAGGGTAGACACCAAGGAAAATTCATCACGGGAGAAAATAGTAATATCATCTGCAAATTGTACAAGGCGGGCATCATGATCTTGTAAGGGAATACCTTTAGAAAATTCATTTCTTCTTATTTGCTCGGCTAACTTTTCGACAACAATGGTGAACATTAAAGACGACATTGGGTCGCCTTGTTTCATACCTCTCCTTACTTGGAACCAGTTAGAAGAAGTGCCATTATTACAGAAAGTGGCTTTCGAATCAAAAAGGAGGGTTTCAATCCAAGAAATAAAATCAGGATGGATGTTATGAGATTCTAATGCTTTCCTCAGAAAGCTCCATCCAATAGAATCATAAGCTTTCACGAAATCGAGGGATGTTACCAACCCTTGATTTTTGGATGTTTCTAAATAAGAAATGATGTCGTCGATTTGACGAACAGCAGTACTTATATTCCTGCCTTTAACAAACCCAAATTGGTCTTCTTTGATAATATTGGGTAAAAAGGAAGAAAGTCTATTAGACAGGGTCTTGGAGATGATTTTGTAGTCCACATTGAGGAGCGTGATAGGCCTCCAGTTTTTTATAAAGGTTAAATCGGCATCTTTTTTTGGAATAATACTTATGATACCTCTTTTTTGGTTCTCCGTCATCTGACCTTCTATTAGACACCACTCAAACATTGACATGAAAAGACCTCTTAATGCATACCAAAAGTGTTGATAAAACTCGGCTGTAAAGCCGTCACACCCGGGTGATTTGTTTTTTTTCATTAATTTTATGACATTTTCGATCTCAGATTCTGTAAACGCTCTACACAATTATTATACCTCTGGGAGGGATGGTATGGTATGCCATAGGCTACAGCATTGGAAAACCGTATTACCCTCTGGGCGGTATTTACATATCATATTGCCCTCTGGCGGAATTTTTGTTGAAAAAATAGGCCCATGTTCCCATCCTTATTTTCTGTATTAAAATAATTATTTTCGCGGAAAAAAGACTTGTAATACATCGTATGTAATGATATAATAATAATTATAATGATAAACAACTGTAAAATTCCGAATTTATTGCGTATTTAAATAGAAAAATAGTCCCGAGAATGAGTGAGGTGGACCGGAAGTGCAGCTAAGTGAGAGGGTAAACAAAACAAGTGGCGAGGAGAGTTTGTTGTCTGACACTTATTTCCATCGAATTTTCACTATTTTTGTACACAAAAACATAGAGGGAGGTATAATAAATACAAAATTGACTCCTGTCAGTGTGGGAGCTGGTTATCTCCCTTGGGCTACCCAATTTTGTCGGGTGCTACGCACCCTTACGAAATTGGTACGCCCGCGGGAGATAACCAGCTCTCACACAGCCAGGAGTCAATTTTGTCTATATATTCATTTTCTTCATCACCAAGTTGTGGAGTATGGTCACGTTTAACGAACTCATGAGCTACATCTTCCTCTAATATTTCTTCTGTATACAACCTTTCATAGAAGGATTTCCCTTCTTCTAAGATATCTTTGGGGTTCGACGATAGCGTACCATTTATATTCAACATAGTTATGGTTCGTTTTTCCGCTTTGTATTTTTCTAGGGCGCAAAAGTATTTAGATGGTTTTTCCCCTTCCACGACCCATTTTGCCCTGGACCTAACCAGGGCTCCCTCCGCTTTGTTTAATTCAAACTCGCGGATTTCGTGGATCAGAGTGTTTCTTTCTTCGACTTCATTAATATTTAATCTTCTTTTTTTGTCTAATATTTGTAACCTGGTTTTTTGATTTTCGAGCACTTTCTTTCTAGATCTGTTCCCTTGTGCACATGTTTGGATGGCTAATTCCCTTACTTTCATCTTGAGAAATTCCCAGCGGAGTTTAGGGTTTAAGGAGTTGTCTAAAGATTCAAGGCAGATTTTTTCTACTTCGATATTAAAGAAATCATCATGTAACAGCTGGGTATTGAATTTCCAATACCCTTTACCTCGAGGGATTGACCCAATATGTATTTCCGCGTGGACTTCGCTGTGATCAGTATGGGAGTTAGTGACAGTATCACATGACATTACATTATTCACCATATTGTTGGATACCAGTATATAATCAATTCTAGAGCGAAGTTCGAGTTTAGCCCAAGTAAACGGAGGGGGTTCTAAATTTTTGACAGCAACTGCATCACACATATCTCTTTTATCAATATAATTCAATAACTCTTTGCTTGACGTAGAGGAGCTTTTGGATGTTATATCCGCGTTAAAGTCTCCCATTATTACTAGCTGGTCATATTCTAATTCGTCAATACACTCGTCTAGGCGTCTTAATAACTCAGTTTGCTCTTTCGGTTTATCTGCCGTAGGGGCATATACATTAAATATACAAATATTTCTTTTTTCGATTTGTAGGATAACATATTGCCATCTACCGTTAGTATCTGCACCGGAGCAAATTACTTTATGCATTAGATCTTTACTAATAAGCAAGAGGACACCTCTAGAAGCTGAGGTGCCATGGGCATAGAAAATTTTTCCAGGCCATTGTGTATTCCACACTCTTTCTTTGTTCACAGTTGAGTGCGACTCTTGTAACCCTATTATTGTATCGGAATTGTTAGAGAACTGATTGAAAATTATTTTCCTTTTCTCGACGTTATTTAATCCATTTACGTTTAGAGAGGTAAACTTAGTTGGGTTCTGTTTTTCATAGGATGGATTGGGATACATTGTTCACATTTTAAAACCACGATATCTTTAATCTTCAAGACATAGTCCATTTATGGAGCAGCTGTGTCCATGTCTTCAACTGGGCCAGTTGCAGCGGGGGTGTCGGGGGCTGGAACTTGTGGGGTTATGGGTTGCTGTTGGACGGGAGCTTGGGTCATGTCATCTGCGTTCTTGACAGGTTTGGTGTCGATGTTCATCTTTTTCATGACCTCGGCTCTAACTTTCATCCAGGTTCGGCCAAGGAGGTTTCCTTTAGCCGGCCACTTGGAGGAGTCAAGGACTTCGGGGTCAGTTAGGCCTTTTCCAATGCCCCATACTCTATCTGTCGGCGAAGCCTCTCCGATTTGTCTGTCTCCAGTGAATATTAGAAAGTCTCTAATTGATTCATGATGGCGAACTTTAGCTCTGACGGCTTTGAGAACTACTTCTTCACGATGCTGGGCCCACACCCCGTTCACATCAGTTATGGCTGACATGAAACGTTTGCAGGCTGCGGGGTCTTTGGTGTTTAGGGCGATGATGGGTTTTTCTGGGTCTCCCACAATTTTTGCTTTATTATAGTACAGGCACTGTTCGACATTTTCGAATTGATGGCTTTCAAGTGTGAAGGGGGCTCTGTGGTGGTTTGATAGGGGGTTTTCAGCAGTAAAGAAAACCATCGTGTGCTCATCTTGTCTCTTTGTGAGGGAGGAGAGGAGTAATTCTTGCGGTACAGCGTTTAGTTGATCATGTCTATAGAAAATTCCGTTGATTTTAACGTTTTGACCATAGTTTTCCACAGTGTAGTTGTTCCCTGGGTGGGTGGCGGCGGCTATGATGGTGCGAACTCTTGCAAGTCGTTGCCTTACAATTAAGGGAGTGTCTCTTCTGATTGCCATGTTGAGGCCGTCTTTCCCGGCGGAGTTATATTGCTTGAGTCTAGATTTTACCAGGTGAACTCTAGTGGCTTTTTCTAGGGACTCGAACTCAACTTTGAGGGGGCCGTCCGGTTTCCAGCTAACTCTTGTGACTCGCACGACTTTTATATCTGATAACCCCAGGCAGTCCTCAATTACATGCAGCGCTTTTTCTTCTAATACAGCAGGGGTATCGTTCACTGTTGATTTTAACCCCAGGAATAGGAGGTTTCTCTCTAATTTCTGTGTTTCTCTTTCGATTAGAACTCTATCTCTCTCTCTTTCTCGCCACTCTTGGTCCATATAGTCCGTATCTCTCGCTACAGCTTCAGACCTGGCTTCTCTGATCGCTGCCATTTCTTCTTCCTGATGTCTTAATCTTTCTTTAATGTCGTCTATATCAGCATCTCTGTGGATGTTATCTTCCTTCAGGGCCTGAACCTCGCGAGAATTTTGGTCAACTTCTTGACTTAAATTCTCCAGGTCTTCAATCCTTTTGAATAACTCCGCGAAGCTCTCATCAGCTTTTCTGTTTGTTTCTGCTCGTTCAGTGATCATGCCTTGAACGAGTTGTTTGAGACCCCTTTCAGCTTTCACGATTTTGGGGGGTGCGTTCTGTTCATTCTCACCTATTGTGTTGGTGCCACGGGCATGTTATTTTGTGAAGAGGAAGTGATCATGTTATCCTTCATTGCAATGGTTTTATCGTCGATTCTTAGTGCTTTATTCTGCTTAGGTTCAGGCAGGTCTTCACTGTCTCTGTCTTTCCGTTTCGGGGTAGAGAGAGGGATATGCGACATGACAGAGGCGGGAACCTCCGTTGTATCGGTTAGTCACAGGGTCAGATTGGTTGTCACAGTGTTAGAGATTTGTGTTTTGCCTTTTCAAAATGGCGCGTACAAGCTTCCGGTTGGGACTTGTACGTACGATGCAGCAATGTTTTGATGCGAATTTGGGTCTTTAAATTGTAACAAACACTAATTTCTACCGAAGAGGGTGTTTTTACCCAATGTTTATGCACTTGTACTATTTGAAAGTCTTCGTAAATACCTGTAGTAGCTAGAGTAAGTAGTTGGCGTAGCGAGATGCTGAATAGCACTGACACTACGTAATATAGGTCACGTGGCTCTAGGGGTCTAGATTATACCGCAGCTCTTGTCAAGCGCGAGAAGCGGTTGAAGACAGTTACTCAGAGCTTCACATACAATTAAGAACACTTGTAGTTATTTTTTGGGGTATTTTTCATTACATTCGTGTTTACTCACTGTGGTTTGAAGATGTTTTTAGTCACAGAGCACAGATTTCGTTACCCACGTGGGGTTGATATATGCGAGGTTATACACGGGTTCGTTATGCCCACGCCGCCATTTTTCCTCCAGGGCGGGAAAGTTGAGAAGAAGAGTTTGCTAGTTAATACACGATGACACAGTTAATCCTTGAGATGGAGTTCACTTTTGTTGGTATTGCTTGTTGGATATAATTCATGAGCTGCTCCTGAACTTTGAATTCACCTTTATATGTCTGCTCCTTTAGTGCGGCGACTGAGCGATGTTAGGGAGGCAGGAGGCTCGAATGGCTGCCTGCGCTTCACTAAGCGTGGTCGTTCCGAAAACGTTGGTATTTCCTCAGATACTCCGTTATCAGTCCAATTTAGCTTTCCTGGTGGATCTCTGTATGGATATGTAATTACTCGAAGATTTTCCTGGGTTGTTACTGGCGTTTTCCTGAAAAAGAACGGATTAGAGATGGGAGCGAGTCCCGAGCACACTGTTCTCTTCTAAGGATCGACCGGAAGTCCCTCCTGCATAAAGTTAATAGATATCCTAATGCTAATGTTTACCATCACTGGAATACCCTTGTTCTCATCTTTTCAAATATAATGATGATATCTCAAGATCCATCTTTTGCGATTGTTACTCATTTTTCTGTGACACATCACAAATGTTGTTGTTGGGGAATTAAGAAATCTTTTCTTAGATTCCGCTCATTTATTGAACGTATGATCACTTACATCGAGATTAAAGATTCAACAGTGAATAAATATTCATAATCTAAATTAGTGTTGTAGTAATCATCACCATAGAGACCTCTTCCTTATTTTGTTGCGTTGTAATCACAATTATGTCAATTGAATAACATATAAGCACGTTTTTTAAAATATGGCAATGACCATCGCTGCACTGGAAAATACACATATACCTGCATGCTTCTCAAAATGAGACTCCCAAAATAGATGGCTATTCCGCTATTCTGTCGATACTGCATGCACTTTTAATGACGACAGATCCATTCCAGCTTTGCTAATATTGTTATAGCATTTCCCATTTATTCGCTTTGTTGAGGAAGCCTATCAAATTTATTGCCTCCAAGGGTGGCTTCATTAATTTTAATACTGGGCCAGAAAACCCGCCCTACCTGCATCCATCGGTGTATATTTGTTTTATACCAACCCGTATTGATTTAACACTCGAAGCACAACAAAATTAATGTAAAATACTCAATCCCCGAGAAGTGGCTAGAACGAAAACACTGACATGTAAATACTACGCCATGTTCGTTATTGGTAGATCTTGTATAAGTTGATCATTAAAGTACCATGCGAAGAAAGAACTGATAAAAAATAGCAGTGGATGCTGACACTTTCAAATGAATAAATAGACCAACGATAATGAATAAAATATTTTTTAGAAATATGAGAATAAAAGAATAATATAGATGAATCACTATTTGATGAGATGTGTAGGCCTATCTAGGATGCAACGTGATTCCTATACTCGGTCCCACTGTGAAAAATCAGCTACGATTACCTCAGATTTCACTTGCAATCTTTCCTCTTCTAATTTCAGATACTGTTCATGGTGAGAATACGTCACAGTCCTGTCCAGCTAATAAGTTTGTCAGTGCAGAGCGAAAACTTATTCATTGTCTTCTCGATGGCTACGATACGGCAGTGAGACCTGTTAAAAACGTTTCAGAAGTGTTGCAAATTACTGTTAGCTTATTTCTCGTAAAGATAGTGGAATTGGTAAGTTTATTATTCGTCATGAATACACTCTGTTTTAAAATAAATACAAGTGTGTTTGATCTAACTTCAACTTTGATTTAATGTTAAATTTACGTCTAGAATAATGATCAGCTTAACGTTCATTTGTCTAGCAATAGGTCCATCTCAATTGTCGCATCAGGCTGGAGTCAGTTTTTATAACTATTTCTAAAATATTAACAAATCATTTTCTTTGGATTGATGTAATAACAACTTTAAATCAAAGTAAATGTACAATCATTTTGTTAGGCGGAATGTTAGTGCTTTGTCGGTCGTGCTTTTAAATTCTTGTAAAATACAATTGAATTCATAAGGAAATATTGATATTATTCTTTTTTTTTTAACAATTGGGTTTTATTTCTGACGATACCTATCAAAATTCTGAGTGATACATCTAGATCAATTTTGGATCCCCGATAACATTTTTTTTTTTTTATAAAAATTAGTTGTTCATTATGACAACCTTATGGCTGTAATATATCAACATACTCAGTGATGTTCACATGGACCATTCCCCGTTTCTTTGATTTCATCTTTACTTACTTTTCTAATTTGTAATAAAGTACCGAGCATCTTATTCTAAGCTCATAACAGGCTGTTTGAACATCGATCTTTCCATTAATAAAAAAAGCTTTTGACTCTGGATGAAAGCCTTAACCTGTAAAACTATCCAATTTATCATTTTGATCTTGACATTGTTAAGGCAATAATCGAACATACCGGTATATAATCCTTTAGGTTAATGAATTTCAGGGCCCGCGCACATAAAAAACTAGTCTTTAGACAATGTCTAGGTGAAAATCCTCAATAAAATCCCCGGCTTCAAGGACAATCTTGAAATCTGATTTTGTTTTTGTCTCCGGTCTCTGAAAATTAGACAAAGTAATTGTCTCTAAAATTTTTGTCCTTATTTGCGGTAGTTTTCTGGCGGCTGGCGGTAGTTTTTTGCATAGAGATACAAGCTATTTTGTAAGATTTGCAGCAGGTGCACAGATAATGGAGAGACAATCAAAACGAGACAATTTTAAGTAGTTCTAGACAATATATTGTGTTCATAAAGCAGTTTGTCTATTGTCTCTGGGACAATTTTGGAGTCTCTGTGACAATTAGGAGGCCGAAAGACCAAAAACTAAGGACAGCTCCAATAGCTGTCCTTAGGTGGTTTTGTCTTGAAATGTTGGAGTTTTGTCACTAAATTCACAATTTGGAGACAATTTCGAGACAATTTTGTCTGTTTTACATTGAATGCAGTTCATCTATTGTCTCTGGGACAATTCTACAATTGTCTCTGGGACAATTCTACAATTGTCTCTGGGACAATTCTAAAATTGTCTCTGGGACAATTTTGAGGCTGAAAGAAAAAAGAATTAAGGACAACTCAGATAGCTGTCCTTAGGTGGTTTTGTCTCGAAATATTGAATTTGTCACTAAATTCACAATTTGGAGACAATTTTGGTTGCTTTACATTACAGGCTTACTCGACCGCCAAACCATGCCAAAAACTACCGCCAGCCACCAGAAAACTACCACAAATTAGGACAAAAACTGGAGAGGCTATATAGTCTCATTTTCAGAGACAAAGACAAAATCAGGCTTCAAGGACAAGGACAATCTGACTTTATGTGCACACCTTTCAAGATTGTCCTTGAAGCCAGGGGTTTTTATTGAAGATTTTTGCCTAGACATTGTCTAAAGTCTTGAAAGTTTCAAAAAACCTTTATTCATCACTGATTACTTACTTGATTGCCTAGGTTAAATTCAAATCTAAGGCAAAATTGTCTCCAAATTATAAATTTAGAGACAAAACTTCAACATTTCGAGACAAAACTGCCTGAAAATAGCAATAAGGACAATTTTTTTATGAGCGCGGTTTTGTCTAGATTTGCTAAAAATTGTCTCGTTTTAATTGTCTCTTCTTTATGTGCGCGCCTGCAGGAAGTGACATATAGATGAAAATAATTTTGACTGTTGATTAATTGTAAGCATATTTTAATATTTCAGAATGAACAAGAGCATGTTTTAGAAACCACTGTTTGGATCCACAAGGTTTGACCCAATTCTATAAATTTGATTTAAATTTGATTAGTTTTTTGTCTCTTAAAAACTACATTTTGCTGATTTTGTTTAAAAGTAATATCTCATTCAATGACTATTATGTACTGTTTGATGCAGACTTGGAAGGACGATTCCCTCAAGTGGGATCCCAAGCTATATGATAATGTAACAAGCTTAAGGTTGCCTATAGAAAAGATTTGGCGACCGGATTTGGTGCTGTATAATAAGTAAGTAAACCAAGTCACACATTGTCACTTTGAAATCACGGGAAAATCTTTAAATGGAATAGTGGAGGGGGTTACACTACTATAACTGGGCTGTTGAAAACCAAATGGGGTTGATGGTGGTTTTTATCAGAAGAGACGGCTGTAGATGAATTGGATGTATCTTTAATATTTCTTAGATGAAATGTAATTATTTCTGAGAAATCAATCAGCTGCACAAAAGACATGTGTAGAAGTGGATCTTTGTAAATAAAAAATACAATTTTGTTTCATCTATAGCACGAAGGGCAAATCTTATATATAATATTGAACTGCTTAAGACTTGAAAGTGAGAATGATATATCGGATAGAGTGCATGGTCTTATGTTCTGACATGCCACTTTGTAAGCTTAAGATTCTTATTTATTATTTATTATTTCAGCGCCGGAGTTGGCGAAGGATTTGTTGTAAATAAACTAGCTGTAGTATCTAACAAAGGACAAGTTGTCTGGGTACCGACTACTCGGTTCAGGTCGTTTTGTAACTTGGCCCTCAGAAGCTTCCCGTTTGACACACAGGTAATATTGGTCCCTTCAAATCTTCAATTCTTTTTGTCCCTTTTATTTTTCTTGTACTAAAGAAGACACGCCCCAATAGGGGATTCGCATGTCTCATTGCACATGTCTATTACAATGCATGCTGGGATGGATTCAGTTCAAATCTGAAATACAAATATTTAGCAACTGTTTTCACCAATGATTATCATGCTTGTGTAAAATGATCTCTAAAAACCAAATGCATGAGGGGAAATATGAAGTCTTGTGTTGTGGAAACCAATCAAACACATGGCTATTTAACATGCTATCTTGGTGACATTTGGATGTATCGAAAATAAATAGACCTCAAAATAGCAAATCTCATTTTTTAGGGAAATTAGATGAGAATTAATGCAGCTTTAGAGAGACGCTTCACATTGTGATCTCTTCCCTATTACCAGAATAAAGAAAATATAAATAATATAATTATGACTCAAATGCCTATTGAAGGTACATCGATAATTGGCATTAAGAACTTGGGCATCCATCACGAATAACTGATGTTTGCATTAGGTATAGCTTTGCCGAACATGGTATCGACAAATCCCATTCAGTCCAATAATCTTGATATTTGCAGACATGTGTGATGTCATTCGGATCATGGTCTCATGACCTCTCTAAAATCGATATTAAATTACCGAAGCAGCATGTCGAAAAACGTATCTACGATGGTAAAGAA
This sequence comes from Sthenelais limicola, assembly GCA_942159475.1. Classification (NCBI taxonomy): domain Eukaryota; kingdom Metazoa; phylum Annelida; class Polychaeta; order Phyllodocida; family Sigalionidae; genus Sthenelais; species Sthenelais limicola. The sequence goes on from OW804098.1 coordinate 37,564,904, forward strand.
TGGAGAGTCCTTCACATGACGACAGCAAGATCGGTAAAGATGACTTAAATTATATTATTCGAAAATATAGTTGTGTAATCATTGCCCGTGTGTACATGCTGATTGATGACAGGTCTGTTCATTTTTTTTTGTTCAAATGGTGTATGTATACCTTTTCTTTTTTTGTCCAACATCGGATCTTTATTCATAAAACAATAACAACTTGAACTCTTGGTGAATACATCGAAAACGAAGTCATTTTGGGGAGAAAAATAAATTGGTACATGGTATGAAGTCTTTTTTTGGAAAAACGAGACAATGTGACAATTGGATTATATACCTTATTAAAATAAACACTTCCACCAGATACATATGTTGCTATATACATTGTGTATGTATAAATTAGTATACGCATTGTATGTTAATTCCATGAGATGTTTTGAACATAAATTTCTTTATAATAATGATAACAATACCGAAGAATACAAGACTTGATACAATTGTATCGCCAATGCCTTTGCCTTTCTAACTGCCTCATTAAAATAAGTTGTTATTTTGCAGGTGGTTAGCTACAGTGATAACGAATCTTATCCTGTTATAACATGGACCATACAGATGAAGAGGGCGGGCTCCTTCTACACTTGGATGTTGGTGGCGCCATCTGTTGTACTCTCCATACTTGTCATTTTCGTGTTCCTTGTTCCCCCAGCCAGTGGGGAAAGGCTGCCATTTGGTGAGTAATAAATCTAACACACAAATGAGTCACAAGTCACAAAATTGATATTTTTCATAGGATTGTATTCACAAGTACCTTTTCTCACAATGTGTTTTTTTTTGTCCAACATCGGATCTTTATTCATTAGAAAACATGGGTAAAAACAAAGGAGAACAATGTGTATTTATAAGTGGCGATTCGTAGGTGCCATAATCCTTGCACAACAGTATGAGAGGATTAGGGTTCTGACATATAAAAAAGGAATTTACTTTAAAATAATTTGTCACACGGTACTTCTAGACAAAATGGACATTGATTTTCTGAAGAACTTTCTTCTTTTTGTATTTTTTTCATGGTTTTCTTTTTTTCTTTTCCTTCTCTTCTCTTATATTTAACTGACAGCATGACTTCGCATTAGGCACAGGATTTACAACTGTTGATAAATGAATTTCCAAGGTTTATATAGTTTCTTGGCTGTGTTATTATATTCCGCGGCAATCCTTAAACCACCTAATCTTTTTTTTGAGTTCAGGCAAGAATTGTATGTATTCAATTTGGTTCGCTCCGAAGAGCCTTTGTCGATGAATGTAAGATTTGCCTGTTAGGATGATAAAATTAATTTGCTGGGTTTTAACTCCTTTCCCTTTTCTCACAATGTTGTCATTATATTGGGGTGCTTATATAATTAGCGCTGCTAGTAGGCCTACTATAGTAGCATGAATACATATACCAAAGTTGGAGACTGTGTATTAGTGAATTAGTGTTAACTCTTTTCATGCATAAACACACATAGAAGTACTTATAGATGTGTTAATGTTTATCATAATTAAGATCCACTTGATTTCATCTTTTCAAATATGATGGCATCTCAAAACCAACGTTTTGCTACTTGCTATGACTAATCTTTCTGTAACACATCACAAATATCTACTGCACCACATTAAAAGAATATCAGCTGTCTAGGGAAAAGAATCCCATGAACATGTACAATTTTATCGCCAGTCTGATTTAATTACAAATTACTATGGTAGTGGATTTAGTATTTAATCGAATGCTTTGATTACTTTTCATATACTACTCGTTGTAGTTAAACTTCTGCCCACCGCAGGTCACCATTGGTCTTGGTCACTATACTGACCACTGGTCAGGTGCCCCTCTGTAGCTTTCAGAGTAATAACCCTTTTTTCCAAGTTCAGGATTGTCTGTTATATTTCTAATACATCACCCTACTGCATTACTTGCTTCTTATAATGATAAAAACAGTCAAATGTGTTATTCCATCCCTGATGTATCGTTTATTTTTATTTTTTGTGTGGAAACAATGAATTCTATTTCGTTGTTTCCTGATATATCGTTAATGATTGGCCTTTTAATGCTTTGTACACGATTTTATCTTCCATCTATAAATCGGGGTAGTGTATTTCCAATGCTCTGTATCCGAACATGTGACTTGTGTATCCCTGGTTAAGATGTTACTAATACTCCAACACCACACTATGATCATTGGAAAGACCTGGACTGGAGTGAAATCAATCAAACTGAGATCGAAAAGTCTGTCTCTTTGTTATATAATTATGGTTCCGGTATGTGTTGGGTCAAATAGGACAAACCTTCCGGGACGTAGCAGATAAGGAAAAGAAACTGAAATATGGCTGAGAAAAAGAGCATTTTTATGGAAAGGTTTGAAAGTGGCATTGCCATTGTGTAGGCTACTAAATAGTATGATTGCTTTATCCATTATTCCATTCGTGTTGCATTCTCGTGATTTCACTTTCTTTTTTATTTTACAGCCGTGGGAGTCCTCCTGGCTCAAATATTAATGTTACTACTCCTTGCTGACTACATACCAACAGAGATATCTGATTTCCCAGCTATCGGTAAGATTACATTAATGGATTACATGTGTGGCTATCTATCCTAAATATGCAGGCAATACCGCGAAAAGCAAAACCACGATCACAAATGTTCATAGAGCAAATAATTATACAGACCTACGCTTCCACCCTCCAAGAAGCTTTCTGATATCGTTTCCCGATGTCTAGTTTGTCATTTGTCAATATCATCAATATCATCTTTTTAATTATTTCCGCCCTTTCGATTTCCCAAAGGAGAGTGTAAAAAACCCAAAGCATTGTTCATTGTTCACTCTTTTCTGCGCAGCCAGGGAAGTAATAAAAACAATTGAATTTAATAAATAATCTTTGAAGATTTACGTCGAAACGGGAAACTCTGATGATTTCCACCATCATTATATATAAACTTTGCAAAAATCAACATGCAAACTATTATCAACTTGGGAATGCATCGAGAGAAGATATATTTTTGGTTATTTTCTTTTTTAAATCGAGAGAAGAAGTTAAACTTTGAACAGTCTAGGACTCACAACCTCTTTGATCCTCTCACCGCAGTTTACTATATTGAATTGAATAGATTCAAAACGATGCCATACATGATTTGGACAACTGCGCTGGGTGATAGTTACTATAGTCAGACGTGGCAAAAGCTAATTAATTGATCAATGAATGCTTTACACAGGTAGGCTAAGTATACCTCACCTATGTAGAGAAGCCAACGCCCAACATTGATAAAAATAAATTTTCTTTGCATGCAGGAATCCATTTACTTCTCCAAATCATGATGATGTCGGGCTCCATGATCATTTCTACAGGCATCCTAAATTGCTACCACCGGGGCTCACGCAAAAATAAAGTGCCTAGCTGGCTACGAAAGGTAAATCCCATCAGGTTTTCCTGTTTACTGCTGTGTCGCAATTAACCTCTCGCCGACCTACTTTGGCCAAGTATATATATATAGCAGTAACCAATTAGAGGCGAGGAACGCCATAACAAATAGTGACCACATGGCCACCCCAGGGCTCGCTGGCCGGACCTCCGACAAACAAGCGTGTTGACACCCTCTCTGTGTATAGGACTAGTATAGGGATACATGGGAGTAGGGTCGATGGAAGGCAAAATGTACATTGATTTGTGGTTTTAAAAACGGTTAAAACGTACGCTTGGGCAGATGACCAATACATGAGATTTAAGAGATCCCTATTTGTGTTTTTTATCCATAATTTAAAGGAAATATTGTAGGTTTTCCTTGGATTATTAAGCTTGGCCATGCACATAGAGATGAGATAGGAGGAGTTTGGGGAAGGGGGTGAGCAGGAGGAGATATTTGCCTATTCTTATTGTTCTTCATGGTTTCAGAGTTATTACTTATTAAAATCAACAGAGAGATTGTACCCGACATAGGTACAAGTTGATTTTAGGGCATTTTAGCCATGACAAAATACATGTATGTCCAAAACAAATAGAAGCTCCAAAGAATTCTCAACTTTCATCAAGAAACCCAAGTACAATTGTGTGGGACTTTCCCCAAAGAAAGGGAAATCCCTATAATGCTTTATTGTAAAATAATTCTGTAAAATAATTCTGCACCCTATAATTATATTTTCGTCATGCAAACGATCTTAGGTTAATAAACAAAAGAAATCTTCCTACAGTGTTCCATGGGGAACGAGGAATATATATTGGTGTTTTCTGAATGTAGTGCTTGGAAGCGGGGGTAGATTAGAGGAAAATAGTATTAATGTTCCCCTCTAACTCAAACAGTTAAACTGTATTTAACAAGAAACAAATATTCGATTCTACTGAATCAATCTGTACTGAGATCCATATTTTATCAAATTTGCAACAAGGAAATTTGTAGGCAAATGTTAAAATGACCCTTGGTCCCATTTCGTGTGAATCAGTCATATAATGATTAAAATGTGTATCAATCATTAGACATTAGTCCCCTAGCTGAGAGCATACAGGTGTATGGGACGAGACATTTGAAGATACTCTGAGTCTAACCCTCTCGTTTAATTCTAAGGGTTCTCTCATGTTCTCTTGCTGTTGATTTCAAAGATGATAAATGAATAATCTATGTATCATTTCATTTTGTATTGATATGTCCCTATAAAGCCGGAAGAAAGCAGGCTTTAAGAGGTATAAATCTGCGGACACCACATCTCCCATATTAAATCTAGAATAGGGAGGGAGCAGCCCGGTCTTAGATTTCAAACTTCCCTGTTTTCCACAGAAATTCGAGTTATCTTCACATGATATGTATGCCCACTTCTCTTTGCTAAAAGATCTCTCCATTTGTCTCTGGCAAAGTGTACAATCAGAAGTTAGAAATCATTCACCAAAAGTTACTACCGTATGATAGGCCTATCTATACCATTGGATTACCTATAGAAGCATATGTATACATGCGTGGCCGGTGGTCAGTGTTTGTCGGAGGTGCCTAAATTGAGGTCAGCGGGACATGGGGGAGGAGTTAACTCCCGCTCGGCGAGAGGTCAATTTACAAAACTTGGCCATCGTTGATAGTTTTGTTTCTCTAGAATCAGAAGCGTGCGGACCATTATCATCCAGATATCTTGGTCTTCCAATTTTACTTAATTTTAATATCCTATGTTGGACAAAAAAAATTTAGTATCCATCCATTTCACCTTTTAATCCTAGGTTAATTTTGTTAAGCGCCTTCGAAGCCATGTGTATATGGTTGTGACAATATATAATATATTATATAAATAATGGAATGAGTGAGAAATTATTCCATTGTTCCTCATGTGGCAATGCTTAAGTTATAAATATTATTATGTTTCTGCTATGATATTAATCTTTTATAACCTTATAGCAAATATGTATCACATCAATGTCCAACTGCCGATTAGCTAAGTCTCCAACGTGGCATATTATGATTTTACAATGCATTATAATTATGATTTTACGATTCCTTACAATTATCATTGTTCAATGCATGACAATTATGATTTTACAATGCATTATAATACTGTAAACGTATTTATTTTCGCGCAGATAAATTTTCGCGCACTAATTAAAGGTGGGTACGCGAAAATAGCGAAAATAAATACTGCGCGAACATTAATACGTTTACAGTAATTATTTTACAATTCATTACAATTATGATTGCTCAATGCATAACAATTATGATTTTACAATGCATTATAATTATGATTGTACGATGCATCATAATAATAATATTATTATGATTTTACAATGGTCTGTTTTCCTCTATTCCAGCTATGTCTCGGGCGTCTGGGCAGGCTTTTCTGCCTCAAGCCGGACATGTACACCACAATTCCGTCCGACCTATCCACACTGGACCACGGTGCCTCAGAACTCAGAACAGTGGACGAGCTGGGCTTGGATTCGCCAGGACCCAAGAACAACACGATGGAGGCAACGCTGGAAGATATCCGCAAGTACCTGAGGATATGCGCAGCCAGAGCCGCAGAGAACCACCAACCTCCTGGCTTCTCATCCCATCGGGATCTGGTCATAAATGAATGGCACGAGGTTGCCATGGTCATCGACAGACTGATGGCTTTACTATACGCTGCCTTAACTTTATTAATCTTTGTCTTTATGTTCAGTCATTCCTGAGTGTTACGACAATGTGATATATATATGATATACGTGCACAAGATGCATGGTTATTCAAACATTCCGACTAAGACTTCATCAATCAATGCAAACACATCATTTTCATATTCAGTGGAGGGTGAGGAAGATGCATAGGGAAACAGTCTAGGCCCAAAGATGAGAGGGTCTCTTCAAACGGAGGGAAAGCCTCTCGCCTCAAACCGCAAAGTGCCATTATAATTTCAACCGCAAAATGACATTATAATCCCATTAGAACGCCTAGCCCGAGGCCAGGAAATCAATTAGCGAAGTAGGCGTCCAATTACTGACATACCATTCTTATCTGATCTGAGGGTTTGGGCCTGGACTGGAAAAGAGTTGAGAAACTGAATTGGGTGAATGTCATCATGGCCGGCATGACCACGATTATACAGTCAGTAGTAGAAAGCCCTAATGACCCCCTAACTTTTAGGGGTCAGGTGATTCCCATCAACACTTTAACCTTAGCCTTGTGGTTAAGCTTATCGCTGTATGCGGTGAACTGGAACGCTCGAGGAATGTGGCTTTCTGGACTATACTGTATAATGGTTCGACTGTGATCCGGATAGTCGTGCTAGATTAGTGCTAACTGTGCATCCCCATATATCATTATGTGATAAGATAATTACTCCTACGAGGGACGCCCAATATGGGTGCCCAGTTGCTTTGCACTTTGTTGGGCACGATTACTTTGAAACGCCACCATTGAGGCTTCGTTTATCAGCGGGTGATTAATTATTATTTCTTCTTTGCGATGCACATATGACGATTGGTGCAAAACCTTGACGTTATTATTCGATTTACAGAATGCATCCACGCATAAATGAGAGAGGCATCAGTCGATAGATTTATGTATCTTAATATTTTTTTCAAAAAGAATAAAAATAGGAATTATCTTCATGATGTTCGTTATATATAATTATGTTAATGATTCTACTTCTTTAATTCTCTGTTTATCTGGTAAATGGCTGCATTGTTAACAGCGATGCATTTTGTTGGTGCGCTTTGTATAATTTTATATTCGTGAATAAGTCCATTTTTGATAATGACAGGTCGGAGTGCTTAGTCGGAGGGAGCTTGGCGGATCCAGTCTAGGCTCAGAGTTGAGGGAGTCCCTCCAAACTGAGGGAAAACGTCTTGCTCGAAACCGAAAATTCCCATTAGGATGCCTACTCGGCGTCCAATCACTGACATATACCATTTTTATCTGATCTGAGAGGCTGTGAGCCTAGACTGGAGCCAGGGATTTATTTGCTGTGTTGGGGCCAAGGTGGATCATCATTGTTAAATTATCCTAACCTATGTATTCTGTTCTTAAGTATAATTTACCATTGTCCATGATTACAACATAATCAAGAAATGGTGATCATGTTCGGTCCCCATAAGCTTTCGTCCCTGGATGTCCACCGTACCGCTCTCAACAAGAGACTAAAACAGCAGAGTATTACAATACTGATCGATTGTGATATATTATATATGTATAATCCAGAGCTGATGCTTATGTCCTTGTAATATTTGACATTTGATTGCATAGGTTTAATAAATCAACTGAATACAAGACAAATTTTGTAGTTCGTCAATCCTCTACGGAAAATGGCGGGTGTCAGCCCAGGCTCGGAGTTGAGAGAGTCCCTCCAAACTGAGGGAAAGCCTCTCGCTCCAATACTCAAAATGTCATTAGTATACCGTTCAGACGCCTACTCCAGCGTCAGGAAAGCCATTAGCACAGTAGACATACCATTCTTATCCGATCTGAGAGGCTGTGGTGTGTCCGAATTAATGTGTGGTAGCAAACACATTACACTCGAAAAACTTCCTCATTTCGATTATTTATTTCATCTTTTTTTAATCGGTCATTTCGTTATTACATATACAATTAATATACATCAATTGTCATTTTTAGAACTCGCATTAATCTTGACTTAACCACCTCCGTAATTTTGGGATTGGGATAACGCGTTCGTAGATAACAAAACAATTATCGACACGTTTTCTTTTTATGCCACTAATGGGGATAATTGAGATCATATTCATATCTCACTCCCCTATTTGTTCTTGATTGCCGGTAATATAATACCATCAATGAATCGTGAGCATAAAGTAACATTTATCTACAAATTAGATGATGACAAAAACGTGTTTACTAGACTAATAACTTGGAACCGTCAGGGGAACCCCCAAGTGACATTCAGTACACGGGCACTTAATTTCTTTCATAGCTCTTTCCGGGATTTGTTCTTACAAGCAACGAGTTATTACAACATTAGAAACAAATTAATGGAAAGAAATATAGATGTTACCTAATTACGGTCACCTGTGGGGGTGGGGTGAGTGGTTAATAATACTATTTGTGGAAATCTACATGGGGAAATGCTTTTTTCACGTTTTACCGAATGAAACAAATATGTGGACACTATGTTTTGTTTATTTATAGGTTGCAGGTTATATGCTACAGAGTTAATTTTTAAACAAGTACTAAGTTAACTAATTATCAAGTTATGCACCGATTTGATCAACTGTTAACATATTTAACTTTGTAATCAGTGTCAACTTAATTCATATACTTGGCGTTTCCACTGGAAACGATTTTCTCAGCCACAATCATTTGTGCCTGATGTCAACTTATAGTTATACAGTAGTTTGATTCTTGAAGAGGGAAACAGTGTGCAACTTTTTTTACAGCCCTGGGGCTGTAAAAAAAGTTGGTTGGAAAAAAATTGTCGTTAAAAAATAGTTGGTCGGGGAAAAAAATTGTCGTTAAAAAAAAGTTGTTAAAAAAAATGGTTGGTCGTTCAAAAAAGTTTGTCGTAAAATAAAAGTTTGTCGTAAAAAGTTGGTTGAAAAAGAGTTGGTCGAAAAAAAATTGTTGTTAAAAAATAGTTGGTCGTTAAAAAAAGTTGGTCGTTAAAAAAAGTTGGTCGTTAAAAAGAGTTGGTCGTAAAAAAAAGTAGGTCATAAAAAAAAGTTGGTCGTAAAAAAAAATTGGTTGTAAAAAAAAAGTTGGGTAGTAAAAAAAAAAGTTGGTTGTATAAAAAGTAGTAAGCTAGGCTAGGCTAAATAGTTGGTAACTTACTTTTAAAATTTAGAAAATGTGTTGGGCAGCAGTGTCCATTTGAACACCTGAGGCAGGTGAGGGGGGTGGTGGGCAGAGGGATGGTGTGGGAGGTGGGAGGGCCTTCTGCAGACCTATCATGGTTGGAGAAACATCTAACTAACAGCCAATCAACTCCCTTGGCTAAACCTAGAAAGGCTGTCAATCAGCCTTCAATAACGTCTAGGTGTGAAATCTATGACTGATTGAATCAGTGAAGTGTGAAATATAGGACCTGATCGAAAGGATTAGATAAGGCATCCTTAAACACCACAGACAGCTAAAGAATATTATCAGATGTAGATCCAGTATCAGTGATTGGCACATTTCATAGTGACTCATATGTTTTCTCAGCTATAAATAGCTGAGAAAACAAAAAGCATATTATGTCTCCGGGATGAAAAAAAGTTGCGGACATAGATCTATAATTATAGCTTAGGTTGACAATGTCTTCCACTTTCAGTAACAACTCCGTTGGGTGCATATCCATTATTCTTACCACTACCATCGGTTCATCAGCATAATAGATAATTATATACGGCCTATAATATCATACATATATTAAACATAATTTAGTGCACATAAAAATGCATGTATGTGTAGTATTTAGCAGAGGGTGAAAAGGGATTTACAGTAAGTATAGTGAGAACTGGGTTATCGGAACGCTTCCCGCAACCAGACCAGATCCTCTCACTCTCTCACCAACACACGTGACACCCAATCTTTGTTCTTCAATAATCTAATTTTGCACCAAATTAAGCATACAACATTCTTTAACCAAGAGTAACCCCAATTCAATAGAGAAGTCTGAATATTTGTAACCCTGAGCTGCTAAATCTAACAGTGAGGATAACAAATAGAAACAAATTATTCCCTATCTATAGGGTTTCTGGTTCGATTGAAATTTGGTCCAACAATGTCTGAGTCAGATTTTTAGAAAATGCCCAATTGGCAGCTATGCGCATTTAACAAATTCTGCTAAATTAGGCTGCAATTTGGTCAATACTAGGTAAATTCGAGTATATTTGGCTCTGCATTGATTCTCGCACTCTGTTTGGTTGTCTTCAACTGTATTTTGAACCTTATTTTCGTCTGAAATTTGGGTTATTTCAGAGGATTGGTGAAGGTGAATTGTACATTTCCTGGCAACTTCACCCGTTTATTAAATTCTCTGTTATACAAAGTTCTGTCATCGATTCCACGGGGCAAATCATTCTAGCTTTTGGGGTCTTGGTAGTAGATGCTATATGTTTAACTCGCTCTGCTTTAAAAATAAGCGTAGTGAACATCAATCCTTGGGTATTTCTGAGAGTGGGACCAGTAGTATCTTCTCATATATGATTCCCTTCTGTTATTATATTAATTTCAAGATTGCTATTCTCTCCATTAAATCGAGAACAGTTTACCATCTATAATGTTCTTACATCTCTTCCATGAGCAATACCAAATATATAGATTTTATACCCCTTGGTTAGGACAGAATGTACATGTGCAGTGCATATTCTATTAGAGGTAATACGTACGTTTTCATTTTATATATATTATAACGCATAATATCTTTATTCATATAACTTCTACTTCTAACTACTTCTGATACTATCCGTGCCACATCCAGCTACATTCTTACAGATGGTATTTAAACGTAGTTTCTCAACAATTTGGCGTCCCCGGTAATCATGTTAGATAAATTTCCCAAAATTTTAAAATGGAACATTCATCAGAATAGGATTGTCAATGATGCGGTATAATTACAAAAACAACAAGTGGGTAAGTCCATGTAAACACACATTATTTTCTTTTTGTCCCCTATGGGGATGTGGGATAGGGGCAAGATAGGGAGTCCCCGCACCCCCCTCCCCTAAATCATGTAAATTGTTCTCTCATGTTTACATAACGTCAGATAGAATCTTTGATTAGCCAACACAAACCCCACCTGCCTCCCTACCACCATATTAATACCTTTTTTCCTCTTCTGCTCCCTTCACTCTTCCTCATTCGCTCTCCTCCTCTTCTCGGGATACATCTAACATTCTACACCCACCCTCCATATCCCCCATTTTTCTTTTTGCATATTCCATAATTCAAATCTCCTTCATAAATGAATCAAAATTAATTAACTTATTTTGTCACATTAAGTTATATTTTATCATCATATCAAATCGTTTTTTTGCAAGAAGTCCATATCCTCTACATCAACAATATTAGTTTAATAGATACTGATTATACAACATAAAATTTGACATTTTATATTTATTATCATATAAGGACTGGTAATCTACCCACTATACATTCAGTTTGTGGTACGACCTCTGGCAATTAATCAATCAACGAATCAAACTTGTACCAGATATCTAGGCTATCATCGTTAGATAAGATACTGCTTTTCCGGATATTGGGTTTTTTCAAATAGTGTTCTGTGTTCCACACCATTTCCCGAGCATGCATGGCAGTCTCCCTACCCACATGTTCTGGCTTGTAGTAATTTCCTCATTGTAGAATAGAATAGAATAGAATAGAATAGAAAAATCTTTTATTCATCAGAGCTTTTACAATTATGTTGACGAATAGGTCGACAGGCCTCTAGGTACCGTTTAGGATTTATACCTAGTTCTTCCGGCCGTTCCCTTTATACACCGATTCTGTATTCGACCGGCCACCTAGGAGCAGAAAAACGTACTGCGGTTGTGGGTAGCAAGACGGCCAACGTCTTCATATTTAGGCCATTATGTATCACTTGGGGAATGGGGAATGATGCAATCTGCACGGGCATCTGCAATCTTATTTAGTTAGGATACAGAACTCCCTGGTGTTCTGTTTGGCAATAAATGTTCAATCCAGAGAACAAAATGCTAGCAGCCTTCTTTACATATAGGCCTTCCACATGTTTGCCCTGATATTAATTCCCTTTCTCATGTTTGGTTAACACAACTATATATCAAATGGTATATGCAAATCCGAGAGGATTATTTCTCTTACCAATGTTTTTGCTGTACCTATGGCTACATAAGAAAATTACAGGATGCTGCCTTTGTCCTATTGCTGGTACTAAAATATATGTGACTTATCACACACATATATTTATACCACCCCTCATCCCCACTACTGACTCCTTCCCTCTTAATAGCTTGCTCCACCACTGTCCCTCCCGCTCCCGCTCACGCTGACCAGTGTGTGTGTGTGTGCTTCCAAAAACTAGCACTGAATCTACCAGCCTGGGACTGGTAGATTCAGTACCTAATATATGTACTATGATCAGATCTCTTAATGTAAAATATTTCACATGCATTTAGTACATCCTTTCTCACTTGCAGATATCGAATTTAAACACAGTTAGAAAATAAATTGTGTTTATAGAAGCCGTTTTCTTCCTGTCAACAGAAAGGCAGCTAGAATGGAGGTCCAGTACTAAACAATAACAAAACATCAAAGCATCTAAAACTCCTATTCCATTCATGTTACAAATGCATTTTCAATGGAAAGTTTTAAAATACCTATCTGTGTATGGTTTATTTGCCTTCTGCGCATGTTCACGGAATCGATGTATATCTATGAAATAAGCTAATTTCTGTAGTAATTTCTTTAAAATTAATGCCTTGAAGCCCAACACCACCATCCTCCGTGTCTTGTATTCCCATGCCTATTGTTGTCCTTCCACATTAATTTCGATTGAAATTGTAATGTACATATAGTGTAGTGTGAACAGAACTGAATTGTTCAAAATGCAACGATGCACAATGAACGGAACCATCTGTGATTTTAGAAATCAGTTTACAACGATATGATTTCATTCGGATTTGTTTCGCTTCGATTCGCTTTGGTGTTATTGTGTGAAAAAAGTAAAAGTATTTCGATGATCCTAACAACAATATAAGTGTGTTGTTGTTGGGAACGAAATCATCTTAGACTCCACCCATGTATTGAACTGATGATCACTTAACATCGAAATGAACAGAGTTGAAGCAATTGTATCTATATCTTTGGATATAATGGTGACACCGCCAGCAAATAGTTATATTTACAAAGAACCCAAGAATTGCCAATCATTGGCTGCCAATATGCGGGGGTGTTTCTCATGCGGGTCTTGTGTATATATTTATTTCAGTCGATCGTTGCCTTCATTCATCAAGTTCATGGCTAACTACATTAACTAGCTTTAACAGTGAGAAGGGAAGAGCATGGTGCTGTCTCACACGTTGTTTCGAGTAACTCTTTTGCAGTTCTCTGTGCAATACTTTTTGTTTGGGGGCGAAGGTGCCGTGGCTACAGAAGAGTGCAAACATATTTTAGGTAAGAACAATTATGATTTTGCAAGCTTGTTGATATCGCTCTTTGTATGACAGGTTTTGCACCGTATCACCATTCTCAGCTATGACAACCGGAAAATCCTTACTAAATTGGGTCGTTGATTGGCCCAAAGTACTGTACTTTTCAATATATTTTTTATACAAATCTTAAGTCGATATGATGGGGAATCAAGTATTTACAGGTTATTTGTCACTAAGTTCAACCATGAATATCCCTTTACTGGGGTGTATGTTTTTTTATGGAATATCTTTATTAAGGCTGGGGTATTTTAAGAATTAATAGCCTACTTTTAAACCAAGTTTTTACATGAATATATACACATTTTTGATAACTCGAATGTTCTCATGAATACAATGATAATAATAATCATATAGATTAAACAATAGAGTTTACAACAATTTCACATTACCGAATTCATTATAGACAATAGCCTTAATTTAAAAATGATACTTTTGTTCTTTTGCTCCTAACATAGCTAACAATACAACTTTCAACTACATCAAAATCAAAATAAAATGATACAAGCGTCAACAGGGAAAACATCATACCAATGTAGTATTATCTAGTAGGCCTCATATAATCTTCTGGTCACAGAATGTATCCAAACAGAGACCTTCGTGATAGTGACATCTAGATAATTATATTTTCACATAAGGTAAACTGTGGACCACAAACACATGGCACGGTCAACAAAGACCCGTTTTTGCCAAAAGTGGCAATACCTTTAGCTTTATCTGGAACCTTCTAATGACCCATAGTTTAGAGTGGTATCTTCCAGTTTAGTGTCATTTACGTTATACATTCTTCTAAATTTACTTGATTATAACTGTTGTTGTTGTAACGTTTGTATTGCTCTGAAAGGTACATCTCGATGTTGCCATCGTTTTTTCGTCTGTACCCTTGATGATTCTTAACTGATAATACTTTTCATTTTATATTAGCGAATGTTTGTTTATAAATTACTATTTATACAAGATATAAGAATATTATACATCATGGTACTAGATGATATATGTTATATACTGTAGTATATATTTTTTAAGGTGATACTCTCTATGCAAACTTCATTAGATTCTTTATACATTTCTTGAAATTCAGTTTGAACATATTCATACAGTTTTTTGGTGTTAGTACATACCATTCCCTCAACCCCTCCCCCGCCCCCACGTCTTCCACTTATAGCATTTATTAGTTGGTTCCACGGTTTCATACAAAACCGTGGATGTCTGTGATTATTCTATTGTTTGATTATCAAATACAGTTTCCATCAAAACTACATTTGTACTCTTGATTTCCTACAAAACCTAGAGGGTGTTTTGGGTTGAAAGGATAAGATCACCAATTAGGAGATCTCTGTTTACTGTCTCTGCTAAAATATTTTTGTCTTCTATTTTTTTAAAATATTTATAGGGAGCTTACTTTAGACTCAGGATTAAACCGTTATTACATGACCACTTTTTTCTACTAGCTGCATTTTCAATTGCTGGTTTTCAATTGGTATTCTGAACATGCATTCTGATCACCCATCGCTCATTGTCATGCTCACCGGACGAGGGCTTTTCAATGATTTAATGATATTTATATGTTTTCTACAGTGATAAATGGCGCCGAAGTCAAAGAAAACGATGATGGCTACTATGATGATATCAACTTAATGAGGGGAGAAACACCGAGTATCAATTGTACGAGAAAGTGTCTTAACAATTGTACGACAAAGTGTCTTAACAAGACGGTAAAACTAAAGTCGACTAAGGAGGACAATGGATATTCTCAGAACCACATGTGTACCGATAGTTCTGGATACAAAATATCAAATTTATTACGTGTAACGTTTGGAGGTAGGTTCTTACGAAAAATATAGTTTACTATAGTTAGAGACCTCGTAGTATATTGCCTTGGGATCGCTCGTCGGGACCTATTCTATGTCTCTGGGCATCCATGAAGTGTCTGGCTGCAATGGACCATGACAAAATATATGTGTTGTGTATGTTTGTGGCAGCTGTGCTTCGCCTAGGATGGAGGGGATGCCCGTTTTCCCCGTGTCAAATACATTTCAGACAGATTTTATAGTATCCAGAAGTATCAAAACCGCTAGGTGGCCCTTCGGGATGATTTATTTTTGTGCCAGTGTACTACCGTATACCCTTATTGTTTTGGTTGCCAACAAACTCTCCTCCACCCAGCCCCCGACCCAGCCGTCCCCTTCCCACCCCCCAAGCTACCCCACCCCCACCCCAACCCCAACCCCACCCATGGGGTAGCTATCCATTTCGAATATATCCCATTTGCCGGTTACGTTTATTAGCGTAAACGTGACTTCCGGGAACGGGTGCAGTAAGCACAGTGGTTCCCTTAGGGCTCCAACGTGGTGGCGCAAACGTGCCAACGCATCCCCATAGGATTAGTATAGAAATATCGAAAATCTATTTTACAGCCTAGATTGATTAGTTCTTCGGACAGAACTTGCAGAGGAAGTCATATCGTTGCGATTTCTGTGTAAGGTTGTCAGCTATCGGTATGTTTAATAG
Source organism: Sthenelais limicola (assembly GCA_942159475.1). Lineage (NCBI taxonomy): Eukaryota > Metazoa > Annelida > Polychaeta > Phyllodocida > Sigalionidae > Sthenelais > Sthenelais limicola. Next base: position 37,581,002 of record OW804098.1, read on the forward strand.
GAAAACGACACGGCCAGGTTGAGTTGTGGAAGGTATTGAGCCATGGCTGTGAAGGCCCGGGGCGACAGAAGGGTTCGAAATATGCCTGCTTAGCGAGCGAATGCAAGTAGTATAAAAATCGGCAGTCTTGAAATGGCTAAAAGTGAATCGCGTGTTCGGTCCAAGTCTCTGTAATCGTATCTGGTTCAGCTTGGTCTGTCTATCTGATTCTGGGCATGCAGGAGTGTCAACATACAAGCAACCTAGGGGTTATTGTTTCCTTTTTAAATGTTGTATTATAATCGAGACTTCAGATAACTGTAACCTTCTTTTTTCTTCTTTTTGTTACCGGTTGGAAGACCTGTTTATAGCAGAAACTGTAAACCTATTTCTTAGGAAATAAAAATGATATACCTCGGTGACGATTGATTGCAAGAAATAAGTAGCGTATGACCTATCGTAAAGGTGTATCAATTATGACCACAAAGTTTGTTTTATTCAGAAAGACGTGAAAAAATACCACATTTTCCCACAGACTCCTACCATGGAAAGCATAAAGCAGTAAAGCATTGGGTTTTTATTCAACGGCTTTAGAAAAAAAACCTTTAACTGGGTGACCTATATTCTTGTCATTAATTTGTTTCTTATGTAGTAAGGAATGATCCCTGAAAGTTTTATGAAAAAAGGACAGGTCAATTCGTTTTCATTGAACTAGGAATTTACTAAGTGTGTACAGCTGCCAAGTGTACATTTTCTGACGATTTCACCCACATAAATTGTTATATATTAGATACCGGTAATTAGTTTCCAAGACAGGGTAGGAAAATTTGTCAAAATTGTCACCGACTCATGAGTCCATACTCTCTTCATACATACTCTTGTTGCTTGCATCTTAAACGTTGGTGTGGATAGTCAAGATTATTACTTCCATCGTTATTCAATATCAATAGTTTAACAGAATCTTCAGATTGGCACCTGAGCCATACCAAGACAAATAGCTGGCACAGCACATGAACCCAATTCTTAACCAGGTATCAGGACAGGCATAAATCCGAGCAGCCAAATCCATAGTTGCCACAGCAACATTTTTGACCCCAGTATTCAAATTTACCCCAGTATATTTGTTCATTGATATTGATATATATAGGTTCGGATGTAAAAACTGATTTTGCATAATGATAACTAAATTAAATTAAATACTAATATTTATATCAAACCTTTCCTTCTTTAAATAATGAGAATTCAGACATATCATCCGACCAATTTAAAAATGATTTCTTTACTTTTGCTGCAGATTCGGATCTCGAAGACCTGAAGTGCAGTTCTTCTATTGAGAATTTTATCCAATGCAAGAAAAAATTTCAAAAATGGCATAACAATTACAACGTCACATACAGGTAAACACTATCAAAATGGAACAGAATAGGTTGAGAAGACATCTTGTATCTTGTATACATCTTGTATACAAAATTAAGAGATAGCTTTAACATATATACGGTACTCAAATCTCAGTCTATGTTTATAAAATCCTCATGTCTAAACATGAAAACATGAAAAGTAAACAATTGAACTAAAACAGGAACACATACCTCTTAAATAGATAAGTCTTAATTCCTTGTGTTAAGACAACTATTGTCGTGAAACAAACATGTTTTAGTTCCTATAATTTCTCCACTAAGGATAAAAGTATATATACCTTTTTACAGGGTCGGGAACAAATATAATTGGACTAAGGGAGAGAATAGCTTCACTATGCCAATCAAGGATGACTGGGAAGAGAATTTCAACATTACAGTAAATCTCACAAATAAATATGGAACAAACAAAACGGAAATATTTATAGAGAATCCTCGAACAATTCGTAAGTTAAAATCGATTTATTGATTAGATACATTGAAAACTAGTTGGTTATGATTTTATTTCATTTTAAGAATTGGCATTTATGTAACTAGTAATTGTTCATTAGGTTTCCTTTGTTGTAAATCATCTCTTTGGGACAAGTTGCCTCATCTGTTATGTTTGGGAGTCTTCTTCCTATTCAGTGATGCTGTTTCAAAACATTCGTTCATAATTTCTTCTTGGACAGTTCAACTTGGGACGGTAAATAACCTGCAGGCAGAAACAATAAGCAATGGAAGTATTCACATTACATGGCACCTACCTACACCATGGGAAAATCATACCATCGAGTCTTATAAAGTAACTTATGGAAACACCACCCAAGTAGGTTATGAGAGTCTTTATTCCAGTCAGTATGCCCCAAATGAAGAAGAAAGATTCCAGCATCATATCAGAGAGTATCCTCCTCTGTATTACCACTATGAAGAATGGTCAGAATCAGATTTAAAGTTGTTTTTCGTTCTGGTGGCCGAACTTTTGATCCAAGCTAATTATCAGAATCAAGACAAATTTGTGGTAAACAAATTCAGGTATATGACCAGGGGATTTGGCATTTGCAAACCTCTCCAAGTTTATCTAAATCAACGGCTGAAACACTATCATGGGCACAAAATTAATCCTCACAGTCAACTTGCGTCCTTATAGTGCAAGGCACAAATATATCAATCTTTGCAAAGGAAATGGCCATCAATGTTTAGCCTTATCAATTTCCATCAATAACCTGCAACAAGTTCTGTAAACCAAAATAGAGGTGCTTTTACACTCCTTTTCCATAACATCACGCTCAAACCCCTAACCCCTGTTTGGTCATCATTCCACTTGATCAAAAAAATTACTATGACATAAGACCCCAAAAATTGTCTGTGGAATATATCTTTTTTTTTGTTTTTTAAAAATCTTTATTTTCCCTTATCCTGCCGTCTTGGCTATCACAATTCTAATGTTGCTTCATCGAAGTGCTGGCTTGGCAAACTCTGAAATAATAATTTGTTGTTAATCTTCATTTTCCAATTTGGTTTCTTAAATAAGGATAAAAGAATTTTTAAACTTTTAAAACATTTTCCATAGACCACTCTTTCATACAACATTCTATGCATTATTCCCTTAGCGTTATTCGCTTATTCCGCCAGATGGCGACTTGGTATGGGGACTGCTCGTCTATCGTTCTACTGATAGGTATACAGATTAGACACCAGGTGGCGCCTCTATACTGGACTCAGATAGATTCGACACATCTTCATATTTGACCCAAGTACATATCCCTTGGGATTGGCTCATTATACATAACTAACATTTGTATTTTATTTTAACATGTTAATCTGTTCGTCCAGGTCTACTTTTAATCTTTTCCATATAGTTTTCTCTTCTTTGCTAGTTGGTTTTAAACATTGTGAGAAGATATTTGTTGCACATCTCGATCTTAAGTCATACAGTAACATTATATTCGTTAATACTCCTTTACCAAACAATTTTTGTCTATACACAAAGGCTTTTGTCTGTAATATTAACCAATTGATAATTTTCGTATTCAGATTTGTCACTGGTAGACCAAGAATAATCTCCACCGGGTTTATTTGTATAACATTTGCTTTCATGTGAAATATATTTTCTTTTCTGAAATCGCTGTTTAGGTGTCCACTCTCATAAATCCATCTTAGTAAAAATCTCCAAATATTTTTGGTATTTCTACATTCAACGAGGAAATGTAATAAATCGTCACTCTTAGTACAATAATCACCATTTTTTACCTCTTCACATATATTCTCTACTTCATTGTTAAACCTTTCGTCTCTTAACAACATTGTATTTAATTTCCAGTAACCTTTACCTCTAGTGATTCTGTCAGTTTGTAATTCTAGTCTCACCTCCTTATGGTCAGAATGAGAGTTATATTTCACCTCAGTAGTTATAATTTTACTAACAATGTTATTTGACACAAAAATATAGTCGATTCTAGATTCTTGGTCCTTTCTAAACCATTAAAAGTTGGGTTACCCTTGCTCTTAGCTCTAACAATATCGTTCAACTGCATTTGTCTATGCACAGATTCAATGCAGAAGAGGCTTGAGATACAGGTCTATAATATAGGTCAGCATTAAAGTCACCAGCAATAATCAACTTATCACATTTGACATTTTCTACCATTTCTTCGATATTTTTAAGATTTTCATCTTGCTCTTTACTTTTATCTGCCGTTGGGGCATACACATTAATTATACATATATCAGAATTATCAACCTGTAATTTAACATATTGAATTCTTCCGTTCTTATCTTCACCATGATTTTGTATTGAGCTTCTTTCGAAATTAAAAACATGACACCTTTCGAGGCGGAAGAGCCATGGGAGCAGAAGGATTCTCCCCCCCATTGCATCTTCCAGATCTTTTCTGTCTTTTCGGTGGAGTGAGTTTCTTGTAAAGCTATGATCGTATTCTGTTCATCTTTGAATTGCTCAAAAATAGCTTTTCGTTTGGTCGAATTGTTCAGTCCATTTATATTTAATGAAATTATTTTTAATGGGATTGTTGTATCGTTTTCCCACGTCTGCTCCATTGGTGATTATGATTGTCTATGTATAATCTTCTGTCGATTTAGGCTAGACTACCCATCTCTGCCTTCCTCTTCATCATCGAATCCTTGTTCCATGTCCGACGTTTCGTCGTTTGGAACCACTTCCTCATCTTCTTCCTCCTCCTCGTCTTCCTCCTCTTCACTTTCCTCTTGTTTAGCTCTGGATTTCTCTTGTCTGATTAGAGTTGCTCTAACCGCCATCCAGCATTTTCCCAATACCTTGCCTTGGGATGGCCACTGTGAATAATCCAACACCTCTGGGTGCTTTAAACCCTTTCCTATTCCCCAGTCTTTATTTGAAGGTGAGGCCTCTCCTATCTTTCTGTTCCCAGTCATCATAAGATAGTCTCTAACCTCGTCATGGGCCTTTACTTTGGCATTCAATGCTCTCTTGATTATTTCCTCCCTCTGTTGTATCCATTGGTCGTGGTTTCTATGGATTTGCGACATGTATTTCTTGCACTGTGCTGGGTCCTGGGTGTTCAGAGCCAGGGTAGGTTTTTCTGGATCATCACCGATTTTAGCCCTATGATATAGGAGGTATTGCTCTACAGTTTCATACCTGTTTTGATCAAGGATGATGGGGCCCTGAAGTGGTTTGACAAAGGATTCTGTGCTGTAAAGAAGACGGTTGCCTCCTCATTTTGTCTTTTGGATAGTTGTGATAGAAGTAATTCTGTGGGGACACCTGCAAGTTGGTTGTGTCTGAACCTGGTACCATTTATGTAGATATTTCCTCCGACGACTTTGGTGTTATAATGCATTTCCTCTGCTGCTTCAGCAATCATTTTTACCTTAGCTTTTCGTTGCCTAAGTACTAGAGGCGTATCTTTGATTAAGCCTAGCCCTTTTGGCTGCCCTGGTTTCCACTTTGGCAATTTAAATCTGGCTTTCCATACGGTTTCCTTGGCTTCTACTGTATTGAACTCAACCTTTACTGGTCCATCTGCTTGCCAGCTGACTCTAAAGGTTCTCTTGGTTTTGATGTCCTGAAGGTCTAGGTTATCATTCAAGAAGCTTTGCACCTTTTCGTCTAGTTCTTCTTCATCTTCTATCTCCCCTTCCCCAGATTTTAGGCCGAGGATAAGAAGATTTTTTTCTAATTTTTTTGTTTCTTCTTTAATAAACTCATCGTCAGCTTTCTGTTCCTCACGTGCGTTTCTCTGGAAATCAGTATCTCTTGTGGTGTTAATTACTCTTTGGACTGCTTTCATCTCGTCCTCTTGTATGTGCACTCTCCTTCTGAGATCATCTCTTTCTTTATCTCTGATGATGTTTTCCTCGTGATTGGTTTCCCAATTTTTTTCTACCTTATCAACTCTTGTTTTCATGCCTTCGAGCTGATTTAAGCCTTCAAACAATGCTTCGAAATTCTTTTGAGTTGCTTTATTTCTTTCTTCAGTCTCTTTAGCCAGAGCCTGAGCATCCTCCTTCTGACCTCTGGCCATCTTCTGTACTAGCAACGCTAGGTTGACTTCTTTCGATTCTATCTTTAGAATTTCATTCTGCTCAGATTTATTTTCATTCTTTCCCGACGAGTTGGCCGTTGTGCCTTTAGGCCTTGTTTTAGGCTTATTGTTGGCTGTTTCCTTCGTCATACCTTTATTTTTATCAGAGATACCTCTCTGCAGTTTACTAGGGGAATTTACAGTGTCACAAGGGTCGTCCGTTAGTCTCTTACGTTTCTCGCCAGCGATGTCTACTTCGCTCATGGCCTTGGCGGCAAACCAGCGTTGCAGCGGGTATAGGACGGCTCAGTACCGTACTAACCCAATGATATTTTGTTATTTTGGTTCAGATTCCAAGATGGCGGAAGATACTTCTGGTTTCTTCGATTCGAGCTTTTGTGCTTTGAGAAAAGTCTTCAATTTGTTAATTTAACGATTTGATTTAGCTAAGAAGTCATTTGTTGTCATTTCATATATGGCTAACACAATAATTTGGTTTGAATAAAGCAGGTACCACCTTGTTTGTTTAGATTCAGCTTTTTCAATGTCTACCTTCGACGGTTGGAGGTTGTTGGTAAGATGGCGGCGGTGTTGCCGCTTGGCATTAGCGGGTGCTGAACTGGGCCAGCGCCCTGTCGATCATATATTTTTTTTTTTACTATTTTACCTACTGTTCGATGCTTCCCACCATGGGAAAATGTCCTGTTATATGTTAAAAGTCACTTTTTGATGGTTGATTGTGTAATATACTGGTATTTCACTCGTTCACCCTCGATATTTTATTACTCCACGGTTAGGCTTGGGTTCCTCCAGGCGCCATTTTTATTCACACGTGGTTGGGTGGAGATCTGTAATTTATCCTTTCCTGATTATTCCAATATTTACTTAGACTGCTTGGCATGGTACATATATGTTTTCCTCGTATATGAGAGTCACAATGTCATTTGTATAAATTTAAATGAGCTGCTAGGAGCTTCTCCAAGTGTCGGTGATGAGCGACAATAGGTACGCGGTTGCCAAAATGGCGGTTGGGACCTACTGGTTCAATCGATTGGTAATATTGTCCAGATATTCATGAAAGTCTTGATTATCGTCACTTTTAAACACATCCAATGGTCACTTTGTCTGTTTACACAGCTCTATGTTCACTTTAGATGAACTGCTCTTTTCCGCCTTGCTGAAAAAAAGAAGAATTTGAGGGAGCTAAGCACTCCACGTTTCTCTCTCTATCAGGGTAAACCGGAAGTCCATGTGGAATATATCTTGAATCTTGATTTGCACAGAATTATCTGAGCTGTATGTCAATGTTAAATCTATACACAAAACATGCATGTTCAGTATGGAATATTTATCGGTGTTCCTAAGTCAATATCCATCCGTTATAAATGTTTCCATAACACAGGCCTCCATCTTTCCCATCACGCATTTGATTTATTTTAGGGTTTGCAATTGACAAGTGCATCATCTCTACCTACCGCTTTCTCCCTCTCTCTCTTAATTCTGTCATCTCTTCACTCCTCCTTTCTCTCTATATATATTGCACTTGTTACTATAATCATTATGTATTTCCATGGGCAGCTCCTGATCAATGAAATAAACTGCACAAACTGCTCCTACATATTCACTGCCGAAGGAAACAGGAATAAAGCAATAGGCCTTGAAGCCAAGCCTAAGAATTCCAGATTCTATGGGGAAAAGACTGAGTGCGAAGTCAGTGAGATGAATGATGGATTGATAACCGAGGAAAATAAATGGAAAGGTATGAAACACCTTTAAACACAGTTAATCTTTTTACCACTGCTTCAGAAAATGTATACGTGGATGTCTAAGAATATCTATTTATCATTGTATTGTTTAGCAGTGTGTGCATTCTTTGAAATGATATACCTGCTGCTATAAACCTGTCTTATTGCCATACCCAACGTGTGGCTTCTAGCCATGCAGTGCGGGAATCTAGTCTCATTCCATCCAGACCAATGATTTTGAGACTCATCTCTGGAGGGAGAGCTGCTCAGCAAGGAGCAAGTTCAAGAGAGCTGATTAGAGGGACCTGAGATTGGTATAGTATGGAGAATATTGGATTTTAAAAAAGACCAAACCAAAACATTTTTTCTTAAAAAATGATGACGCACAGGGTCTCCAGCTACTAGTACAGACACAAGTTTATACACATCCTAACAACTATTTTTAGCTTCAAGAGCCCCATTCTGAGTAAGTCTATAATAGCTTGCTGTAATTGATAACTGATTTATACACAAAGGGTCAGCCATGACTCCAGGAGGCATGGCAATCTGTATCAGGCCTTGCCAAAAAGGAGCTGAATTGTATGATTATGAGTGGGAGTGAGTTAGATTCTGAGACAATCATTGGAGATACTATTGGACAAAACCGTCAACGGCAGTCCCGCTGTTCCATATTACACATGGCGTAGTTATTTCAGTGAGTGTGCAAAGTGAACAAACAGCATTGTGTGGCCTAAGTGTGATATGGAAATTTGAGATAGCCTGAAGGTAATTTTGTATTTATAATACTCTCCACATATTTATGGCCAAAAAATAGTGAAAATTCAATGGAAATGAACCACCTCACTCACTGTGTTTACATCTTCACTTCTGCTTACCGGATGATAAACAGGCCTTATTACCTGCTGTTCATGATATGAACCACAATGCAGTAGCCTTTGGCATTCCCTATTAACCTCTAGAAAGGTATAGGGAATACTGATTGATTTGATTAATGTCTCTAATAATCTATAAAGGAACATTTGAAGCCATTCTGTGTACCATTATGTAGTTTTGTGTATACCACTGTGATAAGCAATGTTTCCCACTCTATGGTATGGTGTGTTGTTTCATATTAAAGCTGCTATCCCAGGTGAGCGTATATAAATTCGAAAGTGTACTTCTATCCTGGTTCTGAGGATCACAAATACCTCGCCCCACCTTGTCCCACGAGTTTGGTTCTCTTTCATGACGTTGAAGATAAAATATTTGAGTTGAAAATGTTCATTTGATTTGAAAAGTACTCAGAAACACCAGCCAATTCTGACAATCCGCTAGGTGGCAGCCCTGTACAGTCCCTTCACATAGGCTACAAACAGCAACAGGCACTGTACAGTACTGCCACGTTTACCAGTAACAAAACGTAATCACACACTAAAGGTCTCCAGTCATGTTGGAAATCATTGTATAAATACATTTAGCAAGGTTTTCATGAAGTAATAGTGACTTTGGGAACTAGTCTGAATGTAAATGCCAAAGAACACCTAGATATTAACACTTGGGATTCAATTCAATTAAAAAATGCTTTATTGCTGATGTTACAGTTACAAATGCTGGATTATGTTGTGTCAGCTCTTCCAATGATTGCCTGTTATAGAACTTTGATTTGAGTTGCAAAATGTAAACTAACAAAACAAACTAACTTGAGTTCTAGAAAACTTCAGAATGGTGCTAGAAGTATTTCAGTGAATTTCTTGAATGATATTTTGTCTTCAATTTTGTGAGCCACCAATTCCAGGTTATTCCATCTGGTTTGGCATACAATGAGATTATGGTGTGGGTGCCAACAAAATGACTACAGTATTTGACTTAGGGAAAAAAGTACAGACATCTGGAACAATTGTATTTTTCATAATATGGTTAACAATATATAAATAAGGTACTAGCTGTTTTAAGGAGGCAAGAGGAGTAGGTAGAATAAAACTTTGCACTTCAGAATGGTGCTAGAAGTTTTTCAGTGAATTTCTTGAATGATATTTTGTCTTCAATTTTGTGAGCCACCAATTCCAGGTTATTCCATCTGGTTTGGCATTTGTACATAAATTATATATATATATGACAGAGTCAGTGACTTTTTTTTAGTTTTGAAGGTAATACAGTCAGGTTTTTCTTCCCTTTGGCATTATGACGACTTAGTTATTCCATGCTAGTGTCAAAATGTTAAGATCAATATGTTGGTTTTTTAAAAAAAAAAAAGTGGTATGTCAGATCGGTATACCTCCTGCGCTAATGGATTTCCCACCCCAGGAGTAGGCCAACCACTACTATCCTAAAGGAAGTGAGAGGTATCCTCTGGCTTTCCCTGAGTTTGAAGGGTTTTATCTGTTGGCTCTAAGCCTAGATTGATTGGAATGTGTTTCCCTGGTCCCTCATAACAAACATAACTACATTGCAGGGGCGGTGTCAATTCCTTTAGGTTGCCTTGCCCTGATCGTTCCTGTTGCTATTCTTCTTGCGGTAAAATGGAGGTAATTCTTTGTCCATTTCACTGTGGCGACACCAATCAAGAAAACGCTTTACCTCATCTAATATGGCGAATGTCATTAAAGGGGGAGATTGTTTATATGCGTGTTTCACTATCAAATAGCTCTGACATATATGCAAATAATCATTAGAGATCATAATCAATATTAGATCATAAGGATTTCATCATTAATGTCATCATGACAGTGGCTTTTGGATACAACAAGTTTACAGTTATGATAGGGATGAGGTAACGCCAAGGTGAGGATGAGTGTAAAGCGGCCGAATGATTTCTGTACCACACAAACACGTTATGTTTATCTTCCCTAAAAATAGTTAAAGCATTTCCACACTTTTTACTTTCACATAGCTCTAAGTTAAAGCTATTACATTATCCCTTGGTGTGGTATGCCTCTACAAACACATAAATAAGCAACCCATATGAATGAAAAACTTGTTAAAACCTTGCCAACGTTTAGGAACTGAAACCTCCTAATGCCACTTTACCTCATCGTGTATTAATAAGTAGGTGTCGGCACAGTGTATTTGGGCCTAGGATTATCCATGGACATTGGATGCAATGTTCTATATGTATACATATTGATTGTCTTTCCATGCATTCATTTAATTTGTATTCATTATGATCCCATAACAGATATACACCTGGATTGGACACATAAGTTGTTATGTCATATCACAATGTCAATGTTTGACTTGAAAATATTATTTTATATATTTATAGGGCTTGGAGAATAAGGAATGATGTTGACCTGGCATTACCGCCCAACGTTAGGAGCGTATGTATTTGCCTTACAGTATTGTAATCGATTATAATCTAGTAAAAATTTAAATGAGAACCAGAGACGCATGCAGATGAGGGAAATTAAAATACTGGCTCTTTTGGGGGTTGTATCCCTGTATATCGGGGATTGTTAATGACAGATTAATGTATAGTCATGGCCACTGGGTGGACATTGATCCCCATGAAGCACTTTACCTCATCACAGTGTAATTAAAAGTGGTTGTTTACATCTGAGTTAAAGTATCTATATAGTTCTGACATGTATGTGACCCATCATCAAGGATCATAATCAATATGTCTTATTATGTATAATATGTGTCAACAATTCTGATGGTGATGCGGTTAAGTCAATTGGTTGTTTGTAAGATGATGCCTGTAGAGCAACTGGATAATAAGATAATACTAAATGAGATAATACTATATGAAATACATATTCACAAGATGCAAGTGTCTTTTGGTGGATGTTTTTCACAAGTGCCTTGTGAAAGACATGTGTGAAAGCATACAACAAAAGACACAAGGTGCCCCTGATCCGGTGAGGTCAACACATCATCACAACAAATCAACACAAAAACACAACATTCTTTTCACTATTGCTTGTACAGTTTCACTTCAAGGACAGAATTCAAACTTAATGTCATCCTTTTCAGGTACAGTCCGTCCATGATGATGCATCAAGTTGTATCTCTCAACGTGAGTGGGGGAGGATATCTGCAGCCAGGTTGGCACACTATGGCAGCACGCCAGGACCTAGTGAGAGGAATGGCATTCAAAATGGCATTCATGGTAATTCTGTGAATACTAAATCTATCGATGACACCTACAAATCATACAAAACACACGCTGGAGAAAACAATTCTGAAGCACCATCAGAAAATTCAGGACCATATAGTTGCTATGGACGAGGGTATTTAATTGAATTGACATAAAGGTTATCTCAAATTAGAATAGTTGTTTTATACAATCAACAAGAGCCAAATAGTAAAACCCAGCCAATCAGTAAAGGTTATCCCAATCTGAAACAATACTCAATCGGTAATGCATTCGCACAATCAGAAATTCATATTTGTTTTTAATATTTAACATATTTATACAGCCATCGGTGATAAGGATACCCAAAGCTCTTGGGGACTATTGTCCAGAAAGTATATAACCGCTAAATATTTATTTTGATTTATTTTGATTTTCGGAGGCTATTTAGGATTAACTTTCTCATTGTCAATGACAGCACACTCCCCCGCCCTCCTCTCCAAAGGGATCGCCACATTCGCAAACAACTGTACAGACCGGGAGGCCGGACTGGCTACTATAGACAGTCAGAAGCAAGGGTTGTCAGGTGTTTTGCTTGACAAGGTCTGCAGTCGATCTCATGGGTCCTCCATAAGACCAACATCAGACATTTAGATTTTAGCAGAAGAATCTATATTTAGTTAGGTTTTTAATGGAATAATCCTGGCATTTCTACCTTCAATATGACAGCGACATTCCTTAGGTGTGTTTCTCATTGGAGATTCCTGGTCTGCCGCTATTACATCATTGTTGTGGCTGATCATGTGACAGCTCTTGGCTGTTCTGTCAGCTTTATGCATGAGCCTAGGGCTCCAAATGGTGGTGCCGGTTTTTTTTGACAAATATTCTATGATTTTTATGTCTGGGGGTAGCTTGTTCCATGCCTGGGCACCATAGTACTTAGGGGCTCTCTTAAGTGACTCAGTTTTCAGTCTGGGCAGAGGGAAGTTGTGTTGTGAGGAGGACCTTGTTTGTTGCCGAGATGGGTTAGCAGTGTTGTGGGAGAGTTGGTCTTGGGACCTACTATGCATAATTCCCAGGCAGTCCCTACAGTCTTGTAGGGGTAGTAGCCCAAGGGATGACCTTATTCCAGACACACTGTCAAACTTGCTCGCATGCAATATAATGTGAATAGCCCCTGTTCTGAAGTCTTTCTAGCTTATCTCAGTTCTGTTGGGTAACCAATTGATAGAAGGCTGAACTGTAATCAAAGTGTGGTATTATCATGGTTTTATAGATTTGGAGGCTGGTTTTCTTATTGAGCTAACGTCTTATTTTTGAGGAGGTGTGGATTTTATAATTTATGGTTTTGATTATCTTGTTTACCTGGGCTTGGCAGTTCAGTCTAGAACCGAGTAACATCACTAGGTAGGTGTAATTGGGTACTTCATCAAGCATTTTGTTGTTGAATTTTAAGTGTTGCTTGAAAGTGTTTGGTGATGAACTAAAAACGTAAGTGAATGCTTACTGATGATTTTCTTTGGGCAACATTGATAGTAACATCCCAACCAAAGGGTACTAAAGCCATTAGAGCCTTCGTTTATTGTCCTCGCGTCCCTCTATGCGTTACAGGAACCAATCCTTGGCCTCCGGCCGCGGATTGGTTCCCGTAACGCATAGAGGGCCGCGAGGACAATAAACGAAGGCTCTAATTGCCTAGTGGCCCCTGACATTATGAAATGAGCTAGGATTTCGGTAGAAGTTTGGATATTGTTCTGTCAGAGAGATTGCATACAACAACAGGACGTCATCTTTTGTTTATACACATTGTATGGGGCATATGCGTTTTGTGACACAAGGAGAAAGCAAGTGTACATGAATACAGGTTGTGAGGCCGGGAGGTAGGTCCATTTGGCCACTACACTACACTATATACTAGGCCTTGCAGCCTAACGGCTTTGTTTATGTTTATGTTTGGCTTAACTTGTGACAATCTCCACTCACTGACAAACAATTAAGAATTCCCTTAAACACTGAACTAGGTTTGTATCACCTTGTTTGTGTATAGATGATAGATTTCAGATAATAAAAGCCTTGTTACATGGAAGATGATTATAGAACTAAGGACGGGGATGTATGGCGGGGATGGCCACTTGAGCCCTAGCCCATTTTTTACCCTCACAAGTCACACAATTCTTTCATATTTGTCAAATTTTGCTGTCTTTGGGCCAATGATGGAAAGTCACTCCATCTGCAAGATTTTTGCAACATCCTACAACTATACACTTAGTTGGCATGTAGTGGAATTCAGCAAAACAATAGCTATACAGATTGTGTAAATACACATTTAGAGAGTAGACAGTGCAGGTAGAGCTGTCGGTCCCCGATACCGCGTTACCCCTGTGACGTCACAGCACACTTAGGCACCACTCCTACTAGAATTGAGGTCACAGTGACCTATTTATTAAAAAGCGCTTCTCACATGTTAATGCGTTGAACCAAAAATGTATGAATATTCAATAATGTTACTTTGAACAATTTTAAAGAGGAATACCCCCAAAAAAGACTATTTCCGATTTCATGCACCCCATCCTTTAATGTACAACAGAAATAGTAAGGGACAAAGGATGGATCCTTGTGGAATGTCTCTTGTTAGTTTGAAGGGTTGTGAAGTGTGTTCATTTGAAAAAGCTCTTTGTGTTCTATTCTTCAGGTAGCTGTCAAATTAGTTTAGTATGTGTTGTTGAAAACCAGCTTTTTAAAATTTGCCTAGTAGGATATTGTGATCTAGGGTGTCAAATGCCTTCTTAAAATTGATAAAACTATTATTGTGAACTTTGAATTGTTGGCTTGAGGCTAGGTCATCTAAGAGACTACATAATGCTAAGCGGGTTGATTTCCCTAAGCCATATTAGTATGGGTGTAGGTTGTTGAAGAAAGTCATTCTATGTGTGTAGGCGTTCATTGTAAATCATTATGTTGACTATTAATTATGAACCATTTATCCTTGGTTGTACATTGTATCATATTTATTTAATTTGTAGACTGCATTCAATGATTTGTTGTTTTAAGAGTGGGAAAACCATGCTATCAGGACAGTGTTCACGCCTATCATGTACAGATACTATTTGCAATATGTTCAAACATGTATCCGCATTTGTATATAGAAACATGTTCATGAAGAAATGTAATAATCACTTTCTTTATTTCCTTCTTTTATTTATTTTGTCTCACCTGCATCCCATCAGAGTCTATACCTAATTTACAACACTGTTTACATTACATTTTAATCTTAAAGACTGAGTATGAAGTGATGTTACAATGAAGTGAACAAATATTAGATACTGGCTGTACATATCTTACAAATATGTTACAATGTATGTATGAGCCATGGTGCAACATTTGTCCTCAGAATTGTAGAAATTCATTGATTAATAGTATCCCTTATATATACATGTATATAAAAAGGCAATGTTATCAGTGTATTGAATGCGTCATCATTATTTGCAATCTCTTATTAAATAAATCATTATATTTTTGGGGTAGGCATCATCAATAAAACAGTGTTTACAAAACATCCAGATCTGTGATGATTTTGCGCCAATAAAAACTAAAATATCAACCACTAGAATTTTTTTCACTAATTCAGGATAACACTATTGGGTAAAATAAATGTATAAAGTGAATGTCAGTTCCCAGTCATATGCATACTTTAATAATTATTCTCACAACTACAAATAATGGTCCTGGATCTGCAGTTCTAGTGAGAAGGTTTTTTATACAGATTACTGTATAGGGCCTATTATATACAAGTTGGTGTTATCTTATCCAGAGACAGTCCAAGAGACAGTCCAATAGGGAGACGGCCCACTCAGTGGGTTTTGTGTAATTGGGTCAACCCTGTGCGACCGCAGCGCCTCTGGTAGCGGGAAGTATGTTCAGGTACAGTGGGAATAACTGTATAGGGTATCAAGGGGCCTCCCCCTTACATACCCCTGTCGGGGACGACCCTTCTAAGGGAGTATAGGGACTGTACTGACCAAAGATGTTCTACCCCAAACTATAGAAAACCATATGAGTAAATAGTTTGATATCTGTAGAATTCATGTACCATGAGAGAGAGGGAGAGAGAAAGAAAGAGAGAGAGAGATGGGGGTGGGGGAGAGAGTGGGAGATAGAGGTTAATAGGAAAACAACGGGAAGAATATTCTATATTCAGGGTGTGACAAGATCGTCTCCCGAACGCCTGAGATGTGTTGATTTTGGCGTCGGGCATGCAGGTAGATTTCTATTCTACACGTCTTTCGGACGGGTAGATTATTTGACTTTGTGTAGATAAATACGATATTATAGATTATAGACTATTAAATGGGCACTTTTCATGAAACCTCGACAGAGTTCCTGGACTTGTATTTGATGATAATGAGTCATTTAGAAAAAAAGATAGCTTGCTATCCGACTGAATTCAGTTTCACTCAATGCTAGATACATATGGGCACTCATGTGATTCAAATAGGGTATTAGCTATTATTTCTTTGTTGAAAAAAATATATTGGTGCCTTATTGACTCTGAGGCCGTCATTCCGCGTCATGCTGCATAAATTTGTGCATATTTTTACGCACACTGTGCCAAAAGTAGTGGCAATAAGTATTAGAAAATATACATTTCCTGAAAGAGAAATTAGTGTTTGTCGTAATGAAACAAAAATAAAAGGAAAACCATAATTTGTACTGACATGATGAACGACGGAATGAATGAATGAATGAATGAGGATTTTAGTCAATTGTAAATCACAAGAAAACCAAACCCATACATATTGTATGGGTCGATTCCAGAAATTTATTTGCAATTTTTATGTTTTTCACAGAAAACATGCCATATTTTTTGTCAATTCTGATCGTATAAACCTATGAATGGTATGGATGTAATCCTAAGAACATCCTCCTCATTTCTAAATATATTTAATGATTATATGAATATTATTTCTACTGATTCTCTGAATCGTTGCTATAGTACACAATTGTAATTTATACTTGACAAGGCTGTAATAATCCATCTTTCGGCGAAATAATATTATTATTGTGCTTGAATGCAGTGGTTATGTATGCTTATACCTAGGGGACTATTTGAGTTTTCTACAAAATTCCAGAAACATTAAATATCCTGACATGTCTATCTGACTTTCTTAAAGTTGTATGGTTATACAACTATTCGCTTAGACTTTTATATTTTGTTCCCACATGTAAATAGAGCATTTGTCGACGTTTCATGAGAATTGCCCAAATAATTTTCAAGCTTAATTAAGGTATTCAGAAAAGACTGGGCAGATGAAATATTGAGGTGGGGCTGGTAGATTTTAGATTAACCTGCCCGGGGGCAGGTTGAAAATATGGATCTTGTCGCACCCTGATATTTTTTTGTTAATTCTAAATATAATGGATTATATGTGTATATATAAGCAGAGGGTCAACCATTACCATTATTATTTCGTTATTTGGCTGTAACTTTTCTTCTAGTTGATATATTTTCATAAACTAAAAATCATTATGACCC
The DNA here is from genome assembly GCA_942159475.1 of Sthenelais limicola. Classification (NCBI taxonomy): domain Eukaryota; kingdom Metazoa; phylum Annelida; class Polychaeta; order Phyllodocida; family Sigalionidae; genus Sthenelais; species Sthenelais limicola. The sequence goes on from OW804098.1 coordinate 37,598,230, forward strand.
TTATGTCGAGACCTATGAAGTACGTGGTAATTAAAAACATTATGTGCATATTTTTTTATTTATTTTTAATTTATGTAGAAATATGTACACTTCTTCTGTGCCCTTATCAGCTAGTTCCCGTCACAGACTCCACGAAGCTGCCCCGACTACAATATTCATTATTGACCTTCCCAATTTCGTTTATATCATCAGCAATATGTGTAGTTTATGTACGAAAAATAATAAATCAATAGAAGCTATTTGAACAAATTAAGAATTTTCAGCCGACCAATTGGTGGAATTGCTCATATCGTTATGGGCTGAATAGAAAATTAACTTAAAACAAATTCTACCCTCCCCTGACCACTCCCTCCCTTCTTCTTCCCTCCCCCTTTCTTCTCACTCTCTTCCTAGCTCTCCCTCTTCTTCCTCTCCCTTCCCTCTCCATCTTCTCTCTCCTACTCTCTTTTTCTCTCTCTACCTCTTACCATCATTTCATATACCTCAATGGTCAAACACTACATATATATCAATGTTTTGGGTTGGCAATTACATTAAAATTACGGGGATAATCGGCGCCACTATATGGCGCTACTGTCGCGGCCGCTCGCGGCCGCTCAAGTCAATTACATAAGCGCGAGTAGGGAGTGAGACGTCTCCGTATTGGAGGTTCTCTGTCTTATCTGGGCCCAGTGGAACCGACTAGGACCTGTTTAAAAGTTTCTAATGGAATCCTGTCCGTTTGAGCTCTACAACAATTGTCTTGTCAGTGGTCGGATCCATCACATCTTTGTCACTGAAGTCCTGGTCCTCACAAGCTATTATTGATGAATTGGGAACCTTGAAACAAACGATTAAGCATAAATAATCATAAACTGTTCTATGTTAGTAGAATTGCTTTTGTGACTATTTGGTTTGTCATGAATTTGACAGTCCCAGGTTATGTTTTTTATTTGATCATTTTCTGATTCCGTATTCTTGCATATTAATAAATCTCACACTGCTATGTGAACATATTTCATATAGGCCTACTTTAAATAATATAATACTACTCTACACTAGTATTATCTATTTCTATCTTTTTTTCTATGATTTTTATCTTCGTTGAAATGCACATGTCATGCTGAATAAGAATCTTGAATCAATGGACACATGCAGGACCAAGATTATTAGTTTCACAGCAAACGTACAAACCAAAATGACAAAGCATATGTTAAAGTTTACTGTAGAAATGAATTGTAGAGAAGAATATTGAGCAAACGTGAAATGCGATTTCACCCCCCCCCCCCCATCCCCTAGAGGTACAGGTAGGAAAACCATGCAAATGGGTGTCAGTAGGAAAAGACAAGTGAATGAACTACCAAGGAGAAGCAAATGTAATGTAAATGTAATAATAAACACTAGAGGGCGCCAATGTGGCAAACGTCCCTCTACATTTATATGGGCATATATAATGGAATATATATTAACAGATATATGTATTATCTATGATCGCATCCAGGAGTATTGGCAGCTAAGGGATGCCTTGTGAAGAGGCTTTTTGTCATCGTGATCCACCTCATGGCCTAGTTCTGGCAACTTAGCCAAAGTCAGTGATATATGCACTGTTTTACCATGGAGAGTGAAATGTTTCCAAGCAGATATCATCATGGTTCAATTGCCAGCCATATCCCGCAATAGAAAATATTCGGTCATAGGATGTTTTCGCAAAAAAAAGGGCAATATTAGCAGATTGCAGGACTATCCTTGTACCAATCCTGGTGGTGCTGGGCGACGGCATAATACTCAAAACAGTTACCTCGACGGCAACTATCAGTGCCGCCACCTTGTCGCAATCGAAGAAATCTGTGTTACATATGTTCTATATTACTTAAAGTTGTTGGGTGGCAAGTTCCTATTCAACTTGATCAACTTGGGTGGCAAGTTCCTATTCAACTTGATCAACTTAAAGCTCAACGTAAAATGGTCATGAGTATACCATCGGAGGCCCATTTAACTGTAGGCTGATTATAAATATTGAACAGTCAACCTATCCTTATTGTATCACTATCCATGAATGTATACTAATTGCCCTATTGGATTTAGTAGTGAAATAATGATAAGTATCCAAGGTGCACAAGTGTACCCCATGTTAATGCTGCCTCACCCAAAATAAGGATATCTCATGCAACAGTCCCCAGAACTGATCAATACCTAGCTCTACCATCAATCTGATCAAGCATTATATGTGTCGTCTTACTTTTTCAAGCTTGGTGTATTGGGGATGATGGTGTGGATAAACAGGATTGTTGTCAGCACGGTTGTAAGCCACCAAGAAACACCATCTACGCAGGTCCGAGTCATTCCTCTGACTAGTATGCAGTAGATTACTGTGGAAGAACAGGCAGTCTCCTAAAATAAAGATCAATAATGACATACATGTATATGAAATATTTTTTCAACACAAGCCAGGATGTAAATTTGGTCAAAGTTTTTGAATATATAGACAAATTCAATCGCCATTTAAAAGTCAATGGAACAAACTTTCACCGTACATGTGGATGGGCATGTTCTCAAAGACATATTCATAATATGAAGGCTGGAAGAATTTCCCAGTGCTATAGCACAGAATTCCCTTTCTATGATACAGAGACTGAATACCGGTACAAATATGCTTTATATGATTGACTGGCCATGGATACAGGTCAGATTGCAGGTAATAAGGAGCTTCTATGGACAAAAAACGCATCCTGTTTTCTGTGGTATCAGATCAATCAAGATATCCTAACATAGATCTTACCTGGCTCCATTTCAACATAAGCCATCCTGAACTCTTTTTGGAGCTCGTTTACCCTTTTCATATCAGCAGACGTTTGACCACCAGTCATTATATGTTCAATCCTGCCACTTCTATGAGAGCCAACCAATACCTGACACCAAGCAAACCATTTAAAAATCATGAATGCCAATATTCTGGGTATAATGTCACCATTAATTATGCAGCTTTAATACCCAACCAAACATTAGAGAATGCAATTAAAATAACGTTTCATGAGAAAGTATCTAGGCCCAAACTCATAACTATACCTCAAGACATCCATTTGCTTTCACACATTTGTCCATGGCTATGAACGCTGTCAGCATATCTGGCTTCAAACATCCATTTTTATACCAATATCTGTAACGTTTAAACAAACTGGTCTAAAGATATTTCTAACTGGCTTTTATCAATTTCATTGTATTTTGTACCAAATCATAACAACAATAATCTTGGTGTTTTGAAGTTGAGACATATATAATAATTATATAGGCTAATATTATACCCACCCATAATCTTGGTGCCAGACAAATTTGCCACCTGTGTGGGCCTCCTTCATCATAAGCTTTGTATGGTAGTGGTACACTTCTCCCCCAAGTAACTGAAACAGGAATGAAAACATTAACATGATCATCGAAGGAACGAAAAAGAACCCCCTACCGAAACAGTTGATTTTAACAGTTACATTTGTAACATTAATCTTAGAAAGATAGGACCTGTTTTACTCTAAGCATTAATGAAATAAATATTTTATTATGGCACATTCACCTGTTCAGCTGTTCCAGCAACTTTCTCCGACCTGGCCACCTGACCTGTGATGTCAGATCCTGGTTGGTTCCACAAAACTAGGCGACTTTTTCCCCCACTGCCATCTGCAACCTGTGGACAGAGTATCAACTGTTGCTAGTGTTGTCCTCATACCCATAGATTGTCGGGATATATGGCTAAGCAACGAATACAACTGATTAACAATGCAACAGTATAGGATTTCAGTTTCTATCAATAGCTATGAGAACTCATGATTAAATGTGAGTGGATCTAGACTAGCCCTCGTCCCCAAGACAGTGCCCTGATGCAGGTCTAGTTCTCCCCATATTATACGGGGATTGACTCTAATAAGTAGTGATCACAATATGACAGATCTTAATTAAATTTCGTTTTAAAAAACCCAATCAAATAAAATTCTTAAGCAAGTCTAATGTGGATCGGTCCAGATCTACAATGGGCAAAGATCTAGTTCAGTCTAGGCTCAAGGCCTATCAGATGAAATAAGATCTGTATGTGAATGACTTTCCTGACCCTGGAGTAGGCCCACCACTACCGTCCTGATGGGATGGTTAGTTTCCCTGAGTTTGAAGGGATCTGAGTCTGATCTGATAAGCTCAGAGCTAGACTGAGTTGATTACTCACATCCCACGCCTTTTCCACGATGCTGTTTGGAAGTGTTAATGTTCCTTCTATCTTGTGAACCTCTTCCATAGCGAGCAGACCTCTTAAATTATATAGATTAACATTAGAAATCAAGAAAAATGAGTGCTACATATGTTAGATTGTATGTAAATCTTTGCTTAACAAGGAAACCTATGACCTATAAATAGATAAATTACTTGAGTATAGCAAAATTGGAAACCTTGTTCCAATGCAGTAAATGTACCTTATCATGATGCATCCGTCCCAATCAAACGCATCTTTCATGTCTTGCGTCACTACGAATGTCTCAGGATCATAAACATATTCTTGATGCCCACAAAAGAGAAAGTAATCACTGGTAAGATAGACATTCAACTTAAAGAGTCATATGTAGCCTAATTATGATTCGAAATAAAACACCTATGATTTCTCAGAAATATATTTCCATAACTAGGTATAGTGGAAATGCGAATTCCATGTAGCAAACGGTATTTAGTAATGATATAAAATGTGACGTTAAATTATATATTCATAATTATACATAGAGGAATTGAATTATTATTCGCGGTCATATACCTTGATTAGGTGTCAAACATATAACCATACTCTATGTATTACATAGAGTATGGAAATATCTAGTATAGAGGCTTATAATACGAATATTGTATCTCACATTCCTTCGAAGTAACTTGATATAGAATCATTATTAACTCGCCTTTTCTATGGATGTGCATTTGGCAAAATGAAATGTATCAAAATTTGGAAATATGTGTCGAAAAATAATTGTTTAACAAAATATTCAAGCAAAAAAGAAAAAGAAAATAATGTACGTTGTAGTGGTGTTCTGCTATATAGCTGAGCGATCAGAATTTTAATTTCAACCTATACCAACATCATAATTATTGAAAAAATTAAGTAATTACGAAATTAAACAATTAACAACTTGCCTCTGACAATTCCGCCTTGGCACATATTTGGAGCTTGCTTGATCATTGCTGTTTGAAAAGTAATTCCTTCGCAAAATAGTGATGTTTTTAACTGTGAATTAAATATCCTAGGTATAGTGTAGTGTATTGCTGTTATGATATCAACACAGTGATCTGATAACCAGTTAGGGGTGGACTCGTTGATAAGAATCAAGCACATGTACAGTTATAAACTGATATAAACACCATCTTTGACACACAGGGGACGGAAATAAACGATCGGGTCATTAAACAGGTCAAAGTTCAAAGGTGAAGGCAATGAGGACACTCTTACATATATATTATAATAACGTATCAATCAAACTGCGCTCACTATTGTATTCCTACTTGTAAAAACAAACAATAATAACAACAATAATAATAACCTAACAATGGTTACATATTGCAGACATTTAACATAGAGAGAGAGGTGTGAAGCATGGGGATCAAATTCAGTCGATACGGGTTATAGGCCTACTATTATAGCCTACTAGTTAGATGTTGAGCCCCTTGCCATAGAAATCATAGAAAATAACAGCATTCTAGGGAAAATAATAGAAATAACAGCATTTAGGGGATTGACCGACCATTGGTCAATTCTCTTTCTCAGTGATTCAGTTCACAGATGATCCAACACTCACATGGGGTTTGGGGGTGGGGGTGGGGGTGGGAAGACGTGGAGGGGGGGGGCAGAACTTAAATGGTTAAAAAGAAAAAAGGGGAAAAAAGCTATCCCTAGTAAAATATGGAATAACAGACACTAACTTCCATCCATCCAGAGAATAAAATTAATCTGTTAGATAACGACACATTAATGTCAGTTAATAATCACACGTTAATGGTAATCTAATTACGCTCTCTAAATAAGCCTGTAAAGTATGGCTACTAGAAACTGACACAAACCAGGCTTGCATAAAATTACCACCCACATGGCTACACTCTTCTTGTTTGGGTGGGGCAATCTGTTCTCGCTTGGTGGGGAAAACCCTAAATCAGAGGATGTTGGACAAGTTGTGACAAATTGGGTGTGAGCGGCAGTGACCTTTGCCGGGGACCTTCTTTCTGACCCGGGTTTGTGATAAGATTTCCCTTGTGTTCCTTATGCAGTTATTTTTAGTTTGTGATAACATCGTTGGTGATAATGAAGAACTATAGGGTAAAACGGAGCTTTAATAGGGCAAAGTACCGGTAAACTCCAGAGTAAAATGATAGAGCCTAAAGTAGCGAGTAATATTTGCGAGGCCACAAGGCATTCTTAGAATATTCCAAAGGAATAATGTTCGCTGTTTGGCAGAATGATATAGACCCTTGTTTAGTTTGAAGAATTTGATATTTACATCACTGAAGTGGTGAACTTATATATATATGTGAAAAGCCTCTTTTTGCTGTGTATTTTGGTGCTGACGATTTTGTTTTTATATGTGGACAATTTCTGTATTTATTTTAATTTGAGGCAATTACCAAATGCAAAAGGAAATATATAGCATAGAATAATAGTGATATTGGGTAACTAACTACCAAGCTCGAGTAGAAAAGTTTTGAGTTGTTATCTGGAGTGTAACGAGTGGGGTCTGATGAATCGTAAATTCTCGTTGGATGAATGTAGTACACAAAAATACTGAGGAGTAAAACAAAGTATTTAAATCATGAGTAGTCCACTCTCGTTGGTAGTACTGATCTTTTGTCCTTCTGGTTATCTAATGTATCGCATTATGTTCTGAAATTCCCGGGAATAAAAACTTTAAAAACGATATTCCTTGGACTGCATTCTCTCTCAACCTGAGAAGACCTCTCGAGGTGGACATTTTGTTTCTTCGTCCTTGCCGAGATGACGATGGTCCATGACCACGAGGTACTCTATCTGCATATATTTACACCTCTTTAAGCGGATAGCCAGGCCTAGTTGTAAAATCAGGACTTTTTATTAAGCTAAAAACGTCTAATGAGATTAGGCCCTATATGAAAGAACGTGAAACATCTGTGGAATTTGGTCATAAAAGAGAATTATTTCAGAGGATCATTGTAAGATTATTTGAATAGGTATCTGAATATATAAAAAATAGTCTAGTAATTGAAATAAATGGGTTAATGTTCTGACCTACGTAATTTAAAGGACGTATTAGGGAGTTTCGACAGACGCTCCTCAGGAGCAAACCCGTACGTATCGGCACGGAATTAGGTCACTATATGTCAGGTTGTGCATAGGTAATGAGGGTCGATACCGGTCCCACTGAGGATTATACGTAAGAACGGCACCTGTTGCGGGGATTATACCTAAGTATATGACGAACTATCCAGAAATTTTACCCGCGAGTATCTTTAGGTGGTGTTACTTACCGATTTATTTTTTTTGAGTGTTGGATTTTCTTTTTTCAACCCGTTTTCAACAGAAATAGAACCCATCCACCCACCCTAGCTCTCTCTATCTCTTCTACTTACAATATCCATTTGATTTAGTGTTAAATACCGTAGACGTACACACCACAATGTGCTGTGTACGTCAACGCCACCCACCCTTTAAACATATCAACAATACCGCTATCCATTTCGAATATATCCCATTTGCCGGTTACGTTTATTAGCGTGAACGTGACTTCTGGGGACGTTATGGAGCCGGTACGGAACGGAATAAGGGATCGGAATGGTCACGCGATATTGCAGATAATGACGCACTGATTTTTATATTTAAAAGTACAAGTTTGAGTACCGCGGAAAACAAAGTTGTACAATTTGCGGACGATCTCACTGTCATCGCCAATAATGAGTCCTCCCTGATAAACATGATCAAGATAATAGAAGATTTCAGTAAAGCGTCGGGCCTGGTCCTCAATATAGATAAAACGAGAGGATTCAATATCGGAAATGCCCCTATGTACACGCAAAAAGCCAAAGAGATTCGTTGGGTCAACTGCATGAAGGTGTTGGGTATTACAATTGTACACCCCCCTAACACAAGTTCCCAAAACGACAAGAATTTCGAAGACGTCAGAGTAAAAGTAAAAAACTGCATTGCCCATTGGTCAAAGAGGGACATATCCCTTAAAGGTAGAGTGGTGGTCGCGAACGTCTTGATCTTGCCATTATTTATGTATGCCGCGGCCAACATCTGTACAGAAGACCGCATAGTGACAGAGTTTCAAAAAATGATTGAAGACTTTTTATGGAGGAATAAGAAACATAAAGTCGCAAGAAAGTATTTGTGTAAGAGCGCGGAGGAGGGCGGGCTTAACCTGCACGACCTGCGCTCAAAGGTAGCAGCTTCAAAGATGATGTGGCTTAAACGATTAATCCTAGATAAAGGGGCCAAATGGTCAGCTTTCTTCGAAGCGGCCGTGGGCCAAGACATTCAAGTGGCCCTAGAGGCCAGGTCGGTAATGAATTCCACGGGTTCTGATTTTTACGATGAAACTTTAAAACTATGGTCGAGATTTCATGTATCTAATGAACCTGTTACCAAAAAAGAAATACTGAGCGAAAAAATATGGAACAATAGAATTCTAAAACTAGAAAATAAGAACACCAACTGGGAGGTGTGGAAAAGGAAAGGTTTATATTGCATCGACGACCTAATTTTGAATGACAAAACCAAGAGTATCTATGAGTTTAAAGCCGAAAATGATGTGAAGATTACCTTTGTTGAGAGGTTTCTCTTGAGGGACTCGATCCCCCAAAATTGGTGGACCACGATTATTAATGATACCGTCTCCGACTATAGACCTGAACTGGTTTGTAGGTTCAGAGGCGAAGCGGTGAATATTCTTACCGCCACCGCTAGAGAATTATACAACGCTATCAGGGGCGCTATTTTGTACAGCGAAGACAGAAATGTAAAATGGGTATCAATGTTCAGAGACAAAGGCATAGACATCACACAGGTTAATTCTAAAATCTGGTACAACATCCCTTATACGTGCACGAAGAATGTAAGGCTGCAGTCATTCCAATTCTTAGTGGTCAATAGGTTAATCTTTGTAACAAGTATTTGAAGGACATCCATGTCAAGTTGTTTCCCGACTGCAATTACTGTGATGAATGTGACACTGTATTCCACTTCTTTATTGACTGTAAAACTGTGAATGAGTTTTGGCTATCGTTGGTTAACTGGGCCGCTCGCAATGAGGCCTTTAATAGAGATCTAGTTGACGAACTCAACGCGGCGCACATACTACTGGGTATCCCCTGCCAGGAACCTAGTAGTAAAAGGTTGAATTTCATTCTCATTAAAGCCAAGTTTTTTATTTATAAAAAGAGGTTATTCTATAATAACGAAATCTGTTTCTTTGAATTCCTCAGAGATGTCAAGTCGGCCCTGAGAGCCCTCAAGGACAGCGCCGCCTACGGCCAGTCCCACGTTAACGAATTTAAGTTGTGGGAGCGTTTCTATTATAACTTGTAATGGCTGTTTCTTTCTTGTGTAACCAAATGACCATCCCATGACCTAGAACATGTCGAGTGTACTTGATTTTTGTTTGTAGTTTGTCCCGTAGCTTGTTTCAACCCTGTTGACTCGTTTACCTCTAGAGCGTTTGTAAAAGCAAAGTTGTATACCGCTCTGCACCTGAAATCATGTCTACCTTATGAATAAAGACCCGGTGTTGGGAAAAAAAAAAAAAGTACAAGTTTGTTACACCGTGTAATACATAAGTCCTCCCATAAAAGGGTTCGTAAATAGCATAAGTTTCATTTGAGAGGGTAATAAGGTCGCAACTTACATGGGATAACAACCAATTTTAGGCCATAAGGATGGGTCGTTATTATATGGGGAGAGGACACTGATTCAGGGGGCGACAGGAAGAATTTCTGATGTGGGATTCCACCCTCATAGAGGGCAGGTCAGTCGCGCCTCGTCCAGAAAGTAACCGCACAAGGTATTTATTTGTAAGAAGTAAATTGGTTATATTTCACCAGATCTGAACGCTTTTAGATTGTTTTTATATTTAAAAATAAAGGATCGTCCCCCCCCCCGCCCCGCCCCCCCCCCCCTCTGTATATCCCTCCTACCTACAATATCCATTTGATTTAGTGTTAAATACCGTTGACGTACACACCACAACGTGCTGTGTACGTCAACGCAGAGAGCTATAATATGTACATGTGTACAGCCAGCGGGAGTGTGTATGCAGGGGCGCTTGCGGCGGTATTGGGAGAGACCATTTTCGGCGCTTGTTGATATATTTCGCGGCAATGGCCGTTGATTCTAATCTTCCCAATGCAATCTTCCGAGCTATACCTGACCCTACAGTATTGATGTATCGATTCCGGCCAAAATTGCAAGGGAAACCTGTTTAGATTCATGTCATCATTGTAGATAGAATATGCGGGGGAGCACGATCGTATTGGCAAACAGGGGGATAAGTATCAATCTCTCTCTATTAGCGTGAGGACCCGTAATGGCGGGTGTGACGTTGTAATGGGTAGTGATCCTGCCAGATTGGCAGCTTCTTTCAGAAGCGGTGGTCACGGAAGAGTCCAGATATATAACCGCTGCGAGATAGATTTGTATGATTTGTATGGTTGGCTATGGTTGCGTTGGGAAAGAAAAACAGTTGCCGATGAACTACCCAGCCCCCCAGCCGCCCCCCCCCCCCCGACCCTACCCGGGCCTAGGCGCTGTTCACTCAGTCAGTGAACAGCGCCCCTGGTCTCAGTTGATGCAACTACGGAAGTGTTGCCGACGGTAGCGCCGGAGCGGATTGTGTGGGAACTAAAATGCCCCTGAACTCGACGGTGGGAATGGCTGAATGCCGATGCCTTCTGGAAAATTAGCTCCTATATTTACGGACACTGTTTATCGAGTGAGAGCGATTGGAGAAATCCGCCTGAACAAAAGTGTACAGAACTGGTATCTAGGACGATTTCACTAACTGAAAATGTTTGTCACCGGGAAAAATAAGGAGAACGAGCCAATAAGTATACGAGTCAGTAGACGCTAAGTGAAAAACGATTATGGGGGTTGCAACGGTTTTTGTGGTCTATAGGAGTCATTTTTGCCTCTTTCCCTGCGGAAAGCGGAAGTGTTGCCGTTCGTCCAGAAAGCATACCGGTGGATTGGGTTGTGTGGTGATCTGACTTTTAGGCTAGTTGCTTGTATAAATTATAAAGAAAAACAGTTGCCAACGAACTCCCGTCCACCCAGCTGCCCCTTTCTCTACCACCTCCACCCCACCCCCACCCCCAGCGCTGCTCAGTGCGTACGTAGGCACTGAGCAGCGGCCCTCTACCAACTGTGAGGCATGTGTACCGCCAGCAGTAGTGGCGCCGCAGCGGCCGTTCTGGGAACTAAAACGCGCCAATGTCCGGTCATTACAAATCATAACACATGGATGGAAGGTGGAAAATCTGTTCATATCTTTTTTTAGAGACAATATTGCTCTAGTAATCACTAGCTAATATCGTTGCTTACTAATATACGGTATGAGTGAGCGTGGATACTAAGCTGAATAAGCGTGTATTTGTTTGGCAGAGACAGCTATAAATGTCGTTCTCGGTATATAGGCGTTTGACCGTGATAACCGGTACGACTGCTTTCGGCCTTTTGATTCTGCCGTTGGCAGCTTCTGTCTTACAGAAGCGGTGGGTCGCGGGAAGTCCAGAGGGTTAGTGGCACCAGATAACAACAAAGTCAAAGAACTCTTAAATTAACTAGGATATTATAATGTTTGGCAGATAATGAAACCTTTATAGGCTATTTAAAAAGTCTTCGACAACACCGTAACCCACCCACCGCCGAGATGAGCCATGTTTCCGGCCTACGGGCCGTCTACATGGCTTGCCGAGTAACGTTTGGAAGGGGTGATCCCATTGGCTGAGAGCCTAGCTGAAGGTTGATGTAACGCGCCCTGTGATTGGTCGATTTTTTCCCCGGAGCATACCGAAGATGCGATGCCGAGTGTTACCGAAGATGCCATGCGGCCGTACGCAGGGTAAAATATCTGTTCATGCTTTAGCATAGGGGTCAGGGAATCGCTTATTACTCAGTTCTGATACCTAAAAGACCATGTAGTATTGGATGTAATCTCCGTGTATATGTTTCCCCTAGGCCTGGAGACATTGTTTCTGGCCATGGGAAGTCGGGAAGTAGCAGTTTCAGACGATCGATGCAGAGTCGAGTATAAAGCTGGCAGTTCTATAATAAAGGGGGCGTGGTTAAAATCTTAAGCGGTATGACCTATATAGGCCATAAATATGGCCACTTTTGACGCCAAATCGTCTAGCCATTTTACATTTAAAACAAAGGTTTGGGAACAATATTAAACATGTTGTTGATGTCCTTGCCTAGCAAGTTTGGTGATAGTTAACACCTTTATCGCAGAAAGCATGGTTAAAAAAAACACTACTATAGCGTCGGAGACCCGGTCAGAGACCGCCACCTTGGGTGCCGACCTGACCACGCATCCCTAAAGTAATAAGGATACGGATACGGTTGCGGATAGGTGAGCGGTGTCGAAACTCCCTATTGACTGGAAGGACTAGGATTGACGAACACGTATGACTAATATCTTTCTGTGAGCAGTCCCCCCCCCCCCCCTCCATACAGCCCCATAGCCCCTCAGTCCCCGCCCCCCTCCCCCCCCCCCCGCCTCCCGCACTCCCATCTCCACAGGCATCCTTCCATGAAGTCATTAAATTTGATTGTATTACCCTAGCGGAGTACATCGAAACAAAGCATGGGGTGAACTTTGTGCCCTGTAAAAAGAGCAGCCGAGATCAAATCAACTGAGTTAATTAGTTATCTTTTAGAATAGTTGGCCCTTTCGTGTAGCAAATACCGTTGATATTTTATCATCATAGGTAATTAGTTCTGCTCGTCCATGATTCTCTTAAACTGTTTAACCTTATAAATGATACGATACATGACCTATTGCCACGAATTAGCTCTTATTCTACCCATTACTTCTGCCCTAGGCTATTCCTATTTTCTGACATAGCCTAACTGCTTTTAATTAAAATTCGAGTTCTTTCCTTCATTCTTAAATTCGATTACATGTTTTGTGTCTGCTTTTAATGCATGAGGAATATTTTGTCTAGTCTACAGGAACTTGCAACCTCAACGGATTCTAGAATTAAGGGCAGTTCGCACACATGAAATAGAAACATTGTGATTATGATCATGATTAATTGGCTGAGTTCAAAGACTGATTTATTTAATTTATTGTTGCTGATATATTATTTAGAGATTCGTTCTACGTTAATATTAGAACTGCAGTGACGTGAAGTCAGGACTAAGCCTACAAGTGTAGATATGCACTTCTGTGCACTTAGTTCTATTCGTCTCGGCTCATCGCAAGTGGCTTGAACAGACACCATCGTTGAGGAATTCGAGCCCTCCATGGGTATTTTTTTTTAAGTAGAGGAATCCCATCAAACCTGTTCATTTCCAAGTCCCTGGAGTAATAAAATTCCAAGTAGGGTAGTCAGAATAACAACTTGGGTGTTATGGGTGGTGGTGGTGGGGGGGTGGGGTGGTGGGAGGGTGGGGTGGATATCAAGGAAGTCTGAGGTTGGAAAGAGGATAGCACTGTAAGCAGGCGGAAAAGACTCAGAACTGAGTGTACACCGGTGTTTATCCACCGTATATCTATCGTTTCTTTATCTGGAGCCTCTACTCCCATTTTATTCATCGAAAACATCGTACATAATTCATTAATATCATTTAAATAGAAGTTAGAAATCACAATAATAAACATGATCTTTCACATATATCATCTGACAAGCCTTGATCTTTAATAGTACAATTTAACTGATAGGCCTTAATTACACTTGCATGTGTGAGAACAGTGTAGGCCTACATCTATTAGAGTCCCTTCCTTGTAACCTGCTTAGCTGTCCGAGTCCCATACTCGCTTGGGAGCTAGGGGACGAATAATTTGTCTACCTTCCTTGTAGTTATTACATTATCGCCTCGTTGCGTCTGGGCTAGTAGCCTACCCCATACTGTCTTTATTGTCATAAGAGAACAATAAAAACGCAGCCATCGGAGTTTGAGTCATCATTTGCTTATTGATAGGCCTACATACCATATATGTAACTCTAATTAAGGCCCGGTACGCACAGGCGAAATGTCAGCGCGCGGAAATTTTAAAAGCTTTCGATATTTCCGCGCGGTCAACATAGTCACACGGGAAAACGTGCGAAAATGCTGCCGAGCCACGACTTGAAGGAAATTTGATGTCGTAAATCTGACGCTGGGTGTCACTACATGTCGGCAAGTCACATTTCGATACTCAGGGCCTATATTGCGGCTACGCATTTTTTCAAATCCATTTACAGGCCAAGTCATTAAATTACAATTGATAGTTACAAGTATAATATCCACTACCTTGTAATCTACAATACAATACAAGTGCATTAAAATGAAAATCCGACTACAAATTTAGAAGCGGAATGAAAATGAACTTTACTTCTACCATTATTTCATACTTTTACGCCTTAAGGATTTATCATCCCAACGGACTTCTCTGTACTTTTGACGAATGTTGACCAACTAAATTTCGAAAATGGTTTACTGAATCGTAAGTGTTTTTCTTCAATGTAGGCTCAGAGTTGAGAGAATCCCTCTAAACCGAGGGAAAGCCTCTCAATCCAAACTGCGAAATGCTATTATGATAGGCCTAAGCCTATATTAATATATAATCTCATTAGGACGCCTACTCTGGGGCGTAGAAAGCCAGTAATGCAGTAAGCGTCCAATCACTGACATGCCATTCTTATTATCTGATATGAGAGGTTCTGAGCCTAGACTATGTCCATTTTAGACTGCTTGCCAGTTATTATTTATTTCTTGGGAGTGGCACTAGCCAGTCTAAGCTCAGAGCCCCTCAGATCAGATAAGAATGGTATGTCAGTGATTGGACGCCTACTGTGCTAAAGGCTTTTCCCTTCCTGGTGTGTGCGTCCTTATATCCATGGATCATAGGCCTAATGGCATTTTGTGGTTAGGAGCAAGAGGCTTTCCACCCAGCTTGGTCTCTAGAGACTGGTTCATGGTTTTGTGATTTTGGGTTCAGCCTTTTTTGCCGGTGAACTCATGAGGGAAGTTCAGGAATGACAAAAAATACTTTTAATAAGCAGTTATCAGTAATCTTTCCCACTGTAGCTCCATTCCATACTTGTTGATGTAAGTAAATAACTTTACTTTTCAAGACTACGACACATTCAGTTGGGCTTAAATCAAAACAAAAGCGTTCACAGTGGGGTAGTGTTAGACAGGGGGGAGGGAGGGGTTTTCCCGCTCGTAGTAAGTTGAGCTTAGTTGATTGCACAGCTGTTATGTGTCACATCTCTAATATCCTTCTCAAAGAGATATGATGATAAGGGTCAGACTAGCCCTCATCCCCCAAGACATTGTCGTTTGTAGGGCCCTATAATAGTGCAGGTTTAGTGCTCCCCATTCACTGATAGTCTTTGATTCCTAAGTTGGGGCAGTAGTGACCCTAATAAGTAGTGATTCTAAAATGGCAGATTTTAAAACTTTGTCTGAATTCCTTTTAAAATATCAAAGATAAGTCTACGAGGGGCTCTGTTTGTGAGGAAATGACTGAGATGTAACATTTCAGTTTTATGCACTTGTTGCAACTCTGAGTCTTAACTTGTAGCTAAGATTGCTTTTCTTTTCAGCCATTATTAATAACTTTCACCTTTAGTGTTAAAATTCCCTCTATTCTAAGTTATTACTAATGCCCCTGAGGTTCCACTCCAATACACTTAATAACAATAGGAATGAAAATAAAACATACCCAGGCTAAGCTAAAAGTTGAGAGTCGCTTCAAACTGAGGGAAATTAAGCCTCTCGCTCCAAACCACATAATCATATCCCATTAGGCCCACAAAACACCCATATAATCCTATTAGGATGCCTACTCCTGGTCTAGAAAATCCATTAGCGCAGTAGGCGTCCAATCACTAACATATCATTCTTATCTGATCTGAGAGGCTCTGAGCCTAGATTGGATCTATGAAGTTAACCCGAAGTATCCAAACCCCAAACCACATCAACACCATGAACCAGTCTAGGCCAAACTGAGTGAAAGCCTCTTGCTCCAAACCGCAAAACCATTACAATCCTATGAGGACACATACTCCAGGGAGGGGATAGTCCAATCAATGCCATAACATTCTTATCTGATCAGAGAGGCTCTGAGTTTAGACTGGATGTATGAAGTTAATACATCTCCGTGAGGAATCACACCTGAGGGTGGATATGCCCACGGATGATTGACATAACACATGTAGCTAGCAAATTGTTCTTTAACGGTGTATTAGCTTGTATTAAACTATTCTGACCTTTCACAGTTTCAATCATTCTGTCAGGGATGAATAGTTTTTTGCGGGAACCCAAGCCTCATAAACGTCAGAAGGGCCACCCTCAAAACTCCACACCACCCTTCTTCCACCCACCCCCCGCCATCCCAACCACCTCTCAGCTCCCTCCACCACCAACCCCTCCCCCTCCCCCATCGACTACCGCCCCCGCCCGCCCCACACACTCACCAGACCAGAGCGAAGAAGAGTGGAAGCCCCTCCACCGTGGTTTCATGTTTTTGTTGACAAGTGACTGCTGTTGGGAAGATGGTTCTTCCCCCTGGATGCGCGCCTTGTTTGCAGAGGCCTGTTGTATTTATAAGCAAAGGAAAGACATTTTTGTGGATTCCTTATAAATAAAAGAATCTTTATTTCCACTTAATTTCCATTTCCACACTTTCTATCTACGTGGAAACGGGTCTTTGGGTTTAGTCATGGGCAGCATCATGTTGGTTGTGTATGGGTCAGGTCATATGAAAATGCACAATGAGAGCAGATATACATATTTGGTAGATTCTCCAGGAAGAGGGAGGACAATTATAAATCATAGCTAAATCCGAGCATATAGTATTGGTTTTGTCATGAATTGTTTTATATATGTCATGGTTTAATCTGATGGAAACTTTTACAAAAAAAAATGGATTATTTGAGTGAATGGATGAAGACCAGTTGTGTCACCGCATGTAAATTCACCCAAGTGAAAGCATTACTCAACAGGCGCCGGGAGAGAAGCCACTATGTTGGGGATCGCACCGAGTACTTGGACATGGCCCCCGTTGCATAATAATCTGCGAGTAGCTTTTTCAGTGTTAATATTCAAATGAAAATTGCGCTCGCAGATTGTTATGCAACGGGGGCATGGTCTGGCCGGTTCCTCGGTCTGTGTTTTAGGAGCTGAGTGGTGGCATCCATGAGACGCTGGGTCCGCGCCAGGTGCGTCTCAGCGACCCCAAGCAACCGCCAACAAGTGACTTATCTCCTTAAGCCGTCATGCCTCAGTGCCACGGCCACGGCCATGCTGGCCTGAACTATCATCAGCATGAAAGAGAAAACATGTTTTATTGAAAGAGGTTAAAGACGTTGCTCGCCCCATAACGCGAGTTGAGTGGTCGCTAATCCATGTATACCCATGAGAGAATACATTTTACAATTACTGAATTAGCTTTTATATTTTCCTCAGCTGTTCAGTGGACTCATCGGTCATGGGAGATTGAAGATTTGTCATTTTTATGCGTGTGAATACGTGTTGAATTAATCAAGTACTGCCTTGCTTGGATACAATATTAGTATCTGGAAGAACTGGGATTATCCCAGAAGTCTGTCGACCAATTTGTCACTCTTTTTAATGTAAATGTTGCTATATTATTGACAAATAAAAGATTTTTCAATTCGATTCAATTCAATATCATAGTAGCCTAGAAATGTAGGGAACCGAATATCATTAGGCATTACGCGTTATTCTGGTTGAGTAGCACAGAAGAATTCCTAAGGGAAAGTTGGCGAGTCTTAGTTTATTTTAATCTCATTGGTTATGTTAATGTCGTTGGTCTAGCGAAGCAGTAAGAAATATATTCATTACGACTAAATTATGTAGCGCGAAAAGTGTATCTGGAATGAGCTATACATTCGGCCATGAGATAGGGAAACTCCCGAATGCTTATAATTTGTCTGATATTAAATGGTGTGGTATGGTATTCAATTTAATTCAATTCAATTCAAGAATTCTTTATTGCAGTAGATCTTTTTACAATATGGTGGTCCAACATTCTAAATAAACAAGTGTTTTGATAGGTCTGCCGTTGTCGAGTAGCCAAAATATTCGGCACTAGCTCCACGAGTATGGGACTCACTCGGACAGCTAAGCAGGCACCGTTGAGTGCCTGAAGTTGGAGTATTAACTTTATTTCTACATTTTTACATTCATTTTACTACTGTGGAAACATGAGGTAGTCTCTGCTATCGCAGTTCTTCCAGCTACTCCTAAATATATGACCTGCTTATTGAAACGTCAGAAATCATTTATTTATAAACACACGGGTATTCATTTGGCCAAAGAGTCGTTGAATTGCCAATTGAGAAAGCTCGTTGGTTTGTTTACAAGTACAGATCTATACAACTACCATCCCCTTTAACAGGGTTTCAGTTGAAGCACCAATTAAAGCACTGTTATTGTGTTAACATGCACTGTTATCTTAGACAGTGATCGACACTGAAAGATTGGGTCTAAGACAACCTATAGATATTAAAGTCGGGTCTAAGACAACCTATATTATGTAACGTGTTGTTGCTGTTAGAATTGTTTTTACTCTGAGGGAACAACAATGCAATGGCTTCGTCATATCTTCGACTCTTACTCTAAGTAATATAGAATTGTTTTTACTCTGAGGGAACAACAATTAATGCAATGGCTTTGTCATATCTTCGACTTTTACTCTTAAGTTATATTACTCAAAGCTCTAAGTTCGGAGTCTAAGTAAGGTCATATCTAATATACACAGATACACGTCAAATGAGCACGGCTGGTAAAATACATGTTTTAATTAAAATAGGCTGGTAATGATTCAATTTACATTTACCGTAGTGTTACTAAGTGGCAAGGATATATAAGTGCGCATAGGTAACTAGGCTTATCGCTTGTTTTTCGCCAGATGATTGTGGCGATGCTGCTGCTGGTTGTTAAGACGTCAGATGGGAGGTGGGAGGGGGTGGGGGTGGGGGTGGGTGATGGATTTAGTGGCATGCCGACGACCACTCCAAAGGAGATGCTACAAGTGTTAATTTGTCCTGGTTAGTGGTCATATCCTCTCCCCTTCTTTCTGAAGTCAACCTTTCTGAAGCTCAGCCAACTGCGGCTTTCCACAGATTCATTTGCTCGCTGCGGGTGACACTCCCCTCCCATTTCGGGGTGTGAGCCCTTCCCCAAACACCCTCCCTCCCCGGGCCTGTCTCCGCAGTGCCACAAGTCTGTCGCCCCGCCCCCTCCCTCCCTCTCCTCCACTCGGGCGGCTCCCATCTCATTTTCTACTCACAGCGAGCGTCTTGTTTATATCGGAGAAAGACACCGAACTAGAAGGAACAGCAAACTGGAAAGGAACTTGCAACCACAGGTTACGTCACGGTGAGTACAGCATCCGTTTACAGTAGTCGTTCATTTCAGGTAAATAACAACACACCTTAAAACTAGGATTGTCTTGATGTACCTTTCGCTATATAGTCACCTTGGCTCGGCAGAGTTGACAATTAATGCACGATCGGGATTCGTCGCGGCTCATTGCTTCCGAATGTTGTCGGCAGTTCTCCAAGATTAGAACGAGCACCTTCGCCCATCCTATGCCGACTTGACAAGCGAGCAAGGGTGTAACCTGTAAGAGCTAGGTTCTTTTCCTTTCTTTTCCGTGCTGTAAGCAAACCTCTTCTCATCGAAAATTGAAAATTACTCGAACCCTCGGTGATCGATTTTCTTGGACGAGTGCAGAACGCCCACGCAGTCGTTCTTGTCAAGTGGTGATCAATTTTAACGTGGCTTGGTACGACCAAGTGGATTGATAATGCCGGCTACTGGACTATCACCGACCCAGTTTTTCCATTTAAGCCTTGTTATGTATGCACTCCTCTGTGCACTCGATGTCTACAGCGCCAGGGAAAGATTTCTGTGTGGGCGTTTGAAGAATATTCTTAGATAAGAAGTTTAGTATAGTTGAACAAGTGCAATATAAATTCTTATACCCACCCGTTTTTCCCTCGCTGATGTGGATGTGTGTATTGTAGAGGCCTATATACATGTATGCAAATTTTTTTGATAAGCTTTTATGATATTTCGTATTATATAGGTAGACGCCTGCTGACTCGTCGCCCGTTTGAGCCAGGGGACGGATTCGAGATGGACTGGTATACGGATCATTTGATGGACAGGTGAGGTCATAAGAATATATTTCTAAATATTGCAAAATTACCACGACATGGGTTAATCTGATAAATGGAACTGACCAACGCGTTTCTTGTAGGCTTTTGGACATTAACATTTGGAACGCTGCATTCCCAATGTCATGCACAGTATATAATAAGTAAAGGCTTCAAATGGTAATGGAATGGGTCAGTCAGCTGTAAAAGTTATTTTTAAGCCGCGAAAATATGTTGATTGTATTGGATCATATATTAGTGAAATGAGCAAGCGATCGCGTGAATTTTCAACTACCAATACACAACTACCAATACACAAATAGAAATGATCCTGATTGGGTTATATATAGAACATATCTTGATTGGGTTTCCTTGGTGGTCTCTTATTTTTCTTTACTCTGCCCGGTTAGTTTGCTGCATATGACCGTACGTCTCCTGGTCTTTCTATTGATGTATTTTGTAGCTGTTCGCAAAGATTTTCCAATAATACTACTTTATTGTACTATTAATATTAGAGAACCTCATCTTAAGATTAGACCAGATTCGGCGAGTACTGAAATTGGAAAAACTTTGGTACATTCAGAATGTAGAATTCTAGTGAAAGAATACAGGGTCTTTGACAGCAGACGGAATTACTGACTTTAGTGTATTACATTCGTCGTTGCGACTCACTTTAAGCATTTCTTTTGTTGAAAGTTTAAATTCAGAATTTTTCAGGGCCTTTCTATTAGCTTTTAGTCGAAATATAGAGCCTTCTGATCCCCATTTCTCTATGCGATCATGTCTACAAAATTCTATTTTCGATTGTGGAAGAAACCTATCTTAGATCCTGAAGGGTTCAATTGAAACTCCCATAATTTCGTACACTTATTCTTCATCTCATATAACATTAATCGTGTTATTTATTTCTGTTACGATTCCAAATGGTCCTGGAAAAGAATATTTCGTTTGTTATAAAATCTGGCCACTCATAAACGAGTTAAAATTGGGAGAAAGTAAACAATGAACCATCTTATAGTTATATTGATACACAAGGTTGGAGGCCCGCCGACCTATCCGCGGCAGAACGCCGGTGGTCGGGCGTTGTGCCATGACTCCAAGCTGGCCGCTCCCCTTTCTCCATGACCATGTCGCCCATTTACATTGTGGGAGAAATAATTCTTTGCTCATTTTTTTCATGGATTGTCTCAGTTTAGTAGTGTTGGAATTCTCTAGTGTTTCTTCCCCTATACTGAAAGTTTCCCACTTTTTAGGATTTAACTTAATTGAGTTTAAAATTCCGCCGATAAAGCGGGTCACCTGTATGGCCACAGAAAGATATGGGGCGCCGTAACCGATACATTTGCCTGTGTGAATGTAGGGCGGATATGGCTTCTTTTCCAAGTTTATCCGAAGCTATGATATAATTATTCGTGGTAGAAAGTTGGTTCTGTGCTGTTCTTTCAACCTCAGATTCTTTAATAACCTCACTCTCAATACACTCTTCACTCCCAATACACTCCTGGAAATATTTTGTATTATTCATTTCGCATAATATTATAATATACTATAATTTCACGTTATACTAATAGAGATTATGAATTATATAGGACAATAAGAACAACTTAAGCTGAAGGAACAGCAACTAAAGGATTCCTTGTTACTTGTTTATAATTTTGCACCATTGTTTCGATACTTCATTGTAACCCCACTTGGGTGAAGAACAGGGGGTTGATGTGAACAGAAGAATCTAGTTTCCATGCGCTATTTGAAATCACGGCTTCACAATATTTGCGCCCATAGTCGCGTTCATGTCGGAGCCTGCAATGTTAGGAAGGTTCTATAAACTGTCTATTCCTGTCTATTCATTTAATATTTGTCCCATTTAATTTTGATCGGTCCCTAAGAGATGCATCGTACGGTCCCTTTCATTAATGATTATAGAGAAATCTATACTTTTCTCTACATCATATAAACCATTTTGGTATATTAGAAAAGGATATCCAAATGAAGAACTATATAAAAGGCTTTGATTTCTTCAACTTTATAAAAGGGGGAACTTTAGGAAAAATAGAAAGATATGAGAATGAGAGATATTCTAGAAGATAACAGGAACCATCTTGACAATCTTTCAAACTGTATCACCTAAATCGACACCATGTAGTAAGATCTATGACATTGTGTCCGAGTATGGTTGCCTGTTGGAGGAACACATACCCGTGTACTAGGTGCCGAAGCCAACAGGACACAGGCAGAGGATCAGACCCTGCTATAATAGGTGAGGGGGGTGGGACTCCGTTGCTCAGGCTGGGAGGCTAGGGGACCCCTCCTGCTATTTTTATGTTAATGTCCTTATATTGCTTATAATGGCTTTTGGTGTGTTGCTGCTACCTTTTGATATTTTGTTATGGCCTGGCATTTTTCATCTTTTGGGGCGGGGTCGGGGCATAAAAGTCTGGCCCTTTGCCGGGCAGTTTGCCACTTTATGATAATGCCTTGATCCCCCAAAAGGCTTTTGCCATGACATTTTCCATTTCTAGGCCATTGCCTCACATTTTCCCCATGGGGAGGGTATACAAGAGGCGTTGCTTCCTTGGTTCAGAGTTGTCACTGGTCGGGATAGTTGTAGTTGTTGGGGAGTTAAAGCCAAAATTAGATATTGGGAAATACACCTATTTTAAATCGTTAAATTAGAACTAGGCACAGTAGAACTAGACACAGTAGATTCTTATATGCAAAAATCAGTAATAAAATATCTTTATTCAAAAAAGAGTAATGGCTTTTTTTTCCAATGTCGGAAAAGTGAATAATAAATTATACATCAGTGGTGCGTGCATAAGTCTTGGGTTAGATTGAGGGTAAGTTTTATTCTGTGAAACCAAAATTAAAGAAGCAGTGATAAAAACATTGCAATGATGTCCCTTTTCTGACCAGTTGGATTTGACGTCAGCAAAGTTGTCAGTCAGTTTCCAGTGTAAAGTTTAGTTCGGAACTTCTAGCGGGAGATATTAAAGTTCTCTCCTGGCTTTTAGGAAACTTATTATTACATACTCATGGGATACTAGGACCACTTTGACACGTATATTACTAGGATCATTACCTGTATCTGTTATTTTATACTGAGAAAGTGTAAATTAAGTTGAAAAGGGACAACTGGATACAACTTTGGATTACAAATCTGATACCAATTTCTGAGTAGTTAATACACCCGTTCCCCTATTCATGGCTCCCGTTAAGTTTATTCATAAATACAAGCGAACCCAGCAACCATGGATCTTTCTCCCTCCCCTGAAACCTAATGAAGCGGGAAGAGCATTATATATAATTTAATCCCCCCACATTATTTTTGGCTTTGAAAAGTGGAATTGCCCGTCATTATCTAAACACGATACATGTAGTTTTGAACGTAGTTTGAAAAGATTAAAAAAGAAAAGCTGTTTCTCAACACCTTGGGAATAAATTATACGGTTACCGGTATATCTTCAGTTCTAAGAAACGTACAGTATCCAACCCCGTCCAACCTCTCATTCCAAACCGCAAAATACATAGAATCCCATTAGGCCCAGGAAAGCTCTTAGCACAGTAGGCTTCCAATCACGACATACCGTTCTTATATCTGATCTGAGTGGCACTGACTGCATGAAATGATTGTTTATTTTGGTTCCGTGTTTGGATGGGGTGCTTGCTATACGTACAGGCGAGTCGCATGTTTTCTTTCCGGGATTGTTTATTTAAACTTTCCCGGTCTATTCTTTCTAAAGTGACCTGATGCATAGTGATACTGGCAAATTAATTTTGACTAATTTTCCTATACATCACCATTGCATCTAACCATTCAGACTTCCCTCAGATTTCGGTGTTTGATCTCAAAGGGAAGGGCGGCTTCTGGATGACCTTCAGATGAATCCTAATGGCTTCTGGATGTCCTTCAAATGGTGGTGGACCTCTAGGGTGAAACAGTGGAGCTGTGTGTTCATATCAGTGCTCTGGATTGTTTACTCGCAGTCAGCAAGTGGAATCGATATAATTATTGGTGTCTTGAATTGGTTGGAGCAGAGGGATTATTGTCTCTTAGGTCTGTCATCCCCTACGCGGCTACCCATACGTAACCCTGCCCACAGCGGGTCGCCAACATGGCTTTTATACCTAGACCTCCTGCTGATTGTCAGATTAATTGATTGTAGCCAAGTACATACTAATTAAAACAATATTTTTGTTTTTAAAGATGTTTATTCAGCAGAGTGAAATTATGCAATTATACACTATTCTCATTCGAGGCTGATATGATTGGAAACATTTTACCAAAATACATTCTGTACAACAAGTGAAAAAAAAATCCAAATATATTTTTCAAGCAATGAAGAAGGCATTAAATTACAGAAAAAGAAGCGCACACATAAACACCATCACCCGGGACGCATCCTATTACGGTACTACAATCCGAGGAGATTCAAGAGTCTTTTTCGTAGACAATATATACAAAATCAGTCAAGAGAAATATTGATAAATCCAGGCATGTACGACCGAAAGGGCTTACTCAAAAAACAGATCAGTAGTCATCAAAATAAAAATAAACAAAATGACAAACAAGAACAGAATAGATGCCATAGCTTATTCACAGAATGTTTTCTGGTTCAGGTATTACCCAAATGTTCTGTCAGAGAAAGCATTTGTGCAGATTTTTTTAATTTGATTTTTAAAAAAGGTCTGATCGTTCGCAATTTTTATCTCTCTAGGAAGATAATTCCAAAAAGTCAAAATTCTTCCAAAGAGGCTTTTTCTGATTTTTTCTTTCTGCCATGGTCATATTATATGCCAGAAATGGGTAGCCAACATGATCTATTATAATATATAAAGATTTTTTATTCAAGTTAATGAGGTCAGTTACATGAAATGGACAGGAGCCTCTGCGAACAGATCTTCCTGGTCCGCCCATCAAATCATACCAGGAGGAAGAGAAGGGGGAATTCCCTTAGAGAAGGGGGAATACCCTTTATGTTTATTTTAAAAATATGCTTATTTTGTTGGAAGGTAGGGTCCAGCCATCCACGCATCGTGGTAAAGTAGGACTGGAATGTAACCAGACTGGTGACAAGAGTCCCTCCAAATTGAGGGAAAACCTCTGGCTCCCACCTGCAAACTTTCATTTTATCCCCACTAGGATGCCCACTCCAGGGCCGGGAAAGCAATTAACGCAGTAGGCGTCCATTCACTGACATGCCGTTCTTATCTGATCTGAGAGTAAATTATGAGCCTAGACTGTATTTCCGAATTGTTGCTATAAAAAGGAATGTTAAACTTTAATGACCAAACTAATTTAAATGTAAATAGTAGAGAGAGGGGAAGTCGCCGTATATCGGTTGGGCAGGAATTATCTTTTAGTTGGTATTTGTAGATATAAATACAGGTGTTGTTTAATTATGATTTTTATTTTCACAATCTTTCGGCCGACTTGGCCTTCGTCAGATGATGATAAATTAAATGTAACCGAAGCTTGGTTTAATATTTTGCCATCCAGTCAGATATACACACAGACACTGTCGTGTATACTCCACGCATTTACTATACACCGCCCCCCCCCCCCTCGAGCATCCCCTTTCTTTCATTCATGGGAACTTTTTTTTTAATACGCGATTCTTATACCTGTATATTTAAAAAAACGCGGTCGATGTTCGGTTTGAGACAGACATGGCTAGGTTAGCCCGCTGTCTCGCTTTGACCCACCTGATGTTTTTCCTGCAATATCTTTTAATTATTTCTTTATTTAATAACAGTTAATTTATTTAAAAACATTAATAATTTGTGAACACGAAAATAATATTCATATTCACAAATCAATAATGTATGAGTATGTACAAGGGTCAACGCTGGAAGGTCCGTCAGCGGGGAGTAGGAGTAGGTGGATCCAGGTTGGGTTGCAGGGTTGCACAACCAAAAACATTAAACATAGCCGTCTAGGCTCAAAGTTGACACAAGAGTCCTTCAAACTTAGGGTAAGTCTCTCGCTTCAAACCGCAAAATGCCACTGTAATCTCATTAGGACCATACAATACTATAATACTCCCATTAGGACGTCTAGTCCTAGGCGAGAACATAAAGTAGCGCAGTAGGCGTCCAATCACTGATATGCCATTCTTATCTGAACTGATAGGCTCTGAGCCCAGACTGATAGGATCACATTTATAAAATACACAACGAGAAGGAAGTACTAAAAGGGATGATAAACTGTAACTAGTATTTTGTATTTTTACTCAGTTATCATTATGTGATGTGCAGTATTCTCAGTTGTACTTATATAGGATTTTATTCTGAACAGAAAATAAAATTGAATTACAATCAGAAAAGAACATACCATCTGCAAGTCAAGACAAGTTGATTACTCCCTTTTACTCTAAGATTACTTGTAGTTTTTCCTCGCAATATTAGGGGAAAAAATCATATTTTGTTAACCTGCTTTCCCTGAACTCATCTTGGCCCCAGCGAAGGGTTGGGGGCTTATCTCCAGAGCCTTATCTCCCTCATTTACTCTTTAATAAAAAGAGCAGGGTATCGCACCCCTTAGTGTGTTCTCTCTCTCGCGCTGATATGATCGAATATCTGCGAAAGTCTGCTGTAAAATAATCAATCCTAATCGCACCTCCCTTTAAGGACTTACGTTCACAAGCTTGTCTTTTCTTTTTACATATGACTATTTATCACAATTCTGTCCTAATCGCATTTTTATCACAACTCTAATTGGTGGGATGGTTGATTGCTTTTTATGTGCAAATTAATCTGCTTTTTATGTGCAAATTAATCACAAACTTCTGATATCGCCCCGACTGTTGTCGAGTACAAAGGCCAGCCGATACCACCAGTGGGAAACACCGGTGAAATAAAGTGAATTTCAGGGAATAGTAATGTTATAAGAATTCGTTGTTTTGCAAAGACTACACTTTAGAAAACTGGTAATACACCCCAGATAACAATCTGGTCTTCCAGTATATGGCCATAGGGGTGACTTGGGAGCTTGGGGGTTATAAAGAAAATAAGTGATTTAGCATTATCATTACACACATTATACAACGTTGTGTTAGTACATGTAATATACTCAATTTTAGTCCATTTTGGGTCAGATTCTGGGGAATTTCGCGTGCACTTATGGTACTACAGACCGCTTGTTACCCTGTAGCGAGTTTGCGTGCCTCCCATTGGCTGTGTGCGCTGACCCATCACGGACTAAAACCAATAAACAAGTTGTTTATTGCTATAATAGATCGGTGTGACTTTATAGAAGAATTCGCCTTCGATTTCTAGGGCGGGGAGTCAAACTATGGGGCACTTTTTGTGAGTCTATGCTCAGAGCTCTCAGAACAAATAATAATAGTACGCCTACTACGCTAATGGCTCTCCTGGTCTGGAGTTGGCGTCCTAATAAAATTATCATGTCATTTTGCGGTTTGGAGCGAGGAGAGGCAATCCCTCAGTTTGGAGGGAGGACTCAACTCTTGAGCCTAGACTGTACACTGATTCCTTCTGTCTTGAGTTTTCACCGGCTAAAGTTTTTAAATATTGCCTTTATTTATTCTCAGTGGTGACAATCAATTTAATACGGGACTTGGATGTCTCACTGCGCATGTCTACAGCAGTGCATGCTGGGATGGTTTCTGTTCAAATCTGATATACAAATATTTGGAAACATTTTTATCGAAAATTTCAAGAATGTTTTCATCAATGTCATAGCTTGTATAAATGACCTATGAAAACCAAATGCATGATGGGAAAGGAAAGATGGGGCCTTGTGTCTTGGAAACATGTATAAAACATAGATATCGATTAGAGCATTGCTAAATATTTAATTCTGAACATGACATGTTTTCTTTAGATTTTACACTTTACCATTAGTCCCATAATTCCATGCGAATACAGATTCAAAATGGCGGCTATGCAAATCCCCTATTGAACCAGCGGGAACCATCCTACCTAGATACGAGTGTATGACAAGAGAATGATCGTATAGCTACCCCCCCCCCCCCCCCCAACCCCGACACACAACCTACACACTCCTTTTATACCGACGGTGCGTCTTCCAGCCCATGGAGCTGAACTATAAACAACCTGTCATCAAATATATATATCAAAGAAACATAATTGGGGACCCCGCCATTAGGAGATAACACTGTCGCCGTTGCGTGATTTAAAAAAAGCGTTTTCATGATAATGTTGTGTTTTTGTACAATGTATCAGCGGTAAATGTGATTTAATGGTATCGGAGAAAATACAGAATTCTATAACAGTCCAGGCCCAAAATCCTCAGATTAGATAAGAATGGTGTCAGTGGTTTTAATGTAGGCCTATGTATGTATGTATATTGTTTATTTCCGAAGACAGTACATGATAAAAATATAAGATAATTTACATCGGAAATGAGTCGGTCCTCTTCTGTGGCAGCTCTTCCAGAGGGTCCCTTGGTATACAGAGGTATAAAGTGACTCTAACAACATATTTGATTACAAATATGTTTTTCATTCTTAGGATATAGCACAGGATTGAATTTTCCTACTCTTTTGACAGTTGTGTTTCTGAACTCAATTTATTGTAATAGTAGTAAGAGTAAAACACCCTAAGCACTGTATGATAATATTTAGAGGAGACCGAACCATTCCAGTGGAAATAATCTGTCGCCATTACGTAATACCTAAATACCCTCGGAATAATATTTTAAATGTACCTTTTTAGGTTGTCTCTTTACGCTAAGGTTCAGTCGAGGCTCTGAGTTGAGAGTCCCTCCAAACTGAGGGGAAAGCCTCTCGCTCCAAACCACAAAATGACGCCTACTCCCGAGCCGGGAAGCCATTAGCGCAGTAGGCATCCAATCACTGACATGTCAATCTTATCAGAGAGGCTTTGGCGAGTTTGAGTTCTCCAGTGCTATAATTATTATATTCCGTGTCCTCTGACAAAACATGGTGTTCTTATCTAAAATTATGACACTCGGGACTCAGCTCTGGCTGTCTTCGGGACTTTCCTCCCCAACCATATCTTACTGTCTCCTTCATTTCTCCAAGGGGAGGAAACCTCTATTCTCCACAATTTCCCAGTTATTATCGGTTGAATAATTTTGGTTGGAAATTGAACATTTGAGTTAAATAAAGTTAATAACGATCAATCAACCTTGCAAATCGTCAGGATTTTTTATTGAAAAGATCAAACATTGTTCTTTGAATCAAGATATTCCCACGCATCCAATGTCACTCAAGTTGAGCCCCATGTAATAAAATTTAATCAAAACGAAATTCGCAAAAAGATACAAGATACAAGATTTTATATTTCGTCCCCGAATTCTTTAAGTACCCAGAAATGGACCAGTGCTATACTCATATACATGTATAATCACCAAATCGGTCTGTCTTGCCTGACCTATATCTCTTCACCCCCTCTCTTCACAGCCGTTCATCGTAGTTGTGCACTAATTATTTAATCTAGATGAGCGATTTTAATCTTTTTATTACCTTTTGGTGACGATCGCTAGAAGCAATCGCCGTCGAAAGTTTTGATGGTGACCGCGGAAAATGGTCCTCCGTCCGCGAAATGTTTGTTAGATCATAGATTATAAGAGATTATAAGGGGTGGATAACCAGCTCCCACCGTGCGTGCACTGACTCATGTGTGTGATGACCCGTCAGAGGCTACCACTACTCCGATAGGTATCCTTGACTTCCGGCTCAGCCACTGAGGCTCCACGCACAGTGGAAAGCCTTAATGTGCGGCTGAATTAACAACGAAATCTGGATTCTTTTTGCTGTTTTCCATCATGAATTGTTTGATTTATATGGCAATATATTAAGGGAGGTTTCTAGTTGTATTCAATTCCATGTAATATTCAGTCTGAAATATATATTCCTGGGAATAATAGGGCTATACTGAAAACCCACATTCAATTTGGTTTTAGCCTACTCTTGCACTATGCCTACCAACACCACTTTAATAGACGAGATCAAAAACTGAGATACTCTACTCAGGGTAGGGAATACCTTTTCGGGAACTGGGATTGGGGCCTATTTTAGGTCGGGATTTGGGATTCACAAGGGCCTATATGGGACTCAGGAAAGGGATTCAGAGCCAGATATATTTTTTCCAGGTAGGGATTGCAAATAGGAAAACGGGATTCTAATTTGAAAACCTGCGGGATCATCAGCCCTGTGTCCCACGTCCCGCCCGCAGACAAATTTGTCCCGGAAAAATGTAATTTTGACCAGATAATATTTAAATTCACCAGAGAGCAAGCAAAATCTCTTAGCTTCTGGGGCCCTAGGCGGGCCTCAGACCCCATGCCTCCTCGGTTGATACAGTACAATTAAGTTGTCCTCAAAGGTCATGTCATGTCTGATATTCCCTGATGATATCCGCAGCATTGATGAACTGAGTGAATTGTGTAAAATAAAAAAAAACTTTAGAAAAGATGTAAGATCGCAATGTTAAGAATTATGGCCGTCAAAAGGGATCTCCATAGATAAAAGAAATCAAATCAAGAAACCAGATTGGAGTCTGGAATCTGTCTAGCTGTTTACTGGGGCATGAGTCGGTGCTCCCAGTGCAGCTTAACTGCTGCAAGGGAGGCTACATAGCCTACCGCAACCCTTGGCCGTCACTCCGGCACCTCCCCTGGTCACCCAGGCCACCCCTATGACGGGCGTGACAGCCGTAGCTCAGTTAGCAGAGGATAGAGGATGTTTTCGTTTTTGTTAACTGTAAACTTTAATTGTTGTATGACATTCAGAAATGTGTTTTGGGGACTGTTCATTATAGATACAAAAGTACAAAGATTTTAGTTTTACCATAACAATGAGTTGGAGTGCAGCACTGAGGCATGTATGTATCGTAGTGTGTTGACATGCATGCATCTGACCCGAGCATCTGAACTCAGCTAACTCACTCAATAACAACATTATACAGCCAAAGTGTACTTAAATACAATATAAGTAAGGTAGGAAATACATGTCCTAAAGCTATTATGCACTCATCTCTAGAAAAACATCTAAATCTTGCAAAGAATCCATTGTGTAAGCAGACACAACTTGCAATGTTTACATTCAAACTCAACCTAAACCAAGCGTGTGTATGCTACCGGAAGTTATCTATGCCTATCGGAGCAGGGTGTCAGTCAGACGGGACATGCACCCTCGCATAGGAGAGATAGTCATCCCTCCTTATGGTTAGATTGATAAATTCTTTTATTGCATCCGAAAGGTACTTAAAGTACAAAGTAGGCCTAGTGTATAATAGTGCCACGGATTATTTTATTAACCTCCACATCCGATAGCGTTTGATGACGTAAGTCATTTAAACTAGGTGTGAAGCTGTGTTGGACTATTGAATTGCAGAAAATTGATATTTATTTTCCCCGTCCTCACAGAGAAACGTTAGAGCAAAATGAACCATTTAGATGTTTCCCTTCCCACTTAGAGGAATAAGGTAAAAATACATAATCTATTATCGACCTGTGCCACTTAGGAAAATCCTTGAGAAATCGGAAAAATGCTATGCTCAGACTTGAGTACTTCAAACTGTAAAATGCCATTATAATCCCATTAGGACGCCGACTCCAGGGTTGGGGTAGCGCAATAGGCGTCCAATCAGTGACATACCATTCTCATCTGTCCTCCATGGAGGTCGGAAATATTAAATCCCAGTCATTTCTCAGTCTGTAACACAAGAGTCCCTCGCCCATCTCTGAAGAACGTTAAGGATATTAGAGATGTGACACATAACAGTGTTATATAGGCATAGCTCTTTAGGACTATATAACAACAGCTGTGCAATCAACTAAGCTCAACTAAATACGAGCGGGGAAACCCCACCCCCACCCCCTCTCTAACACTACCCCACTGTGTGACCACTTTAGTTTTAATTTAAGCCCAACTGAATGTGTCGTAGTCTTGAAAAGTAAAGTTATTTACTTACGTCAACAAGTGTGGAATAGAGCTACAGTGGGAAATATTACTGATAACTGCTTATCAAATGTATATTTTGTCATTTCTGAACTTCCCTCATAGGTTCACCAGGCAAAAAAGGCCAAACCCGAAGAACCCAAAACCACATCAACACTAGCTAGTATTAATCAGTCTGGGCTCTTGAGTGGAGAGACCCTCCAAGCTGAGGGAAAGCCTCTTCACTCCATACCACAAAATACCATTAGAATCCCATAGAAATCCCATAGTTATGTAGGCGTCCAATCACTGACATACCCAGTCTAGGCCTCAGATCAGATAAGACTGGTATGTCAGTGATTGGACGCTCACTCCACTAACCAGTTTCCTGACCTAGGATTAGGCATTCTAATAGAATTATAATGGCACTTTGTGGTTTGAGGCCAGAGGCTTTTCCTCCATTTGAAGGAGCTGAGCTTGGAGTAAAAGAAATCTGAACAACTCTGTATTCACAGGCTCAGAGTTGAGAGTCCCTCCATACTGAGGGAAAGCCTTTTGCTTCAAGTTCAAACAGCAAAATGCCATTAGAATTCCATTGGGACGCTTAGTCCTGGGTCGGGAAGCCATTAGCGCAGTAGGCATCCAATCACTGACATGACATAGGCCTACCATTCTTAACTGATCTGAGTCTTTGAGCCTAGACTTTTCAAAGGAAGTGGATAGACAGTATCAATCTCTACTACCGTATTTGATGTAGCCATCTTTACTACCATATTCCATTTGATTGATATAGGAAGCGGCCAATGTAAAGGGTTAGAAACCTCAGTTTGGGTTATCTGACCGTTCTTTACTTCTTTTTTATTTTGAAAAAAAAAAAAAAAATATCCCGATCGTTTTCAGTTATTACTCAGCTTCAACTGACTACATTTATGAAATGATTTTAGATTCTGAAAGGGAACAATTTGAATCCATGAGATGTATACATTTGTTAGTTCTGTTAAGATTAATTCCTTTTAATTTAGCTGGTCGAACACGGTCCAAAAGTTTCCGACCAGTCTGCTGACGATTTTGCAAGAAAAAGTTTTTTTGTTATTATTCCCGTATTTAGGTAGGAGCCAATTTAAAACCACAACTTGGAGGTGGTATATGAACGTGTTTTCGTGTCGAAGGAAGAGTTTTCCTGCACCTATGAGGAAAACTTGTTCATACCACCTCATAGTATCTATAGAATGAAAAGAGGTCAGCTTTTTCCTCACCTTAATTATCACAGTTATAGATACTATAGGATACGATAAGATAACATGCCATAATAGTTGTAGTGTCGACAAAAGGGTTGTGAACCTTTCAATTAAGAGTTATTCCAGTTCGTGCCCTGTCTCACTGTTTGTTTTCCTTTATTACATTTTTGTTTGTTTCTAACCCTAGTTTTGGCATCCATTACAGAGAGAATAAGAGAGGGGGCAGGGGAGAAAAAAGAGGGGCGGGATGGAGCGCAGAGGGAGAAGGGGAGAGCAAAAGAAGGAAAAGGAAGGAGGAGGAGGTGAGGGGAGAGAAGGGCGGGCATTTTGATAGTGTATAGGCCGTACTACAATCAGTTACATAATAGGAAACGTCCAGCTTTTAATTACATTAATTAAGGCTATTTGCCAGGCCCCAATTATGGCCTCTGGCATTCTGTTAACCACATCAGTAGTTATACCATGTGTTGTTATTCTATGATGATAAGATAACCTCTCACCTCGGGTGTCCTTCACTCCAGTATGTAGTACTTATACCTGCCTAGAGGTGACAGCACCATACTGTGACTAAGACTAGCCCTCGTCCCCAAGACAGCGTTGCTCTGCTCCCCCATTCACTGACAGTTCTCAGTCGAGGGGCAGTGACCCTATAGTTTATGACAGGTTAATTAGACACCGGTGTTTTCTCTCTGATGTCGAGGAGTGGAAGAGGGAATGACCATTAGTTCTTGTTAATCTGTTAAAACCCTCATAAAATAACTGCTGGGCCATGGCATGGCTCTGCCCCCTCGACCAAATTTTTATGGTCATTCCTCCTGTCTTAGCAGTAATATGATATCAGATCTCTCATCCCGTTCTGGTCTACCGGTAGAGGCGGTGGTGGGTGACATAAAATGGTCAATATTTATGGTCTGTCCCCCCAACTCTTCTTCGACCTCCCCCCTTTACTCTCAAGGAATAGGGCGCTATTTTATAACATGGTAGTGACTATAACATGATTTTGCTTTGGATTTTTTCTTGCACATGTCTATCACTCAAGCTATCGAGACAACTATTAACCTTTTGTCAAATATTTGTACAGGCCTCTTGTATGGCTTTTAATAGTAATATTGATGATTTTTGGGGTGATTTCAATGAGCTGAATAGAACTAATGTGGTCGTGCACAGACAGACAGACTCACAGGCAAATACTACATTATATTTGAACAAGTTAAAGATAGTGCGTTTTTTGGAATCTATATTAAATGGGTATCTAATGAAATCAAATGGAAAACAAGTTTGCCATGCAGTTGAATAAATATGGCTACCACATCACAGGGCAATTAAAGCATGTATTACATAACATATTCAACTGCCCTTCATGAACAACATAATGGACACTATGACCCACATCCCTTGTCCTTAATTAGCATTTATTTCATTATCGATGTCACCTCTCCCATTAATTCCTCCTCTAGCAATGCCATGACCTCCGCTCTTCCCTCTCC
Source organism: Sthenelais limicola (assembly GCA_942159475.1). Classification (NCBI taxonomy): domain Eukaryota; kingdom Metazoa; phylum Annelida; class Polychaeta; order Phyllodocida; family Sigalionidae; genus Sthenelais; species Sthenelais limicola. The sequence continues at coordinate 37,633,195 of OW804098.1, forward strand.
CAGAGGCTCTGCATCTCCTTGACGATAATCACGGGAAATTCCCCGGCTCGGAGGCAGAAATCGTGCGATGTGTCATAGAAAACAGAAAAATGCGTCATCAAAATTGATATTTGTTATTTTCGCAAGAAATGTTTTCATTTTCTTAGTATCTGCAGGGCATTATAAATCGTTACGTATGAATAAATGCATCAAATTTAGACCCTTCAATTAGATCATAGGAATCACCTACAGTTTTTCAAGATTGCGTTCTAACATCGCCGCAATACAATCATAAAAACAGTCAGACATGTATACACAGTCACTCCATCTGAGCAGCTCTAGGACGTCCTGGAAGACCTGCATTGTGTGCAGAAGGTCGATCCCATTTCCAACAAAAGTGTAATTGTATCGTTGAGGAAATAAAAGGTTATTATCAAGCTCTAATTACTACAAACATGTGTGTACATGCTTGTAGAAAGAAGTATAACAATTGGTGTGATTACGTCAACTTGTCATTTGCTATTGCTGAGCGATCAACCCTTGCTTGGTGAGGGGGAATAAAATGGAACAAATTTCGAAGAAATAAAATACTCTTAGCCTGAGCTTTTTAACTTGGCTTTTAACTTGGTTTATTTGCACTTCATTAATTCATGTCAAAACGCCTTATTTAATCAGTATTCAACAGAGCCCGAAGACTTCCTTCATTGGCTCTATATATAATACATGCATTGTACGATTATGTACAATAAACCAACAATAAAAGTACGCAATCAGCCGTAATTGATTAGGCCTACACAAGTCAAGAGAGCGATATGCTAAGAGTAAGTAATATAGAGAATCGGTAAACAGACCAGGTCCGATCCGATTTTGAACACCCCGATCTGGGGGGCAGATAAGAGAATGCCACCAACTGACTGGAGAAGGGGGACCCTCTAAACCACAGGACCGGTCCTGTGGTTTAGAGGGTCCCCCTTCTCCATTTCTCAGATTTGAGGCTCTCTAAGTAGGACAAGAGATAGGAAGTGTATTTAATCAGAAATAAATATATCAACACAACAAATTATTTTTTTCTTACATTAATTTAGAATTATCATTTTACTAGTGTTTTCTCCTTTTTCTGGTGAGTGTAAGTGATCAGAATGATAAAAAGAAAAACTATCATATCTGCGATTTAGATATACTTTCTCTGTAATGCTAACCACTTGTGGTCAAGTGTTAATTTATTTATATACATTGGGTCAGCAAGGCCGACAGGCAGCATAAAGATGAATATCACCACTCTCCGGAACGGCCCTGGTCTGTAAAATAGTTTCTCGGTACACACTCTTTGAGATCTGCTTGGAGCGGCTCGCCGTAGGGTTACCATTGGGTCGCTTTGATGTTTACTCTAAGTAGGTCTCAAACAGAGTGTAGCTGACACCTCCGCTCTAGACGGTCGGCACCCTCCGCTTCTTCCTTGGAAGAAGTCAGAATGACTCTATTTACAATTTCGAACGGTGCACAGACTACTAGTGTCCAACGAATTTACTCTTACTCCACACGGTTACTTCTGTGCTTGCATTCAATAATTTCCCCGCTGAGAATGTCTATTGACGCATGGAATACTTAGTTTAGGTCTTTGCCTACAACCTAGCGTACTTAGATTGTAGATTCAGGTACTCACACTTCCACAATCGGTTTTCGTTTCAACCTCCACACTCAACCAACACAGCTACATCCACGCCATCACGATCGGCAATATCGTGTTGACCATTCCGATCCCTTGTTCCGTTCCGTACGAGCCGGAAGTGACGTTCATGCTAATCAACGTAACCGGCAAATGGGATTCGAAATGGATAGCGCTGTTTACTGACTGAGTAAACAGCGCCGAGGCCCGGGTGGGACGTGAGGTGGACAACACGACGGGTGGGTGGAGGGTAGTTCGTCAGAAATTTAAATATAACAACAATCTAAAAGCGTTCAAATATAACCAATTTACTTCCTACAAATAAATACCTTGTGCGGATACTTTCGGGATTGAGACTAATCAAATTACTTATGTTTTTGTTTGATTCTGTTTTGCAGTTTGGGAGGTGTAGGCCTAATGCCATTGGAATCGTGCTCCTCAATATCGTGGAGTACCGCGCCGCAGGTTTCACCAACACTGCCCTTGTGTTTTATGGAGGAAGATGTACCAAATGATCCTATAGAAGTCGAAGCAAAGGAGCACGAGGAGGTTTACTACAAGCTGTTGAACATTTTCATTGGCAGCGATCTCAGCGCTAATGAAATGATGGAGCACGATCTCTACGATGTGCGAAATGATGGCAACGATTGTCGCGGGACCCCGGTATCTCCTGTGATACGGAGATTCAACATCTTGGCGGCTAGCCATCTACTACTAAAGATACATGTAGTCGAGGGATCTGATCCTTACCCAACAGCTCGAGCGATTTGCCGCAGCAATCAAGTCGTGTATGCTGTCCGGAAAAGGAGCGAAGGGGAACAGGAACAAGAGGCTAACAAGCAAAAGGACATTGGTGAGTCCAAAACGAAAACGACAGAGGTGAAAGGAAAGAAACTGCCCAAACGGGCAGAAACCAAAACTTCGCATCTTTCGGCGAAGAGCAATAAATCCCGGAAGAACAAGAGTAAAGAGCACTCGAAGGCTACAAATATACCCATCAATACCCAAAAACAAGACCTCAGAACTTCCAAACGGCAAAAGAAAGTCGTGACACATTCTTCCCCAAAGACCACGAAAACACGACGACGACTTCGTAAGAGGGCAAACGACGAAACATCTCCTCCGCCGTCGAAGTTAATTGTCTCCCTGAAAAAGGAGAAAGAGGAATGGACATTTTCGAATGAAAGAGGTTCTAACTCTAAGCGCAAATGGAAACCCATGAGGGTGTCCGACCCGAAGGATGCGAAGAAACAAAGGCGTAGCAAGAAGTCGGTGGACAGCTCGGGGCTAGCTTGTCAATGTCCCATTTGTGGAAAGTTTTATTTGCACAGGTCGAACCTATGCAGGCATCAAGACATCGCCCACCGCAACGTACGCTACAGTTGCCACGTGTGTGGGCTCGTGTACACACGCACAGACAGCCTGGGTATGCATTTACGAAAAGTACACAAGGTACTGGAGTAAATGTATTTTTATCAGGGTGAAGTCGTCAGAAAATGTACAATTGGTCTTCAGCAATCATCTCGAATAACCCATATTTAAGACAAAAATTCGGTTCCAAATGCAGTTCATTTAACATGCCTGAACAGGTTTGTTTTTAGATCAACGCCATATTAAATATACTCAGATATTCCCCCTAGTAATTTGATTTAATTATAATTTTCCGCATAATTTAGCAGATTTGACTAAATATGTAGTGCTGCCGAGTATACATTTTATGAAGACCTGACCCACCCGTAGCATAATCTTCCCTAGGCCTCTGATGTATATGCGAGGCGTGATATATCAAATCTACTTGTGATAGATTTTGTTTTTCGTTAGAAAGATTTCATACTATGTTAAATGTTGTTTTCTTAATCACAGGATTTCTCAGTATAATCCCGGACGGTTCCTGTGACCTCACAGACCTGTGATATTCCTGCGATATCTTCAAATATATTCTGTATATATCTTCATATTGTGTATTATATATAATTGTTAAGTTTCCGTTGAACCCCAGGTAGCGGATTCCCTTTATTATTTCATGAACACATTCCGGATATCATACACTTATGTGAGGAGTGTAGCGTATGTATCTATGACTGTCCTAGTAAGTCTTTTAAGAATCTATGTACAGAGTAGAACCTATTTAGGTTATTAAACGTCGGACATTGATGTTTTGTCTAGCTGCTTATGGATCTATGTTATGATCACTTTACAGATAAAATATTACTGTGTCTTATGTCTTGAGAGTATATGTACAAAGTAGAACATATTTAGGTTGTGAAACCTTGGGTATAGACTGTCATCTCAACTGTTGACTGAAGAGTGATTGAAATGAGTCTAGCTGCTTATCGATCCATGTTATGATCACTTTACAGATAAAATATTACTGTGTCTTATGTCTTGAGAGTATATGTACAGAGTAGAACATATTTAGGTTGTGAAACCTTGGGTATAGACTGTCATCTCAACTGTTGACTGAAGAGTGATTGAAATGAGTCTAGCTGCTTATCGATCCATGTTATGATCACTTTACAGATAAAATATTACTGTGTCTTATGTCGTGAGAATATATGTACAGAGTACAACATATTTAGGTTGTGAAACCTTGCATATATTATAGACAAGACTGTCATCTCAACTGTTGACTGATGAGTGATTGAAATGAAATTTGAGTGACATCCTTTGAGTTGAACTACTTGCTATGGACACACATTCCAATCACTCACTCCTTTATTTGACATTTTTATACTTTTTTTTTTATGTAGCTATAGTGATGTTTTGTCTTGATTCTTATCGATTTGTTATTGGTCACTTCACAGATGACATTACTGTGGGTTATGTCTTGAGAATATGTACATGTACATATTTAGGTTGTTAAACCTTGGGTATTATATATGATGGACGAGACTGTATCTCAACTGTTGCCCGATGAGTGGTTGAAATGAAATTTGAGTGACATCCTTGGAGTTGAACTCCTTGCTATGAGCACCATTCCCATCACTCATTTTATTTTGAAGTAGCTTATTGATTCTTTTGTCTAGATGGTTATTGAACAGTTCTTGGTCACTTCACAGAATGAAATAATTCTGTATCTTATGTCTTGAGAATATATGTACAGAGTAGAAGATATTTAGGTTGTTGGATAATATGATAGAACCTTTCACACAAGATCATGTACCATATTTCCCCGTGTATAAACCCGCGCCTATAGTACTTTCAAAGAGTGATAGACCAGGCTTAAATGCAGGGCGGGCTTATATTCGGGGTAAGGATTATAGTGCTTATTTTACCATAACAATGTGTTTACCTCCCGGCTTATAAACGGGGAAATACGGTATAGTAAGATCTCACTCCCGCGCCTAGAATCGGCGGGTGATCGTGCCTTCATCGTGGAGTAATATATACGCTAGAACCGAAGTCGATCGATGAATGAGTGCACGTTGAAATGAAAGATTTGGGTGACGTGTTTGGATTTGAACTTCTTGCTACTCACCCACTAGTTTATTTAAAAAAAAAATTCATGTAGTTTCATTGATTATCTTTTTCTATGATTATTGATATGTTAGAGGTCACTTCATAAATGAGATGTGTCGCAGGAAAATGAGTCAGAAGTCGCAAAAAGATGATATTTTTCAAGTGCTCTTCCACCAAACCCCTCTCTCAGAATCCTTTCATTTTTGGGGTGTTTTCTGCTGTTAATAACATGAATCAATGTTCCAATGAATCAAAATTTCAAGACTATTGAATATCGCTATCCACATCATAAGGTTATCGTAAAGAGTGTATTTAATTACTTCAAAATAGCGAGTGACCATCAAGACATATATCACAAAGCTTTCTTTCATGCATAAACGAATATCGGAAGTACTTATTAGATGGTATCACAAAATCCATTTTTTTGCCGCTTCTGACTTATTCGTAGAAATAGATAAAGAGTAAGATTGACCAAAGCATTTCTGTTGATCTCAAGGAGTTGTAAATGTACCCATGATGTACCATTCGTGATCTCGTGGTTTCAGCAAAATAAAATGCCCTCTGGATATATTCTCGTATTCTCATTGTTGTCTAATCTATTGACAGTTTTGCAAACTATTTTCCCATTATGCTTGTGTAGATGTCCTGGGGAAAAGTAAATCAAGGGCGGACATTGACACTTGGCAATGCTGCCATCCAATCGGGGATTTCCCTGAGTTTATTCACCACAGGGAAAATGGGGGCGAGTAGAATTAGGAGATATCAAAACAGAAAATCCCCCATCGTGGTCGGGAATTGTCAAGAATAGGGGATTTGCATGTGTCACTACGCATGTTTTCACACGACCAGTAATGGCAATATCATAATAAATATAGAATTACATAATATCATGTAATGATAGGGCATAATTTATTAATATGATTACATAAGGCTACATTAGATTTATGATTTCATATAGGTATTCAATTCAGCAACTCTAACATAGTAAGTACATATCAATGTCGCTGGGATGGATTCAGTTCAAATCCTGACATACCGGTAAATATTAACAACATTCTTATCGAAAAATGCATCAATAGCTTATTACACTGACATAGAACTCCCATAATAAGATGCGAATCAAGATTCGATATGGCGGACATACAAATACCCTATTTCCTGCCCTGGGGTTGAAGACTTCCCGAATTTCCCCCCAAATGCTCCAGGGTAACATGATGCTTGATTCTGACAACACCGCCCACTAGAGACACCTAGTAGTAATAATGTAAACCTTTCTCGTAGTAACATGATGCTTGATTCTGACAACACCGCCCACTAGAGACACCTAGTAGTAATAATGTAAACCTTTCTCGTTCAGCTTGGTTTTAGTTTTGTAAGAATTACTAAGATAGAGGGCAGCAGTGAGTAGTAGGCCTACGCACCTCATGAGCATATATATCATACGAAACGCCGCAGGTCTTGTACCGGTATCTTTCAAGTTTGTGAAAAACCTGGGTGTATGGGACTGGAATTAATGTAAACATGATGACCTTACAAGTGCACTTCGATTGTAGAGCCAGTTTTTTCTACTTCATAGTAAGAATCCGACCAATTACCAGGATGTCTCACACCTTGAGTACGCAATAATTTATAGGTTTCACGCAGGATTTATTTTCACGCAAAAAGGTGGGTGCGCTATTATAGCGGAAATAAATACTCCGCGATCATTAATGAGTTTGCAGCATATTACATGTTTACATCTCGTTTACATTATATTATCTCGTCTCAGGGTCTCCATGACCACTCCACGAACTATATATTGAACTGATCACAGGTACTGTTTTCCATTTCTGACAGTTGTGTTACATTCCATTTCTTTTTAATAAAAAGATAAAGTATGATTGTAAAACAAGGACATTGACAAGAAGAAGGAGAGTGACACTCCTATAGACTAAAGGAACAAAGCTTGCCTTATATTTTATTTTGACGAATGAATGTTTTCGAAACTTAGTTTCACTTTCAGAAGCTTTTTAAGAGACCGGCTGCTCTACCATTCTGCAAGGACTTGCAGTCCTGGTATATATTAGCACCTTTAAACTCACTCGAATACATGAATAATTCAATTCCCTTTGTTTGATAATTGATTTTTTCTCGTTGCTTGGACACACTGTTCCTATTATCACTTTAACGATAAACGTGCGTCTGCCAACCAAGAGGATTTTATCCTTCCATTTATGAGCTCTTCCAATGTAAAATGACCATTTCATGTCAATCTCGTTCAATCCTCCGGCTTTGCAGAACCAACTCCTGGAATCATCGCAAATGTTGCTCGTCGATATAAGCCCCAGAACAATATTTCAGAACTTTTAGAACATCAAAATATTGGTCTTTTAGAGAGGAGAGACCCCCGGCACCGGCTTCATTTTTACACGCCTTTGGAATCTGCGCTCAATGTTCTGAGCATGCAATTTGCAAGGACAAATGCTGTCACGAATGGGGAGGACGATTCTTTAAATAATATTATTTTTATTCCGCCTATCTGCCCCGGCATTATTATCTCAAATAATCACCTCAAAAAGCCAATGAAATGGTCAGTTCTGCCGCACATTATATATGGTTTTATAACCCTTCCCCAGACATGACATTTAATTTCTTGGATAAACAAGGTTATCGTATGTACCAGGTTCTACCCAAATCAATAGGCCAGTGGACCTGTAGGGAGGAGCTCGTCACTCGCTCTCCACCTACACAACCAGCTCAACAATCAACAACATAATCGGTCAAGGGCGATACCGTGCTCTCTCTCTCTCTCAGGTTCAGGTTGACAAATGTATCGTTTAATGCAATATACCGGGCTTTGGTGGAATTGTTCCCAGGAGCACCATCACCATTCCCTAAATTCTCCCCAAAGCCCTTCATTATGTATGAGGATGCCATCCTCCAAAATGAAGGGAAAAAACTAAGCTGCATGACGGCATGCATCTATAGACAGGGACATCAGATGTCCCTGATCCCGCCAGCAATCTCGATGGCGTTCCAATAGTGTGCAGGTGTTCTATGAAATATGTGATGTGTTATAGAAAAATGAGTTTTAGGTCGCAGAAATGATATTTTCAAATGTTTTTTTCCACAAGAGCCGGTTGTAACCATGTTCTTAACTCATTTTCCTGTGATACATCACATATTTGATGTTGAAATCTTTCTATTTCTCCGAGTTCAATTTGAGCCTGGAGGAATAAATAGTTAGGTAAAAAACTATCAAACATACAAGAGGAAAAAAGGGACAAGTTGTCAGTATTAAAATGATGAGTTTGATCCAGCCGGCAGACGGAGGTCTTAAATAGGAATATATTGTTCACAAGGTTCAATTGATTGAGTATTTAATATCTACAGTGTTCTAATACTTTAGTTTTCATAAGGTAGGCCTATATGCTTTATGGAGTTTTATGAGCCGAATAAGAAAAATGTGAAAATAATACTGGGATATTACCATTCTAATTCTTTTAAGCATTGTCGATGATGATTTAGCGATGTATATGCCCAGATGGCAGGTGTCTTTGAATAAAGGATTTGTGAAAAAAACCCACCCCAAAAACCACATAAATGAGGCAAAGTAAAAATAGTGGAATATAAAAAAAAGGGGGGAAGGGAAATACCTCATAACAGAACATCATATGGTTTGGTATCTTGAGGTTTGTTTATTGGTTTGGTATCTTGAAGTTTGTTTATTGCAGGGTCTCCGCAGGGCCTGAAAAAGCCTTGAATTTGGAAAAAATAATTCAGGGCCTGGAAATCCATATGTATGGGCATTGAATCCTGTTGGAATCTATAGTATACGGCCTGGAAATTTGCGAAGATTCTCTTGTTACTTATTGTGGGGGGTGGGGTGGTGGTGGTGGTGGTGGGGGGGGGGGGGGGGGGGGGGTCAGCCCAGTGGCATGAGCATGTGGGCTCTAACCCGTGCGCGGATACAATTTCACCTTCTCCCTCGAGGTATTAGAGGAAGACCACCATTGCGGTCATCTAGTCCTGGTAAAAATTCTAAAAAAACAACCCACAAATGTATACACTTTCTCCTGACCCACCCTCTCGTAGACGTTTAATTTAAAATCTGAACATAGAACTTGTAAAATATATCATTGACCTATGAACACCAATAATTACAACCCCCTGGTCCCGTCATCAAGATTCTGAAAAATCACCAACATTGGCCTTGAAAATCACTGAAATGGGCCTCGAAAAACCTGGAATTTCTTTTGTAACATTAACCCCTTTTAAGGAGGTTTTCAATCTATTTGTAAAACATGGTTTTCGTATTCGTCTTTTTGGGTGGATCGATTCCTCGGAGCGTTCCTAATCTACAGGGTGTTGCCCCGATCTACAGGGTGTTGTCCCTATCTGTAATTATGTTATCAGTCTAGGCCCAAAGTTGAGAGAGTCCCTTCAAACGAAGGGAAAGCCTTTCGCCTCATACCGCAAGGGGCCATTATAATTCCATTAAGAACACAAAATCTCATTATATTTCCATTAAAAGGCCGAGTCCTAAGCCAGGAAACTGATTAGCGAAGTATAGGCTGACACACCATTCTTATCTGATCCGAGGGTTTGGACCTAGAGTGTTATAGGCTATGCACAACGTCCTCTGTTTTAATTCGAGGACGATGAAGCAGTCATGTCACAGTCTTATACTTTAAACACAATGCCAGACCTGTTGATATTTTAGCTATAAGCCACGAGTGGCTTTCTCTGTAAAAGGTACGTCTGTGACAGTCCAATTTCCCTGTTCATGAATTTTAATGACGTCATATGTCGGGCGGCGATGGCTAAATAAGATTGGATGTGGCAGGGAAACTGTAAATAACATTCTTTTCCCTTGGTATCGCCTAGGAACAGCTTAGAGCGTACATAAAACCCAAGTGGTTCAACAAGAAAAGAAACTTAACGATGAGAATGTTCCTCCGCCTAGTTTTTCATTCCTTGTGTGGTTCTTCAGGATATTGTTTGGAACTTGACTGTGTTACATCGTTGGCAAATATTAGCACCCTCCTTATAATCTAATATAGGCTCGTTTCTTCTTCCCATCTCTTTATTAAATAGGACAGTGAATCATCACAATCGGGACTAAGTTTAGGTTCTATTTTATTCAGCAAAAGCATTACATCTGTGTGCTGTTCTCAGCTAATCCTGATTTTTACATGATCCTGATTTTTTCATGATATGGAAAAATGATAATATCAGGGTTTGAAAAAGTCTTATTCATGAGAAAAAGCTGTACGATTATGAGTCAGAAATGAAAATGTACATAAACACGGTTTTTATTTTTATATTCTTTGTTTGATAATTGAGTGGTTAAAATTCGTAAGTATAGTTTGGCACCCAATTCCTTAACAGGGAAGGGGGAAGAGGGAAGGGGGGGGGATGCCATATACTTTGGTCATTTATCTGTCATAAACGTCGGCTACCCAATCTCTTAATTGTATGTGGTAAAGGAAATACGAGGATTGAAGCTAAATTGGGAGGAACTTTCCCCCAAATTGGGTCCAGGAAGGAGAGCCGACCCCATGTAATGCCCACGCGGCCCAACTGGTTTTTTATGAGGGTGTTAACTGATTAACAGGAACTATTGGCATTCCTTCTTCTTCACATCGACATCAGAGAGAAATCACCGTTGTTTAAATATTTAAGGTAGACAACAGTGGAAGAGAGGCATGGGTGTGGTACGCAACCCAAGGAATGTTTTGTTGACACATTGAATAAATACCTGGTGTTGGGAAAACAGATGAAAAAAAAGATAATATAATCAAAACACTCTTTATACATTATAACAAGTTATCACAGATTTTTATCCACCATACCTAATCCGTTAGATTTCCCCTCACCAATTCACTCAGCCCACAATGCCTACGGCGCCACCTGGTAGAAGGTGTATCAATGAGACACAGACTTGCAGGGACTTTGGTTGTTGAGCTTTGTTGGCCATTCTCAATGGAGGCGGGTATTTCGAAAATGTTGAGTGACTTGATATATGAAAATTCCATCTTGAAAATCATTTTGCCTATAGTTTATGACAGGTTAATTAGACACCGGTGTTTTCTCTCTGATCTCGAGGAGTGGAAGAGGGAATGACCATTAGTTCTTGTTAATCTGTTAAAACCCTCATAAAAGAACTGCTGGGCCGTGGCATGGCTCTGCCCCCTCGACCAAATTGTTATGATAGTTCCTCCTGTCTTAGCAGTAATAGGATATCAGATCTCTCATCCCGTTCTGGTCTATCAGCAGAGGCGGTGGACGGTGACATTTAATGGTCAATACATGTGGTCTGTCCTCTTCGACCTACCCCCTTTACTCTCAAGGAATAGGGCGCTAAACTATACCTAGTAAGTTGCTGTGAATGTTTTTCTCAGTGATTAAGCTGTGTTAAAAAGGATGACGTTCATTTATAATGTCTACTGATCTACTCATATAAAAGTTGGGTAGCAATTCCTAGCCATACACTAAATCATTGTTGTGACGACCCCGGCATCCGTTTGCGATGCCCGACGCCGTCTGGTGTCAGTAAAAGAAACACATTGGGCTGAGTGAATTGACCATGGCAATTTTACAGTTAACTGAGACTTACTTGGAAATTGAAGATTATCTTAGATTAAATCGTCCATAATACTGATCATTTATGTACATCAGTAAATTCTATGCTTATCACATTCATGTGATGGTCTAAACTTTAATCTCTTGAGATGTGTACCGTAGACAAGGAAGAAAAATCCTCAATTCATATAACTACGATACATACAAATCCTTATACTATAAGGAAAAGTTAAATTTTAGGGGTATACACAATGAGGTATAACACTGCGTCGGCATATTTCCCCCAAAATGCCCAACTCATAAAACTTAATATTTCTGAACAGTCTAGGCTCAGAGATGAGAGAGTCTCTCCAAACTGAGGGAAAACCTCTCGCTCCAAAGAGCAAAATGCCATTAGAACGCCTAGTCCCGGGCCAGGAAAGTCATCAGCGCAGTATGCGTCCAATCACTGGCACACCATTCTCATCTGATTAAGACTCGGAGCCTATACATTGTGAAGATTATATATACCAATTTTCCCTCAAGATTCCATGGATGCATGGATACTCAGAAAATACAAATCATGTCTTGGCGTCAGAGAAAAACGTTTCCCAGAATCTCATTCTACTATGTTTGAGACTCATTCAACTCAAATACAAAATTAATGCATCCACATTCACCTCGCATCACCTAAATGACTTCTTTTTGTATGTGACCAAATATGGGTACAGCAGCACACTCTAAAACGAGTACCTCATTTACATACTGGGTTGAGCCTAAGGTTCAGCTGATGGGTGTCTCTGTGTAATGATGATGTATCGTCCATTAGGGACAAGACCATCCTCCATGATTTACGTCTCCTATAATTTTCGGACTCGACACTGTCATCAGCCATAAATACCTGCCGATTCCTGGAACAATCTTGGCTAAATATCCTACACGTAAAACATGATTGAAACGTGGAATCTCTGTAATGTTGCACTGCGTCTATTACCCGTCATATATCATTGATTTATCTGATCCATGAATGGATTAAATAATTGATGGATTCATTAATTGTCACCAATGATCTTATTATATTAGAAACCTCACAAAAAAGGTGTTATACCATGCACACGCTTATTAGAGGTGGACGTTTCAGCTCTCATACGCTTTGTTATGCCGAGAATATGTAACAATATAATAGATGAATGCTGTAGTGTAATGCATTGTGCCAATGAATTATTTTCAACCGTAATATTTTGAGAATAGTGTTATGTAGGCTATGCATTTTCCCCTTACTATTTAGTATTACCATTCAAGTATATTACACATTAACATGCACATTATATATGTAAGTGACGCAGCTGTACAGGCTTTGTGATTCTGAACATACAGGTTAGTAACACCTCTACATAAATAATAAATAGTATTAAATCCCCGAACTTAATCAATGTTTTTTTAAAAAAACGGGTATAAACCAACAAAGTGTTACATCTGCGTACAGCTCCCATAGTTTAAATGTTTTTTTTTTATATTTCTCTGAAGGCCAGAATACAAATATTTCAAATGAAAAAAAACACAACCATATATATATATATGGAATTACAAGTATTACAACTAAGACTGCACACAATCTATATTTACACAAAGAAAAAATAGAAAAAATATAAACATTACAGTACATCTAAATTGGTCCTTCAAATATGGAATTCAAATAGTGCATTTTTACCCTTATATAAATAGCATGTTGGTTGACATTTGGCTTTATCTTGCTACTGCTTTGTTAAGGGAAATACAAACAACAATTCTAAATACCACCTAATATCAACATCCAATTAATTTCTCCATTCTTTATGATACCAATCTTTAACATGTTTTTAAAGGTCGCAAAGTCTTCTTTTTCTCTAATGCATTCAAGGGATTTTATTCCAAATCTTTAGTCCATTATAAAAACAATATTTCTCTGTGTTCGCATTTTGGTAGAAATATTTCAAAACACACATTCTGATTTTTTCTAGAATTATACCCTCTATCATCCCTCCGCAAATATTTGATTGGGAAGTAAATTTATAGCCACATGACAATATCAGTAAACCAGGCAGAGAGAGAGAGAGAGAGAGATAAATAGCTGGGGCATTCTGAGCATCGTTGCTGCTAGTGCCATGAATTTTACATGTCGAATAATGTGCTAGTGCAAAGAGATCTATAATTGCTTGGACTGTCGTTCGCACCTATTTCCGTCTCTCATTTGCCCTGCGATAGAATTTCAGACATGACGCTGGATTCACTTCATCCGAAAATGCCGTCCGATCCCATCAATTGAATAATACATATAAGAGCTACCATTCACCCACCCATCTATTCCTTCCTTAGGCATCTACAGATCTAACATTTATCCTTTCCTATCATAAGCGTCGTTGCTAGTAAAGAGGACCGCGGATAACACAATTCATAAACATAGATTTCTAATAATCTAGTTGTCTGTGATTACATAATCGCGGCTATTCCTATATATTACATCTATAACTGGTCTCTGCCAGAGTCACAAATTTTGACCTTCTGAGGGAGAATGCCTTCCTGTAGACTCGTGTAAATCTTTGATTTGTTTTGTGTGGAAATCGATTAAAAATCGATCATATTAGAGCTTAGAGTTGATTAATTGAAAAAAATGTTGTCCCAGGAAATGACAGTACATCACATTCGACGTTATTCTCAGACACACCTGGTTTATTCTTCTTTTCAGAAATACAATACATAGACAAAAGTGCCCAAGGTGGATATCGGAGGTGCATATTGCACGAGGGCGTAGCGATTTCACCGAGTGCACGTATCGGAGGTGCATATTGCACGAGGGCGTAGCGATTTCACCGAGTGCACGTAGTGCACTCGGTGAAATCGCTACGCCCTCGTGCAATATGCACCTCCGATATCCACCGAGGGCACTTTTGTGTTTATTATACCTTTTTTAGACAATTTACTTGAAAAAACAGTGAAAATCGATGGAAATTAGCCTAAATGTGGACCCTCTCGAACCCTCAGCGGCCCCTCCCACCTCCCTCTGTTTACATTCGCATGCGCAGAGTCGTTTTCATATCAATGCGCGGTGATTCGCTTCGGTGTGTGAGAAGTCATCGGTAAACCTGATCCGCCGCAAAATCTAGTTCTATTTTGATTCAACTCCCACGCTTAATATCACGAATATTGCTAACATTATCACGTAATAATACCTCCATTCTTCTATGAAACGAATTCTTTCGACTTATGCTGCTTTAATATGTATAATCTGTCATTTCTGAGCGTTGCGCCGAGTCATTTTCATATCAATGCGCGGTGATTCGCTTCGGGGTGTGAGACGTCATAAACCTAATCCACCGCAAAATCTAGTTCTATTTTGATTCAACTCGCACGCTTAATATCATGAATATTGCTAATATTATCACGTAATAATATCTCGATTCTGCTATTAAACTTAATCTAACTCATTATGCTGCTTTAATTCGTGTACTTTTCATTTTTGAGAGTTGTTTACGATCTACTTGGTTTTTTGCCGGCACCGCCATATTGGATTACTAAATGCAAGGACAAGGCATATAAAGTAAGTTGAACGTTTGAAATCAACAGAATATAACTTTATTTTCAGCAATTACTTAGGGATATGGTAGTTTATGGTAACATTTACATTGCCATGAATGTTTGCCCCATAGAACATAGCACTCATGGCTTCCCTTGGTCGATCTGCGGTTAACAAGGTTGTTTCAGTGGGCATTGACGTAGCAGAGACGGGGAGATTCGGGGAGGAAGGCTCGATGGATGTTTCTGTATTACGCATTACTTTAGCAGGAGGCTCATTTTCTTTCGGTGGAGGTATGGCGGAGGTTTGATGGGAAGAAGAACAACCAGTTAAAATGTCGCTCATACGCTTCTGTTTGGACATGGAAGCGATACTGTAGTTGTTTATTGAGTTGAGATTTTTGTGCCCGGTCAGCTGAGCAATCTCCGTAGGCGGAATCCCATGGTCCGCCAAGTCTTGCACTGTTTTTTTTCGCAAGCTATGATTCGTTATACGTAGGTTGGTACCCATTGGCTCGACGATTTTCTTCACGATTTTTCCAAGGTAATTTCTTCCCATTGGTTGATTAATATACCAAATGTCATCATGTTCTTTAGCTGCCTTCTTAGTGCCAAGATAGAATGGAGACTCAGGCTTTTTCATTTCTTCGGGACGTTTATTAGCAAATTTTTTGTAGAGAAGAACGGGACATCTATCCGCATCTCCTGTGGCGAATACTTTTGCATTAAAAGCTCGGCTGTTGGAGCCACCTTGCCTGGTCTTGGTCAGCCTCTCATGGAACTCGATATATTCGTCTCCATCGTCATTTGTTTTCAACATCAAATCCCCCCAACACATATTTCTCGGTTCGGTACAGCCACTGAGGCCTAGGGTTGATGTAAATAAGAAAAAAATGGTGTTCTGGAGTTTTTCCCCACTGCTTGAGCCCAACTGTCCAATATTCCATAATTTATCCGTCATATCAGACGTGATGGTGTCTGCCTTTTGAGGTTTATTCCCGAGTCCCTGCTCTTTTAGCTCCTTCCTTCTGGCTGCGAGAGTTTGTCGTGCTAAGTCAAAATACTCCGATTTATCGATATCCACTTGATATTTATGCTCAGAAAGATGTCTGAAATGAAATTTAAAAAGCGTATTAATCGACTCGTTCATTAATATATATGTTTTTCAATGATTTATTTCAATTTCAGGCCCAATCTACGATGGTTCCTGTAAAATACGACAGGCGGCGACATTGTAGTTACCTTGCCGTCAACACTAGGGTCGACACTCGGTCTCTCAGAAAGCATCGGAAGAATGAACAGGTTGGTCATTTACGTTATATTTTGCTTATTTTATTTTTTTTTTTTTTCCCTACGCCGGGTCTTTATTCAATTTGTCAACAAAACTGAACCCAGGATCACGTAACATCTAAAATACAACGGATCCTCATCGCCTCATCATTGACCTCCATTTTCTATCAACAAATCCCAACTGTCCTTATCTTATACAAACATTATATCATCTTATCTTCCAAAATACAGTTTTCATTTCAACGTCAATATATCTTCTCATGACACGTATACAAAACCTTCTTCTTTTCAACATGGAATGACTTGTTTTAACAGAAATACAATGGTTATTGATCTGCTCAATCAACTTCAATATAATACTCTCACACTATAAATCATTGCTTGATTTTATTTTTACCTAGATTCTTTATTTTTATTACCCTCTTTTTTTCTGATGCAACAGAACTCTGTTAAAAATGTTCACCCACCTCCGGGCTCAAATTTAATAACTTTATGATGTCAGTGTTAAGGAAACAAATACATTCAATTTGAACCTGCTTGGCCTTCCTTGGGACTATACTGTCTCCAACTAAATGCATAAAAGCACAAAAGCTGTAACAGTATCTAGAGAACCAACCTTATCCATTTAGCTGGAATTTCTTATCTCAGTACAGGATAAAACAAGGAAAGGACACTATAAATGATCGTTGAACTCTTTCCAAATATTGAAATCCTTTTTGTGTGAGACATTGAATGCTTCCATCTTCATCCAAATTCCTGGTGCGATTATCCCACCTTGCCCACACATTTCTTACACCAGTAACATCTCTGAACTTGATCTCCACTGGGGTGTGTGGCCCACAACCCATTTTTACTGCCTTGTATTCTACATCGCAGGGTACCTCAATAATGTTTTCAATCACATCAGTCACAGCATTTACCAAGGAAACCTCCTTCTCAGAATCACCCTTCTTTACACTGTCCAATATCAGGTTCTCAGGTTCAACTTGTTTTAGATTAATACTGTCAATTGCCACCATGTTTGCACCAGCAATTTTAGCCACTGTACCAATCACGTCCTTTAGCTGTTGCGATAACGCAGCACACTGCCCTGCCACTCCAGCTATGAGTTGCTTTAATTCTTCCATTCCTTTGTCCGCCATACTTTGATTCTCACCTCCGTCTTCTGTTAATATCAATCTTTTTCTGTCCCTATATGTACTTGTTCCACCATGCACAGCTTTCAACAATGTACACACGTGTACACAAGTTATTGACACAGTGTGGGCGTGTCCGAGTCACTATTGTTTACCTTTTGCCTCCACACTTCCTTTCACGCTTGCGCACAACCTTCCTTCCGTCCTGACAATGGCGTACGTTGGGAGAATTTCTTCCAATGTGCGCGGGAATGTAAATCCTTTCTTTATGTATGATATTCACATTAAATTTATCATGAGGTATTGTTCCTGGATGTGATCAGGCCTATGGAAACCGCCTAACAGTAATAGTCAGTGTGACAGTCTCATATATGGCTGTACTCAAGCGTCTATGGCCTCCAGTGTTTACTAGTCCTCCAGCGTAATGGCGGGGGTTTTCAACCGTCACCTTTACTCCATTGGGCACAGTTCGACCAAGCTATCGTAATTTCCTTCTGATTCTTGCTTAGTCCACGCTTTCTTCGTCTTCCCTGAGCATTTATACACACTTTGAGCAACTTGTATTGAGTTGTACCAAAATACTGCCGGATCTGAAAAGGAAAAAGGGTGGGCGCACTGCCAAACCGTCTTTATGCTTTCTCTCTCGACCGGAAGTCTCCTGCTTATTTTATTTTTAATCATTATTTAATATTTACCTTGCTATGCCTCTGTACATAGCGGTGAGGCTATCTGGTTGATACGGACTGCCGTCTACCTTTTGGGCCGACATCAAAAACTTCGCCATGTACACGTTCAACCTTGCTGGTTCTATCTGAACTAAGTCGTCGTAACGTACATTGCTGCTTGTCAAGAACTCTTGGAACCGAGTGACTGCCTGAAATATTAATATAAACGTTCATTAACAATCTTCATATTACCCAGTTCATTTAGTTTTTTAAATTATAGAGAAATATCATATGTATTTAAAATAGTTCAAGGCCTATTGAGTCTGTTCAGTGATAATATAATTCTACTTACTCGTCTCGTTGCTCTTATGGTGTTTATGTTTCGCTTCTCGTTGATGTATTTTTCAACCTCCTTTTGATTTTCCAGCATTTCATATTGAAGCTCTCCTTGCTGTTCGATAAAGTGTTCAATCTGGTCTATATTTCCAGCTTGAGGTTCGGCGGGTTCTGTGGGTTCTTCACGTGCAGCTTCCACGAGGGCTTCCACGACAACTACCGTTTCCGAAGGCTCATCTTTACTAAAGGAATTATTCAACAAATCTCGGAGCATATCGTCTGTGAGGTAGATCGTTTGCTCACCACTCTCCTCTGCGGCTATTTCGTTGACTACTTCCATCGTCAGGTCTGGAAATATCTCTTTATATAACAAATCGAATATCTCAACCTCCATAGTGAGTAGCTCTCGTCACGAGCAGACGCTTCTATGAGCAGGAACTACTTTCAGCCTACAGCCTACTGATTTTATGAATAATTGTGACGTAGGCACTTTTTTTGCCGTGTAGGCCCAGAGGCCCGCGCTACGTTGGGCTCATCATTCCAATAATATAATCCTTTTTAATAATATTTATTTCTCTCCTACATGCATGTAAGTTGTATTATTTATTTTTTTCGGCGGAAATATAGTTTAAATAAAGAAAAATGTACAAACAAACACTGGTACTTTTTTTTTAAAAATGCGGGCAATATGACAAAAATGCATGCAATACGGCGGCCGTATTGCACGCATTTTTCAATACGAGGCCCAGTGCTTAAGCCTATGGGCGTATCATACCAACTCCACCAAAGGTATAATAAAACACTACAATCACTATTCTAGAACAGATATAGCTTATGATCTTTGAGTATTTACTTCAGTAAAAGATAAAGAGCCAGTACAGCCTCGACAGTGAGGCCCAATCCCAGTTCGATGTGGTCATTCAGATAGGCCGAGGGAGTTTATCTGCAACTGGTTGTCTGTTAGGCTTGCTTAAGTCTTTGATTCTTTAAAAAATTAGATATATCATATTAGAATCATTACTTATTATGGTCACTATACTGCCTCAACTGAGCAAGACTCAGCGAATGGGGAGCACTATATCT
This sequence comes from Sthenelais limicola, assembly GCA_942159475.1. Taxonomy (NCBI): domain Eukaryota; kingdom Metazoa; phylum Annelida; class Polychaeta; order Phyllodocida; family Sigalionidae; genus Sthenelais; species Sthenelais limicola. The sequence goes on from OW804098.1 coordinate 37,652,904, forward strand.
GCACTAGGGCCCTACAAACAACACTGACTTGGGGGCAGAGGCTAGTCTAACTGTCAATGTGTTGTTGGAGGGGTTCCCATGGAGAATACAAGGTTTGCATATTGATAATAGTGGTGTAATGGTTGTTTGTGCCTAATAGTGTGTAGCCCGGTGGTGATCCGATTATATGGATTAACTTGCACCTTTGGGTATCAATGTTGGGGCGAGGGGATTAATGCCAAGGAGGAGTCTGTCTAGGAGGAGTAGGGAGGCTCGTGGGGTCATGTTATTGTTGGTATAATGTGTTATTGCTGGAGCAGGAATTAATGTAAGGACAGATAAGATCATCAAATATATATGCTAGGGGCAAGGGTTGCCTTGTAATTCACTACGCGGGGTTCCTGCATAAAGTGCACTTGAATATGTAATATACATGTTATACACATCTTTGTATATGTACTGTATGTAAACCCTTAGAGTAATATTAGTAATGCCTCTTACTCTAAGGTAAATCCAAAGCCGCTATACCTTCCTTTGTCAATGTGGTAGCTATACATGCATGTACCTTTGAAGAAGACATCCTCGATCCCTGCAAGGTCAACATTGACATAGGCGCGTAATGGGTATTGGACATGGTTTAATACTGTATCTTATCTGTGTCTTTAGTGCAGTGGATAACCGCATGAATGTAACACTTAATTTGATATATATCCACTTGGCCCTTGGGACTTGGCCACAGTTACATAATACTATGTTACCCATATGCCAAAATCCTGTATGGTGGCATTTATTATATTGTGAGAGGGGAGTGAGATCGGTGCATATCGGTTAGGCAGGAGGATTCTTAGTAGATTCATCAGGATTATAAATACAAGTTGTGATGTTGATTGTGACTTGTTGTGACCTTTTATTTACGAGTTTTCGGGCGACTTGTCCTCATCATGATCATGTAATGTCTTTATTACATTAGTTATTACCATCCTCATTTAACATTATAATGCCCTCCCTCGCCGCCACCAAGAAATACTCCCCAGATCCATTGGTTGCCGTCATGTGTTTGTTATTTTCGCCATTTGTACCAACATTCTATTTTAATGTTCAAAGGTATCTTAAAACAAAGTGCTTACTATTTTCTGTCTTAGATGTAATTAATGCAGCAACACACAAAATATGTATGTAGAACTATTTTAATACATCAATGACGTTACCCTAAAGATAAAATCAAAGTTTATACCTTTTCAAATTGGCAAAAATTTAATGTGGTAAAACAAATAATGGGTGTGTTTCTGACTTATCCTCCCCACCCACTCTCGCCTCCCCCTCTAAAAAGCCTAAAACCCCGCCAAACAACAACAACAAAACCAAACAAACATACCAAACCTGAAATAAATGATGTTGCCTAACTTTTGTAATTATATCTTGACCAAAAAAGCTAATTAAAGCAGGAAAACAGGTTTTCTTCAAAAACAACAACAACAAGTTTTCTTCAACAGAAAACACTTATTTTAATTGTTTCTGTTACGATATGAACATTTTTTTTCAGTTCCTGACAGGTCGTTTCTTAAAAGAAATTCTCTAAAAAAAGTTACCATAATTATCTAGTCTTTACCTATACAAGTCGGAAACACGCCTTTTCTTTTTGGCCTAAGGGAGAAAATCTAAGGTAAAATTTCGTTTAAACGAGCCAGTCACATGCAGTTTATATGAAATTACATCTAATTGAGCTTTGGGGAATATCACTTATTATAAAGATAGATGGAGGGAATATGAATCACTCATACTTCATGAGAATCCATCCTTGTTTGTTAAAGTGAACTTGGGCAATGAATTTGGACAGTGGTGTGTATTTATTGATAACATTGACTATGGCATGGACCTTGCTTTTCCTGGTAGCTGCCGCAGGGTGGATGCCAGCAATTCATCTATCAACCAGACAAGGAAGGAAATATGTTCGTGCCAACTGCGGCCGACTGACTCACATAGATCTCATACATAAGACGGTTAGCCATATTAGAAATAGGGCAAATATCACATAAAACCATCGTTTAATGATAGTTTCGAGCAGCCTTCTCGCGTTCAATGCATCTTTAAGCAACGCCAGGAGATATCTTTGATCTTTTATGGGTTTGGTTACCTTTATTACGTTGAGCATGATTTGGAGTTCCACCTATAGATGGTTCCTTCTTTTTCTTCTTCTCTCATACGTTTTCCCTCTTGCCTGTGTGAGGGTGACCTTGCAATCAGGTCTAATATTCAGCAATCTTTCATGAACGCGTCCATTTGGGGGTTTAACGATTGGAACCTCGCCTTTAATTTTAAAGGGCCTTTTTTAGACATGGCCAAATGGCATTGGCGAAGTTGTGGAATAAACCTTGACATTCAACTTTCAAGCCCTTTTATTCCATGGCTGCTGCTGTGATAAACTCCCAGTCTACACTCTAAGAAGAAATGGTTCTTTCAAGAACCCTTATGGGTTCTTCACCAGGGCGAACCCTTTGGGGTTCTTTGAAGAACCCTCAATTGGGAAATACCTGGGGTTCTTTAAAGAATCTTGTCCATTGGTTCCTTGAAGAACCCCTGGTGTTTATCAACCAAGGGTTCTTCAAAGAACCATAGGGTTCTAGATGAAACCCCTTAATATGTTTCTTTACTCAGAGATGAGGTTCTTCCAAGAACTGTAGCTTGATTTGTCAAGGGTTCCTTGTAGAACCACAGGGTTCTAGTTGTAACCCCTGAATGCGGTTCTTCACAATGCAGTTAGGCTCTTCAAACCATTTTATAATTGATTTTATTATTGCTGAAGTAACATCACTTTTCATCAAAATATTCAACACATTCCATTTCATGGCATGGAGAGTATTTATTCTTTGGTATATATATCGTTGGGTGGCGGTCATGGAGAATGAATGGATACTGAAACTGATTAGCCAAACAAATCCAAGGGAACTTGGATTTTTTATTCCCAAACAAACAGACATAAATAATACAGAAAAACATGAAATAGGAGTAAATACACGATATATAGGAGTGAAGAAAAAAAATTGTGAAATAGTGAAGTGACCACTCTGTGCGACCGCTGAGACCAAAGTGTGTCTGGAACGTAGTGGTCACCAAAAAGGTGGGCGGGGCAGATGCGTGCATATGTAACGTCACAATAGCTTTCGAGAACTCCTGATGACAAATATATTCATCAGGGGATCGATTGGTTGAATATTCCAGTAGGTACTTCCTTTCTTCCCTCCATTCTCATCTCCTCTAGAATAATACAAGTTTGACAATGTTAAGTAAAGATACATGTATTGAATTTAACAATATATGAAGAAAAGTCACAATATGAATATATTGTTAAATGCCCATCTGTTGTTTATAATTCAAAAAGTATCTTATCAATCTAACTGGTGCTATTTTAAAAGCACAAAACTATTGTATGATATAACCAATGCATACATTTGAATATCGATTTAGAGGGTTAGAGAAATGAACAACAATTTAGTGACTTACCTCCACTCTCATACCACCCTGTTACTAGTCAGTTTGAAATGTACATCCTTCTCTGTTGACCATGTGGTTTGCAAGTAACAGAATAGGGCCTGCAAGTGTGTCACGAGAGCGGCCGAGATTGGCCGAGAAAGGGGTGTGTCGGGACCTGTCAAAATGCCGGGTATATAGAGTCACTATGGGAGATAAAGAACATAATCTATACATCATTTAGTATGGTCACACGCTTCACCGTTTTTTGATTATTGATAACTAACACGTTGCTTATGAATTCTAGGCATTTACATATATTATCTGATCTTTATATTAGGGAGAAAACTGCTGTCATTTCCGACGTAAGGTTATGATATAGGGGTCACCAACGCGTTGGTCCCCAAGTGGGGTGCCGTCAGTGGGGGTTTCCCAACCTAGTTAGAATGAGGTCACGAGACTAGCGGTCCCTATGGACCAGTAGGACGTCGCACTCCGGTGCTCTCTCAAGCGAGGGAAGAGTCCCAGTAAGGCCTGAGCAGGGCACTGGGTTTTAAACAGTCACAGCAGAAATCCATTTTGTCTGGTCAGTTTCAGCTGACGTCACTAACAGCTTATCTGTGTGTGGGAACTACAGTGGAGGCAAAAGCAAGCGCACTCACACCACTCACGGCCTCTACAACACTAGAAATGCCTTAGCTCACTGACTATAATCATTCATATAAATGGGAGTTATATCAACTCTATCATTTGAAATATCACCCATGTACTGACAAAGGAAGATAAGTAATAAAGTGCAGTGTGTGAGGGAGTACTTTGATGGGTTGTCAGTGATAATTGTGTGCTATATCACCGCAGGGTACAACACTTTTCAAATATGATGATATCTCAAAATCCATTTTTTGTGACTTGTAACTCATTTTCCTGAAAGACATCACATATATATATATGCTGCTTACTTTTAACTGTGAGGTATTACACATAAACAAAAATCATGTAACTTGATGAAAATAGGTTCATTTGAAAATTCGATGGTCATGCAATACCAGGTATTTTTGGTAATTTTACATTACAGGCTGTGTTAGTAGCCTGGTGCCTATAGTATCTAATCCCTTCCTGGTTCTCCAAAGAACCATATTATTTCCCTTAGGAATGAGCTAAAGAACCCTTTAAGTTTAAGTAGAACCCTAAAATTGACAAAGAACCCCGATGGTTCTTCAAGGAACCCCTGATGATCCTGAAGAACCATTTTAGATGTTGAAGAACCCTTAGGTTCTTTGGGGAACCGTAAGGTTTTATTAGAGTGTAGGCTCAGAGTTCAGAGAGCCCCTCCAAACTGAGGGAAAGCCTCTTATTGCTCCAGACCGCAAAATGATGTTAGAATCCCATTAGGAGGCCTACTCCAGGGCCGGGAAAGCCGTTAGCGCAGTAGGCGTCCAATCACTGGCACACCATTCTCATCTGCTCCCAAAATTTCTCACATTATCTTCTTTGAAATGCTATCATAGACAAAGGTAAAACAGTGCACAGTAAGATAAAATTGATTTTTTAAGTGTTTTATCCACAGGAACGCTTCGTAGGATATTATTCTCATTTTGGGGTATATATCTAGATCTTTACATCGTATGAATACACTAATGTATACATGCATCAATACCAGACGTATTGCAATCCTTTTTTCAAACATGAAAAAAGAAATATTTTTATTTAGATTTCCTAAACGTTAACTTCGTTGGAATCCACTTAATCTCAACGTTTCAGTTGTATCTCATTTTTTTGCTACTTATAACTCTTTTTTTGGTGATACATCACAATTGTATAATTGTAAAATCAAACATGAGTCAAAGCCTGAATGAAACCATTTCAACAACAATACTTGTATCATATACAAAGAAAGGCAAGTATAGTCGAACGCTACATGGATCATGAATAAAAAAAGAAATCAAAACAATCTCAGAGTTATCAGACATATATCAACCGGGTGCATGCATTTATTGGAGTAAGAACAATTTAAGGCGAAGTTTAATAATGTACCAGGAAGATTTAAACCCACATGGGCCCTTTTTCGGGGAGAGTGGGTAATTTATCATGTCAAATTTAATTTCATCAACCTGTACAGTACGTACTTCGCAAGCCCGCGAGTTTCGTAAGACAACAGCGATGCAAATGATCCACCTGAGCTCCCATAGATCACCCTGGAGAGTCTACAAACCATGCACCTAAAGTCCGTCCCAAAAGTATTTGAAACGTAGAAAATAGGTTTCCTTAAGAAGAGGAAAAAGTGGGGGACCTTATATTTGTGATGTGTTACATGAAAATGAGTCACAGGTGGCAGAATTAGGATATTTAAAGGGATTTATTCACAAGATCTCTTTGTAGGAATGTTCTCATTTGTTGGGGGTATCTAGCATTTAATTACTATAAATATGACTTAAATTTCAAGACAGTGTATTTACTATATTCTTGCGTTTCTAAGGTCAATCTATGGAGTATAAATAGCTATTTTACTAGTGATTGTCCACCAAAGAATATTGCAAACCTTTTTTCAAAACTAAAAATATCAAACATAAAATATACTATTAGATTCCTTATGTCTGCCATCATTGGAATCTGCTTTATCTCATCTTTTCAAATATGATGATATCTCAAAATCTATTTTTTGCGACTTGTGACACATTTTCCTGGAACACATCACATTTATTATTTTTTAATTCTCTTCCTTCTCTGTGGCATGGAGGAGAGAGGAATGTTGATCTTTTTTTCTTCATGGCACATTGTAGGAAAACAATTTATTCATAAGGCTGGACCAAAAATAGATTCACTGACCCACAAGTGAACAAAGAGGTTTTCGGATCTGGCGGGAAACCACTGGTATGTAAAGGCCAAAAACACAGCCAGATAGCCATTCAACCGGTCATACAGGTTAAGGTGATCAACGCTCAGTCTACCTCTTACACAACACACTTTACATAGTGGTTATCCCATCATTATTGTAATCATAACATTTTTATTATATTTTCCATCCAATCACATGATTACTATGTACAAATGTAACTATGTTCTTCAAAAAGCTGGGTTCCGCCAGAACATCCGACCACCATGGGAGGTGCTGTACCCAGTGGAAATAACATCTTAAAAAAAAATAAAAAAAATGTCCTGTCAACCCAATGGCCAAACTAAACAAACTAATTATGTGAAATTGCTCTTTGCAATCGACAATGACGAAACATGCAGCTGCTCTGTATTTAGATGGAATGCACCACGTGGTCTGTTTAAAATATCTTTATTCAGGCTGTGATATTTTACGATTTAATTCTTTATGTATACATTTTATAAGGATGCAATTGTAGTTCTGAAATAGCGTATCAGACACACAAGAAATGAAAATCCACGTTACATGTTTAAATGGTGAAATTCCCTTGCTTCGTCGAAGCACATGGTCTGCTGAAATCCATGCACATTTGTTTCTCTAAAACAAAACGCATAGTGCGGAAGAAATCAATGAGTTGCGGGGTTGGTAACAAGCTAAGTTGTGATAATAACAAAGCACTGTCTCTGTTAGATGGCAGATGGCAAAATTATCTCCTCAGGTACGGAAATTTCACATAATTAGTTTGTTTTACCATGGTTGATTGCAAAGAGCGACTCGCGGGGAAAAGCTTTGAGAGCGAGCGAATGTCCCCCACGTTTCCCTCTTCTTAAGTTAAAGAAGCCCATTTTCCATGTTTCAAATACTTTTCGGCCAGACTATAGCTCAAGGATGGCCCTTAACCACAGACCCTCTCTCCCACCATTCTCTTATAAATCCACTCATCTCTGAAACATGGCAAGAGCTCCCCTCACTCTCTCACTCTGAGCCGGTCTGCCAAAACATCCCCTCGTGTCCAGGAGTTCTGCACTTCGTACTAAAGCCCTGTCTCTTAATTCCTCATTTCTTATAACTGTTTACCCCTCGGCCATTTTCCATAATGCGAATAAGTTCCCAAAATATTGCTTCCTAACTCAGTAAACCAATGCTTCTTCAACCACCGCCTGTGCGATCCCATTTCGCCAGAACTCGCCTATCTATGCCTAACACGTTGCCCCCAGTCTCTCCCACTTTGATCGCTCAGCCTCTGGACTTTCATGTACTGTCTTATTATTCCTCGACAATTCTGTATATTGGTACAGCAAGGAGCAGGAACGGGTCATTAATGTGAAAGTACCTCGGGCCTGACCAATATACGCTTGTCTATATAGTAGGTTGTGTAAAATATAGCTCTGTAACCCTTCATTCAAGGTCACAGCACATGGGACGAATGTGAGTCGGGATATGCCCAACACTTTACTAGGTTCCTATAACAATAGGGTCTGTTAAAGCATGCACTCTCAGTCAACATCGGTCAAAAACTGAAGATTTTTTTACTCGTTGTTCCATTTGTTTCCAACCCATCTAGAATTGAATGGACACAAATCTTGGAGGATTTTGTCCGCTTGTTTTTCGCTACAGGACTTCATAAAAGTCCACATTTCTATTTCGGAGAAAGTGGCTTTATCTACTTATCGCTCACCAGGCCCCCGATTCAACTTCAAATTCTTTTATAAAATTATATGTTCAGCAGCAGATTATTGATAAATTCAGGTATATAAGTAATAATATGAGTAATGCTGGGCTGGATCTGTAGGTAGAGAGGGGTTTCGAGGTCCTCCCAACATGGTTCAGCTGGCCTATTGATCTGGTTAGAACCTAAATTAAAAATTAAAAGTAGCCAGAGGGGAGGTGAAGGTGGTTAAAGTACATTTGGCAAGGTTTTTGATCACATAATAGCCGAGAATGCAGCTTTAATGGCAAGTTTTTGATCATATAACAGCCAAGAATGCAGCTTTAATACCAACCATTGAATTACACTGGATAGATCCATCTACACTATAGTGCCAAAGCTACCATTGGGACTTTCCCCTAGCAGCCAGACATTCTCTTCAATTAAAATTCAGCGCCTTCTTTTGTGGATTTAAACTTTTTTTCGCACAGAAATGAAAAGATCGTTTCAAAAGGCTCAAGCATTGTCGGCAGTCGAAACGGGTAAATAAATTATTAAACAGCGTCATCCAAAGGTCGAAGAACCTACTCCATTTTCACGCAACGTGTGTCTATGTATTAGGCATTCTGGTCAAGGTAAATACCACTGGTGTAAAGGGTCGAAAGAAAAGAAAGAAAAAGCAGCTGGCCCAACTGGGCACTCTTTGTTGGGCATTTGACCTTAAGTCACCAATCCAACACCTATCACTCTCCCTCCGTTTCCGGGTCACACACCGGTCACTACGAACCACTGACATGTTTGGGTGTAGAGAATAAAGGAGAGGAAGCTTTGTTCAACGTATTAAACACAGAACCAATTGCTCTCTAATAATCTTTGTTTTCTTGGTGCACCCAGTTTGATCTGTGAGCAACTCGACTTTTTAATTTTTTTTTTATTAGATTGGCACAATATATGTGTTTTTCTAGAGAAGCCATTCCGGAGCGGTAGCTATAGGAGCATGCTCATGATCATTGTCTTATTTATGGGCATGTTGTGCGCTAACCAAGTAATTGTTCGATGCTTTCCAATTGGGCACGACACCAACTGATCTGATCAGCTCTGTATCAATAAGACCATTATGCAATGTTTAAATGAAAAAAATCCGCGTCTGAATCGTTCAGGAATCCCTTGGTTACCAACCAACCAAACAAGGGAATCAGGTGTCGTATACAATGAGTATATACATTATATATAGTGCTTCAACATATGAGGGTAAATATGTAACGGTCATTAGATAAAACAGCCTTACATCGAAATTATAAATATTTATAAGGACGAATGAATGAAGGGCCACTGCAATGTAGTCCTTTGTGTGGCGCTGCTGCCTGGTATGCATGGAATTACCTATCATTAGGGAGATTTAGCAACCACACTCTGAATCTGAGAATAAGCTAGAATATCGGCATCGGCTGGGAGAAGTACATATATATCCCTTACATCTATTAATGGACGTCTGCTTATTTTTTTACCCCCCGGTAGCTGTATACATAACAGGTGCGAAATATACACATCCATTCATGATGCGGCTACGTGTGTAGAGCGCTTTTTGCTATTATGTAACAGGTCAACTATAAGGCACACCTAACAAAGCTTCTGTGTGTACAAGACAACCTTGAAATCCATTCATGCATGAAGCAGTCTAGCTATGGTCTGTGTGCTACTATATGTGGAGGACAGTGGTGGCACACTTTCAGTCTTTCTTCAATGGCTGGCAGCACACACCAAAAGTCAATAGAAGTATTACCAAGTATAGCCCGTGTTCCACATACAAGGCAAACGACCGACAAAAGACGACCGACAATCGATCACCAGCGGTCACCGACAATCGTGTATGTGGATACCGGGTCACCGACAATCGGTGACCCCCTCACGATTGTCGGTGGCTTGTCGGTGACCTGTCGTGGACCCCTCCCGACAAGTTCTAAAATTTTAGAACTTGTCGGGAGGGTGACCGATTGTCGGTCACCTACCATTTTTTTTTCTTTTTCTAACATGTATTTATGGCCATACCGAGGGTTGTTATGACCTTGGATACCTTCGGTTGACATATACATATATATGTGTGAATAGTTTAGAGTACATTTGCACCTTTAGATTAATTCTGTTTTGTTCATTTCTATCCATATATGTATAATTATAGTCATTTTTACTAAATATTTCAATTTGTGCAGGGTTTGCGGATCTCTGATTTTGGTGAATAGTTTGGCGTTGATGTGTACATTCATTTTTTATCATTTCTATTGATTTCTATTTATTTATTGATAATATTTTATGATTATTTCGACTATTTCTACTTCAAAAGTCTCCCAATCGTACAGTATGTTACACCACGTTGTAGCATACTTATTTAACTTAATATTTCTATAATTAAATAGTTATACCGAATATAGGTTTTAATATATTTCCATGTTCTTTGTGTATAATGATTTAACTAACTATTATGGCGAAGGTAAACATCAATAATGAAAAAAGAAAACTAAGTGTTCAGTCTCTGATCTCTAGCCAGTATGACCTGTCCAGCGGTCGGCACGAGTGGAAGTGACGAGTGGAAGTGACGAGGCACATTCTCTCGCCACCAGGTGGGGTGTGGGTGCTGGCCAGCGACCCCTGGTTCTTCACTTGATATATATCGATATATAAGCAGAGACATATATCACGCCATATATTTATTTGTTTAAAGGAATATATAATATATATATTTCTATCGACGATAATACCTTTTCAGAAACATGACGCTATTTGTCCATCTGGCTTCAATATATCACCAACTCTTCTAATACCTGCTATCTCCCACCATGCTCTGGCTATGTTTTATTCCAAACTGATCGAATATATTCATTATTACTAAAAAAAATCTGTTTTAACTTCTGCGCCCATTTGAATCGATTCTATAGCTCAAATATATCACTATAAAAATCATTCAAACATAGGCTTATTTATACCAAGAGATATTTTAACTATATCCATATTATGAAATATTTCCATTATTTGGACCTAAGCAGAGTTTTCTTCTTTTAAAGGTCTAGCGACCCACACAATTCTATTGGAAAAAACAATATCTTGGATAAATCCAACAGGAATAATAGCAAAAATCAAGGAAAGTCTCACAAATAAATCCAGTTTCGTCACAGAAGTACAAGACCCTGTATAGCCCAAATGCAGTGATATACCTATAGCTTGTTCAAGATTGTTGTTTCTCAGACCTACCAGACCCCACCCCCCATATATTCCCTTTTCAGAAACTCATCGTTTTTAGCGTTTTCAGGCATAAGAGCGGCCGTCACAGCCAAGTAGTGGCTCTAAAGGTAGATATCGAAATAGGGAGTAAAATGGCCTTTTAGGGTTGCCCAGGAATAACTACATTGTATAACTACATTGTAGAAGGATTCATCCCATTTATGTATGATTATTTGATTACTGAATAAAAATTCTTATATATATATAATGGCCCTAAAAATCAAGTGAAATAATAAAAATAAACTTAAAATAAATGTAAAAACGTACTTTAAAATGTTCACATGTGTCAATCAGAGCTACCCGAGATAATAACTAACTTATATAGGCCTAAAACTTTCGTTGAAATTCAGGAAAAATAAAAAATCTCGCGCCCATAGACTTACTATAGAAATTCTCTTATGTGGCCATAAAAACGCTAAATATTAACATATTTTCAAAATATCTTCGTCCATATGATGGGAAAAGTCCCCTAGAATGCAATCTTAAAATATCAAATCCTTATAAAAGTTAGCCAGCTTGGTAGAACAGTTTAATCTCTTGTGCTGACCAATTGTCGGTGACCAAAATAGCCACTTTTTGTCGTGCATGTAAATACCGGGGACCGACAATCGGTACCTTGCCATTGTCGGTCACCTCTGTCGGTCCCCCTGTGCCCCTTTTGTCGGTCGTCTTTTGTCGGTCGTTTGCCTTGTATGTGGGAGCCCCATTTATAGCCTACTCGGGTAAGTATCATGATAAAACAATATTTATATTATAACATATTATATTATATATTTATATTACTACATATCTAATATTTATGAATTATTTGAACAAGGTATAGGAAGCATGTTACGATTTGCCTACACTGGTCAGAGTGCGTGGGAGCAACGAGTATGGAACAGGAGAGTGGGAACTATGTCCGATGCTATACCCGAGCTTGTTTGACCCTGCTGGGAACCACAGTAAGGGGTCTGGTGGAGAAAATCGGGGAAAGGACCATAAAAGGCCATAAAATGCCATAAAACCCACATGTTCTGGCACATTTCAAATCATTAATTTATACAGAGAAATGGAAATATCACCACATTTAACATTGTTCCGATCTGATTTGCAGAATTACCATGAGACCTATGGATGGAGAGATCATTAGCTACACATTGATATGTTTTATGTGCTCCAAATCAAATCGGATCATATGATCAAATGGAAAAAACTGATTGAAAATTAGTCAACAAATGAATTACTTCATGATACTTGCTCAGTTTTATTTTATTTTCACAAATCAGGTGTACAGGTCCAGAGCTATAGATGTTCTGAACCTGATTGTGAAGTTATAAATCAGATTTATGCAATATTTAAACAATAATGAAAGAAACTTCACTTGCACTTCCAAAACGGAAAATGAGAGGGGAGGCTGAAGTCCCTTTAAGAAGTTACAAACAACCTCGGATGAAAGGGATGACCGCCTGGGCCATCAGATTCCAAGATAAGATGGGGAAATTTGTTACATCTTTCTGCCGACTCATGAGTTCACACTCTTTTGAATTTATTCTCGTTGGTGGGAGTTAGCTCTGACACACAGTTGCATGCATGCAGCCTATACTTGGGACTTGAATCAACGATCCTATACACATATTCTAAATGCATGTGAAATATCTTACATTAAGAGATCTGATCATAGTACATATATTAGGTACTGAATCTACCCAGGCTGGTAGATTCAATGTGAGTTTTTGGAAGCACACGCATTCCCCAGTCAGCGTGAGTCAAAACGTCCCCACCCGAAAACAGACCCGTCAAAACGGCCCCCGATGCGCTAACATGTAAAGTGACGGGGTGTGGATGCTACATCTCCCGGCGGCCGGCGACGGGGTGTGAGGTCCAGGTCAATGGGAGTTATAGAAGGCGGACTATACTTATGAATACATTGCAGGGATCGTAGTAAGGGTTCACTTACATGATTACATTAGATTCAATATTTTATTTGAATCACAGGAAATACTATCTAGTAGGTAGAGCGTCTAAAACTTAGAAAATTCGAAATTAAAAACCGCAAGAAATTAGGATCATTTTCACTAAATATTTGTTTCATGATAGCTAGGAGTGGTTGGTTAGAAAAGCATGTTACGCAAATGCGGGAGTCTTGGTAGGTCAGCTGGGTTAGGCTAAATCTTCTGTTTAAGCTTGTAGGGTTGCTTACCCGACTAGGGGTAGCAACCAGAGCTAATCCTTAGTAGAAGAAACATGATCTGAACATGTTTTTGTGCGATTTAGCTGTACTTTGTTTGTTTATATGTACCGATTTTATATACCAAATGTATTGTAACCATGTTGCAGCCATGGGGTCATGATATGGCTGACTGTCTCGTATTTTCTTAAATTCTTACAGAAGCTGGAATGAGGAAGAAACACTTTAACAAGGAAATGATGCACCAAAATGATGATTTTCTACAACAATAATTACTTCACCCTCTCCGAAGTCAATAAATCAATAAACAAATAAATAATTAAGCAGTATTTTCATGGGCAAGTACAAGCCTACAACAAAAGGAGTGAACCCCCTCCCCTTCCCCATTCATAATCACCACAGCATGACGAACCCCCTCCCCCACCCCACATACAGCTCCCATTATTACGCGCTGCAGCATGCCGCCGACGCGACGGCGATCAGGTGCGACGCCGGTGGCGCCTTGCTGTGGAACACCCTCATAGCGTATAGTTGGTCAGACGTACATTCAGCCTGTGGCCGGCTTGAGCATGTAATCCAACATGTGAATAATGTTACTGGTGTAGCAGTGCACAACGCACCAACACAACGCGAACGTATCCACTAACTATTTGTACATTACTCGATTACTACGTACCGCTGTGGGAATATCTCGAGGTGCTAGTCGAGGGCATCTGCATTACAGGCCTCTTGAGATATCCCCACAACGGTAATAATGTACTAATACATAGTATTCACATGACGTCACCCCAGTCAGTGGCTATCCTCACTGGCAGCCATACTGTGTGGCTGCATAGATAGCGGGAGACACAAGATCGACAGGATTTCCCATTCCGAATGTTTGCTAATGGCAATTATACTCATTATTCCTTCATGACACACTAAAAAATGACCATATAACCTATCAGCATACTTTATATAACATTCCCTAAAACTTTCGGGGGTGAAAACAGCATTTTTTAGGCTTGGAGCACTCATGTCCAGCTAAAGTTTGACCCACATTATGGCGAGCCGTGGCGAGCGCCGTGACGTCAGTGAATACTATGTATAGTTAGTGGACGCGTTAGTGCGTTGTGGTTGCTAAATCTCCCTATTAACAACAGTACAATTTCATGTTTTTCTCATGCGAATACTAAATATTAATGCATTATTTTCCGACCGCAAACTGCTGCTTCTTGATTTGGGATTAGCCAGTTTATAGCCTTTTTTACCCCAGGATCTTAAATTGACAGGAACGTCTTGATCCCATGGATCCATTAATCTAGCTATAGCGTGTTCGCACCTTGTGGGAAGTGAGTAACTAGGACGGATCTCTCAAACTTATTTGTCAGCCTTATGTGGGATTCATTAGATTATATATCCTTCCACTGAAGACCGACGTAAAAAGTGAAGCGTTAAAAGGAATATCAACAGGACAATTGTTAAAGTCTTATGTGCAAAACTGTGTAGCTCTTTACATCATAATTCTAGAAAGATAATTGTGATACATACGGAAGGATATGCCTACCTAATTATGGACATTTTCCCTTAAAGCTGTACTCTCAGTTAAAATCGGTTAAAACTACTTTTTGTTTCGTTGTTTTTTTAACCTTAAATTCAAATTTATGCCTTTTGATCGATATTTTGAAGGATTTTGCGGTTGTTTTTGCTTCAGGGCTTCGTAAAGTCCATATTTATATTCATGAGATTGGCCGATTCGACTTCAAATTCCTGTATAAACATATTACAGGAGCAGAATATTATTCAATTCAGTCCTATAAGTCATAATATGAGTAAATTTGGTAAGACTTGGTTTTTGTCCTAATAGCTGAGAGTACATCTTTAATTCCAGATTATCTATCTAAGCAATACACCTGCAGCTCAGGAGGCATCTCATGCATTTATTCATTAATTTTCCGGAAGAGACAATGGAAAATTCAAATTAAGCAATGGTGTCTTGCGGTCTTTTACCAGTAGACGGATGGGAGGTCACAACGAACTATGGTGGCACACCTGCTTATAGAGTCGATAAGGTCCATTGTTATTATATCATATGTGATGTGTTTCAGGAAAAGGAGTCACAAGTCGCAAAATTGATATTTTTCAAAGTCATTTATTCACAGGAACTCCTTGTAGGAATGTTCTCATTTTTTGGGTATCTACCGCTGTACGTCGTATGAATATGTGTACTAAATTACAAGATAGTGTATTCAATATACATGTACCGGTATACATGTATTTCTAGGGTCATCCTATGGAGTATATTTAGCTACTTTAGTAGAAATAGTGTAAACTTTTTTCTCAAAAATAACAAATATCAAACTTAAGATATAGAAGTACTTATTAGCTATCATTGGAATCTGCTTGATTTCATCTTTCCAAATGATGATGGTATCTCAAAATCCGATTTTTGCGACTTGTGACTCATTGTCCTGTAACATATCACATATGCCGGCGAAATATATGCTCCAATACTTTTATAAGATAAACAAACACTTAGAGGGAGTACATGTCCGCCTAAGATTCAGCTGGCATTTTGCCGATACATAACAATTCAATTCCTAATGTGCGCTGAAATAATACCCGCTTAAAAGAAATGCACATCAATCGATGGTTCCTGTCTACAAGGATATAATACACGAGACTTAATTACTTATGGTCGTTAATTTTAAGACAAATAGATTTCCAATGTGAGATCAATCTGTTATATATAAGACATATGGCAGAAAAAGGAAGTTCCTAGTGTTATTACAGGATATTAGTAGGACCCACGTTCTTAGGGGACGTATCGCAACCTCATTTTTTTGTCATTCGTTATACAACTGCATCATTTATCACAATTATAAACCCAATACCCTTTGGGATAATACACTTGCTCGATCCTTATTTATCATCCGCAAGGCAAAGCAAAACGAACGGGGGTACATCACCACACTGGCGAAACAACATTCGTTAATTGCTGTTTTAGCCTCGAGGGGAGGGGAAAAGTCAAATATACCCTATGCAGATTGTCGTAGAGGAGGGGAAGGAGGGGGAGGAGGAGGGGGAGGAGCCAGATGGAACCAAACACACCATTGGCTCTCCATTCCCTCCCCTTCAGCCGAGTCGCTCATTCTCCCGAGTCGCTCATTCTCCCGCGTGGTCGCCACAAATCACCATCCCCATTCTAGTGCCACAATCACCCTAGCGCCGACCACCAACGAGTATCCATGGAATACCTCCTCCTCCTCTAGCTTTGTCCAATCAAGTGATAAGCAGGTTAGCTCTATTCCCCAGCTTAAATACGAGGGATTTAATTAAGTATTGACTCTCAACTCATTCAAGGACATCGCCTTGTAATGGTAATTTGCAGTTGCAGTATACGATGTCTTCTTCTCTACCTGAGAGTGGCCGACTAATCAATGGGTAAGTAATTACCTACAGCCGTATGGATGTTCAGGAGAAGGGAGGCTCCACGTTTGAACCCATGGACTGTCGATATGGAGTGCATGTGTGGGTGTGTGATGAATAGGATTTGCAGCAAAAGTACATAATATCTTGGAGTAATATCACATATGGACCATCGAAGGAAAAGACAAAAGGAAGTAAATTGATTACGATCTTGGACATCTAAATCAATGGAGATAGTCATAATCAACAGTTTTAACCAGCTGGCGATGTGCTAAATATATGTGTGTGTTTAGTCCCCTTGAAAAAAAGGTGAGAATATATTTGACAAAAATCTTTTATTCGGCTAAGCATATGATCTAGACGTTTAGATCTATATATAGCTGGATCTGGTGAAGGGGACGCATAATCTATTGTAATAGTCGTCTTAGACATAGCAGCTCGTCAAAAAGTGACTACTCAAGAATCAGTTGAGCTGTTAGGCAAGAAAGAACTGAAGCGGCATATCAAGTGACACACAGATCCTTGGAGAAAAACACGTACGTCAGAATAGAGAAAACCATTTAGGAAGTAGAGGAATAAATAATTTATTGGGGGAAAAGTTGGTCGCGACCGCCAATGAAGATAATATTTGCTTGGGTCACGGATGGGCTATCGATTCCAAGGACTCCTGGTATTATTGTTGGAATATCGGCTTCCTGACCGGCTAGTTCCTGCCTCTCGGGCCTGCTCCAATATGTAATATCGAATGGCAGTGGACACTTCGGCAAATTGAAAATTATGGCTCAAACATTGCAGTCGAGTGGACGCTCAACAATGCAGAACACGTTTCAAGTAACATCCTCATATCCGATTTGCAATTAAGCACTTTAGTGAAAGATAAAAGTGGTGTTCTAATTGATCGTGGAGCACATGCGTGCACTACTCTGCAGACAATGTGGCAGATGATCAGCCTACTAATACATGTCTGATCCCGATTATTAAAATGTCCATTCGTATCACCAGTCAGTTTTTTGTAAACCCCCAAATGGCCTAAACTTGAGCATATGTGGCGGTGACGCACGTATCCATACAGGTAAGCATGTGTTTTTTTAATTTTTATAAAAGAATATTATTATTAATAGTGTTTAATAATGATAGGTAGACCAACGAGATTATAAACTCGTTGGGTAGACGAAGCGTGAGACACCTACAGTCCAGGCCACAGATCAGATAAGGATGGTATGGCAGTGATTGGACGCCTACTTCGCTAATCGATTTCCTGGCCAAGGACTATGCGTTCTAATGGGATTATAATGACATTTTGCGGTCTAAATGGAATTAATGTTTATTTTCTTGCTTTCATTGTCGATATATTCAGGCACGATGTTGATAAAAAGTATAGCGCAAGGCAAGACTGTCTTCTGTATCAACCTTGACATGAGCTTTTATAGCATAACTCAGATTAATCTTGAACAATATCAATTTAAGCTAAATTACTGGGCGACCAGCTTTCTCTGGACTATTCTCTGGCTTT
The DNA here is from genome assembly GCA_942159475.1 of Sthenelais limicola. Classification (NCBI taxonomy): domain Eukaryota; kingdom Metazoa; phylum Annelida; class Polychaeta; order Phyllodocida; family Sigalionidae; genus Sthenelais; species Sthenelais limicola. Next base: position 37,671,238 of record OW804098.1, read on the forward strand.
CTGTCGCCCAGGGCGTCGCCAGATATAGTACTTGTTTTAACACATGTATATAAAGCTAAACTGGCATTTACCATTTGCCATACTTTAATTAACACAAACTATTCAAATCATATTCTAACATGGTTTTAACAAATGGCCCTTTGCGGTTTGAGGCGAGTCTTTCCCTCCGTTTGAAGGGAGTCTCTCATCTTTGGGCCTATACTGTTTTTGTCTCCTCTGTGTCAGGGAGAGGATATAAATGAAATATATTTTTCACCTCCTTAATTGCCATGGAGAGAATATTTAATAATAAGTTCGATTTCTTTTGCGGCTGATGAATTTAATTTAATATTTAATAATGGTAATCATTTGAAAGGGCAACTTGAGAAAACATACCCATGCATTCAAAAGCCAGTTCATCCAATTTATCCAGAAAATTGACCAATTAATGATATTTGATACTGTCCCATCCAACAATAATGAATGATAGTGGCAAAGGACATTTTGTTTATCTAATCACTGCACGACTCTACCTATCATATCCCTTGGAGAGAATAACAGAAAACAACAGATATGCCATGTCATCCATATTCATAAATGACAAGGAACGCATCTAATGTCTTGTTTTGGTTTACTGGCACCACTCCTTAAATATCCGAGTAGGAATTCTTGTTTGTAGTTAGCGTGGGTAAGAATATCCTCATACATCAACCTTTCCCTAGAGAGTGATTATGCTGTCGGACCAACATTCTTTCTATGGCCTTCTTCCTTTTCACCCCCTTCGCAATCTGTTGGGTGTAAGCTTCAGGTGCGGCAAGAAAAAGCAATTATTTGGGACAGATAAGTCAGCGCCCAAACAGGTGAAACTCTGACTTTAGAGGTCGATTGAAGTTGAATGAGCGAGCCAGTAGCAATAATTGACAGTTGGGTCTCGATGGATTGATACCTATATACGTGCAGGTAGGAGCACGCCGATCATATATGTTTTATTGAGGCAATTGCCTGTCAGCTATGGCACTGAAGTGATAAAATATATCGCGCTCAAAACATCGCTTCTATTGCTTTCAATGGGACCAGTAAAACAGTTTATGTGTCAATACCAAGCCAGGATACATGTATACATGTATCTAGAGGGGGGATGGGAGAGAGAGAGAGAGGGTGACGAGAGTTAGGAGCTTTTTGTCCGTCTTTTAGGACAATTCTGGGCTGCTATAATTACTATAATTCTTGTTTACTGATTAGAGAGGTTTGAAGTGATCCCAAAGTAGACTCAACAGATTAATTACCTCCATTTCGGACAGGAATCGGGCCCTGTTGTTGATGGTACACCTGGCGTAAGCCCTCTCCCTGACCTCAATGTCATTGTTTAATCCTATAACAAAGCCCTCTCTCTGACCTCAATGCCATTGTTTAATCCTATAACAAACCCTCTCCCTGACCTCAATGTCATTGTTCAATCGTATAACAGAGCCCTCTCCCTGTCCTCAATGTCATTGTTTAATCCTATAACAAACCCTCTCCCTGACCTCAATGTCATTGTTTAATCCTATAACAAATCCCTCTCCCTGACCTCAATGCCATTACATTGTTTAATCCTATAACAAAGCCCCCTCCCTGTCCTCAATGCCATTGTTTAATCCTATAACAGAGCCCTCTCCCTGTCCCCAATGTCATTCTTTAATCTTATAACAAACCCTCTCCCTGTCCCCAATGTCATTCTTTAATCCTTTAACAAAACTCTCTCCCTGTCCCCAATGTCATTTTTAACCTATAACAAAGCCTTCTCCCTCACCCCAATGTCATTCTTTAATCATATAACAGAGCCCTCTCGCTGTCCTCAATGTCAGCCATTAATCCTATAACAATGCTCTGGGAGAGTGGTAGTAGTACTGTAGTAGTTGCACTGGGAGGGGTTTTTCCTGGTCAATACAGATACGTTCTTTACAGGGTTAAGAAGGTTGAAATCATCCCAAACTAAACAAATCTCCAAATAGACTACTAGCTAAACTGATCTCAATTTCGGACAGGAATTGGGCATCGGGCGTTATGAAGAACCAGCGCCCTGTTGCTGTCTCCAGTGTCAGTCATTTATTCTTTAATACAGTATGATTTATATCCCTCTCCTGTAGGGCATGGAAAGTGTTTTCCTCATACTCATAGAAGTGCAGCATTCATCCAGTGCCAATCGACAAATCTGACTCTACAATTCATTTGCACACTGTATCATATCACGTTTACATTATATATTGATTGGATTTTTATGTAACAATTATTCAGTGGAACTCAGCCCGACGAACATATCACACAGGGTATTGTATGAGGTTCATATATAACATTAAGTGTGACAAGATAACATACTTTGGTGACGATCTGATGGTGCCTCGTCCGATTAGTTTGGGCTCTTTGTATTATTGCCGTTATTGCCATTAATGCCCAGCGATCTGGCCACTCACTTTACCAGCCCCCTCATCTCCCTGCTCCTCCTTCCTTCCCAGGCTTTCACCAGTTGCTTCTCCCTCCCATCAGGCCCCGTCAGAGCAGCAAACCACACACCACCACACACCAACACCACTCGGTCCAATCCCACACATGGATCGAGGGTATGCCTACCGTATACGCCTCCCCTACCTGTGTTCGCCTGGCCAAGGCTTTTCAGCTCTTTTCCCGGTCTTTTCCCTCCTCGATCATGACCGATGTATAAGCTGTGTTTGACGTTACTGCTGTGGAGACTATTATAGGAGGGCGGATTTCCCTTGGCAAAGGTTACAACTGTCATCTTGGCCCTAGCGTCTTTGCCAATCATGAGGAATACAAGAAAAAACAAAGGGTTCCTGTCAAGAGGAACTTCTTGTGAAAAATGCGGATGGGTGGTTCTAAGTAGTTCCGCTTTGTTTTGAGAATTGCCAAGAAAAGTGAAGCTATAATTATGAATAGAACATCGTCGGGGAAGCGGTACGTACTCATAAATTTGATTCAGTTTGATTCATTCTTTAGCCAGATTAATGCAAGACTAAGCCAAAATATGATTCCAACGAATGTTTGCGTGAGGGAATGCATGTGAAAGTCCAATAACAACAATCCATTATAGATTCGATAGAGGGCGAAAAAGGAGGACGGATAGTGCTTCTAGTGATAAAAGGCATACGTAAACCATTCGTTATTTCCCCATTAGCGGCCAATTGGAATTAACGCTGCATCATCAGTGTATGCAATTCACCACAGAATGAATACACATTATTATGTGCGACAGTATATTAAATATCGTGCTCATTCGTTTGGATGATGTCGTCGGCACAATTGAGGAGTGTTGACAAGTGCACCGGGATCATGGCATATAATAGAAACATCAGAGATGTAAACCACAGCTGTAACACATACATGAGGGATGTGTCCTCCTTTTGTGTTTGTATTGCTGCCGTCAGTGTTGTTTGCATAGTCATGTGGGCGTACTAGAAATTCCCAATTGGGGTTTGAAATAGATTTTCTAATTTCATTCGTTAATCCATAGAATTTCCGATGGGAACCAGTCATGTAAAAAAGTGAATGAGATCGGTCTGGGTATATCGATATGATCTGGTGTTATCTCTACCCCTCCCCCTCCCCCTCCCCCTCCCTCCCCCATCCTTAAAAGCATCTGATCGGTTTTTATGCTTACTTATTGGCTTTTAATTTCCTGTCGTTATTTGTTATAGTTACATTCTATTCAAACCAGATTTGAGAACAGGTAACCCAGTTTACCTAGCTATTCCGAAAACCGAAAACACTAAATTTAATCACCCCTATGTATTATATACGCTAATGTCAATCCAGCTCAGGCCCGCATCCTCTCAGATCTGATAAGAATGATGAGTCACTGATTGGACGCCTACTGCGCTAATAGCTTTCCTGGTCCTGGAGTAGGCGTCATATTAGGGTTATAATGACATTTTGCGGTTTGGAGCGAGAGGGTTTCCCTCAGTTTGGAGGGATTCTCTCAGCTCTGAGCCTAGACTGAATCTATGACGCGCCGGTTGGAGGAGCTATTTTAAAATCTGGTGTGTTCAACAGATGAAAGTCTAATGATGAACTCCGCTACCTCATTTGGAAAGTCGTAATGCAAACACACGCAGTGCTTCAATTAAAGGAATAAATCAAACCCTGAACATCAATATAGATCATATCCCATTCATAAATCATGATGCCTTATTGGTATTGTCGACGATGAAACTGTTATGTGACATTACGTAACATTGTTCAACCCAATTATATTTATATTAATTATCACCCATTTATTATTATTACCATATTTCGTTGACCTTTTACTGACTATTGTTAAAATAAATTTGATATTTTAGTTATGTTGGTATTTGGCTATGTTCCTTTAAAGAACCAAATAATTCTTGTAACGACTGATTCTTTTCTCCACTTCTTTTTCTGTAGATCTCCCTCCGAAATATTACCTCCTGAAGCAAAACGAGTGTTTTTTATTATTAGAAAGAGAGCATGCCACAAACTGTCGTTGAAGATATATTTCATTGCACGGTCTAGGCTCAGCTCCGATTCGCGCAAACCGCACAATGCCATTAGAATCCAACGAGGATGCCCGATCCAAGGCGGGGAAAGGCGTCTAATCACTGTTATTCCGTTCATATCTTATCTGAGAGGCTATGAGAGTGGACTGTACATGTATTCTGTGGGTGTCACAGTTTCACTATTCCACTGCATCGGTGAACTAATGACCTGACCCATGAACCCGTCAGTTAGAACATAATAGCTTGTGTTAATTGGGGCAAAGCAATTTAAAGATCAAGCGCATTATAACACTCCATCAGTTATAGGATGGACAATCATTTGATAAGCGAGTGGGTCCAGCGAGGTTAGTACGAATGGAATAGCTTTCTGATTTCTCTTTCGCGCGATTATGAAATTTAATTAAGGTTGGTAAATTAGTAATATCCTGATATAATATCTACTGGGTAAAAACGCAGTTTGACTGTTTGGAATAAGTCAAAATGAATAATTTATTTAGACTACATATAATGTATGTATGTATACACGAAAGAATGAATGCATGATTGCATTCATGTATTCATGCTTGTACATATATATTGACTTTATGGGAATTCTAGTGGATCTCTGTGAACACCATTTCATCATTTAGTGCATAATTACGGCTCTGGTTATACATTGTATTTGAAAAATTATTGCCATTCAATGCCTACTGTGGATCATCTTAACATAACGCAATAGAACCCATTAGTGCAGCAATATCCAAGGAATTCTCTTGCTCGCTATTAAATAAACACACATTGAAGAGACGATTATCAAATTTGTTAGAACCATATTCCCTTCAGAGAATAATAGCTTGAAGGTAGATGGACTTACATACGCGTATATGGTCTTCATCAAACAATATATATTAATCATCTTCGTCTTCTGTTCAAACTAGTCCCTCGATGGCTTCTAATCAGTAGTAGAACCAGGAGTGACTTGTGTCACTAATAAATTATTCCCCAAGGGTTGTTGTCACCAGAACCACGTGCAGGGAGGCTATGAAGTTTTATAGAGAGGAGGTGGTAACAATGAGGAGAGCATTCCAGCCACAGATGATTGCAGTTTCCTTGGCAAGAAAGTACATGGATCTAATGTCCTATCTGGCCTCGTGTTACCTTATTCCTGAGGAGGAGAACGTCTGGGGCATGTTGCATAAGCTAAGGAACGGATTTTCTTGTGGGAATTCCTTCATCTGTAGGAAGGGATACACTTATTTTCTCGTAGGAATAGCCAATATACACAATGGCGGGTAGGAATTCTTAATCCCATCCACCGAGAGAAAGGAAAACAAGTGAAGATTCCCCCTAACAATTTTTTCTTTCCTGAGATTATACAACAGTTGGCCCCTGGTGCATTTCTCTTAAGGACTGGATCATTACCTTTTCGGACCAATCATTTCGAGACCAGGTCTCTTTACATTGAATGATCATATAATCAAATTTTCATCCAAATCCGGACACCCACCCCACCCCAACAGCAACACCCACCCCGAGATCGATTTTAAATATACCTAAGCAAAACCTTTATTGTTATGTCATGTATAGTATCTAAAACCATAGTAGTTTTGATATATAATGATCAAAACTTTTGGTAAGGACCGATGCAGAATCTGACGTATTATGATCTGAAAAATAAGTCCAGTTTCGCGCAGATTAAAGAAAAATGATATGGAAATCCGAGGTCACTGTCGTTATTCAATGCTGATATCCGCCGCATATATACGAAATATACACTTCTCGGTTTCTGGTTAAAAAGCGACGTGGCATCAGAAACACACTCATATGTCTATGTGCATGCGAAGGATAAAAGGTTGTACCTTAGACTAACCTCTTCCTAGGTTGTACTCAGAATCTTTAGGGCGGAAATTCTTCGTCCTGCCTGTATCCCCACGACCCCCACGGATTGCGTGAGGGCGTACTTGGCTGGTTCAATGGCGGTCGTTTGCTAATTCAAGAGAGGGAAACAAATTACCGAACCGAGTTGAAATCCTTCTGTCTCCTTAATCCAATCAAGGAACTATACATGGACGGAGAGAAGGACATAACTTTTGGGATCATCGCTCAGGGGATGCCTTATTATGTGTAGAAAGGGAAATCCTCCCAGGATGCGAATTAGGCTCTATTATATGTGGATTCATCTCGACTAGCCTTCAACAGATCCAGCCGCCGGCGGAACAGTCCAGCTTTCTTGAGTGTGCTCATACTGCCAGAAATTTATTGGAGAAACATCCTCTATTAGCGTTAAGAATTCATATGATACATGCATGTTTATAAATATCAAGTCATTATTATGTCCGATTATTATATACTGTCTGACATAAATACTTAAAGACGTTTGATTCTAATTCGTTTGGCTCCGCACCTCATTCTCTTGGATCTCTTCCAAATTGACAAGTCGGGGTGTGGCGGTGTTCTTTTAATCCATATATGGGGATTGTGCCTAGCTGTTGTTTTGAACTTGCTGGAGTTGAAGTTGATATATTGTCACATTTTTGCAGGTAATCGCCATTAGAAGTCCATGGGTGTGTGTAGGGCGAGCAGCTCTAATTGACGAGGTCATCAAGAGGCATTCTACGCTACTCTGTTACTTTTCTTGCATCAAGAACTCCACATATAAACGTAGGGAGGGATTCCATGCCTGGAGCCATTGTTATATCCCCACCACCCATCGCCTAATCAAGATGCCCATCAATCAATGCCTCTGCCCCAGCTAAGTCACCACCATCGCCCCCCACCAGCTGCGAAGATGAATTTGGACGCGATTACCATGAGCGTGATGACAACGGAGAAAGCCTTGGATTTTGATAATAGTAAAAACATAACTGTGCCCATTCCTATCAATGTGGCATATGCTACAGTTGAAGTCATCACTGCCGTCGCGGCGGTGATAGGCAATTCGCTAGTCATCATTGTTTTCGTCAAATTCGAGATACTCAAAACGGTCACTAATTACTACGTCATTTCCCTAGCAACGGCTGATCTTCTCGTCGGCATAATAGGGATACCGTGCGCCATAGCAACGAGCATTGGCCTGCCGCCCAACTTCCCCGGATGCTTGTTTATGAACTCTTTACTTTTATTGTTGTGCACTAGTTCAATATTTTCTCTGGTGGCAGTGACCGTTGATAGGTACTGGGCTATAATGTACCCTTTGAGCTACCCTTTTATGATGACTTTTCGAAGAGCTCTGATCATCATCGGAATATGCTGGACACTGGCTAGTGTGATTGGGCTTTTGCCATTAATGGGCTGGAACAAAGGAGAACCGTCGGAGCCGAGATGCTTCTTTATGGAAGTGATCGATTTACGCTACCTGGTTTTTCTCTACTTCGCCACTATCTTGACCCCATCTGCTTTCATGGCGGTGGTATACGTACGGATATATATCGCCATTAAGAACCAGGTAGGAAGATTTCCATCATATTTATGCAGTGATTTAAAGCCCTGTTTGTGTTTATATAATGTGTGGTCCAAGAATCTGAACTATAGATCGTAAATATATCCCATGTTTCTATATATAGAACCAGGGGATACCCTCACCCATCAAAATAACTATATAGAGAGATTTTGATGGGTGAATGATTATTTTCTTAAAAAGTCAAAATGACTAAAATTAATTAGAAATAAACCTGGATGACAACTTGGTCGTAAATAATTGTTTCTATATAGTAATAGGAATTTTGATGGGCGAATAATTTTTATTTCAAAGACGACATGAATAAACTAAACTTGGATGACAACTATATTGGTAATTATTGACAAATAATGTAATGTCCCTAACAAAATACGAGCAAACACTGCCAGAAAAAAATAGCCAAGGATTCCAGAGTCATTACCAACACAAAGCACAGGAATGTCTATGGAACAACGCCATCCAGAATAATATCATTAACTTTTTTATCGCATTCTTTTTAAGGGTATGTCGGTTTTTCAGGGTCCATGTATATTCAGCGAATTTCGATTTCTGTGTGGAGACTATGATAACCATCCAGTCTAGGCTCAGAGGCTCTCCGACCAGGTAATAATTGAATGTCAATGATTGGACGCCTACTGTGCTAATGGCTTTCCCGGAGTAGGCGTCCTAATGCAATTATAATGGCATGTTGCGGTTTGGAGCGAGAGGCTTTCCCTCAGTTTCGAGGAACTCTCTCAACTCTGAGCCTAGACTGGGAGTTTATTACAGCAGCCTCTCTCAACCCCGAGCCTATATAGACTCCATCTGCCAATTACTTTTGATGTAGAAACTTTATCAAAGGCCCTCATTATGTCTCCTCCTTATCACTCCATAGAAATAGCAATAATATTATAGTGATATACGGACAAAACGAGGTGCACAATCGATTACTTACCTATGTTTCCTACAAAGTACACTCATATAAGGGAATATATTATAGAAATGATAAAGAATGTGTTCGTCCGCTAAGTGATTGATTCTTTGCTCATCAGTTAGATTGGATATACCAAAGACTCTATTTGTCAATATATTAAGTATTATTTACCAGAACGGTGTTTATAAAGGATAGGGATATCACTCTTAGGCCAACAAAAATTAGGTGTGTTTCCGATTTATCTAGTTGAAAACTAGGTAGTTTTTTTTAAATCTTTTTTTAGGAAACCACTTTTTAGGAAACCACCTTCCAGGGACCGAAAAAAATGTCTATTTCGTAACAAATGTGACAAATGACAAATGTGGAAAGCATGTTTTCTTGCTTTTATAGTTTTTTTTGTAAAAAAACAAAATTAGGCATGGTCAAAAAAAAATTTATGTGGAGGAGGTTTTTCTAGATAAGAACCAGAAATACGCCGTTTTTTTTGTTTGCCTTATACAGAAGTGTCATAGTGTAACATCTTTCAGTTATACAGGAGTTCTATGGTGGAACAATTTAAATGTACGATATGAAACCATGGACACGAGTGACTCCTTCAAAATAAATTTGAAAAAGGATATCCTTGCAAATGCAATCATTACTCCAGGATTCTAAAAATACAACAGAATTATTTATAGATAATAACACCATCACTCCCTTAATCTTGACAGATGTCAACACCAACTTTGTAAACTTTAAAATTATGACAAATTACTGCATTATTGTCTCCCCCCTCCCCCTACCCCTTTCCATATCACCCTCATCACTCCCTCATCCCATCAACCTAATCTGAGAAAGGACAACTGAAACCTACCCAATGACTCACACACCATTTTTGTTGTTTAATGAATTACTTATATTTCAGGGTGTGGTGGAAGGTCGGGAGAGCCCAAGCCACATTTAAGTCCTTGGCATATGCCATTCATCAACCTGAATAAAAATGCGTCCAAAAAACCCCAAAACATCTATTTCGTATTATATCGATCCAATAAGCAAAGTTTCTTATTCCGCTCGAATGTATTAGTCAGGGAGCACAAGGCCCAAAATGGGGGGGTTGCTAAACATTTTGGTTAGAGCTTGACAACACATACCGCCATATAGCATTCATACTGGCCTATAAGAAAACCATTGTTGTCATTCTGGCATTTTGTTTATTCCATGGTTTCCATGGCAACAGAAGGAAAAAATGGTAAAATTCTTAGGTAAAATTACTTAAATGAACCTCAGTCAGAGATAAGTAGTGTGAAAGAGATTTGCTGACTTAAAGTTGCTAAGGTACAATACTGTTACCATAGCAACTGCGACGATTTTTTTGCGACGAAATATCTAATCAAGTTAGATATTTTGCAATTGTTGGCAACAAATAAATGTGTTGCCAACAACCTATTTTACCCCCTCATCCACTAGAATTTTTAGTCATGTCGAATTTTTCGAATTTTTCGAAATGTCGGCGACGAATTTTGCCTGTGGCGCCGTTTTTTACCTATAGTGGAGTTCCGCTATTATAGAATACTTAATGGGACAACAAATATATTCTAGCAATTGACCTTTGATGAAAGGTCAAGGCCATTTTTCCAAGGTCAAACTTTAAGTCAGCAAATCTCTTACTAATGATGCTTTGGCAATTTCCTAGAATCAAATTATCAAGATAGATCAATAAATTACCTACTGAGGGGTGAATAAGTTTGAGGAGAAATGGCATTTTGTGGGCTTTTTCTGGGTTTGACCTTGATAAATGTGACCTTGACCTTGATCAAAGGTCAAATGTCATAATAATTTGAATGCGCAATTTGGATGTCAATATTTTCCCAAAATATCAAAGCATTCACACTACTTATCTCTGACTGAGGTTCATTTAAGTAATTTTACCTAAGAATTTCCATTTTTTCCTTCTGTTGCCATGGAAACCATGGAATAAACAAAATGCCAGAATGACAACAATGGTTTTCTTATAGGCCAGTATGAATGCTATATGGCGGTATGTGTTGTTTAGCTCTAACCAAAATGTTTAGCAACCCCCCCATTTTGGGCCTTGTGCTCCCTGACTATATACCTACGTCGAACAAAAAGTGAAGACAGAACAGGCTCCTCTCCCCAATGAATCATATCAAAGAGGTGCCGACAGGAAGGTGTATGATGTTCCGTCCAGACTGCTACGATCAAGGTGGAAGTACTAAGTCCATAGGTAAATAGCTCTGACTTGAGAGGAAGGAGATAAACAAATCCAGTTGGACACAATGTATCCTATTTCAATGGCTTGCGATGACTTTGCTATGAATGATAAATGGACGTATATCGTCTATACTTAAGGTGCTGTGATTTATGGTTTCGTCTGAAATGACGAAGGTCGTGATTCTTTTCTTGATTCGGAATTTTTGAAGTATTGAGTGTGGTACAGATACAAGTCCGGGTTGGCCGAAGGTTCAGTTAAAGAGAAATGAAATATTAAGGAGGAAATCGGCCTGTGAATAGCAAAAAGTTCAGCTTATTCGAAAATTTAGGTAAACCGAATTCATGTTAAGCTGGACATTAGTTTGCCAAATCTGATTTCCAAATGCTATTTCTTGACAGAATGTTTGATTATTCAGGTAACAACTACAACGTATGAAGAATGAATCCTGGAGGTTTTCTATTGCCCCCTTTCAAAGATTGAATTATAGAACCATACGCCAAAAGAACAAAGAAATATAGATGACAGATGTAACATTCGAGGTCTTCAGCCATGCATTATATATATGGGGCAAACAGGAGTCGCCGTGCGCTTTCACTGCACAAAATAGCCCCAGACTGCCATTAACATTGTGACTTCTACCATTGCAAATCGTTGCCCCTGTTGTTGGCTGATTCGTGCCATCAATATTGAATCACACTAGATGACAGTCCATCTTAGCTGGGTTTAGCTTGGCCTACACCAAATTATGATATATCCATCACAGCGAGTGACTATTCTGCAATATCTCCTGACTCCAATCACTGGGTACTTATCTTGTTTTCTGCATTCGTGAGACACTCTCCCGAGACCCTCCATAGAGTAGACATTTCCCGTTAAAGACTCCCCAATAACAAGTGGTTAATTGCTGCACTCATGCACATTCCTGTAATGATCGTTTAGCCCTGGCGAAATCCTCTTGATGTGAAGGCCAATGTACAGGGTGTAACGAGGCCCGCGGGGTTACATCTATATAAGTCTTTAATCTGTTTTTGCATGTCTCATGTAAAAATAACGTCCATCTGAGAACTGCTCTTCCTTTGGGCATTAGACACCATGTTTACAAAAAAGGTAATCCCTAGAACAGGATGATATAATATATATACGTCCGGTTTGCTATATTAAACCCAGAACGATAGCAATGAAATTGAACCTTTCCAGACAATTCGGAGATTCCATGAAAACAATTGTCACAGTGATTTCCCAATGGCGACGCTGTCCTTAGATGACGCGAAACAACGCCATTTGTATTCCTGATTCAGCACTTTTCTATGTGTCCGCCTTCGATAAGGAAGTGACGGAAAAGTGGCCACGTTGAAAGTATTTCTACCGCGAAATACTTTCAAAAGAACTTTCTATTTTTGAGTTTGACCTGCGAGGCCAGTGAGTGAGAACGAAGAGTGAAAGAGAGAAGGAAAAAAAGACTTAGTATTCTCACCATGGACCTTACCCCCTGGCCTAATCATGTTTGACCTTTAAGGTCAATTCTTACAGCAGAATGTAGAGTGATACCGTTTCACCTTCCTCAACTGATTGCTATCTCTTATCTGAGTACTACAGCACAGAGTGAGGTTATCCCCATGAAGACTTCAAGATGGGTTATGTGCCGGAAAGGAGACTTTAAAAGCCCTATCATATAACCACTGGTTGAGGGGACGTATTGCGTTTGTATCTGTGCATATTCCACTGATATTTTACTGGGCAGTTGTTTCTTTTGCAACAAAGGAATCTGCTTCTCCCCTATATATATTCTATTACAGTGTAGGATCTAGGAACACTCCACAACCACCCCAAGAAGCTATCCAATCATCCGTGGATATGAGGGTTAAGTTCCAAAAGTGGAACACCCACTTATGCCGTTTAGAAAGACTAAATTCACTAATTTCCCTCTCTGTATTTTTACAGTCTTCGTAACGGTTTTTTAGTGTCTAAATGTGTATTCAGAAATTAATATTACGCCATTTTCGGATTTTATTTTCATGGTACTTATTCCCCCACAATTTCGCATTCATTCAATTCTTGAGGAGTCTACATAACATGATACACCTGCTCAAAATAGACAAAACATGAATCTGATCAATCATTTCCAGTGCAGAATTATCATTTTTCACATAATCGATTTCTGATCATATTCAAAATACATCATACAGATTAATCTCAAAATAGACTAAACATGAATCCCATCAATCATTTCCAGTACAGAATTAGCATTTCTCATATAGTCGATCTATAATTATATCAAAATATATCATACAAATCGATCTCAAAATCTCAAAATCAACAAAACTCTCAAAATATGTCATACAAAGTAATCTATTAAGTAAAACAAATTTAAAGAACCACATCATTCAATATATTGGCAATATACTCAATTTCTGTCAATTACCTCCCCACTTATGATAATTTCCCCTCTTATGTAGAAAACAGAGCGATATCTCTCTGGGAAGAAATTTGAGTCCCTAAAACTTATGGCTCCTCCTGTTCAGAATAGTATCTTGGCGATCCTTTATTACACTTTGATATCTCCCATTGCTCTCACTCAAGTACCTTTTTAACCATACAGGCTTGTGCTCCTTTCGATCTTGTTCTTCAATGTTATTTTCTATTCTTGCGAAGACCTTTCCCCCTCCATTCATATCATTAAACTTCAGCAAATTAGGTGACGTTTCTCCTTTGCCCATCCTGGAAACATTATATTCACTGTCACTCGGGACACCAATCATAATCTCATCCAACTTGCATTGGATGTCATCTTTTTCTTTTATCTACTTTCTCTGATTCGACTACATCAAGCTTTGTGGACATCTTTCGTGCTGTTTCAGTGAAAGCATTGGTAGAATCAGTAAGTTGTTTAGACAAGTTAGAAAACATCTCTCTTAACTCCTGAAACATCGCCATCACCACAGAGTTGGATACCTGTTCTCCCATGTGGATTCAAGATCTGGTGACGAAACTATTATAATTCTTCCTTTTCTTAGCCAGAAAATGAGTGAACTGGACCAGAAGGATGTCTCCTCTGACCTTTCGTTAAAGCAATATTATTGTACAAAGTACAATGTTATTTATCAAATATACTTAAAAATATTATGGAATTAATAGGGCAGCTGATCTTTAATCTATGCTGTCTGGTCAAGTACCAGGTCAGTAGGTCAGCTATATACACGCTGACCGTTTACTCGCTTGGGTGAAAACATTTCTATAATCCTAGCATGGACACAGCGTTGCAAAACGTAAAGTTCTTTTAGTTAAACATTACAGTTTGTAGGGTTTTAAACAGAGGTTAATCCTGTGAAAACCTGCTTTATCTACTCCAGAGTCATTTCATGTGCAGCAAATTCTCCTAACCTGTCTAATGGTCGCCTCCAGGGGGTCGGGACCACAATGACCGTTGGTCAGTCGAGATATTAAACACCGAACATCTTTTAAATGCTTCTAGCTGAAGCTCTCTGTAAATTCTCTGTGTTAAACTGAAGGTGGGTGACAAAACAGGTGATGAAATTCCGCCTCTTAATACAATCTATCCTGAAAGACAAAGAGGACCGTCTTGGAAACAACATTTTAAACCCGAAGTCATTTTCCCTAATATCCTTCTTACGTTTATATTGCTGCATATTCCATATCCATATTCCAGCGTCCATATTGAATATAGGTAGAACTGACCGTAGTGATGTATTTCCGATCGTTCTTCACCGAGTTGGAGGCGGGGAATCCCGAGGTGCGGAGCGTAGCGTAGCACCGAGGGATTTCCCCCGCCGGAAACAAGGTGAAGAATGATCGGAAATACATCACTAAGGTTAGTTCGAGATTTATTTGACCTCTACAAATGATTTTAAATGTCTTGGAATCGTTTTAATTACGGTAACATGTTACGAGAAAAACACGGCAAGGGAGCTGCATCGTTCCAGTGGCGCTTGAGTTTATGACGGCCGTCGTTGACGCCGGGCGTGACGTTAACAACGCCATGACAACCCTGCCCTACTTTCAGAATAGCCAATGAAAACGCAGAAGGATAAACTGGGTCATCTGTTTCTTCCCTAGGGAGGAATGAAACATATTTCTTCCCGCTCACTAGCATATAGCGAGTCTATACAAAGTCTATGGACACTCCATTCCAGAGGTGAAATAAATATAATAGATACTATAATACCTGGGGTAGTTTTGTATATACACCTAGTATAAACCATGTCGAGGGCGCCTAATTTGCCTCACACTCTTCCTCTCTCATTAAACCTCCAATACAAAGTTTTGATCTGATGTTTAAATGTAAGACCATCTAGAAAAAGTAAATACCAATATCAAGGTGTAGGATCAATTTGTGTACATGTGTTTATAATTCAGAGAAAACATTTATTATATTACTTTATTGAATTAAACTATTCCACGAGTGCAAGCCTTAAATTGGTTCTGTCATCCATATACATTTAGGAGAGACACCCATGTGGGAAGACGTGGGAAGACCTTTTGTCGCCCAAATCATGATTACAGCTGTTAATTTTTTTTTGTATTCTACTTAGCGATGTGCTTCACTGTAGACAAGTGAAATCCAGCCGCGCATACTGTTGCTATGGGCCTTTCAACTCGAAAAACCTTCCTTGGCGAAGATCCTCACGTTCTTGAAAGAGACCTAATTTAAAGGGCTCTGTTTCTTTGAATAGAATTTTCAGACACTTGTTGTCAAGTCTGTACTTGAATAAAGAGATAATTAGGAAGTTAAGAGGATTATGCAAAGCCCCTAATCGGCCTATGGCTACAGGCGAAATGCGCTAACCACTGCAGGTCCTCTCCTCGTTAATATTTTGCTTTTTATGTTATGTCTTAAGCAATGATGGCAATGTTCCACAAAGTAAGTCTTCATGAACTTGCATTTGATTGGATTCTCCCTCTGGCTTTCGCATGTATAGAGTTACATGAATGGTCGTCATTTCTGGCTCGAAAGGCGGCCCATAGTGGTACCAGTCAACGGAATAGTAGATTGCATGTCTGCCTACAGTAATTATGGCAAGTAACAGAAATGTTTGAGTAGTTAGACAAGTCAAGATGCAAAGTATCATGTGACTCAGAAGTTCTGCTCGAATATGCTCTTCTTGGTCATCTTGGTAAACAATAATAAAGTAAACGATAAAAGTCCAATTTTGAGATTTATTTCCCTTGGAATACAAGTTAAGTTGGCCAGCCCCAAATTCTCCATTCTAAAAATGGCTGAACTACAATTATTGAATAATACGGGCTAATACGAGTACGGTATAGATAAAAGGGATGTATTTCTCTTTGTAGACAATAGGCTCCCCAGGCTGATCTTTTATTTACGCCCATAAAAGAGTAATATATCAACATCAATCGGTAAAGAAAGCTTAGTATACAGCTATTCCGCCTGGATTTGTCGAGAGCAAAGTTACCATGCATATATATATACCAGAAATACCAAGCAACGAAGGCGAAAATATCGTGAGTCGTATTGAAGCTGGTAATAGTCCAAACTGCAGCTGAGAAAATGCTGGCAATAAAATTGTGGGGTTTCGCTAAAAAAAGAAAAGAGGCCTTGTTGAATGGTACTGAGACAAATCCTGAGCACATAAAAAGGTCCAAAGCAGAGCTTCCACGAAAATCACAATCCAATATCTTCTGCCACACTGCTAAATCTTTGAGGTAGCGTTTTTATCAGTTTAATGCTCATCAGTGGTTACAGGATCATTGATGAAACAAGTGTTACCACTGTTTCTTTCCTGCAGATCTTATTTTACGCATTACCGTCCCCCGGTGTGATCGCAAAGGGAATATTCATTCACTCACGAAATCCACCGGAGAAATCAGGAAATGCATCAATCTCTCCACATGTTTATCTGCCGGGAATTGTTCCTCACTGCGCCAATACATGAGAGCTTTTAACGCAGGTAACGGAATAAATAACCCTAATTGTAAATGCCTTTCTTGGAAAAGAAAATATAACGACCAGTATATCACTTGGCACAAGTTTCGATTACTGAATGTCAACAAGGATCATGGAAATGGATATGGACTTTGCCTTATAATTTTATGTGTCAACAAAGGGTAACGTCCTTCCACTGAAATCTAGTCCATTAGCCCATGAAAGTGATATCATATCAGTTACAATTAACCTCTAAAATGCGAAACACTCATTATGTCCGCAGTTGCATGCAAGTCGGGTCAGATCGTCAGAAAGTGTACTATTTGCCTTCACCAATCCTCTCAAATAAACTAAGTTTAAGACCACTGAGATGCGGATCAAAATACTGTCTGGGGCCGTCCATAAATTATGTAACGCTCAAGGGGGTGGGGGCGGGGAGTTGTCAGACCATGCATTACGGTCCCATAGGTATAACATTGCGTTAGCAGTCCAGGGGGACTACATTTTTAGGCCAAGATGCGTTACATAATATATGGACAACACAACAATCAACACAGCACCAAATATATTCAGATATACTTGGTATTGACCATTTTTCCGACTGAATTAACTAAGTTTATTTGTAGAGCTGCCGATTGTACTGTATTTCCTCACTAGTTTTTGGAAAAAGGAAAACGTACGTCTTCATTGCCTTCACATAATGACTGTTGTCTCACTGAAGGCAACGTATATTATAATTATATTTGTCTCAAGTGGTCTCCATGAAATCCGAAGACCATAGACTAGGCTCAGAGCCTATCAGACCAGACCAGACCACTATCAGACCAGACCAAACCACTCTATGTAAGTGGTTAGACATCTACTCTCCTATATGCCAATATCACGACCCTAGAGTATTGTCCCAAAGGGAGTTTAATGGGAATTTGCTATGGCTTTCCCTCAGTTTGGAGGGATTTATATCAGCTATGAGCCTAGACTCACAAGTCAATATAAAGCAAGAAACGATGAATATTTAAGGCATCCCGTGAAACAAGTTAGAGCAATGTCAGTGCAAACTAGAAACGATTTATACAAATATCAACCTAATATTCATCATGAATATATTACAAATATATTTACCAATACAATACACCATTGAATATTAAAAGCATGTACACAAATGAAGGAATTTAACTTGATTCACCAAGGCTGTTTATTTCTGAAATCGGATCCATTTAAGTGCAGATGAATTTGAGTCCCGCTTCAGGATCGCATGTTGGCAAGTTGCTGCCCTGATCGAAGCAGCAAGTCTTGATACAGAGCACGAAGCCAGGTGGGTTTTCCTCTTTCTCGCAGTGAGGCAATTCCTTGGCATTGGGGAACTGGTCCAGGGGGCATTCGGAGCCGAGTTGTCCTATGGTGTTGCATTCGTTCTGGAGATGTTGGACAGCCACGATTTGCCCGGTCTTGTGCTGCAGCATGTACTTCTTCATTGTTGGCTGAGAGGCCAGACAAACTGCCATGACAGTGGAGAGGAGAACAAAGCGGAGCATGTTTGTTTTTTGGCGAGTTGCGTGAGCTGTTGCTTCAGGTGATCACTGATGTGTCGATCTACCTCGGAGCATTTTTATATCGGCTTATGGATTGGCATATCTCCATGGGAAGTGTTCAGGTGTGACACCGAACAAATGGAAGGTAGCTTCCCATTCCTCTGTCTGTCTAGCCATTTGATGCACTGTTGCGATAGACGCTGCATGGTCATATACAGACATAATCGTATGTATGTGATGTGCTTTTAGAAAAATGAGTCACAAATCACAAAAATGGATTGTGAGATACCATCATATATTTGAAAAGATGAGATCAAGCCGATTCCAATGATAGCCAACATCTCATAGATATTTAAGTTTGATATTATTCTTTTAGGTTTGAAAAATAAGTTTGCAATATTTCTGGGTGCACAATTACAAGTGAGGTAACTAAATATACTCTATACATAGTATTCACATGACGTCACCCCAGTCAGCGGCTATCCTCACTGGCAGCCATAATGTGTGGCAGCATAGATAGCAGGAGACACTAGATCGACAGGATTTCCCGTTTCTAATGTTTGCTAATGGCAATTATACTCATTATTCCATCATGACACACTAACAAAATGACCATATAACCTATCAGCATACTGTATATAACATTCTCTAAAACGTTCGGAGGTGAAAACTGCATTTTTGAGGCTTGGAGCACTCATGTCCAGCTAAAGTTGACCCACATTATGGCAAGCCGCGGCTAGCCCCGTGACGTCAGTGAATACTATGTATAGGATGACCTTAGAAATGCATATATTTATTATAACACTGTCTTGAGATTTGGTATATGTATTCATACGATCTAGAGCAGTAAACCCCAAAATCAGAACATTCCTACAAAGAAATCTTGTGAATAAATATCAGTTTTGCGACTTGTGACTCATTTTCCTGTAAGACATCGCATATGGTAACTTCGCTAAAACTATCACGGTGTTGATCTCTGCTGTTACAGTTCTTCTCTCTTATATGTTATTATTCATGTTATCGAGATTAGATCTCTTATCACCATGTATGATATACTATCGAACTTGATTATACCCCCCCCCCCCACACACACACACACCTCCAACCACTGTCTATATATTTTTTTTAATCTGCATACGATATGTCATTGTTGCATTTCTCTTCGGTTGTTATTTTCACCATCCATGTTTAGTCTCGACCTTGAATGGTTTTATGGGCTATAAACACTTGAAGTTGAGACTAAAGGCATTAATAACCTCAATTTCTGTCCTGCTGACTAAATTCCCTCGGGATTATACACAATCAGTGAGTGCACCAGCAGGCCAGAAATGTCGCCCATTTATCCTTACATATAAGAGACCGGTGAGGCGTATTATTTTTGCAAAACTGTGAGGTGGTTTACATGGGTTAGCCTGTTCGGGGCAGCAGATAACAACTCTATACCAGCTAGGAAGTACCATCAGTCGTTTTGTCCGGAAGTATTGTACACTTACTCATCTACATACAGGATTCATCACTGCTTTGGTAGACGGAACTTTGTCTGCCTTCGCTCACTCGGATAAAACGTGTTTTCAATATCCGTTTTCAGAATAACCATATACATGCTTGTTCTCAGAATAAAACATTATGGGAGTGACAGGGAACGCAAGCCCATTATCTCCAGCCCATGTATTATTATAGAATGAATTTCAGTCGAAAGTGAAACATGGCAAATGCTATAATTATATTTACTATTTGGCTATACAAGGTTTCTCGCTCGACGATATGTCAAATAATCTATATAAACTATATCAGGACTTAAATGGGGGGAAGATTCGTGTTTATTCTATTTTTAGAATTGAGTTTCATACATCATCTTTACTGATGAAATTGCTCGACCTTTTCTATTTTCAATATTTCAGCCACCCTTGGCCCTATTTATGCAAATTAGCTGAAACCCGATTGGCTGATGAAGAATCGGCTTATATCTCAGTATGTTTTGGAGATACATTAAATCGACCCCAAGGTATCCAATGGTGCCCATGAAAATGTTATATCCGCTGTGGTTGCCTAGCAACGAGGTATTTTCCCTGGTCACAAATTCAATTCCAATGCGAATCACCCCTTTGTGTCAATCAATTTGAGTATAGTGACATTTTTAAGAGCGATCACTGCCCTAAATTAACCCAAATAAGTTGAATGGAATTGTTAAAATCATCTAGATATAAATATAAGTTGCTTAGCAACAGATCAACTCCATATATAATGACCATTAGTACCAAATTGTGACAAATTTAGTGGTGCTCCTCATAGAATATATTCCAGAACAGAATATATTACAGAACGCCTCGAATACAAAACAAAGTCTCCCATGCACACTTACCTGCTTGTTAAATGACATTGGAGGTGTAAACATCACCTGTTGAATCTATGGGACATTTCTTTGTGCCCACTTTTCATAGTTATGACCAGACAACACTTGAAGGGCACATTCGTGCTCCTAACATCTTTTCAGGGAGATGTATTGATCTATATATACTATCATGGCCCTACTTTAAGAGACAAGTCTGAAAAGGGAACGCAGTGTTTATTGAATGATGAATGGGTCGGCAACATAGGCCGCAGTCAATGATAATTGCGTATTTCTCCTGGCGAGAATATAAAATGGGGCGAGATTATACCATTAACTGAAAACGATTATTCTGAACAAAGCAGCGTCTCTTGTTACAATCTTGTCTCTTTTTCACGGCAGACTCTAAATGTATTCATGGCATTCTGTATTCAAGGCTCTTTCTTGGAGGTGTGGAGCGCCATCTGACTTTGTTTTTGTGTTGGAGAAGGAAGTAGTGTCTTGTTCGCACTTCTTAGATTATATGCTGTGTTATGGGCTTCGGTGCTTAATATTGAAACATAACAATCTTTCGAGGTTTATGAAAAATAGGTTAACAATGCAGTCAATAGGGGATTTGCATGTCCGCCATCTTGAAACTATATGGAATTATGAGAGGTGTATGTCAGTGTAGATGCCATAGAAAACTTGTTTCCATAGAAAAAGCCGCCATCTTTCCGACCATACATAAAATAGATTATTTATACAAGCTATGATATTGGTGAAAACATTCTTGCAATTTTCGATAAAAATATAACTAAATATGTCAGATTTCTACAGAATCCATCCCAGTAACAGACATTTGGACCAATCTATATTCAGAGTGTATATCTAGGAAGATATTCCGAATTTCATCACAGCATCGGGGTTAGATTTGACAAGATTATATATACTGACAAAAATATTAAGAAAAGATATCAATTCCTTAGAATGTTAACTCTTGAAATCACAACGTAGTATTTAACATGGGACAATTGCTCATCGAATCTACCCGGGCCATCACCTGGTTGCTCTTATTCTTGGAGATTTCATCTTATGTCCATCCATAAGTACTTCAATTTCGAATTTGGTACTTCCCGTGAAGCCATCTTTTCCAACCAATCTAAAAGTCATTTGACAACACTTTTGAGGATTGTGTCCGGTTGTTTTTGCTACAGGGCTTCATTAGATTTCACATTTATATTTCGGAGACCCGCCGAAAACCTTTCCTGTGGTGGCTTCACTCATTACCGCTCACTGGCCGCCGTTTTCTCTCTATGTCCAATAAGTTGTAATATGAGTAAATTTGGTAAAAAAAATTGTCATAATAGCTGAGAATGCAGCTTTAACTAGAATATAAAATCCGTCCGTTTCGAGTCTTTTGCGAAATCACAATATTGAGTCCCCCCCCCCTCCACTCCCTTACACACTCCATTGACAAATAGTTTATGTATGTTTTAGTATAAGTATCTATACATCTATATTACCAATTGAATAACATAACAATAAGAGCTCCTTGTTTCTTTTAATAAGATGGAAATGATTATATGGGTGATAACAAGAAAGAAAGATAATACTTAAGTACTCCCTCCAATCTTTTCCAAAGCGTCAGCTTACCTTTTCTTTGGGCCTGAGAAACCTGATTTAAGAAAGCAATTTATGGGATGTTTACGTTTCGTTGTTACGTTTTCCCGCGCCCTATAAAAAATAGTGCTTTTAATGAGGCTATCAAAAACTGTATTTTCATGTTATCGGTCTTACATCATCAACCCAAGGCAAGGCCTTTGCAGAACTGCATGATTTTTTTCCCCACACGCTCCTTCAAATTCGTAGTCTAAGCTTTCAAGGCTGACTTGTCATTTGGACGCACCTCCAGTACTTCCATTCAAAGCAACTGTCAATATTGTTTAACGCAGTCAATTGTGAATTTGCCAGTGGATTCAAAACTTCGCAAAGGTCCCTTACAGCGGCAGCCATTTTAAACTTGTAGAGAAGACGTCCCCGATCGCAAATCTCGCGTGACTTGACTGACCGCTTCCATATCACCAACGGGAGAATTGCAAGTCGTTTCAGCGCTGATTTTCCGCGTGCTCGACGAGTCACGAAATCCAGTTAGACCGACTTCAAATACCTCCTCGGGAAGAGAGCGTTAGGAACTCTTTGACATTCGTCTTGTACGTAGTCGATCATATCTCCTTTTGTCGCAACATTGACCAGAAGGAGGGGCACTACTGTAAGGCAGTCAGACCTAACGTCTATATCGAGTAGGATGACACTGTCTTGTAGCAATTACTGCCATAGTATATTTTAGAAAAAAACTTGATCGTGTCTGAGACAAATTTCACTTGCTCTCGGAAGGAACAAACTGAAGCTATAGGAAATTCATGTCATATTAGCCACACTGCCCAAACCATAATTACTTCCTGAGGTCGATAACAGTTCGGGAGTTTGGAATCTGTGTACGCATGCATGCACGAATCCCTATGCCATGAAATATTGATGTAGTTGTTATTACCAACGATGTTTTTGTTTATTACAGAAGTTTTCCAAATGTCGTTTCTAGAGAAGTACCCCAATATAATACCATATCCTCCCAAGTACTTAACCAGCTTAATATGTGATGTGTCACACAAAAGTGAATCTAAAATCACAAAAAAGATTTTTCAAATTTTTTTTTACAACTTTATTATATAGTTATTAATAACTATTTTACCAACCATAAAACATATAGAAGTTTTAGATTTCCCAAAGGTTAACATCGTCGGAATCCGCCTATAATATAATCTCATCTTTTCAAATATGATTTTGGCGACTAGGGACTCATTTTTCTGTGATACATGTCATATGTGAAGGATAGTTGCATAGTTGTACACAAGCTTACTGAAATTGGAGCTTTCAGTGGGAGCAACCTGGGCCTCAGGGGTGTAGAAGAGAGTCCCTATACTCTGTGAGGCCTTTGCGACAGAAGGCATCTCGCGAGATATAACCTTTTCATTGGCCCACACCTCCCAATGTTCTCGTCCCTGACCTTCCCATATATATTTCCCCAGAGCTTTGTCCACAATATCTACTTGTTGCCAATCGCCGAGAGGTTCTTTCTGAAAGAAGCTAGCGACACATCACAACCTCCATTTAAAAAGAATGCAATCAAAACATTTTGGGATCCTTAATCTATTTCCAAACTATGCCATTTCCATAATCTATATTTGTTGTAATTTCATATCATATATATACGAACTTAGACTATGTATCGCACAGAAAAAAATGGGGGTTAGAAACTTAGTCAAAAGGTCGAAGATTTTGTGAAATTGTTAGACTTTTTGACTGTGCTTATTTGTCCGAAGTTTCTAACCCCTTTTTTGTCTACCCCATAGGCCAATTGACTAAGTTGATTGAGAAAGGTTAGCTTTTTTGACTAGGGGTTAGGGAAAATATTTCACCAGGTCTCTTTCAAATTATACTACAGATTTGCTGATGCAAAGCAATCTTCTCTAATACATAAAATTGCATTAAGTCCTAGTTACATGAAAAGGTCCATAATTAAATGTTCCATCGAGAAAATTGGAGATACAATCAAATGCAAAGATAAATTCTGAAATCAGGCATTTTTAAACCAACATTTTATTCAAATACAAAGGCAGATACAGGATATCACTTCACTGGTGAAAACACTCCTACATCAATGTATGATGACTATTTAAATAGTCACTTCCATTAAACATTACACAATTAAAATGTACAGTATATAATATTCTTAGATGTTTTTAGATTAGAGAACTATAAATTACACCTGCCAGTTGCTTGTTTCTCTTAACCATCTAGGTGTACTGAACTATCAATGTGAAGAGCTGCAATAAATGTTGATGTTCCAAGAGTTTTTCCTGTAAGTAGAATAAAGTTTAAAAGTAAGGTTTCAGAGAGGAATCACTCTGGTATGCAGTTTACCAGACGGAAATCCGTGCATTATCATCAGAACTTCGTTCTCATAATTATGGCAAAATTAATATACAAATATAGTTGCAAATTGAAATAATGTTGCCTTATTTTACCCTCCAGGGCGGATTAATAAAACAACTTATACACACCTTTGCTGTACCGAATAAGTCCTCTCCAGGGTTTCCTTCAATAGTGTTGCCAAGGCAAATATGGCTGCATACATCCATGTACAGCTGGAAATAAAATAACAAGGAATTCAAACTAACTGGACATGATGTGTAAAATGTATGTGATGTGTTTCAGGAAAGTGAGTCACATGTCCCAAAAAATGGATTTTGATATTTAAAAAGATGAGACCAAACCGATTCAAATGATTGTAAATAGTAGGACATCTAGTAATCTGTGTTTATTTTTAAAATGCAATATTTCTGGCAAGATAATTACCAGTAAAATAACATAATATTCTCCATACAAAGACCTTCAATACGCAAGGATAGGTTTGATACAATATCCTGAAATTTGGTACACGTATACATTTATATGACTAAAAGGGCTAAACCCTCCATAAATCAGAACATTCCAATAAAGAGATCTAGTGAAAAAACTTTGAAAACACTTTGAAAAATATCAGTTTTGCAACTTGTGACTCATTTTTCTGTAACCCATCACATATCTAACCATGATAAGAACTTCAAAATATTGTGACATACTTAATTTCATTGTCAATAAAGTTTTCAATAAATAGCACTATTGGCAAAACAACAGGACAAGATATTCCAAATTTTGGTAAAAGGGCTTGAATGAGACATTTCGAAAATAAGTGAAAATCAGTGAAAATTTGTCAAATTTGTCAAATCCAAACAAAATTGCAAAAAGTCAGAATTCTTCAGCCTGGCCTACCTCACCCCCACCCCCAACACAATACAAGCCCACAGACACTTCAATGCCTCAATAGTTTTCACCCGTTTATTATATTTTACATTCAATGAAAGTTTTCTTTCTGAATTGCCATCATAATGTCTGATCATCTTAAATTCTAACCACCAAAATCAATAGAATGTAATTCCGGGTGGGCGATAATTAGGTAGCCATTGATACCAAACAAAAACATATATTTCTCTTTCATTTCTTTGCAATGTAGACAAAATAAGTAGGTATCTTTCATTCCAATACCTTTATCGTTGTATGGATGCACGTTTTATGGATGGATGGCAAATAAGAACACTAGATAATTTAGATTACTCACATAGAACTTTCCATCGGCGATTGAACTCCATCTTCTTCCTTGCTGACAGTTAGTTTAAAAAAAGGCCACTTGGTGGTGCACTTGGTCGTGGGGTTGTCTAACCCTCTTAGAAAGTTAGACAATTTTGTCTAACCCCCTTAGAAAGTTAGACAATTTTGACTACCCCCTGTTTTGACTAAGATATTCTTGAAATGACTAACCAAATTTTTTTCTGTGCGCTCTTTTTCTATACTGATTACATGCTTGGGATTTTGAAAAACACTAATTCGACGCATGTAGTCACAATGACATATTTGTCTAACAATCACCCCATGTATTGTATAAGTTAGAGGTAATCCTATCACTGATACCAATATTATTATATTATTAATCGATTTGACTGCAGAATGCCTATAAAAACGCTTATTGTCAGCGGCGGTTATCTCTGCATTTTTCTGATTATGTCGTAGGAAATAAAAAACTTTAAAAAAAACAAAAAACATCCAGACGCAATTCTCTCCTTAAACTTGTCTTACGCAGTGTTACATGAAGATTGGGTATCTATTAGACTTAGATCTATTGTATACTACAAAGAGAATAAATGAGAAGGTGTAAAGGGTATGATCCGAAGATCTAGAATGTATATTTATTGTAGTCTAAAATACAGGTAGGTGCTTGGTCCATGTGGCTATTGTTGATTGGAGGAATATTGAAGTAGGTAAAGGTGCTACCTGAGTTCTTACATGCTACCGTATATATTGCAATAAATTCCTGGGTACTGGTGCTTTATGGAAATTAGTCATAGTTCTAGATTACCATCGTAAGTCTAATAAGTATTAATTAATGATAATTATGATCATAAAGTGGTTACCCATTGTTACGTCATCATTACGTAACATGATGTAACAGCAGCATAGGTTGAAACTGTTTCTATATGGGCCAAATGTATTGATACCAATCTATAGGATTCCATATTTGCCTACATGGGAATGTACATCATCTAATTTGTCTGCTATAATGGCTTTCTCGGCCCTGGAACATGCGTTGTATAATGGGATTGTTGTTTTGCGCGAGAGGCTTTCCCTCGGTTTAAAGGGACTCTCTCAACTCTGAGCCTAGACTGCATATGCTTCTGTTGGGATTAAAAGTAATAAAGCTAAAATTGATTTTTGACAGGCAGAATCCTCTAGATCCAAGTTCTGATTGCGATCGCGGCGATTGTTATCGACCAGTTATCATCAGTTACCACAATTCCTTTGTTTTCCACCACAATCCAACACTCACAGCACTGACAAGCTGCCAACCTTCATACCAACATTTTGGAAAGTGATTGGGAATTAATATTCTTCAAACATATGAATTCATGTCCTAGAATTAATGGTTCCAGCACTTGCAATACACTGGTACTTTATCTTACATTATACCAGCCATGGTAGTTAATTGAATTCCCCTTTTGACAAAATACATATCTATGATCAGACTAATTGGGAATACAAAAAAACATCTGGTCGAGCTGCCACACAATATGTAGTTCAAAGTGAATGAATGAATAATGGCTAATCCTATAACAAGGGAAAGGTTAGTGGCATGATGAATGCATTTTCCCGATCCAGCTATACAGCCAGCAGAAATATGATAGCTGTCATTCAATCTCGGGGTTTTCATCGATATGCGATTTATGAGCCTGTCAGTGCAAGTGATCAATGTCTGTTAGATATATAGATTGTATTCGCCAAAACCTGGATGTAGGATGCCAGTGATTAATGGTCATAGCGGGCAGACAATACTTCACATGCAGTGGCCTTTCCCGAATAACATTGAGCTTGTCACCATTCGAGGTCTGCTGCTATATGAACTCTGTATAATTGCTGATTAACGCATTGTCTCCCCGGGTTCTGTTTTTAGCCACTTTCAGAACAATTTACACAATTTTTCTCTTTCATTTCGTTGTACCCGCATCTGGTATTATGTTAAAAAAACAGGGTCACACACAAATAGTCACAATATCAGATTTTATAAAACAAAATCTTAGGGTATACAGCAAAATCTATAGGTACATGGGTAGGCCTACATCAATTTGTATTTTTACTGCTACCTCATTTTTTCAATATATTATGCTAAAATGCTTATTTCCTTTTTGAATTGTAACTAGCTTTGAAAGCATTTATCAAAAGCATCACGACAGTTCTCGTATCAGTTGTTAACACGGTCTTGGTGGCAGTTAATCATATTCTGATACCACAGTACATATGGCGGTTTTCAACATGTCGCTTTAGTGAGAGGAGAAACCCTGTGAGCTCAGGAAATCAGAGTACACTTATGTCCAAGATGGCAAAGCCTCCTTGACTTGTCAGGACCATGTTTGCCTATGCAGAATCTATTGGAAGGGCGGCTCGCAATGTCAATAAAGTGCAGCCAGATGGCGTAGATGGAATCGTTTGAATTAAAGCTGCATTCTCAGCTATTTCGACAAAACAAATCTGAACAAATTCACTCATATTATGATTTATACAATTGGATTTATCAATATTCTGCTGTTGTATATAATATTTATACAAGAATTTGAAGACTTGTCACCGAGAGAAAATTGCCACTGGTTAGCGATAATAAGTGAAATCATCATCATATAGGATTCAGGCGGGTCCTCCAAATACAAATGAGGACGTATTAGAAGCCCTGTAGCAAAAACAACCAGAACAAGTTATAAGTTTATTAAGTTAATCAATCATTTAATGAACTATTTTTCTGTTTAACTTTATAATCAGTTTATGTTAATGTATATATTGTGCGTTTCCAAAGGAAACAAATTCTACGGTCAACTATTTGTGCACAATGGCTAGATTATGAATATCAGACGTACTGTAATCTGAAATGCCTCGAATGTCTGTATTAGAAGAACACAGGAGTGGAAGTAAAATTCAGTTTATTAACAACTAGGAAAGTTGCACACTCCCTGTTTACAAAGGCAGTTGGATAAACATGAAAGTACAATGCAAGGGAATTAGACATAAGACATCAAACAACATGTTGTAATCTAATAATACACAATTGTCTTTTTGTCTTTGCAATTCCGAGCTTGTCTGTCTCCAAGACTTGAAACCCAGAAATCCCAAAGGGTGTAGTAGGTGTAGATCACTCAGATTCAGTCATGGGTGGTCCTCTCTAAATGGGTTCCTCTCAAAACCTATACAGTGGCCTTAAGTGGCAACTTGTCAATCAAACCAAGATAGCCAATAGAATACAACAAATGTCAACCAATAGGATGTCACACTGGCCTTCAGGGATTTACTGCAGAGATGGTAGAAGGTTGTCAATCAAGCAGTCCTTGCATAAGTGCAAAGTTAGTAGTGTTGGCGTGAATTACATCACACAGAGATGGGCATCCAGATATCCTCCCAGATAAGTGTCCACACTCCTCACACCAATCCTCAACCAACACCTCAAAATGTATCACATGAACTTGCTACTCAGGATGATTGACAGAATGGTACCCAATTCACTAACATTCACGAATTTTTTTTTAAAAAAATACCGTAGAATGTAAAAATCGTCCAAAATGTTGGTCCAACGACTTTTAGATGGGTTGGAAAAGAATTTTGACCGACGTTAGCTGAGAATGCAGCTTTAAGAGTGAACTAGCTTGGGGGTACAATGACCTGAGTACTGCAGCGTTGGACAATGAGTGACCCAGGCTATGCTTCTTCATTCTTTAACAATTCTGCCCTGATGTACCTTTCCAATATGTGATGTGTTACAGACACATAAGTCATAAGTCGCAAAATTGATACTTTTTCAAAGTGTTTTCTTCACAGAACTCTTCGTAGGAATGTTGTCATATTTGCATTGATTGGTCCTATGACTCGTCTGAATATGTGTGCCAAATTTCGAGACCGTGTTTCAAAGGCATATATACATTTCAAAGGGAATATATTTTCAATACTTTACAACTGATTTTCTGCATAGAAATATTGCTAACAATTTCCTCAAACATAGATATAGAAGTACTTATTAGCTTAACATCGTTGGAATACACTTGATCTTGTCTCTTTAGATAATGATATCTCAAAATAATTTTTTGCGATTTAAGACTCATTTTTCTGACACATCACAATTGTATAATTGTATAAAGTTAATCTGTAAAGATAATATTCTCAGTATCCCATACAAATCATATAACATTACTACTACTACTACTATAGAAGAGTAAACTACTATAGAAGAGTAAAGCATTTATGCACAATTGATTTGCATTCATACATCAAAAAGTCTGACCATTACAAAAATGACATAATACAGAGGTATCATCTATACTTAAAAGTAGATTGATAGAGAAGCAATACAATTAAGATTAAGATTAAGATACATTTATTTCCGACTTGTCGCTTTCAATACATCACAATGGAATAATATAATTTTTGGCATTTAAATATAATCAGTGTGACGGCCCCCTTTTTGACAACAAAGTATCCCTGTTTAAAGAATAAGCATTATAAACACTTTCTAGCTTTCTATATGAACTATTGGAAATACTTGAAAATCGAAGAAAATAACTGTAATCAAGGCAATCATAAAAAAGAATCACTAAATATTTCCAGAGCGGTATTTAAAATTGTTTTCAGATTAGAAGTGTAAGAAAATGTGATGCAGACCCTTTCGAATTTCACTCTCACTTTTGATAGGCTTCCTTCTTTGAGAAAGCCGCTTTAGGGCCCTCAGCCGAGTTATTGTTATTTGTGGAAGACCAATTAACACAAAACAGATTGAATGGCAGTATAACCTCCACTTTGGTTACGGCTCATCCATCGGAACGAGTAATAAGTTGGAAACCTCAAAATTAAAACTTAATAAGCCTCCCATTCCAATGAAGGGATGCAGGGCCCTGTTGTATAAGCTAAGGAAGGACATTTTTCTGTGGGAACATTTCCCTCCCTACATTCATTTCTACATGGCATTCCCAGCTCATAGGAATATTCCTTGGTTCAGCAAGGTAGAAGGTAAATAGGATGCATAGGATTCACTTATTTCTAGGGTTTAAAGACTGATACAACACTTTTTTTTTCAATTTAAAGTGACAATGTTGGTAAAATATTAGAAGACCTTTTGGTTATACATTTAAATATATACAGGTTAACTAACGAGTTGGTTGAAGGAGCGTGAATATTGCACGAGTTGCATAGCAACGAGTTCAATATTCTAAGTGACTGAAACCAACAAGTTAAGGTGCGATTCCACTGGATCGCTTATATATGTGCTCATGGCTCGCTCTTACTTTGCTTGTTTTAGCGCTCTTCATCCGCTAATATTTTGAGCGCACGACAAGCGCAGAGCAATTTTACTGGTTCGCTTGTTTCCTTATGAAACCAATAGCAAGTCCCTTGCTCTGTTCTCACTGTGCTCTTAGACCCCTACTAAAAGATATCGAAAGAGTGTCATGTTGCTGCGCTTAAATCAAACACGTCAGATATTAAAAAGAAGTGCCAACGTCAAATTTAAAGAGCTATAGAAAGTGCAATAACCAATAATACTAATAATTCAATAATAACCAATAATTCTATAAGACCGCTCTGGTTTCGCTCAAACTTCACTTATTAGGCACTCTGGCGCTCAGATTTATTATAAATGCTTTCAATCATTAAAATAGAAACAAGTCAAGTCATGAATTTGAATTTTACCAGTAATCTTTTTTTTTTTTTTGTTGTCCAACACCGGATCTTTATTTAACAAAAACATGTAAATAACAGGTAAAGTTAATAATACATCGAACGAATCATTGAAAAATATATAAAATTTGACTTTCACTTAACAGTTTTCTTTCTAAGCAAGATTACGTGACTTTAGCAGAGTGATTATTTGAGTACATGTCGTTAATTTTTACTCTGGACCTTTAACTTTTCTGGAGTATTTCTCCTTTTTGATATTTTTTCTCTGTTTTTCAGGGTTTTTCTTTTCTTTTTTTCCTACACCATAACTTTTTCTAGGTTATTTCCCCCGCTCTTTATCGGAAGGCTGGGATTATAAATTGTTAAAGATATCTTTCCATGGCTTAAATTGTTTTCTCGAGCTTGGGTCGTATTCTGCTGCCACTTTTAAACCTGACAGCCTTTTTTTGAACTCTGGTACAAAGTTGTCATATGATATATTATTATTTCCAAACAATCTCTGTCTGTGTACATACGACTTACCGACTAATAATATAAAGTTGATCTGTTTGATTTTTATACTATCTCCCTCTAGCCCAAAGATAATTTCTTTGGGGGTAAGAGGATGCTGTAGAGTATTAAAAAAACCTATAAAGTTGGTTACCCAATCTTTGATATCTAACCAGAATTCCTCTACTCTTTTGCATTTAGCAAAGAAGTGTATAATATCATCTCGAAGACCACAGAAATCGCAGTCATCGTTAAGTTTTATACCTATTCTCAGTAAACGTGTGTTACAGCATATATTTCTATGTAATACCTTATATTGAAAGGCTTGAAGCCGCACATCTTTCGTGATTTTATAGGGTAATATGAAGATTTTCTTCCAATACTCCTCTCTGTCTAGATTTCCCTGTATTCTTAATATGTCTGACCATTTGGCCAGCTTGGGTAGATCGATCTTACAGCTGAGAATAAACATTTTGTATAACGATTTTGCATTTGTCTTTAAAACATTTGTTTTTGCATTACCAATTCGAATTGATACTTCTTCGTTAATATCATTTAGCTCTTCTGGGTTAATCACATCTATCCATCTTTTTGGCATGGCATGCTTGATCTGCAGCCTTTCGACGAAATTAACCTTTAAGTCATACCTTTCTTCGAATTGTTGAGGCGTTAGAAATTGTAGGTCATTAGTCAATACATCTCGTACATATATTATCCCTGCCTCTTTCCATGTTTTAAAGTTAACAGATTTTTTGTTACACTTGATATGTACATTTCTCCATATTCTTTCATTTGTGACCTCTATAGAGGTCTCTGGGCTTCGGTTATAATATACCTCGGCCCATGTAGAAAACATTTCTTTATAAAACTCATTATGTAATTTTTTTGTTATTTCTCTAGACAAAAATATGTCATTAACACTCCGGCCTTCTACTGCCTTTAGCACCCTTAGCCATTTGTCTTCTGGGGCTAGTAGGGCTTTTTGGACCCAACGTATACGATTTACTTTGATTATATTTTGGAGAGATCTGAGGCCTAAGCCTCCTCTTTCAATATCATGTATTAACCACTTCGTCCCTATTTTGTAGGACTTGTCATTCCATATGAAATTGAGTAATATTTTTTCGAAGGCTTGGGTGGTTACATTATCAATACTTATACACGACAGAACATATTGGATTTTTGACATAAGAAGAGAATTGCAAATAACAATTTTACCTTTGATAGACAAATTTCTATTTCCCCACGTTCCTGCTATGTCTTGGATACTTTCCTTCAGGGAATTACAATTCATTTTGACTATCTCTTCATGTTTTCTTGGGTAAGCTAATACTATACCCAAGATTTTCATTTTCTTAACCCATTTTATTTCGTCACAAACATTGTTGTCGCATCGTATATTACCAATGTTAAAAGCTTTGGTTTTTTGTATATTTAGCTTCAACCCAGTTACACTTGAAAAGTGTTTAATTGTTTCAAGGGAAGCTATCATGGATTTTTCATTTTTGATCATAAGGGTTAAATCATCTGCAAATTGAACAATTTTATTTTGCTGGTCACCAATGGTGATCCCTTCTATTTCCTCATTAGATCTTATCTTATTAGCAAGTTTCTCCACCACTAACGTAAACAATGTCGACGATAGGGGGTCCCCTTGCTTCATGCCTCTCTCCATTTCAAACCATGACGAGGCTAGTCCGTTATTGCAAAAGCATGCTCTAGAGTTTTTAAGAAGTGTGCGAACCCATTTAATAATGTTTTCGCCAAAGTTGTATGATTCTAAAGCTCTGAATAAAAAACCCCAATCGATAGAATCATAAGCCTTAGAGAAGTCGAGGGAGAGTATAAGCCCCCCCTCCTTCTTCTCTTGCAGCCACCAGATTGTGTCATCGATTTTCCTTACCGCCTCTCCTATATATCGGCCTCTAACAAAACCATGTTGGTCCTGATTGATTAAATTGGGTAATAAGGGGTTCATTCTGTTAGCGATTGCCTTGGATATTAATTTATAGTCTGAATTTAGAAGAGTTATGGGACGCCAATTTGATATAAATCTTGAGTCTACATCCTTTTTAGGGATTACATTTATTAGACCTTTTGTTTGCTCCTTAGACATTTCGCCTTCATTGAAGCATTCATTTAACATTTCCATGAATAAAACATTGATTTCCGGCCAGCATACTTTATAGAATGCTGATCCTAGCCCATCCGAACCAGGAGATTTTCCAGATTTAGTTTGTTTCAATGCAGAAATGATTTCATGTTCAGAGATTTCTCTGTCCATGTGATTTTTTTCTTGCTCATTTATCTTTCTTCCTTCTTCGTCTGCCATAAATAAGTGAGTGTCTGGGTGTTCCAGGTCTCTTTTCTTATATAAAGCATTGTAGAAGTTTTTCCCTACTGCCAGTATCTCTCTGGGTTCGGATATAGTTATATCTTCATGTACTAGATTCTTGATAACTTTCTTTTCTGAATTCCACTTCTCTAAATTGAGAAAATACTTGGACGGTCTTTCACCTTGCACTAGCCAATTGGCCCTTGACCTTGTCAAGGCCCCTTTGGCTTTGCATTTCTCGAAGTAATCTAATTTGTTTTTCAACAGTTTGAATTCATCTAATTCTTCTTCGTCCATCTCTTGCTGGGAGTCTAACCTCTCCAGCCTGTTCTTACAATTTCTTTCTTCTTTGCTTTGTTTTTTGGCTTTGACTTTACCCATTGTTATTGAATTCAATTTAACAATATACTTGAAGAGATCCCATCTATCTCTAGCACATTCCGTGCTGTACAGATTGTTAACCTCTTGGATCGTGTCTCTGACCATGATGATAAAGTTTGGGTTTTCCATGAGTTTCTCATTAAGCTTCCACATACCACTTTCTCTCTTTCTTACCAGGGTACTTACTTCGATGCTTAGCAATTTGTGGTCTGATAGTCCGAAGAATTCTACTTTCGTATCAGTTACACGATTTCTCATACCATTATCTATGAACACATAGTCTAACCTGGAGGTGGAGTTATTTCGCCTCCAAGTATGAAAGGATCCGCTTCCATGTCTGATTTTAAAAATGTCAGCTAGATCAAAATTTTCTAACATATCTTCCAATATATCTTTGTTTTTATATTCATCCCCCTGGTCGAGGTCTATGTTAAAATCCCCTAGTAACACTAGGCGGTCAAAATTTGTTCTTCTAATTATTTCACTTACATCAGCTAGTACCTTGCCCTGCTCGTCAGGGGCTACAGTTGTTGGCATGTATACATTTATGATTAGGAAGAATTCATCATCAATTTTAGCTCTTACATACACTATTCGACCATTTAGGTCTCTACCTTCGGTACACTCTGAACATTTGATATTATCAGAAAACAGTATGGCCACGCCTCTACTATTAGAGCGACCGTGACTTGCTACCATTTTAAATTTCCATTGCGATTTCCAAATCTCATAATCATCAACCTTACTGTGGGTTTCTTGCAACCCTATAATACACCTTCCTCTTTTCTTTAGCTTAGAGAAGACAGATTTTCTTCTTTCGATACCACTTAGACCGTTAACATTTAGAGTTATAAAATTGATTTTTTCGTTTTTGATCATCGTGTTGGCATAATTGTTTTCAAAGGTGGAATTAATAGTTCTTGTGTATATTTAGTTGTCTCCTTGAGGCTGGAATAGCTTCTGCATGTCTGTTTTTTTGTGGTAGGAGGCTCGCACCTTCTCCCATGTTTTTCCCAGCAGATTCCCGTTCTTTAGCCACTTGTCTGTTTTGAGAACGTCAGGGTGGTTGAGAGTCATTCCAACACCCCAGATCTCATTCTTGGACGCCTCTCCTATTTCCTTGTCTTCCGTGTTTAGTAGATATTGTTGCACCACTTCATTCTGCGTTGTTTTGGCTCTGAGGGCTTTTAGGATTAGCTCAGCCCTTTTCTTCTCCCAGTCTTCGCATATCCCCTCTCGTTTGAACTCATTTAACACTTGCTTTGCAGCGGAGGGGTCCGCTTGATTCATCACATAGCTGGCCTTCACTGGGTCCTTCCCCACCCTCGCTCTCCAATATGCTAGAAACTGTTCTACATGGAGATAGTACTTTCTCTCCAGGGTGAACGGCGAATAGTACTGGTTGGAGAGTGGGTTTTCCCGCGTGAAGAAGACAAAAGAATGTAGCGATTCTTTTTTGGATAGAAAGCTAAGAGTAAATTTGGTGGGTAGCGTGTCTAGTTTATTATATGCGTAGGTCGTTCTTCCGATTTTGACATTCCCGTTGTTGTTGTATGCTTTTTTCCCAGCAAGTCTAGCAGCCTTTACAACAATGTTTGCTCTCTGTATCCTTTCCCTTGTTTCTCGGGGAAGGTCCTGTTTTAAATACAGAGGCTTTTTTCCTTCTACCTCATCTTGATTTTTCAGGTTAACTCTCATCTTCCACACTTCCTCTGCATTGTCATTAGTGTCGAAGGTCACCTTAATTGGGGACTGATCCTCTGTGCCCATGCGGAAAACATCTGTTATTCCTTGACACACAGCCCCCATGATTCCCTGAAACACGTTTTCTACCTTGTCTCTTAGACTTTTCTCTTCTTCTTCGTCTCCCATTTTAATACCTTCTAAAATGAGCTTGTTGGAGTTAGACTCAATCTCAGCTTGAATTTTGTCTTCTAATTTCCCTTCTGCTTCCTGGACGAGAGTTTGGAAGTCGTTATCTGACCTCATTACCGCGCCCTCTTTCAGAGTTTTGACATCGGTTTCATTCTTGTTTGCTTTTCGTCTTATAACGCCAATGTCCTTATCTCTCTTTATGTTGTCTTGTTTTAGAGCATCTACTTTGGTTTCTAAGGCTTTCTGCTTCTCTTTGATTTTGTCTGTTTTCCTACTACCTTTCCTTATCTGGGCGGATAGACTGCCGAATAAGTTCCGCATATACTGCGGGGCATCCGAGAGATCTGGTCCATTCTCCTCGTCTGAGGATTCCGAGCTCAAACTCTCTACATCCTCCTTATCCTTGGCACTTTCCGTCTCCATTTCTAAATCCTCCAGAAAGTCATCTTCTGCTTCCTTATTTTGTTTCATAGTTCTTAGCTTCTTGCTAGCTTGCGTAGTTTTGGCTCTTGCCGCTGCCATGTTCGTACCCGATGCAACGCTGTTGCTTCTCTCTTATGTGTACGGCCGGTGGCGCTTGTGTTTTACTCTTTTCAAAGATGGCGGCTAGGATCGGGAATCCGATCTTCTCCGCTAAGTTAAAACTTTCGATCTGGGTTACTAACTTACAACGTGGGTTCGTTTCCCCACTATACAGAGTTTTTTGTAAGAAATATCAGTTTTAGCTATCTTGGGCGAGGTTTATTGCTTCCTAGGTCTTGTTTTCCTCGTTCTAAATTTTGTTCGCTTCAGCTGCTTGGTTGGGCGGAAGGACTGTTTGCGCCTGCGCGCTATGAGAACTTCCGGTCAAACTTTTGCCGCCCGAAACGATTATAAATAAATCAACAGATATTTGCTCGATCCAGTGTCTATGTGAGCTTTTATGAAATGATGGCAAACCTTTTTCACTGATTTCCTTCCTGTTAGTTTTATTTAACAAGAGTTTATGTAAATCCGCAGTCTAGAGTTCTTACAGCGTGTTCCCGCTGTGCTATGTCCGATCGCTTGGTCGTTCTCCTTTTTTGAAC
This sequence comes from Sthenelais limicola, assembly GCA_942159475.1. Taxonomy (NCBI): domain Eukaryota; kingdom Metazoa; phylum Annelida; class Polychaeta; order Phyllodocida; family Sigalionidae; genus Sthenelais; species Sthenelais limicola. The sequence continues at coordinate 37,709,035 of OW804098.1, forward strand.
TAATGTTCCTTGGTGCGAGTCCCTCCGAGTAGTAGACAGACTCGCTGGAAAGTTATTTATGTATTTTGTGGGTCCTAGTTACCTATCACACTGTATATTCCTTTGTAGTGCTACTGAAACTATCGTTCATTTTAGCACGCTCGCTATTATGGGGTTACCACCCTGGAGGTGAGGGCAAGATGGCGACTGTCTCGTGGTCTTGCGATATCCCAGGACGAAAGGTTGATAACTAATGAGTCTTTCACTGTTTCTCAACGTTTGATGTGGATGTTTGGTCCTTGTATGTTTATACACCCTCTTGCCTTGTTTGAAGGTCTTGTGTTTTTCCTAACCTTAGCTAATTCTTCAAAGTAAACGGAGCAGGTTTGGCGGCTACTAGGTCGTTGACCGGAACCGGAAGCTCCTCCTTACCAGTAATCTTAGTAAAAAATACCCAGATTGGTTGCCATGACAACCCCACATAAGTCACTAGTGAAATACACACTATGCGTAAATCACGCTAGATATGTTGTTTTCAGAGCAATGCGTGTATTATAAGATGTGTAAGCCTTGCGATGGTGCTGTGTTGGTGAGGAGTGACAAGGTCCTCTCTACCTGGTTCACTGACCATGTGAACAAGGTCCTCGTCATTCCTCTCCACCTACAGAACCAGCACAAACCATGGCAAGGCTTACCGCAGAGCTTACCACAGCCAGTGGAGACCACCCTTTTAGCTGTGGGAATTTCCTACATTGATACTTGTAGTTGTTCCCTATGTAGGAATTTCCTTCAGAAGTTTTCCTTCTGAAGTAATTTCCCTCATTCTTTCCTTTGAGTTAAACCTGAAGATAGGGTAAAACTAAGGAACACTTTTCAGATGTTCCCTATGGAATTCCTAAGGATTCATTGACTGCAAAAATACAATTCTACTAGCCATATATAAGTTGCTGCTGTTAAATGATTTTTTTGTTGATTATCAACATAATTTGAATGAATCTGGCTAGAAAAAGCAAACCTCCCAAGCTGGGATCTGAACCATAGACTTGAGAGGTGAGCTTGTCTGGGAAAAAAACAAGCTGTACTGATTGAACCATCGACCTGAGAGTTTCAATGTTACAAATTAAAATTTGTCCTTGAGCCAGTTTGTTGCAATTGTTTGTGCCTCAATAGTGTCGATTTCTACTGAGAACAAGGCTTGTCACCTCACTTACCATGTACCTTGGAGACTGTTGTTTGAAGTAGGCAGAGGATATTGAGTGATTCTAGGAGGGAAATGCTGTAATAATTGCCTATGTGTTTACCTTTGCTTGGTGGGAAGGAAAGTTGTAGGAAAGTTCCCAGAGAAACATAACTGAAACTGTATTGGACTGAAGGAATTTCCCTGTGAGCAGCTAGTTTTCCTTGCTTAGCAGCTGGGAAGGAATGGTTCAGGGAAGGAATGGCCTATACACGCAATGCTTTTGTTACGTAAGGTTACGTAACGCCTGGGCCTCCCCATGGGACGCCAGAGCTAGTAGCCGGGCACGGCTGCGCACGCAGATCAGGCACACACCTGACAGGTATGTTGTACCCGAAAATAAAGATCAGTTAACGTTGGGCGATCGTAAGATCAAGACAGGATCCAACTAGTTCCGAGTTATTCTTTATTAATTAGCATCCAGGTGATAATTGGGTATCAATTATCACTAAGTAAATATCGATCATCATCTATCACAACATTTGGACTATCAATTAGCATGTAGGTGCTAATTGAGTATTAATTAGTGTGCACTGGAATCTTTAAGATATATATTTATCGGTACCTCAAATTTAGGATCACACCAAGCAACATCCCCATATTCATACAGATTCATACTTATCACTGGTGGAGTTCTAAAAGATCTGTTGGAATATTAACGTGCACGGATATCACTGGCATAGGATGCCATCTAGGTTTGAAAGACTATTAAACTCGGCGAGAGAATTGGCGAATGACAACTTTTTGCTCCCATATGTAACAACTCGCAGGCAGCATAAGCTGCGAGAGGACGGGCCCCAACAGCCACAGGTGCCGCCGACACCCACGGAGTTTCCCACCGAAGTAAAGGGAAAAAGCGTAGGAATTCCAACAAAAAATTCCTTCCTTAGCTTACACAGCAGGGCCCAGAATGTGACTGAAACGTTTCTCCTAAAAGTCTCCAGAGGAAAATTAAAGCCCATAAAAACGGTCTCGCGCTCCGAATGACACATTTAACCCAGCTCAACTTACATTGGTTCAACTAACACTAGGTTCAAGGTGACAGGGATCAGATGGTGACAGCCATTTTTTATAACGATGGTATCTAGAGTGATACATTATTAAAATCCTATTGAGCGACGCCAGTTATTTCTAACACCAATATGGATGCTCGATATCAGAGTCAGGGAGTTGTGTTGTGACAGGTCCATACATTTCCCACCTACAGCTTCCCTTGAGATATGGGCTCTAAAGTGTTATGTTATTGGGGGATGTTATCGTCTTTATAGAAAGGCATAATTGGCGAACTCCCAAGAACGTGAGTAAGTCTCATGTCTACGAGGTGGGGATATAAGCGACCGTGCACCCCCCCCCCCCCCCAGTTTATTGAGTAGGACCCCTGGCATATCATGGCAATTTATGCTATGGAAGAGTAGGGGAGATGGTATCGATCGGATATATAGATCTATACAGAGATACATGGTGATGTAGAAAAGGTGTAATGTAATAACTCATCCGTATTACCGAGCAATGAAGGGCATTTTATGTATTCGCAGGGGAGCTTTCCTGTAGTATCGCCATAGAAAGGTGTACAACCGTTGTTGTTGTTGTTGTCGTTTGTCGTTTCGACGAAGCCAGATCCATTTACATTCACTAATAGGAAACATCAATCGATATTTAAAAATAGAATAAAGATAAACAACAAAATCATAAAATATATACGAAGGGTGCAGATACCGTATGTGCTGTTCTACCTATTATACCTTAATTATTAACCTTTTTTCATGCAATTCGGATCATACATCATGTATGGGGTGCAGGATGGTATTTGTCGAGTGGGTAAAAAACCGGGGGTAGATGTCCGGCGGGTGGCTGTCCTAGAACCATTGTACAGACATAGGCGCATCATTTCTTTGTTGGGGAAAGCGTTAAGATCCCGGAGACTTATCATCCCATGGCTGGAGCAATCTGTCTTTTTTTTCTTCAGGCTTCCTTCTACTTGGTACCTTTTGCTTGTAAGTACATCCTGCCAACCTCTGGTCGGCGAGAAAAAACATTTGAGTTGGCCGCAGGACCAGTAGGGAATACTAACATTATATATTCCCATAGAACACTGGGTTGAGCCTATATACAAGGATTTTAGCCTGGGTATGACTATATTAGCAACAGTTATAAGAATATCGTGTAAAGTGTTTTGATTGAGTGCTTATTTGATTGATGAGGTTGTTATTTTAGTCTGAGGTTTGTCCGTTGGTATGCATGTATGTACACTCGTGAGGGTTATATTGCATGTAAACAGGAAAATAATCACTGATGAAAGAACACCTTGGCGTTCCCTTATTCCTTTATTAATTTATCCCTTAAGACATGTTTTGCAGTAGGTATTTACCGATTGAAATCATTTCTTTCTTTCATTGCCTGAATAGCGTACTTGATTTTATTTCTATTTTTATTTTTCACAAGCATTGCATTTTAACAATGTTGTTCTCAGCTTAACTTGAAAAAAAAGAAAGAATTCTTTGTGATATTATTCACATTTACTAATTTACATCTGTGGGCTAGCGTACATGTATGTATTATGTAATATTCTGTATCGTAAAAACAATAATAAAACTATTCAGACGGGTTTCCCATCTATATATTACGTGTATGTACATAAGTCCTTTGTAAGACTGGTTCATATATAGGAGGGGATTCCACACTTTCCATATTGGTTTCCTCTCGATGTTCCATTTCTCCAACTTTTAGTCTACATGTCCACGCCAATCCCATCTCCATTTTCGCATTAGTAACAACAATCTCGCCATCTCCCTTGATACTGCCTCCCCTATAATTTGCTTTGCAATCGACGATCCTGACAAGCCAATATTATCAGCGCCATTTTTGTATTCCAATAATCCACCATTGTAGGTACGTACGTAATCTCCCTAAATGTGAAGGCATTTCATTTCCGCTTTTAAAGGAGAAAATAGTGAGTGACTGTCGGATGGTTGTTATTTGGACTTGGCTGGCTACCGATCGAAGCTTTACCGGGAGAGGCATCAAATGACTTCAGCATAAAAAAGGAGCATGAGAACTCATTGTTTGCCCTTCTCCCCGTCTGATCACTCGGCCACGACACTTCTAGCATTCACATGTTATCTCCAAAGTGCTGATCACTCTCAAGCACTGCTTGTGCAGAATCTATTCGGTTGTCTAGACTTTCTATCACCTCGTCCATCTCTTAAATTGCTATGCCATGATTTCACTCTGTATCATATATATATATATGCATTGAATATGAAGCAGCATAAATATATATAGCTATATATAGAGTGGGATACATCACATGTGTCACTGCTGGGTGATATAGTCTAGGCTCAGAGTTGAGAGAATCCCTCCGAACTAAGGGAAAGCCTCTCGCTCCAAACCGCAAAATGACATTATACTCCCATTAAGACGCCTATATACTCCAGGGCCGGGACAGCCATTAGCGCAGTAGGCGTCCAATCACTGATCTGCATGAGAGGCTCTGAGCCTAGACTGGATATATATTGTACGCAACCCTGCCCCATGAATTCCTGGATTTTAAATGTTCCTTTTTGTATTGTTAAAGAAATAAATATAAAATCAGTGAAGTCACTTGTTGGTGCCACTCACATAGAAATCCCACTCGTTGCTATGTAAGTTAAGTGATATTCATGCTTCATCAAGCAATTCATTACTTAACCTGCATCAATTATGGTACATGCACATGTATGTATTCCTGAAATGTGTTACAAAACAACCATTCATGACACAAACAGAATACGTATAAGTGATGTACGTCGGCCCATTTTGAGTGATTAGTATCGTAATTCTATTACCACTATAATGGCAATGTGCATTTTTTTTAAGGCAACATAATCGAAAAGGAACTTCAGGGGCTTTCCACGTGTTTCGCATACTTCCACAAAATTCCTCCTCCTGTCTGTGTTGCGAGTAAGGTAAACAATATATCGATATAACTGACGTTACCTCAGCACAATATCAACATTTAACAGCGATGGTCGCCGATATATATCAGTCTGTGAGCCTTGGAGAGATCATTGGAAATGGATAGAACAACTTTTTTGTACACCAGCCGACTGGGTATACAATGGAATATCCTATGGCTTGTAACTGCCATGTTTCACACCCCGAAACTATAGTTGTTACGTTCCAAGGCAGCAACTCTTCACTCAGGGCCGAGAAGCCAGTAACTTGATATCAGGGAACCCGATGTGTGAGGATGAACCGAGGCTTGACATGACTGTCAATAGCAATGGCCTGTTATCAATATGTCCTTCCAGTTGACCTTCCCACTTAGTTTTTATGGACGGCCAGAGAGTCGTTTCCATCTGCTCATATTTTAAACATGCCTGTGTCTGTCATCATTTACACCTCTGTCTTATGATATCATTCATTTTTAATGGATTGATTTCATTATTGTACTTGTTGACAACTATCTATCCATTTCATATTTGTCTATAGGGACTTGTGATCGCTGAGAAAAGCAAAGAAAGTTTTAATGCTATTGCTGATTAAACATATCTTTAAGATGCATTCACAGCTGTGAACATACATACAAAATAATTACCAAGTGAAAGATAAACACATTAAAGTCCCCATACGTTCAGGCAATACCAGAGAAATTAACTTAAAATGAGTAAAAAAATAACGATTTCTTTATCAAATGTTTGCACTGTGTTCCATGCTCAGGGAGACACCTTGTGGCAAACAACCTATATTATGGAGAATCAAATGTAGCCATAACATATATTATATATGGGCACTTGTACCTCATCTCTCCCATGTATGTATAGGTAATGGGTATATCTGATTCTCCATACATATGGAACACATGGGAGCTATGTAAACAAAAAACGGCTTCAATCTGTGCACATCAATAAAACTTCTTTGTCTATTTTCTTTCTTTTACTGACATGACAACTCGTACAAACTAATGCACATATTCGAGTATGTCATATAGTTGATACTTGTGCAAACAAATCTAAAATGTGTGTGATATGTGCATGCATAGCTGATAATACATTTTTAAACAAAAAAAACCCAACTTGTCTTTATCGCTATTCTCATTTCGATACAACACGAAGAAATCTTCGTCGGACAGAATCGAACTCGTATGTTCCATGTGTGACCCGTCAGTGGATGGTATTGAATGTTTTTATATTCAAGACTTTAGAAAATATGCCATATAAGGCCCTAGTCCACAAAGCCGATTCTAGTGCGATTTTGCGCCACAGAGAACCCTTTCCACTAAATTCCATGAGAATCGCATTAGAATCGGCTTAGTAGACAAAGCCCTTAATAGTGTATCTTATAATCATCAGGATCGGCTGAAAAGAACATTGAAGATGTAATGCTTTTTCTGAAAAAAAAATCTATCTTAAATCTAATTCATTTTCTCACCCTGTCTCCTTTCTAAACCCAGACAGTTCCTATATATGGGCTGGACTCTTCCCAGTCTCTGGTCATGGACATCTTTTTTTATTTAAAAAAAAAAGATGTCCTTGACCAGATTAACCTCTCTAAAGATGTACCCTCCTCACGTTTGTCCCCCTCTGGTGCTCTTACATGAAGAAGTCGCCCAGACCTTTTATGATAAGCTCTCACAGAAGATGAAATACAGCTCTTGTCCCCACCTGTCTCAATTGTCCCGTCCGAAGAGGCTTTTGATCCTCGCTCGTCCACCCTATACACTGCATGCTGTCAACAATTAAGCCTAACCCTAGCCACCTAATACCTTACTGAGTGGTATAGACCATCCCACTAATTGGGAGACGAACGGGTCCGAGAACAAAAGGTCCTTTTTGATGCGATTCCTTCCCGATCACTCCATGTGACGAGGTCTTTTTGTTTTTTTGTTATGAAACTCGCTCCAAGATCAGAGTTCATTGGAAGGCATCGCTATTCTGGCGAAATACTATTCGCTTCTAACCAGTTGCACGCCATGGCCCTATATGCAGGCGATATTGGTGTTTTCTCCATGTGTCATGGCTTATATCGTATTACCCTTGCTGGCCTGTTCACAGTTGTGGCTTTTATTATCCGGAGAACAAACCAACTGGTATCAAACATTATTGGAAAATGTCAGTTTTTGTTCTGGATTTTGGCCCCAAAGGGAAATTCTTTTTTTAAACAGATTTTGATTTAGGTGTTTTCACTATTTATGCGTGTTTTTCGTCGCGCCCTGAGAAATCATCCTTACTTATAAATAGTGGAATGATGCTATTTTAAGTTATAATTATATACAAGTTACAATATTAGATTTAAAGCATATATTATGAGTTTATGATGGTGGATGTTGATTCTCGATAAACATTCCATGTGTTTCTGATGAATGTATTTAGTGTTTCAGTATTTCTGATAGTGTTATGAAAACAGTGAAAAGATAAAAACATAACACCTCGACAATTATGAATCAGCATCAATTGGTATTGGGAAGTCTATTTTCTGCAGCAATTATAGTTCTCGACGAATGCCTCTGTCTGGAATAAAAAGCGACCAATCCCATTCCTCTCTCACAGGTTCTGGATGCTGATGTTGATACCATGGTATTTCGACAGTCGCCAATATTCTCTGTCTTTAGCTTGATATGAAATATTGTCTGCAATGCCTCGGGACATTAAATCTTCCCATATTAAAGTTTCTGATAAGCCAGAGTATTCAAAATTCTCTCAACGGCTCGGTTCAAGACAAGTAAAGAATTACTCAGACCAGCATTTATAATCAAATCAACTTTATGCATTTGAACCAGCGGCAGCCTCCTTCGAAATCAGTCTAGGCTCAGAGTTGAGAGCGTACCTCCAAATGGAGGGAGGAAAGCCTCCCGCTCCAAACCGCAAAATAACATTAGAATCCCATTAGGACGCCTACTGCAGCGCCAGGAAAGTCAGTGGCGCAGTAGATGTCCAATCACTGACATATTGGTTAAGGTAACCGCTGGAAGATATACATTGGACTTTGATTCGATGCATAAGCATGTCGACCTGTTTGTCTACAACCCACTGTAATTGTACTTAATTTGGACAAATAAAAGATTATCTATTCTATTCTATATCATTCTTATCTGATCTTACAGGCTCTGAGCTTGGACTGAATTGTGTTGTACTGAAATCGTTAGTGATTCATAACTTCAGTTTCAAAAAGAGTAATGAATTATAAAAATGTCTCCATAATAGAGACGAAAGAGGATGTTCCCTGACAAAGGTTGCTCGCCCGCCAATATCAATTTAAATGGATATGACTTCTCGTGACAATTAAACATTCCACTTTGTCACAGGTAGCACGTTAAGTTTTAATAATTTAAAAGATAACTCATCCCAGAGCTGCACCTACGATCTATCTACATGCAGCGTCCACACACTCTCTCTCTCTCTCCGACTCAGGTCTCAATTCAGGTCTCCATGCACTGAAAGCCTCACAAATTATCATTGACGAGCAGATTATTCCCCAGGCGAGACAGAAGGCTGGAATTGTAAAGGCTTGTCTAGTCAGAACTTGTGAAACATCTACCGGTCATACTTGTGCCAAGGCCGTATAAAACAATCAATTGCATCTGCTGATGTGAAATCCTACCATATCGGAGTCAGACTTTGGTTTAAAAGCAATGACCGTGCGCCTATAATTTAGACATTACTGCCTTGGGCCGCTTGCGATATCACCAACGTGGATCCCAGAGGTACTTTGTTAAGACCGTCCCCGGAAAAATATAATAAATATGAAACAACTCTTTCTGGGAAGGAAAAGTCCAGCTCCTTTAATTTGTGACTTTCAGGTGATGGATTCTATACTTGGAAATCATAAAAATATTCGAACAAGTTCCATAGATGCATAATGACTCCTATATGTTTCCCATTAGCACAGAATCGCTTGGTCGGAAAGGTATATAAGGCTATATTGGCAATATTTATATCATATGTACAGATTATTTTAATATTTTAACATTTTATTGGCCCAAATTTTAAGTATATCAATTACAAAAGACACATAACCTTATATAGATGGTTGTTTTCGTGCGTGGCCATATTTTAAAAAAATCATTAGATGGAATTTTAAACCAATTTCTTACAAAATGCACATAACCTTATATAGATGGTTGTTTGCATGCGTTACCATTTAACTACAATGTAAAGAAAATTTAAAGTTACACCGAAATAATCTAACTTTACACCCAATTAAACATATTATGTAATTTAGCCAAGGATAAAGCCTGTTCAAAACACATTTCGGTGTTAATCCCTTTTCATACCAATTATACCTCTAAGCTTGATTATACCTTCGGTATCATACACTTTAATTACGATTCGTTTCGCATGGCAAGATAGAGATGTATGCTGTGTGATGTTTGGAATTACAGAAATGAGTTAATTGGTTAAAGTTACTATACGGTACTACTATTTTATGTACTTTAATCACGTAGGCAACCAGAATTGAATTGAAATGAATCATAAATATTCTACTAATGTGCACATGGTCAATGATCATTTGACCCAGAGGCAATGATCGATCATGTGACCCAGAGATGTAAGGGGAGGGTATGTATGTGAGAGGGGAGGGGGAGGGAGAAGAAGAAAGAGGGAGAGGGAAAGAGAGAAGAGGAGGAAGGGAAGAGAAAAAGAGGGGAAGGAGAGAGCACAGTGGGGGATGGCAAAGAGGGAAAACAGTGAGGAAAGGGGAGTGAGGGAGAGAATAAAAGAAGCAGAAAGATAGGGTGGGGGAAATCGGATAGGGAGAAGGAGAAGCGGATACAGAGGAAAGAGGAGGAGAGAGGGCAGGGGAAGGAGAGGGGTAGTGTATGATCATTGGTGTAGGGACAGGGACAGAGAGAGGGGGGGAGGGACAGGGGGGGGGGGGAGGAGAAGAGGCAGGGAGAGAGGAAGAGGGTGACCGTCCAGGGGATGGGTACTTTTCTAGTGTGCACATAAAGTAACTACCGGTTATCTCTTTTTAAAGAATTTCATTCAGCAAGAACATGCAGTTTACACTTTTCTCAGTCATGTTGTAGCGACTTATATAATATAACAAATAAAGGTATCAAAACGCTATATAAAATTTAGGTCATGTCAGGTCATGCAATATACGATTGCACATTTTAGCTGTATGATCTAAAAAAAGGAATAATTGAAGCAAATTATATTTAGCAGGTCACGTTTATCTTTGTTTATTACACACGGCTTTCATCCATCGATCACCTCACCCCAGCAGCGACGTGCATTGATTTTGTTCCTTGAATCAACTGGAAGTATTTATGTCAATAAAGGCCTACCAATCTAAAAATAGAAGAAAACATTACTCATTAAATGTAATTTTGTTATCCATTTCACGGATCAATGTTCTCGCGTCAACAACTGCCGAATGATCATTTATAACGCCCAGGGGGAACTACATTTCCGTCTAAAAGGTTTTCCTCATGGTTGGATATGCAATCAATTCTAGTCCATCTGCCACCACCTTACAAGATGAGAATTAAGCTCATCGGAGATTCAGTTGATGAATGGGATTCTTTCGCTCTAGTAATCTTCTTTTCCAAAATTATGTACATGTATGGGTACATATTTAGGGAATTAATCTGGTATCATTACACCCATGCATAGAGTGATGTCTTTCGCTGTGTATACATATATGTTTCTCAATAGATGGAATATTCAGTAGCTTAAAAACATCTGTTCAATAGTCTTTGATAAGGTAAGGGCGCCTGCATTTCCCCCTCGAAGACAAAGCTGCCCCTTTGGAACGAGGCCATGTACTAACCCCTTCTCCTTTATACGTGATTATTGAAATAGGTACATTCTTCACAAAAGCAAATATGTAAAAAAAAGTTAAAGAACGAGATCAGGATAATGAACTCTCAATAGGCTTTGGCTCCCCATATCCTCATGCTTTCTTTGAACAAAGGAATGGTTATCGATTATTCTAGCGCCTGCATTGAAGCTGCCACTGAACGATATTTTTTATGCCATACCATTTGCAGTGGGTGTGTGGGTGGAAGCGTATTTATCACTCATCTAATATGCCCCACCATATTAAGTTTCTTTGCGAATTTACCAAAGCCATTGCCGCATTAATCGTCAAACTGATGCACAAAACTTAATCAAATATTTCGATTCGCCATTAACTGAAATTCGAGTTCTAAACGTTTTAAAGAGATTTTCAGCACCAATAGTGCCAAACCTTTGAACTAAAACAACTATTTGATATTAATTAGCTGAACCGATGTTTTATTTTCAGTTAAAGCGCCTCTCGAGCCAGATGCTTCCCAAAGACAGTAGTGGGCGGTCCGTGTCGACGCTGAAAACAGCTGCCAAGGCTGCCCAGGGAGTGGCTGTTATCGTCATACTTTTTGTCATATCTTGGATCCCCCTCTACACCATCAATACCATAGCTTGCTTCTGTCCGAAATGTTATGTACCCTTGGATCTCCTCAATGCTATGATTGTGTTGTCTCATTTAAACTCAGCCTGGAACCCCATGCTGTACGCGTGGGGGATGACCGACTTTAGACTGGCCCTGAGGAGATTGTTGGGCTGTGGTTCTGTTAGGACAGATGTGTACGTTCATCATCGGTCGTATGTCTCCAATGGTACGAGAGAAAACCAACAATGCATCAAGCAGAAATCTGCAACTGCCGTTTGATCAGCATGCTTAATATTATGAAGTATGTACTGCATCGAAGATCATTTTCTCCAGGCCACTTATATGCTATTATGTAAGTGTATGGACTCCTCCTTGTTTGTTGATACCATATGGTGAAGTCGTAAAGTGATGTGATGTGATTTCAAGGTATTTTGTCCAAGGAAAAGTTGATATTGTTACCGTTTTCAGTTCTAGAAAACTTCATCAATGTATACATTTGATTCTGTGATAAATATTGTTATTGTTGTATACATACAGTGATGCTTAGCATTGACTGTGCCATGACTATCATTACATTGTGTGCGTGTGTTTTGAACAGGGTTATAGGATTGTGATTATATATTTTACAACTATTTCCCTTTATAGTCGTGTATAAAGTACAAAAAATATAGGTCTGCGTGTGCAACAATATACAAACATATCTTTAAAAAACGAAGCTCAATGAAACAGATTTGTATTTAGTTTGAGTTATTTCCCTTGACCTAACGTTTCAAAAAGGCATATATAGTGTAAATTGTGTATGAATTGTAGAATAATGTTTAAATACCACCAGTGTACGTTGGGTATTAGGTATCGATCAGTGATATGAAAGGATGATAAATTGGATGACATTGTATTCTCAAAAAAGAATTTAATTGCAGTTTGCATCAGGAAAAACAGTACCATGACTGAATGGATGATTTCCACTTCTACATCAATCTAAGGTCATATATCACGCGTTCAATGGTTGTCATTTGTTTTTATCGATCTAGTCTAAAACTAAATCATACTTACTGCCATCAATGTGAACAGTATGAGTATTTCTTTATATCATTCCATGTTCAAATCGAACGATTATACCAAGTAGACCCCCAGAACTAAATAACCTCATTTCAGGAAATTCCCTAAAAGCAATTGAAGAAGACACAGGTCACATGATTTACATCAAATACTATCTACAGGATCGATGCGGGTTTGTAACGACATACAGCCGCACTGATGGTAATCTCTGAAAATGACGCTTACGATTGGTAACTTTTCCAAACTTTTTGAACTATAATATTTAGTGCACACAGAAATACACTTTAACAGGTCATGTTAATGCGAAGGATGAAACTATCCAGGACTAAAACAAGATTTGGAAGCAGATTTAGGGTTATTTGCATGTCCATCTGACCCATTTGAGAGGGTTTATTGCAAATTTCATTTTGGACGCACCTCAAGGTTTGTTGTTCGCAAAGTGCCTAAATATTGAGGATTAATTCCGAATCAGTTTTTCTTTCGATCAGCTTAAAACTGCCTTTTATCAAACCCCTTTTGCCGACTGAGCTGAATCGGACCCAAATCCGCCTCTTGAGAGTGGTTCCCGACTCCTCATTTCATTCGGACAAAGCCGTGTTAAAAAGCCACGTCGCGAATCGTGATTTGTCGGTTATTGTGTGTAGGTTGTATTGCTGTTTTCTGCCAATTTCATGGTAAGAGTTTGGTGGAAACACTCTGAACTGGCTCAACCAAACCCATGCAACAAAATGTAGAAAACCATCACTTCATTCAAGATATCATTTCTTTATTTGAAATACTGTTTTAACCATATATATTGTACTACATTCATTTCTTGTCATCATTAATATTCCCTGAGTTTGAAGGGATCTGATAAGCTCTGATCCTAGACTGTGCTGTCAATATTACTTGATTAAATCAGATGAACTGACTCATGTTATATAAATAGCCCCACGATTAGGCATTTATTCAAACTAACCTTCTTTATGGAGAAGGAAACTGCGATAGCTCACTAAGATTTGCTCACGTCTGTTGTAATAATTCTCAATTACTTGCGACAACAAATTTAATGATAACAATATTGATCCAGCATAAAATCCCCCTCTTCAAAGACTGCCTACATGCTTATCCATATCCCCCGGTAGAATATATGCGTAACAATAAGCTTCTGTGAATGTTATAAACATTGAATTATTAATAGTAGTGGTTGCCCAAATATGTCCGGTAACGTTTCTCCCACATCATAACCTTGCCATAGGGAGAGTGATAATCGCGCATAATATATAAGGGTTCAATAAAGCTGTTGTATAGGTAAAACATTTTGCTAAAATGCGTATTAATGACTATGATGTGTCATAAAATGGCAATAAATTACTCACCGGCCGGGCTTGGTGATATCTAGAAGCCCTGCTCCGCATCTGAGGGATGAACGCCCGTGTCTGTAGGGATTCGCCGTGCGTCGCACGTGCACCAATTAAGAGTATTTCAGGCGGCCGTGGTAATGGGTATGGGGCTTCACTCTTCTTAATCCTGAAGTCAAATTTGTTAAAGCTGCATTCTCAGCTATTGTGGCAACAAAATCTTGCCAAATGTACTCATAATATAACTTATAGGACTGTTATTGATATTCTACTGCTCTTATATCATGTTCATAAGATGATTTGAAGTCGAATCGGCCGCGAGAAAATGGCTTCTGATGAGCGATAATAAGTGAAAGGATTTTGGCGGGTCTCCGAGATATAAAAGTGGATTCTTATGCAGCAAAAGCAACTGCACAAAATCCTCCAAAACTTTGGTCAAATAATCTTTAAATGGTTTGGAAAAGAACGGAAGAAAAAGTCTTTAGTTTGGTATCGATGTTGACTGAAAGTGCAGCTAAACAAGGGCTAATAGATTGCGAATGTTAAATTATCAGCCATTACTGTAAAATGGTAATGTGCTGATCGTGTACATGGAGTAATACGCATTATATTCCGGCATTTGTGGATGTATTTGTTGTTTTAATTTTGGTTTGTGTACCAGAACCAGATGTATTTTTCCACAAATAACTAAAGAATATCAGCCATTATTTTTCTTGCCTGTAGCCATTGTGGCCTGTTGGGTATGGCTAAGTCTCCGGACATTCCAAAATAGGGAAACTCCCCCGCCAAGCGCCCGTCACAAGTTCATGTTTCAATATACTACTCACATTGAAAACCATCTTAGTACTAACCTGAGTTAACGTTTCTAAAGGTTCTGCCCAAAAGTTTTAAAAGTCAAATTGGCCACTTCCAGACGCCTGGGGTGACCTTTAAGATAATTTTATTAGATCCGTGTGGGAAACATGATACCATTTGGATCAGGTTCCTCAGAATTGGTGTAATGTTCACCGAGAACAACCTTGAACAACGAATTCTGTCATGATCTCCCGTGACACGACACCAAAGGTGCGGATGATGCAATATGTCATGTCGAAAAGAGAACCTGTCCCCTTTCAATTCTAACCAGATAAAAGATACTCATGTACATGTATGATATTTTACACTATAAAATTCTTTTGAGCTGTTTGGGTGGACGCATTCGCCAGTTTACAGACGACATGACTATAGACCTCCAAATAAAGAGCTTTCGGCTTTACCAGGACCAAACAGTTCCTCTCAATAGTTAAAAGTATTGAGAGAAGTAAAGTGACGCACACATTATAACAATGCCGAAAGTGGTGCAAGATATATTTTATTCTATTCATGCCTCTCGTGGCAGTTGATTGTTCCCGAGAGACAGACACTATTTTTTTTTATTCCACGTTGTCAAAATGCTTTCATTATCGAGAATTTCATGCTTAGAAACTCCACAACAATAAAATCATGCCAGTGTGTTGCAGTTTCTATTGCTTCAGAAAATAGTTTTTATCATATCAAGTATGCAGCTGAAATCAGAGGAAAATAGGAGGGCCAAAATGTGGGCCTCCCCAAAGTTGGCTATGTGGCTTCTTGGGCCGGCTGATCTTTTATATAGTTTCCGACGTGGTCAAAATATCGCATTATAATTCTGGACGCAATTATTCAAATTTCCACCGAAACAATCGGTCGTCTCTTATGTAATATCCCTCCCAATATCGCCGTCTCTATTGCATTCCATAAGTCATACTCGTTGTTTTCTGTGAAACGAGTATTGATGGGTAGTGATAAAGGCAAAATGAAGAACCATAGGTGTAGTCTATTATTGTCACAGTGAGTTAACCTTCTAAGTGTAATAATACATGATAGGATATCATATGTATGATGCGTTTTAAAATCGTGCGAATAAAGTATTTTTAATAATTAAGACTTGAGGCTTGCTATTATTTTAAAAAAAGGCATTCCCTAAGCACCCCAGGAAATGAATCATGGAAGAATATACCCTTTTATTCTTTATCGTGAGATATTTTTTTTCAAAAGTTTGTATTCCCGATATGCACCTATGTCGTTTGCTTCCCATTATTCCATTTATCGACTAGCACATATATGTATGGACTCTGGTCTGGCGATTTGTGTTTATTCCTCCATAACACATGAATATTGATATAGCATATGTATAAATACATGAAGAAATACATAACAAATATCAAATAGACAAATTATAAAAAAATAAAAATAAAAACAAGTTATAAGATTATTAAGTTAATCAATCATTTAATGAACTATTTTTCTGTTTAACTTTATAATCAGTTTAAGTTAATGTATATATTGTGCGTTTCCAAAGGAAACGAATTCTACGGTCAACTATTTGTGCGCAATGGCTAGATTATGAATATCAGACGTACTGTAATCTGAAATGCCTCGAATGTCTGTATTAGAAGAACACAGGAGTGGAAGTAAAATTCAGTTTATTAACAACTAGGAAAGTTGCACGCTCCCTGTTTACAAAGGCAGTTGGATGAACATGAAAGTACAATGCAAGGGAATTAGACGTAAGACATCAAACAACATATTGTAATCTAATAATACACAATTGTCTTTTAGTCTTTGCAATTCCGAGCTTGTCTGTCTCCAAGACTTGAAACCCAGAAATCCCAAAGGGTGTAGTAGGTGTAGATCACTCAGATTCAGTCATGGGTGGTCCTCTCTAAATGGGTTCCTCTCAAAACCTATACAGTGGCCTTAAGTGGCAACTTGTCAATCAAACCAAGATAGCCAATAGAATACAACAAATGTCAACCAATAGGATGTCACACTGGCCTTCAGGGATTTACTGCAGAGATGGTAGAAGGTTGTCAATCAAGCAGTCCTTGCATAAGTGCAAAGTTAGTACTGTTGGCGTGAATTATATCACACAGAGATGGGCATCCAGATATCCTCCCAGATAAGTGTCCACACTCCTCACACCAATCCTCAACCAACACCTCAAAATGTATCACATGAACTTGCTACTCAGGATGATTGACAGAATGGTACCCAATTCACTAACATTCACGAATTTTTTTTTAAAAAAAATACCGTAGAATGTAAAAAATTAGTGTGTTGGGCCTTCGACGTGGGTAGAACAACGATGACGCACCGTCTCCAAGGGTCAGTCACTAGGGAGATATAGGCGCTGACGCCGAGATGTCAGCTGTCCATAATTTCACATTTTTTTCTGATACATTTCATAACGAGAATTAGACAAAATTATACAGTTTAAACACTTTAAATTTCCTTCCCTGATAAAATAAAAACTAGATCGATCGAGTGATTAATATATAATTTTACATACGGCAACAAATATATGCCTTTCATATATATACTCGATACTCGATATACCATCATTTGTTTCCGAATAATTTTGCTTCAGAATAAACACCATACATAGTTTGCCGTAAGAATAAAAAAAGAAAAAAAGTTAGCTCCATTATACACCAATAATAGATTTCATATATCATTCAATTATGATCACAACGAGACAAAATATATGATCAATCGAATGCTAGATATTGCAATATAAACCATACAGTAAGAACATTTGAAAAATGGATATATCGATGATTTACACAGTACCCTTCATACAATTTGGAAATGAATAATATATATTACCTGCTAGTCTTGTTTTATCAGTGCACAACATAGGCCATACGAAGTCTGGCATACCTGATGTCAGTTACCTACGCACGCAGATACTCTATATTGTATACCATTCATACAATTTGGAAGATTTTGGCGGGGATATTGATAGATATTGAATACGGATATCCTTGTTTTATTATTGAACAAAATAAGCCTTACTATGTCTGACAAACCTGATGTCACTTAGAGCCTTCAGTTTATGCGCTGTTCTACTTTACGTCCCTTAGTATCACCCCCGATTGGCAATTAGTGTAATCAACAGGATTAATCTTCTACTCAGCTAAGCTTTGTCAGGGTATATGCTTTTGTTAGGGAGCTAATTACCATTGTATCGCTGCGGCCTCGGCATTCATCAAACCAAAACATGCACGAGGAAGATAAGATTAACCTGCATCTATATATGTAATTTGTAAATGTGTGTTATACTCATCTCTTATATAATTACCACTATCAAACCATACATCAACTATCACTTAACATGTTTATATATATTATCGATTCAGTTTTGCTAATCAAAGGAGTTTTTCGTCCACAAAAGTTGGATTAGCTTTGAAATATGGATCAATTACTGCCATAGTATTTGTGATAGTGGAATTCTCTTACGGGTAATTTGGATTTGCCTTTGTAGATTAGCGAATAAGAATATTCTATTTTTATTCGAGGTATGTGTCGGCTCCATGAAAATAACCTTTTTTGATAACCATCCAATGGGAGTTAACACAGAAAACACATATAATTAATATATAACGGCTACTGGATAGACGAGTGGAACTCCCAGTTCATCTTAAAATTATCAATAGATTATTGGTAGTATAGGGATGTCAGGAATCATTGAGTAGAGAGAATGACAGGGATAGAGAAAAATAGCAGAAAAGAATTTACAGGTACAACACTGTTTCTAGTCATCAATTAAACACAAGTGTAGAGGGAAATATCTTGCTGACAATGCTGTACCCTTTGATTTATGCAGTCGGTCTTTATAGTGTGACATACATAAAACATTCTATGTAATAGCTTTCCAAAATTAGATATGGGAAAATGATAATTGTCACGCTGTCTGCATGCGAGGATCGAATGCCCCAGCAGGTATAGCATTTGGCTTTTCAATAATAACTAGACTGTGGCTAGTCTCAAGTTGCCACCAACTATGTAATTCCAGCACCAGGCTGTTTAGCCTTTGGAACCAACTGTCTGTGAATCAGTTGGGAGTATAGCCCCTCTTTATTCAGCAACTCGTTGTGCGATCCTTGTTCGACGATGGCTCCCCTGGAAACAACAAGTGTTAGGAATTACGGCAGACAAGGACATACAGTTTATTGCATCGGCTTACCACATTCCATACGGAAATTACGATGCTGTTTTTCTAGTCAAGGAGCGGCAAGAGTGCTGCATAAATATGTTTTATCAGCGTGCGAATTACAGAAAGCTTTCAATGGTGTTTTTATAAGATATGTTTTAGCCTGTTTTATCTACATAATCGTTATGTTTGTGAGAAAGGTGTTGGGATTTCTTTCTATGTGACTGGTACGACAAGATGTGGGGAGAAATGGAAGATATCCCGGAGAGTCTAGAATCTAGAATTGGTGTTTTTAATGTGTTTACTGTATACATTTATTTGGATCCCTTATCTAGGAAATACTATTTACAAACAACAACATAAGAAAAGACAGAAGTATATTTTTTTTAGTAAATTTAGCAAACAGAAACAACTAATTACATTGTTATATAGAACCTCATGCATTTATAAAGAGAAAATCACATGCTTGATTAATTGATCAATACGAACCACATATTTACAAACAACGACATGTGTTAAGAACAGGAGTATAATTGTTTGGTGAATTCAGCAACAAAACAACTGGTAAGAGAACAAAAGAAGGCACCTGTTTAAGACGAGGATACGGTCAGCTTTCTGAACAGTGCTCAGGCGGTGGGCAATAATCATCACTGTCCGGCCTGGTAGCGTGCGGTCCAGTGCTTCCTGCACCTAATGAAGATAATCAAATTGTTTGAAGCCGGTTTGTGGGAAAACAGCATGAAACATTCACCATTATCCTTAATCAACTCTTCACCGTCTTATCCTTTCTTCATCAAACCTAACTAAATTAACAGCATTAACCATATTTATAGAGCAAAGCTTCCCAAACTCGATTTCGTATTGCGTCGGTAGTTCTGGTTTTAGGAAAGCATTTACACAACCGAATGCTTCATTGGCATATATATATTGGTTAATGCTGCATTCTAAGCCATTACGACAAAATAAATCTTACCAAATTTACTCAGATTATGGCTTATAGGACTGAATTGATCAATATTCTGCTGTTGTTCCATATTTATACAAGAATTTGAAGTGTAATCGCCGAGAGAAAACTGCCACCGGTGAGTGATAATAAGTGAAGTCACCATAGGAAGGGATTCGGGCAGGTCCTCCAAAATACAAATTGGGACGTTTTAACAGTCCAGTAGCAATAACAACTGGACAAACTCCTCCAAAACTTTGGTCAAATTACCTTTAGATGGGTTGGAAAAGAATGGAACAAAAAGCAGAAAATCATTTAGATTTTGACTTTAACTGAGAGTTAACTGAGACTGCAGCTTTAAGACAGTAATTTAGTGAAGTGAAGCAAGAAAGGTGATTTAGTATTTCAAAATTAATCAACCTGTTTCTCAGATTCAGTATCCAGTGCGCTCGTGGCCTCGTCCAAAAGTAGAATTCCAGGTTTCCGCACCAACGCCCTAGCGATAGCTACCCTTTGCTTCTGTCCCCCTAAAATATGGATTAAAAAACAAGTTACGGATGCATGAGAGGTGCAAAATCATGACGATAAAGAATAGGAGAAATAGTTTATTAATTCTTATGAGTAACAGAGGCTTCGCCCAAAGAAAAAGGTTGCATTATACATGATACCAGGCAACACAGGTTACAGAAACACTCTGTTTAGACCAAACACAGAAGCAGCTTGGCTCCATATGGAACATGTTAGATTAGGACCATGGACTTGAAAACCTTTAAGAAAATACACTAAAACATAATATATTAAGTAGACGAACTGGAGGTGACCTATAGAAGGCACTAGAAATACACCTCGTATATACAACACCTCGATTATAAGTGAAATGAAAGGGTCACTAATTATCATTAATCATTTATATTAATAACCAAATGAAATATCAATATTTATCAATAATATTATTAATAGATATTTTTTTTAACAAAACAATAATAATGGCAATATTAATAACGGTTTGCCGAACAATACAATATGGTAAAGCAATCAATCTTAGCACAACTTTTACTATTTCATGTGATAAGAAACATGATTCCCTACCTGACAATTGCAATCCTTTTTCACCAACAGAGGTGTTATACTTTTCTGGGAAACTCTCAATAAAGGATGAGGCATTAGCATTGATTGCCGCCCCCTTAATATCGATTTCGGTCGTTTTCTCGTCCGGCAGCCCATATTTTATATTCTCAGTTATTGTTCTGGCAAAGAGACTAGGCTCCTGAGAAACAATTGCTACCTGAAATCATTAAGCGTTCCTACATATTAATAGAGAGACTTCTCTATCTGTTTGATGCCATGGCATTCCATTTTGCAAACGAAAAAAGGACGTCAGAAATGAAGCCAACGTTCTTCTGCCCGTCAGACGGACATAATTATATATTAACAATGAGGATGAGAACCAGAAACACATCTATCCTCATTTCCGCAATGGTTCCAACATGATATAGATGAATACTAACACTATCCATCGCGAGGAAAGGACTGCAAAGTAATTGGCATTATAATTTACTGCATTCAACATAGCTATAATGCTAGCTTTTTTCATCCCTCAGAGACATCAAGTCATCAAATTATCCCCTATGGTACGAGATTTTTTCAATTATTTCAGTCTAGGCTCAGAACCACTCAGACCAAATAAGAATGGTATGTCAGTGATTGGACACCTACTGCGCTGGCCCTGGAGTAGGCGTCCTATTGGAATTTTAATGGCTTTTCTCGGCTCGTAGTGAGAGGCTTTTCCTCAGTTTGGAAGGACTCCCAACTCTGAGCCTAGACTGCATGTATCATGGCTAGTAGTGCAAGAGAATGGTCCATTAACGCTGGTATATTAGTAATGGGGGACTTACTTTGGACCGGAGGTAGGTATGTTTATAATCACGAAGAGGAACAGAGTCTAAGAGAACTTCGCCTGATGTTGGTGGGTAGAATCGTTCTATCAAGTTGAAACAAGTAGACTTGCCCGCGCCACTCGGACCGACCAAAGCTACTACTTCGCCAGGGTTCACACAAAAAGACAAGTTCTACAATAGAAAAATGTTTCGAGAAGATTTAAAGCTGCACTCTCAGCTAAATTACCACAAACAAAATCTTACCAAATCTACTCATATTATGACATATACGACTGAATCTATCAATATTCTGCTGCTGTTATAATGTTAATACAAGAATTTGAAGTTGAATCGGCAGGGCGAAAAAGGCGATAATATTAAAGTGAAGCCACCTTAGGAAATGATTTCGGCGGATCCCCGAAATATAAAGGTGGACTTTTTATGAAGCTCTGTAGCAAAAACAACTAGACTAAAACCTCCGAAATGTTTGGTCAAATTACTCTTCGATGGCTTGGGGAAAATAGGAACAATAAGTTATTGGCCTCTTAAGAATAAGAAAAGAGATTATAAAATCTCTGCGGCGCAAAATCGCATGAGCATCGGCTTGGTGAGACTGCAGCTTTAAACTCCACACTGACCTACTATCTATTGGCTGAGACCTCGATAGATTACCCGATTGAATGAAAAAAAATAAGCTGCTCTCATTTTTGCTTTACCTCAACAACTTTGGCGGCTGGTCGAGTAGGATAAGCGAATGTCACGTCCTTGAATTCTACCTTGCCATCCATATGATATGGTTCTAGAAAACCGTCTGAACCTGGTTTTTCATCCTCGCCTAAGTACTGAAATACCTTCTCTGAGGATCCCAGAGCGCGCATGAAGCTACTGTGATGACCTAAAAGCCTCTATGAATGAAAGGGAAATATAGAATGAATTTAAACAATCTGAGAATATTAAAGAGATCTCTTTATCTTGTCTGAAGTTATAAGCGAGTTTTTTAAATAAAAATAAATCAAGCACGACCTTCGTATATCATCATTTCACTAAGAATATCTGTATTTTAATTATATTCGAAATCAACTGTTTTCTCCAAATTAATTTGGATATCGGTGAGTTGAAGTACGAACCGACAAATGTTCCAAGATGACATGTTTATTTGATAACTTAATCAATTAAATATTCAAAATTCCCAAATCCCTGTTCTTCATAACAAATAAGTTATGAAACATTTGGTGTTATCTTAGTCATGTGGAACTATCTGAGTCAAAATCTTTCATTCCGATGGAGAATGAAAGATTTTGATGTAGATATATTTCATGAATGATGCTCGCTGTTTTAATAAGAGTATTGTATTCTCCAGCGCGAGTAATTATAAGAGTAATCTACATGCGGAGATATATGAGATCCCCGACTATGTCAATAAAACAATCCTAATGTTTACGATGCCTTCATGTATAATACTGACATTTGAGACAAGACCCCATGCAGACAGATCTAGTAGGAGATTTCAACCTTTCAACTCAATATTATTCGCACCTTTCATCCTGTTGTGGCTATAGTAAGTATGGTTCGTGGCAAACACATTTATGACGGCATGCCACGCTATCTTCTCCTTGATATACATTATTGGCAACATTGACACTATTAGAGGAATCTCAGTAGATTTCATCAAGTACGTGTACCATTGCGTGTGGCTCTTACATCTTAATGCTTTCCACACACTCTATGTAGTGGTTTTTAGCAATTTAGAATCAAATAAAAACAGCTATTGGGGCTTAACAGTCCGGGGAATCAATTCATCATTTTCGCACCTCCCAAAACCCATCGCACATGTACACTCCTGGACAACAGCTGTTTCTCCAAGAAGTCGACATTTGCAATTTGCTTGAGTGAAAAAGAAATGGAGCTTGGCTAAGAAATTCTTAGGTGGACTTTCTGGCAACTATCCCTTCCAATGTCAGACACATCTGTAATCTTTACAATCACCGCCTCGCCTAACCAAGCGCCATAAGAAAGAAGAAACTTCCAAGTTCAGAAACTAGCTCACCGCCAGAAAAGGGGCTGAGGTTCTGGCTTCCTCAAAAATAAAGGAAAGAATCCAATTTCTATGGCTACCTTGGAACTCCGGATGCTATTCCCATCGCTGATTTAAAGAATGTGCCATGACATCCACCACAAAAATAAGTTGTAGGCACAATAACCTGAAATGCTATACATCAGACATAGCTCAAAAGAAGGTTTGAGCTAGGACTAGAGAGGGAAGGAGGGATGTTGATGGATGGATGTGGTTGAAATGAATGTTCGAATTTTGAATGGTCGTATTATATTTCACATAGCACCAATATTGAAAGTGAATGTGTACACTTTCACAACATAACCAACTTTTAAAATCATATTTTGGTGGGTTGTCTGGCTTTTTTCATCGTAAATGTGTACACTTATTTTATTTATTTTTATTACAACCAATGGTCAATGTACATCTGATCACAATAATAAATACGCATGTCGACCTCGTATTTATTATTGTGATCAGATGTACATTGGCCTTTGGTTGTAATACCATGAACTAATCTTAGTCAATTTCATTCACATCATAGAAATTCACACTCTTTATCTTATGAAGAAATCGATTATGATATATGTTTTTATATTCATTTACTGTAACTTAAATACTAACTGAGAATAATGTAATTGCATAAAGGGCCTAGTCCACTAAGCAGATTCTCATGCGATTCTCATTCACAGAATTTAGTGCAAAAGAGTCCTCCGCAGCGCAAAAATCGTATGTGAATCGGCTTAGTGGACTAGGCCCTTATGCCGAATAAAAATCTTGAATACAAAAATACTTTCATGACATAACCAACATTTCAAATAATATTTTGTTGGGTTGTCTGGGTTTTTCTCATCATAAGTCATAGCAATATGAAGCACCATGTATCATGGAAAGGGGAGAGCATTGATGCTAGCCAATCAGTTAAAGTTTTCTACTCACAGACATGGCAGCGACAAGTTGAGTCTGGTACAAGATGAATGAGACCAAATCACCTCCGGTTATTTTCCCAGTAACAACAAGATGACCTCCGTAATATATGGTAGCCGATGTCAGCAGCATGGTCAACAACTATGTTATAAGAATAATGGTATAGCCTCACACTAAAGGTAGTAAAAGTACTAGGGAATGATAGAAAGGTTATCTCCCAGAGTCTGAATCAAAACCTCAAATTTAAGTTGATATTAAGTTCATTGATTCATTGAAAAATCTGATTATCTTGCCTGATAGCAGGCACTGAATCATGATACTTTTTTACTGTTTTTATTTTATAATTTTTAAGGTAACTCTATTGATTATTTCCAATGATTACCTGATTTATTGCTTCATAGGATGGCCTCAAAATTGCCTCTTTCATCTGCGCATTGAAGTGTTCTTGACATTGCTCGCCATACCTAACACAAGTTAATGTTAATGTCACATATAAAATATCAGATTCTATTTCTGAAAATTATGTCAAATTTAATCAACAAATAGAAAAATAAGTTTAAAAATAGTTTACGATTCCCATTTCGGGTTAAAAATGATAACACAATTAAATAATCGCATCTGAGCAGATCGTTTGCCAAATTAACAATGACTCTGGAAGCCAATAAATATGACTGATCAATTGATGACAGAATTAGGCCAAGGAGAAGACCCATTATCGCCTTGGAGAAACTTTCAAATTTTCATTGGAAATGTGCGATGGCCGATTATTTTTCGGTGCAAGTTCTTAGAAATCTAATAATACCTTTTCATTTCCTCTTCCTCGCTCCCAAACGACCTAACGGTTCTAATTAAAGACAATACCTCTTGAGCAATACCAGACGCCTGCCGTCGACATTGCTGCGCTTTCTTGTATAAACCCTGCAAGAAATTTCCGAGTGGGTATTTAGTGCTATTTCCATGCAGCCACAGTATAGGCTCAAAGATGAGAGAGTCCCTTCATACGGAGGGAAAGCCTCTCGCCTCAAACTGCAAAGTGCCATTATAATTCCATTAAGACCGCAAAATGTCATTCTAATCCCATTAGAACACTTAGTCCTAGGCCAGGAAACCGATTAGCGAAGTAGGCGTCCAATAACTGACATACAATTCTGGCCAGATAACCTTTTGAACGTATTTGAGCCGAACCAACAGAAGATTTACTATAATAACTGTAACTTCCCTACCCAATTATAATTAGGCCTTGTCATTATTTGTATCTTTATCACTATTATTATCATATCGCTACAACACAAAGAAAAGTTCTTCAGATATAATGTAACTTGTATGGTCCATATAATGACCTTGATGGAGAACAGTCTAAATGCTATATATATACTTCTCTATCCTAGACCTTTGGAAAAATATACCCTATATTATCCTCCACTTGCTGTGGTGCCCCTATTCCCCAGCATTGGCTTGGGCGGACTGCCATGCTTAAAGAATGCATTTCTGAATTCCAGGTGCATTCTTTGAGACTTTTGGGAGGACTCTTTCGTGGAAGAGTCCGCTCTGGGAGGACTCTTTCATGGAAGAGTCCGCTCAGGTATCTACAAAAATAAGACTGATAAATGTTTGTGAATTTGGATTATAGAAGGGATTCTAACCCACACTGGCATGGGCATAAGGATAGGCCAACCAGAAAGGTTGACAACCCTACTCGCTAGGCCACTGGGACTCACTTGAAAATAGTAGTTGAAATTATTTTGTCTGGTGTCTGAAATGGCCATAGTACAGGCCAAGGCAATTATGAATTGGGGTACTCAATTGGGTAACTCCTCAATAATTGTTAACAAACAGTTGTATCAATTGGGGTAATCAATATATCCTTATCACTAATGGCTGTATAAATATGTTAGATACAAAAATAAAACAGTGTTGATGAAGACCAATATGGAACAGTAGTAGGGATTGTAAGGTGTAGCATAGAGACTCTCGTCCTTTAGCCTACACATATTGTATGGCATTGTTATCAGGATCGGCTGAAAATATCATCGATGATGTAATGCCCTTTCTGAATCAAAAGAATCTTGAATCTAAATCTAAAAGATCATCTTTAACATAACATAAGTATCTGTTTGTGACAGCCCCAAACCAGAGCAGGTTTAACTTTACTGCACTAATTAAAGTGAATACAAGTGAAATGATGTCAAGTATCAATAAATGCTTCACCTTGGTATAGAAGCCATAGATATGAGATCCAAAAACCATGTATGAATTGCCTGTAATCACCACCAATGTCAGCTGCCAGGAAAGCCCCCACATGGATATTACCATGACAACTGGAAAAAGAAGTGTTGTTGTTGAACACAAAATGGATTCGATAATTACCATCCAAGATGTTATTGAAACCCGATGGAATATCGATCAAGATGATGGCTAAATGCTTAATGTCCGATCCAAGAATTTCCAGAAGTTTCTAAATTATGATCGATGCCTCTTGAAAATTAGCGGTTTTCACACCTCTAATTTGATAATAGCGTGACCGTCCGATAACGGACAAAATGTTTGGCATTTGATATTCGTTCTAACACTATTCCTGTGCTAATAGGATTTCCATGTCATTACTATTTTATTTAGCAGTTTTTCTGTTTTCTAATCAGGGAAAGTACCTATGAAGACTGCAGACTTGATAACGCCATCCAAACGTCTTAAGACTCCGCCAAAAGATTCGGTGTCATTTGACAGGCACGAAACTAGTTCGCCTGGATGAAAAACAGTTATATTTTACCATTATTTACTCAAATATAATATATGGCGAATAATAAAATGTATATCATTCAAATCCGTAGTGACAATAATTCTAAGGAAAAGTTATGTTGCTTGAAACGATCTGTCATAATAACATGCTCGGCAACTATATCATTCTACTTTAGACATTTCATATGTAATGTGATACAGGAAAATGAGTCACAAGTCGCAAAAAAATGGATTTTGAGATATCATCATAATATTTGAAACGATGGGATCAAGCTGATTCCAATGATGGTGAACATTGGGACATCTAATAAGTACTTCTATATTTTGTTTACGCATGAACAAAATAAGCGTTATTTATTAATGGCCAATCACCAGTAAAGTAGTGTTTTGGGCCATACATTTAACAGGATAATTACGAAATACGCATAACCAGCTAATGTGATTGTTTTCATGCGTTGCCATCGTTGGAAATACTAGTATCAATAATAGTCAAGTTATATAAGATATCAAGACATCAATTACCATAGATCAAATGTAATTGTGAGAATCCCTATTATATTTATAGATGTTCAAGTCCAATATACTCCTTATGATAACTTCAGTTAGATCTATGCATCTAGATAATTTATTACGCAGTTCTGTAAGTTGGTACATCTATTTAGGCCCTATGCTACACTAAATAACCCGCCGGTCAGAAAACATTCTGACCGGGAACCCCTGTGGAAAAAAAGATTTGAAATATTTATATCAATTCTGCGACTTGTGACTCATTTTCCTGTGACACCTCACATATGATATATGGACTATTTAGGTACTCATTTGCATGTTTTTGAATAAATATCGTCGCATTCTTTATTAGTTCATTTAATCTTGCTGTCAAGAAGAAAATGATCATTTTTTCAATTATTCAAAGAGCCACATGTAATGCCAAACGCAAGTCGGTTAAAAATTAATCGTTTTCACCAGTTTTTGATTGGTCGAAGAACCCCATGTCCCGATAGATCATCCATTTGAAGAGGCGAGACCTAATTTGATGGTTGAGTCGGTAACTCACGTGAGAAGACAAACCCGACCAAATGGCCGAGGTTGACGACCTGGATAATAACATGAAAAGGTTAATCTTTATCAATGTTTCTGTACCTCGTGAACCCACATTTAGTATGATTGTATTACTTATTGGATTACCCATATGGAACAGGCTAGGCTAGAGTTAAGTCAGGAAAAATCACATTTCACCTATTATTATTACTTATAATTATTATGTCAATAGGGGATTTGCATGTGCCACTGCGCATGTCTATTACAGTGCATCCCGGAGTGGATTCAGTTAAAATCTGACATACAAATATTTGGCAAGATTTTTTATCGAAAATTGCAAGAATGCATAGCTTGTACAAATGATCTGTGAAAAACAAATGCGTGATGGGAATGATTAGATGAAAACATTTTGAAAAACATATTTATGCATAAGAATAGCTATAACAGAAATCTATGTTCCATCGAGGTGCTGTGTGGTATAAGAAGGCGCCTATAGATACCTGAGAAAGTTATTGAGAACAGGAGTGTCACCAGCGTGGAAAGATGTTATTATCCATACTGGTGACCTGCTCTGCGAAAACAGGTCTTATGTGCTTAGATATGAAATGTAAAATGAGTTTTAGGACATAATATGCTGCAAAAATTATGTTGATACGAAAAAGAGAAGCCGAGATATGAAGTTCTGAAATGATATTATGATGTGTTGAAATGGGGTTAATAGCCAAAACTGCTGTATGGTTTTTACTTGCCGAACTTTAGTTAAACCCTTATATGATTTCAAAATGCGCATCATTTTCAATAAATTGAATAATATATTGCCATTTTTCTGAAAATTTAAGTAATTCAAATCTGTTTTCAGTATCTTAATCATCAGAAAATTCTCTTTTGACTTTATTTAAATTTGAAACAATTTGATAGCATATAGGTTTCCATGGAAACCAGAATCCTGTAAAACGTCAACAATAACAACATTTTCTCCAAAGTTTTCTGCCAAGCTATAATCTGTGAAAAATTTCATTTTCAATGGTTTTTTGAGTAAATTTTGTGTTTTTAACAGTTTTCCTGTTAGATAATGCCCCTAGGGCTATCCAAGTAAAAACCTTTAAGACCCATGAGCGCAGGGTGACTCCTTCTTCATTCATCGTAATTGTTTTATGTCTCAAGTGTCAGTATACCTTAATATTGTCGAAACAGATTGTATTTCTAATATTGACTAAACACTTCTATGAAAATGTTGTTTTTTTACTCTATTGCTATTTTTATTGATAGAAATTCTTGTTCTGTGGTCAGAGTAAAACATGGAAAACATTTTTATACATGTTCAGCATATCTTTTCGCATCTGGCTTTTGAATCCTGTCATGCATTTGTACACGTGATACTCTTGGTGACAATTTTCTGGCTAATTTTGATGAATTTATTACATGTGCATTCCACATGAGAGGTGGAATGAAGTGGAGGATAATAATTCTAATTGGTTTTTCTTTTAGCCTTTAGCTAGGTACTTTGTGACGATTCAAAACCACAAACAAAGGTTTATAATATATTATTTCAATATACCCTGTGTTGACCATTTTCATGAAAAATTCAATATTCTTCCACTAAAATGAAGAAGGAGGCTGCGCATGCTGCAACAGAATAATCGCATGAACTCGTTTATGTATAAGAGAATGCCTGCACTTGGAAACTTGCCTAGAGGGAAATCCGTACGCGACAGCATCACCCAGACAGAACCGTTATGAAGTGTCCCAACCCAGGATTAGAATTAATTCGCAACTCAATCTATTACAAAATCCCACCCTATTGGAACAACCTGGCAACACCATACCATACTATTGTTAAACTAAATGAATTTACATCCCAAATAAGGGATAACTGTATTTGGATGGATGAAAACTTCTTAAAGCCCTTGTCCACTAAGTTGATTCTCATACGATTTTGTGCTGCAGAGGACCCTTTTGCAGTAAGTTTTGTGAAAATCGGCTTAGTGGACTAGGCCCTTTATACTGAGTAATACTCAGGTAAGCCACTTATTGTTTATATACCAACATCTGCGTATCTCGTTCAATAAATATTCAATTACTAGCACCTCGTTTCATTCTTTCCAAATTATTGCTAAATACCCGGTATGTGTAGGTCCTTTGAATTCATCCATCCCAGCACACTCTTTAACAGCTAGAGATGCGCAGTGGGATATGCAAATCCCCTATTGTGATAAACTAAAGTATAGCAAGTAAAAGTACATAAGTACGCAACAACTTCGACGAGAATGAGAGTGATGGCCAGCTTGCTGAGACCAGATGAAGGCGTGTCCGATCTGATGACATCAAGAACTCTGGCTTTGTAATATGGCTTCAGACCATTCACTGAAATAATCAATGCCAGATCAAAAATGTAGTTTGGTTGAACTTGTGTAGAAATCAAATCTATAGTTTTTAAATTAGTAGCTACTAAGTGGCGATGTGTCTTTGATGATCATGTGGGAAGGAAGGAACGCCATGAGATATTAAGGAGATTTAGCCACCACAACGCACCAAGGCAACACTAACGCATGCGTTAGTGCGTTGTGGTTGCTAAATCTCCCTATTTCACCTCCTGATAAAAACAACAGGTGGATCATGACCTTTGCTCGGTGGAGGGGTTCGATTTTAGGGACAGCTCCTCCTGTCTTATTATTAACGGGTCATTAACCCTCTCCCCCACAATATTCGAAGCCTACTTTGGTATGTTGTTATTATAGGAAGACAAAAGAAGGGTTAATGCAGTAAGGTCATATCAGCTGTCTTTCCACAATCCATATAATTAATAATAATCAGTATTCATACATCATACTTAATAACCTGTAAACATGTTGTTACGTCATATTATGTAATAATAAAACGAAGGGGGATATGGTACTGGAATCCGCACAAAGAAAAGTAGTATTTCATGATGGTATTACTTGAATAACAAGTATTTGTTTGTGCTTATGTGACACATGTTATGTTCTCCTTCCATTTCTTTAATGAGAGGAAAATTCTGTTTGAAATCTACTTTTCTATGTTCATAAAAAAGGCTTACCCGATGCATTGATGACGAGGAAGACATAACTAAGAAGTACATACCAAACATATGAGAGGAAAATTCTGTTTGAAATCTACTTTTCTATGTTCATAAAAAAGGCTTACCCGATGCATTGATGACGAGGAAGACATAACTAAGAAGTACATACCAAACATACGGTCTGTACCATGACAGTAACTTAAATATGGTTGCCTTATCAACTGGTGATGGACCTGAAAGCCTCTTTTCCCTCCTCGTGAGGCCCTCTTCACTTTTTTCAGGTTCCACTTCTTTTCCAATTGAAGTCAGTTGAATGTAGGCAACAATGCCAAACAGAACCGTCGCCGTCCAATTTGCGCCAATGACGAACCAATAGGATAACGACGTTAATTCTTTAACCATTTCAGAATCAAGAAGAAGTCTATACACCAAATGTAGCATGAGAAAGGAACTGGCAAATAAAATAAATACGCAGGTTCCTTTGATTTTTAGCTCCTTCTTTGGTCCCTGGAAACGGGTGTGGAAATATGTGAGCGTGAGGAAAAGGACAATTCGAAATACCGATGCCCATCTGAAGTGTTGGCAAGTGTTAGTCAGTTCATTAGGAATATCAAGGTTGGCTAAAATTAAGTTTGTGTGTGTATCAACAAAAAACGCATTACTGGCGACCCAATTATTGATTAGGAAATCAAGAACGAACACTAACAACCATCTTCGTCCCAGTGTGGATGTTATCAATTCTAAATCTGCTAAATTTTCTCCGCTCGATCGATTTGTAGTTTCATCATCAGCCCATGTAATTGTGTGCTTTTTGTCACTATTTAAATTGCCTGGATTATTTTTATCCTTATTCGGTGATGGCTCGCTCTTCTGAGTTAGGGTTTTCTTTATTTTCTGCCTCTTTTTTTGAGTCATCTTTGTCAAGGCCACGGCTGAATACGTCTTCTCGGCAGTGGGTGTTTCTTTCTGGATATTCTCCTTGTAAGGGAAGATTTCTGATTTAATTCCTGAGAAAAGAAAAAAAAGACAAATGAGATAATTTTTGTTGGTTCGTCTGATTTTGCAATATCGTCCGGGTATTGGTTTTTCTTTATTGGCTGGGTAAATATCAGATCTGTTTTAACCCTTTAAAGACATCCTCTCCCTGAGATCATTTAGCGCATGGAATAAACACACATAGAAGTTTTCTAAATTGAGTAATATGTCATGAGGTTTTTTCTTCTATAACTCGGTCAACTGAAATATTATATAGAGAGTGTAATGGCTATTATATAGGTATTTTTAAATTGGCCATATTTTTTTCGTATTGATGGATTTCCCTTAAGGATTAGACTGACTGATTACTATGTCATTTTGATTATGTCATTCTGTTAAAAAGAGTGTTATTGTCTCAATCAGGATTAACTGAGAACAGCAACATTTAGTAGTAATGCTTTTGCTGAATATAGCTGAATATATACATCTTAAACTATAAACTATATCACATATTGTGGGAGAGGCCGTCGTGAGATCATGGAAAGCAATGCTGCCATCTATGGTATAATCTTAGCACCCGCATTTTATATCGCAGTCAAAGTATAGGTTATAAGCTATGAAATATGATGCAGTTATGCTTGTGGGTAAGATATTTAGGGTATGTATACACCATGTACCGTATATCAACTGAGAGTAGGAACATGTGGGATCGAATATAGAACGATAAGAGAACTTGTTGGTGGTTATACTGAACTGAAACATTACGTCAGCAGACCCAGTCATAGTATGTATAGCACATTTACCAAAATTGAAAGTTCAAATGAGAATTTTTCATAATTACCGTTTTTAAGCGCCTTGGATGGGAACGAGGAACTCTCACGTCAGATAGATCCTTGTTATATTACCTGAGTGCAACGCAGATACCACACACTATGTGATCCAAATTATTAATTGTATCAATTTGTGAAGTTTTATCTTTGGCTTACCTCAACACGTTGATAAGCTTCCTCAATGAATCAACAGTAAACACACTGCCAGACCATATTTGAACAGGCCACATGGGTGGCCATGCGTGTAAATCTTGTCACATGACTATAAAAATGTCCAAAGGTAAACTTGGAGAGCTAATCTATGTACAGCTGCCGGCATTGTTATATTCTTATTCTGGTACTCTAATCATTAAGTGATTGCCTTTAGATACTAAGGGAAAATCGCCTGTCCCTGCGACCCAGTTATATAACATAGATATATAAAACTGGACTAGTCCAGTGGGGCAATAATGACTCTAATATGTTGGATTTTATTTTCACTTTTTTCACGTGTACTATAATGTGACATTAGTAGGGAGCTTGATAAATAGAACTTGACATCAGCAAGTCAGTGTTTATTCATATGTCTAGCTAGACTAGCATCAAGTCCCTCCGTCCAACTCAATGAGCGCTCACAGCAAAGACCTTACTGATGCTTGTTTTCAAGATTTTGTTTATGAACAAAACATCAAAGACTTATACAAGTCTACCATATGTCCTCCAGTGGACCATTCAATGGTACAACGCATGTCACATTGGTGACAGCACCTGACGGTGGGCTATAATTATAGCCATTTTTTCATACAAGGCAAATAAAACAATAGATGTGTTTACGATTTATCTAGCTGAGAACTAGGTGGGGGAGGGGGCAAATTTTGTTTTAGGGAACCACCCTCCAGGAATGGAAAAAAAACTATTTTTTATCTATTTCATAACCTTAGTTGTTTTAAACATGAAAAATGTACACGAGTTTTCTTGTTAGGAAGACTTGTTTTGCTTCAAAAAGTTTTTTTTGTCAACAAATCATCTTAAAGAATTAGGGAAGGTAAAAAACTGTGACTAATATACACCAAATGCTGTACTGTTTCAGACCTGCAAAACGATGATTATCACCAATAGACTTTCATTTAATTTGTCAAAAATAGCCCTATAGAAGTATACTTAAATAATAAAGTTACTACGGTATATCAGGCAGACATACACGTCCGGCTGAAGCCCCTGATTTAATGAGCTTTATCCCTCGTTCAAGTAAAGATTCAAAGTGTGTTTATAATATATACCCTTGTCTCTACCTGGGGAATAAGCTACCTGTTTACCTGAGAGTTATTGGTGACCCGACTCGATTCAAAGTATCATTGAAACGATATGGAAAACTATTTGAATAATTCAATCTCCAATCCATGGTCCCTACCTGATTGACTACTGATTATCTGATTATCTGCCTTATTAGGTATCATTTTTCACTCTGTGAGCCCTTGCTTCTGTTGTATTATATTGCTGCTGTTTACTGCTGTATTGTTTTGCGAGACCTATGTATGTATATTTTTTGCTGGTTTAATGTTAACATTTCCTGAATAGATAAATTTGTACAAAAAAAGCAAAAATACTCAGGGGGTAACTCAGAAATACACATATATTTTTGGCCCAATAAAAAAAAACGTTTGCGTGCACAGGTCTAAAAGGAACACCAGGCCGGGGATTCGGGATAACACCCAATTAAAAATTATACTTAATTATACTTAAAGTCTGTCGGCATCGATTATCATTCCAATTTCCTTCATCATCATTCAAAATATATTATGTTAGTGCTTTAACAGAAAGATCATAAACTGGTTCATATTACAGATTAACGCGTTTATACAGAAACAAAAGTTATTCCATGAAGGTAGGCTCGATTTAAGAACGGTTCTGTATGATCTTCGAATGGGAAGTCATAAAAATGTATGTTTGTACTCCATGCATCATGTCGATTGATTCGAGCTCTGTGAACATGTATTGTAAGAAATAAACCAGCTGTCCAAAACAAAAATATATTCTGCTAAACTAATGTGATATTCCATTAAATCGTCTGGATACGTCGACGTAAAACCCCACAACAATAGTATTAATTTAGGGCACAATGATAACCGCCCCTCGGAGCGAGAGTGCTTTGAAAAATATACTACCTGGGTCCGGGCGTCCGAAAATGTACAATTGGTAATTTTACACATTTAGTAAATTCTGCTAAATTAGGCTGAAATGTGATAAATACTAGGTACATCTGGTATTGTGTTGATTCAGAAATCTATCCAGTTGTGTTGAAGTGTATTTTGAATCTCATTTTGTCTTAAATTTGCGGGTTTTTTTTAGGATTGGTAAGATAAATTGTACATTTTGAGGCGACCTCGACCATCTCAATGTCATCTGAATCAAATTTTGTTGAAAAAATCCCCTCCCTACGTGAGTTGTTTGTAGTTTAGTTGGTTAACACAAGATGGCAGGACTGAGCCGGGCTGAGATAAACACCATTGGTCAGAGACCGTGACTATAAAGTTGCTAAGACTGTGACTGTGAGGCATAGCTTGTTGATACAACTCAGCCTCACAGAATTTGCTGCATATGGCTTTTGGAAAGGCCTCCAATCTGCCTGGATGATTTAATATAATATCTGATCAATTTACCCCTTTTCAAACTGAATCTATCCCTATCTAAAAAATCTAAAAGCTAACAATTGTACGATCATTAAAAAGTTATTCAAAGGAAAAAATATTCAAGGGCCAAGAATCAGTTTTACCACGCTAGCGACAAAAAAATACTCATGAACAAAGGATTAATCGCAATCATATATTCGAAGAATACTTGTCTGTGTTCTTGGCTTGGTATTGACACCATGAACTCGTCCATTGGGATGCTGAGAGCCAAGTCGCCTGAAAATGTACAATACGCCTTCACCAATCTTCTCAAGTAACACAAATTTAAGCCACAAATAAGGTTCAAAATACAGTTCAACATAATCGAACAGATCGATGTTTTTAACCAAGGAGATACCAAATACTGAACTACATGTATAATTATATACTTTTATTATACTCACATTGCTCTGAAAACAACGCATCTAGAGTGAATTATGCATAGTGGTATTTCTGTCATGTTGTGTGGGGTTGTCATGGCAACCAATCTGTTTTTTACTAGGATTATCGCTGAAATTCAAATTTATGACTCGAGTTTTGTTTTCTATTTTCACGATTGAAATAATATATAATAAATCTGTTAACTAACTCATTGGTTTCAGTCGCTTAAAAATAAAATTTGCACTGTATAAGTATATATAAAATATTCAACATTTTCCAGCCAAGTTTAGCAAAATTTATTGAATGTATAGAGCTGCCGATTGTATACATTTTCCGACGATTTCACCCACGAAAACAGAGAAGTGTGAGCTTGCACCAGGAGCTGATGAGGAGTGGACTTGATAACACCTGTTACTAATTAAGAAATCATGCAGAAGAATACAGCCAGGCTATACCTGGGCGCGACATATCGTCCTCAGGTCTGAATAATAACTACCACGCGACAGGTGTGGACACTTTCCAGTTTGAACTGTGAGAAGCGTACTCTAGAACAAACAGACAGAATATGTTCCCTCCCAGGTCCCTTTCACATATATGTGGGTCACATCTTTAGAAAATCTACAATTGGCAGCTCTACACCTTTAGGAAATTCTGCTAAATTGGGCTGAAAAATGAAGAATACCGGGTATATCTGAGTATATTTGGTATCGCATTGACTTAAGTATCAGTTCCATTATGTTCAACTGCATTTTGAAGCTCATTTTTGTCTTGAATGTGGATTATTTGAGAAGATTGGTGAGGGCGAATTGTGCATTTTCTGAAGATCTGACCCATGTATGCAAGTTTTTCCCCCGGCCTCCAGTCGAGGCTCAGAGTTGAGAGTCCCTCCAACTGAGGGACAGCCTCTCGCTCCGAACCGCAAAATGATGTTATAATTCCATTAAGACGTCTAATCCCGGGCGGGACAACCATTGGCGGGACAGCCATTAGCGCAGTAGGCGTCCTATCACTGGCATAGCATTCTTATCTGATCTCAGAGGATGTCTCGTGTTTAGGTTTAATCGGGTCATCCCCAAATATGCATCACATTAACTAAATACATACATTTCAAAAATCAAAATATTAAAATATTAAAATTGAACCCTGATCAAAACATTGAAACAAATTATGGAAAACTAACTTCCAAAATAAAACAGCAACAATACTTATTTGTGGCTTGTGGCGTTTATTATTCACATTGATATATATTTTTTTGTTTATTTAATTCACTACAGCGCGATATATTACACCATATTTCCAGGTGGTACTAGTATAGATCATTGCGAGACAAATTGATCACATCCCGGTATAATTTATGAGTTGCTGAATGTTGTGAGTTCATATAGATCTGCTCTGGTGTAGTTTCATCTAGGGTATAAAAGGCAAAATCCATACAGAAAATTAATACATATCGAGGAAAAGGATATTTCGTTTACATAAAGGTCGCAAATTAACTTAGTTTCTGTAGATCGGTCCAGATCGATAAATTCCCAAATCTACCATTGAGCAGCCTTTAAAACAGAATGCAATGTGCTTACACAAATATGCATCATTAGTACTTAGTATTCTTCTATATGTGTCAAGTAGGTCTACCCGTTACATTGAGCACCCTAGTTGAATATGCTTGTAATAATAAACCCATTTGTCAAGTTGGTCTGAATAATGAATGTTATTTTAAAGAAGATCCTCTTCGTGTGATCGGGAATAAAATAATTTCGTATCAAAAGGGTAATCAATGAATTGGACATTCTTGTCTAAAGGGATCTAAGAAAAGGTCTGTTAAAAATAAAAGCAATTAAAACATAAAAGCTGGTCTTTGTTTCGGATGATTTTGTTCTACTAGTACCCATATCTGCCCGGAAATGGTATCCTTTTTGATTCATCGATAAGGAAAATACGGTTACCGGGAAACGACGACCTTATTTATAATAGCCTCAAAAAAATTGACAGCGATCTTTTCATCACAGATCTTTGTGCCACATTGAACTAATGACTTCGTCAGCCCCGGGAGAAAATCACCTGTTTAAACACTTCTACAGCAAAAATAACCTGGGAACAATCGAAACATGGTTACAAAGTTTGTCAATAGTCGTATGTGCTTCAGGCTGCTGTTCAGGAATGAAAATGGAGCGTCTGTTTTAACAATGATAAATTGATTACGTGATATCATATCATTATGAACATCTCATGACTGTCAAATTGTTCACTATACAGATTATGTATTTTGCAAATTGCATATTGTGAATTGAGAATTCCGCTGTGGTAAACTGACAATGAATTACTTTGTAATTCAATATTATTCATGATAGCAAATTACACTAATTAATCGCGACGGAATTCGACTTATTGAAATAATAATGACATCATAACTCTTCATATACATTTTGGCAAATTATATTTCGAAAGTGTTGGGTATAATCGAAAGTCTTTAGAAATATTAAGTAAGTGCATTGGTAATAATTATTATTAATAATGGTAGTAATAAAATCGTTTATTTTGCTTTTAAAATGAAGTAAAATTGGTTTGCACTTCCGATTTGAAATCAGCTCTTCCATTGCGGGCCATCCGCCATAAGTCTCACAGGAACTAAACTAATGATAGGGTAAATCAATATAACAACATCTCTCTCCCTTCTTCTCTATCTCCTCTATCTCCTCTATTCTGTCCTATCTCTATTTCCTGGGTATGATCATAAACTGCCTCTCTCTCAGCTCTCCCGCCATTGATATAACCATCTTAAATGTGTTGATAAGGGCGTAAACAACCAATCTCACTCACTCACTCATTATTCCCAGTGGTGACAGATTGAAATATAGAAATGTAGTCAGTACACATTTAACATTATTGAGTTGGGTTTTTTTTAAAAAAATTCTAGTGAGATTTTAATTTCACGATGTCCTGACATGTTTCGGTTCTCAGCCGAACCTCCTTCGGAGGATGATTAAAAGGAATTTAATATTTATATTAACGTAGTGGACATTTAATTGATATAATTCTGTTGGTCCGACGTTTCCGCCTCCCCACCTACACATATATGGTATATATCGCTTTCCGAATGCAACCAGTCGTGCGCATCCTTCAATCATTGAGCCCTTGTTCTCAAACACTACCGTTCAGCCGAGCATCGTACTTGGAGCCAGTCACCCACCCGTCAACGGCGCGTTCATTCAGATTTCCACCAACCAGCGCCTTAGGTGGACCAGTGGCTCGTGAGGCAAAAATATTCATACAAAAAGGACTGTCTTTTCTTAAAGGGACACATTCTTCTGGGACCACTGAAGAAGCGGTTACCTAGATTGGCGCCAATACTACCACCTGTTGACAGAGACTGTTGTTGTGGGAATTCTTTTAGAGCGAACTCCAAGCAAGGTTTAGCCATATACAAGGAGTCGATGACAGTTGGCTGGAGACCACATGTGCACACGGACTGTTCTGGTATAATAAAGGCTGACTCTGCCATCGCTGCTATTGGATCTAATTGTACACTGACACCCTATTCAAGACAGGTGAGTCCAGCTATTCATTGACTCGTACACCTAGAAGCACTCATTCGCGATCCTGAATTAAAATCATATAGATATGGACCTACTCCTGTCTTGTTTATAATCGCTCCATTCAAATGCCCATTTCCAAAGATGTGCACCCTTATCACGATATCAGTAGCTATCGGTGCCACACTGAGAAATGCCTTTGGAGCTGGAAGTCAAGGGAATGGAAACATTCCTTGGACATTCTCTAGATAGTTGAACTCCTGCTCATCGTGCCGGCCGTTGATAGGCGCTTGCTTTGAACTTGTCAGAGGCTTCTTAAACCAGCACCATTGTCATTGACAAGTCCATATATAACTCATATCCTATATAGGTAATATATAACAGAATCTGAATCGTTATCGTAAAATCTTAATGACCTGCTCTTCTAATGTATAACTTCTAAAATACAGGACTTTTCATTGATTTAATACTTTCTCAGGACGAATATATTGTATCCCCTCAGTTGAGTTCTATATTAAATTATTAATGGATCATATATCTATATTATATGATCTGTTTTATTCTACTCTGTCTGATCTTCTCTCGACCCTGAAATTTACACTTTGAAGTTTCTACGGGTACACATCACCGCCCGTTGCTTACTGGTACATCTTATAATTTGAAGTTGAATTTAAGTCACACCATGTGACCTCGTAACGAACATCTTGAAGAGACATTATTGCCCAGGAAGAAAATAATGCCTCTGAATGATCATAATTTCCTGACAAACCCAATTATGGAATAATTATTACAACTCTGTAACTATTATCTTTTATTATAAATTGATGAAATATATTATTTCAATATTTCATTGACTAAATTATAACCTAACTATAGTCTGGGTTTGCCCGGGGGTTTGCATGTCTCTTTGATCAGATGGACATGTGTACATCTACATGTATAAATTTAGGGTATTTAGGCTTTTCGGTGAAATTTCAAATTATATTCCGTGTTCATGTCGTGTCTATACCCCTGTCACGTATTTAGATCAGTGTTATAATCGAGAGAGAAGATTAAGGATCTTCGCTCAATCATTTTCCTTTAAATATATATCATATACAAAAAAGTTGCTCCGTGAAACCGCATGAACTTCCTAAAGATATTATTTCATGAGGTTCCCGACAGACACCGGTGTTGTCTATAATGGAAAGATTTATTTATGTATACAAGTCCGGTTTATGTCATTTCGAAGAAGGCAAAGATTGCTGAAATTGCCTTGAGTTACGTATACCGGTATGGTTCCCTCTCCCACACCAAGCCCAAATTTATCACAAACAATGCCATTCCATGCAGCGAGTCATTCCAGAATACTACACATACCTCATCATGTTTCTACAAACAATTACCCAAGTACATGCACTGGTTATTTTCTCCACTTTTCATTTGAAATCAAACAGTCTCAGTTTACGAGCAGATAATGAGTTACTACTACGATGGAATGTTATATATATTCATGATCCCTTCCGCGGGGAGCAAATGCAATGCCAATGGTTTCAAAATTACATCGGATCTGTTTCCAATATGATCTGGAACGTTGCATGTATACTTGACTGGACGTTAGCTGCAGTGATAAAAAAAGTTCTATTTTCTCCCATGGAAAGTTTCCATTGCCAACGTATACCTCTTCTTATGTTGCTGCGATAACTGATAGTCAGGTAGATTTCCACATTGCCCAAGAGATTTCTCACACTCCCACTGTTCATTGGATCACTATGCAATTGCCCTTGGGCCTCCCTATTTTCCTGGCCTCTCTAACTCCATACTGAAATTCCACTCTGTCCTTAATGTATTCTTGTCTGCGGATGTAGAAGTAAAAAAAGAAATTGTTGCATCTATCGAAGGTGTCGAGTGAGTGGCAAAACATTAATAGTTGTAACCTAAACCATCGATCAAGTTCGTCGATGCCTTTTCCTCAATCTACGATTATGATTTATGTAGCAATTGTATAATTCATACCGATGTCTAGACTACTAGAATTATACAGACTACATTATTGACTTGCGTTATATAACTACTAAATTGTCACCTTTAAGCAAGATAATTATTTTATTGTCCAATAACGAATCTCGTCCATGCAGTTTATCACCCCTACTAGAGAGTATTGCGAATATGGGATAGTAAAGCATGAGCTTCAATTGATCGGATTCGATACATTTCCTATATACGACTGGTCATCCCATGATCCTGAGATGACCGATTGGGCTCAACAGGGTGGACATGTTGGTCCATATATCAGCTCCTTCTGTACGATATCATTTTTAATCTCCTATAAGTGGAGTAGGAAGTTATATTCCAAGTATCACACTTGTTATTAGGGATCCACTCAATCTAACAGCCACTTCACTTAGGACAGTATAGGTTGTGCCAAATACATGTATGGCATTATACTATTTGGTCAATGCATTTGTCCTGCTAATCATATAATGTAGGCGCAAATTGTTATGACTCATCCGTTCGGGTACAAAATAACCTTTGTTTATGTTCGCAATTGCTGAAATATATTACTAAATATTGTATCTTGGACCGTTACTAAATAATTACGTAGGCTGATGTCCATTAACCCAATGATTCTAGCTCTGATCTTCCGTTTCTTCGTTGTGAATATTTTAGGAATTTTTGTATTCACATAGTGCATGTAATTTGATCGTTGATTTAGTCCTACGTGTATAATTTCCATTCGAAAATTTCCATCTCGTCTAGAAACAGGCTCTTCCCACGACACAGTGACTATTACACGCCTATTGCAATCATTATGGCTAACTGCGAATGCTAATTATAGTTTCACGTGTATTTCATTGACCTGATACTCAGTGTAAACGCCGAATCAGAAATGACAGAATCCAGTCCCTGAGGTTATTATAGTCTAGGCTGAGAGTGGAGAGAGTTCCTCCAAACTGAGGGAAAGGCCTCTCTCTCCAAACCGCAAAATGCCATTAAAATCCAATTAGGGCGCCTACCCTAGGGCCAGGAAAGCCATTAGCACGTCCAATTACTGACATACCATTCTTATCTGATCTGAGAGGCTCTGAGCCCAGACTGATTAAGTATCCCTCTCTTCTATTCATTTTAAAACCATCGAATAATATGAAGTTCGCTTGAATTAATATCAATTTCCCATTTTTCTATTTCAGTGAAATTTCGTGCCTCACACAAAAGGAGCCCTGGAAAATGTCCACCACCATGGTACCCACACAATACATAGAAACGGTCGCCCTCGGCGATGTGCCCGCCTACCTCGAGGAATCCTGCGTCAGCTACTGCGATCTCGAAGCGGAAAACAGGTGCAAAACCGGAGTGGAAATCGCTCCCGGTCTCGCTCCCTCATCCTTCCGAGATTCAATAATCGTCTACATGGATTCCACAAGGAAGAAGTACATTTCGCGGGTCGAGTACACCACAAAGATGAAACCAAAATCGTATTCGGAAACCAACTACATGCGGCCCAAGGCTGTGTGTAGGACTTTCGCAAGCATGGTCGATTACCATGCTGAGGGGACCCGGAAATGGTACAAGACGATGGTGCAGTTGGAACCCAAGAGATACAACAGTAGCCAAGAGGTTAGAATTGGCGAAACTTCCAAGAAATCAGAGGTGGACGATTCAAATGATGTTACCTTGGACTCGATGGGTTACGCCTCTGACGATAACAGTTTGGGCGATCCATTATCTCCTCTGCGACTCCAAGAAGGTCAGAAGTCGCCTCTGGATGAAGATTACAGGGACAAATCGCCAAGATCGAGGAGAAGGAAGGAGGAGGTGGAAGCCATGAATGGGGAAAATGAAAATGGCAAATATCACCGAGTTAAGAGTCGCGATTCGGGTTATGGCGCATCGGATATTTACGAAAGCCATTGGGATCAAAATACGGTGACAACACATAGAAGTGGCCCTTTCATATACAACGCCCCCAAAGAAAGAATGAGAAAATATGTCGAACCCTTAGAGGATGACTTTAACTCACAAGAAATCATTCAGGACAGCACACAAGAAATCATTCAGGAGAAACAGCTTGTAAATGGAAATGGGGACATGTTAAATGGAGATTGTCACAGTTATAACGGTCATTCACCGCGAATTAACGGTTACTCTTACGACCATAACGGTCTCGATGATTTGGTGGACTTGTGATTCTGTAATAACAAGCAGAGTTCACCCTTGAAAAGCGACGCGAATCACTTACTAAACTTTCGGATAAATCTTTCCCAGATTTTATGATAGGGGAATACTTATTATTAGTGCGCACATGCATAGATGGTTCTGTGATGGTTTATCACAGAAAAAATGGATTTATTACGCAGCCCAAGGCATTGGCCATTATTTCTAGAAGTGAAATCCATCAATGAATTTAATCAAAGTCTCGTCAGCAATTAACAGTGGAATGCAGGGTAATAAACGAGTTGAAAGCTAAAGGTCATCACACATAATTGGCGAGATGACATAGGCCTACATCAAACATAACGATGCTTTCTATAATAACAATAAGTGTCAGAATCTGGGTGAACCCATTCTTAAACATCTTCGCGCGGGGGTTATAGGATGCCTCCGAGATATTTTGAAATGAAATTTATGGACTAAGCAAACAAAATGGAAAATTATCCCAGAGGATGGAATTGTGTGAATAGTACCTGAGGCGGGTTGTGCTAATGATACCCTTATAATGCAAACTAAATGCCGAAATCGTTTGGA
Source organism: Sthenelais limicola (assembly GCA_942159475.1). NCBI lineage: Eukaryota > Metazoa > Annelida > Polychaeta > Phyllodocida > Sigalionidae > Sthenelais > Sthenelais limicola. The sequence continues at coordinate 37,753,702 of OW804098.1, forward strand.
TCTGGGACACATAACAATCGCTCATACAATTACATACACATACGGTATAAACCCTCCAGCGCTTTACTTACCCCACGAACTGGGGAACCAGGGCGAGTTCATGCTTTCAGTTATTTGTGCTATTTCGATGGAATCACATCTCCCTAATCCAGACAATTGCAATAACTGCCTTGAGAAATCCATATAATGGTCAGGGAATGAAAAGGACTGAATAACATCAATTTATATAACCGGAATGTCTGGTTGATGATGCATTGTTGAAACTTAGTGTTTGTGACGAGTGGATATAGTATATATCCAATAGGATATAGTATATATCCGATAGAGTTAACACCCTATTCAGTATTGTTGTTGTTGTTCGAAATATTACTTGGAAAGTAGTAAAAAGGGATTTTATTCTGTGCCCGTCTGCGCCCCAGTTAAACTTTAATCCCCGAATATCTTATTTTTGTGCCACATACCATCCTATTCACCGGGGAGAACCTTCTTCTTCACAAAGAGACTAGGAAATTTATTTTCTCTCAAGTGAATGAATGTGCATATTGACAAATCGGACATGGCGGCTGCGGATAGGTCCCCTTGTGGGTCGGCAAGGGGGTGGACAATGAACCTTTTGTATATGTGTATGAAAGATCAAGACAGATCAGATCACAAAATGCGGGATGACTAAGGCTTATAAACTTCTCTCTTTCTCTCGGATTGTATGGAATCGCCCCTAAACTCGTGGCTCATTTTCTCGTGGGCACATAAATTATTATCATTTTACTTAAGGATATCACTTATGTTGCTATTTTTTCCTGGATATCGTTGGTCCTAAGACAAAACACAGATGACTCATGAAAACAGTGTCAGTGATTAAAGATGAAAAGTGAGCAATTTAAACCGTTTTTAAATGTTATTTATTGCCATGTTATGCGATATTATTAGATAATAATGTGGAGAGAAAATACCGAAGTCTAGTTATGGAATTAGTTCTAATCGATGTGTTAGAAATTATGGTAATTAATTTCACCCGACCCTCTTTTTATTTGCGAATCGTTAATCCAAACTCCCCTATACAATAACAATACAGTCGAGGATCACAGCATAAGAATGGTTTGTCAGTGATTGGACGTCTACTGCGCTAATGGCTTTCCGGGCCCTGGAGTAGGCGCTCCAATGGCATTTTGCTAATTCTCTTAACCTATACTGTATTTACGAATTGTTAATTCAAACACCCCTACAATAGCTGCTATATGAACTATTTATAATTCCGATTAAAAGAACCTAAGGCCTATAAATGATTTTTTTTCATTTCAAGGCCAAGACATTTAAATATACCAACAAGTTCAAGTGTAAAGACGTATTGTCCTCCATGGACGTATTTCATACTTTTACCTCCCTAAGACCTTGTCTCTTCCTTAGCGCTCTTTTAAAATTTTGAAATTTCACGCATAATCACTTGAATACCAGCAACTATCCTAAGCGGGGTTAACAAAGTGCAAGGGGATATACCGTTAATAGGATTTAAAACACCGGGGGAAATACCTACTTTGTTTGTGGAGGACATAACAAGTCATACAAGAAGGCCTTTAGGTTACTGGTTGGTGCGTGGGCCTCCCGGGCCCGGCTGTATATACCGTAGTGTCCGTTTCTGGTGTTCTGTAGACACCAAAACCGTTGTATTGTACACAATGATATTCATCACCCCGTCTAAAAGCAGTCCCTCTTTCACTGGTAACTGGAGCAGGATCGTCCAGGGAAAAAGTACATCATACAGACAGTCATACCCCGAGATCTACTTCCATGGCCCTTTACTATATTTATCTACGTGACCTTTCAAAACGGTCTTTTCAAATATCAGGTTTCCTTTATTATAACTGCCAACTGCTTGCATGTAGATGTCTTTAACTTTTAAGTAGCAGTGGCCCGTCTGACTTAATTTGATCAACTTGATCATGGTGGTCATATATTTTGTACTTGTTTCCAGTAGTTAGACTGATATATATCTTGACTCTATTTAGCAGTATTATGATATGGTGAATGATGATGAACTCTATATAGCCATAGGGTACATACTACTCTAACTATTGCGGTTATATTTTTGCAAATATTTCACCGGTATATTTGATAGTATTATTTTGATATAATGAAGGATAATGATGAATAGTAATTTCTCAATATAGCCCCAGGATTTTTATTACACACTATTCTGAATATTGCGATTCAGTCTAGGCCCAAAGTTCAGAGAGTCCCTTCAAACTAGAACGCCTAGTCCTAGACCAGGAAACCGATTAACGAAGTAGGCGTCCAGTCACTGAATACTATTTTATCTGATCTGAGGGTTTGGAGATAGACTGGATTATATTTAACAAACATTTCCCTCGTGATACACGAATCACATCTAAATTAAAATGAAAATGGCGGGAATCTTCCATAGTAGAAAATCCCAAATTTTCTCTTGGCATGATAATCAGAGCCGACTAATACACTGTCCAATTTTGAACACATTTACAATAAATTAGATATAAATTTCCTCCCGGAAAACCAATAATATGACACCTCTTGCCACAATGCAACACATCAACAACCGGACAAGCGACAGTTTAATAGGATGGAGCCAGGATCCCTCCGGGGAGTGATGGGCATACTTGTTGAGAGTGGTGTCAGATTGTGGACGGTATTCACCCATTCTGGCTCCAATCTCTGGTTGGATTTAAGGATGGCATATTACCATGCCAACATAGGGCGAATAAAGCCGCTATTAATGCCTCTGGGCGTCACTGGCCCACACTAAAATCTCCTAGGAGTGACAAAATGTCTGTTTTTATTTCCATCATAGAGATTTGCCCTATGAAAAACCTATAGGAAGTAATCCACAGATTACATTGCCCTTCCTTCCAATTGGAAACTATTATTGCCATTGCGCAGAAGCACGGCTTATTATATTTGCCCTGGATTATTCGCGTTCTGATTGTGATACTCAAAAAACTAAGATGTGATATATGTTTTCATTCGTGGAATACAATAATGTTGGTAGATATGTATAAATGTCTATACACTGTATCATGCAATTCGATATTAGGAAACAGTGGCTTCATACGTATTGCATGCCAATTAATTAATGGTTCGGACATGTCCGATCTTCCACCCCTTCCTGAATAACAACAATGTCTATAAGCAAAACTTTCATTAAGGGATGTGAGCGCTTAACTTTGGTTAATACACAATTTAATGGTTATTCACATAATAACAATTACAAAGTCACTTTTATACAACAATGATAGAGCAAAGTGCAAATTCCAATAATGATGAAGAGGAGTTTTACAGTGCAGGCAGCAGTGGTATTTCCATTCGCGCGTTCTGTATCTAGGAATGGAATCCTAAATAGTCAATCCTACTTTGGTATGGCCGAATAATCTCGCTATTTTGGTATGCTTACGTTCAACAACAGCAATAATTGAACGCTTGTTTGAAATTCCACACATGAACTTTGAATACAATTCTAAATGTTATGTCTGAGTAAAACTGCCAGTGCGTTTATATCCAAACTGTTTGACATTTATGAGCGTTCCATTATTACCAACAATCACTGCCTTTTTACTTGACGTAAATTATTGGCCTTGCAGAACTACCTATGGTTGCGGTTGACCAATTTGGTCAAATAAAATTGGCTCCTTCAGGGCAACGAGAGTGGAACAACGAGAGTCCACTCTCGTTGTTGAGGGTAAACTGAGTTTCGATTCAGTTTATCCTTAGAGTAATACTCTTACTCTAAGGTTTATCCCATGCCCAGTGTGCTGCATTGCTTCCTGGCATGGCCCAATCATGACATAAAACGTAATTGATTTGTCTGTAATGAGCTATGATCCTCAAGGCTTAACTATACCACAGTGTAGACCTTTCTGGAAGTAGTTCACCATGCATTGGTTCCTTATCGATCCCTCTCAAAGGCAACCGTTCTAATCCCTGTTGTTTCCATGGAGACAGGGATGCGGGAAGACCTCACGTGTTGAGCTCATCAATATTCAAGCATGTTATGTAAATAGGCTCCCACAAACCCTGGTAGTATAGAGAGAGGGGGAAATCGAGGAAAGGTGGCAAATCTTATTTTGTTATTTGCTGTTTTGTCGTCTATTTTCGTAATTTCACATTATTATTCAACAAAATATTTTCAGGTTGTTTGCAGGTCTACCAAATTATAACAGGTGTGCTTGGAAATCTCTTAAATTTAGGGAACTACCCCGTGAATGTCCATATTTTGACCATACACATGATTAATCAATCAATGTGATATATCTCTTAGTCTGTGTGTACGTTTGTGTCGGTATATACATGTGTGTAGATGTAACGTACATGTACTATTTGGATATTATAATGTAATTGTATGTACATGTACACATGTATGTATACATATAATATACATGTGTGTATTTGTAAATTTTGTATAGATCGACACCGGCGTATTTCGCTATCATGTGCTCATGCTATACTTGGCTAAAAATCACAACGCTGGTCAGGAGATTTCACGACCTATAAGTACATAATGGATAGGGTTGTAAGATCTAATCCTAGATGGGGTACCACGGTTCATATTTTCCCATTCCTTCAAGTTCCACCACAGATCCATGCGTAAATTATTACGCATTAGACAGTGGGCTTCTAATTTCAGTTGTATTTTGACCTATCTTGTATAAGCCTTATTTGTAGTTTTAATACATGAGTAGTGATTAGAAGGCTTATACCAATTTATCTGTTACTTTCCAAACTGGCTTGATATTTATACCAATTTATGCCTCCCAGCAACCACAATATCATAAAAATAATCAGTGTAATTAATAAGTGAGTCATTATAATCCACAGGCAAGACTGGTGTATATTATGAAGGCATTGTTTTTGTCACGTGAAACCATTTAAACACGAAGGTTTACATTCAATCGATCCTCTATACTTGCATGCAGGTTGACATGCACTGTCAAACCGCTTGATGACCTGCGTCAATCGATTTCTTATAATGTACGCCTACATGCATGGATGGATCTGTTACATATTTTATACTTCCATATTACAGTCATAATTAATCATTATAATATTATATATAAGCCACCCTCCCCGAATTAAAGCAGTCTAGGCTCAAAGTTGAGAGAGCCCCTTGGAACTGAAGGAAAGCCTCTCGCTCCAAACCGCAAAATGCCATTATGATCCTATTATGACCTAAAATACCAACTTAATCTCAAAATGATACCTAGTTACTCATGGGTCACACAAACCATGAGCGCAGTAGGTGTCCAATCACTGATATTCCATTATTATCTGATCTGAGAGGTTTTGGGCCTAGACTGTAAAGCTTCATTCTCAGTTAACATCGGGCAAAAACTAAATATTTTCTACTTTTTGTTCTGTTCTATTCCAACCCACCTATTAGTCATTTGACCGGAATTATGGGAGGATTTTGTTTTTGCTATAGGGCTTCATAAAAGTACATTTATATTTCATTCTCTCATTGTGATTCCTTCATAAAGTGGCTTCTCAATCCACATATTATTGCTCACCTGCGAAGAGATGAGTAAGATTTTTTTGTCATAATAGGGAGGTTCAGCAAGTCTAACGGATACGTATATCTCTGATATACAAACATATGCTAAAAGGAAGAAAATTTAATAGGTTTAGCATGGCGGGTAAGACGTAACGTAACATAACAAACAAACAAACAAAAATCATCTCACAATTTATTTTTCATGCATAAAAATGCGACGTATACATATATATATATAATTCATAAAAATGTTACTGGATACAGTTACGTAATTGAGACAGGTTTGCTTGTATCACATACAGAATTTAGACCTCGCTGCCCAATCGTTTGCGGATCCACTTGCTAATTGCTGTGTGTCTTCTAGGCGTGGCGACGACAATGTTTCATACAATAACACAGATTACCTTTCTTTATGTTAGAATCTCAAATTAGTGTTCTATTTATAGGTTATAAGTAGGTTGAGGACAGATGTTTTATCTGTATCAGTGTATATTTAATGTATTGAGGAAATAATATGTATCACTGTTTCTAGCACTATACCACCAATGACATTTGTGATGTGTTTCAGGAAAACGAGTCACCAGTCGCAAAATTTATATTTTTCTAAGTCATTTATTCACAAGATCTCTTTGTAGGAATGTTCTCATCTTTAGGGTGTCTATACCGTTGTAAGTCGTATAAATAAATAAATATATGTGTACTAAATTTCAAGACCGTGTATCAAATATATCCATACATTTCTAAGCTCATTCTATAGAGTATATTCAGCTACTTTACTAGTAATTGTCCACCTTGAGATATTGCAAACTTCTTTTTTTTTCAAAAATAAAAATATCAAAATTCAAATACTTATTTCATGTTCAAGTGTTTACCATCATAAGAATCGGCTTGATCTCATCTTTTCAAATATAAGGTTATCTAAAAAAATTCATTCTTTGCGACTTGTGACTCATTTATCTGTTATAGCACATCACATTTGGTCTAACGCAGTGATGAATGTTACAATGCATTGGCCAAAACATTGTTCTACTGCGCTATTTCCGTTTCTTTTAGCCGTAAGGGTGGTCTTGCCTATAGGGAAATTTCAACATGATCCCATAAGCAAATTGGCCCAGGTTTTAGGTAAAGAACTCCAAGGCTCAACTTTTAAAAAACCCTCTTATTTTAAACTGATATTTATTTAACAGTTATATACGCAGCGGCTTATAATAAATGTGCCTCTCTTAATTGTCAGCAGGTCCTGGCCCCAGGGAGAAGAAAAGAAGCTCACATCTAAATTAGAACCAATTGTGATCTGCCTTGCCTCGGGTCACCACTGTCATCTCTCTAGTTCTGATGTGTGTTGCTCCATAAATGTTTTTGTTCCATATACAACCATAACATAATATCAACGAGAATAAATTCAAATAATACACTAGGATTGTATTCGCATAAACAGTCTAGACTCAGATTTTAGAGCGGTCCCTCCAAACTGAGGGGACACCTCTCCCTCCAAACCCGCAATATGTCATTAAAAGCCTATTCCAGAGCCAGGAAAGCCCTTAGCGCAGTAGGCGTCCAATCAATGACATATCATTTTTATCTGATCTGAGAGGCTGTGAGCCTAGACTATAAATGAAGATCCTTAATTGATTCCCCTGAGCCTTATAAAGATGTGGCGTATTCTGCGAATTGGCCTGGGAACGAAGGCCCTTCTCTGACAAATCAATCTATCTAGGCCCAAAGATGAAAGAGTCCCTTGAAACGGAGGGAAAGCCACTTGCCTCAAACCGCAAAATGTCATTATAATCCCATTAGAACGCCTAGTCATAGGCCAAGAAACCGATTATCGCAGTAGGCGTCCAATCACTGACATACCATTCTTGAGGGACTGACATTAACTGATGATTACAATTAATATAAGAGCAGAAGCAAAATCCTTTGAAGAGGATTGACTATGGGAAATTTTAAGTGTGAGTGGATGTTTTTAATCTTCCTTTTTTGCTCGAGTCTTCTACGCATGCCTTACTCCTTTTATATTGATGAGATTACATTTTCCTTATTTTTTACATCAAATGACTCATCACTCCGTCATGGATGGCCACATTGTGAGCCCGAGCTGATATATCGTTCTTCCCTACCCCGGTGTTTACCAATTATGGAACAATATGCATGATCTGTGAGAAGTGAGTTTGAGTTTCAATAAAACATTGACCGAATCGTTGATAATACTATAAATTGATGAGCAGCCTCTAAAATCTCGGATACACCTTCCCCCAAATAAACATACATTCAGAGCTTTATTCTCCTTTGTGACGGATTGTAATACGTTTTTGTAATAGTTTTCTTTTAAAAAAGAAGACTTGGAAAGGTATGCCTACATCGTAAGCTGGTAAGTGTCTCCTTTACTTGGAAATGGATAGCTGCGCAATAATGACACTTCAAAATAATTTTCTCGAGAATGTCGCATGATATTCCATTCTTCTTTTCATCTATATCTTTCACCATGCACAGTCTAGGCTCACAGCTCTCATATAAGAATGGTATGTCAGTGATTGCGCCTACTCCGGTAACGGCTTTCTCGGTCCTGGAGTAGGCGTCCAAATGGGACTCTAATGTCATTTTGCGGTTTGGAGCGAGATGCTTTCCCTCACCTCTCTCAAGACTCAACTCTGAACCTAGACTGCAAGCCTTACTAAGGTACTAATGTAAAACAATTATTCTCGCAATCGTCGGCTTAACAGCATAACGTCGAGCTAAGAGTAATAAGAACCTCTTACTCGATAAGCTTCGAGGTAACCATTGCTGCTTTAGCCAATTTGACCTCAGAGTAAAAGATTTTAACAATTCTTTTACTTAGCTGCGATTTGATCATATCTATAAGATCTGAAAGCACCTACATTTGGGGACCAAGCGTCAGTTTCTTACCTACAAAGGTTAGCATTGTTGAACCATGGAGCCAGTAAATGCATATTGAATTCATATGGCTGAGATCTGAAATCGTTCCCATCAAAGTCGTTATGTATGTTATGTTGCAACTTGCGCTTAGCGAATTGAAGTGCGTGTTGTCGGGGAGGTTGAAGAATGTGTCAACGGTGGATCGTATTTCCAAGAACACGGGGTGGGTATCCGCTTGAAGCTGTTACATTCGATTTACATTTGTTGTGTTTACCCGCTGGAAAGTCAAATAAATCGAGTAAGATGATCATGGACCATGTCACATTGACGGAGCATGAGCATGAACTATTTCGTCCCTGGCATGTGTTGCTAACATTAATTATATAACTTCTTTTCGTAAATAAACAATAAAAATCCCAGCAATTTTCAAGAATTTTTAACCCAATGAACCCTTTTAACTTCTGAGATCTTATGAAAGGGTTTCAGGGCGTTGAGTTTCACCTGTCTTTTATTTAAAGAGACTTTAATTTGGGACCAGAAACCTTTAACCCACAGTGACCGTGACAGGCGAACACTGACGTACCCAATGACCTGTGCACTAATCTGAATCACGGCCGCCTGGCCTAGAGACTCGATCGTGACAAGCAGAGAAATGGGAGATGACTTGTTTTCCAGGCCCCCCACGCCATCCTTATTTCACTTCAGATCCCACATCATTATCTGAGTCACTTTGCTCCCTCCCCTCCGAACCCCTTTCCCTGAATCAACCCGAATCGACATGCTGGATGCATGAAGGCACATTTATACAGCCCCAATAATTGATGAGTTTATTTATTTTATTTTATTTAAAATATTCTTTATTTGTCAAGATTGTGTAACAAATCGGTTATGAACATCTCGGAGTCCAGCCTTCCAGTTTATGCCCGTCTTTTTATTGTTTCTTAAAGGATGACATGGTAGAAAGCTGTAACTACAGTTGAACCAACGAGATTATATTAACACTGTTAATATAGTCTCGTTGGTTGAACAGAATGAGACGGCGTCTATATATGAGTATAATAAACTTAGAAATGGAATTGGATTCTTAATCTCATGTTTGTAGAATCGTGCAACTGTATCGGTGGACATGGTGTATTCCATCATGGACATGTAAAAAAGATTTGACATTGTTCATAAGTGGTATATATTTGATTTAATCAACCTTGCACACTTTTCCAAACATAGATATCTGGCCGAAGCATACCTCCCACCATACATCGGAAGGCTATAAATCGTGTAATGATTGTTCGGAGATCGACAAAAACACGTGTAGAATTTTATAGGATCAGATAAATCAGACTTTAACAGGCTGGTTGATCTACCACATCTTCTCCTGACAAGTGTCCAAGGACTGACCCAGACCTCGGTCGAGTAGTATAACTGTCATCATTCAAAAGAACGAAGAACATACCCCTGACCTGACCTGTGTGTATTTATCCGTTGCGGTCCACTTTCAGTTGGTTGTAGCAAAATTAACTTGTCACCTCGCCGCAGTGACCTCACAAATACTGTACGTTTCTATACTGGTTGGGCAAATAAGGGAGGGAAATAGTATTATGGGGTCCTGCATGGTCCGTCCTTGCTAGGATCATTGTATCAGATGTATACTGCCGACATGCAAAGCCTGTTGTGGAAAGGGTCAAATTGGTGGGTTTTCACGGATTACACATCAGGATTGAGAAGATCGAGATATTGCAATGGAATTAAATAATTATGTGTAAGATTCTGTGTTTGAAAGAAAATCAAACTAGTTAATTACCTGAGTGGTTCTTTAAATTTATTTTTATGTTATTGTTTCTGTCACCAAGTAGGTCCATTTACATCCATTCAAATGTATGCATGTATAATACCTGCTCTAAGTATACATTATATAGGATTAATAACCTACGTTTGAGGGGCTGCTGTCTACTGTTTGGTGTACGTACATGTATAAATTTTGTATAATTATATAAGTAGTACTTATATACATATTTGTAATACATATAGTATACATGTCTACACATAAATATACATAGATACAGATCATACAGACACCCAGCTACTGTATGTTATCTATACAATTTTATTACATCCATGCATAAACTACTCTTCTAAATTATAATAACATATGGATATAATACATGTATGTATCAACATACAATTCACACATGAATATGCCGGTACATAATATCTTAGAGTAAAAGGAGCTTTTACTATAAGACAATATTATGCCGAAATGGTTGATGCCATATCATCTTACATAAAGTGTGTACACAACAAGTCAGTGTGATCCAGTACGATCATGGTCTCCCTCGGTTGCCTTTCAAAATGCTTTCTTTGAAGGCATGTCAGTTATGTGTAAACATAGGGTTACATGTCAGATTAGAAAGTGGAGGGTGTTTAAAGAAGTATTACTTAGGGAAGGGGTTATTAAGGTTCACTTATAACGAGCCGGGGAATTCTTGACCCTGGGAGATCTTTTGACCTTTAATACGGCGTTAATTGCGGTCTTTGGAGCGTCTCATGTAAGCGTTCTGCAGCAACAAAATCTTGATACATTGTGGTACTTGTATACATGCTCTTCGAAAGGATGATTTCGTTTAATTTGATTTTGTATTATAGATTTTCGCAATTGTATACCATTTTCGGAATGAAAATTTAAAAAAGAATCATTATTGCTCATAGAAATTGGCATATTTAAAACGCACTTGTTTTTACTCTAATAACATCGAATGTGTGACCTAAAATATTGTGACTTATCCAATCCAGTCTAGACTCATAGTTAAGAGAGTCCTAGCTCAAAACTAAAAACAAGCCTCTCGCTCCAAACCGCAAAATACCATTAGAATCCCCCTTAGGACGCCTACTTCAGGGCCAGGAAAGCCAATTGGGCAGTAGGCATCTAATCACTGACATACAATTCTTATCTGATCTGACAGCCTACACTGAATATTTGTTCACATGAATTGCAAGGGTATGCACATTGTAGATGGGCTTTTATGGTGAATGCTAAGCAGATAACCAACAGGTTCTATCTTTTTTTTTGTTTGAAAAATAGCCTTTGTCCAGTGGACGTTTGAGCATCTAGCACTCATCTATAGCACATTGCTTAAAAATTTCATTTCATCCGATGGAATCATTTAATTGCAATCCTGAAGGGAAACTCCTACCAACTACTTCTTATTCATCTCATCATGTGTACATTCGAATGTCTCACTTGCCAACATCATAGTAGGAATTCAGTATTGACATTCTCAACATTCAAAACCCTTTGACAAATACAAGTGACGTAAGTGGGTTTCTTTGTTTACTTTCCATATGAAGAATCTGCAGTGCAAGATGAGTCTTTTGAAGTTAGACGTCACCTGGTTGGAGCCCTGTTTTTGGAATTCCATGTATATTTGCAAGCCAATACCCCTTAGGAAAGAGCAAACAAACCATAGAGTAGTTATCTTGTTTTTTGTTTTTAAACCTTTGCTGTTCACATTTGAATTGTTGCTTTCATTAAAAGAGGGTGGAGCTCTTTTTGATCATCTGTCTAATCATATTATTTTGACTGTGTGTCATATTTTTTGCGATCAGATCCAACGGTTGGCATTCAGAAGACTGGGTGAATAATGGGAGGGTAATCAGTCACCATGCGTCAAGATGGCAGACTGTATTCAGTGGGTTGTTCTTATTATAATGCAGGTGGCAAACACTTTGAAAAGTCTATTCGTGGACCTTTTTCTGTCAGTTTATATAGTCCGCAAGCTATCCTGTAGTAAAACAGCGAGCAACAATATTATTTCCATGGACTGTTAAATGCAGTTGGTGGAGGGTTTAAATGTACAGGCAGTATGTACTGTCTAGGCTCAGTGTACACAGAGAGTCCCTCCAAACTGAGGGAAATCCTCTCGCTCCTGACCACAAAATCCCATTAGGGTGCCTACTCCAGGACCGGGAAAGTCATTAGTGCATCACTGACATACCGATCTTATCAGAATATCTGATATAATAGGCTCTGAGCCTAGACTGGGTACTCCTATATTATATTGGACACTCGTCTATTTGAATTTCATTTTTCCATTTCCTCTACTTTGACCAGTTTTAAGTTAGATATATAACTACCAAAAGACCTTCAATGGATTCCTTTATGTACAGGGCCCAGTCAATTTCTCATTGAATTATCAATAATTCGGATTTAATTACCCCCCAGTCCCCAATTAATTCTCTTTTAGAGCATAATTAATGTATCATTAGCTGTTATTAATGGGCACATGAAACAAAAATAAGTAGCAGTGAACTCAGACTCTAGATTCAGTCGAGGCCGAAAGATGAGAGAGTTCCTTCAAACGAAGGGAAAGCCTCTCGCCTTATACCGCAAAGTGCCATTTAAGTCCATTAAGATTGCAAAATGTCATTATAATCCCATTAGATCGCCTAGTCCAAGGCTAGGAAACTGATTAGCGAAGTAGCGTGGAATCACTGACATACCATTCTTATCTAATCTAAAGGTTTGAGCCTACAGACCAGGGCCGTTCCGGAGAGTTGTGATATCCATCTTTATGCTACCTGTCGGCCTTGCTGACCCAATGTATATAAATTAATTAACACTTGACCACAAGTGGTTAGCATTACAGAGAAAGAGGGTCTGGACGCTAAATCGCAGATATGATAGTTTTTCTTTTTATCATTCTGATCACTTACACTCACCAGAAAAAGGAGAAAACACTAGTTAAATGATAATTCTGAATTAATGTAAGAAAAAAATAATTTGTTGTGTTGATATATTTATTTCTGGTTAAATACACTTCCTATCTCTTGTCCTATTAGATAGCCTCAAATCTGAGCAATGGAGAAGGGGGACCCTCTAAACCACAGGACCGGTCCTGTGGTCAAGAGGGTCCCCCTTCTCCAGTCATTTCGTGGCATTCTCTTATCTGCCCCCCAGATCGGGGTGTTCAAAATCGGATCGGACCTGGTCTGCCTAGACTGGATTGGCCTTCCTTTCTTTACTTTCATGCCACCCATACCCACTGAATAGAAGTCCATTATATAAACCAGGGTGATTTGATCCTATTTTTAGTAGCCATATGGTGTATGTTTTAACTTGGATGCAATGAATGAGTAACAGTGAATTTGACTTTTTATTAATGTAAAATGAGACAGGAAAAGTAAAGTAGTTCAAACCGTTTTTGTAGTACACGGATTTTTGAATGCCACTATTAACACGAAATTCACTGTTTCGTATACAAAATTCGGTCTTTCGTGTGCCTTTATATGTACCGCCATACATCCTTTAGTTCACTTATTGTTTTTAGGTTATGGTGATTTGGCAAAGCAATTATGACGCCTAAAAAGGACAAACAAGAATAATTGCTTTCTGCACGCGAGGTAAAAGTACATACATGCTAAATGTATATAACGTTGCTATAGACAAGACCTTTATATCTACTGCGACAAATGCAGCATATGTACTCTAGATTATGTGATGATCGAATGATTTTTTAAAGAAAATGTCTACATAGAATATAATAGTACCTTATTGTATTACACCGTCCCCTTCGGGTGGATTTTGTTCAGCAATTCATTAAGAAAAGTATACATAATTGTTACGCAATGGAACGTTGTTATATTTCCTTTCAACAAGTGAAAAGATAAGAGAAATTGCAATGAGACAATGATGTAAATTAGTAAAGGATATGTATTAAATATGTGATAGGCCTCTGATGAAAAAAGAAAAGAAAAGACCACTCGAGCTTGGGTGGAGTGGTTCACTTACTGAAGACACGAACTAGGGGAAGAGCATATATACAAAGCTAATAAAGGATCCAACGTGATTAATTAACGCAATAATTATCACACCAACGTCAATTAAGAGAGATTTCAAACATAGATTAGCGACTACTGTTAGTTGACAGTCATTTAATTGCCATTGATGTCGACTAATGCTCCCTATTAAAACCTAAGATATTATAGTGATGCATGATATTATAGTGATGGCACATCTAGAGAATTGACTATAAGTTGCGTCAGTTCTTAAAATAGAGGACTCAGGTCTGTGAATTCTGTGAATAGATGTGGACATATATATATACTTTCATTATTGCTATTATATGAAAACATGTAAACATAAAAAAACATAATTATTCCATGAAATACATTCATTGCATGTTGACTTGTAACTTAAAATACAAGGAAATAGTTCTTTTATCAAGTACTCATATCCGACGAACCTTTATATACAATTGTTACGTACGTTATTGACTTCGAAAAACAATAATCATATCGCAAAAAACAGCAATCATACTGATAACACATTATTTTATACACGTTGATCATATCTAACAGTACTTCAAGTCAGCAAGATCAACACGAGGTACTTCTGAGATACGGGACCACAAGTCAGGAATTTGTCTCTCTGATGTGGTGTTCAGCCTCGGTCAGGACAACCGCAAGATTTCCTGATAGGAAATGTTTACAGTGTAGGCTGCTTTAGGCTCCTGACCAAAGGATCCTATAAATAGCTCATGTGTTTTCATCCCGTAATGCATTCTCTGACCTTAAGCTTTAGAGTCGATAGAAGGATCCTAAGAAATTCGCGCTGTGTCCTATCCACGTTTTACCACTTGTTAAAGACTTCCGAAAGTGTAGGAAACCCGGATTATAAATAGAGCTAAATAGATTATAAGGGTGCTTGACGTCATCCTTCTATCTTCGCTTATTTTAGTTCGTACTTATGCATTGCATGTGTCCTGGTTGAGAGCACTTAAAGAGAGACACTTCAGTAAGGAAAACACTTTCGTTCTCACAGAATCTGGTGAACAGAGTATCATATATTATTTTCACCAACAGCATAGATTTAAGGAATGATTATGTACGATTGTTTTTTACTCTATCCGATTCGGGGGTGGGGGTGGGCGGAGAAGGGGGGAAACTTACTCGGTGTGTGTAGGCTGGGGGGGGGGGGGGTAGACGGTCTCTGAATTATGTGGCTTAATTGGATAACGTTACCATGAAAAATATTTTTAATCCTGGGTACACACTGTAGATTTCCCTATAGTACTATCGGCCAAGCGCCAGAATTACACCAAGGAAAAGGCAATACAATATCCATTACTTAACAGAAACTAATACTGGTAAACTAATTTTCTCTAGGAAATGAATGAATGAATGATTGATTGATAAAGAATATATAGAATAAATCCAGATCATACGAATGAATGAATGAATGAATGAATGAGTGAATTCCCAATAAGATAACAACAAGAAAAAGAAAGAAGATGTCACTCACATGATTGAATAATGGATCCATGCATGCTATATAGCTCTATTAAATATACATAAAGATTTTTTAACTGTAGAGTATAGATTATAGAAAACCATCTGCTATTACACAAACACAATCATATATTAGACCTCAGCTGTTTCACAGCTGGTCTCTAAAAAAGTTCTCGCCGTTCCAATCGGGTGTCGCATGTGCAGGAATCCTGACCGTTACTAAAGATTCGTGAAATAGCATTTTCAGAAGAGAGGGTCACGTCCATGTCACAAAAACCTGACCACTATAATTATTCTCGCTTTAAGTGCAGAAATAACGTATTGTTGTCGAATGGTGCAGGTTTTCCGAGAATATCAATGAGCAGAGCTTTATTGTTATTGCAATGGTATTGGTATTACTAGTTCGAATTTATTTTGGCCGGAGTTTCTAATGTCACACTTCATGTTATTTTCACTGGGACAAACTCGTAGACATTGACTGAGTGTGTTTGAGTGTGTTTAAAATGTTATTGGTTGGCGTGAAATTACTTCCTATTCCAATTAATTTTCTCATCAGCTGAGGGTATATTTAATTGATCTTTTTGTTAGAAATTGCATAATGATATTGTTTATATAATATTTTATTTAAGATCCTCTCCCTTCCGTTCCCGTTAGTATGTGTTATACATAATAAATGTGTTTCCCGAGAGGTGTGTGATATTGAGGGACGGTGTAAACTAATTTATAATATGTAATAGGGATCAGACAGCCTTTCGGAGCGAGTACCACGGTGCATGTCGCATTTTATGGAAGTTCCATTCTCGAGTATAAGAACCACATATATACTGACACAAACATTGTCGTTGTGGTTTAATTCTGTACCACAAGCATCGTGCTCATACCCACCCCATGTATGACTTCCATTGACCCTTTCACTGTTAAATTTATACAAACATCTATAGTTGCAGAGTGAATGAAAAATAAATTTTGTCTGTATTATTTTTTAAGTAATTAAGCATCGGATATACTAAGATATAGGGCTAAATAAGAAAAACACATATAGGGACTGATCATGATGATGTGCTATCCGGTATACTTGAAATATCTAAATGTAAATGAGTCAATCAGAAGAACTGGGGTAGTTGGGACAGTCTCCTTGATATCATAATATTACATCATTAAACATAATCAAATATGAACACAATACACATAGCGGTAGTGTCTAAAATGCTCAGGTTGCATCCGCTGCCTCCTCCTCCTTCTCAACCTCCCCCTCCGCTTCTTCCTGCCCCCCCCCACCTCCTACCCCTCCTTCGCCTCCTCCTCGTCCTCCTTCCTGCCCCTCCCCCACCTGTTTCTAATCCTACCCTTCCTCCTTCCCTCCTCTTCCTCCTGCTCCCCCGCTCCCCTTCCTCCTACTCCCCTCCTTCGCATCCTCCTCCTCTCGCCCCTCCTCCTCCTCTTTCTCCTCCTCCTCTTTCTCCTCCTCCTCCCTCCTCCTCCTCCCTCCTCCTCCTCCCTCCTCCTCCTCCCTCCTCCTCCTCCCTCCTCCTCCTCCCTCCTCCTCCTCCTCCCTCCTCCTCCTCCTCTTCCTTCTGCTCCTCCTGCTCCCCCTGCTCCTCCTGCTCCTCCCCCTGCTCCTCCTGCTCCCCATCCCCCTCTTGCTCCTCCTCCTACTCCTGCTCCTCCCACCTGCTCGTCCCCCAGTACCCGCCCAGTCCCCTTCCTCCTCCAATCTCCCCCTCCCCCTCCTCCTCCTCCTCCGCTCTCCTCCCCCTCCTCCTCCTAGATATCATTATCAATATATCCACAACCTTGTATTTTTTTATTTTTTTTTGTTTTTGCTAAACGTTTTTATTCAGTTTCCTGCCTTCTTGGCTCGATACATGCTAAGACATATTATGATAACATTTTTTTTATTCCATTTTTTTGGAAGTAATAAGACTCAGAGTAGCAATGAACATGGCAAGATTTCGGGACGAAGCAATACATTGGAGAGTAGATCCTGTGTTGGACTGTCAGTTAGATGGGGTACATTATTTATTCACTCACACGTTGGAGGGGTTATTCTAGGATTTAAACATTTCTAGAGTTTCGTTGATGTCCTCTTTTAGTCTTCTCCAAATGGCACTTTCTTTTTTGTTAACAGCATTAATTATCTGTGCGTGTATTACCACTGATACTCTCATTCTCAGTTCACTCATTAGATATTGAGGGGAGAAGGCCCCTTTTTCGAACAACTTGACTCTGTGAATAAACGCTTTAGTTTGTAATAGTAACCAGTTTATCATCTTTGTATTAAGGTTCACATGTTCAAACCCAAACATTATCTGTACATAATTCAACACAATCTTCCCTCCCTTTGTGTGTACCAGGTTTTCACCATTTTTCCCCTCATTCAGATAGCCACTATCTCTTATCCATTGGAGTAAAAATTCCCACAGTTTGTGGGCTCTATCACACAGAATAAAAAAGTGGACAACATCATCCTTTTTTTTACAAATTGAGCATTTATCATTTTTTGCAACACCAATGTTTTTTAGGTATTCACCGCAAGTGATAGTTCTGTGAATTAGTCTGTATTGGAACTGCTGTAATCTTGTTTCTGGGGTAGTTATACAAGGTAGTTTGAAAGTTTCCTTCCAGTCAATTTTATTGAATTGAGTCTCGTTGAGGCGTAAATCCTCCTGCCAGTGATCAAGCTTCTTTCTTTTTACCTTTCGGTTCAGGATTAGCTCGTTGTATATCTGTTTGGCGTTGCATTTTATTATGCTGATTTTACACCCTTACAACCTTGTATTTAAAAGAGAAAAAATATGTTTTTAGCGTCCAGTATGTAAGGCTTGTGACCGACCCTGCGTACAGCTGTCCCTGGCATGGTGCTTCAATCCTCCTGTCGCGTCCCCGACATCTCTATCACTCAGTCAGGAGATTTTCTTCGTTTTATGAATCTTTTTCTCTCTCGAAGTACATCAGAGATCGTTATGGAATGTCACTGTGTACGATTCTGTGTGTTTTGATGTACCAATAGGTACAGTTGGAAATCAGAGAAAATAAAAAAAAAGAGTTGATTTTATGAACGCATCCAATTATACCGTGATAAATTGAGGTGGGTAGGTCGAGGATAAAAGCTTTGCATTATAGACATTCATAAAGGGAAAGGTTTTACCAGTAAACAGTAAAATTAATGTCAGGAAGGAAGTCAATATTAACCTATACAAACTTGAACAAACAAACTCGTTGGTTTTTTATTGTTTTTTTTTGTGTTTTTGTTTAAAAAGGTTTTATTCAGAGAAACCTGCCATCGGTGCTTTTACGCAACTAAAGTATGATATTCTGCGTCCCTTTGTATTTTCGAGTTTTCTTTCACTGTACACACTTCTGTACTACTCTGGAGCTTTGTATGTATTTCTTACAACCATGAACACTCTTTCATAAACTTTTAAATTCTTTCATGGATTTTGAAACTTATATAACCGATCCATTTTCAATCTTTACTTACAAACGATGCATTACCGTATATAAAATCAATCTATACCTGACCATAATCTCATTAACAAAAGCTTTAACACCGATTTCATTCTCTTAGAATAACTTCTGGCCAAACTCGTTGTTAGAGTTATTTAATAACACATTGCAATAATGATAATTTAATGCAATGGCAACAGTGTGGCATGTATCTGACGTGGTGTGTCAATTTTCTATCATGCTCATGACATGATTGGAATATAACATTTAATGATTATGAGAGAAATGCATCAATACAGTAAGATTTTGAAGAACGCATACAAAGACGATGTTTTAGGCATCTAAACAAATCATCTCCTATAGCGGAGATTTTCCATTTTCCTATTTTGTACATCTCAGTAATAAAAGTTTCAAAGTGACTTTTTAATGGAATCTTCAAAGTGACTATTTAAGATATACAAATGCTGCCTTGGAAACAAAAGAACCTCAATACATATAGTGGCACAAAATAGTGATACAGTAGCCTAATACCGAACACAGTCTATGTACAAACCCTCAGATCAGATAAGAATGGTATGTCAGTGATTAGACACCTACTTCGCTAATCGACTTCCAGGCCTGTGACTCGTTCTAATGGTATTATAATGAGATTTTGCGGTCTTAATGTAATTATAATGGCACTTTGCGGTTTGAGGCGAGAGGCTTTCCCTCCATTTGAAGGGACTCTATTAACTTTGGGCCTAGACTGAACACTTGATTTTGAAGCAGGATCCGCATCTCAGAGTATATCAGTAGTTTATTGATTGAAAAACACTTCACACCACCAATGTTTTCATACAGGGAAAGGAACACAATGGAACGCTGGAATTCTATGGTGTGAGATGGCATTGGGCAGGTTGTGCAGAACATTACAATTTTTGTTGGTCCTTCTCATAAAGAGACATAAAGGCACATCTGCCACGTTCTGTACTAGCCAGCTAATCCCAAGTCAATATCATATAGGCTATGAAGAGGCAATGGGATACATTATATATCACCTATATGTAATGCCATCAGTATACATCAGAACGACCGACATAATATGTTATATCTAGTCTCACTTGAAAGCATCGTCATTTCGTGGAAAGCACGAATCTATCCACATGCACATTAATATGGAACTATAAAAGAAAAAGTAGGTATTAGATGACAGGCCCAGAGTTGAGAGAGTAACTCCAAACTGAGCCATTATAATCCCATTAAGATGCCTAATCCCGGGCCAGGAAAGGCATTAGCGCAGTAGGCGTCCCATCACTGACATGCCATTCCTATCTGATCTGAGAGGCTCTGACTGTTCTGGCGTTTTAGTCGTTGTTGGGTTTTTTTTATAGCTTATGAGACCTTTCATGATTTACTAAGGAACCCCATTCTCTCATGATTCTCTTATTTTTCATACATCCACGAATAATAGGACATATTACATGAGGCAGCATGCATTGGGAGGCACGATCCGGGAATCTATTCGACCGAGTCGCCACCTCGAGTGTAGCATGACAACTAACGTTAAAGTACTTAATTTCACCAACGAGACTAGGGGAAGAGAGGACCGGGTCCAAAGCCCTAAACTTCTAAGGCAAAATGTATACCTTATCGGGTATAATTTATCTAACCACAAGGCCCACATCAGAGTCCTCCAGTGCCACACAGCATGAAACCACAGGCCAGGCGGCAATCCTTTAGTCCCGAGCTTGTTTTCAGCCCTAAACTCCATTTTCTGAAACTCCCCCAAAAGCCCCTGACCCACATAAACTTACAAGAAAACAGAGTTACTTTGGGCCCAGTTTGTGACCAGGTTGCTTATGATATCTATATGGTAAGCATTTGGTGTGAATCCCCTTGTCTTTAGCTTTCAGATGGTATGGTCCCCATCTCAAAGGACCAATATGACCCAGATTTAATGAGCTGAGTATTAAGCTCTCAAATTCGCATAAATATTTGTAATTTATATAATGTTCCGATCTGGTGAAACAATATACAAATGTTCAAACTTATCCCATCATTTTCACCAGATCGGAAGGTATCAAAATAGCAAAATTATTGAGCCAACATGCAGCAGCCATTGGAAAGCAGCTGAAGATGGAGACATGTACCCTTCCTTGGGTGACCACATCTGCCCACTTCCAAGAAAACCACACACCACTATCTGCCATTAGGACTTAATGAGTGATAAGAATCGAAAACAAGCTCGTCCTTGGTCCCCCCCCCCCCTATATGGGCCCCTCAGTCAGCCCTAGTCTCGTTGATTTCACAGAAGGGTCTTGAATGCACCATATATATATGTGTGTGTACGAACGTTATCCATTGAATTCTTACAATATTCTTGTTTCAAGATGGTCAATGGACTACTTGGAATGCAATTAGCATGAGACGATGGACGACATAAAATAAATATTGATGAGGAGTTTAACGTATAAATATTTGTTACATGTCTTAGCGAGAAATTCAGTCCGAGAAGTGAGTGGTTGAGTTGTATTAACAGTCTAGCTCCAAACCCTACTTCGCTAATCGGTTTCCTGGCCTAGGACTAGGCGTTCTAATGGGATTATAATGTCATTTTGCGGTTTGAGGCGAGATGCTTTCCCCACATTTGAAGGGACTCTCTCAATTTTAGCCCTAGACTAAGTTATTTTTAATCTGTTCGCACATTTCATCATGCATGATATTTTAGCGTTTGTATGTCTTATATAATTTTAATGAGTAGGCCTATGATTGGTATGATCTGCATACGTTATATAGGACAACAACAACTCAGGAGCCTGGGTAAAACCACCCTACGGTGACAGACATGTGGTAGCCGTTGTGTAGCAGTAAATTAAAATTAGTATCCCTGCTATTTTCCTAAATAAAAATCGAATTTCTCAGCCAACGACAAATGAAATCTTACCAAATTTACTAAAAAAAACAACTGGACACCATCCTCAAAGGTTTGGTCAAATGACTTTTAGATGTGTTGGAAAAGAATGGTAAACTTATATTAGACTTTGATAAAAAGTAGAAAATCTTTAAAATCTAAAAAGTCCACCGAATGTCATTACTTTAATGATCTGGGATTATTCGAACTAATTCAACAGCTCTTTTTAAAATCCCCTACAGACATCCATTAAAATAAATTTTGATTAAATCCATTGTGGAGAGCAGCAGATGTCTGGTTCTGCAGCTTCAAGCCAGGTGGCGGGAAAACAAGAAGATCGACGTCAAGCCTCAAAGTTACTGTCTCAAGATGTCGCCCCAGCATCAATTGATTTCAAACCAAAACAAAACAGCCTTGCAGATACATGTAGGACACGTGTTTGGCGATTCCCATGGATGTAAATCTCTGTTTCACCTGGAAAACCCCACTGGTTTACGAGGATTCTAATCATATGCAGACATCCACACTTCAGTGGTTATGTAGAACTAGGACATTATGAATTATCGTGCTCTATGTATGATCACTGAGTAGGTATTTCTCTCATACATGCAGTCTTCTCTCATATTGGTGCGTTAGAGCTCTCACTCTCTTGCCTTTAATACTCGCGAGTTGCTGTGCACTGTTGGCTGCTGGTTTACTAGCCCTACTACTAGAGTGCACTCATGTGAGGTTCCACAACTTGTGAGGCGCCTATAAATGATATATAACGTACCCCAGTTGGATCCTTCCACCTCGTAGGGGAAAGACGCTAGCTTGACCATTCCTTCGTACTCACTGTAAGGAACTCGGTCGATAGGCTAGGTGATAAGGCGTGCATCGTTATCGGATAAATTGCCAGGGATCCACCAGTAATAGTAGGACGTGGTCTGATTTACTTCGATAAGTTATTACAGACTGGGATTAATAGTATTCATGACTCTGTGGCTCCTTTTACAAGTGATGCACTGA
Source organism: Sthenelais limicola (assembly GCA_942159475.1). Lineage (NCBI taxonomy): Eukaryota > Metazoa > Annelida > Polychaeta > Phyllodocida > Sigalionidae > Sthenelais > Sthenelais limicola. Next base: position 37,776,720 of record OW804098.1, read on the forward strand.
TAGAAAAAATCGGATCATTCGTAAGTTGGACGTCACAACGAGCAGACGACAAGTTTAGTGCATTCTTATCGTTCTTACAAGTGCTCAGTCACTTACAAGTCTCTTTCACTCAGGATGGCATCGCCAATGAAACATCATCATCATCATCACAATGAGAATTACGTGCTCGGCATTGATCTGGGAACAACCACCGTAAAAGTGGCCCTAATCGATCAGCAAACTAAAAACGTGGTCAAAATCAAAAGTAGGGAAACCGCTGCGTGTATGCATTCGGATTTGGGATCTGTTGGCGATGAGCAGGATCCTCAGCGAATACTTACCGCCCTTCAGTATTGCCTCTCTGGTTTAGCTAAAGAAGAACTAGTGAGAGTTCGTCGAATAGGCATTGCAGGCCAGATGCATGGCATTGTCTTCTGGAAACAAGGCAATGGGTGGATTAGGAACACTTATGGCAGATTTGAATCTGGCTCCACTTGTAGTCATCTGTTTACTTGGCAAGACTGTCGCTGCACCCCGGATTTCTTAGCCAGCCTTCCCGAACCAAGATCTCATTTAAAGATAGCTTCTGGCCACGGGTGCTGTACTTTGATTTGGTTAATGAGGAACCAGCCAAGCTTTCTGGAGGAATATGATTGTGCCAGTACCATTCAGGACTTCGTGGTAGCGATGCTATGTGGTCTAGACAAACCTATTATGTCAGTACACAATGCTGCCAGCTGGGGATACTTTGACACCGTTTCCAAAACATGGAACGTGGATATGTAAGTAATATTTGCTTGGGGCGATGTTTAAATGTCAGCGAGGTCATATTATCTCAAATATGAGGTAAAAATAAAGCCGCCAGAGCATCAATTCAGTCTAGGCTCAGTGCCAACAGAGTCCCTTCAAACTCAGGGAAAACATGTCGCTCCTGGCCACAAAATCCCATTAGGTGGCCTACTCCAGGGCCGGGAAAGCCATCAGTGCACCACTGACATATATTATACCGATCTTATCTGATCTGATAGGCAGCCTGAAATGACTTCGATTGTTGATTCATGCTATTCTAAGAATTGAAGGTTTTTGAAGTGGAAATCGTTATGGTGATCTAAATAATATTATGATAAGTCTTTATCACCAAACAGTTTTGTATATTCTTTTAAACGTTCGTTAATCCACCACAGGAAACATCAATAGGGGCCTATTCTAAAAGGTGGCATATATTTGTTACAAAAACAGATTAAGTACAGGTTAACTGACTAGTTGGTTGAAGCTGAGCTATCACTAATCCTGATATGACATGCTATGCTATGCTATGCTATCCTGATAAAATATATTATGTCATCCTGATCAAATTTTAAAGCCATTCTGTCGAGTTTTCCCATAAGTACTTCCGGGGTTGGCGGTGATCAGTATACCACTAGTATAATTATTTAGTCCAGGTCCAAACCCTCGGATCAGATAAGAATGGTATGTCAGTGATTGGACGCCTACTTCGCTAATCGGTTTCCTGGCCCGGACTAGGCGTTTGAATCTTATGGGATTATAATGACATTTTGCGGTCTTAATGGAATTATAATGGCACTTTGCGGTTTGAGGCGAGAGGCTTTCCCTACATTTGAAGGGACTCATTTTTGGGTCTATACTGTATAGGCCAGTGCCGTATAGTGGTATCAGTAATAGTGAATATGCTAGAATTACAGAAGTTCTTGATAATTAATGTTGGTATTAATTTCTATATTATAGTGAATTGGGTAGTTGTATCTGCAATCTTAGCTCTACTAGAACGGACTGTATAGATCTCTATACATGCATTATTTCAAGTCAAATGCATACATGTGTATAACATACAATAAGTTCATTAGGGGCGCATACTGAAACTGATATGGGATGGAGGTAAACACAGTACATGTTATACATAGCGAGGACACTCAGTAAACAAACACCTCTTGACTTTTTGTCTGTCCCTAGATTGTACACAAACCTTTTCTGTATAAAAATTAAGCAACTCTTCACACTCACTGAGTATATATATAGGAGACACACGACCATTGCAATAATACTCCCGTGTAGCTGGGTCAGATTTTCAGAAAATGTACAATTGGCAGCACTACACATTTAGGAACTTCTGCTAAAGTATAGGCTGAAAAATGAAGAAAACCGGGTATATCTGAGTATATTTGGTATCGCATCGATTTAAAGTATCAGTTCTGTTATGTTAAACTGCATTTTAAAGTTAATTTTTGTCTTAAATCTGGGTTATTTGAGGGGATTGGTGAAGGCGAATTGTATATTTTCTGAAGATCTGACCCAGCTACTTATGCTGGTCAGACATGATGTGGGCTGCATGTACGATCAAAGGACCTGATTTATGAGTTGCGCTAATAAGCTAATAATGAACGGTCTGTTACAATTATCAACCGTCCTGAGGTTCATTCTCCTTGGGTTGAATTTGATGTGTTGTCCTTGGTTACATTGCTATTACAGTTGAATTTGATGTGTTGTCCTTGGTTACCTTGCTATAACAGTCTAGGCCCAAACCATAAGATCAGATAAGAATGGTATGTCAGTGATTGGACGCCTACTGCGCTAATATTTTTCCTGGCCTAGGACTAGGCGTTCTAATGGGTTTATAATAACATTTTGTGGTCTTAATGGAGTTATAATAGCACTTTGCGGTTAGAGGCGACAGGCTTTCCCGCAGTTTGAAGGGGCTCTCTCATCTTTGGGCCTAGACTGATGATATGTTTCACATGGGTTCAATCAAATACAGTCGTCTGATAAGATTGAGAGCGACCAATGAGTGGATTTCAACTGTGCCCTGGCTCAGCATTACGTAACAAGATCGAATATTATAATTCATATTGTTCTCCTTTACTTTGTGAATACGATTGTGATTGAATCTCCCCAATGTAACATTTGACATTCTCCCCGCCGCATTCTGACATCCGTCATTCTCCCATCTAGGAGATCTCCCTCTTCCTCTCCTCTCTCTTGTCTCTCTCCGCTATCTAATATATATCTCTCAATGGCTTCCCTTAAAATAAATTTGATTATCAAAATGTTGATATTGTCACACATTGAAAACTAAAGAAAATGTCTCTCCTGTCTGTCTCTGTCTATCTGCATTCACCCCCTCCGCCCCCCCCCCTCCCGCCCCCCCCCCCCCGACACACGCACACACTGCACGCTCTCTCTCTCTCCCTTTTTAATTTGCAGCGGCAGAGTGTTCGTTCTAAATGGATTTCCTAGGATCAAAATCATTAAACTCCTTCCATATTGAAAGATACACCCCAGGCCTTAGTTATGTGATCCCCTATACACATATATAAATCCAACACGCCTTGGTGAGAACCCGCGTAAATTAGCCACTGCCCTGTGCATCTGCGCATCTGGCGATGGCCCAGTCAAATTATCAATGAGCACGCCTGTAATATTTATATAACAGCGCATCCCTCGGGCATCTCTCTCCCTCCCTCCGTAGAACTAGTTCTATGCTCCATCTCTCGATCTCTCATCGGATGATCCCCTATATTCGTTAATCTACCCGACCCTTTCATTTTTATCGAAAATTGCAAGAATGCTGTCACGAATATCGTAGATTTTGTAAATGATCTATGAAAACCAAATGGACGATGGGAAAGATGGAGGCTTGTGTTATGGAAACACAAATAAGCACAGTACAGATAAATATCACATGCTGAACATGGCATGTTTTCTATAGATCTTACGCTGTACCATTAGTCCCATAATTCCATGCGAATCAAGATTCAAAATGGCGTCTATGCAAGTCCCCCTATTCCCCGAAACTGCTACACTCTCAGTTAACGTCAGTCAGAAATACTTATCTTTTTTTCTACTTTTCTATTTTTACTTTTTTATTATTCAACTTTTTATACAGTAAGACAACGTCTCTATTGTGCATATTCCGAAATTACTATTGAGTGCTAACTAATAAATTAGAAATCATTGTTCCGTTCCTTTCCAACCCACCTAAGAGTCATTTGATTTATAAAATCTTGGAGGAGTTTGTCCGGTCGTTCTTGCTACAGGGCTTCATAAATGTCTACATTTCTATTTCTGGGACCCGCCGAAATCCTTTCCTGTGGTGGCTTTGCATAAACATATAACAGAAGCAGAATATTGATAAATCCAGTCCTTTAAGTCATAATAAATATATGAGTAAATTTGGCAAGATCTTGTTTGTGGTAATAGCCGAGGGTTCAGCTTTAATTTTACTATTTGGTTCGTTGATCACGACCTCCTTAAAGTATCCCTTTTTGTAACCTTGTTTCTTACAAGTCTACAGTAATCTATCTTTATACAATTTAAAAAAATGCTTCCGTGATATATAGAGTGGTTTTTACAATGTCAAGTTTATCCTATATAATGTTACCGCTTGATATCTGGTTTCCCAGCAGGTATGTGTGATATAGTGTATCGTATTTTAAGGCGGTGTTGTCGATATATCAGCCACATATTATCTATATCATCCCAACATGACTGTCAACACATGATAGCTAGATAATATCGTGTTATGTACATTGGCAACTTTCCATTTGAACATGAATACCGACGAGTGTCATTGATACGTACACGCGGTGAATTGAAATCGATGTCCAATATTCATAAGCTTTCATTGAATTCCTACTAAAACTTATACACTGTGCTTGAAGCACAATGATCGCATTAGATTCAATACAATCTATATGTATGTACAATAAGTGAATTTGCAATGCATATCTCGCTTTTAGTTTATCCATAAAAGGTTTAATGAAAGATATAAACAATCAAAAATATTTTCATATGTAAGGTTACTTCTCCTTACAAGTAAAGCACTTACTTGATGGCACTATAGTGCTTTCTTCACAGTGGCGGTCCTGGGAAACCTCGTACGTTTTAATATCAAGGCACAGCAGACAAACTGAAAATTTAGCGTATAAAATGAAACATTGAGAATTGTTGAGTTATTCCTTACCAAATACATAGTAAACTTCGATAGTTATTTGCATTGGCATTTCTGTTCAATTCGAGGATTTTGTAAATGCCATATATATTCACGTCTGGATGACCTGATTATATATTCTTTCCCAGTCCTTTACTTTTCCTGAAGTTATAAATATGTGTGTGCATGCTTTGTAGATACAATTTAATCAATTAATCAAGATATTCATCAATTCCACTTTGAATGAGCAACGGTATAAAGCTATAACCGTCGTAAGATTATCGCATTATTAAATCAACTGACAGATTATGACAGTCTGCTAACACATGAACAAGCAGAGCTGATGTGAGTGGCATGGCAAATCGATGTCATGATTAATAATCCGTACTCTACCATACCATTTCCTGGTACCATTATAATCCCTGGCATGAATGGTAGGGTGTCAATCTACATACCAATATACTTACATGATTGATTTGTTACTGATCCCGACATGAGACGAGTAATCATCTATATGTCCCTCCATTATTGATTGCATGATCATGTTTACACCTTTGAAGACTGATTGATCAGGCCCTACGTCTTGCAAGATAATAGCTCTAGGTTACAGCTCCCTCTAGTCCTAGTCCCAGCATCTCAGATCAGATAAGAGTGGAATGCCAGTGATTAGATGCCTATTGCTCTAATGACTTTCGTGACCCTGGAGAAGGCGCCCAATGGGATTTTAATAATATTTTGCGGTTAGGAGCGAGAGGCCCTTCCTCAGTTTGAAGGGGACTCTCTCAACTCTCAACCTAGGCTGGTTTTATCCAATCACATTATATAGCTTTATAACTTCTCCTTGGTTATTTCTTGGTTACTTCAGAGTACCATATAATAGGAAATCAGAACAGAGGAACAGAGTCAACATGGAGTGAGAAGAAAGTTAATATCACCTAAGAGTTATTGCTGAAGTTATTGTTTGAACGCCATATCATATGTGACGTGCTTTTGCCGAAATACATAAAATCTCCAAGCAACCTTTTTCTTCTCTTCAAGTCTTCTTTTACTGAATGTTATCTTAACAATTGCGATCAATATCAGAGAGTGATTGTGTCCATGAGAATTTGATTCACATTTCCATGGATGTCAAAATAACTATAACATTCCACTCCATGTAGTAAATTAAATGCATGAATAGTATCTAGTTCGATTATCTACTAATACCACTATCGGTTCCTGTGATAATCAGTCCATATCTAGTTCTATTACATATATATATCGTATATGATATATGTAGTCATATATCCATCGCTGCTAGAACATAACATTGACATGGTTATCTGGAACTGATTATCTACTCGCTACTAGCTGTGTGAATACCCAGTCCTGTTTAACCACCCTTGTTATTTGTGATTATACTTAGTAGTACATCCGAGTGATATGGAACCATTACTATAAGGCAGCACATGACAGCGTTCTCCATAGGCAACATGCATCCACGTTTGGCCCAGACCTGTCATGTCCTTAAGCATAATTGTGTATGTTGATCATCCTTCGGGAATTCACAGCACCAGCTGTAGAGTACATAGAAAGCAAGAGTTGAGCACTATATATGCCCCCACAGGCAATCATTGCTGATGTGAGAACAGAGTCTGAAGTCGCAGAAAGTGGATTTTGTAAAAGAAAGTTTAGTATATTTAAAAGAAAGCGATATTTCTGGATTGACAGTCACTAAGTAAAATATCTAAATATACCCCGAAGAGTGACTTTAGTTACGCAATGATCAACGTGTTCAAATTTGGTACATGTATTCATATAACTGTACGGCGTAACCAAAACATGAGAACATTCCTATAAGGAGATCCTGGGAAAAAATTTTGTTGAGAAAAACATCAGTTTTCCGACTTAAGACGCATCTTTCTCTGACACATCACACATTCTATGCACGCTTAGCAATTTGGGATGGTAGAGTATATCTTCATTATTTTAGCCGTCTATATCCTATTCCACTTCTAAGGGATGTAAACATCTTTTTGTTGGCAATAAAACATGGTATCAAAGGCGAAGATCAATAAAATAGTTTGGCGTGTAATACTGGGTGCACCCGGTTAAAAGTCTCAGCACTACTGCCCTTGATCTTTTCATAATCAGATTCATAGGCTCGATCCTGAAAAACAGACAGAGGTTCTGGGAAACATTGTGATCTTGTTTCAAGGGGCTGATAATGTAATCGTTTATAAAAATCCCAATCGTTTGGGCGTCCATCCAGTATAATATGTTAATGGGAAAGGTGTTATGTAACATTACATAATATTATCTAAGCTGATCATAACATTGAATTATCATTTATCATTTAGTAAATATCAATATCATATTTCAAAACTCTTAAACCTGCATTCTCAGCTATGTAACAAAATCTTCAACAATCAAGTTTACTAATATTATGACTTATAGAACTGAATTCATCAATATTCTGCTGTTCTATGTTTATACAAGAATTTGAAGCCGAATCAGCCGAGCAAAAACGGCCGCCGGTGAGCGATAATGAGTGAACCCATCGCAGGAAAGGAGCTCAGCGGGTACCCGAAATATAGATCTGAACCTTTGGTCAAATGACATTTAGATGATTTGGAAAAGAACAAAATCTAGAAAAGTTTTTGACCGATGTTAACTGAGAGTGCAGCTTGAATTATGCTAAAACCCTGCCCACACATAGCCGATTTGCCTCCCAATTGCCCCCCGATTTGGGTCTTCCGATGAATTCTATAATTTCATTTCCAATCCTACTTCATGTTATTTCAAAAACATAAGCAGGATTTGAAATGAAATGATAGGAATCATCAGGAGACTCAAATCGGGGGGCAATCGGGAGGCAAATCGGCTATGTGTGGGCAGGGTTTAATGAGGGAGCATCAATACTGTGTATGCTATATACTATATGGTTGGACCATCATCATAGTGACCATATCCATTTATGAAGATCCTAGGGTTATAAATAGCCAGTACGATTGTCACCAAGGAACGCATAGATCTACATTCATGTATTCTCCTCAATATCCAATAGTACTACATAACAATATCATATCCTTTTTATCCCCAATAAGGGCTCATGATATCCTGCGCAGCTAAATCCTGGATCCATCGCATGCAGCCGAGGAGCTAAGAACGTGTCTTATAGCGAATCTATGAAGATTCGTGACTTGGGGGGAATATATACTGAAAAGTTCCTTTAATCTGTATGCCAGAAAAGTGTGAGATATGTATGATGTGGAATAAGGGAACCATATTTCTCATGAAGGCTCTCTATGTTATCCTGTATGCCTCATTCGAATACAATATGTGAGGTGTGACATGAAAATGAGTCAATCTAGTCGCAACAAATTTTATTTTTCAAATGTTTTCCCACAACAACCCTTGCTCAGAATGTTTTCATCATTGAGGTGTTTAGCGCTCTCACTAACATGAATACAATACTGTGTCATACATCTATGTATCTTAAGTTATCCTAAGGAGTATGTTTAACTACTTTAATATAATGAGTATCCCAAGAAATATCGGTTTTTTATACAATGTTCTGTTCATGCATATCCCAAATATAGAAGTACTTATTGAACATCCTAAGGTTTGCATCATTGGAATGTGCTTGATCTCATCTTTTCAAATTTGATCAAAATCCATTTTTTCGACTTATGACTAATGTTTCTGTCACATTGTTGAGACAGTTATTCAACAAAGATATAGGGAGGATCTTGAAACCAATTGGGCATCCAGTGGACTTGAGTATCTCTCTCTAGACATAAATACGAAGTGCAATGAAGCCTACCTAATAATCTGTACGATTTTTATATACTTTCAGACTTGAAGGCATCGGATTTCCTATTGATATGCTGCCAGATATCTTAGAGCCAACAGAAGTAGCTGGCGCAACAAAGGACGTGTGGTATGGTATCCCAGAGGGGACTCCAGTCGGGGCGGCCATGGGAGATCTTCAGTGCTCAATTCTCTCCCGCCTTCAAGACTCTAATGATGCAGGTATATGCCCACTTCTATATTGCCTCTGGTCCTGTGTAATTGGTGCAACAAACAGCCCCTCTCTGATGTCCCATTCTGGGCTTTATAGGATTTCTTTAAACTCTGTAAAGCCTATATTCGCTATCTGGTGAGTCTATATTGGGTAATTGAATTGATGTATATTATGTTCCCTCTTGGATTTAGGGGGATGCTGCTTGGATTTTCTATAGAACGTCTATCGTCATTTCTCATACTAAAATCGCTGTTAGGGAACACGGGTTTGACTTTTATATCTTTTTTTAACCGAGTAAATAGATGAAAAAATATATATCGAAAGACACCAATTCATAGCCACAGCTTCCGATTGTACATTTTCTGACGATTTAACCCACTAATATAAGTGGGTTAGATCATCAGAAAATGCACCATCGGAAGCCGTCCGAATTTAGTAAATTCTACTACATTTGGCTGAAAAATAATGTAAATTTTGAAACTTGCTGATAGACACAATCTGGTCGGTTATTTTGGGATATATTTCCAACCTCATTTCTGGCTAAAATTTGGGTTATTTGAGAGGATTGAGAAGGTGACTTGTACATTCTCTGGCAACCTGACCTAAATCGCTGTCATCCATCAATTTGTCTTAAACTCGAGGCGCATGTTTGGATCTTATTTCCTAAAACATACATTGGGCGACATGCATGAGTGCGCTTCATATTAAACCATCACGTCCCAATGACAGAATGTCCTCTAGAGAGTCATGGATATTCATTAAGAAAATGACTTTGGAATGACCTTATGGATACAAATGTATCTTCCTAGGACGGGTCGTTGGGATATAAAGTAGGAGAATGTACTCACACAGGGAATGATGCCTTCCTCCTAAATTGCTTTTTGGTGATGGATAGCGAGCTTATGATGAGTTGGGAAGAAAAAGCGCCAGTGGCACAGTTACCTACCATGCGAGTCCCTAATATGAATATTGACCGTAAAATCAGAAAGGGAAATTGTAATTTCAGTTCAAATAGAAAGAATCAGTTTGTAAATTTATTTTTCTAAATTTGATTTATCTTTGAAACTGCATTTTCAGCTATAGCTATTCAAGAACACAAAATCGTCCCACATTTATTTATTGTTGCAATATTGTATTGCTGTTATATGTTTATACACAAATCTGAAGTTGAATCGGCCAAAGGAAATCCAGGGGTGTGTGTGGCACCAGTAGGACTATCGTCACAATTTGATGGGAATGAAGGGAAGTCTTGGGCTATTTACTTTCATAGATATGGAATGTTTTTGTACGTTGACATTGCCCACCATCCCACCCACCAACCTCCAACCTCCAAAATCGTTTAATTTGACTCTTAAGTCAACGCGCAAAACGATCATTGATGTTTTGCGCATCTTACGGTGGCCCCATTGGTGAGAGAGTGAGAAACCATCTCCGAACCTACCCGACGTTTGGTCACATGAGTACGGCCGAGTGCGAGGAAGAAGGGTTAAGGCTTTAGCATTGGGAGCTGGTAGACATGCGTTGGGAAATCAGCCTATGTGCATTACGAGTACAATATAGACATTATGAACCCTGACGTTTTGCTTCTTAAAAATGTTGAGGATGTCAAATCTGGCATTGGTTTTTCACCTGGATGACGAAAACATAGGATACCGGGACATCGAGCCAAATTTTATAGACTAATTTCGTCGCTCCAGGTGGCTGGTGGCGTAGGCTTGTGCCTATGGGAGAATCAGGATTCCAAGGGAATGCCACTGCGCCATTTCGTCGAGCGCCGGTGAGTGATAATAAGTGAAACCACCGCAGTAAAGGATTTCAGTGGGCAGCTTAAATATAAATGTGGACGTTTAAAAATTTAGCCCCGCAGCAAAAACAGCAGGGTGTAATCCTAAAAAATTCTGGTCAAATGTTTTCAAATGAGTCTAGAACATCATTAGTGTTTTTATCGCGGTTAGTTGATAATACAGCTTTAATGATATATATAATGTGAGCTAAGGTGGGCCGAGTTCCCTTTGTTCCCCTAGAGAACGATGTGTCTCTATGGTAATGATGTTAAAGCGCAATTTCTTCACGTGATTGATGGGAACAAGATATCTCCTACAACCATCGGATATATACGTGGAGCCATTCTTAGCAAAGCAACTTGCCAGGAACTTGAATTAAAATGATGCATTAGGCTGTCATGTAGATATACTTCATTCTAGTTACACAGTCATCGACAGAGCTGAGAACACGGTGTTCAGTTTACTTCAATCCACACTATACCGTGATTGAAAAAGTTCTGCGTAGTCTTAAGACCATATATCCTAGTCGATCTGCATACAATATGCCCATTATGAGAACACTCAACATCCTTTGTTAATTTTTTCCCCCTATATACCAATCTAATTAAGACCATCAACATAAATAATGATCGCACAGTGAGGTATCCTCTATCAAAGATTGCGCTTTGTTCTCGATAGTGAAAAGAGATGTTAGAGACAATTTGTGTGCCACTGCACGAAAATTGGCCCCACTAAAAGAATATTGCGCCCTTAAGCTATATCGTGCCTATATGGCCACAGATGAGAAGTATCAAACAATCCCTGTCCCTGTAATGTATCCTTGCTTATCCAAGTCAACTATAATAATAATTCTTCTAGCATATATTAGCGTTTTAACTCATTTAAAGCTGCCCACTCGGCTAACGTCCGTCAAAAACTAAAGATTCTCTACTTTTTGTTCCATTCTTTTCCAACCCTTCTAATAATCATTTGACCAAAGTTTTGGAGGGTTTTGTCCAGTTGTTTTGCTACAAGGCTTCTATAACGTCCCCATTTGTATTTGGAGGTTCCGCCAGAATCCTTTACTGTGATGATTTCACTTAATAGCGCTTGACTGTTCTCTCGGCTGATTCAACTATAAATTCTTGTATTAACATTATAACATTAACAGCAGCACAATATAGATAAATTCAGCCCTATAAGTCATACGATGAGTGAATCCGGTAAGATTTTGTTTGTTTGTTAGCGTTAACTCAGCAGGACAGCAGTTCTAAACAAAGGTAATGTTAGTGAAATGGTGATGGTCGAGTACGTCGCGAGCCATTGGACATTTTCCCTACTTAATGCATGAGCAAACAAATTGTCCATACCATTAGCAAGGCACAAAAGGTCTTCCTTCAGTAGGATCCACCACTTCCTTCCACACTTTCCCGTGTGAATGCAGTTGATATGATTCCTATTCACTGTGTTGCGGTGGTGTTGGGCAAGCCATGTAAATGATTAGGGTTTATGGCGATAAATTGGAATTTACTCTAGCAAGTCTTTATGGATGGTGTCTGAGTACGCCTACTCGCATATGAATTAAGTCTCAGTTGGTCCTGCCAAATTAGAGCTTGTAGCACCCTAACCTGGCTTGAACATATAGTCTAACCAGTCCCACTACCCTATACAATATTTGTTGGAACAGTGGCTGTATGAACATAGCCACAATGTATTAAAGGTGCCTATGGTTGCAATTCTACCTGAACTCGCAGTAGATCGTTCAAGGGAAACAAATGAAATTGTTCTTCATCAAAATTGAAATTCTATGTTCTAGAAGGTGATCAATTTCATTTTCGCACCTAATAAGTCTGGCTTTGCCTCAAAATCCTTTAGGATTAGAAAACCATGTAGCCCTATAGGGGGAGAAATGGCAGGGGAACCGTGGCTGATCAATCAAACTCCTCCCTCACTTCAACCTTTGTTTAGTTTGCCCCTGTGCCCTTGTAGGGGCACTACCTTGCAGATAAGGGACCCTAGTGCATATTTCACTTAGCTCAGCCCTTGGAGCCTTGATCAATAACAGAGTAAATCCCCCCTCTCCCACTTGTTTACATTCTGTAGACAACCATCTATGCATAAAAAGACTCATATCTCCCTGGTAGACAATAGGTCTACATAGTGGGGCCCTAGCCCCTTTCAAGACTCCCAGCAATGTGGTAGGCCTATGTTGTATTCATTGTCCTGATCAATAGTTCCATTGGCTCTGACTCAAAAGATGGTGTCTTTGACATGTCTTTTACATTCGCTCCATCTCGAAGTGATCAATGTTGGCTTTTCGAAAGCAGCGGGGTGCAAATAATAAATATTACGAGAAAGACACTGTTAAATAAAGCTTTGATCTATTTGAGCCTGATCTCTGGTGACCTTTCGCTGTTAATAAAACGTCCAACAGGAAACTGACGCTTACCTAACCTAATCATTCTCGTGGGAATGCTTAAGGCAAACTCCAAGAGTGGTTCTGAAGAGTTATTGGTGCCGAGTTCTATTCCTATCCTCCCAACCCTCGTCCATTATGTCTGATCTGCCCCGAAAGTTTAGTCCCTGTACAGCATATAGATCCAATCCTTGGCCACTAACTACTGCCTACACCCATGGGTCCGTACTAAATTATTTGTGTGGGTGATGGAACTTCAGAGGCATAACGATGTCTACTCTATCTGTAATTATCTAAATGGCCGGTGTGTGTATCGTCTGTGGATATTCATCTACTTTTTGTCACTCTCCTATCTCTCCCATTTTTGTCACTTGATGAAGAGTATCGATTTGTGCAGCCACAAGAAACGTGACCATCTTATCAGTACATCTGTTTTCAGGCAAGTGGCATACCTCGGAATCACCGATCTATCAAGAAATTATTCATGAATTTTGATTTCAATGGTAGTTTGGAAGTGTTAAGGAACGTCTACCAATGTAGTATACATGAATCATTTTGCCCGTTTAATCATGCAGTGTCTCTCAAACTTCAAAGGCCCCTGGGCTACTTTTGAGTTCATTCCAAGTTGTTCCATAAATCGTTACCCAATGGATGCACTTCAACAGGATATCCATTTATGGTTTACTCTTACCTTATAGTCAGGAAATCGACGCGGGGAAGACCTTTCCCTGACTAGATGATAATTCTAGACCATCAGATAGGAAACTCCGGATCACTTCTTGAAATATGTCTGAGGTCGTTATGGCTTGGAGACATAGCAGATAGGTGCCGGAGCTCCAGGTTATGGTCGATAATAAGACAAGATTATGAGAGGCTGGCCCGCCGTCCCTTCTGGGTTAGATCGTCAGAAAAAGTACAATCAGCAGCTATACACATTAAGACATTCGGCCAAATCCGGCTAAACATGATAAATACTTGGTATATCTGAGTATATGTGGTTTTGTGTTGATTAAGAAAATCAGTTCAGTGGTGTTGGACAGTATTTTGAACCTCATGTTGGTCTTGGTTTGTTTGAGAGGATTGGTTGAAGCGAATTGTACATCTGCTGACGGTCTGACCCGTCTACAACTATCTGCATTTTCATCAATATTCCACTGGGCATATCTGCTTAACCCTGCCCCATCTCAGCCAGACCAGACCATCCATTACACCGGACGGCCTTGTTGTCATTGGCCCTGTATGTGGTGATGTGTTACAGAAAAATGAGTCACAAGTCGCAAAAGATGGATTTTGAGATTTCAACATATTTGAAAAGATGAGATCAAGGATATTCCAATGATGGTAAACATACGGAATGCTATATTCGTTCTATGCATGAAAAAAGTTTAACAATATTTCTTGATGGTCAATCACTAATAAAGTAGTAAAATATACTCCTTAAGTTTTTAAGATAACCTCAGATATACATACATACATACAATATACAACCTTAACATTTAGTACATATATTCATGCTACTAGCAGCGCTAAACCATCAATTAATTGTGGGGTACCTCAGGGGACGTCCCTAGGACCCTTATTGTTTATTCTTTATATTAATGATCTACATACGGTAATTAAAAATAGCAATGTACAACACTTTGCTGACGATACCGTCATTTATAAATCCAGGGATAAGAACTCTGTTTGTTCTAAAGGAATACAAGAAGATCTTAATAGAGTCTCTGAATGGTGTGCAAGAAACAAAATCTCATTGAATATAGGAAAATGTAAATATATGACAATAAGTCCACGACCTGTAAAAAATGTTATTGAGAATTTCTCAATAGGTAATCAAAAGATTGACAAAGTTAAACACTATAAATTCCTTGGGGTAGAGATCGATGAACAACTCAATTTTAAAACTTTTCTTGAGAAGAAGATTAATGTTATTAGACAAAAAGTTAAATCGCTTTCCAAACTTTATGGTATTTGTGATGAAAGGACACTCTTAACAATATATAAAGTTACTATTTTACCCCATATTGACTACGGTGATTTATTCTACCAAGTAGCCCCCCAAAAATACTTAGATAAACTACAGTCATTGCAGAACTCAGCCCTTAAAATCTCTCTAAAACTCCCTAAATACACCAGCTCCAGGGAGATTCACAAAGAAGTGAACGTCCCTTCTCTGATCACAAGAAGAGACGCTCACTTACTCGAACTAGCCTTTAGAAAATCGCTGGTCCCTACAAATATTGATGACCGTAAGGTTAATCTAAGAGGACTCAGTAATGGAAAAAAATTGCGTGTCCCCACACCAAAAAATGAAAAATTTAGGAAATCATATGTCTTTAAACTACCAACTCTTTGGAATAATCTACCACAAAAACCTAGAGAAATTCCAAATCGAAAGAGTTTCAGGTATTATTTAAAAAATCTCTACCCACAGGAATACGATGTATATCTTAAAGAAGTCTCATTATCTGAGCCTTAACAATTTCATATTGTCTCTAATGATCTGAATGATGTAAAGATCATCTTTTCACTGATAATATGGGGGAGGGGGGTGGGGGGGGTAAATATAGGCATGTAAGTCTTATGATATTATGACCGAGACATCGGAAAATCGGACTAACCGATGGGGAAGGTATGGGATACATTGTATTTTCAATGAATATCATGTTTACTTTTGACTTTCTATGTTTTAAGACTAATCCAACCAGTATAGGACGGATATGAATGTAAACTCCCTCCAAGTATAAGGAAGGTGTCGATCTGGTTAATTTATTATGATATAAAACTTCCATCCAGTAAAGGGGGGAGATGATTCCTGTTAATTTATATTCTATCCCTAAAAATCTTAGGGTGGTGTCAAAAGATAGCGGAGATTGTACCAGTGTATACTAATACTCAGTGATATTATTAATATGTCTAGTAAATGTAAATCTGTATTATCTTAAAGATACAATGTCCTTCTCAACACTTATGTTTAGTGGTCAAAGGTAAAGTCGATTCTTTTCCACTCTGGAATGAATCTCCTCATCAGAATTCAAAAACATCGAACTGAAATAGAAGAAACAACTACAACTCATTTGATAAACAATGACTCTGTAAAACACCGACGAAAGAATGAACAATCACAATCTCACACGGACACTCTATCGATATTGAACTATCTAATTGAATATTAATTTATTATAAAAGACAATCTCTATGCTTAAGTAAACTTCCGTCATGATATATGTTAGCTTAAGTTTTTGATCATTGTTAGTTTAAGTTCTCAAAGATTATCACAATTATTATTTTAAAAAGGGCCTCCAGGAAGATCACCTTGGTGAGGACCGTGTCCTTTTCTAATTATTATATCTCTTTGTATATGTAATATGTGAATAAAAGTTTTATATATATATATAAACACCCCAAAGATGAAATGATTCTGACCAACTGTTTCTGTGGGAAAACATTTGAAAAACACCATTTGTCTCGAGTTATGACTCATCTTCCTGTATCACATCACATATAGGGAACTCATACGCAGGATGAAGCCATCCATATTCATGTTTTGTAACTTTGTAATTACCCAATGCAATCACACTCTTCAAAAGTGTCTTATTCGCCGAATTGATTAATTCGCCGAGAGTCGCTCGTCGCCCTGAAACATCATCCACACCACTTGCTCAAGAGCTTTAAGCATTGGCGCGGTTTGATTTATGGTTATCTTGACATCTGAATGGATCATTATGACCCATGGAGTCATTTTGCCTCTTCCTCACTCAGTCCACTTGCCTAGAGCACTGTTGTCGTAATAACACGCTCACAAGAGCTTATCCCACTCATCAATGAACTGAAGTGGAATAGATGTCCTCGGAAATGAATCGTTAACTTTGCTCCTCGTAGCTAAACATTTGCTGAGGAATACCATCGAGTCTGTAGATCCTCCCCCACGGACTCCTTCCTATTGAGACGACGAGTGGTCGTTCTGACTTGATTGGGAGTTGATTCTCGTTTACTGATACACAGCGTGATCACACCTAGACTCATCCCCACGGTTAATCGATTGGCACGATGGAACTAATCCAGGACAATACTCATTCGGGAAAGAGTAGATAGGTTTCTATGGTGTCCTTAGACTAGCTCTCGTCCACAAGGCAGTGTTATTTGAAGGTGCTAGTCTCCATCGACTAACTCTAATAAGTAGTGCTTCTAATATGGCAGTTCTTATTTTTTTTCTAAATTTCGTTTTAAACAAGACATTTTGCTTGTGACCAAGGAGGAAACGGTTTCCCCCACAAACGTATGAAAAGCACTGACATCTTAGGTAAAAGAAAAACAATTTTAGGGCTCATTATTCTCTATTGATTGATATCAGTCACTTGATTCTCTATATATAAGATAATATTTTCTTTAATTTCTTTATTTGTTTTTTCACATTTTCAAACGTGGATAAATAAAATTCCTTAAGAGCTAGAAAGTGAACATTGGCAGATTCGGAATCAGAAGAATTCGGAGATTTGGATTCAATAAAAAATCATTGATAGGACTGAAGATTCAACGTTCACCAAATAAAATTACTATTAAAACTGGACTATTAAAATTACCATTAAAATGAAGCCAGGCCGTCGGCTCCATAGGCTTTGCACTGTCAGAAACAATGCCCAATTACTCAAAAACTGGCAGGAATTGCATGGAGAACTTTTGGGATATTATGATATAGGGTATTAGCAATAGGAATCTTCTACTAAAAAGTAGTGCCACGATGACGGAACGAAAATCACTATTTGGGGGTTCAGCTGATGGCCTAGAAGGGAAAAAGAGGAATACAAATTTGTAAACTTTAAACAAATTCTTTGTGGATGGGAGGAGGAGGAGGGGGAGGAGGAGGAGAAGGATTATATGACTGGCTTACATTCATTCTAATGATGCAGCATTGAAATCTGTTGCTATGACAAGACATTCTTTCTTATGACGCAGGATTGAACCTGTTTGACTCAGGTTCGCTGGTAAAGTGCTTCTTATGGAAAGTCAGACGTAAACAGGTGAGCGTAAAAGAAGCGGGTGTAAATTGAGTTTTAAACCCTTTTTATACCCTTTTTTCGGGAAATCGCTCATAAAACATAGTGAAGGGGTTCCCACCATGAAAATCGCGGCAATCCCTCCAGCGGTTTAGGAAGAGATACGGAGAATTACACTTTTCTCTGACATAATTAATATTATAGATTGCCAACTGTTTTGGCTGAATATAAGTCATTTAACAAAATTATATTTAATAATTTTTTGACTACTACTACAATCATTTATACCACATAATGTGTAGTATTTCATCCCTATCAGATAAAAACACAATGTGGTATTTCGACAATGCCGGTGGTATTTCGACAATGCCACAACTACCTTACTGCCATCCTATGAACCGCCTATCAGCTTGAGATTAAGTTTGGGACTAATGAAGCTTGTTTCGTTCCTGGAACTTTAATTAAACTAACTGAGGCTGTGCACACTAGATCTGAGGAAAACAGCTGATTTACTTATTTACGAGCTGATATTGTCGACTCAGCTTTCGGATCTCCAACAATTCCAACAACTTTGGGCATTGCTCTGTGTCGATTTTTTGCCCTTGAATTCATTTAAACGTTTGAAGACTTTCTAATATCAACTATTGAAGTATTTTTTTCTATTGTCTATACAGATGTTATTTCGACTATTACATTTATATTTCTTTCATCCATCCATAGATGAATTCATTTGAATATCTGAAGAGATATCGACCTGAAATGAAATTTTTAAAAAAAGAGTTTTTCATATCGACTATTGAAGTATTTTCTTTAGATTATCTATACCGATTTTATTTCGACTATTACATAAATTTGTATTTCTTTCATCCATCCATAGATGAATTCATTTGAACGTTTGAAGTATTTTCTTTAGATTGTCTATACAGATGTTATTTCGACTATTACATTTGTATCTCTTTCATTCATCATAGATGAACACTTTATCTTCCGTCCTGAAGAATATGAATGCAATTGCATGGAGACATTACCTGAAATGTTTATGGTCGCACCAATGATTTGCTTCAGTCCGAGGTTTGAATTGGACAGTACATCACTAATGCTTCAGTATCACCAAGTAATCATTCACAGATTGATATACATGTTACCTAAAACTATGTAAACATGATTGATATCCTGTTGTATTAATATGCTTGAACTTCGGGAGATGGTAGCGCTAACGCATATTAACGGTATTTTTGGATTTTATGGAGAAATACTCTAAGTGTAAACGTATTTATTTTCGCGCAGATGAATTTTCGCGCACTAAGTACTATGGCACCTTTTTGTGCGGATTTAAATTCGCGTAGCAAGGAAGTCTGACACCTTGTTTATGCAATAATTTTACCTTTCGCACAGGATTTATTTTCACGCACAAAGGTGGGTGCGCGAAAATAGCGAAAATAAATACTGCGGGACATTAATACGTTTACAGTAATTAGCGAGAAAGCGGAGTAACGGGCCCCTGTTTATTCAGTAGTAAGCATGTCCAGGTTTGCCATTAAGGAGAATCAATAGTTATGCCGAAATCATGAGGTTACATTAATATCTATGTTAATATTTCATACATTAATATTCATAACCCTGCTTCACATTCAATAATCATAATAATTATGCGGTATTACGTCATAATATATTCAACATGCGGAATAATCGCTGTGACAGTATCACCCCAGATTCACCTGAATAGATGTATATGTGTCGGAGAGCTTTCCCTCAGTTCGGAGGGACTCTCAAATCCGAGCCTCTAGACTATAGCTCCCTCGGGTATTTGACATTAGTGGAACTATTGTAGGAAATGTGTCGGGACATTGCTAAAATTAGGCTCGGTCATAAACCAAAGTCTGTCAGTTTTAGCGACGTCTTACTACCTCATTTGGAAAGGATTGTGATATCTTTGGAATGCGGTACGGAGACATGCCTCCAAATTATTTCCCTGGAGTTCGAGGCATCAGCTTTTCGTGGGGAACAAATGAACTCAAACTGTTTAAAAGCTATTCCATTTGTCTGCACCTTGTTTTTGTCCTGTATTGATGGCAATTTGTTAGTTGTAGGATAAAGGAGTACGTACTCGAGTCCGGGCGTATGGGGAGCGAGATAGGGTGGGCTGATAGTTGCAATTGACATTTGAGTGAAAGGCACTTTAAGAACAGAGAAGGCTCCTAACTGTTCTTCGTTTCATCAGTCTAGACGAATAGCTTGGCTCGGTGTCGTTTAGTGCCGACTGAGAATTAGTGTTGGAGGTCCGGTGTGTAACTCAACTGCGTTTAGTGCTGTTAGTAGATGTCTGCCTGTCACTGGAAATTTTTCGAACCCGAAATCTGTTTTTTATTCAACATTTTTATCCAGAAAGACATGATTATTCGTAAAGACCAAAGCTCACGGGAGAAATACCATGCTATTCTGCCTGGCGCTAGGATGTGAATCTGTGCTCTTTAATTCCTCCTTTAGCATAATTTAACAACAGGTAACTTTCATTTTAATGACGACTTTTCCAGCAGAGAAATTGTTGTCGTTGTTATTAGGCCAATGCGCCACGAGATAAAACCATAATGCCTTAGTGTCTTTAAGAGCATCGGCAGCTATCTTTATTCCATAACTCTCATCACCTATTTCATGTTTCATATAAGTTGTTATCTCATCTTACCATACCATACCATACTGTTTTATTGTTAAATCTATAATTTAACTCTTGTTATGTAAGTTGTAAAATGTTAATATTGATATTGTAAACAAAAGTAACTCAAGATTCGGGCACTCGACGGAAGACCTTCTTAGACATTTGTCTAATTAGAATGTTGAATAACCTTATTGTAATGTCATCGAAACAATAAAGAATTCTTGAAATGAAATGAAATGAAATGAAATGAAGTATCATGTTTATTGTTATCAATATCACATGGTGCAGCCTACCCCCCCCCCCCCCCCCGCCCTCAATTAAATGGCGTCCTAATGTGTTACCTTTGACGGGTAGACGACCAAAAATATGGGACTCAAATGATGGGATTGCTGTTGTTACACCGACGGTGAAATTGCACTATATATGTTGACTGTCTAGGCTCAGAGCTGAGAGAGTCCCTCCAAACTTAGGGAAAACCTCTCGTTCCAAACCACAAAATGACATTAGAATGCCTAATCTAGGGGCGGGAAAGCCATTAGCGCAGTAGGCGTCCAATCACTAACATACCATTTTTATCTGATCTGAGAGGCTGTGAGCAGAGACTGTTTATTTAGCTCAAGTTCAAGTGCATACCTGGTGTCGTTTCTTCCAATCTCAGCAACTGTTTGATGCTATGGCATTCAGATGGAATCTCTTTATTAAAAACACACATAATGAAAAAGCCTTCCATTTGATTATCCCAAGACAATCGTTCTGTGACGAGGTCCCGGCTCCAGGGAATTCACCCCCCCCCCCCGCCCCCTATACAATTGAGATACAATTGTTTCATATTAATTATAACTGATGAGAGCCAGTACACGTCGACGATCCTATTCGTTGACGACCTTATTTATTGCAAATGTCCTATTCCGCACAGGAACCGTCGTCAGTCGCATTTGACAGGGTATCTTTATCAGAAATAAGCTATAGCCTCCCTAGTGTCTACAATTCATCGGAAATAAGCTATAGCCTCCCAGGTGCCTACAATTTACTTTTACTCTCATTTGCATAAACAACGGCCCAATGGCATGCAATCTCTCTATTTCTTGTATCCTTCAATCATTTCTCACAGGTGTATTCTTCACAACTATACTGGGAGAATATTCAATCACGCAGGTGTATTTTTTGTGCTGCTGAAGTTAAATAGTCATGAAAGATAATGAATGTAATTTACCATTTATATCAATTTTGGTCTGATGATAAATGTTCGTTGATTCAACTGTAAGGAAGTGTATTTTTATTTCATAGTTTTCCTTCTTAATTTGCAGCTATTTACTGATTCGATTGATTGTAAAATAAGGGAGTATTCTATTTACAAACAACATCGGCAAAGCTGTCAATGAGGATCAGGTATTGCAAGGCACACCACTTATTGTGTTGTCCCGATGCAAATACCCATTTCCTAATGGAATTCCCACTTTAATTTCCTATTCTCTCGATCGATCCTCTTTTTTTAAAATTCAAGTTTGTATTGGACTTCCGGAACAGTGATGAGCTTACAATTCTTCTACCTAACATCAGGCCTAGTATTTAATTAGGGGAATAGCTGAAAAATGAGTTGTAATTCCTTTTCTTTATCTTCCTCACGCTGTCGTGCCAATTCTTTTCTTTTAAGGCATTCCTCCTCTAATTGAGCCAACTGTCTTTGTTCTAGTTCATATACCTTCCTCCTGGTCGCTTCATTCATGAATATACCCCACATTGTGTTAAGCTATGCTGAACCATTCACTGACTTTGTTTGCTTCAGCCCTCATGGCCTCAGTTGGGGACCCCAGTATATCGGCCTCAATACAACTTTGACAACTGCCTGCTTCACTTATTAGGGCTACTAAGTCCTGATAACCACCCACAAGATCAGCTATCTCCTCCAGCCTCAGTATGGCCGGATACCCTGGGCCTTGTCTCATGAGTGTGTTTTTTTTCAAATACCCTAGATAAGACCAAGTTGTCCCTCCTATTTAGTCTAATGCCAAAGATATGGCTTCGCGGGTGGATTAGGAACAAGAGAACTAGGAGCTAGCATTTGTTTGAGTAGATCATGTGAGGGATCTATCCATACTGTTTATTAACAATGGTCACTGCTTCAAACAGGGCATCCCTAATTTGCATATTGCAGCCTTGCCCTGCTACCTTGCCCCAATTCCACTAGGGGCGGCAGCATTACGTAACATTACATAATACTTTTTTATCTGGTTCATTGAACATTGGATAAAATTAAGAGAAAAATGTGTAGAGTGATTATGATCTTTGAACTGGCTCCTTTTTTCCCCGTTTATTGATACCTTAACATGTCCTTTACTATTAGATGCGTATGCATTCAAGGAGATTCAGTTCCCCTGTTAAAAGAGCAAACGTCATAATTTCGACTTTCTATATGGTAGCTAACCTTGCAAAGCACCACCAAACGGCCTTGCTAAAAGCCATACTCTCGGACCAGCTCCTATATAGTTGGAATATTCAGAATAATTTACCAATCTTTCAGCAATTTGTCTGAGAAACTCCTTGCATCCATTTCCCTGTAAATGCTTCAAAGGAAGCCCATCATTCTGCTGGAAGCAATTAGTGGAAATGACGTATTTGTTGCATGTCTCTCGCAATACATTAACCTTTGATGGTCATGGAGACTCCCCGGAGAAAATGAGATGCACTTTTTATCTTGTCACACCCTCACCTCCCAGTTGGCTGGCGTTGACAACTGCCTCTAGTGCATATAGTTTCCTTTGTGCCGTAATGTATTGCCTATATTTCCTATAGGGAATTCTGTTGATGTCTATGCCCAATAACATAGTAACACCTGTAAGGCCGATGGTATGTATGGCATTGGTTATTCTCTTTATCTATACATAATGGAGCTTTTCCTATATGGCTGCATGCATTAACTTACAGCTCACCATAACCACTTGGGGATAGACCTGGGCACTATTTGGCAGTGTGTGCTTTTTTTTCTTTCTGTTTTTTTTTACAAATTTTATTTCGTAGATATTTCACATTCTGTGATACGTTTCAATCATACGAACATACATTTTTAGAAACATATACAATATATTATAAACATGATGTTGGTCAGTACATTAAATTTCATTGGAATTTTAAAGATTTCACAGTTACTTCTCAATTTACATTAGACATGCACAAGATAATATAGCACTTTAAACAGTACGAAGCAAGACATGATTCGTGCTCTTCCTTCATTACATGATGTCTTGTCCCTGGTATTGGCAGTGGTGACTTGTGAATAATTTCCCAGCGGCACCATGCAGCAACTTTTTAGCTTCAATATTGTCTCTCTTCATTCCTTACATCAATAGTGAGCATGCAGCCTATCCCACTTCAGGCTATCTGAAAGTTAGAGCATCATTCAAAATAGGCATCATTGGATTCTGGCTCTGTCAAGATCTATTCTGCGTTCGATTTTTATTCACTTATTCCTCAAATGAAGTTCTGGTTAAGGAGATCGCCTGTAGGCCTGCCTGTCATCGTCGAGTTTTATAACGTTATATTATAAAGGAGGACATTGAAGATGTTGAGGCTTCTTTTGTAACTGACTTATGTACCCATACCCATATCGCCTTTTAGCATTCCTGTGGGTATTCCTTTTTAATGTAACATTACTAATAATGCACTCACATGGAGAAATGCTTTTTTACGTGGATTGTCTCACAGGTATCTTAGGATATGATTCTGGTTGGTATTGAGAGAACTGCTTCCGTCATTCTTTTCAGTTACGGCTTTGCGTAGAACAACTGCAGTAAAAACATCTCAAGGTCATGTCCTTCCCGGTGGAAATAATCTGATCGATTGTGGCTTCTGTTCTATCGTGTTTGCACAACACCACCCATTAAGCCAGAAGGCAATCAGCGGTTCGCAAGTATTTGCGATTTCGATAATCCTTCTGACTTCAATATTCACCTCTAGACTCTAAAGTCAAGTCTCTCTGTTAGAAAAGGTTAGTTTACATTTTCAATCAGTGCCTAATACTAGTCCACGACTACGGGGATTGTTCATGCACAGGTCAGGCCAGTTAGAGCATGGCAATCTGATCAGCTAGGTTGGTAGACATCTGCTGATCCTACCTTTTTCACTTCTGTAAAATGCTTCCACTCGCTAAATGGGTTGAAAAATGGCTCGCTAATCAAATTAAATCATGTCAAATTATCTTATTTCAGAGATCAATTTAGTGATGTGAAAAGTTTTCCAGGGTTCTCCCTCGGCAAATCGGGGGTCTCATATCGCACCAGCAAAGGATTGCGATCTATATTCCAAGCAAATAATCTCCGTATATAGGCCTACAGCTGAGCAATTCTCTTAACTGAGTAGGGATTATTGCATAGCGAATTGAAATCACCTTGAGCAACCCGATGCCAACAGTAGAACGACGGGCTTTTAGAAGCTTTAGGGGAACCCTGGGGTATTAAGAAACACAGGAAGAATACTTCGGAAAATTAGAATTAAATTGTGCTTTTAAAGACACACTCGATCTCGGTCCACATCGGTCAAAAACAAAAGATTTTCTCATTTTTGTTATTTCTTTTTAAACACATCTTATTAAAGAAATTGGACCAACATTTTGGAGGATTTTGCCCGGTTGTTTTTTTAGTACATTTACACAAAAGTCCATTATATTTGGCAGACATGAAATCCTTTCCTGCGTCCCTTATTATCGCTAACCAGTGGCCGTTTTTTCTCGGTCAATTCAACTATAAACTTGAAACAGCGGGAGAGTTTTGATAACACCAGTCTTATAAGTCATGATATAAGTAAATTTGCTAAGACTTCTTTGTCTTAATAGCTGAGAATTCAGCTTTAAAAGCTAACTCTGCATGCCATCCATACTTGTATGTTGATGTGATGGTGATATTACGCAGATACATCGGCTTTCGCAAACTAATCATGTGAATGGAGTGGTGAACATGTCAATGTCCTTGCAATTGGCCCATCAGAGATTAGGAGATGGAAATCCCGAGGGGCGACCCAGAGCCATCAATTTCCTGGTCGTATCATTGCCGCGCCAATGCTTTAAGGGCTGCCATATTGGCGGTTTTATTGCAATATAGCCTTCCAAATATCCCTTCAAGGATCATCTCTTTAGTATGTTTGCTTAGTGTTGCTTTGATCCCAGTTAGAAATGGTTGCGATCTGTGTATAGGGATATTTGCCAATGCATTTTATCATACTACATGGCCCTTTCCTTGTATATCCCTTCTTTACTGGCCTGTGGCGTACATTACAATTGATTTCTCCTATTATTGCTTGAGATACGCGTATCCTTTCATGGCTAGACGCTACTGATATGGGAACATGACCATCACAGATCGAAGGCTGCACAATAGGGCATTTGCATGTCTCACTGCGCATGCCTATAACAGTGCATGCTGGGATGGATTCAGTTCTAATCTGACATACAAATATTGTGCAATATTTGTAACGAAAAATACAAGGACCCTTTCATCAATATCGTAGTTTGTGTAAATGATCTATCAAAACCTAATGCATGATGGAAACGATGGAGGCTTGTGTTATGGAAACAAACACATGGCGATTTTCATGAGATCATTGTTAAATATTCCATACTGAACATAACATGTTTTCTACAGCTTTTATATTGATATACAACTCCCATAGTTCCATGCGAATCGAGATTCAAGATGGCGGCTATGCAAATCCCCTATGACATAAGTAGGCAGCTCGTATTTCGTATCATTGTCTCCCGTGACTAAAGAAACTTGAAGTTTGACATTTTAATGCTTACACTTGACAATGTTTGAATCTGTAGATTAATAAGGCTTTTAGGATTATTTGACAGGGATATGGGCAGAAGGGAAGGGCTTGATAACATGCATAAAAGACTTAAGAATTCTTCGCCTCTCCAGGTACTCTTTAAGTCGATGACTAATTGAAAGCAGGTGTTAATATCACAAAAATAATGCCAGAGCTATTATCCAGCCTATAGGCTCAGAACCTCTCAGATCAGATAAGAAGTGTATGTCAGTGATTGGACGCCTACTGCGTTTATGGAATTCTTATCCCTGGAGTAGTCGTCATAATGTGATTGTAATGGCATTTTGCAATTTTAAGCGAGAAGCTTCCCCTCAGTTTGGAGGGCATCTCTCAACTCCGAGCCTATACTGTATCACAAAAATAGTTTTATTTGATATATCCGGATCGAGTCGCCTTGTCGGTCTGCATGGGGTCGATGACTTTGAAAGAAACTTTGTGAAGTGAGGCAAGATTTAGAGCAGACAAATCTGTCTGCAGGGGCAGGATTGAGAGTGCCTTTTCATGAGGCCAACACTATCAATTCCCCCTTGTAACTCTGATGTAGTGACTAGTTCACTGAATTTCCCTCCAATGGTCTTACAAAAAAGGGGTTTCTTCCCTTTCATTCAGCCGGTCTCTTGACTGACCCTCAGGAAACCATAGGTTATCAGGTGGGAGGGTTTAAGAGGAGATAAGCATAATGATAAGGAAGCAAGGGATCCAACAATGTCCTTATTGCTGGCCGGGCTACAGTTTCCTGCACTTCTCAAGTTCTCACAAGGGACACAGACTACTTACAGAGAATGTCACACTACAGCATACCGAAAGGAAAGAGATTCATAGCAAACCCACAATCTCATTTTAAACTTCTTGCTAATTCTTCGACGCGCAAACATCCTAAAATTAAAGATTTTTACAAAAATAATCGGAGTATACTTACCTCAGGCTTCATGTATCTACATTGAAACCACCTTCCATTACCGTATGTGGAATGTTATATGGAAACGCTCGAATTCACACATATATTATAACTATTTAGTTAAACTAGTTGGGTCCTATACCACATTATCTCCTCAAACTGCAATTTAACCCGTCCCAACCTTTATAATTCTTTAGCTTTTCTCCTAAACCCCGTGGGCAAATCTAAAATATACAAGGCAAGTCAATATAGCTAACTTGCCCTTTGTGCTTTTCGCTAGCAATAACTCACAACGCTTTTATTTTTGAGTACGTTCACTTCTGCTTTTCACTAGACCTTGGTGGGTGGTTTGACTTTGGTCACGCAAAGATCTGCTTTCTCCTATGATAAGCGCCCTGATAAATGCAACAAATTCGTGTATTCTTTGAATGAAATGGGATGCCTGATCTATGTACCGCGGACAAACGAGCATCATGGTAATGTTGTATCCATAGTTCGACAAGATTTTATTACCAAGCCCATGGGTCTTACATTTGTGAGAGGTATACACAATTGATAGATACTATTTGGAGCAGGAGTGGGCGGTAGTATATGATGAGCTAGCTCCTTATATACTACTGTTGGCTCTCTAACTGTAGGCTCACGGCCTCTCAGATATGATATGATAAGAATGGCATTCAATTCAATTCAATTGAAGGATTCTTTTATGTATAGATCATGATCACAATTGGTCGGACAGTTCTGTCGTGACAGGTCTTCCAGTGTCTGCCGATTTTTGTACCTTTTGTACCTACGATTGTTTGTTACGGAATAAACATTTTACATGTACAACTTCCTGGGGAAATGTTAGTGATTGGACGCCTACTACGCTAATAGCCTTCCCGGCCATGGAGTAGGCATCCTAATGGGATTATAAAGGCATTTTGTGGTTTGGAGCGAGATACTTTCTCTCAATTTGGAGGGACTGTATATCAACTCGATCTATGCCTAGGCCGGAAGTGCTGATCGTAGTACCTCATCTAGCTTCTTATAACAGTGAATTCCCAGTTGAGACATTGATCTACTGGGTATGCTGTAGACAGAAGATTTATATCTCTTGAAGATCTAGTTTGTGAACTTTCCTTGGCACTCCAAGAATGAATCTGTATCATTATAATGACGGAGGCTCTGGCATTTGCTTGCGAATGCCTCTAGTTTTAAACTTAATCTTATAATAGTACTAAGCTTTATATGTAAGCGTCTCACCTGGTTCGTCTCCCTTACTTTACACATCACGGGATATTGATTGGAAGACATCACCATTCACTATATTCGCCGTGCATAGGGCCGTGTAAATAACTGAATAATCAATAATTTCTATCGATTACCCTTGTCCTCCTGCTTCGGGTGTCTGAGTGCTTGGTAAATCACTCGGGAACAGGGTTTGATGCAAGGTAACCCTGTTCTGCTTTGACAACTATTCTATCACGTAGATGTACCCCCCCCCAACCCCACCAATACGACAGCACCCCATGCATACGTGTTTTAAATATCAATCATCCCTTCCTTTTTATGAAAAGGTTATCGGATGGAAATAGACTATCATTAAGAAGATATTAATAGACCGACCTGGAAATACTCCTGATGACTAAATTATCAATCCCATTGCTTCCTGAACTTTGTCCTTCTGGTTTGTGCCGATCAAAAAGATGGAATTTGCCTCTGTTGGATCTTTGGTTCTTAAGCAACCTCTTCTGAGGAAAGTGGGGCATCGGTTATCAGTGCATTTGCTCGAGAAAATTAGCAGAACGGTCGGATCTATTTCTCTTGCTTTAAGTTTTCACTTTAGGATTGACCCTTTTTATTTGGAGCTGATTCCCTTCCTCTTCTATCTCTCTTTTCTTACAAAGCTTCTGACAGACTTCAATTAGCCAGGAGGAAGGAAGGTTATAGAAGATACTTTGTTGGTCCCAGAGATAGATGCTTGCTTCGGAAGGATGTTTTGGCCAAGGTATATATCGCGCAGGTGGATACAGCTTATTAGAGTAATATGGTCCTATCCTTTCTCGAAAGACACAGTGACAAATAGTCGATTCAGCGGTTTGACCTCTGGACTGAGTAAACGACCCAGGCTATTTCCAAGGTTACCATCGAGAGACCTGTGTCCATTATAACGGGCAAAACCAGCTAAAGGTCATGTGATATATCATATTCTTCCCTGGCATTCTCTTGAAATGCCCTGAAAAAATATGACTCTGGGGTAGGATGTCAATTTATGATGGACTTTCCTCTTTATTGAAAATATTATGGATGAAAAACTTTGTATGGGAAATGATTTATGGCCGTAAATGTTTGGGGCATATTAACAATGAGTACCGTATTTCCCCGTTTATAAGCCCGGGCTTGTATTAATTTCAAATGGTGATAGACAAAGCTTATATTCAGGCGGGTTTACATTCGGGGTAAGGATTAAACCCTGCCTACACAAAGCCGATTTGCCTCCCGATTGCCCCCCGATTTGGGTCTCCTGATGAATCCTAGGGTTTCATTTCCAGTCCTGGTTTATGTTATTTCAAAAACATAAACCAGGATTTGAAAGAAATCATAGTGAAAAATTCAGGGTCATTCTTCAATAGAAATTTTGGGTCAGCAGTTGGGTGAGAAATGAATCAACGCAACACACAGAGAAGAATGTTTTGAAGCCAGAACCGAACCAAGTAGAATGAGCGTGGCTATAATCATTTTAATGCTTGTATACTAGACAGATTACAGCGATACCCCCTTAATCAATACCCCCTCCCCTTTGCTGACCTGCTGGTCATGTCCCTTCCCCTCCCTCCCACGTGATTAGAATCTAACATAACAGTGATGTGGACCATGGCGCATACTTGGGAGAATAGAAAGAAGTTCATGAGTGTGTGGCGGGAAGAAAGGTGGTTAGGCCGCTGAGCCGGGAGGGGGCGTGGCAGATGCATTTCTGAATAAGACTTCAAATAAATATTCAAACTTTCAAAGAGTAGCTCCGAATTTTATAATAGGATTCATCGTGAGACCCGAATCGGGAGGCAATCGGGGGCAAATCGGCTGTGTGCAGGGTCTTATACTGCTTATTTTACCATAAGAATGTGTTTACCCCCCAGCTTATAAACGGGACAGGCTTATGAACGGGACCCGGCGCTTTATCGGTAAAATACGGTATATAGAGTGAACCGTATTTTTCGAAGTGATGTACGATGTGTCATTTATGATATATGGCTTTTCATTAAAGATTCCATAATTGAAGCGTACAAAGCATGCAAGATTAGAGATCTTTCTCAAAGGTAATACCACCAAATATAAAACTCGTTAGTAATACTATGCCCAGGGCCTTTTTATTTTGTTTGTGAAACGTGACGTTAATCATGTCATCTGTAGAATTGATGATTTATTTTTCTACCTGTGATATTTAATGAGTCGTTAAGATTGGTGCCGCTGTTGAAGCTTTTTACAGCCGAGTGATTGATCCATATTAAATCTGTCTGGAAGAAAATGATCGTCTCTCAATGCAGTAGAAAAGAATCAGAAGCTAGACTCGGCAATTATAATCTGATCGATGCCTTCATTAAGGGTATTCTTTTACGATATTCAAGTTCGTTTTCTAATCTACAGAATGAATGACTATTTTATTTTTCATAGGTTAATTTAGCTCTGTCATTCATCAAAAACTACAGTGGAACTTTTAATTCTCAAATGGTTTGCGGGGATAAACGTGGATGAATGTTTTTGTCACTACTATTAGGTGAAAGTACCTGGGGGAATAGCTTTGTTCTTGTCATTTCACATATAAATCTGCATCTATTTCCCTGTTAAAATATCAAGTCGTACTATTTATTTTACGATTACAGCCTGGAATAGGAGATCTGCATGTCCGCCATCTTCTATCTTGATTCGCATGGAATTATAGAAGTTGTATGTCATATTGTATAAGCTATAGAAAGCTATAGAAAGTATGGTATGTTCAGCATGAAATATCTAACAGTGATCTCATGTGAATAGCCAATGCATTTTACACAATTCCATAAAACAAGACATCATCTTTCCCATCTTGCATTTAATTGGTTTTTATAGATCTTTTACACATGATATTAGTGAAAAGTTCTTTTCCATTTTCGATGCCAAATATTGCTAAATATTTGTATCTCAGACCTAAATCCATTCTAAGATGCATTGTAATGCAAATCCCGTATTGTATGGACTTTTTAATCAATATTTTTTAGTGCATCTGACAACACAAATGATGTATCCAGGAAGCCCAGGGCACTGCCATTTAAGTATTCATATCTTGAACACATTGTAGCTTTTTATCACCCAGTGATCACTTTTACCATTGGTATGGCCACCGGTGGGTTAGGTTTTATATTACATTATTGCTGAGTCTTGATTTTTCTTTTTATTGCCGATGGCGAATTTATGTGCAACGCTGATGTCTCGATGTTATAAATGTGTTTGTATGTCCTAAAATTAGAAGTCTCTTTTGATCTAATTCATAATTCCTTTCTTCATCGAGTCCGAACTATAGTGTAATTTGGGTCTTCTTTTCCACTGCATATCAATTCATCAATTTAGTATATGCGTTAATCATGTGTTCTTAAATACCATTTTAAGATGAAACAAATTATCCCCTCTCTCCTCTCTTATCAAGCCTAGAGTTCGTTTCAAGTATCTTTTTTGGCCTTCCATTCCTTCAGACAATACTTTATGAGCAAAAGCCGAATTGGCATGTCTCATCATTTTCTATGGCATACCCAACAATGCTTAGGTTACTTAATGATCAGGTGCTCTTTTCCAGTAGCCTAACCTGGGATAGAGGCAAATTGTTATTCTCTTGAGGGGAGTGATTTCTTCCTCATGGAGCACCTACATTCCAGTATGGTACCATTGTCTCTATCGATTTCAGGAATGTGTAGTTGCCCAAGTCTGTTTTTTAGATTTCTCTTAAGAAGGCTAGCTCACCGGAATACTTTTTTTTATACAATGGGTTCCATTTTTCTCCCTTGTGTGTTTCCTTCTTATTTAGTTACTCCTAGTATGGTAATTTGCCTCATGCATATACATAAAAATACCGGATGATATTTAGCATATCCCATTCCTTTCACTTCCTTTTTTCTAGTTGTGAAAACCGGGTCTTGTCACGAAACAGTTTAGGCTTCGAGTTAAGAGAGTCCCTCCAAACTAAGGGAAAGCCTCTTGCTCCAAACCACAAAATGCCATTAAATTTATATGTATATAGGTACTTTAATTTCCATATCATGAAATGCAATTGGTAGTGGAAATAGGTGAGCACCATCTGTCAAATGACAGCTCTTCCAGGAGTACCTTTAAGCCATTAGAATCCCAATAGGACGTCTACCCCAGGTCAAGGTAAGCCATTGGCGCAGTAGGCGTCCACTCACTGACATGTCATTCTTATCTGATCTGAGAGGCTGTGAGTCCAGACTGGCAACACAGTTTGAATAATTGTGTATTATCATCAAGAAGAGTTTGACAGGGCGCGGGGGCTTACGAGCAGCCAGATGGAAAGGGAATTGGCGGGAATGGCTGAGAAGTGCTGTGCCAATAAGTATTACAGCCAGCTCGAGGTACTGAAAGGCCTCTGGCAGGTCGAGTTGGAAATTCTGAAGGAGGATCTCATCCTCGATATGTATCAGTGCACCAGATGGAAGCTGACCGAGCTTGTTGGCAACATTGACAATCATTGGCAATCTTAAGGCATAATGTCTATCAAGTAGCTTAATCATTTCGCCAAGTGGTGGCTCGAAGATTGGTTTGCCCAATTCTAGTTCTTCTATCGGCTGCTGAATATTTTTCTACTAAGCAATTACAGCTGATACCAAAGAGAATGGAAGTGATGTTTAATTTGATTGGTTGGAACTCTTCGTGGCCTCTCATGAAACCCTTTTCTGTGATTGCCTTCGGGATGGGTGCTTTGTTATCTAGATTGGTTTAAATTGTGCAAACTTCATGTGGGAATTGTGGATCACATACACAATATTTTCTATGACAACTAAATAGTACAAGTTTATGATCTCCAGTGGTTATTATAAAGAGTTATAAAGGGTAAGACTTTATATTTCCTTGTCCCTAAAAGAGTCAAGTTCGAAGTTGAACCAATTCATTTCCTTCTCTGAGGGGGAATTGTTTTCCTTGATGTGACACAATGTTTGAATTGGTTTCCTTGAGGTGACACAGCTTCTATCTATGTATATATAGTTGTGTAAGAAGAGGTTGTGGTGCAATATGGCGCATAAGGGAATTCTAATAAGAGATCCGATGTTTTGGAATATATTATTATTACGAATATATATTATAAATTTAGCCCTTTGTAACTTTGTTTTGAATCTTGAAGATATGCTTTTATGGGGGCCTGGAGAGAAGGAAAGAGAAAAATATAGGGAAATTTACATACATATGAATGCAGGCGGGGAAAATTAACCTGGCAATGCATCATGTAAAAATCAGAAATCGGCGGGGACAATGCAGGCGGGAAAATGATGGATCCTCATTTGGCGGGGAGAATGGCGGGCGGGGAAAATGTATAGTGGTGAGATTGTTGGCGGGGAGAATGTTGGTGGGGTAAACGCCGGACACCTGCTGTACCACGTGTTTATGGTGTTGTTTGTTTACCTCGAAATCCTCTTGGTAGAAGTAGTCGTTCTCTGGTAACGGATTAGCGGTGCCCCTTTTTTCTGTATAATAAAACATCAACATCATTACGCCCCATATATTGGGATTAATTGGCATACTTAAAAAGACCATATATACATCACGCATCCTCTTTAGCCGAACCATCAACCCTATACCTTACTACTGTGTGTGCCTCACTTGAATGGCTTGTATGTACAGCTATAGTATCCTCCCCTTCAAAATCATCACTTCTATAAAATCACAATAGAAAAGGTCTTCCAAGAAATATGAAACGTTTTTACTTGGAATTTCTAGGAAAGGCCTAGTATGTTGATATAGTTGGTTATTTTAATGAACCAAACCTTATAGAAATACAATAATTATTAAGTGATATTTTGAAACTAAGAAATAAGTGGGGTCAAGATTATAATAGATTTTCTGTCAAGATAGTGGCAATGGTTATAAGGAGGTTGAAGTCCCTTATTATGCATCATTATTCATAACCATAACAATTGTTTATACAACAAAGGACTGTATTATGCAAATACGGAACTAATGTCAGTTTTTTAAAAAAAAAATCCGAATTGTTCGCAATGATATCCAGGAATTTGTTACAATTGTTCCTAAATCTTCCATTCCTTTGGCGTTAAAGCTGTATTCTCAGCAAGCTATGTATTACGAAAACAAGAACCTTGTACACATTTACCCACATGACGTAGAGGACTGAATTTATCAATATTCTGCTCTGCTTGTATATTTATACAAGAATTGCAGTTGGAAAAGATCGGAACAAAAATGAGAAACTCTTCAGTTGTTGACCGATGTTATCTGGCGGAGTGTCGAAATATAAATGTGGACATTTATGAAACAGGGAGAAAACCTCCCAAAGTTTTGGTTAAATTACTTTCGGATGAGTAAAAAAAGAAGAAAACAAAACGTAAAATTTAAAAAGAATGCCAATGTTAGCTGAATATGCAGCTTTAACTCTTTGTTGCTAAAGCACGGCCGGAGACATTGTGGACGTACTGATTCTCACGAAGATGAAATTCGAACCTATCCAACTGTTCCTGTGTGAACAAACTTGAAAGTGTTTTGCAAAGCTTTCTTATGTTGGGAGAGTTCGCAATCAGAGATTGGAAATCTTATAGGGGCCGAGTAATGTTAATTACAGGCTCAGGACGGTTGCCTAATTCAATATTCAACTTTTTGTAGTGTGGCACAAGACCCTGTCTGATATGGCTTCCCATGGTGGAGTACTGTCCTGCGTTCCAATTCTCTCGCTTGAGGAGAGACCGGGGCAATCTCAGGAAAGAGAAACCTGTCGGCAGTTCACGGTCCGAGAATACATACAGCTCTCAGACATAAAAACTGGTGGAAGGAAATAAGAAATGGGTTCAAGCGCGAGCAACTGAGATAACCTGGGTTGTGTGCTGAGAGCAAAAAGCAATTACTTGTTTCCTAATGTTCCACTCGAATAAACAGCTCCCGTTAACTGTCAACACTTATTCGTTCTAAGAATCTGCCTCGTCTCATTCCGTTCCATTTAGGGGTGAAGGGATTGGGAGGCAGGTCGAATCAGCGCAGGAATTGGAAACGTCGAACTGTATGACCAGGCGTCTAATTTCTTATTTGTTACCCAAAGTGGTTCTCTGTCGACAAGCCCTGCATTGTGTATAACTACATTGGGCAAAGGTGATTGAAATCCCTCTATTCAAGTATGGGGATCGGACATCCGAGGACCCACATTAGTGCTATAGAGCCTATATTTAGTAGTGTTTTATTGCATTGACCTGTATTTGTCTCAAAGAGCCTGTTTAAGGTCCTCCTGCACTTCTGTTTGTTTCAAATAAATAAGAGTTGAAATCGTCTATGATGGTTCATTGGCTCTACTAGAATTATGATGATATAGTAGGGTGCCATAGTTGGTATACATATTTTAGTGTAACAGGGATAGAAAATCTATAGAATTGAAAAAATGTTAAAGCTTATTTTCATTCATGTATGTTTTTATCTAGGTGAAAGATGAGCTAAGTACATATAAAATGTAAGAGCCTCTTTTTCCCCTTAAACGTTTTGACGTGATAGTGGATAGGCTGATTTCTGGCATGAAAATGAGCTTTAGTTTGGATGCAAAAGCCACTTTTCCTCTGGGATGTTTTGACATGGTTGTGGAAATTAGGCTTTAGATATCCACGATTGGTTTACTAAATGTATTTACTATCATGAAACAACACAGGCTTCTGGAATACATGCATTTCTTCATGTTAACAATTCTGTGGGATTCTGTATTTGATAGGCATTTTCGCAGAGACTGATGACAAAAGTCTTCATTCAAGATGACATAATAATTTAGCCAGCATTATTCTTGGCTAAATGCGTCTGCATTGGCATTGCCCAACTCCCAATAATAACACAATTATAACATAACCCTACACATACTCACACAGGTCTACACTCATACACCTACACACACCAATATCACCTCACACTCAAACCCACTTCGGTTTCAGCCATTGCACCTTATTACACAGCTATTCACTCACCCACCCACTCCTTTTCATCATTTCATTCGTCCTCATACCTCATTATTATTTATCCAATCTTATCCAAAGTCAATTAATCATAATCAATCTTAATCAAATCATCCAAAATCAAATATTTTAAGCAAATTATCATTAAATCTTTAACTCACCATTTATTCAATTTTAATCAAAATTTTATATCAATAAAACTGTAATTTCCCAAACCTGCTGACTCACCTCGTCCTTCAAAGCGAGTCTCTATAGGGGTAATGCGCATTTATATTAGCATGATGGCAAAGGAATCATCCATCATAAATTCATAAATTCATAAATTATAACGCGTACGGACGGTGCCCCAGCGCTCGTCCCCCCTCTTCCAAGGTAGAACAAATATTTAAAATCTTTACTCTACAACCTATGCAACACGTGGAATGACCTACCAAGAGATATGCGCGTGGTTAAAATCATTTGACTCATTCAAAGCAACGGATTATTTTGTATCTAAACTGGCAAGCTTGTAGTCGTATATCGTACTGTGTATTGCTGATTCATCTAATGTATACACCCACAATATGTTTATATTAATTGTTTCGTCTGGTAAGAAACTCTATATGACACAATCTAAAATGCAGTCCATGCCCTAACCCTCAAATCAAATAAGAATGGTATGTCAGTGATTGGACCTCTACTTCGCTAATCGTTTTTCTGGCCTAGGGGCGTTCTAATGGGATTATAATGCCATTTTGCGGTCTTAATGACATTATAATGGCACTTGGCGGTTTGAGGCGAGAGGCTTTCCTTCCGTTTGAAGGGACTCTCTTAGGGCTCTCTTATCTTTGGACCTAGACTGACTGCATGGTGCAGTCTTATATTGATGCGTGGTCGCATGACTCAGCATGATTAAATATATGGGCAAGTTCTGAGAGAAAAATACTTTGAATTCTGAAGGATTAGGATGCTGGTCACTGAACTGTCTCTCAACATTCTTTTTCATCTGCAGAAACATCATTCATTCAATGACATGCCTGGCCTGTCGAGGGACCGTGCGGGAATGAACTAGCCACTGGTAGACCTTCCCCTGTTCCTAAACATGCTGAGTCTATAATAATTATATAGCTCAATAGATCATAACAGTACTGACAGTACACAATACTGAAATTCTGAACAGAAGTAAACTGTAATTTTGACTATGGTTACTTTGGGAAATGTTAGTTTGGAGAAATGTTGAAAAGATTGGTAAAGAAAAAAATCCTTCCAAGTGTAAAAATCGGTTACTTTTTGAAGATTTATTTTCATCAAGGTCTTCATCAAGGAATGAAAAGAGATAGTGGTATATAGGTATATTCATAGACTTTGAGGTGTAGCACTTCTTGGCACTCGGTTTAGTGTTGACACTGTGTTGCACTTCTCTGCACCGTCTGGCACTCTATGGCACACTGTCATCGGTGGTTGATAATCGATGTAAATAGGTGGAAATGTTTAATATAGATGATGAGAGAGAAATGTTGAAGAGTTTAACTTGAGAAGACTATAAACATCTAGATCATATTTAATAAATTAGTGGGAGAGGGAGGGAATAACCAAAAACAATGAGGCTTGAGGTTTGTTATTGGGGTCCAACAATGAAACAATGAGGCTTGAGTTTTTTTTTATTGCGGTCCAACATTTCGGGCTACATATATATGCCATTTGTCACGGTATATTTAATATAGTAATTCACGGGAAGGATTTCATTGTCTCTTAAAATTGAATGTTTAATATGTATAAATTATACTTGTATACAGTTAGCTTCAACTCCTTGCATACAACACCTATATATAAGAAATACCAATGTAAATTCCCAGTCCGTATGTTGTTGCCACATGTACCAACCTCTACGTTACAGATATTGACCATCGGTTAATTTAACTTGGTTCCACCATCCGCAAATCAATAGGAGGAGGACGTCTGAACCTGATTGCCCAGAATATCTGACACTCTGACAATTCATGGAGTGGAAAATTCTGTCCATTCATTGTCCTGCACATTCCATGCAAAGGCTACAAGAGCTGCAATTTATTTTCATTGGGGATTTTTACAGTAACTTAAGGTCTCCCCGAATGAGAATGATATTCCTCTCATGTGCCAGCAAAGGCCATCAATACAAAATGAATGGCGCTTTTACTGATTTCCAACCAATAGGTCTGACACATTCCCTACGAGTGAGAGACAGACAGGCAGAGAGGTTTTCCACCTTTTCTTAATCGGTCGTTCTTCTTCCATAAAGATACTCTCGTGCATGCAAGCAGCAATTCAGCCCAGAGAAAAGAGTAAAGGTTGGATTGTCCCCGTTCAATATGGAGAAGTGAAGTGGTTCTAGCTATGCATATGGTGGCAATATTACACAACTTCTGTAAATCTGAGGCCGCATTTTAGCACCCGAACCTAGAACTAAACCCTGTTCAAAGGTAGGATGATTGAGTGCATTAACGGGGACTGAAGAAGTCCAGAGACAGCAATTAGTAATATCTTCCTCAGGTTTCTCGTAACCACTCTTCCCACTGTCATAATACATCTTCATACTGATGGGTCTTATTTCCCTTAACATGGGCTGGCTACAAATGTTGTTACCTGCGTGTCGGTCTCTTCAGAGACCTTCGTTTATAGTATTTGCACTTGTTTTTGCTCTCTATTCGTGTCACTTTTTTAATTGGCATCGTAGAATCTGTATTAACGTCGTTGGGCCCTAGTCTGTAGACCATTGTTGGCTATTACGACAAAAAATCTTACCAGATTTACTCATGGTCATATTATGACTTATGTGACTGAATTCATCAATATTGATATTATTCCATGTAGTTAGACACAGCAGTGGCAGATGACCATGGTTATTCTATAGTTAGACTATCTCTCGTGAGCTCATATCTAGATATGTAAATGACTTCAATTGATTATAACTTTCACTGTACACTGTGCATGCGTGTTTGTAACTCAACTGTCCCTTTCGGAAGACTTGCGCTATAAAAATACTAAATAATAAGAAAATATATTCTGCTACTGTTATATGTTTAAACAAGAATTTAAAGTCGAGTCGGCTGAGAGAAACAAGTGATGCCACCACAGGAAAGGATTTCGGCGGGCCTCCGAAATATAATCAATCGACACGTCGATGCCCATATTTGGGGCCTTGGGCGGCGACTGCGTGATAGCCACGCCCACACCTCGTCACGTGGACCAATCGGATGAATGACTGCTCCATTGTGACGTAAGGTCGATGGAACATAAACAAACAATCGCTCCATTCACTCTCGCTTGATTCACCGCACTGGGCGGTTGTGTATTGAAAATTTTTGAATTTTTGAGCTGTCTGTGAAGAATTTGATCTTCGAGATGACGAAGCCAAAGGTTTGCAGCAAGTGTCAAGTGACTCATACGGGCCCGATGGGTGAGAATTGTACATACAAGCCGGAGGAGGATAATCAGCCGAGTCTGACCGATCGTATGGGATCCCTCAAGGCTATGATGAAAACAGTCGTTGCGGCATTAGAGAAGAAATCTACTGATGTTCCTGCTGTTGCTTCTACTTCCACGGTTGGTTCTGACTCTGGAATAATCTCATTTACCCAGCGTGATGCTAGTGTGGATGGCTCGATCTACAATGTGGGCGTGGACTCGCATAGCCGTGGACGTACGCGCTGCAGATCTAGAACTAGGTCGAGGACCCGCCCCTTTGATCAACGTAAAGACCTGGATAAAGGTGATGCTATTGATACCATTGAGAACTTGCTATTACTTAATCTAAAATTGTAGACTTTTATGAAGCCATGTAACAAAAACAACCGGTCAATTTTTAGGTTTTGATCGATGTAAACTTTGAGTGCAGCTTTAAAATGGTGGCGCTGTGGCGAGGAAAAACAACTCACGTGGGTGTTATCAGAGACCGAATGAGGTTTTTATCATATAAGATTTACACATTCTGACCGGTACATGTCTTTATATAATCTCCAATAGTAGATTTTGTAATAATCGCCTTCGACGGCAAGAAGCCCTTGAGGTCCATTCGCTAGCTGCGGATGATGAATAGGCTGCGGATGATGAATAGGCTGTAGTATACGAAATGACACTTTGACTTTTCACAATATTACATGGTATTACTTGGCCAAGGTCTCTCCGGGAAAAGGATTTCATACTTCATGTTGCTTGCCTCTGTCAATTTGACCTTCAGGTAGCCCAGAATCCCTTAGATATTAGCGATATTGTAGATATGGGTTGAAGTATTTTGCATCAGACACAAAAGTCATATCAGAAACATTGGTCGACTGGGAATTACAGTCAGTATCTACTACCCATACAGCATCTCTGTATTTAAAAGAGCAATACTATTGATACATTGGTAAGGGAATGCCTGCTCTCAGGGGAAACCTAAAGGATTGGCTTTATTAGATGTTCCCCTTATCTTTCCTGAGAAGCGTTGAACGACTATGGACCATCACGGATTTGAGAGAAGTATTTGTCGCGATCCATCGACCACAGTTTTTATGCCAAATTTAGAAGGACAATCCCGAAGAGTATTCGCAATCGTAGTTGCTTTATCTGTCAAAGTTAAAATTCAATGAACGTTGTAAACGTAAACGTTTTCAATGAAGAAACTCTTTGGCGCGAGCCCATTGTTAAAAACCACAATGAATTATAGCCTACATCATTCTTCTTAAATGATTTTCTTTGAGTTTTATATTATGGCATTGCATTTGCAAACAAAGGCACTAAAACTATTGTTCATTTCAATATCGGAGAGATGCCAGTAGGGCCCTGTCAAATGAGAGCTATTAGTGTGTATGAGGTTTTTCACATGCTGTTAGTTGTCAGATCCCGAGTATTGAAAAGTAATTTGCCCTGCGTTTCAATCCAGACAGGATTTTTATCACGCAGTACAATTGTCCCGATTTAACGTATTGCCCATTATTTAAAGCTAAGCGAAAGTGTCCCACGGGACAGTAATCGCAGCAATAATATCGGGAGTTAAATTACATTATAATGTAAATTGCATTGTGATGAATGCACAAAAACGTTAAACAATTTTTCCTTCAACTCGATGGTCCCCTTTTACCATTGTTTTTATGGCGTTACAACTGCCACCAAATCTTCGTCCTTGTACCTATAAGCCATCGAACTCTAAAACCGCAACGTAATACAGGCGCCTCATTTAACAGTTTGGGGTGGGCAAGAGTCCACAGACATAAAGCTTTTCAAGTAGGGTAAGCTTATCTCCTGGTGAAGCTACATGGAGGATGGAGATAAGACTTTTTACACCACACCAGGGTGCCATCAACATTGAAAGGTTCACTTAAATTGTATTTAGCCAAGCTGCGTGAGGGATGGATGGGATTGTGAGAGAAGCTGATCATCCCGATAATGGACTGCACATAGATAGGCAGATGATCCTTGGGAATTGATGGGCATTTTGGATAAGGTTTACATTAGTCTTATGAGCCACTTACATATATGTGATGAGTCACAGGAAAATGAGTCACAAGTTTTTAGGGGGGGGGGGGGGATGCGGGGGTATAAGCATATTTGAAAAGATGAGATCATGCCGATTCTAATGATTGTAAACATTGGGAAAGCTAATAAGTTTTTCTATATCTTAAGACAAGTTTGATATTTTTATTTTTGAAAGCTTCGAAGTACATAGATATATTTTAATACACTCACTGGTTGTGTTTCATACGACTTGGATCATTAGATACTCCAAAAATGAGAACATTCCTACAAAGAGATTTTGTGAAAAAAATACTTTGAAAAACACTACTTTTGCGACTTGTGACTCATTTCCCTGAAACACATCACATGGTACATTGAATGCGCGCATGGTACACATCTATATAGATATGGCTTCAAACGCTGGTCCTGCAGTTTTAATTAGGGCAATTCTACATGCAGATGTAGGTACACTATGGAATTCTTTCTGCTCCCAATATACGGAGACTATATTTATAACATTTCCATATATATGTTGTTTCTAATTGCATAATCAGATCAAATGTATTCCCACAACTGCGTGGAACAGCTGCGTGCTGCAACTATACTATGTACTGTCAATTCACATTGCTGTGAAAGCTGGCTTTCTAGAATTAAAAACAGAGTGCAATTACTTCAAAAGCTATATTAGCTGTCCTGTATACATGTGTGTATGTTACCTCCCGTTTCCATCAAGCCCTATAAGATTGCCTGTTGTAATGGGTCTTATAACATAGCTGCGTGTAGTATTATTGGCAGTTCAGATGTCCAATTTCACATGTACTTATGAGCATTTCTTCTTTAATCGAAATGGTGGAGGCAAGCATGTATTGGTACAAAAAGAAATACGAGAACTTAACACCAGTTAGAGCTTTGCTGAGGTTTCTTGACTTATTGCAAAATACGCCGATGGTATTTTATGTTTAAAGATTTTTATTCAACAACATTCATTATGCAACAATTACACTATTCTCAGAATGCAATGTCAATTTCGAAATATGCATTCTATAATCGATAATCTGAGTACATATTTTGATGAATCACAGGAACAGATAAAACCCCACACCAGCGTTGCGTCATATTCTAACAGTCCTAAGGGCAAATTGTGAAATTGATGACTACTACTGAAGGACATAATCTCACCTTAATTATTTCCCTCCCGTACATTACGTGTATTTAATTGCATCGTAAATGCCATATTGTAATTTTTCTGAATTATTTGAATATACTGTAAAATGAAAAATGACAGATTCATAGGATAATATTAGATGACCGTCTGGAGGGTCTATTTGACCTACATTGTGTTATAGGTATATGTCACTCCGGCTTACAGGTTTATATATCTCAGCCACGTTCTCGAAATTCACCCCTATTTACTTCAGTCTTCACAGTGCCTTTATTAAAGCTTGTATTCCATGCCAAACCCTTATAAAACCTTATACAAAAAAACTTATACAAAGGTCATGCAAGTCAGTTGAAGTAAAAACCCTCCGATTATCTACAAAATCTTAAAATAGTTTTAATTACGAAAGTTATAACAGAAAATATACAACAGCATTCCTCTTTTTCAAATCTGTTTATGATTGTCCTTCGAAATTTGCTCATAAGCATTGCGGTCAATTCGTGTAATGTCGCACTGCGTGACACAGTTCAACCTTCCCTTTTCTTTCAGTTCTCGCCTACGATCTCGTGTGA
The DNA here is from genome assembly GCA_942159475.1 of Sthenelais limicola. Taxonomy (NCBI): domain Eukaryota; kingdom Metazoa; phylum Annelida; class Polychaeta; order Phyllodocida; family Sigalionidae; genus Sthenelais; species Sthenelais limicola. Next base: position 37,820,552 of record OW804098.1, read on the forward strand.
AACGTGATCTCCTTGTGTTTTTCAGTCGGGTAAAGCAAGGTAACACTTTGCCAAACTAGATGTTGGAGAGCACAGATTGATTCTGCTACAAGTACTTGTAAATGATTCGAGCCATTCGACGTAGGCTTTGCAGAGATCACAATGGTTACGAATTTCTTACTGGAATTCACTCGGAAATTCATTTGTTCAAAGAAGATAGGAGTAGATTGGAACTGCGTGTAAAGTATATGTCTAGGCGTGTACTGGGTTGTTTTATGTGCCAAGGTAAAACAATGGGCAGCCAACCAGATCCCTCCAAACTAAGGGAAACTGCCATCTAAACAGCCGCAAAATCACATTAGGATGGTACTGATGGGCCTACTCCGGGGCCAGGAAAGCCATTAGCATACCGATCGTATCTCATCTGAAAGCTATAGATTCAGAGCCTAGACTGAACAACCATGGTCATATTTATGGTCTTCTACATTACCTTTAAAACATCTATTAAATAATTTTGTTCTGTAATTGTTTAAATATCGTATTAGCCTTAAATGAAATCTTAAAGATAAAAGAATCTAGTATGTCCAATCGATGGATGGAAATAAAAACACTCAACCAGTTAACGGTATACATTTAAAAAGCTTGCCCTTTTAGTATGATCCCTGAAGTGAAAGCATTATCTATGTTGCCATATATATGGTAATAGAAAGTTGACTTCTGTATCTATGCTGGAATGTTAGTAGTAGGGATTCATATTATATTAGTGCTAAGCCGATAAGTGCATGCAGGAGTAACCGCCTGCGGGCAGATAGCCCATGTAAGTAGTATGCTGAAATGTCACTCAGCTCCAGGCTGCGGGGCTTACTGCCCGGGAGTGGTTGGTTCCTGTGGGTAAGGTTGGCATGCGTTCAAAAGCAATGCCACTATATCCCTCCTTGTAATAGGACATGGCTTATGCTAGTTGATTAAGGATATGCATATTGCCTTCTTAGCAATTTACCCAAGAAGATCTGTACGCTGAGTACAATCTTATATCATATATATCCTTTTAGCGGTATTATATGCCATAATTAAATGATGAATATTTTGTAAATTATTTCTACTGGTATTATCAGTCTAGGTCCACAGATTGAAGAGTCCCTTCAAACGAAGGGAAAGCCTCTCGCCTCAAACCGCAAAGTGCCATTATAATTCCATCAAGACCGCAAAATATCATATATTCCCATTAAAACGCCGAGTCTTAGGCGGTGAGACAGATTAGCAAAGCAGGCTGATATACCATTGTTATCTGATCTGAGGGTTTGGACCTAGAGTGTTATCTCGTGATCTCGATGTAAGCTGAAAATATTGCAATCTGTGCATAATTTGTACATCATTTACACAACAAAACAAACAAACGCTACAAACAAACAAACTTATTACCATTGGCTTACAGAAGAAACTGCAAGGAAAGGCATTTGATATCTTGTGTCAAGTTCGCACACAATTATCAAATTCCCCAGTGTTTATCAATGTTCAAACATCTGAGATCTTTCAGCCAAATAATGGAAGCCTGCGTTTTGAAATCTTATAACCTCAATATTTTATACCGCCCTGGAAAGAAATAAAAAAGTGGAGAAGAAAGGGATGTTTTTCCTCACAAAGCCTTAGCCTATTTCACGCTTCTTATACCCCACTCCTCATATCTTCACTGACTTTTTCTGCTTTCCTTCTGTGGTAACTGAATTATTGTAGCTGCGGCGTCCACCGGCTGGTCAGCACCTTGGGATAGCGACAGAGAAATAAAAATGTGTGCAAAGATGTCTGGCCCCGTCGTCTATAGAATGGCACTTCAACAAGCCTGTGATTCTTCTCCGAGAATATAAACCATGCATAAATCGACTATAGGAAGCTAGAGTGCCACTGAACATAGCATATATATATAGCAGGAATTCAAGTCAAAGGCCTTCTAGCGATTTTAGTCCTTATTTTGTGGAGAAGAGTTCCGAAAATGCTCAAGTCAGGACTATCTTAACCATGTACATGTAATGCACTTCTTTAATTTTGATCATTGCTTTGCTATTTCCAGTATTTTTCTTTTAGAAATTACTATTAGACCTGTGTATACTGTCCATACTTTACCTCTCTCAAATACGATAAGAAACATATATAAATGTTCTGTATAGCCCAGATAGAACAATATGGCATTTATAAATTTTATAAAGTATGGTATTGTGTTAAGTTCCTAGAGTTCAGACTCAAGTTAAAAAGATCTAGGATCATGGGTAGCATCCGATAGCAAAAGCTAAATTGATATAACAAGAAGAAGCATGTCCTAAAGAAACTGTCAGTAAACGTTTGGCTAAGAGACCACCTCAATCATGTATTAGCGTAAATCACTGATTAACTGTTGCAGAAATGTCGTTCCTACGACGCATGCTTCATATTCACTATTTGGATATTTCCTATCGAAAAATTTACTAGAACAAACAAGCAAGGACAAAGAGAAAAGTATTAAACAACATAAGGAAAAGCAAGAAGTTGGAGCAGACAAAGAGTGAAATTAATAATGGTGTTAACATAGTGTTAATAATGGTGTTAACAGACATGGCAACAAGCACACTTCAAGGGCTGAGAACAGTGGCAGACGCATGGCGAGCCATGATAAGACTGTTATCTCTACATTTTGCTTATCAAAATCAATCTCCTGTGAATAAAAGACTCATGAACCATGAACGATTTTAAGGTACATGTGAAAACACGGGCTGGGCTCCCGGGCCCGGGCATGGGCTCATGGGCTCATGGGCTGGCGGGTTTGACTTCATATGATATACTTGGTTACACATCTTATTATATTATTTCACTGCCTCTTCCCTACACTGTGCGCGACACCGTATTCGCGTGATACGAAAATAGATACAAATTTCTTGTCCCCACTTTTGATACAATTTTTTTCGTCTCAGCGTATTCGCCCAGCGTTTTTCGTACCCGCGGTTCACGCAGCATTTTTCGTACCTGTGATTCGCGCATGGAAGACCGGAATGGATAGTACCGAACTCGGCCTTCCGATACCGGTCCGGTCCGGTCCTGGCCCCGGTCAAGTCCATATTCGATAAATTAAGAAACCATACCTCCTCATACTTAAACTATAGCGCCACCTTAAAAATAATAAAATCGGGTAACTAAACATCGGGGCCCGACCGGCCGGTCATCAGGGAAGTATGAGCCCCGTCCGAGAAAATTTTCCCCGACCCTGATTACCAGCCTGGTAACGACATACCAATATCGGTACAGGTCATCAAGGCCCAGTCCCTGCTTTTCAACAGGTCTGGTCTGGTAAAAGTTGGCCAGATGGGGATAATGAATGATTTTCAACACAAGGTAACATTATGTTTGCAATACAAACAGGAATAACTAAATAAATATAATAATGAGATAAGCACAAACTTGAACATAAATAGAGAAATATGTAATAACCATCATGGTTAAAGTCCGGATGAATTCAAATGAATGGATAATTAATAATAAACTAATCACAAAATATAAACTGCAAATATCGTCAACGGTTGCAATGAATATCCTAGTGGCGTTCGGAGGAACTACTCAATACTACGTCTACTATGTCTATGGGAAAATCAGGTGTTTTTGTACGTTTTGCTCTGTAACTTAAAAACGGACCATGCAATGACCCCCAAATTTCCTACACATATAATATGGATCATATACTATAGTTCTAATTTTAAAAAGTAATCGTTAAAAGACATTTTAAAAAGTTGTGGTCATCTAAAGTTGACCATATCATGCTGTATTTATTCATATCTATACTTTTTTTTTTACCAAATTCGTGCTCAATCACACAATCCATTTTTAATAGGATATTATCGGCTATAGTAAAATACAAGTAGATATGATATTGAATAGCCAAGTATTCACGGAATAAGAAGTAAGAAAATGTTTAAAAAAAGAAAAAGAGAAAGGAACTCACATGAAAATGGTAAAGGTAACAGTAATATTAAAAGGTAGCAAGTTATGTCGAGGATTTGTGGTTTTATAAGTTGTTATGTAGTTGAAAACTGCAGGCAGTTGTAAAACAAACCGTATGGCCATCAGTAAAGAAGGCTGAATCGGAAGTTGATATAATACTTAATATCCAAGATATTAAAGCTATGTAGTATTGTATAAATTGTTATGTAGTTGAATCCGAATTAGTGAAATAGTTAACAAATATCCTACAGTAAAGAGGATAATATTGAAAATATTGATGTACAAATTGTAACGCATCTCAGTATCACCAAATATACTGAGTATAATGTTGATGTTTTAAGTAATTAACTCGTCTCAAGGAAGCGTAATAATTTTGTTAGTTTTAAGTATTCCATAGGAATTTATGAGCTCGATATAAATTGGGACAATTGAACATTTTTATATAATATATGCTGAAGGAAGCCTGGGAAGAGCAGCAATGCGTTGAGAGGCTAAACCCATTTTCTCACAAATTATTGTATATGTCAAATGAGAAATAAAAATCCTTATATATATATAGTTATACATTAATAAATAATAATATACATTGATAAATGTATGGGGGTTTCTTTGAGTGGGTGTCAGACAGTGAGTATAAGTGTCAGATGCGCGACAGTAAGTGTGAATGCTAGGTGAGTAAGCAGTGCCAGGTGCCAGGTCCTGTTGTGGCTGCATTATAGTGAGTATTCAGATGCAATTTTGAAGGTAGCATTAAAATATCATAGCACTATTTCTTCTACCTTTTTTCTTGATCGTTGCATGGACACTATTATAACATATCAATACGAAAAACGCAGCATGAATACGGAGCGTATCAAATTTCGTCTCTGTGATTCAAATGACTGTTTTTCGTATCAGAAGTTCAGGCAATTTCGTCACCACAGTTCACCAGTAGCGTTTGCGGTGCTCGGTAGACAAAAATCGTCTCACTGAAGACGAAAAAGCTTGCCGCTCCGTATTGCGCGGGTACGGTGCGCGGGAGAGTGTATGAATGATAACCAAGAGCCTTACGATTAGTTAGCTTTCTCTATTGTTTTCCCCTATTTCCCTCTCCTCCTTCTCAACATACACACATGTGCACCTTATCAGGACCTATCAATTCTGACCACAAGGTCCCATAAACATTTCTGGGTGAGAGGAAGGCGGGGATAGGCGAAAATAAAGTTCAACATAACTAAACACATTGCTAGATTCAATGCCAAATATACTCGAATTTACCTAGTATTGGCCAAATTGCAGCCTAACTTTGCAGAATGTACTAAATCTGCCAATTGTACATTTTCTGAAAATCTGAGCCATTTGTGGTTACTCCTGTAGAGGTGGCGGTGCTTATAGAACCCTATTGGCCCAGGTGCAATAAACATGTAATAAACACCATATGTGATGTGTCACAGGGAAATGAGTTTTGAAAACATTTTTTAGAAAGGAAACTTTAATGTTGTATGCATCCTTTTGCTATTTGGCATATTTCTGAATAAGGTGAAATTTGAAGTCAACACATGTTCACAAAGAACAAAGTGGCAAGGCTCTCTTACTCCCTTTCTTCTTTTCCGCAAGCATACCCTATATTACACTAACACTCTCAGTATATACTTGTACATAATCTTCTTAATCGGTTAGACTGTAAACCTCAACCGAGAAACAAATTGTGTAACCACGAATGGATATATGTATATAGATAAGCACCCAGCACATTATGTACAGAAACACGTCTGGGACAAGTGAAAAGCCCTAAACTATCTGGGACTTGATCTACCCAGAATAAATAAAAGCTTTAAAAAAAAAAAATATCCTGATTTCTTGAACTGGGGAATAAATAAACTTAGAAGAAGAAAAGAATTTGCTTGCATTCATGGAAATGTGATGTGTCACAGGAAGGTGAGTCACCCAGTCGCTAGATATAACCTATTATTTCTATTTTCTCATCTGTCACTATGTATTTACATATTTGAGACAAAGTTGATAGAGAAATAAAAGAGGAATAACTTGGTACGCATTTAAAAAAATAGAACCAAAGCTCATTGATTTTTGTTCCATGTTTATGGCCAGAAAGAAATCAAATACTGAAGTTAAATAGAAATGCCATTTTGTTTTCATTGTGAGTGTTTATCCAGATTTTCAAAGAGATGATGATTAATAAAATCAAGTTACAGATATATAGTATGATCTAATATCTTAACATTTGGTAATTTGTACCTAGATTACTGATCTGCAGTATTAAACCTTTTCAGCCCAGCTTCCCCAGGGAATTTTGGGTTAATTTATCCAAATACTAAAAATCTAGTGTTTTGGACGGAAAACATTTCCTAAATACAAATAGGAAAACTGACTAAAATATTTTATCAATTTTAACAAATTGATCATGAGAAATAACTTTAAATTCCTTTAAAAAACGAGAACAGGGACCTGCTGGTTTTTTCCCTATTTCTCAGAAATGTAATTGTAATTGTACAGGATAACCACACAACTTGACTTTAGATTGTCCAAAGGATGTAAATACCTACTTCCAAACAATAAGATCAAACTCTTCATTTGAAACTAAAATGAAAACTTTAGAATATACTTTCTTTTTAAGGATTAGTGCACTGTAGATATTGACCCCCTATTACTGAATCAGTTGATCTTTTAATTCTCCTGGGAATGGGGCTTATTCCTAATTTTTGCTTCCCCAACTGTGACGCTAGTAACAAAACTTATATTTCCACTTAAAATAGTCACAGAAATACGCTGAAACTAGCAAAATGATGCATAAAACATGAGCTATATGAATCTAGAGTATTGAAATATGTTTGAATATCAATTATTGATCAAGATATTTTTCCTAAGCTGAGTGGGTCATAAAGTAACACATGTGAGGCCAGTTCATTTTATGGATGACCAATAAATGACCATGGAGAGCAAGGTTTTATGGACTACCAATAAATGACCATGGTGAGAAATTCAACCACATCCCTTAGTGTCAGGTTGCAAACTGTCAGGCCCACAATCTTTCAAAGAGTGCTGTGTATATTGCATGAAAAACTTCCAAGTAAAGTCATTATTTTACCAATTTCTCTTAAGAATATAGAAATATTAAAAAATAAAACAGGGAATTATACCAATCCTTGAATGTATTGTGCCCGTGACCCAATGACCCCATGAGCCCGTCAGCCCGGCCCGTCAGCCCAGGCCCGGGAGCCCAGCCCGTGTTTTCACATGTACCCGATTTTAACACTATTGCCTGAAAGTAGCCATTATAAACATTATCAATACCATTTATGCAGGAGGCCTTCACATATAGGCCTATGAACAGTCACTCGCTGATGTGAGACCTTTAACGACGTTTGATACCCAAGCGCGAAATGGAGGACATTAGATAGCATATCTATTCCCTCGACAGGCTAATCTCGCTTTCTGATTGCCTGAAGTGGAATCGAGGATGAGATCCTATTACATTCCATTTAGCCCGCTGAATACCAGAATGTAGTTGCAGAAGTAGTATCCATTACCTAAAGGTTCCAGCTTAAAAAGTGAAGTCTACCTCGGTTCCATCAATGCATAGAAATAACATCCCTATTAGGCATATCATTCTCACTTATATCTCTTGGTGGTTCATAATGTTGATAAAGTTATACCTAGTCGAACGCCACTGCATACAAGAGGTATTTGTCCTTGGTTTTAAGCCACATGCTCTGATGGATTCTATCGTCATGAAAAATGCTCTTAGATATGGCAGGACATTTAGCTCCATTTAGCCAGAAGTTTTAGGTTGCCTTAAGGCCTAAATCCACTGTCACACAAAAACGATGAGCGATTCTACAACATTCTAGAAATTGTTTAATATCATTTTAATTAAGCGACATGCATTAGTGTGCAGCGACTTTGCACATTACAGGATGAGCGACAACATGGAGGTCGCCGGTCCAAATTGGAATCCACTAGTGATTTATGTGTGGCTACATAGTGGTGTCGCCAAGTTTTCACAGCTGAAATAAAAATATTTCAGTCGCACAAACAATTCCAACTACTGGGAGATTGAGCCACTTCACAGCTTTCCATGCTTGTGATTGGACAAAAAAAATAGGTGTGTTTCCGATTTACCCCCCCCCCCTACCTAGAAAAACCTTACCCTACCTAAAAAAAATTTTACCAAACCAAAGCTTATAAAAGCAAGAAAACGGGTTTTCCTAACCCTAAACGGTCAAAAAGCACATTTTCCATGTTCAAAACAACTATTGTTATGAAAAAGTCATTTTTCTCAGTTCCTGGGAGGTGGTTTCCAAACAAAAAAAATTAACACAAAAAAAAAATTACCACCCCCTCCCCCTACCTAGTTTTCAACCAGATAAATCGGAAACACACCTATTTTTTGGGGGGCCTTGGCTGAAACACGCTGATGTTAGTGGATTTCAATTTGGACAAGCGACTTGCATCATGTTGCTCATCCTGAATCCATCAATAATGTGCAAAGTCGCCGCATATTAATTCTTGTCACTCAATTAAAAAGACATTAAACAATTGGTAGACTTTTGTAGAATCGCTCATCGTATTGGGGCGACAGTGGATTTAGGCCTTTAGGGACTCATGTGCACAACACTTCCATCGGAGGCCGTATCTGGAGGCCAAGGTCTTGTGATCTGCAAGAAAGAGTTCATATATTTTATACAATCAGGAGGTTTTACAATCAGGGAAATTCATGTGCCACTGCGCATGTCTATTACAGTGCACGTTGGGATAGTTTCCTTTCTGTCTCTTTTCTCTGTCTCTCTCTCCCTTCTCTATCTCTATTTCCTGGGTATGATCATAAACTGCCTCCCTCTCAGCTCTTCCGCCCTTGATATAACACTTTAAAGTGTTGATAAGGGCGTAAAGCAACCAATCTCACTCACTCACCTAGTTTCAGTTCAGTGACATACCAATATCTAGCAACATTTTGATCGAAAATTGCAAGAATGTTTTCACTAATATCACAGCTTGGATAAATGATCTATAAATACCAAATCCATGATGGGTAAGATGGAGGCATGTATGGAACGCATGTATATAAAGGGCCTAGTCCACCAAACCGATTCTCATGCGATTCTTCCATAATGTAGTGCAAAAGAGTCCTCTGCGGCGTAAAATCGTATGAGAATCGGCTTATTGGACTAGGCCCTTAAGACATGAAGCACTGATAACAACATTCCATGCTGAACAAGGCATGACCTACACTACCCATAGTTCCATGCGAATCAAGATTCAAGATGACGGACATGCAAGTCCCCTATTGTGTGAGAAAAGCCCCTGCTTTTGCCATATTGAAGAACTCCATTATCTGGCATTGCCAGTATGCAAGTACTATCTACATCCCGCATAATACGATATAAGTACGTTGACGCGTTGCCACTGTTAAGGACTGCCATAAATATACCCGGTGCATATATAGAGAGATTCACAATGGGGACTGAACGGGGGAAGTGCAAAATATATCACTTTGACCCTTCGGACGAGCCGAAATATTGATAGTCCACAAATACCATGCATGTACTTATGTTGTGACCTTTTACTCACAAAGAGCTCTTGAGAACATTATTCATATAGCTTTAAAGTCACTGTTTTCCTGACTTCTCTAAAAATGAAGTCATCAGTCCAGGCCCAAACCCTCTGATGAGATAGGAATGGTATTCAGTGATTGGACGCCTACTGCGCTAATCGGTTTCCTGGCCTAGAAATAGGTGTCCTAGTGGGATTATAATGACATGTTGCGGTCCTAATCGAATTATAATTTGTCACTTTCCGGTTTTGAGCGAGAGACTTTCCCTCAATTTGAAGGGACTTTTCATCTTTGAGCCTATATAGACTGTCATTGCATTGTTTTGATATTGTTAACATATCTTGTACATGTATGTATGTATACATCGCACCGTTTCCTTTTATGAGACGTTTGATCAAAGTGAATTCGGATTACCTGTCTCTTAACATTTCTGTTAAGTCAGACGACTCGTCCTTTCTGTTCTTTAGTTACCATATACTGTTGCATTAGATACGAAGTATTTTGCGATACGCTTGTAATTGAAGAAGCTTTACACATCAAAAATACTTTACCAAGTGAAGAGTTCGTGCTCAGCTTGTGTTTGGCCATCAATATGTGTCCCTATAATAAGATTATGTTTATTAATGCCCAATAGTTACCATTGTCCTTGCCTATAATTAGCATTATAATATTTCCCATGTATTAGTCATGCGTTTTTATATTGTCTTGTATTCATTAGTAGATATAAAAAGATCATCATGAAAGGAGCTTGTAATTCAAGTGATGCAATATAAACTCCTGCATGGTGCTCTGACCACGAATAAATTGTTAAGTGAAATTGGTATTAAAAACAAGCCAAAATGTGACTTCTGTGAAAAAGAAGATTCCCTAGACCACTTTTTAGTGGAGTGTATAAGGAAACCAGAAAGGTCTGGACATGGGTAATAGAATGGTTGTACGAACTGGAATACATTAACATAAAACCAAATGGTGAGAGGTTCTTCCACAAGGAAAGAAATAGAGTTGTTTACAAAGTACAGGATATTCTATTCGGTATAGACGTGAATAATGTACAGTCGAAAATCATTAACTGATTCATACTTCAAGTTAAAGCAGTCATACATAGACAAAAACTTTTCCACGATGGCAAACTGAATACCATCCCAATATTGTACGACTTAAGATCAAGAATTGCCTTAGAAATCATTAATACAAACAAAGGAGAAAATAGGAAAGAACAAAACAGATTATGGTCTAACCTAAATTAAGGTGGACATAGAGGAGCTTATTGATAGAATAAAAGCATGAAAGAATAACAAAGGTACAACGCATGACATTTCATATAAAGAGTGACAAGATATCCGCAAAAGGATACTTAAGAGGCGTAAAGCAGAGGGTTTATCCTAGATGTAATGATCCGCCGAATCTCTGTCTAACATGTGAAAGAAATAAAAGGTTGTCGCAAAAATAAAAAAAAAAAGGAGCTTGTAATTCATATTCCTAGTTGGCTCTCAATCAATAATTATGCCGATCTTAGCGATGTGAAAACGACATTTGTATGAGCTTAATTGGTGCCATTATTTTGATCATCTCACTCAACAACATCTTGCCTGTGCTCGAAATTTTGTATCTAGAGTTTTTATAACCCTCCCCCACTAGGTCGCAAGGAACAAACGATTGTTTGCGATCATGGACCCATGCTTTGCTACCTAGTTCAGGAGCCTACACAGCTCCATGTGCACTATAGGTAACAATGTAACAATGCTTATAACCGATTGCTTGCGATTAAATAGTATTTGAAAAAATGGTATTCCTGTGATCGAATTACCGCTCGCAAGCAGCCGCTTGTTCCTTGCGACCTTGCGAAGAAGCCCTTTTAGGAACGTGTATTAAAGATCTTATACATTGGACAATATGATAACCATCGTAATTTATAATATTCGATATTGAGTATAATTGTTTAAAACCTACTGCAAGGCTACATAGCCCCCACAATAGATGTGGTAAGATGATATGTTAATTTAGATTTATTTTATATGTATTTCTCTTGTATGTATTATAGAAACACTTATGTTCTTGTAGTGAATTAGAGGGTTCTATCGGAAGAACTGTCAAGGCAGAGATATGTGACCCATTTTTCCGAGTAGGCCATATGTAAAGAAAGAATTTGGAAAAATAAAGTTTCAATATATATATATAATTATGTGAACATCACAACTAGACTCCCAAAAGTTAAGTGTAGGATTTTTATCTTGTGTAGCATTTTAGTAATTTTTACAGTCGGTTTGTATTCAGATTGATTCCAACATTCCAGACTATACTCTTTACTTCCGCACACGTATTTTCAAGTCTTCTTTATATAGCCGATTGGATTGCATGTATAGAATTTAATATAATTGCCCCGTCAGTAACCGCTATTTGCATGGTGGAGATTTGTAGGGATTTGTAATAGGTACAATACCTGGTACATACTGATAGTCGGCTTGCACCATCATAGCACAGGGGGTGCACTATCCGACCTGGATTGTGTACTGACTGATAAGTGGAAATTATAAAGCTTTTGTCTGGCCAATGTCATCCAGGCATAGAAGTAATATTGACTTGTGTCATGCTGTGGTGTAATCATGTAAGAGCATATATCCAGAATTGGAGAACTATTTGATTGTGCCGATGTCTTGTTATCTACGCCTAGCACCTCCTAGTGTGTAGGCTATATTTCTCTCAGCATCCCAACATAACAATTAAGATTCCATATGTGATGTGTTACAAAACAATGAGTCATGAGTCGCAAAACTGATATTGTTCAAAGTGTTTTATTCTCGAGAACTCTTTGTAGGAATGTTCTCATTTATTAGATATCTAGCGCTTGAAGTCAAATTTCTAGACAGTGTATTGAATATATCCTTGCATTTCTAAGAGTCTGTATTTAGCTACTTCACTAGTAATTGTTCACCCAAATATTGCAAACCTTTCTTTCAAACATTTCCTCAACGTTAACATCGTTGGAATCCACATAATTTCATCTTTTAAAATAGGATATTATCTCAAAATCCATTTTCTTTCGACTCATTTTTCTGTGACACATCACATAATTATAGGGATGAAATGTTTCTCACAGAGAACGTCATGTAGTTAAATTGTAATGTTTAATTTTAGGGGCAACTTTTAAAAGACTGATTTTAAGTTTCGATATAGTATGCAGTATAGGTCTCCTATTATTATATAGCAAACAACTGTTGGTTTTAAATGGCATCTTCAATTCACATCAGCATCTAAGGAAAATGTCATTGCAGACATGATAACAACAGGAGTCATCAACCCTAACTGATTTACAGTAATCTTTCATGGTTGTGAACTTTGTCCAATTAATCCCATCCATGATGTGTTTGAAGCCAAATACAAAACAAATAAGGTCATAATGATTAAACCTTTCCATTTATAAATATTTTTTGCTATCTCATGATATGGGTCATAGAAAGCTTTCTGCTATCCTAGTCACATTGATATCAAAATACCATGCAATTAAAATAGCATTTATATTACATGTACTGATCTATTATAGCAATGTTGTGGGGAAGCAATAGACACTCGGACAGTGGCCCTTTCAAACAACCAACAATAAACGAAATCTGCCTAACAAAGTCATTTTGGAAAAGCCAATCCTCTCTATGTGCAGTCCTCTCTCGGAGCTACAAAAAATAACGTTGTGTATAGGGAATATTGGCACATGCCTTATGGGCATGGAACTAGAAGCCTTGCTATATGTATTATTTGGTCTATGTATCACAATGCCTTAGAAGGTGTATACAGTGATGGTAATTTGATCCCCTTTGCATTTAACACTGTTCCCTACATTTTTAGTAGGCACTGCTATAGGTATTCTCGTTTCCCTTCAGAATGTGCAGCAGATTGGTTGCTACGCTCACCTCCAAGCAAAACAGCTCCTCTTTTTTAATCCAAAAGCTCTTTTCCTTCCAGGCCTGCAGTTAAAAGGACACCCTTACTAAAACATCCATGTACTTCAAATGGAAGGGTGCGGCTTTTGAATGTCGACATCATTTGGCACGGTCTAGACCACAGGATCTGCTTAATCCTTTAAAACTCTTTAAGTGCTGTTCTAAACAAATCCTCGTTGGATCTTGCTTTGTCCTTGCTGAAGCTATACGATTGCTAATGTTCACGCTAAAATCTTTATTGTGATTTAGGAATCTCCAGTTGTATTGGGGATCCAGGTGTGGAAGGGGGGGGGGGTTGTCATACGTCCAAAACCCATGTATACAAGGTGAAATAATTCTGGGTGAATCACGCAATAAAATAACGTAATTATAATGTGAGCTCTTTGGCTTGAATACAAGGGCTCGGATCTCAAGAACAAATCTAGGGAATGGTCTCATGTGTATACATGGCCGTTTTTCCCCCCTTTTACAAATTGACAATGAAAAAATGCATTAAGTCATCGGCTTCTTATTTTGCAAGCTGTTACTTTCAGATGTAATCTCTTTTTTTAAAAAGGAATGCTTACTAATTAGTTTCCTTTACAAGAGCAGCAACTCTTTGAAAATCATCCGATGGTTTTAAGCATATTCTGTGAGGAGTATATGAGCTCATTAGACAATGTACAGTGCATGCATAAACCCAATTATGAGTCGGAAGAATGGAACCTTGATGGCATTGATTAGGACTGATAAGGATAATTTGTGAACACATTGATATGGTATTACGTCGCGGTAATCCTATTACTGTATGCTGATCGGGTTTCATGAGCACACTTACGATCCATTATGAAAATTAATGCTATTGTTTCTGATGCCATGATTGCGTCTATGTATCGTGTACATTTTATGTGTACCTCGACTCCGGCGTCTATATATTTTAGTTTGTTCATTGCATTTGTCTACACCAAATTAATACAGGGTTTACTTCTATTCCAAAGATGACACATGTATACTTGAATGGAACATGATTTTATTGTATTGTTATCTCTGAGGGTGACACCGATATAATTTGCTGTTGTCAAAATCCGCATGCTTTTTCGTGATTCACAAGTTTCTCAAGTTGCAGACATACGGTATGGGATATTGAATAATTTTGATATCGATGATATTTGAGTAGATGTGTTTATAAATACTAACTATAAGAATGAAGAATAAGGTGTTAATTCCGACTTCTCGCCTCCCTGTACCTCCTTTTATAGTTGCTGAAGAAGGTGGTGCACTTGGAATACTTGGCCTTCTCTTCAGGAATGCCTGTCTCTAGTTTTAATTTTAAGTATGTGTAACGACGTAACAAGCATGAGAATGCCCCGGACTTCATTATCGGCACATGGAGACAGAGGTCGAGGTGCCTGCCGAATCTCCCGCCATCATACTTTCTGTGAAAACATGTTTATTTCATTGCTTACAGTAAAACAGGTAGACACATCGCTTATTATAAATATGATATGTTAATGTCTACCCAGAAATATTGCAAAACTAAAAATATCAAACTTGAAATATAGAAATACTTATTAGATGTCCTAATGTTCACTATCATTGGAATCAGCTTTATCTTATCTTTTCAAATAAGATGATATCTCAAAATCCATTTTTTTGCAACTTGTGACTCATTTGTCTGTAACACATCACAGATTATAAATGATACACACTGTCATATATTATATAATTCACTTCTATTTTGACAGTAACTTCTGGTATGAGTCCATACGTTATACATCCACTATATATATATGATCATTATATTACATTTATTGATACCATTAATTGACATTATGTTGACCTAATATAGAGACAAGGTATAGATAATGTATATATGTACCATTGGTATCTCCACCTTGTCTCTGATCGCAGTGAGGTCCACTTGGAAGATTTCTGTGACAAATGTTTTCAAGATAACTTGAGACGTCCCCATTTATTTAATGGTCCAGGGAATACTCTTCATATTGGATGATGTATAGATGTCTCTCACACTGTGATATACGGAGTTCATGGTATCTTAGGACCTTCATAAACTTTTACTTAGTGATACAACTTATACATTATCTTTGATTTATGTCACTGGTGTTTAACCTACGTGCGACTCGTGGGGGTTGTTTAGACATTGACTCGTAAATTGGAGAAACTAGTCTTCACTATTGAGTTAAAAAAGTTCAAACCTAGTTAAACATATGCATGTGTCGTTCACTGGTACTACGCTTTCTGGCCTTAGAGTATCTAGTCCCCTATAAAAGTTAAGCTCGTGAGAATATATTTCAGTCCCATGCTTTTCCTTTTAGTTATATTTATAATATATTAGACTACCTTTTAAACGTGAATAATACAGCATTATGTTAGTCACTAGGCTGTCTGAGTTAGCGGGACATCGCACAACGGAACAAGTGTGTTTTGACGAAGACCTAAAATAATGACACAATAGGGGACTTGCATGTCCGCAATCCTGAATCGTGATTCACATGGAATTATGGGAGTTGTATGTCAGTGTAAAATCGGCCAAAACATGCCATGTTCAGCATGGAATACAGATCAGTGCTCCAATATCAATATGTATGTGTTATACATGTTTTCATAACACAAGCCTCCATTCTTCCTTCCCATCATGCATTTGCTGTGTATGTATCGTTTAAAGAAGCTATGATATTGATGAAAACCATCTTGCATTTTCGATAAAACATTCCTTAATATTTGTATGTCATACCTGAACTGAATCTATGCCAGCATACACTGTAACAGACATGTGCAGGGGCACATGCAAATCCCCTATTCCTAACGTCCGTTCATCCTTTTATCCCAAAGTATAGTCTATAAATCACCACTTCTTTGATGTATATATATATACATCTTTATTCCCTAATGGATGGACCAGTAGGAGTTTGGATTTGTTAGGAAGGAACGCCAACTTTTATATTAGGGCTTACTTAGTGTTCTTCTCGTGTTCGTACTGTCTGTAGTTATAAGATATGTACCATGTTATCCTTGCTGGGGACGAATCCTGGGGTTAGCCATAATCTCCAGTGAGCAAGCCCAAGACAGGATTATGCACTAGTCGTGTAAGTGTTGATCGACTGTTTACCACGCGATCCTCCTTGGTTAGGCCAGGAAACAGGGGATTGTCTGACGGCGATAACATCCCCTCAGGGACGAGAACACGAATAGAATCTTTGCTCTTTTTTTCTGCGGGATTCTGTCCACTGGGTTGATAGGAGTAGAGTTCTTAAACGAATTCAACATGACCAATTTCCGATGGCATAATTGCCGATCGTTTCGTAAACACCAAGCCGTTTTGCCTTCGTTATCTTAATGCAGGAGGTCCTACATTTTTCAATGTCATGTCTTTCCTATGACTTTGTGAAATCCGCGCTTGACAGGTCAATTAGAAACTCATTTATTTTCGCTATCGTCTAAACGCCGGAATAGTGTAAATAGAAGCTGCGTATTTAAAAAAAAGTTGATGGCGGTGTTCGGTTTCAGAGTCTGTTAAGGATGTGTTTTCACGAATTTAGATTATATCTTTGTCGGCTTTCAAAGAAATATCAGCAAATATGAATTTGTACATTTATTGATTCAAATCCCTGCTAACTTTAAAAACATACACTAAAGGGGGATTCTGCTTTCCTTTGATGTAATCCCTCACGCCGTTTGCAGAGGAAAAATTCTAAATGGAAAGCAACGGTGCTTGCAGTGATCTTTGTCACGCAGTTTCATAGCAAACAAATGTGTGTGTCTACATTACCTTGTTTTGAACTCCCAGTGCATGGGTTATTTGCCTGTTATGCTTGTTGTACTTATCAATTGAAATATGAAACAGGGGTGTATTGCAAGGCTAGGATGACGGGCTGCAGATGTCTTTCGCGATGTATGGTATGGTTTGGGGAATAAGAGACTGGGCCAATAATGTGTCTTGAGATATAATTATTCCCGTTCAAGTCTCAATGTGCTTTGCGTCTCACTGCGTTCATTGGGGTCCTTAAGTTTTGAGTATAGATCTGGGACCTTCCAAACGGACGTCTATACCTCTCCCAATCATTTTGGATACAGTATTTCGCGTAGTGTCACACAAATAAAATGCTCTGTGTCAATAAAGGTATAGATAGATATATTGACCGCAGTGGTCAATGCATACCATTGATGTTTCGACTGTTTCTCGGAGATTGCTCCTGACATTGGGAAGCCATGATCTGACTATTTATAGTTGTGTTATTCGGCACAGTTCTTCACCCAATCTTAGTACTCAGAATGTATAAGGACTTACAATAGGATTCTATCAAAGAGGTTATATTTAAATAATAAGCTCTTTGATTCTATGCAATATACTATTCTCGAGTATTCCTAATATACGTCCGTTTATATCGTACAAACTGTACATAATAATTCAGAAATTTCATTTTGAAGATAAGATATAATAGAATAGAAACACCCCCACCCCCAAAACAGTGGGAAGGGAGGGGGGGGGGGGGGACTGATGGAAATGTACATCAGCTGGCGAGACTAATTTGCATACTTAAGTGTTGACAACATGATATTAGCTCGGGTACATTCGCCGGGTTTCATATAATTATACGTCCTATATATGTTTTGTTGTTGTTGGATATTTGATTTATGCAGGAATATACAAAAGAGTGGCTTTTGCCATCTCTGCTCGACGAGGACCAGGCATATAAGTTGCCTGCTTTTCACCCCGTTCCTGCGCTAAGTACAACATTAGGGTTGTATATATATAACAGGCATGCCTTCCACTCATTTTGATACAGGTGTTCCCATTTTGTGTTCATGTGTGTGTCCATTGTCAGGACCTATATACTCACTCCTGGAAACCATCTGCCTACCGGATGACTTTAAATTTACCAAATGCAATTGGCAATTCACAACGACTGTTCGTGGGAAATGACTCGAGATTTGCCGGCAGGTCTGAGCGCGTCGGTTGGTTACCAGTTGGATTTAGAGGCTTCAATGTCCCACTACTATCCTCTCCAATTTCCGGAGAGGTTCCTCGATAAAATTTCTTGATAAAAGTTAGATCCTATGTTCTGTGTAACATTCCGTATTTTCTTCTTTATACTCTCGGAAGTGAGGGTAGTAGTGAGAGTATGTTATATATGTGTTAACCTACCTATGTGAAAAATAAAATTTGATATAATTATGTAGATATAGAAGTTTCAACATTTCAACATACCAGCATTTCAATGCACCTCTCCTTTTCCAATGCAAAAGGTGCGTGTGCATGTGTGTGTGTGTGGGGGGGGGGGGGGGCATCCGCCTTCTCTCAATACTGTAAAATACCCTATCATCTCACACTATGAGGTGTTGAAATATAAAGTAAAATCTGAAAATATCAATGTACTTGGAAAGCTATTATTTGTTTAAGTGTCCAATTAAAATCTGATGAGGTATCTCCAATGAAGCCTGAAATGGTCGTGGCCGATTCCGTTAGCGGGTCAAGTTTACAGCAAGTCGGACTGGGATATTGCCAGTGCGCTGAGCAGTCGAGGGCATCTTTTGTGCAGTGTTTCAAATTGCGCTTCCTTATCAAACGGGCAAGGGCCACTTGTGTAGCGTCTTCCCCTCCTCCTCTCCTCCCAATTCTGGGTCAAGTTCTCGAATCCATTATTGATTTATCTGGATGGAAAGACCCCGATGTTAATTATACAGCCTCCTCGCCCGCGTTTTAGAAAATGGAACATATAGTTTGTGCTGTTGAAATGGGATCCTTTACGTCGTAGCTATGTGTAGCCTAGGTATCACCTCACTCGAACTAGAAATGCCTGAGTGAACACCGAATCTTGTAAATAATATATTGGTCCTTTTGGGGCTACCCTGATGAGTTAAATGAATGTCATTTCCCATGGCCATGTTTTGTTTAACCAAGTCTCCTTACTGCGTATAGATGTGTAATGGAAATACAATTCATTTGCAAAAGAAAATAATTATATATAATAATTGTTATTTTGTGTATGATAGATAATAGTACTGTCAATGAGATGACTTGTTCATATCATCTTCAAAAGCAGAAAAAGTTCCTTATGGCAACTTCAAATAATTCCTAATTCTTTGCTCCCCTCTCTCCTCCCTCTCTCCTATTCCCCCCCCCCCCCCCCCACACACACACATGCATCCCCCTCTCTCTCTCTCTCTCTTTCTCTCCCCGCCCCCTTTAAGTGTATAAGGTTTACTTGATACATTCTCCATCTCATCAATCATGATATTTTTTTTATCGAACTCCAGTCGGTCCTTCACATGGTGAAATAAGCCATCCATTAATTTGATTTTTGCTGTGAGTTATAGGGCGGGCGTGAAAGTTATCGTATTTCAGCGCCATCACAACTTTTTTTTCGTTCAATTGGGGTAAAACATTTTATCCGAATGATTTCATTCGATTTAATCACCAGTCATGTGTTATCTAAGACGTTCGTACAGTCTAGGCTCAAAGCCTCTCCGATCAGATAAGAATGTCAGTGATTGGAAGCCTACTGCGCTAATGGCTTTACTGGTCCAGGAAGATGCGTCCTCATGGGATTATAATGGTATTTTGCGGTCCTAATCCGGTTTTAATGGCATTTTTTGGTTTGGAGGGAGAGTCTTTCCCTAAATTTGAAGGGGCTCTCTCAACTTTGAGCCTAGACTGCATCGTCTAGACTCAGACAGTAGGCCTATCAGGATGAGCCAAGATCATGTCATCTCAATTTCGTCGATGTTAAACAGTGCACTAAAATGCATTGGTGATATTTCTGTTCCCATTAATGTTAACTTTGTTCAAACCTTTGATGTTTACTAAACAGAACTTGGTTCAACAAAGTAGACGGTTAAATATATTGATGTGTTTACTAAATCGATAACAACATATGTATTGTTGTCACCGTCTCGTTCGTCTGAACTTCTATTAAATAACCCGAAAGACATTCTAGTTCTGTTGTTTTGTTACTGGATTCGTCTGAGTTTGTCCGTGTTCTTCTACGTTCGTTCGCCGGTCATCAGTTATCATAAGTTATAATATATGGGGAAATTGTGGGACCTAGCAGAGGCTATAGCCTTCCTGGTGGGGATCGCACACACACAGGGCTCTCTGTATCAGTTAATTAAATGAGTTGGGTGGGACGAATGCCCAGCAGGGCCGGTTGACGTCTATCTCGGATGAATGTAGACTCAAAGTCGTAAAGTACAGTTAGCGATCTTGCTGCTCTTTATTTCTTCAGTTATTCAAGGGGGCTCTATCGCGTTCCCTGCCTGGGCTCCAACTGCTCTTACCCCGTTTCCCACCCCTATTTATACTCCCTCCCCCCAGAGACCCGTCCACGCTCACAGTAAGAGACCCTAGCGCCCCGAGCGGCGGACGAACATACCCTATACATCATTCGTCCACCGCTCCCCGATCCCTCTACTACACTACCCTCCCCTTAAAATATTTTGGACCCCAAAATTGACACTATAAATCCCTGAACACTTCAACTTCTACGACACGTCTAGTTTTTTAAAAACATCACAATTGTCTTTTAAGAACAGCACCTCTAAACATAAGGCAAATACTTCGCTTAACAATTTATAGTAACATCAAATCACGGGACTTCAAGATCGTCCAACTTTACTCGTCTTCTTCCTCAACTTGGTAAGTCTTCCAAGCTGTCTGGACGGTATGGCGCACACCCGGCTCTGGTTCTTCACTCACAGTCTTCTCCCGGATCGTCTCGACTGGGTGGGTAATCATCTCCGGTAGTTCGATCACTAGTTCCGGTTCAGGTAAGCGGGTTCCCATGTCAGCTCGCCAGTTGAAAGATCTCTGGTACTTTACTGTCCATGTATCCTCTTCCCGATGGACATCCCAAGATTGTTTCCAGTTAGACATGTGCAGATTCTTGGGTACAAACATCTTGGCCGGTAGGGGCAAATCTGTCTTAGGATCAAATTCGCATCCAGATAGCAGGGGGGTCCTCCTCCGGGGAAGGAACGGCTCGGTACGCCCCGACCTTCTTTTTGAGAATGGTGGCCGTCCCTTTGTCCTCTGGCTGGTGAGTTTCTGTTTTTTAGATGAGGTTGGTTCGGGATGTTCCTCTGTATCCAGCTTCAAGGAAGCCATCTTGGATGCTAGACTCACGATACAGTCCTGTTTGGCTGGGAGGTTTGATTGGTCCCCCTCTACCTTCTCTGCTGGTGTTTTTGCCCTGGCTGGTTCGGCCGTCGGTTCTTGAGTCTGATCGGGAGCCTCAGACGGATTGGTAGAGGTTCGTCCGGTAGCTCCTGTCTCCACTGCTTGGCTAGCTATTTGTTCCAGGTTGGCTTTGGTCCGGGGTGTCAGGTCCCATGGAATTGACCACGGAGAGGTCCCGCCCGTGGCGACCTGTGTCCCCAGCTGTCGTTGGTCCCAGGTAGGAGTGCCCATACTACCCAACACTGAACTGCCAGGTGGTGTCATGTGGGACAATGTTTCCATGACCATGGCCCCCATTTGTCCGAAGTTCATCCCGGGGCTGAGTCGGGGGGGCATTCGGCCTCGTCCCGCGTGCTCCCAGCATGTTAAGCATAGCTTGCTGTGTGTTAGGGGTTGCCACATGCATCGGCCATCCCGGCCAGGGGCTTGTTAGTCCTGGTGGGAACTGTAGTGTGGGGAATGGAGGTGGGCTCGTCTCATTCAAACTACTTGGTGGTTGGGTGATTGTGGTTCCTGGCACTTTAGAAGGGATCCTGTCTCCCTCACTGTTGGACTGTTGCACGGTCTCCGAAACTACTGTTCTCCCACTCTCCTCTGGGCCGGTTCTGACTTGGTCCCTACTTGAACCATCCCCTCCTTCAGACTCCTGGGTAATAGAGGACACGGCCAGGTGCACTTCATCACCCATAGTCAGTTCAATCTGTGGGTCCTCCCCTATATCATCATCTTCAGCCCCCACTGTGAGTTCGTCTGACTCGGTATCCACCTTTTCTACGTCAACCTCATCGCTGAGTTTTGATAGCACTTCCACTGCTGCTCGTTCTAAACTCTGCTGATTTTCTCCCTCCTGTTGGTTGGGATCCCCGCCGGACGAATCCACAGACTCGGATTGGAGGCTAGGGGCCATATCAAACAGTGGGACCTGGGGATGCCCAGTATCAGGTCTCACCTGTCCTTCCCTGGGGTCGGCTTGGCTCTCCTGGGGCACTGATGCTGAGGCCGATGCTACTCCCTCCTCCTCCAGTGGAGCTCGTCCAGCTGTGCTGGTTGGTTTAGTAGCTGGTTTCCGATTAGTCTGTCCCTGGGTCTCCTTACCAGCCTTCTGGTGTTTGCTCCGACTCTTTACCTTGTCTTTTGACGATGGAGCTCGGTTTGATTGGGAGGTACTTTTGCTGGTCTTCCGGGGACTTGACCGGGTCACTACCGTCCTGTTGTCGTCATCTATCCGCTGCCGCTTGGGTGATGATGGACGAGTAAGAGATACACCATACGTTGGTTGCTCCCTGAAGCGCGGACAGCGGCAATCCCCCGTTCTGAACTGCCGGATTTCTTCCTCAGTAGCAGGACGGGCCCGAAGAGAAGGATTTAGAGTCAGAATGCGTGAGGGGCCAGGCTCGAGCTCGATGTTGTGGTGTTTTAGGACATGTGGAGGAAGATCTGTGCCTCTGGACCAGTTGAAGCCTTGCCGCAACCTTTAATGGGGCAAAGATGACCACGGAATAGTTGCTCGTGTATAGCCATGTGTTTTATCAATGCAGGTCTGTCCCCCGACAACTTAAAACACACCCAGCACTGTATGTGCTCCGTCCGGCCCGGGGTTGACTTGGTCGATGTCCTGCCGAGTCCAGCTTTTTCTCTCTTCCTCCTCTACGGCTTGTAACAACTCTTAAGAGGCTGCCATGTCGTCGGTTAGGTGACGCGGGACTTGCTCCAGTGTGTTCTGACATGGTTGGCAGATAGGTTCAGTGTTCTGGTGTTCGGTTTAAGTACTACTAGTGCTCTCTGTCTTGTCTAGGCTTCGTCTACTCTCTTTGAATTCGGCTACCGGTAATGGCTTCTTGTTTACATCCGGGTCTCTGTCCCGTTTCCGGTGGACGACGATTCGTCCGTCCGTTGGTGGCGCCACTGCAGTTGGTCTGGCAGAGTCTCTGTGAGAGGGAATGACTATCTGGGAAGCCATACTTGGCCTTTGTAGACCAATGTCGTCTGCTCCCTTAAAGTCAATGGTGGACAGATTCTCCCTCTGCTGTTTTCCTCCTTCCTCCCTTCTTCTCTCCCATTCCCAATCACTCCCCCTACGTTGGCGATCCCCGCTCGCACTCCTCCTCCTTTGCGGCCGCCATTCTTCTCGTGGACGAGTGTTCCTATGTCCACGGTGAGGCATGACAAAGTTTATTTGTTCTTGACGAGCTACAGTGACTTGTAGTGCAGTCCCCAAGGGTCTCGAGTAGAGTGACTGAACTTTGAATTTTGACCAAGCAACCGCCTCCTGGGCCGATGAGGTCATGATTGTCCTGACGACGCTGACTCCTCCTCCTGGCAACTCGGCCCCCGGAATGGTAACCATTCGTCCCATTCGTCCTGGACGTTCGTCACGGTGATCAACATCGCTAACATCATCCTATTAAAGCGTTCGGCTTGCCCATCGCTCTGGGGGTGGTACGGGGTCGTTCGGGTCTTGTCAATTCCCATTAATGTTGCAATCTCTGCGAACAAATTGGACTCGGAATTTCGGCCCTGATCCGTGTGCCACGTCTTTGGAGCCCCAAACCGACATACTACTTCTTTGACCAGGACTCCCACCACTGTGCTTGCCGTCATATTGGGAACAGGGAAAGCTTCCATCCATTTGGAGAAGAGATCCGTTACGACCAAGACATACTTATTTCCCCGAGTGGTCAGCTGGAATGGACCGGTCAAGTCGATAGCCCACTCCTCTCCCACGGTAGCCAATGGTCTGCTAGCTAGCTTCGTCCGTCTCCTCGTCCCCTGATTTTTTGTTTGTTGACATGTAGCACAGCACTCAATTTCTAGGGCTATGTGTTTGTCCATACCTGGCCACACCTGCCTACGCCCTAGTTTCTCTTTCGTTCGGTCCCGGCCTCCATGTAACCCAAAAGGTCCTTCATGGGCTTGACGAATCAACTCTCTCCGTTTCGCCCGCGGGACGAACGCTTTTCAGGTTCGGCCACCCTGCTGGTCAATTGTAATAATCCCTAACACGCCCTGTCTTACGTCCAACTCGTCAAAACATCAGTGTAACCAGTGAGATTCCACTTCCCCGTATCCCCTCTCGGCTTCCGGACGATTTCCCGTTTCTACGCCGTGCCTGAACTGCTGTATCAGTGGATCGGCTTCTTGAGCTTCTCTCAGATCTTCTATAGTCTGTTCCGTCCGGAGAGACCCTACTAGCATGGGTGGTTTGTCTGCCTCCTCATCCGTCTCGTCTCCTTCCGTTCGTCCACACTGGCTGCATGGCTGTCTTGACAGTCCGTCGGCATTCCCGTGACGGGTGCCTGGCCGGTGTTCTATACAGAAGTCATAGCACCCCAATTCTTCAATCCAGCGGGCCAGTTGGCCCTCTGGCTCTTTGGTTTGCATCAGCCAGCGAAGAGCACTATGGTCTGTCCTGATGAGGAATCTCGCTCCGACCAAATACAATCAAAATTTCCTAACTCCGAAGACTACTGCCAGAAGTTCTTTCCTGGTGACTCAATAGTTATGCTCGGCTTTGGTGATGGTTCGGCTAGCAAACTGTAGGACTCTTTCTCTCCCCTCCACCACTTGAGATAGGACTGCCCCCAGGCCATCTGCCGAGGTGTCGCAGTCCAATATCATCTCAGTGTTGGCTTCAGGGAAAGCTTAAATTGGTGCTTCACTGAGGGCTTGAACCAGTGTTTCTTTCGCGACGGTACATTCTTCCGTCCACAGAAATAAAACCCCTTTCTGAGTTAAAGCGTGTAGTGGACGAGCTATCTTGGCGAAGCACGGGACATAGGACCGATAGTATGAGCAGAATCCCATAAAGGATCGGACATCCTTTTTGTCTCATAACTCACCCCATTCCTTCAAGGCTTTAATCTTGGAGGGATCAGTTGCAACTCCCTCCCCAGATACCAAATGTCCCAAAAACCCCACCTCTTTCTGGAATAAATGACATTTCTTGGTCTTCATACGAAGCCCCGCCTCTCGCAGTCATGTGAATACTTTCCGAACTCGGCCAGCACACTCCTCTACCGTTCGTCCGAATATAATAACATCGTCCAGGTAGACGAGGCACTCGTCTCCCACCATCCCCGTCAGCACAGCGTCCATCAGACGTTCAAACGTGGACGGTGCGTTAACCAGGCCAAAAGGCATGACATGGAATTGGTACAACCCCTTATGGGTGCAAAAAGTGGTCTTCTCTTTGGCCTCTTGGTCCATTGTTACCTGCCAATATCTGCTGGCCAGATCTATAGTGGCAAATACCTGAGCCCCAGCCAGATTGTCCAGAATATCATCCATACGGGGCAGTGGGTATGCATCCTTCCGAGTGACCTGGTTCAGTTGTCGGTAATCAACACAAAATCGCCATTCCCCCGTCTTTCTTCCGGACAAGAACTACCGGAGAAGCCCAGGGGCTATGGGATGGTTCGGCCACCCCTAGAGTCAAGAGTTTTTCTAGTTCGTCCTCTACCAACTTCCTACAGTGAATGGGTACTCGACGGGGTCGGGTTTTAATCGGAGGATGGTCCCCCGTGTCAATGGCATGAGTGGTGCGGTCCGTACATCCTAATTCGTCCTCAAATAGGTCTGCAAAGTCGCTGTATAGTTCTTTTACCAGCTCTTCCTTCCCCTTGACCACGGATTGGTCCGTCTGGTTCCATAAGTTTTGGCATATTTCTGTTTCGTCCCGAGGGGCGATTTGTCTCACCTCATCCACAGTGGGCCCAGCCGTTTCTATTCGTTCCACTTCTATCTCTTCCCACTGCCCCATCCGTTCGCCTGGATGTGACTCCATGTCTCCGTTGGTCGGGTTCAACACCCGGACCCATGCTGATCCGTCCACCACCCGACTCACCGTCCTGGCCGTCCGAAGGCCCGACTCCAGCCAGCAGGGTTCTATTACTACCTCTGTCTGACAATTCCACTCACCTACTGTCGCCAGTAGATTCATCCAGGTGCCCGAGGGGATCGTTCCGCCCTCCCTCACCTCCACAGGTCCCACCTGTATTACACTGTGATTGAACCGCACAGTCTGCTTGTCCACGTCCACCACCCCTTTTAAAGGGCGGAGTACGTCCATCCCTAGGATGCCCATGTAAGCCATGTCTACCACTATTGCAGGTACTGGAATCTTCATTCCTTGAAATTCTACGTCCAGTTGGATTCGTCCCAGTAGGTTCATGGGTTGACCTCCAACCCCCACCACTCTGATATCAGTGGGCCGTAGGATTGGACGAGGATCCATCCCTTCCCAGACGGCCCTGCCTAGCAGCGTGACACAAGCGCCTGTGTCTACCAACCAGTCTATCCAGGTATTATTGCAGTGCCCCCGCACTATTAGGCCCTTGGATGACATATCCCATCTCCCCTGTACATTCGTCTCTGTGGTGCTTGTGCCGGATGCTGCTAGGACAGTGGCCCGGCCACCTACTGTCCTCCGGAGTTTTCCGACCCCGTTGGTTGGGGTTTTGGGCTGCGATGCGGGCATTCTCTTTTAAAATGTCCCGGTTCTCCGCACCCAAAACACTTGTTCCCGAGATCTTGTCCGCGGACTGGTCGTTGCCATCCGTCCACTTTGGTGCACAGAGCTTTTACCATTGCTTCAAGCTGCTCTACTCGTTTGACCGCCCCCTTCTCACTCTGTACCGCTCGGATAGCTGAACGTGACTTTCCTTGCTCTTCTGCAGCAAAATGGGCCCCTCCATGGAGAGCAGCCGACCGGGCTTCAGCTAGGGTTTGGGGTTTCGCCTGAGCAACCCATCTTCTCAAACTGGCGTTGGGCAAAGAGGATGTGAATAAGTCTTTCCCCAAGTCATCCAAAATCTCACGATCCGCGGTTGGATACGCCAGACGAGCTAGTCTCTCTATTTCATCCGCGATTTGCTGGATACTCTCCCCCTCCTTCTGTTTTCTGGCCCTTAGTTCTGTGCGATACAAAGCTATCTGGTCCGCTGGCTGGAATCGTTCGTGTAGAGCGTGCAGTAAGTCCACGGATGAGCATTGATTTCTCCTGACGGTGAAAGAGGATGAGTTTCGTCTGGAATCATCCCACCGCTGCCACCATTGTTGTCACCGTCTCGTTTGTCTGAACTTCTATTAAATAACCCGAAAGACATTCTTGTTCTGTTGTTTTGTTACTGGATTCGTCTGAGTTTGTCCGTGTTCTTCTATGTTCGTTCGCCGGTCATCAGTTATCATAAGTTATAATATATGGGGAAATTGTGGGACCTAGCAGAGGCTATAGCCTTCCTGGTGGGGATCGCACACACACAGGGCTCTCTGTATCAGTTAATTAAATGAGTTGGGTGGGACGAATGCCCAGCAGGGCCGGTTGACGTCTATCTCGGATGAATGTAGACTCAAAGTTGTAAAGTACAGTTAGCGATCTTGCTGCTCTTTATTTCTTCAGTTATTCAAGGGGGCTCTATCGTGTTCCCTGCCTGGGCTCCAACTGCTCTTACCCCGTTTCCCACCCCTATTTATACTCCCTCCCCCCAGAGACCCGTCCTCGCTCACAGTACAAGACCCTAGCGCCCCGAGCGGCGGACAAACGTACCCTATACATCATTCGTCCACCGATCCCCGATCCCTCTACTACAGTATATAGGTAAATGTTATCAATAGATCCAGTGTCTGGTATACACATATACCGAGGCTTATATCGTCTATATGGAAATATATCCCTATAAGCTTAGCTGAGTAAAGATAACATTTTCCAGAAATACCAGATATTCTCCCTTCTCCCTTCACAGAGAATTCGGCACCTGTGACTCATTATCTCCATATAATCTACAAGATATCTCTCCATTAGGTCCGTATACGAAGGCCGACTAGCTTGACAAGCAGAGCATCGCTGTCTGGTGTTGTTAATAGATGGGTTTTTACGCTCCCGCGCCTCCCATTTCTTTTACCTGTGTGTCTCTTGCTATTTGTGTCAAAGTGGCTCAATAATATTAATGCGCATTCTTACTTTTGAACATTCATTTTGAACTGTCACGAAGATGAGGCAACGCATGAAAATAATCACTTGTTCAAGTTGTTGTGGTTATGCGTTTCTTTCTAACTGATGTATTTTTTAAATTCCTGCATCAATATCATATCAGATCAGATAAGAATGGTATGTCAGTGATTGGACGCCTGCTGCGCTAATAAATTTCCTGGTCCTGAAGTAAGCGTCGTAATAAGGTTATAATGGTATTTTGCGGTTTGGAGCGAGAGGCTTTCCCTCAGTTTGGAGGGACTCTCTTAACTCTGAGCCTAGACTGACAAATATTCTCCTGAAACAGAAACTGAACATGGGATGATTACAAGAGCTCTCTTCTTTCCAACTCCCAGCAATTTAACTTACTCTCCGAGTGGAAACACCATTAACCATGAATCTTTTTTCTTCTTGCCTTCTAGTGCTGAACATCAGTACATCTGCTCAACTCGCCTTCCAGATGTGTGAGAGTTTCACTCCTCCAAAACTAGACGTCACTTCTCCCATAGAGTATTTCCCCTACTACAGAGGTCGCTACTTGGCGGTGGCTGCTAGTCTGACTGGTGGTAATGTCATGGCTCAGTTTGTTAAGATGCTTCAACAATGGACTCATGAACTTGGTAAAAAAAATAGCATTCTTATGTTTATAAATACCTTTTACAATGCCACCGAAAATGTACAATTTACCTGCAAAAATCTTATCAAATATCCCAAATTTTAAGACAAAAATTATGTTCAGAACATTGGTCAATATAACCAAACAGATATGTTGAGTTGATGCAATACCAGATATACTCAGATATACCTAGTATTCATCATTCTTCAGCCTAATTTAGAAGAATTTACTAAATGTGTAGCGCTGCCGATTGTACATTTTCTGACGACTTGATTGACCCTTTTACATAAACAATATGCATGACTGTAGGTAAGCTGTAGGTAAGGTCAAAAGTTGCTATAAATGAAAGCATTCATTTGCCGGGAATTATGTGAGTTATAGTGAAGACCTCCAGCCTACTAGGTAGTATTTCAGTATTATCCTCTTATATATAGAGACAATGGAACTCGGTACGAGACTGCGTAGCAATCGAGTCCAATAAATATCAATTACTAGTACCGAGTTCCATTCACTATTTTGATATATGCTCCTAGCATAGACACATATTGATATATTAACACTTTCTTTTGGGTTTTGAACCGAAACGAAAACCCAATTCGAATTACACATACGACAACAATATTTGTATTGCACCTCTCAAAGGGAATACACATATGATATAAGTCGTAATTAGAATTCAATTTCTTAGTTTCAATTTAGTAAGTAATTAATCTCTTTAATACTACCCTTTATTCCAAGAAATTATTCAGATAATTTACATTTTCCTGTTACGGAATACGAAGTAAATCCTGTCCATTTTCAATTTTTAATTCATTCACTTATTCCCGAAAGAAAACGAAGTATTTTGATTTGACTTTACATCTCCACGTACCAAGAAATAATCTGTGATGCAGAATTATTCAATATCCACAATTACAATCATTTTTATTACAAATACTTCCTAGCTGTTGCATTGTCCTATATACACGCTCGACTACTAGGATGCTTGATACAATCCCCATATTATATTATCATTTTTTGTATTGTTAAAGGTCTTGGAGTTCCGCAGGCAAAGATCTGGGATAAGATACAGAGCCTGTCACAGGAATGCACCGAAACGGATCTTAATGTGTGCCCAACTATTTACGGCGAACGCCACGACCCAAACCAGCGTGCTACCGTCTCAAACATCACACCTCTGAACACCACTCTGGGTTCCGTCTTCTTTGCCATTTGCAAGGGAGTCATTGTCAATCTCCACAACATGATGAACCAAGATTTCCTTCTGGCTGCAGGAGTAGAAAGGATCATTGGCAGTGGGACCACAGTTATTAAGAATACAATCGTTCAACGAGAGATTGAGTCCCAGTATAAGTTACCATTGATACTGGGAACTGAAAGCCATGCTGATGCAGCCGTTGGAGCTGCCTTGGCAATGATGCCTGAAGATAGTTGATTATCTATAGCGAGTATTTTAATTACTTTCACTACAAAGTCTCTTTCATAGTCCACAACTATAATGTAGTTAATAAAACCCCGGGGTTTATTTCAGCGATTGTATATATAGTTAAGTATTATTGGGATGTCAAGGGTTTCTTATAGGCCCATATACTTCACTCTTGGTTTGCTTTGATTCCTTAACAACAATACCCCCCCCCCCCATTTGTTATTGAATGAACAGATTCATAAAATTTCATCTCCCATTTTTATCTTTCCCCGATGAGATTTGTTTATAATTACTGCATTGAGATAATCATATGTTATACAAAAATGATAATCACTTTTATATATGCCTGAGAAAATGGTTATGCATCAAACAATTCACTAGTGTGTATTGGCATGGGTTGAGCAAACCAGTCGATTTCATTCTAGGTACTATGAGGAACAGGATCAGGACTTTCAATCTTACCCTTTGAGAACTGAAACCTTTTATGGGTCAGGTCGTCCGAAAATGTACAATTTTACCTTAAAATACTTTCCAATAACCCAAATTTAATACAAAAATGAGGTTAAGAATTTTGGTCAACACAACCAAACAGATGTTTTGAATTAATGCAATAGCAAAAATACTCAGATATGCCTAGTATTCATCATTTTTTAGCCTAATTTAGCAAAATGTACTTAATGTGTAGCGTTGCCGATTGTACATTTACTGATGATATAGACCCGTTGAACAATCTTTACTGGAAAAATGCATGCCATCATGACATTTGATTCCCTAGTGCTTAAGTTGAATGAAAATTTGATATATTATATATATATCCTTTATTCTTCTGAAAGGTTAATAGCAGTTAATAGGAACTTTCACCTCGATCTTTGCCATTTGACATTATAAATTTCCTTCACATGGTATCGCCCATTTGTTTGAGTTGGCTGGTCATTGAACCTTGCGGGAAACATCTTATCAGCACTTGTATACATCTAGCAACAAGATCTGGTGAGGAAAACCCTGCATGCACTGATTGACATCACCCTTAATGCAATTTAGGTAACTGCCATCTTTAGCGCATGGATTGGCCGATTAAAGTCCGAAATTAGCCCTTCGAGAAGAAGTTGCTTCCTACTGGCCTGAATAAAGACTAATGAACCCTTCGTAGATATTAGAGCTCATTCTCCATGAGAATTTTCCTTCGGAAACGTATAGAACCTTACAATATTGGTTGGTATGATTGGTACTATTGGAATATTCTACTTCTGTGAGCGAGATCTTAGCAAGTATAATATGTATGCATTAAGATTTCATTGTATGTCTTGTGTGGGTATATGATTTCATTGGATTGACTGACTTTCAATGTGTATGTTTTTCCTATAAGTATGAAGATATCGGTATAAGAAATCATTAGCATTGGATGGCCGATTGCAAGTAATAAATCATATTAAACAATAACCTGCGTTTGTTGCTTCATAAAATATCTTTTGTTTGTGAGATTGACTACCAAATTGATATGCCAACATCACTTGGAACTTCATTCAGCGATGCAGATCATTTCTTGACATCAACCACAAGTCCTCAAGAAGCTATTTTCGTACTTGATGCTGTGATAATGTGAAATCTGCTGCCTTTAAATCATGAAAATCCTTCAGAATTCGGTCGACTTAATTAGTCGTAATAATAGTAGCCTATGTCCAACTAGGCAATACTAGTATACTGTAATAGACACGTGTCATGGTACCTTCTATATATACCATGTGTAATATCATATCATCTCATGTATCATATTCGATGGAAACCTAATAAATAATCGTGACGCATGCCGTCATAGGGATTGATTAGGAATTATACTTTTTTAGTCCTGCTGTGAGCCACAGTAAGGAGTCGGGGAAAGGGCAGGTGTTCTGACACATTTCAACACATTGATTTATTATTAGTATTACAAGTTAAACCGTTCTAAGATCTTCCCTTAGCCTCTTCAAAAATCATTTCTCAATGCGGGAAAAAGCGCTGTGAAGGGCGCGTTGCTAACGTAGCATGAAATAGGAGACGTTGCGTCTTACTTACATTACGTCTTTCATTTTTTAAGGGGCCCTCATGAAGATCTATGGTTTCATAGAGGAGAGGCACCACTTTTTCGGAGTAAAAAATTGATTGATGTTATTGAAAGTCCGGAAATAAAGCATTATACATGTATACTTAAGGGCCCATATTGCGTCGTCGCCGGCATTGATCAATTGGTGTTGACATATAAATGAATTGAAATGTTTTCTCTTGTAATTCAACTTCTACCAACTAGATTAACAAAATGAAAACAGATTCAAAGAGGAAAGTGTTCTATCAATAGGTCGGGTCGTTTTTATAATTCTGATTCACCCTTTCGTACATGCCTGAAAAGCTACGCACCCTGCTACGGCGAGGTAGGCCCTAGTCAATCCCGCTGACAATTCGGTGCTTTCTCATACTCATAGATTTCTTAGTCTACAAATAAATAGTTATATCCTTCGCTTATTAGCATATGATATGTTGTGTTTATAGCCTATGTTCTTTCCATTGAGTCGACGAGCCAGCGTTGCACGTCTGTGATATTGCCTCCGGATGTCTTCCGGGCTTAAACACTACCAATACAGTCTAGGGTTTGTCCTCAGAGAACTATCAGCAGGGGGAAGTTTCCTCCACCCAAATCACTAACACAAACATGTATCAATTAGTCCCCGAATGCAAGTGGTGTCAGTATCAATTAGCAGGTGGTCCACTCATCTTTAAACTTTTTTTTAAATTGTGAAATATACTAACTAAATCATTTTTGGAAGTATTCTCCTAGCCATAAGAACTATTCTCATCTTTATTTCATCAATGTGTGACGACTATGAGGAAAGATATCAAAGCTTTGTATTTGTGATGTGACTGAGTGGGTGGATTCTTATAAGGGAGAGAGAGAGGCTGGGTATTAAGAGAGGGAGAGAAGAGAGAGAGGGGGATGCCTCAATGATGAAACACATGGTTTTGGTTAGGTGTGACAGTGCACTCGGCCATGGTGCTGTAATGGCCTGTTATACATAATATACAGTTGCCGAATGGTATTACATAATCGGCCCGTCAGAGCAGGAAAATCCTGGTTGGGACCTAGAGTGGATATTCATTAATGATATGATAGTGGGGCAAAGAACTAATCTCTGAGTTTTAACACAGAGTTAAATAAGAATATCTGAGTTAAATAAGAATATAGAGAGAATACATTTGCAATTCCAGTTTTTATTCCTGAGCTCCTTTGCTGAGGTTGAGATTGGTGTTCTCAAGCTGACCATACATCTGACAGAGAGACCTTATTAAATCATTAAATAATACATCGAGGTATTTAAAATGCAAAACAATAATAAAATAATTATAATATTTCTGCAATATCAGCTGCTCTGGATATGAAGACACCAACAGTGGCCAGAGGAACTACACTCCATCCCGGAGGTATCCCAGAGGTATCCCGGAGCTATCTCAAAAGTATTCCAGAGATCCTTAGAGGCTTTTAAAGATACTTTACATGATCGTAACACTCCCCCCCCCCCCCCCAACCAAGGAAAATAACATTTTGGAATGAGGAAAAACATATTCAATGAGAACTGAAATTTTATGTAACAGTAAACCCGTCAACAAGAAATATAACGATCATATGGATGTTCAAGAATATCAACAAAAGCTTCTTTAAGAACTTTTTGGGTAAAAATACCAACTTTTAACTGTCTTCAAGCAAAACAGTTTCAGCAAAAGCAATAATTATAACCATAATGTTATAATCATAAATGCAACGTCCAAAATAATATATATACAACCGGGCATGGTTCCTAATTGTGATCCAATCCAAGAGTGCCTCATAATAGCCTGAATTGACAGAGTCTGACCCAAGGTTAAGCCGGGGAATGGCGTAAAAGTATCTCTGGTCTGCTCATCGTCGATTACAGCAGTGAGACGCGCTATTTCTGCTTCTTTTTCTGCCACAATGACTTTCTGGGCTTCAAGTTTTTCTGATAAAGCCTTCACCTGTCTCCTGGCCTCCTGGGCATCTTCTTCTAATTGTTTCTGAACATGAGCAGATAATTCCGCTTGCAATTTATAATTTTGAATCTGCTCTGTTAACTCACTTTTCTCCTTTTGCCATTTTTGGCTGTCATTATTGTTTTTTGATAACGAGGACAATTCTTTGTGAATTGATTTCACTTAATCTGCAAACAAGGCATGAGCCTTGTTTAAATCAACTTCCATAGACGATAATAATCTAACAGAATCAATGTCTGATGACACTAACACTTTCATCTCCTCCAAAACATTTTCAGCTGTTTCAGGCAACATCTCACATTGACTGACTGGCATATCCAAGTAAGCCTTCTGCTTCGGCGAAACTAACGTTTCTGTTGCTACATGTTTCCTTTGGATTTCTGTTGTTGCATCATGTTTCAAAAAGTCTGGATTGTCTACCATGGTAACAAATCTATTGGTATTGATATGGCTCTTGAAATCTCTTGATCATTCCATCTGAAGATGGCCTGTAGGGATTTGTGAATGTCTTTTTTATAGACATTAATTTGCACAATTGTTTCCAAAGAACAGATGAGTCTTTCCACCAAACCTTCGTCATAAGGTTTTTGTTCTATAGTGAGGTTATTTTTGTGTATGCAAATGCAATATTAGCATATATGTATTCCCCTCTTCAAGAGCTGTCGATGGTATACCACTTTTATATATGTACCACAAAAAATGGCTTCTTTAATGTAGATAATTTGTATTTTTTAGGCATAAATTGCTTTAAAATTCCAACTTCATCATTTTTGAATGCATATAGAATAAACAATATGGCTGCATATTATTAATTTCAATACATAATAATATGTAAAAATACATAAAAAATAATTTCTTAAAAAAAATCTTGATTATAACATTTAGCCAGTAGTTAAATCTAATATATACATGTTTTATCTTCGAATAATAAAATATAGACTTTTGGCTTTTAGGAAAAGTTTATTCCAACAGAATCGGCCAAGTGGTTCTCTATGTATGGTTGGTTTGAATAGCTCACTATCATTTCTCTATTTTTCAGTTAATTCTGCCATATAATTATTTTGACAATTATTCAGTTGGTTCGATTCTTTTGGAATAAACTTTTCCTGAATACCCAACATCAATATTTTATGATTTGAATATGATTCGACATGGATAAAAATACTGCACAATCAGCCTCCAGCTCAGCATTGTTTCATGCAGTAGGAATACCTCAGAACTGGACACAGAAATGATTGAAATGTAAGCGACCGTGCTACAGACTTTATTCATCCCTAACTTAAAAATATTTCAAATATTATAAACTTTTTATTTGATTTGCATCAAACATTATTTGCCCTGTTAAATGAAGCACACAGAATTCTCATATCCAAAGCATATTATTAAAGATCTTATTTAGAAATAAACATGTCATTATACTTCAAAAATGAAGAAAAATACCTTTAAATGCAAATACCTCTGACTCTCAGAAAAACTTGTTTAATTTAATAAAAGAAGTTGCATAATGAATATTAGTATATTCCCTTATGTTATAATATATAAACTAGTAGAAGAACCTTTCACATATTACTGCAGTGATGTTCAAGGAATTAATAGTGTATGCACACGGTCGCTTACATAGTACCTGAGCTAACCAGATTCAAAATATCATAGAGATACTAATTTTCAATATTGATTTCCCAAATGTCGCACAAATGTTGCCAAAGATATCGGTGATATTGAGTAAAAAAATCAAGATGAGATAAGCACTTCTAAATTTTGCTGTTTTAAAGTCTTATGACGAAGGATTGGTGGATTGACTCAGATGTAAAAGTAGCTCCTCTATCTGTGTGCAATTTCAAAGGTGCCAGAAAAATTCCTACTTGACCCTAGCCAGTGTTTTCTTCAGACCGAAATGGCCACCAAGCCTAGAACCATGTACCATGTAGGAAATGTTGAAGGCGTGATTATCTCATCTGTTAATATGAAGTTTAACCGGAATGAAGCATAGAGAACCTCATCTCATAGGAACAATCTAGGCCACAAAGAATAGAATATCCTGAAATCCCTTGATTCCATTTGGCGCTCTAAATCAGATAGCAAACGATTCTCTTTGACTAGAAACTTCAGCTTGGACAACTCCAGATCCTCATCCTGAAATCTTGCCTGAATGTCCTCAGAAAACATGGGAGAATATCCTGTCAAACCAGAGAGTTAAGCTCCTGTTCAATATATCCTTCTGAGATACCATATACATACTTCCAATATATTTTCTGTGTTAACCTTGCACGTAATGCAGGAGATATTTTTGCATTTTCGAAGTTTCCCCAATCGTGACATCGCGTCTGCATTCAAATGAAATTTTCCTGGCATGTGAATAATTTTAGATTCATCTACATCAAAGTAAGCCAATATAGAGAGCCATCTCACCAAGATCCTGTCTGCATCCTTGAAGCTTAGGACCCATCTTAGTGAGGAATGGTCAGTACGAGTCACAAAACGAGTTCCCCAAATGAAATGCTTAAATCTCTTCAGCGACTAGATTAATGCTAACAATTCCCTATGTGTTGCACAATAATGGCGCTGGGTTTCTCTCAATGATTTTGAGAAACAATATAAGACTTTCTCCTTCCCATCATGAATCTGGGACAGAATTGAACCAATACTAAAATTACTGGCGTCTGTATCCAGGACAAAGAGGTCCTCATCTGTGGGATACCCCAAAATTAGATCGGTGATCAAAGCATTTCTTAAGATGGAGCTGCTAAATTTGATTCCATTACAGGTAAAATCTCAGGCTCTAAAAGAGAGCTGGAAAAATCAGTTTGCAAGAGGATATAATATTTGTAGTTTCAATCTGGGAAACATCTTCAGCCACTCCTATGATTTCACCTTCTTCCAATATCTTGGAAGACTGGGAACAATTCATCACAGGCAGCCATACAGAATTTGTATTCTCTTGATCAACGTAGGAAAGTTGACCAGATTTCTCTCCTCATCCACATAGCAAGGAGGCTCTATGAGGATATCACATTCAGAACTATTTTCAGGTTGATGTGTCCATATAGCCTCTATATATCATCATCACCAATTCCTTCTGAACCTTGGTATCCCATACCACTTTCAATGCACCAGTATTGGACATAAATTCACATAAAGTTTTCCTTCCCCTAATCATGATTTCACCTGTTCTGCTCTTGAACGACATGTCCATTGTCATTTGAAAATCCAAACCTAGGATTCCTGATTCCTTAGACTTTAACTCCGGTGGTTTTGGACACAGCCCCAAGCACTCAGAGTGCTCACAGCACTCAGAGGCTTGGGGATTCTCACGCTCTGAGATTTGGGGATTTGTCTACAATTTTTCCGCAAAACTCTCTATGAACATTATAATCATGATTTTTTTTCTCTCCCTAGCATATATATATATATTAGTACTAGCCTACTTAGTAACTACTTAGGCCTTTAGGTTGTTTTGCTTTTGTTTATCCCTCATGCACTGGGGAAAACCCAGTCTGACCCATTACGTCACGTCATGCCTCGCTGGTCATCTCCCCTGCCCCTCCCCTCACCCTTCAATCACCTCCACCACAGCTTGCTTTCACTCACGCTAACTCACCGCGCTTATGACATAATCCCAGGTAGACAGTCATCCCCTCCCCTCCCCTTACTGGCTAGAGAAACAGTTGTATAGAGAATTTTTAAACCTTTTTCTGTCAGCTTTTCTGTTCTCTCAAGAGGCAAAGCCTCTTGTTCTCTATGAATATCCCCTATGTAAAACCTCCAGACATGCGATATTTCTCCCAACTCAAAATGGAAATTAGCAACGCCTGAGAGGATTACATTGCTTCCATTTGCAGCAACAACTCGACTCTCCCATGACCACTGCTTTTTTTAAAAAAAGCCGCCACTGGCTACTCACTAAAATTAGACCAGTCGTACCCGTTATCACGGTCCTACGTACATAGTAGAAGAAAAGGGAATTGCTGCTGTCTCTGCCCACGAAATAAATGCTCATTCAGCTTTTTCTCAGGTGTGAGAACTACCGTATATTAGTAAGCAACGATATTAGCTAGTGATTACTGGAACAATATTGTCTAGAAAAGAAGATATAAGCCCATTTACCACTTTCGATTGGTGTGTTATGATTCGAATCGACAGCCATTGCCGCATTTTAGTTCCTAAACAAGCCGCTACGGCCGCTACGGTGCCACTACTGCTGGCGGTACACATGCCTCACACAGGCATGTGTATTATTAGACACCAAAACAAAAGCATAGGAGGGAAGCGGGAGCCGTGGGGTGGGGTGGTGGGCAGCATTGAAAATGAGAAAAAGATTCCATATTTATATAATACAAGTACATAGCCTAAGACACCACACCCAAATTAATCTCGCGGTAATACTCTGGATGTCTGGTAGGATACAAAGGTGGAGGCATATCTAATGAATTAAAAATAGCGGTGCTAAACATGCTTATGGAGGCTCCAGTATCCACCAAAAGACGATACAAATCTCCTCTGAAGGAAACAGAGACATACCATCTTGCTCCCTTCATATCTGGCAAATAATAAATGTTATCTTTCAATTCCGATTCTTTCACCAACGTGGTGCTTCAGGGGTTGTACAGTCTCCTGATAAAGGGGAATCAGCTGAATCATTTACATTAAACACAATTGACTGTGTGGAGAAGCCATTTTGAGCTTTGGTGGTTGAATCGTCGGCCTTATGCAATCCAACCACTATTCGTTTCCCTCTCTATGACCTGCAGAAGCCAGCTAGCTCTGTCCAGTATGGCATACCTCCCCATTTCTGGATTTTGCAAGTACAAATTTCTGACATGAAAAAGTGGAGTGGCCAGTCACATCATACCACTTGCAATAAGGG
Source organism: Sthenelais limicola (assembly GCA_942159475.1). Classification (NCBI taxonomy): domain Eukaryota; kingdom Metazoa; phylum Annelida; class Polychaeta; order Phyllodocida; family Sigalionidae; genus Sthenelais; species Sthenelais limicola. The sequence continues at coordinate 37,860,064 of OW804098.1, forward strand.
GTTTGAGATCCCTGCATGACTCTTCCGGAACATCCCTTTTTTTATTCCCAAAATACTTCTTCCGTTCTCCCATGGTATTCCAGGGATCTTTAGAGGCTTTTAAAGATACTGTATATTATCGTAACAGATACATGATTCTATAGCCCTTTTCTCAGCTTGCCAATGGTATAAATGAAATATTTCTGTAAATAAGCTTTGACCGGGTAAAGTTTATCGAAATTAAGCGTAACAACCTATGTTTTGTTTAGCTGTGGAAGTAGTTCCTGTATTAATATGCTGCATGGTACCTGACAACTATGTGTCAAGTTTTGGCGAATGAGTTCCGTATTTTTTATTGATATTTCATCATCAAAATAAATTTTGATCAGTTAATAATTAACAGGCTTTCTAGTTGGGGTTTAAAACGGATTTAGTTTTCCGAATAACTTCTTTAGTTATCACTTTTTTAACAACTTTATTATCATTAAGATCTCAGTCAATTATTATTACGGAATTTTTATTCATGTCTTCATATGCAGTTACAATCATGGTGTTTTCGTATGCATTTACCAATTCACAAGTCATAAATGGGGTAGGCAGTTCTACACTGTAGATATTTTACAGTGTCCTAAAATTATACAAAATTGGAGATAAAAGATTGATGTTTAATTTCTTAATTGTTAATAGTTAATATTCAGTTCGTTCGACCTTCATTCACCAGACTAATATAATTCAATGTAACAAGTGATAAACCAGTTATGATATTTGACATTATAGCAATATAAGTTACAAACATCAGTTTACTCGTCGAAGTTGCTTTAGTTTTGATCTGACTTAGAAATCTTTTGCTTTGACAGAGGAAATATTTGTCCTCTAGGTGTACTCCTAAACATTATTAATTTACAGAGCAGTCCTTAATCCGTAAAGCAAAACCTTGTTTTCCCCTAAGCAGTACAGTTCCAAAGAACAACTCCACATTGCGGCTCCATCAAAATGCCGGATTTCCATAGTATATTCCATTGTAATAGATTCCATAAGTATTAAACAAACTGGGACCTATGGATGTAAAAATGAGTAGGCTACACATTGATATGTTGTATATGATTCAAATGGAAGAAAATGACTGACAATTAGTCAACAAATGAATTACCTCATGATACTGGCTCATTATTTTACAACTGAGATGTACAGGAGACGAACGTCTTAACCGTTATACTACGGAATCAGGTGATGTTATCTTCTCAACTTATGAGTCTGAATGCAGAGAGGATGGAAAAGTAAGAGTAAGAAAGAGAAACAGCTAGAAAAAGGGAGCAAGGGGCAGATAGGGTGATTGCAATTGAACGAAAATAATTAAGAGACGGATGGGAGAGGAGTGGAAAGAGGAAGAGGAATTTAAATAATTATATATATATAGTTATTACATACATAGGCCTACAACCATACATTCATGCGTTGCTACTTGAAATCCTATTGATACTCCTGTACCTCACATTTTCCACTATACTCTACCTAACTAGGTTATTATACAGAAGAAATATTTATTTTCTGTTGACCTCATGAATATTACCATATTTTTACGAAATCTGGAATTTGCCAGATTTGTAGTAATGAGATGATGTCATTATGTGATACTAGGTAGTTGAGTTGATATTTTCTTTTCCCTTTTGTCATCAATGTGGAAGGTAGAAAATGGTGTGAATTTTTGTTGTAGAGATTGATATGTTGATAATATGTTTATCATGATTTCTGTGTCACACAGCACAGGTTGAGGTATCTTATGTATTGTTTGTATTATATTTCCCTTTTACCTGTATTTCTGACGTAGAATACTAGAAACATATGTTTCCAGCAAGCTAATTTGATTTAGTATTTGTTTATACCAAATAATTAATCATCATGAACTGAGAATAATGTAGAATTTTTTTAAGAACATGGCACTTAAACCAGATTAATACACTGAAGAAATTATTGATCTACATAAAGAAACAGAATACTTCATAGAAGAGCTAACAGATCCAAATCTATGATTGATATTAGGAATGCTAGGAATGCCAGAAATAGATGTAATCGCCTTATTAGAAGATCCAAGTCAGAGCATTATGAAAATTTACTTTTTACACATAGGAAGGACTCCAATTTTTTTGTGGAGAATTGTAGAAAATATAGAGAGTAAGGATTCACCCCCGATAAATAGTTTATTGATTGATGGTATAGAGAGAGATGGGACTGAGATGGTTCAAGGTGTAAATGGGTTCTACTGTAATATTGGTAAAAACATTAGTAACACTGTTGAAAATATACCTTGTATTCAATTCTGTACAACCAGAGTTCTTATTAATATTAATGTTGTCAATATGCTCAGACAGAGAATCTCGGTTTTGAAATCCTCCCAGGCCAAATTTGATTGAACAACTATTGCACATTATTAATAAATCTTTCAGTCAAGGGATATTCCCTGATGCTTGGAAATATGCTAATATAAAATTGATTTACAAAATTAAACATCCCATCTGTCCGTCAGACACACGACCTATCTCTCTGTGTCATATTGCTGGGAAAATTACTGATAAGGATAGTGGTGGGTCATCTAATGTCTTATCTTTATAGAAATAATATTCTGTGTAGACAGCAATGTGGATTTCAAAGTGGTTATTCGACTACAGAGGCCCTTACTGAGTTCTTAACAGACATTAATGACCTCAAATACCTTAACTTGAACAGTAAATTTATACAATATGCGGATGACATGGTTTTCTATTATAGTGCTGCGAATATTGATGATTGTGTAATGAAATTGAACAGCGATTTAGACAAATTCCACAGTTGGAGTAAGAGTAACAAGCTACTTGTTAATATTAAGAAGACTAAATGTATGGTCCCGGGAACCAAAAGGAAGGTTGTTAACTGTAAAATATGTAAGTGACTGTTATTGTAAATTATAAATTGTATATATTCTTCTTGAAAAATACCATTTATACAAGACTGAAGATCGTAACCATTATCCTCACAACGGCTATAGCACATTAACCTCACTAGACAGTAACTTTCACCACCTTCGTCCATCTCATCCCATTGTTTTCATATCACCTATGAGTTATTGATATAACTCGACTGTATTGTACACAGTTATTTGTATTATATATTGAGCAGAATACCTAGGAAACTTATATTTTCATAATTATGTAGGAAATGAACTGAAATGTTATCTGCACCCAACGAATCGTATACCATGCACGGTCAGAGTGCAACGAAAATCACTCTTCCGAGTGAGAGGGTTCTGGCAATCCATGAATAAAATCTTTCCAAAAAAATGAAAATGCATAATGTTGTGGTGTACTCTGTCCGTGTATTATTATATGATATGTTAGTGACTGTTATTGTAAATTATAAATTGTATATATTCTTCTTGAAAAATACCTCTTATACAAGACTCATATCACCAATGAGTTATTGATATAACTCGACTGTATTGTACACAGTTATTTGTATTGTATATTGAGTAGAATACCTAGGAAACTTATATTTTCATAATTATGTAGGAAATGAACTGAAATGTTATCTGCACCCAACGAACTGTATACCACGCACGGTCAGAGTGCAACGAAAATCACTCTTCCGAGTGAGAGGGTTCTGGCAATCCATGAATAAAATCGTTCCAAAAAAAAAAAATGTATAATGTTGTGATGAATAAAAATATTTAAAACAAACTGAATTCATCCCAGCATGCACTATAACTCACTGCTCTACTCGTCTACGCAGTTGAACGAACTATCTGTTGGAAAAGAGGATGAACCATTACAATCAAGCATGTAGACATTCAATACACCTTACTGCGCACTTAAAGCACATTCAGTTAGGGATAAATGAAGTTGCTCTCACTTTATGCAAAATAGTCAACTACCAGACACATTCTTCTTCGAGGGATATTTCTTTGAAAATACTTCAGGTTGTGAATGTCTGCAAATGTACTTTCACTCTAGAGTCTTCCATTGCGTACATAACGTATCTAATGGGTACAAGAGTTAACTTCTCAATGTACACAATGTACTGCCTGATGAATAAGGAATTACTATTATCTATATATAGCTTTCAAGTTAAACAACTTGAAACTCTATGCCTGTACATAAGGTCTCCTAGTTTGCTTTTTATTATTGCTATTTATTATTAATTGTATATGATACTAGTTTAAATAGTCAGGAGCCATCATCTTTTTTCTGTAATTCAAAATAACCTCATCCTTCTTTCAATTTTCACGTAACTGCTGTAACTCTTTGCTGTAAACGCAACTTATATTAACATTGTAATGTGTGTGAATTGTAATAATTTACCAAAATGTATTATCCCCTTATGCTAATTTGATTAGAATCGTTTTTCAGGGCATGACGAAAAACACTCCCCTGAGTGAGATTGTTTGTGTATACTAACCAGAATAAAGAAATTTGTACAAAAGAAAAGGGGGCTGGAGAATTATTATATGTGATATGTGATTGTATTACATACCCTGACTTGTGACAAATTGATCTCTTTTAAAGCTTAGGATAAATATATTTCAATATTTTATAATTGAATAGTCTTACTGTGCTTTGCATTTGCTTCCTCACAGAACTTGGTAAATTTCCTGGTTGCTTTTAACTTCCTAAAACCAATGTTAAATGCGGCGACGAGACCACTGTCCTTTCTAGTCATCACTGACGTACCAGCAATATGACAATACAGCTTTCTGTTGACTTTCTTCACTCTCTTATGCTGTTCTCCAGTCCAACCAGAATCAGCGTTGAATACAGCATCTATCTGTAAAATTGATCACACATATGTATGAATGACCAGATTTCACATGTGAAATGCTTCAGGTTGTTAACCGTATGCATATGTAATATTAGCACTTTTAGGTCAAGTGCACTTGAGGCTATGCATGCTCCTAAATTTGAACGTCCACCATCTTGAATTATAAGTTGCATGGAGTTATGGGAGTTGTATATATGTAAATAGCCATGTGTTTTACATAATACAATAAACCCAGTCTTCATATTTCCCATCATGCATGCAAGACCCACTTTCATAGAGAAAGGTTATCTCGTTTACTCAACCAAATCCAAGATGGCCGCCAAGCCAGGTAATTGGGCATCAATGCCGGTTAGGCCTAGTCAGTTCTGGATTGATACCAATACTAACTATAACCCTAACCCTAACCTTAAATTGGTGGTCTTAAGTCAGTGAACAAACAATAACAAATCAATGTGCAAAATGAGGCTTACAGTGAAAACAAAGAAATATAAATGTTTTAAATAGTGGGTCAAGATAGTATCGAAGTTACAGAAAGGGCTTGGCATGTGTATTACATAATTGGATTACAATAGTAGTCAAAACGCCAAGATTGCAGGATATCTTGAACAAAACGTGTTGTTTAAACAAAAAATAAAAATAGTATTCAAATTAACAACAGTGATAAAAGTGTATTATGTATTAAGAGGTGTGTAAATTTAGACCAATACGTACGTTTCCCTTCTCAAGCTCAACAAGGATTTCACTTGTCCTGACTTTATGGACCTTTTGGTCCTGGGGCAGAGGACGGAGAGCTCGAGCAAGGCAATTTTCTGACGCAGCCCATCCATTCATGAAACCTTGTCATACAGAGAATTAAGTTCAACACAGTTAAAAGTCGCTGACGTCTGTCACCGTATATGTGTGAGTTATCATTCTTTTTAATTTTATCATTATCTCGGCATACCGCCATTTTACGTAAGATTTGTTCGCTTTTATGTATACCCAAGTCTACTTAGATTAATTTGAATTAAGATTTAGTCTAGCTAGAAGTGAATTCACTGTGATTTAGTCTATTTAGAAGAAATGTGTACAGAAGATGTTACGTACCCTTACGTAACATTGTGTAACCTCATTATATTTATATTAATTATTAATTATCACTCATTATATTGTCATACTACTTAAATTGCTAATTATGCTTAGCTATCCAGTACCGTGCAAGTCTACTTATTCATGCTATGCTAGGGATATTACCTAACGGGTTCCGCCCCCTATTCCATTCCCAATTAGTACTTGGAAGACAGCGAGTTGCACCATTTATAACCCTGGTGGACCCGTCATTAGAGACTGAAGTCTTCCAAGTGCTTTATAGCACAACCCCTGGGGATCATTAATTAGACCATCATCAAATGACCAACAATTAGTCAATTCTCTCAAAACTCTCCCTCCCTTTCAACTTTCATACCCTTTCTCCTCCATGGTCACAAATGGCTTTGAACCTTCATCTAGACACCGTGCCCTTTCTCCTCGATCCAGGGTCATTACTGGTATTCAAAGGGTCCTCCTGTAAATACCCCAACGTCCACCCCATATGACACAGGACCCAACCTCTGCCCCCTACTGGGGGTACTCCCCCCCCCCCCCCCACGCCACATAAGATTGAGATCCCTTAACAGCGTGCCCCAATTCCTGACTGTTTCTCTCTTGATTCTCTCCTCTCCTATTTACTTTCTCTTATTTATTTTATTTTGTTTTTGCAAATAAATGTTTATTACTGAAGACTCACATAGTTAAAACAGATTGACACTGAGTTCATGATAAGCTATGATGCATTAGTCAATTCCTATCCTATGCTATGATGCATTAGTCAATTCCTATCATTTATTATGAAATTTATATAGCTAGTACTATTGACTGTTTGATTTATATAAATTTATTTATGTTTAATCTATCGATTTCAAATATTCTTGTAATTTAGCTTCTTTGGTAAAATTTCTTTTCGACAAGTCAGGCAAGTGAGAATATGTGTACTGTGTACATGTATGAAAATGTTCAATGTCCTGAATAACATTTTTTTGATCTTAAAATCTTAAATCTATTTGCACCTGGATGGAATACAAAATGTTTAACAGAATTGACATGATTCTTGCTAATATTATGTAAGGATTTAAGAGGGCTGGCTGGCCATTGTCGGAGAAACGCCCCCTTACTGCGACCAAGGTCGAAATAAAACGTTTACAAATACAATTCTTTTAAAAGAATGTTATTTATAATGGGTTGTCAGGTATAGGTAGTATAGGTATACACAAATATCATTTTCTAACAATTCCAATTATAATCATCCTATTGCTCTTTGATTCAAGTGCATTATTCTTTATATTGTTTTGTTTCATTAGAATTTGAAAGACATCCATCTCTCTTCTCATCTTCTCTTGCAAACCATTGGTAACTTATTTATGTTGTCAATTTAAGAGTTTATGGTATTGTATATTATGGTACTTGAACTTGGAATCATGTACTTCCTTTGGTATAACCATATTTGATATATTAAAGCCCTTCTGAAGTTTCTTGGTCACTCATGCCTGTGTGATTATAAGCTTGGAAACTGGACTAATTAAAACCTTCTACTAACCAAAGGCTCCCCCTACTATTCCACTGCCTCCCTCCTCCCCTCGTTTTCATTGATTTTCACCAAAATGTTCCATTTTATTCTCAAAAGTGCTCCACAGAATCTCCACAGTGAAGGTTATACAACCCTTCGAAGAACCGAATGCTCTACCCGATATCAAAACAGGTCATTGATGAGGGTTTAATTGATAATCCCCAGGGGGCGTGCTATAAATCCTAGTGGAAGATCTGTACAATGACTAGATCATTAAATCAGTTGCTTATCTCTTCTCACGAAGAACAGACGTGTTTTTTTTTGTTTTTTTTTTAAGATTTTATTTCAACTGGGTACCTCACCTCCAATGGGGGTAGGATGTTACGGTGTAACCCAGCCTTGTATAACATAATTATTACATATGTACATTCAAGAGATAGATCAAATAGGATAATCACTGAGAAGTGTGACCTCATTTGTCTAAGTCTATTTTATCTACAGAGTAAACATTACAATAATTAATACAGAAGGGACAAATGCATTTATCTGGAGTATCCTCTATCTCATGAGAGTGATCCAGAATTTTAATTATTAAAATCAAGTGTGCTTTTTAGCCATTTTTTTTGTAGGGATTTAAAGGCCTCCATGTCTCCAATGTTTCTATCTTTAGGGGAAAGTTTGTTCCAGGCATTAGCAGTCTTGATATATACAGAGTTTTTACCCGTTTGAGATTTGTATGGGAAAGTTTTTAGAAGAGGAGCAGTGTTTGCTCTGGTATTCTTATTGTCATTATTGCTTGAGGTATAGAATTTGTTCTTAGACCTAGAGAAACCTTTGATTCTAAGATGGAATTCTCTTCTATTGAGGAGATATGGTACATTCAAATTCTTATGTAACTCAAGGGTGGGGTGTAGAGGATCTGCCTTTGCTATGGCTCTAAGAGCTTTATTCTGCAGTCTTTGTAATTTCTGGAGGTTACAGTAATTGGAATCGTGATAAAGGATATCTCCATAATCAAAAAATGGTAGAAGTTTACTTTTGAATACAACTAGAGCAGATTTGTCAGTTAGGAGATGTCTGATACGGAGAAAGAGGAATAATTTATGTGAGATGATCTTAATAATGTTTTTGAGGTGAGGTTGAAAATTAATTTTGTCATCTAGCAAAACTCCAAGATATTTGTAGGAGTGTACCGTTTCAAGGGGTTTGTTATCAAGGGTTATAATTTTTTCTGGGAGAGATTTTTTGACAGAGGGTTTAGCAATCAGCATTAGTTTGGTCTTAGAGGCATTTACCAGGAATTTATTAATTTTACACCACTTGGCCAGTGCGTTGAGGTCATTTTGCATATCAGAATATAATTTGGTAGTTGACTTATTAGACAGATATAAAACAGTGTCATCTGCATAGAGTAAGTAGTTAGTATGTTTCAGGAAGTGCCCAATGTCATTAATAAAGACTAAGAAGAGTAGAGGTCCAAGGATGGAGCCTTGGGGGACTCCTGATTTGGTTTGAGTTTCTTTAGATAAAAGGTTGTTTGCAATGGTTTTTTGAGAACGTTCAGATAGATATGACTTTAGCCAATTATGTAGGTTGCCTCTAATTCCAATATTTGATAGTTTTTGAAGTAAAATGCCATGATCAACCATGTCAAAGGCTTTTCTAAAATCAATAAAAGTAAGTAATGAAGCAGTTTTGGTATCAGCTGCTAAGGCCAAATCATCTGTAAGTCGACTTATTGAGTCTATTGTATTTTTGCCAGGGAGAAAGCCTGATTGTTTTTCGTCTAGAATATTATTGTTGTTGAGGTAAGTAAGAATCCTGTTATGTACAATTTTTTCGATCAGTTTACTAGGGGTAGGGAGTAAAGAAATGGGTCTAAAATTGTTGATTTGGGAGGGCAGACCTCCTTTAAAAAGGGGCACTACAGTGGCAGTTTTCCATAATTTGGGGAAGATGCAACTTGATAGTGATAAGTTGATACAAGCTGTAATTTCAGGGAGTAGAATGTTGAAAGCATTTTTTATAATTGAGTTGGAGATATTGTCAATGGCAGATGATTTGGATGGATTAATTTTGGAGATTAAGCTGATCATTTCAATTTCATTAGTTGATATAATTGACAGTTCAGTTTGAAGGTCAGGTAAAGGTGGATGCCAGGGCTCACTCTCCATGTTAGTAAGGAGATTTGTTGTGATATTAGCAAAATAGTTATTTATGTAGTCAGCTAGATTGCAGTTTGAGATTAAAGTACCATCTTCATTAGATAGACTAATTTCTGAGGTAGTGGTTTTCGAAGGAAGGAGCATATTTATGGTTTTCCAATATTTTTTAGGATCTTTAACATTGGAGAGAGTTTGGTGCATATAATTCTTTTTTGCATTGTTGAGCTGCTTGTTAGTAATTTTTTTAAGTCTTTTAGCTTCTTCCTGATCTAATGGAGAGCCAGTAACTTTGGCCTTTTTTCTAGCAAGATTTTTCTGTTTAATAAGATCTAGAATCTCTTTGGTTATCCATGGATCATTATTTTCTCTTACGAGAATATTTTTGATAGGGCACATAGTGTCTAAAGTAGCCGAGATAGCTGTAGATATGAATTCCCATGAAGCATTAGGGTTTTCCAAATTTCTAAAAGCATTCCAGTCAAAGTTATTTCTAAGATTGGTGCCAAAGAGATTAGGATCAAAGTTTTTATATCTTCTGCCCTTTTTAAGGGTAAACTTTTTTTGAGTTTTCGGTTTTTTCCTGATAAAATAAATGGCTTCATGATCACTAATGTTGTGATCGAGAGTGCCACTGTCAGTTATGTTATCTGAATTGGTTAGGATTAAGTCAATAATGCTAGTTGTTGATTGGTCTCCTCTTATAGCATATCTAGTGGGTTTGGTGATGAGTTGGGATAGACCACTTTGTTGATAAAAGAGCTTAAGTTTGGTCCTAGCAGGACAGTTGTTTTTTAGTACATTGATATTAAAATCACCAAGTATAAAGTGTTCCGCAGGTACATTGTTTCCTAGGCGATTTTGAGACAATATTGTTGTTAATGAATCAAGGCATTGATCTATAGATCCAGCTGGGGGTCTGTACACTGAGGTAACATAGAAGGGCTTGATATTCATAGGTTTAATTTTAATTGTAACCGACTCAAGATAAGGTTGTGAGATTCTAGCATCAAAGATATTCTCAAAATGTAATCCTGACTTGATAAAACATAGCAGTCCACCTCCTTTTTTAATGCAATTTGTGCCAGGAATAAGATGACTCCTGTCACTTCTTATCAGATTATAGCCTGGTAGAGAGACAAGCTGGTCAGGGGTAGATAAGTTCAGCCATGATTCGGCTAGTGTTAGGAAGTCAGGTTTTAGAGCCATGACATTCTGTTTAATAAGATCGAATTTATTATTCACACTCTGGCAGTTTAGATAGTAAAAGAACAATCCATTTTTCCTGTTATTAAGGGTCATGATTTATACTACGATTTAGGACCAGGTGAGCAGTACTTGGCAAGTTGCTAAGTGCAAAGCCAAGTGGCAGAGGTGACGATGAAAACGGACGAGGGAAGAGAAAGAGAGGCCAGGAGACTCTTAGGGATAGAAAGTGGGCAATAATTGAGGAATTTTAAGTTAATTGTGTACCATTTTAAGACATTTTAAGACAGTCCACAGCCAGTCAACGCGCCAATTGGCTGCTTGTGGACATAGTGAAGGTGTTAGGCAGACATACTATATAGATGAGTAATCACCAAATCACTGTACAAGTGTGAGGTATAGTTACATATGTCAAATAATCATGCATTGGGATTAGTTAAGATTTCTTCGAGAATCATATAATAAATACTGAGCCTAACGCGTAAAGTAAATGCAGTACAGTTAGTAATGATTAGCCGAATCACTTGGGAGTGTGAGGCAATCGATTATATCTGCAATTTTTAATCAAAATCGAAAAGCCTGTAATTATCATGCACATTGGATAAGAACGTTCTGAAATACAATAGTAATACCGAATCACTGCAAAGAGTGGGAGGTAGGATACTATAGACAAGAGCAAACATGGAACTAGGGTTATAACATGGTAGTGACAGTGCAGGAGTAGTGAGTCGACTGGCGAGGACAGCGATCTTACCGATCTATTTATATTCGGGAGAAGTGTGCGGTACATGCAGACTTTTAGGAAAATTACTGTTTGCACCGGACCATTTGGGAATAGCATAGAAACTCAGGATCCGACACAAAATTTTAGGTACAGGCAGTCTTAGTCTTGTATAGGGATAAAGAAACATTAGAGTAATCATGGAATAGTTTCATTTTGTACCGTACCATTGGGGAAATGTATGTTAAAGCAAAAGTTGACACAAAATTGGGTTTCACGAGGTATTGCTTAAGTAAGGAACATTATTTTGTACCGTACCATTGGGGAAATGTATAGGATATTCAAACCTGACACGAGAGATAGCTTTTACGAGGAATAAAGTAAGATATGTGAAAATTCGCAATTAATTCAAAAGGGTAAGAGAGCTTCAAATCACAGGTTTAGGTATTATGTGTGCGAAGCTGGTCTCTGAGATAAAAATCAACTGTCTGTCTAATATTTCTGTATATGGTAGAGAAGATTTTCTTGACAAATTTGAGATTTGTTTCATCGGTGAAATGAATCCCATCGGATGTAGTCGAGTTGTATCGGTGAGAGATAAAACCGTGGCGTATTTTATGGGTGTGCCCCTCGAAGCTAGGAGTTGTCAGTCGATTCTTTCTGTTGGTCTTTCTAATTAGCTTGTTAATCATGTAGATGGCTTGATTAATCATCACTTGGTCTTGAGGAGAGGTGATGTTTTTCTTATTGTACATTTCGTATGAGAGGCCAATTATCTCGCAGAAAATAACTTCTTTTGCAAGGGCTTTGAGCTTGGGCAGACATAGTTGAATCTCATTGAAGACAGATTCCGCTAAGGAGATGTCTGTAGGTGATATAGGAATGATTCTTCTATATCCAAGTTTGGTGGAGAAGTTGTTAATTCCGCCACAGAAATAAACTAAGTCAAATTGTCGAAATTGGAAAAGCATAACAGCATTGTCGGTGATGACATCAACTGTTCCTCCAGGGATAGATAGAAATGTGAGTTGTAGATCTTGGCAGTTGTACTCAGCTGACAACCTTTCGGCAATAGCCTTCCATCTACTCACTCTCGAATCTCCTAGGATTAATACTTGGAATGCAGGCATTTCAAGATGTATGAGGATCACAAATAAAAAATTTTAAATGCCAAACTCAGGTGAATTCCTGCTTGATTTCTTCAAGTATCTTGCCGAAAATATTGTGCTCGGGGTCGATGTTGGTGTCGGTGATTTGTTGAGCGTCTATGAGTCTAAAGCCACAACCATACGGTTTCTCGAAGGTAGCCTCGTATATATGGCCCTTTTTTAAACTCATCAAAAAATGTTTGCATTCAGGGTGCTTTTCGAACTTGGCCTTAGCACATGATTTGAGGACAGCCCGTTCTTGTTTGGCCCAGTCATCTGAATTGGGGATTTGGCGAGATAATCGTTTGACTGTGTAGGGATTCTTAATAGCCCTAAGCTTCTCGATCAATTCAGGCTTTGCGTTATTGTGGATGGCTTTCTTTAGTTGATACATTTGCTCTACTGAGTAGACGGTTGAGGTATCCTCCATTTCTAGCTCACATGCGAATAAGTTGGAAAGTGGGCTCATGTGGCCTTGAAAACATGTACCATCAGGGGTATCATAATTAGCAGCTGTGACAGGTGTAATTCCGAAAGGGAGTAGATCATATTTCTCCGCTTCGTATAACTCTCCCTCTATCATAGTCGAAGTACCCCTAACTGTTGCTCTTTTCTTATGGAGAAACTTGGCCGCATTTGCAAAGGCTCTTGCTTCTTTTTCAAGCATTTGGTCGCGCTCAGATAAATCATTAAATGCTCTGATTCCCTGTACAATAGGATTATTTCTGTTTTTCGAAAGCGCAATAAAGATGTTGGTCTTGTTAGTAGTCGAGAGCATTGTCAGCCTAATTGGTCTACCGTATTTCAGATCGGATTCACTGTTTTGCATTTCTATTTCCAATTCATCATTAAAATCGCCCAAACGTGTAGCCCCAGCGGTTTGACAATACTTGATGGTTAGTTTAATGTTCGCAAAAAATGCATCAATCGTGTCAGCCATATTCTCATTTTTTGGTTCGGCAATACCTTTAATTATGAGGCTAAGATCTCTGGAGTTAGGTGGGGCATTAGTAGCTGCCCTTGCGTCTAGAGTTTGAGCATTTGAAGGCAATTGAGCATTAGAAGAGTTAGTTTGGGGATTCTTATGATTTGCTGTGAGATTTGGCCATTGGGAGCTCTGAGATTCAAGCTGTTTGAATCGATTCTCAAAGCTGGAAAGAGTCGATTCGATTGTAGGAAGTCGTTGATTAATGCTAGAGACTTTAGAATCTAGGTCGTCGTGTTTAGAAGCAGCCTTAATCGATTCGGATTTTAATTCATTAAATCTAGAAGCAATGAAAGCAAACCTTCCTTCGTACAGTTCGTTCTTTTGTGTGAGTTTCTCAAGGGAATCTTTCATGGAGTTTACCGAGAGGGTCATTCCGTCAATAAATCTTTCCAGTTTTAAGTCTAGTCTATTGTCAGGAGGATTTGATTGAGCAATGGGATGGGTAGTAAAAGGAACGACAGAGGAAATTGGTGAATTGTAACTTAGCTGGTTCGATGAAGTAGTATAGGTTGAAGTATTGTCGGATCCAGCTTGTGAAGTCGCAATGGAATTAGAAACCATGGAGCCTTGACTCGGGTAGGATATCTGTGAGGTGTTGACAGGAGTCATAGGGAGAGTTGGTCCTGAAGAATTAAAGTTGTTTTCTCTGGAACAACTTTGTGCTTGGGTATGATAGAAAGCCATGTCAGTATCATTCATATCAAAAAGGTTCAAAAAACCAAGATCAGTATTAGACCTTGTTGGTCTGTTTCGGTCGTGCTGGTACATAATTGAGTGTCCAGTATAGAGAAGTTCACAATACACAAATAAAGTCCAGTAGAAGGTTCAAATAATCACAAATAGAGTCCAGTTTGTAATTTCAGGCACACTTCCAAGTGTAAATGTCAATAGTCACTGTTTTATAAAGATCAATCCTGGTGAAAAAATCATGTTAGTTCTACAATCCGAAAGAGAAGTTTGTTCGAGAATAGTGGTTAACAATAGGCGAGGCACACTATGGGCGCTAGTGTAATCCCCGAGAATGCTTCCAGGCGCGAGCTCTGACTAGGGACGTCCGTACATCGCGAAAGCCAACTGCCAACTGTTTCAGTGTTCCTTCCATCATACCTTAACAAAGGCATCCCCATAATATTTCCTGTCATGCATTATTGGAAAGAGAAGGAAACACATGGCTACCTATTCTCTTGTTTCCAAGATTGTCTGGGTCAAATGGAGTCGTCGAATTCTTTAGTACGTAGAGGTAGAATGCTCCAACTTTGGTCCATGCATCGGTGAACGATACTACATGAATCCTTTCCACGGTCGCGACCCAAGTAGAGCATCCATCCATCCACCGACTCATGAGAGCTACAACAGAGGATTAATGGATGTTGATCCCTCGGAATTCTATAGATACACCCTATCTTTTTTAAAACATTTTTTATGACCCTCAAATACTTTTAACAGGCCATTGGCCTATCTACTTGCCATAGTGAAGGAGGTCGGGCAAATGAGTTGCAACTCAAGGCAGGTCATTGGCCACAGCTGATTTCCATTGGCCATCATTGGCCGAAGAATTAAAATATTTTGATTTATTCGCCGCTATTGGTCGCCGCTATTGGTCGAACAGCTTATACTAATTGTGTGGATTAGATAGATGTTCTATTCATTGTCGGTCATTGGGCGATAATATATTGGTCAGTCCATTGGCAACACCATTGGCCAGGCCCCTTGCCTATATAGTGGAGGCCCCCTATTAAAATCTTTAACTGTTCTATTTTCTAAGTAACCTGGCTATACTTGTCTAAATCACCTGATACCTCTCACGATAACATTACGGGACCACACCGTTCTTTTAACCCACTAGCAAGTGAATAATATCATATATATTGAGGGCGACCATACTAATGATTAATAATAGTTAGAAAACTGTATAAATGGATGATATATTAATTCATGCAAAATGCAAAGCAGGATTGATCACACTGCATCAGTAATAACAAAACTCAAATTCAAACAGGGTAATGGAACACTATAGGCTATAGCTAAATTAGCTTAGATCTAGTATAACATCTCAAGCTGCTGTTGTTCTCTGAGATCCAGATATTGTTGATAGATGTAAAAAGATAAATCAGAATGTTTTTCTCTATTTACGAAGATCTAAAGCAGATGCTGTTCTCTCACTGCCACACTTTGATGTCGATATATATGAAAAAGAATGTTTTCTCTAGTTACTAAAGATCCTGAAACCCAATGAGCAGCAAGCAAACTGCTACGGTTCTCTGTGTAATGTAAATTTATGTTGACAGAACATATTTCAAAACATTTTCTCTATGTACTTATAATCCTTTGATACTGAATGTCTATTTTTGTCATGGTACACTTATCTATTTAATTTACGGACCGTTCTGGAAGACCTGTTTATTTTTATTTTTCTAAAACGTTTTTATTTTCATATACACACTGAAGCGTTCTTCGAGGCCATCTGCTCTCGATTAAATGGGTATTGCTAATAGCATTTACAATGGTTTCAAAAACGGTGAATTCATCATTATATATGAAAGACAATTAGTTAATAGGTGTATTAATTTACATATATCATATGGATGGAACGGGATGAGAAGAGAAATAATGGAAGATGATAGTACATTTCTATGTCAGTTGATATTTCTGAAGAGGTGCGAGTGGAGCGAGAGAGGGCTGAGCGATTATTTAATTACCTTTGTCGAGAAAGAATTTTTTAATATGAATTTTGAACATATTATCATCCTGAATGTTACGCAACCTAATAGGCAGGCTGTTCCAGGTTAAAGCAGCTTGGTAGTGTAAAGATTGTCTGTCCGATTCCCTTTTTGGGATGAACAGTTCAAGGACAGACAGGAGCATCGAAGCAGATAGTTGTATCCATTTCTGATGTATAATTATGTGTACAGAATAGAAATATGGTAAAAAAATCCTTGTATACATCATCTTCAGTTGACCTATATAGAACTTTGATGGAATGGAGCTAAAGAGTAAATGAAAACAGGACGTACCCCTTCCAACAGAAGGTATGTTGGAATCACGGTTGGTTTTCATACAGTTTGGATAAGGCATATAGACCAGGCGACAGACCATTCTCCCTTCCCTGCAAACTGGAAATTTAATCATATTCATAACAAAAATCCAGGTCATTTCTTTTGTGCATAATTTATATCAGTATTTATTAGATGTGCTAATGTTTACCATTATTGGAATCTCTATGATCTCATCTTTTCAATTATGATGATATCTCAAAATCCAACTTTGGCAAGTTGTGACTCATTTTTCGTGACACATCAGATATATGATTATTCGATGACTATACACGCTAATTAGCTTTTATTGACTTGCCTTCTTCCAAAAAGTCTGGCCCAAAACCGCCAACATGCCCGCCAGGCGTCCTAACAGAAGAGAGGAATTGAATAGAATGTTGTCGCGAGTGCATTCAATAATTTTTGAATATATGTTGATGAAGAATGTCAAACGATACATTGTATTACCAGAGGAACTGCCATGGACAGAGAATACAGACCTATTTTCCTTGTAGAAAACATTTCTATAACAAAATGGACATAATATAGTAAGACTACCATAGTATGGAAATGACGAGGTGCACATGCATGAGTATCTAGAGTTCACCGAGTACTTCACACTATGGTATTCTTGCTTTTATTCCATGATTCCATGTTTAAAAAATGATTTTACGGAAAATAGGATTATAGTTTCAATATTAGTGGCATATGAGCCAACAATTTATCGCTGGCTGTGAGAGTCGTTGTTTTTGATACTTTTTATTTCGAGAATTCGAAATAAGGGTATGATGCAAAAAGTTGTCAATCATTGATAAGGATCGGGCTAAAATGCCGTCTTCTGTCATCAGATATAATCACAGATCTTCCTAATCTGTGTGAAGGGCTCACTCCAAATGGGACTGTACTAGAGTGAGGCTTCTACACAAACACCTTGAACTGAGAATATTGTATCTGAACATAATGTCAATTGCTGAATAAAAATATTTAAAACAAACACAACAAGAACGAGAATAGGGGTAAACGAATGGTGTACATATGGGGACCTCCATTGTCAACGAGAATGGAGGGCATATTTATCATATAGATGCAGATATTGATGAAAACATGACAGCCATATAGATACATTCCTTCTCCATCATCAACGAGAATGGAGAATAGAGAATAAATATGCCATGCCAACGCAATAAGGTTCACAGTGATTTCTGTTATTGGGGAGCGAGGTGGACTAGAAAGGGCCTGACGAGATGAAATAAGGTAACTATTGCACAAGACAATATATCCAATATACATCACTCTCACGGCTAAATCATGGAATGATAAAGTTTCTTATACTCCACCACTTGTATTGACTAACCTGTATTCATGCTGTCCAAAATCATCACCAACTGCGATGGTCCATATTCTGTTCTGAGCGCCTGCTAAGTTGACCATGAACAACCCAAGAAACCATAATATGACACTGCCTGTAAATTAACCATGAAATAGAAAGCTAGGATTTTGTTTGACTGTCTCCTATTATCTACATTAGTTCATTGAAGTATAATAAATTGATGAACTGATGAGTATAATAAATTGATGGAACAACTGATGAATTGATTAATTGTAGGACATGTTATGATAAAAATAGATGTCTATTTTCTTGAGGTAAAGAATCAACTACAAATGCACTTATTATCATGAACACCCTAATTATCACCAAGAATATTGATTACAATACCATCAAACATTTCACAAGATGTGCATTTTAGTATTACATTAAACATTTCAATAATCTCATAATTAAGCATTTATATTGTATTCGCTTGGCATGAACTGATTTAATTGCAAGATACGGAAAGGGGGCAGTACAAGGTCAGACTGGTAATGGAATGGTGACATGCAAGATGAAATCAATGATTGGCAGTATATGGTAGATCCATTTAGAGACTGATTCTCAGAAAGAAATCAGTCTTTAAAAACAGATATACAAGAAACATCTGGTATCAGGTCAAAAATATGTTTTTTACAAGTTTGTCATCGACCAAATCGACCCTTATAGGTTATAACATTTAGAAATAATGTACACTCATCATGGATGGCACGAGTTCAAGAATCCCGAAACGCAAGTTTTGACCTACATTCCTCCTAGTGAGACATTGACTTTCAAATACATGTATTGTTGTTGTTATAACGTTTTTATTCTTACATTCAGATAGGTACATCTAGATGTTTCCATCAATTTTCGTTTGTATCCTATTCTATCCTATTCTAAAATAAACAGCGAATCATAAATAATAATTTAGAACAGCGACGAACCTCAATTTTGCCAATCCACTCAATATGCATCGTTCCACAACCAGAAAACTTCACTGCAAATATTAATAAAGAAAACTTGCCTTTCATAATGGCTTTCTTGGGAGACCTTGAACGTAATCTTACTTCTTAGAAATGGCGGTTGGCCTGCGATGCCGAGCACTCAGTGCATAATAGTCTGCACCTAGACGGAAAAGTATGGAACGCCATCTTCAACCATTTTGGGGGGAATTTGGTTTTGTTTTAAAGCTGCGTTCTCATGATGGGAAGATGAGATGTTCCCATGACTTTAAAGTTTTGATACGACCATTTATCATAGATCTTATGATTAGGGGTGATTCAGGTATAGAATCAGTAGAGTTTCAGTATAGTAGAAGTATCTCGATATTAGAGCTGTAGTCCCTATGCATATAAGACTGACTCATTGTTGCAGGATTGCATTGCATCATAGTCCAGTAGATCTAGGGTAAAAAATGGCCGAACCTAGAACAAATTGCAATAGAATGTTTTTCAACAGTTTTGGGTTCTTAACATCCCCTTTTGTAACATACTAAAAGTCTACAAAACTCAAGAAGGCGGAACAAGCCAAAATTAAAGGTCAAAGTCAAGGTCACCAAAAACTGAAGCATACAAAATATTTTGCCTTTTGATTCATATATTTGCATTTACTGAATACAAAATTTGTTGCATTTCATGCGATAAATACAAGTACCCGCCCCCCACCCCCACCCCATGTGCCTATATATATATAAGTACCAGTGTAATCACCGATACATGTATAATCACTAATTATAACCGTGTATACTCCAGTATACATAATATTCGCATGACGTCACCCCAGTCAGCGGCTATCCTCACTGGCAGCCACAGAGAGCCGTAGGCACTAGATCCACAGGCTTCCATCATGACACACTAAAAAATGAAAATCGAACCTATCATCATACTTTATATTACATTTGCTAAAACTTTCGGAGGTGAAAACGGACAGAAAACAGCATTTCAGCCAACGTTTACAAGCCTTGGCACACAGCGCGGTGACGTCAGTGAATACTATGTATACTCCAGTATACTGGGCTCAGTATATAAGGGGCTTGAACTGAGGTTGTGGAATCAGAATCCATCGGGAGACTCAATCGGGAGCCTAGCCTCGCATCACCTGCTAACCAGACCACCTGCCTTCAACCTTGGAAGCTGGAAAAAAGGCTACTATTATATATAGAGAGTCAGCTGAGCATAACTGGAATGGACCTATGATGGGCCCTTACTTTTGAAACAGTTATTTGATCTCTGACCCCAAGGTCAAGGTCATTCAAGGTGATCAAACTAGGAAAAATGAGGCCTTTCAGGGAATATGACTCATGAAATCTCCACCATTGAACCCAAATTCATTCACAATATAACATATATATGAAAGGCAGTGAAATTCTGAACCCAAAAGTCAATTTTGAGAGGCATACTGAAGAAATTGACATTACAACAGCCCAACAAATGTGGTATCTAAGAAAATGTGGAGTAGGATTTAGGCCTCATTGGGTATTTTATTGGCCTCAAAGCTTATGATAGTGGCCTCAAAGCTTATGATAGTGCAGAACTGTCTGGCAACTTTTTGTTTTCTCTGGCTGAAAGCCTGAGAAAACATATGAGTCAGTATGAAAAGTGCCAATCACTGATACTGCATCTACATCTTGATAAGTGCACTAGGAATTATGAACATACTTCAGCGAACAAGGTAAGCCTTGTATGTTCGTTCAATCCACTAGTCCTCCTGAGTTTCCACTAGTCCTCACAGACCAGAAGGTAAAATCTAATATGGCACAAAAGACATACAAATGTCAACTAGACTAGGGTTTATATACACTTGTAGTGGTCGTGTATTTTATGGGTTCCGAAATAGTGCAGTCCGGGAGTCCGAGACTGTCCGCTGGTTGATTCCAGTCCTTTCGGACTGACGCCAGAGGGCAGTCAAGGGCTCTCGGATCTATCCGAAGCACAGACCCTGGAAGAGTGGTCTGTAGCTTACTTACTATTATTTGTATTTATCTCTTTATATTGTGTCTTTTCCTTGTATATTGTCATTTTATGCTATGCAAATGTTCCTTTATGTGTTCTTACCCAATCTCTGGTTTTACTTATTCTTAACTTCACTTTTATGAGAATATGTGTTATATGAATATTCTCCACACCTTGTTTATACCATTTTACAATGTATATGTTTCCTTTCTGGCTGGTCCAGAAAGGTTGGTCTAAGGTTGTGTGGTAATAAAACCAGAGTATGAGAGTAATTCTTGTTCCGTTTTATTCCTAAGCTAAGAGTCCCGAACCGAGTTCACTACAATTGGTGCCGTGACCAGTTCTTAGCCACAACCAGAAGTTAGCTTTTCAAAAAGCCTGAAAAGTGTTCGGATCCATCCAGGTAGAATTCTATGAAATAAAAAAGAGAAAGAGGTCAGTAGAAATGGCAGACCTAGATAGAGCGAGTCAGACGGAACAGCCGGCCGGGGCTACTGGAGGTGCGGGCAGAGGTAGAGGTAGAGGTACAGGTGCTGTACCGAAGGTCCGAACCGCAGTGCCTAGACCGAGTCCAAGCACAAAGAAAATCACACAAGATGTTTGGGCATTCCGCGATCCTCGCGAAAGATTTTATTCGGACGATACGGATGAGGGCTCCCCACAAAAACAGAGGAAAGAGTCTACTCCACCTCTGCAGTCTCAGGTAGAGGCTTGGCGCAAAGCCTATGAGCGGGCGCACAAGTTCAGCTTGGGCCAGAGAAACCAAGTGGTGATGCTGGAAGACCAAAATGCAGAGCTCCAGAGAACTCTACAAGATTTTGCTGAGAGGAGTGATCGTTCAACAGCCAGGTTAATGGCTGAAAACGAAAAACTCCGGGCCGAAGCTTCTAGGGTCGATGATTTGTCCAGATTAATAAATCAGGCAGATCAGACAGTAGAATCTCCAAAGGCACAGCCAACGTTAGAGCAAGTGGCTGCTATTTTCGGATTGGGGACGGGCACTGGACCCGAGTCCCCGATAGAGAACCCAGCACCCGAAGAAGCTGGCAATGTGAGGAATGAAGGACAGGGGGAGTCTTATGTACTTAGGACTCCTGCTTCCTTCGTTAGGGGATCCGAAAAGAAGGTCCAGATTATGACCCCCGAAATTCCCCAAACTTCCTCACCAAACCAGGGAGTAGTCACCCCACCCACTGGTACAGCGGGTAGACCGGGCATAGGAGCTGGCATCTCCACCATTAAGAAACTGTCGGATAATACTATTGGTTATCCGGGTGGACATGTCACGGATGGAACCTATGTCCGTCATAATGTTGTTGGTAGTGCAGGTGCTGATTCCTCGCGGAGTTATGTTCCTGTGGCTCATAGTACAACAATGAGGAGAGAAACCCACTCATTCAAAGATAAATCCTTGACTCAAGGATTAAGATATGACGGGCCCGAGCCAGCAGCAAGCTCATTTCATTATGAGTACATGCGGGATGCGGCAAGTCATGTCCCGAAGATGTCTTTCTTGAAGCAATGGGATTCTTCCAAAGACAGTTGGAGCATCCATCTGGGAGAGATGAGGGTGATGGCAGAAGCTCAGAATTGGTCAGATGATATTTTCTTGATGTTTCTGAAGTGTACCTGCCGCCGCCAAGTTCAAGAGCTGGGGGAGTTACCCCCTGGACTGAAACTCCCAGAGTTTGTCCAGCATATGGAGGCAAATTTCGGGGAACACAACTCCCGGAAGAAGGAGGCCATCTTCTATGCTTCGCGACAGACAATGAATCAGACCAGCCGCAACTTCGCAAATGAAGTTGTGAAGAAAGCCCGAATTGCTTTCGGCAATGTAATAGACTATACCGGACGCACATTGTGTTTGAAGGTATATCTAGATGGCCTGTCCAACGCCAAGGAAGCTTGGTGGATACGACTCCAGGAACCTTATGACTTGGAACAGGCCGTCCATTGGTCCGAGGTGTTCGAGGGAGCTGATTTGGATGCTGTGAATACTGTATCCATACAGAACACTACCGCTAGTTCAGCGCCGGACTTTTTCGGACCGCCTGAAGCTAGTGGAGGGCATAAGAGCAAGACCCCGAAGAAGTCTGTCATTGCCCAGATTACTGAGGCATTGCACGCCAGTGATAAAGTGGAGTCAGAAGAAGAAGACTCTGGCATTGGCGCAATTGTACAGGCCATTCAGTCATGGCAGGCTCACAAGAAACCAACCCCGGATGCCCCGAAAACGTCTTATTATGAGAGATCTGGGTATAGGGGGAAGAAAGAGTTTCCGAAGACTAAACCCTGCTACTTCTGTGGTGAATTTGGACATAGAATCTCTGAATGTTCAAAGAAGAAGGGGCTGTTCAAACTCCTTGCAGCATCCGAAGCAAGGACAGCCGCAGCAGGGAATCCGGAAAACTAGAAGGGGCCCTCACGAGAAGCGTAGTGAGGGTCGACGGCAAGGCGCTTCATAATACCGCAATCCGAGAGGAGTATGAAAGTAGTGTAGAGATTGGGAGTAAAACCCAGGCACCGCTTAGTACGCTCGAAGGAATCCCAAGTGTGGACGACTCCGAGTCGAAAGGTGGAGAATCTAGATCGTTGCCGGACGGTAAAGCTCTTTCAAAGGTCTGTACTCCTTTGAGAAGTCCGGAGGATGACCCTAATATACGATGGGGGGAATCCGGATTCCAAGCTGAGGAAGGGCAGATTTCAATGGTCAAGAAGAACCGTAATAAACCTGCCAAGATTCAGAAGGTTTCTGTGCTACGGAAGGAAACTCTGGAGATCCCGTCTAAGTTATTAGTTCGGGAGAGATGGTATGCACCAGTACTAGTAGGTGGGATGAATGGATTCTTTTTGGTTGATCCTGGTGCTACTACCAGTTTGATCACTAAGAAGTTCTATGATTCCCTTCCACATCCACCGCCAATGATTTCGGTCCGAACGGTGTGTGCGATGGGAGATGGAACACCTATTAATACTTATGGTAGCGTGCTATGTCCGTGGAATATAGGTGGACGGACCTATATGATTACATGTCTCGTTGTCAGTGGTTTACAAGGCCCTGAGGATGGGATACTCGGTGCAGATTTTTATTATGTGCATCGATGTAGTCTTGATTGGTCAGGATTACTTTACTTGGATAACTACGGTCATTCCGTGAGTTGTAAACTCTGGAAGAGACAAGGTAGTGGTAAAGAAAAATCCTCTGTGTAGCGGACTCAGACCTGCGGGATCAAAAAGAAATTAAAAGTGCAACAGATCTACTGAAAGAATATCAGGACTGTTTCTCCATTCCAGGGTCCGGGAAACTACTGGGATGTACACATAAAGTCCGACACGCTATTAATACGGGTGATGCGGCCCCTATTAAGCAAGCGTATCGTCGGATACCAGTGGCAAAGAGAGACAAGGCCGAAGCAGAGATCTGGAAGATGTACAAAGAAGGCCGGATTGAACATAGCAGCAGTCCTTGGGGTGCTCCTATAGTTATGGTGGCCAAGAAAGATGGGACCCAGAGGTTTTGTGTCGACTATCGTCAGCTAAATGCAGTGACCATAAAAGATAGTTTTCCATTACCTCGGATAGATGAGTGTGTAGAAGCCCTTGGAGGGAACAAGTGGTTCTGCACCCTAGATCTAGAGAGTGGATATTGGCAGGTAGCCATGGATGAGGAAAGTAAACACAAAACTGCTTTTCTGTCCACTGTGGGCTTATTTCAATTCAAAGTTATGGCTTTCGGATTGTGTAATGCCCCGGCTACTTTCCAACGCATGATGGATCAGATGTTAGACGGACTCAGATGGAAGTCCTGTCTGGTCTATTTGGACGATATTGTGGTTTTCGGAGAGACTTATGAACAGTGTCAAAGTAACCTCAGACTCGTCCTAGACCGAATCCGAGACTATGGTCTAAAACTAAAACCGAAGAAATGCGATTTCTTTCGGCAAAGAGTGGAATATTTGGGAAGAATTGTATCTCCGGATGGCATTCAAGCCGATCCGAAGAAGGTACAGAAGGTCAAGGACTGGCCTATTCCCAAGAACGCCAGAGAGGTGAGGCAATTCCTTGGTTTTGCTTCTTATTACCGAGAATTTCAAAAGGATTTCGGAATAATAGCAGCCCCTCTGCAAGATGTAGTGACCGCGGCAGGGAAAGAGAAGCGCTATAGCAAGCCTATAGTGTGGACGCCACGGTGTGACGATGCCTTTAGCAAGCTGAAAGAAGCCCTAGTAACTTCTCCAGTGTTGGGATTTCCCCGAAAGGTGGGAGACTTCATTCTGGACACGGATGCTAGCGGTTTCGGGATGGCTGGGATCCTGTCTCAGATCCAGGATGGGAGAGAAGTGGTATTGAGCTATGCTAGCAATAGTTTTTCTAAATCACAGAAGAATTATTGTGCTACTAAACGCGAGCTCTTAGCCGTTCTGACCTATCTGAAAAAGTTTCGACATTACCTATTGGGAAATCGGAACTTTGTGGTTCGGACAGATCATGCATCCTTACGTTGGTTGCTAAACTTTAAGGATCCAACTGATATGCTCGCGCGGTGGTTATTGACGCTGCAAGAGTATGGTCTGGATCAGAATATGATTGTCCATCGTGCTGGAAAGAAGCATGAAAATGCTGACGCGTTGTCACGACTTCCCACTCGGAAATGTGGAAGACTAGATTGCTCGGATTGTGGTATTCATGATGCTGTGGCTGCCCCCACTACTGTGGCTTTAGGCACACAGGAGCAAGTGTTGCGGGAAGCTCAGCAGGAAGATCCACTCATCAAAAGATTACTGGCTATTGTCGCGGGTACAGAGGATGTCCCTAGCAGAGAAGATCTAGCTGGAGAATCCAATGAATTCCGTACATTTGTCCAGCATCTGGGTAATATGGAAATGAGAGAGGGTGTGCTATGTCTGGGTTGGACAAGACTAGCCACAGGAAGGAAGTATTGGAGGAAACTCATTCCTGCCTCTTTGAGAAAGGAAATATTCCAAGGGATGCATGGTCCGAAGATCTCGGGTCATTTCGGTACATTTAAAAATTCTTGGTCAGCTAAAATGAAATATTACTGGCCAGGGATGAGGTACGATTTGAAACGATGGATCCGGGCCTGTCCGGAATGTAGTATGAGGAAATCCAGACAAGGAGGAGGGACTTCTCTCCTCAAAAAAGAAAAACATGGGGATAGGTGGAATCGGATAGGATTGGACATCTTGGGACCTCTTCGGACAACTCCCAGGGGAAACAATTATATCATGGTGGTAACGGATCATTTTTCAAAATGGGCCGAAGCCTATCCCATGGCAGATCACACTGCAGAGAGTTGTGCAGATGTACTCTTCAGAGAATGGATCCTACGATTCGGGTGCCCTGTTGCTTTGCAAACCGATGGAGCTCCCGAGTTTAGGTCTATGCTCTTAAGATCCTTGTTAGAAATGTTGGGGGTTGAGAAATTAATTACTCTTCCCTACAGACCCATGAGCAATGGTCAAAGCGAGAGACTCAATCGTGTCCTCGTGGAGCAATTGTCATGTCTAACAGATGGAACTGAAGATAACTGGGATATATTAGCGCCCTGTATTGCTCATGCTTATCGGGCCACGGTACATGCCAGTACACTCTGTACTCCGAATTCTGTAGTCTTTGGAGCAGAGCTGGTGGCACCAATGGATTTAGTCTATGGTGTGACACCAGGAGAATTGGATTTCCCATGCAAAGTGGGATATGTGGAGCACTTGAGACAGTGTATGAGAAAGGGGCACCAGTACGTAAGGAATAATTTCGGAATTTCTGCAGTCCACCAGAAAAGGGATTATGACAAACGTTCTCGTCCTCCGAGATTCCAAGTGGGGGAGGTGGTATACCGATTCTGTCCCCCAAAGGCCTCTAAAAAGATCGGACCCAAATGGGATGGGCCTTATGTCATCAAAAGATTCATAGGAGGTACCACCTGTGAATTAGAAACCTCGGAAGGTCTGATGAGATATCATATAGACTACTTGAAGCCAGCCTTTGACGAAAATGGACCCATACAGGCGGCGAACCTGCATCGGGCGTCCAAATTTCAGAAACAGGCTAAAACAGGTAGAGATATTCTCCGACTTATCGACGGGAAAATAGTAGCTGGGAAAGATTGTATAGTTCCTGCGGCGAAAGCTAAAATAACTATAGGGGCCAAGCCGAGAGGCAGACCCCGAAAAGTTAAACCAGCAGGACAGGAGAAGCCCGTCCGAAAGAGGGGTAGGAAGACAAAGAAAACGGATACTGTAAAAACTACAGCTCCTGTGTCAACTACTCCTCCTCCTGTGACAGGGAGAGGCCGAGGCAGATTGAAAAAGAATGTAGTAGTGCCTCAACCTGCTATACAGGAGAAGAAAAAGACGAGGGCTAGAAGGAAACCGGGAAGACCTAGGAAAACAGTAGTGCCGGATAAACCCGAGGCTCCCACAACTCCGAAGAAAAGAGTTGGGAGGCCTAGGAAGTTACCAGGTGCTGCTGTTCCACCAATCTTACCGGGTGGTAGACGGGCAAGAAATAATCCGGGTCCTGATACTAGTAACCCTTCCCCAGCTCTGACAAGGGCTAAGCGCACGCGCAATGCCCCAGTTCGGTTGCAAATCAAATAGAATGTGGTATCAAATGAGTTAAAATTACCGGACTGATTTTGGCTCAATCAAAAAAGTACACAACGAGAAGTCCGACTGGCAGTAGACCGGAGAATTACTGCTGTGTCCCCTACCGGCGTAATAGATTCATTTCTATTGTGACTGGGAGACGAATCTTTGTCTTAATAAGTATTTGTTTGAACGATAGGTATTGACATGATCTAGGCTTGCACTGTGGGTCAATGAGACCTGGAACTTGCTGTAAGATCGGAATCTATTTATAGCAGATAGAATGTAGCAATTAGACCTATCCTGATGGCAAAGAAAGTGGAGATTAACAAGGGGCCTGTCATGTCTCAGCAGGCAGATCAGAATAGCTATTGGATTAGCACCCAATCATGCTATGTGAGCGTGCTCGGAGAAGGAGCGCGGGAAGCGTTGGCGCTACCATCGCGGTGTCGGGTTGGAGTACTAGCGTTGCATCAGGTGCGGCGAGAGTGTTCTACCCTTCGCCATTCTGCTTCCGGAACTCATATGAGTAAGCAACTGACAGACTTTCACCAACCGTACAGTAAGTTTATCAAGCGATGATTTACATAAAGGACTTGTCATGTTGTTGATCTTGTATGAATGTAAGATGTCTGGAGATTTGAACGTATGGTACCCTGTATTTTGTTGCCGATTGGCATTTCTGTACTTTGGCAGGCTGGTGCCTGGTACCGCTACGTCCATTTTGATATACACACTGTTAGAAATACTGGCTACAGGTATGCGTGTTGTATGTTGTTCTCTAGCATAGAAGTGAACCATCATGCCCTGTTAACTTATTCCATTATGATGTTTGGACGTAATTAACCCTTCCGGATTGGTGGGAGATGTGGCAACGGTGTGTTGGCTCGCTAAAAACCTAGTTCGGATCGACCCACGCTAAAGGAGTGGGGGACTGACAGCACAGTTCGGATCCGAAGGGCCATCCGAAGCTCAGTCCGAGAATGGACAAGGCTCAGAAATCGGGCTTTGTTATTTCATGAAGTCTTGTCATTAAAATGCTTTGTTTGTATTCCTTTTCTAGCAAAGTAATCGAAGATGGAGAAGGCTATGGCTGAGCAAGTCGAGAAGGAGTTGGCCGAGGCGGAGAGATTGATGTCCGAGGGCATTGAGACTGAGCTCCCTGCCATGACAGAGGCGGAGGAGCAACAGCTGCTCGAGGAAGGGGCTGCTAATCTCATGGGGTTAGCAGCCGAAGACAGTGAAGTGGTGGAGGACGAAGGACACGACCGTTCTGAGTCCGAAGCCATGGAAACTGAAGCTCCCGAGGAAGTGGTGAAGGAGGAGCTGAAGCTTCGGGTGAAGGCCAAACCCGTAGCTGAGGCAAGTCCGAAGGACAAAGGGGAGACTGTTGTCGACCCTGATGTCCTACGCCGCTCTCCGAGGAAGCAGTCAGCACCCCGGAAAAGTGAGGATGGATCCCAGTCTCCATCGAGCCCTAAAAAGGCTGACGATGAGGACATGGAATCCCGGGGCAGATCCCGAAGCCGCAGATACCCCGTCAGTGGCAAGTCGGGATCCGCATCCATGACCCGAGGCGGGTCAAGTAGGTCGGAGGAGGAGAAGAGAAGCAAGAGCGCGGTGCCACAACCAAGCACCAGTTCTGTTTCTGCTGGGACCACCTCTTCCAAGAAAAAGCAGAATCCGAAGCTGTCCTTCAAGAAATTGAGGAGAGTCCACAGCGCTCGGATGTCTGTGTGGAGAGCTAGGGTTGGTGAGATTGGGGGAAGTTTGGAACACTTCAAGGCTGTGATGGATAAGCCCGAAAATACAGCACCAATCAACCCTGGTTCGGACAAGCCAGGATTCCGGTTCCCTTCTGATGGTCCGGAATCAGACTCGGACGACGTTGATTTCCCCGGGACAATGAAACGCTATGAGTCTGAGATCTGGCCCGAGCTGTTGCAGGAGGACAGCTTGGATGAGGGCACCTTGGGAAAGCTCAAGATGTCCCCCATGCTCTGGAAGCCAGGACACCGTTGCCCCTTCTTGGTGTGTCGGTACACTGGCTTCCGAGATGTGGGTGTAAAAATTTACACCACCCGGGAGAGGTTCTTCCGCCATTTGTGCGAGTGCCACGCCCCCCTCCGTCAAGCCTGGACTTGCCCGTACACCAGTTGTGCACAGGTCCTGGATCGGAAGGGTGAGCTTATTCAGCACTTGATGAATGGCGAGGTGAGACAACACAACCTCAGTCGGGAGAAGGCCCAGGCCCGAATGGTGAAGGACACGGTGACCGCCGGAAAGAAGGAGAATCCTCTCTTCTATAAGATGGTGTACCTGTCCTTCAATCACCTGAAGGGCTTAAGAAGGGCACAGGCTGCAGTCCAGACCCGGCTAAAGGCTGCAGAGAAGGCCGAAGCAAGGAAAGCCTCCTCTTCCTCCAGTTCTGGGCCTAGCAAACCCGCAACTGGACATCAGGACTCGGTGTCAGTGAGCTCTGCTTCCAGCAGCGTTGGCCCCGAGTCCGGAAGTAGGCCTGCTTCGGACAAAAAGGCCTCCAAGAAGACACACAAACGTCAGTCTTCGAGCCATCCGGAGGCACCCACCACCAAGAAGGGCCGCAAAACCCAGCAATGGGTAGAGCAGGCTAAGGAAGATCTGCCTTCTCGACATGACACTCGGGAACTGGTCCGGGCAGTGGATGTTAACGTTGAAGCTGCCCTGACGGATCTAGAGAAGGCAGCCATAGCTCTAAGCGAGGGGGTACGTCGGTCAATCGCTTCGTTGACCACGCCCCTTCAACGTTTGGAGACTGTGGAAAGTAGGATTGATGAGGTCGCCAATCTCCGAGAGGAGAACAACCAACAGGCGGTCATCATCAAGACCCAGCGCGCGTCCCTAGCCCAGAAGGACAATCAAATCCGCGATTTGATGGAGGCTAACGCGCGGCTGAGGTCAAGGTTGGAGTCCGCGGAGTCCAGTTCTCCGCCGGAGCAGGACCCAACAGAGAGTGTGGGAGGCACAGATCCATCTGCCCCCACTCTACATGTGGATGGTGGTCAAGCTGGGGCGATCCAGGTCAACGCCCTCCAACTGGATGTGCTATCACAGTTGTTGGGACAGATCGGGAAACTCCCCCAGATGGCCCAGATGGGTGTTAAAACACCTAGCCATCCTTCAGCATCCCCCTTTCGGATGATTGTGTCCCCCGAGACTTCTCGGACGGTTCCCACTGCTGCTGCTGGATCCGCAGCTCAAGCTGCAAAGCAGCAGCAAACGCAGAGGTCCGCGCCCCGTCAACGCTCACAGAGCAGGGCCCGGACTTGGCTAGAGGGAAGTGGTCTGGGACAGGGAGGAGTGGGAGGATCAGATCTCGGAATCCACCAATTGTTTGGACCTGAGAAAATGATCTCCCCTCTAAAGTCGTCGCCCGGCTCTGGTATGCAGGCGCCCCCCACTCCTGGTACCAAAACTGGCCACAGTGACGTGGAGGATGATGCCGACATGGACACCATGGAGCAGGACGACGAGAAGGACGCTCACCACCAGTGAAAGGATGGAGGATGACCATAGGACAGACCAGATGACAACGAATGACGCTCGGACTCGGAATGGAACGACCTGTGTGAATGATGATGACTGGATTGATTTATGGACTTGGAAATGGATATGGACACATTCGGATGGACACAGAGATGAATCGGCATGACCCACGGATATTGACCACTTGAACTTTTTAAAGTAATGAATTTTTCTCTCTATTTTTATACTACAGAATGTAGTAGTGAGATTTGCTTTTCTCACAGAGAGCCGGAGGAATTTTTACTTTTATTTCACCATTTACACCAATCATTTTTATCTTTCCACTTGTATCAGTAGTGAGGACACTGAATGCTCCTGCTTGTACGTGTCTATGATTTTTATTATGTGTTGAGTGACTTTTGTGTTTACTCGTGGTGATTTGTATTATTTTTCCTCTTTTCGTATGCTTTATTGTTCTATTACCCGATTTTTAAACATGGTTTTAAACTCTTTAAAAGAAAGAGGGGGTATTGTAGTGGTCGTGTATTTTATGGGTTCCGAAATAGTGCAGTCCGGGAGTCCGAGACTGTCCGCTGGTTGATTCCAGTCCTTTCGGACTGACGCCAGAGGGCAGTCAAGGGCTCTCGGATCTATCCGAAGCACAGACCCTGGAAGAGTGGTCTGTAGCTTATTTACTATTATTTGTATTTATCTCTTTATATTGTGTCTTTTCCTTGTATATTGTCATTTTATGCTATGCAAATGTTCCTTTATGTGTTTTTACCCAATCTCTGGTTTTACTTATTCTTAACTTCGCTTTTATGAGAATATGTGTTATATGAATATTCTCCACACCTTGTTTATACCATTTTACAATGTATATGTTTCCTTTCTGGCTGGTCCAGAAAGGTTGGTCTAAGGTTGTGTGGTAATAAAACCAGAGTATGAGAGTAATTCTTGTTCCATTTTATTCCTAAGCTAAGAGTCCCGAACCGAGTTCACTACACACTTGACTTTTATTTCCACTTCAGTAACTGTAACCAATAATGAATAACTCTGCAATAGCCAGGGCTGTAAAAAAAAGTTGGTTGTAAAAAAAGTTGGTTGTGAAAAAAGTTGGTCTTAAAAAAAGTTGGTCGTAAAAAAAATTGGGTCGAAAAAAAGAAATTGGTCAAAAAAAGTTGGTCGTAATAAAAATGTTGGTCATAAAAAAAGTTGGTCGTAAAAAAAAAGTTGGTCGAAAAAAAAGTTAGTCGTAAAAAAAAAGTTGGTCATAAAAAAAAGTTGGTCGTAAAAAAAAGTTGGTTATATAAAAATTAGTAAGCTAGGCTAGACTAAATAGTTTGTAACTTTCTTTTAAAATTTAGAAAATGTGTTGGGCAGTGTTCATTAATTTGTGATCCGTTTAGGAAAATGAGTCATAAGTCGCAAATTATGGATTTTGAGATATCACCATATTTGAAAAGAGGAGATCAAGCGGATTCCAATGATAGTAAACACTAGGACATCTAATAAATACTTCTATATTTTTAAGTTTGATATTTTTATTGTTGAAAAAAAAAGTTTGCAATTTTTCTGGATGGGTAATTACCAGTAAAGTAACTAAATATACTCCATACGAAGGTTTCGGAACTCAAGAATATATTTAATTCAATGTCCTGAAATTTAGTACATAGATTCAGATGACTCTAAGTGCTCAACCCTCCAAATATCAGAACATTCGAACAAAGATATCTTACAACTAAAACACTTTGAAAAATATCAATTCTGTGACTTGTGACTCATTTTCCTGGAACACATCACATTTGAGCACCTGAGGCAGGTGAGGGGGGTGGTGGGCAGAGGGGTGGTATGGGAGGTGGGAGGGCCTTCTGCAGACCTGGTTGGAGAAGCATCTAACTAACAGCCAATCAACTCCCTTGGCTAAACCTAGAAAGGCTGTCAATCAGCCTTCAATAACGTCTAGGTGTGAAATCTAAGACTGATTGAAAGGATTAGATATGGCATCCTCATCTGATGTCACATCTAAGCTTAAACACTTATCAAGATGTAGATGCAGTATCAGTGATTGGCACTTTTCATACTGACTCATATGTTTTCTCAGGCTTTCAGCCAGAGAAAACAAAAAGTTGCCAGACAGTTCTGCACTATCATAAGCTTTGAGGCCACTATCATAAGCTTTGAGGCCAATAAAATACCCAATGAGGCCTAAATCCTACTCCACATTTTCTTAGATACCACATTTGTTGGGCTGTTGTAATGTCAATTTCTTCAGTATGCCTCTCAAAATTGACTTTTGGGTTCAGAATTTCACTGCCTTTCATATATATATTATATTGTGAATGAATTTGGGTTCAATGGTGGAGATTTCATGAGTCATATTCCCTGAAAGGCCTCATTTTTCCTAGTTTGATCACCTTGAATGACCTTGACCTTGGGGTCAGAGATCAAATAACTGTTTCAAAAGTAAGGGCCCATCATAGGTCCATTCCAGTTATGCTCAGCTGACTCTAAAACAAACCTGAGAATTGTGACTCATTTTCCTGAAACACATCATATAGGACTCTAATGCATGAAAACGTCACCATCCTTCAGTGGATATTATGATAGGATGTAACGAGGTTGGTTTCTGACTTACTGTACACGATGGTCACGAGTTTTTTTCGACCAGGGATCTCACGAGAAGCTGCAGGCTTCGAGTGAGATCCCTGGTCGAAAAAAACGAGTGGCCATTGTGTACAGTAAGTCAGAAACTAACCGAGTTACATCCTATTTTTATACCACGATCTCATATTGTACAATAAATGAATAAACAAACTATTTATTTACCTCGCTTCACTTGAATGATCCGCCATATTGGTTTTTGGATACCAAGGCGCTAGACAAGCATACAACTGATTGGCTAATCTACGACGAAACGTAGGCATATGACGTCACAAATAGGCATGATGTCATGAGCGAGTCTAACCTCAACCAATGAGAATGCTTCTTAGATTTAGGCCAAAAAAAGTTCATATTTTCACGTGTGGATCCTTTCAACAAAACACCATGGCATATATTCACTCATTTGCAGCGTGTACAACCCCCGATCGTGGTATAATGTCATGAATGACAAATTTTAGAAAAATAATGCTAAACTTGTCTAAAATGGTGTGAGTCATGTATTATAACATCAAAAATAACAATCAAGCTATATTTAATTGACTAAATTTGACATTGATTGGGCGACATTTTTTCTGAGTGAAAAAACGTCGCCCAAATTTGAAGCCTTAAATGTGAATAATTTACCAAAAATCTGGCTGACTATTCATACTCAGGGGTAATAGCTGATATTTGATTATATTATAAAAGAAAAAATAGGACGATTTGAGAATAATATATAAAAACGCAGTCAATGATCTGATTGATTGAATGATCAGACTTCATCTGATTGATATGGGAATCCAGTCTCTGACTTTTTTTGTTGTCCCTGATTTGAAAAGTTTTTATACAGGAAAGAAAAGCCTTTTTAAATTAAGAAAACATTTAGTTAGAAAATGGTGATAGAAATTATTGATGATATACAAATTAAATAAATAGATGGAACCTAGCAAGGGGGAAGTCTGTACACTTGTTATTGACCGAGGGAGCGCGGGAAGTTAGAGGGCGTTAGCCCGAGATCTTCTGTGCTCCCGAGGTCACTAACAAGTGTACAGACTTCACCCGAGCTTTGTTCCATATTTATTACACCACATTAATAAATAAAAAATATAAATAATTAAAAATAAAAGAAGTAATTTACGTTTTGGGCGGACCTACTTGTTGTATGTCCCCAGGGTGACATAACTCACATGTTAGGCACCACTTTGACCAAGTGTGACATACAATGCTGAAGGTATAGGAAGCAACAGCACAGGGGTGTAATAAGAGGAATGATCTTTTACTATAAGAGGAATGATCTTTACTAAGAAATATTTTTCTGACTTGTGACTTATTTTCCTGTGACGCATCGCATATGGCTTCTGACCGTTACAAAGTCATAAAAGGAGAACGTAATTATACGTTAAACACCCTCTTTGCACTCTAATTGGATTGAAGAAATTAGGTTCAGGATACTTCTCATTTGATGTATAGTCTCTAAAGATTCTATGGCCAAAGGAAACCTAGCACAAGGAAAACCGAGAGTTTATGGGTCAGATTTTTAGAAAATGCACAGTCTACAGTTCTACACATCTATCAAATTCTGCTAAATTAGAGTTAAAAATCATGTATACGGGGTAAATCTGAGTGTATTCTGTATTGTATTTATTCAATAGATCTGTCTGGTTATGTTGAACTGAATTTTGAACTTTATTTCCGTCTTAAATGTGGGTTATTTGAGGGGATTGACAAAGGCCAACTGTACATTTTCTAAAAATCTTACCCTTATATTAGGAAGTCTAGATATCGGATTTGATGAGAATAAACCGGCGTTGATGTTTTCTGTTCTGCCAAACAGCAATCTTTAGGTGAAATCAGTGTCTTGTTCATGCTGTCATTGTGGCCATTCCTTGTCAAAATATTTGATAATTCTATTTTATATTGATGTGCTGATAAATTTATATATTAGTATCAGTCGAGGAATCAGTTGATAATTTAAAAATTTAAGAATTGGTAATTTAAAGCTGCATTCAGATCTATAAGACAAAATAAATGTCATTGCCCAGGTTTACTCATATTATGATCTATAGGACCTGATTTATCAATATTCCACGGCTGTTATATATTTTTACAACAATTTGAATTTGAATCAGCCAAGAGAAAATGGCCGCCGCTGAACGATAATGAGTGAAGCCACAGCAGGAAAGGTTTTCGGCAGAGAGTTTTAGTAGGGTTAGAAAAGAATGGGACAAACAAGGATTCTTTAGTTGTTGACCGATGTTATCCATCAATGCAACTTTATTTCAACAACAAGTAACATAAAATGGGTTGCTAAACACGAAGTATTTTTTACTCAAATTTATTTGTAAAATACCCTGGCATTCTTTGTACGCAGGCAAGATGGGTGCGATTCCAAGCTGCAGAAGAGACTGACCATTATGAACTAGGTGTAGTGCTGTCTGAGCTCGTGGATTTGCTGCCCGATTTGCTGCCCGATTTGCTGCCCGATTTGCTGCCCGATTTGCTGCCCGATTTGCTGCCCGATTTGCTGCCCGATTTGCTGCCCGATTTGCTGCCCGATTTGGATCTTTTCTTTCTGCCATTGCCTTCGGCGCTGTTGAAGTCGCTGACGGTGTCGCCTGCACCCCTTTTAACGATCACATGCTCCTGAAAATACCAGAGAGATTTATTAGAGCCACATTTCCAGATGCATTTGAGTCGGATTGTCATGAAATACACAAATAGCTTCAACAATTCATTCAATCAACCCAAATTCAAGACAAAAATAAGGTTCTAAAAATACAGTTCAAACAGGTTATTATAATTAATGCAATACCAACTGTGCGTACATATTATAGGAATATATTTTTAAAATGTCAGCCTTATTAGCATGATTTATCAAATGTGTACAGCTGCCGATTGTACATTTGATGACAACTTGACCCATTTAGCTACAAAGTTTTTTTTTTTAAATATTTCATTTAACCAGGAAATATGAGTTTGAGTGGCACATCTGTTGGTTTAAATATTAAACTGTATTCATAGCCTCATTTTTGTGTTATATTTTAGTTTTTTAGAGGACTGGTGAAGATAAATTATACATCTTCCATCGGCTTTACCCTTATATGGCTCAAATCGTCAGAAGGTGTACAATTGACAGTTTTACCTATCTAGTAAATTCTGCTAAAAATGTGTATGTTCCATTAGTACTAGTTAATTTTCTTTCTTGTGAAACATAATTATACTTGATATAAAACTTTATTTCTTCTTCATGCTTTTTCCCCGATGAAAATATCTTAAATTCTTTGTTAATCTTGATAAGTTTTACTCGAGCAATTGATTGGAATATCATGATTTAGAGTTCATGCCAACTTTGTATTTGTATGTACTGTCAGAACTTCTTTCTAAGGCTTTTTCACTTTATTTCCTCTGATAAAAGCTACTATTGATAATGGATAATGATTGAACAAATCACCTTATATTTTATTAATTATCATCATTTCATTTATTAATTAATTTAATTATATCTAGATGTACAGCTGCAACTGAGAATTGTGTACAAATTACACAATGTTTGGCTGGAATAAAAATATTTAAGCACAATATAAATCTTCATGATTAATATTCATTTATAAGCATAGTTATGATACATAATGGGTCGGATCTTCAGAAAATGCACCATTGGTATACACATTTAGTAAAATTTTAATTCTGCTAAATCAGACTGTACAATGGTTGATACTAGGTAGATCTGAATATATTTGACATTGCTTTGATTCAAACAATCTGTTTGGTTATGTTCAACTGAATTTTGAACTTGATTTATGTCTTAAATTTGGGTTATTTTTTTTTTTTATTTTTTTTGAACTGATCTTTATTCAGGTTCCGGCGAGGCATATGCCAGGGGAAATATAGAGTATATAAATATGGCTTGGACAAGCCGATATTCCGCCATACCCTGAGATGTCGCGACTTACATATATGAACTAAGGGTCCGATTGAGATCTTGACTTGTTACAGTGTAGTTAGGAGTGAAACCAGGAGGAGGGTTGAGTTAATGGGATGGGATGAAATGAGGGGAGGGGGTGAGAGCATGTGGGCGGCAATTTAACTGGGTTTGACTAAGAAGGAGAGTGTAACGGTTTGGTGGTTAGGGGAGCGGAGGTATTATAGGTTGAAGTCTGGCCGTATTCGGTGACTTAGGAGATTGTGTTTCAAGACACGTTTGAAGGATAATGGGTCAGGGTTGGATTTGATGTTATCGTTCAATCTGTTCCAAGACAAAATTCCGGCATATGCCAGTGAATTTGAAAAAGCAGTGCCAAAAGGGCGGTTGACTTCAAAGTTCAAAAGGTAGTTTTCTCTAAGCCTATAGGCTTCATTGGGAACCCGACGAGGTATCCAATCAACATGACACAGATATAATTGTTTATGGAAGAACTTAGCGTTATTAAAATATATACGTTCAGAAACAGTCATCGCATTTGCGTCATTATGGAGTAGTTCAGTGCTATAGTGTCTTGGTTTCTTAAGTGCAAAGCGAAGTGCTTTGTTCTGTAGGACCTGAAGTTTTGCTAGGATCGCTTTATTACAGCAAAGATAACAGACGTTACCATAGTCAAGATAAGTTAAAATCATTGATTTGACAAGCAATACCCTAGTTTTAACATTCAGTGCATGCCGGTTAATGTACAGATTGCAGAGCCGCGTATTGGCTTTCTTAATAATGTTTTCAGCCATGATACTGAACTTGAGCTTAGAATCAATAGTAATACCCAAATAAGTCATTGAGTCGACCCATTCAATATTATTACCATAGATGAGAAGATTAGCTGTCCAATCAGGGAGAACCTTAATATGGGGATTAGTTGGGATCAGAAGCGCTTTAGTTTTCGGTATACTGATGGATAGTTTATTCTCGAGACTCCATTCGGAGATAAGCTTGGTGTCAGCCTGACATTGGGTTGACAAGATATTGGGGTCGCTTGAATTATTCACGAGTACAATGTCATCAGCAAATAAAAGCATATGCCCAGAGATATTAAATTTACACAGGTCATTCTCAAATAGATTAAATAGGAGTGGCCCCAAAATAGAGCCCTGGGGTACTCCATGGGTAACTGGGAGGTAAGTAGAACTATAGTTGTTTGCACATGTGCGTTGTTGACGATTATTAAGATAATTGGCAACCCAGACACAGAACCATTCAGGCAGATGATAATAATTTAATTTTTTGAGGAGGATGGTATGATCTATCGAATCGAACGCTTTTTGAAAGTAAAAAAAGACGAGGGAGCTGGTTTGTTTAATGTTACGATTACTAAGTAATTTATAAAGGAGCAAGTAAAAGGTTTCTATTGTGGAGGCATTTTTCCTAAACCCGCCTTGGTATTTAGTCAGGATTCCCTGTTCATCGATGTAAGATTGTATTAAATTATTAACGT
Organism: Sthenelais limicola; assembly: GCA_942159475.1. Taxonomy (NCBI): domain Eukaryota; kingdom Metazoa; phylum Annelida; class Polychaeta; order Phyllodocida; family Sigalionidae; genus Sthenelais; species Sthenelais limicola. The sequence goes on from OW804098.1 coordinate 37,899,143, forward strand.
GCTTTTCCATAATTTTACTAATGATATGAGTTAATGATATAGGTCTAAGGTTAGTTAAGTATTTTGCATTGCCTTTTTTCGGTATAGGAATAACTGTCGCAGCCTTCCATCTTTGCGGCATAATGCCCTTTCCAATTGATAGATTGATTAAGTAAACAAGTTGGGGCTTGATGGCTTTCAGAAAATAATTGTAAATATGCATGGGGATATCATCACATCCGGATGAATTGTGTGGGGAAATATTATCAATTATAGCTGAAAGCGAGTCAATTGTAAGGGGAGTGTATAAATTAGCCACAGGTGGGTGAGGGAAAGGGGCAAGGTCAACTAGCCTGATTGGTGCTCGGTGGTAAATTTTGAGCTATGTTAGACCCAACGTTGGCAAAAAATTTATTAATAATGGTGGGCACTTCATCGGCAAATGCCATAGAATGCGTGTCAGGATTGTAGATCTTGTTTATACTGGTTGTGTTATTGTTAAAGGGTAAGTAGTTGTTGAGAATATGCCAGAATTTCTTGTAATCGTATTGGTATCGGTCAAGTTGCTCTTTAAAGAAGTTACTTCTAGCTTGCCGAGTACGCAAGTTAGCTAAATTCCTGTAGTACACAGCTCTAGTTCGGTGTAACTCATTATGTGATTTACGATACTTCCTAAAATAAAAGGCTCTGTTGTGGGCGAGGTTAATTAAGTCATTAGTGTACCAGGGTGGTTTGGTTTTTTTAGCTCGGAAACTCTTTTTAGGGCAGAGGCGATTAGTTATTCGTAGCAATTGCGAGTGCAGGTGGTCCGAGGCTCGGTCGGGGTTAGTTAGAGAGTAATAGTAGGGCCAACTATTTATTCGGGTTAGTTCTTGCTCGACTCTGAGTTGGGATAGGTGAATGTACGATCTGGCTGTGAAGTTAATTTTAGTATGGGCTTCTCTTTTTTTTTTCTTAATATAATATATAATGTAGTGGTCACTGACATTGTATTCAATGATTCCGCTCTCAGCAACGTATTTGACATCGGAAAGAATTAAGTCAATTGCTGTGGATTTACCATTAATGCCCAGACGGGTTGGTTTATCAATTAATAAAGACAGGTATTTGTCATTTGATAGTTTTAGAAGGTCTTGCTTAGGCAAATTTGGTGGTATGGTGGGTAAAATATCAATATTAAAATCACCGATAATTGTAATTTCAGATCCAGGGAATTTGTCCCTGAGTGAGTCTATGGCTTCAATCAGAGTTTCACAGAAGGTAGAAATACGTCCCGCCGGAGGCCTATACAAGTTAATTAAAATAAGGTTTTTCGAGTGGGGAAATTTAACTTCAAAAGTTTGCATCTCAATGTCTTGGCTAGTTTGTGTTAAGTCATCTATTGCTGAGTATTCAATATTAGACTTAATGTACGCACATAAACCACCACCCATTGCAAGCGAGCGGTCAGATCTTTCAAGTGTGTAGCCCTTCAGGGTAATATTGTTACTAGAAATGCTAGGTTTCAACCAAGTCTCGCTAAAAAGGAAGATATCAAATTGTACATGTTCTAGGTCAATAGTAAGTTGTGGCCATTTGTGTAAGATAGACCTTATGTTTAAATGGAATATTTTAAACCCTTTCAACTCATTGGTACTAGTTAGCAGGTGCCTTTGAATACAGGGTACAGTTGGTGGGTCAGGCATAATTTAGAGAGTAGGATCTATACAATGAATATTCTGAGAATGCATGGTGTGGAAGAGAGACAAAAGGAAGTATGGGCATATGCCAGTGGACAATTAATGCAGTCAAATAAAGTACAAGTCTTATGTATGGACAAATGACTAGACAGCAATGAGAGTAGCGATAACAATATTCTGTTTATAAGAATAGGTGTGAGACTTTGTCTTACATAGTGACAGCGAAATACATGGAATGTTTGGTAGCGAAGTACAGTAAAGCAAGGAATCATGAACCCAGTTAGTGGGAGCAATAGTAACAGTAACGATTGGGGCTTGGTCTGAAAGGTAATCAGGTATCTTTTGAAGTAGCTAGACCAACAAGGGTGGGACCGAACTAAGTAGTTAGTAGAACTAACAAGTGCAGAAGGCATAAGTTGCGTATCCTTTAGCTCCCAATGGGGGCGGAGTAGGAGGTGGTTATGAACAGAGCTCCTACAAGGTGTGCGCAGGAGGTGGTTATGAACAGAGCTCCTACAAGATGTGCGCCGGGCACGTGGCGGCATATGCCAGTAACATAAACAAGTGCAATGGTTATGAAGTGAGCGGTATGGACTCAGGGAGCGTTCGGTACACCCAGAAATAGTATAAATGTATCTTGGGAGACATAGACTCTAGTCTTGCGACAGGCGTGGTAGAATAAAATGCAGAACCTGTAATCAAATCCAATGATATTAAGGGTGGTATAGTCGTAATCAAGATAAGCAGTAATTAATAACCAGTAAACAGAATTCAGCAGAATTAATTCAATATAGACAACTGGATAGGCACATACAGGTATGAATCTTACAGGTATTAAAGGTGGGAATATAAAGGTCTCATAGGCAAATGCCAGTGATGTTGATGGGATAATAACAAGTACATAGGTATATCGGTCGGTTGCGTGGGTGGCTAAATAACGGGCAGTGAATAGGGTGCGGTTGAGTTTTAATAAGATTGAATAGGTTTGGTTAAACAGGAGGTACAAGTATACTCATAGTCGCATAGTCGCATATAGGCAAATGCCAGGGGATAGCAAGATAGTAGATGGCATTAAATGAACAAAGTTTAGTGTGAATTACGATGATGGTTTTTCAGGAATTGTTTCGCCCAATCTTTGACCACGAACCAGCGGGCATGTAAACCGTCATACAGCGCGTAGTAGCTGAAGTCTACGACTCCCCAACTGCGGTGGTGAACTTTGCTAACTAACGTAGGGTGGAATAGGCCTTTTTCCAGATTCTTCATCATGATGTAATAGTTGATGTCTGTAATAGCTCCGTCAAGCAACTGCTGGTCGGGGTCGGGGTAGAGAGTGAGGTTATAACGCTGGAGAGACATGCCGCAAATACCGCAAAAGATGGGGGTGATGTCTGGGAAAAAATATGACATGGCATTTTGTACCCAATCAATCTGGTCAATCACGTAATTCTCTGTAGCCCTTCTATCAGGATATCGAAGCCTCACAATCTTAGTTGACTTGTGTTTCACAGTAACATCACAAATGCCAGCAAAGAAATACACTAGCTGCGGTCTGTATTTGGCAATCAAATCACGGCCCATTTCGAACGTGTGTTTGAGGCCAGCACCCGAAAAGACTTTAATTCGCACCTCGTCGTCTTCCAGAAAGGCTGGTAGACAATAACCTCTAGAGTCTGTCAAAATTAGAGACTTAACTGAACTGAAGTCTTCAGGGAAAGCCATTTTACTTCAGTTTCTTCTTCTTCTTTTTCTTGATAGACGGAGAAATCAGCTGAGAGGCGAGGATATAGTCTGGACTGGACGGTGTCTCTAGGTCGTGTGAGGGGCCCTCATGGGAGCTACGGGTTCTGGGCTTGGACGCATGGGCTATCATGGATAATTGAGTCGATTTTGCTGACTGTTGTGGGCTCTTGTTAAGTACTCTAGGCGTGGCAATAGGAGTGGTAGAGGCAAGGGCTGGCTCGGTGGGCAGTTCAACAGGTCTGTAAGTTAGATCAGTGACTGGGGGCTTGAAGGGAATAGGCGCTCTGGCATTTTGGTCGTTGATCAGTTGTTCAATCTTGTTAGTGACTGATGGGCTGCTAATTGTGTCAGGGGCCTTGTAGGTGGGGGGGGGCAGGTGCGGTTTCTTCAGTCGGTTCAAGGGGCGGGGGCTGTCTCAAAACGTCAATATCTTCAACTGGGGCGGCGTTGTCAACAGGGGCTGCCTCAAGATTCTCATGCTCAGAAGCAGCATGGGTATCATCTCCTGTTAGATTAGTGTTGGGGGGAGGGGGAGCTCTGTTAATGTCAGTTATCACCTCCTCTTCCTCATCATCACGTTCATCTTCACCATCATTTCCCCCATCCTCATCCTCAGAGGAGGAGGAGGAAGAGGAAGAACTATCCTCAGTATGGGCATTAGTGTTGGCATTTTGTTGGCGCATGGCATTAGCTGCCTCTTCACGATGGATGTCTTCTCGGACAGTGGTTAAGATGATTCCATGGTTATTGTCTCCAGGCCAAACCGTGGTGTCCTCATCCAGAGATGGGCTATTGAGGGGAATCCCTGTGCCCCACCAACGATCATGGGTGCATTCCGCTAACATTTCGTTGCCAGTAGACAGTAGCACTTGCTTCGCATCAGCGTGTTGTTTAAATTTGCAGAGTAGTATGTCTTTCATGACACCATTTTTCATCAAGTTCCATCTAGGATGGTCTCCACACCAATCACCATATTTTTTGGCGGCTCTGGGGCAGGTGGTACTTCTGATCGATTGGGCTACAAGATAGTTATTGGTGCGGAGTGCCCGAATGTGCTGGTACCCGTGCTCGGCGGTCCAATACAGTGTGCCCTCATATCTGAAAAGGGTGGGGCTGAAATTCGATAAAAACGAATGTTCGCTCTGGTATCCAGTAGCACCTGCTATTCATTTGGTCTTAATATCAGCGATTCTGAAGCCAATGGGTAACTGATTTAATTGACTGTGGTTGTAGTTATCTTCATTTAACTTCAGTTTGCCACGAGAGAGGGTTGGTTTAACTTTCAAATCAGAGGTTTTAGCATGGGCAACGACCTGCCTCATATCTGATTGTTGCCGGGCCACCTTTTCTGGCAGGTCAGGGTTAAAGAAGCAGCGTTCGTAGCCCTGGAAGTTGCGGAGGCGATTCTTACAATAAAATATACGATTGCGAGTTTCTTCACTATTAAACTTCAATATGATGTTTCGCTGTGGGGTGGCATTATGTAACTTGTTAACTTGACCAATGCGAGCGGCAAATTCCAACTCCCCTTCGACAAACGTGTTATCGATAGCATGACATAGATTTGCAGATTTAGTTTGAGTAATTCTGCTTTCTTTTGTTTCATCGTGTGATTCAGGCAAGCCAGATAAAATAATATGTTTACGACGTTGGCCCCTATCCAAATCTAAGCAATAGCGCTCGAGGTTGTCAGTTATTGTATATACATGGGACATTTGGAGTTCTAGCTGTTTGATACGTTTGTTCAAGCTACTGTTAAATGCAATGACTCGGTCGATTTTAGCAACAGAGGGAAGAAATTCATTAGTCCAGTTTCCCTCTAGGGCACCAAGACGTGTTTCAAGAGTTTCAGCCATAATGTACAGTAGGTTCGTTCACAATGTAAGAGAACAGATGCATATGCAGTGTAATAAAGAGTAAATACCGTAGTCGTCGTCTCAAGTCTATAGGCCAGGTATGGGGAAGGCAGGTGTAGAGGGGATATAAATAGCAACAGTACCTAGAAGTTGGTGGTGTAGACACGCCGGTAGCACATGCAGTAATGGAGGTATAGCCTAGGTATGAAACTCCCACAATGTAAGGACTCGTAAGATACCTCCTAGTCATTTGTGTAGTATCCACAAAAGTCCATTATGATCCGTCCACATAGTTGGGTGAAATGTGATGACATGAGAGGTGAGGTGGAATTATTTCTCCTAGAATTCAGGATTTTAGTCTCACGGTGGGCACAGCGCCGTGGGGACACGTCCGTATGCCATGGGGCCGCTATATCTAGTATATATTATATATATTTATATATATATTATATATATTTGAGAGGATTGGAGAAGGAGAAATGGACATTTTCTGGCGATTTCACCCATAAAGATGTATTGCAATTGGCTTACGTGATCGGCCACAGCCTCATCGGGGCCCGCGTCAGAGAGGACCAACCCAATTACAACAAAGGCCACCATGGCCACAAAGAGGAATGTTACTTTCATCGTGGTAGCGAAGAGAAATGATCTGCAAAAGAAGTAGCGACATTCATTTATGAAATCCAAGATTGGCATTGAAAGAATAACATTTGTATATTCTTACATCAATTGTTGAGGATGAGAAATAGTTATTTGAATGTTATTTGAATGTTATTTGAACTAAAGTTACCTAGGTTAACTGACACTCTTTTTGTCCACAGATTGGCCTGTGTGCCCAGATTAGACGACCGTAGAAAAGCGCATTTACTAAACTTTGCCTACAAAAGGAGTAGAAACCCAAACTTCCTCAACAATAACAACCGAAATACTAGATTATGGGATGGTCCTATTCTATTAACACAGAGACCTAAATCTGCTTCTTATGACTTGAACTGTGTTCAGAGAAAAACAGCAATCCTATGGAATAACCTTGATGCTGAATCGAGAAATATTGAATCTTATATAAATTTTAAAGCCTTAACCAAGGCTGAAAGCTTGTTACCATTGTACTTATAATGTCACTTATTACTCCTATTCTCCATTCATCACCTTATCATCGTAGTTTTCTAATAGCCTTCTAGTTAGCCCTATATATTTTCTATGTGTATGCTACAAATTACAGTTATGTTTTTACCATCAGGTAATGGCCAATCATACCAGACCTAGTTCCACTAGGACTGAGGCTATTTCCTACCTCTTGTATACAGGTGATATCTTATGTATACTGACTTGTTATATCTACTTTATATATGTACTTGTTCCTGTATCAACTGACAAATACTCTTAATAAAATAAATAAAATAAATACTGTCACTAAGATGGTCATAGAATAGAATAGAAAACACCTATTTTCGTCACAGTGGTAGAATGCAGAAGTTGTGAGGTAAAACTATAAGAAAGATTTATGTACAAAGAGAGACTGGTTATGGGGGAGGGTCATGGGTGTTATGTTCTGATTAAATCATAAGATGGGGGGGGGGGAGGGGCATGGGTGTTATGTTCTCATTCAATCATAAAATGGGGAGGGGCATGGGTATTATGTTCTTATTCAATCATAAGATGGGGGAGGGGCATGGGTATAGTACAAGACTAGGTCTTCAAGATCTCTCCCATTTTAAAAAGTTTTTAATAATAAGAGTTTTCTATTAGGAATTATATTTTAGATGGGTTTGAAAAGAACAGGAAAGAGGAACAGTAGATTGAATCTTCAGTACATACATAATAAATTAACAATTAATACACAAAAGGTTACATTAAATTTGAGTCATTGCTACATGTAAATAATGTTACTTGATGCTTAGAAATGTTCCTGTACTTGTATGTAAACTAACTATTAGCTCCCTCCTATAGGGTCAGATCTTCAGAAATTGTGCAATCGGCAGATCTACAAATTTAGTAAATTCTGCTAAATTAGACTGCAAAATGGCCAATACTAGGTATCTCTGAGGATATTTGACATTGCCTTGATTCAAACAATCTGTTTGGTTATGTTGAACTGGATTTTGAACCTGATTTTTGTCTTAAATTGGGGTTATTTGCGAGGATTGGTGAAGATGAATTGTACATTTTCTGGCGTTTTCACCCTATGACCATAGTCACATGAAACTAAGAAAGTAACACTAAGTCAGGCACAAACCGGAAGACCTAAATCGATTTCAATTTCATTCTCGGTGATCAAGTGAAATAACCGGAAATTACATGATTGGATTTAGGTGATTAGTTATAAACTAATCTTGCAAATTAAAGCCTGGGTTCCACTGCCATGCTAATTCTCCCATGACTCCTCCCGTTTCCTTTGCTCCCACTACTTTTAGAAGCGGGAGCAAGTAGCGGGAAGTAGCCGCTTCAATTCAAACATGTTTGATTTGAAACGGCTACTTCGCGTTACTTCTAAAGTAAGAAGTAGCATGGCAGTGGAAACCAGGCTTTAGAGACCACATGAATATCAGTCCACGCAGTTTAGGCTCAGAGCCTATCAGATCAGATAAGATCAGTATGCTACTGGTGAGACGAATTCTAGCTGCTGAATTCAATTAATTAAGAAAGGGAATATAGATAAAAACATTGAAGGTTTATGTCAAATCTTTGTTAATATCTTTCATTAATGACTTCTAGATTTCAAGAATTTATAACAAGAACAAAATATGGTCACACTAGTAATGTCTACACAAATTCCATGCCATACATCCTTCATCTCCTATAGTTCTAAGAGGGTCAAATTCTCTGAAAATGTACAATTCACCTTCCCAAATCCACTCAACTAATCCAAATCAATACGTTCAAAATTACGTTTAAAACTAAAGAAAGATAAACTTTTAATCAATACAATGCCAAAGACACTTTGATATGCATAGCATTTGAAATGTTCCACTCTAATTTGCAAGAGGTTACACAGTTTGTAGGGCTGACGATTGTAAATTTTCTAAAAATCTGGCCCAAGAAAAGAAGCACAACCTCTTTTGAATGCATTTTGAAATCTGTATACTAGATAGATAGCTAGATAGAAAGCATTTGAGATACGATCTGAGCTAAACAGATGAAATAAGGCGGATTCCAACGATGTTAAACATCGTACATAACATATATTAGTTAGCGATATTTCATGGACAAGCACTAGTAAATTCGTGAAATATATTCTTGTTGGATGTCCTTTGAAATACAAACCTACTCAGTACAGTCTTTTGGAACATTTGGAACATATACTGAGACGGCTAGGAGGGTCAATCAACCCAAAAATGAAAACATTCCTTGGTCACGTTGTCAGAAAATGTACAATTGGCAGCTCTACACATTTAGTAAATTATTCTAAATTAGGCTGAAAAAAATAAATGCCAGGTATATCTGAATATATTTTGTATTATGTTGTTTTAAATTTCTGTTCTGCTATATTAAACTGTATTTTGAAGCTCATTTCTGTCTTAAATGTGGGTTATTTGAGAAGATTAGTGAAGGTGAATTTTACATATTTTGACGGTTTGACCCTCCTAGAAATAGTTCATGTGAGCAAATAACTTTGAAAAACATCAATTTTTAGAATCATGAATTCATTTTCCATAACTTATCTCATATCTATAAACTGCCGGTTTCAACTAATCAATCTAAAATCTAAGTAACCCCAGGAGTGCATAGTTTCACTACAGCTAGTAAAGAAGCTATATAAGTCTAAATAGAAAATACTTTGTTTTCCATAACCATAAACCCCAGAACTGTAAATCATGAATTGTGTAAACCCCAGGTCGACTTTGACCAATTCTGAATTACTGCAATGTTTTTGTAAATCCAAAATTTGTATTATCCAAAACTGCCTCTGTCTGGATTGAACTTTCGCCTAGGACCAGAAATATAGCCACTGTTGAAACTTTAAATCGATGCAACATATGATGTAAGCTACTTCTTGAGACAATCTACTGACATATATATATATATATATATATATATATATATATATATATATATATATATATATATATATATATATATATATATACTATTTCTAAAACATCATATACTGTCGGGATCACACCATGAGTCAGTGACTATTCTAGCAAGTTATGCTCACTCTACTAAAGAGACTTGTATAATTAGTCCAATTATGTGTATATCTGTATACTTGTCTGGTATGTTATAACCTTTTTTCCACTGATTTTTTCTTGGGCCACACTCCTCGTTAGTGACTCTCCCAAGTAGATTATCTAGACCAAATGATCAGACCAAATGATGCATCCACCATGTTCTCTGACCACTGGCAATGCTAATTGTGCACCTCAAAACCTGACTGCTTTAATTATATATATTGTTAAAAGTCCCCTCGTTATGATCTATAAAGTCTGAAATGATAAGAAACTTTTACTTACCAATCTGCTCAGTCAATGTCTCCTTGGAGATACAGGTATCTTCGTGTACAGGTAAGCTAAGTAGGTATAGCAAAACCAATATCTGGAAAATTGTAGTATATGCTTGGAACTCTGGAGAGCCCGCCTTATATGTTAGTAACTCCACCCAAGTGCATCGAACGATTAAAATCACATGAGCATGACGCAATTACATAATTAGCCAGCCATGCGTCACCAGCGATGGATTTAGAGGCGTGTCATTGGTCCAATTATCCGGAGAAAATATTTCTACGCAGTTTAGAGTTTGAGGTACCGGTATGTACGGGTGGTGGGTGGGGGTTGTTAATTGTAAGCGTGGGTTGTTTATTGGTACTTGCTAGAAACTAAATTTATATATATTGAGTATATTAAGGGACGATAGAAATATTGATAATAGAAAGTAAGGCTTAAGAAGGTTAAACAGCGGCAAGAAATCAATAGTCCCAAATAGTTTTTCTAAACACCTATAATCATGTAATCTAGATTAAATCACGCATAAACGGTTTAAAACGTAAGACAGTTAAGATCAGGACACAACGAAAACCATTCCAATGAATGGTCGTGTTTATGTATCAAGATATCCCGAATAAAGAATTTGTAAAAATAAAAAAAAAAAAAAAAAAAAAAAAGTATATAATTTCCAGATTTACATTCTGATACAGGATAACGAATATTTAAAGAACATTGGCAATGAAACTACCTTCGGCGAGTTAACATTGGTCTTCCAAGCTAGCTAGCCATGAATATATCTAAGCAGATATCGCGAGGGAGAGGTTGTCGCTGTATAGTGGGGGTCCCGGGGATGTTTAGTTTTAGTTTCTTTGATAGTGAGGAATAATTCCCAAAGTAATGGTTTAGTTTTTTTGTTTTTATTTCTTCACTAGCTTTCGAGCTGCCATGCTCTTCTTTAGCAGATCTTCTACATGAAATTTCGGGGTACAAGTGTAAAATGATGTTGTCAGTAGTATGTTTTCTAAGTACAGCTGCCCGCACAGAATGTAGTTCCGTGGTTGCAGTAAATTGTACAGTTGTTGTCTCAATTGATTAGAAACAATAATCATAGGTCGGTAAAGTATTATTGCCTACCGTCTAATGGTTAACTGTTGTCAATCTCAAATACGACCAACTCGTCGTTATACTGAAAAAAAGACTATTATGTCTATACTCATAAAGTGTCAATCAAACTATGAGAAATCCAAATATTCTTATGTACTTCCTAAGTTCAGAAATCACCAACACCCTCTCACACCTCTCAATTATATTGTTATGTTAAATTACTAGACTGGAACACATTATTCATTCTTTCATCCATCTCATTATATCGTTCATCGTTTCGACGTGTGAACATTGGCAATGATTTTTGGCGCGAATTTGGAAATGGCGGATGCCTTCTCTTACCGCTCCAGCTAAACTAGTTTGGAATTGGACTATACGCTCTCAACTGGTTTCTGTGATTGTGATTTTATGGAGTTACCTCATCATAAGTGTGAAGCTCAAAATTCTGTGGTGTCAGGAATTTTTTAACATTGATTTCATTAGAAGTTCTGCAATTTTTGTGTACTCAAGTACGTGTGGTGAGCGACAATACAGGCAGTCGCCATGGCTGACAAAGCTAGCTTCGCCCAGGTCAACGCCAGTAGTACACCTGGTATAGGTATGGGTAAATGAACAAATGATGAACTATCGCCTATTGTTGAGAATGACTCTAAGAAATCATGTGGGTTCGATCTAAAATATGAACAAATGGCCGGAAAATTGGCAGAACAGGGCCAGATCTTAAGTGACGATATGGACGCCATGTTTGAGCGTGTTGACGATTTGTCTGACAGCCATAATGATCATGTGAAATTGATAAACCAGCTACTCAGGGACCAGCTAACCCTTAAAGCAACAGTAAACGACCTGCAACAAAAATTAGTAACGAAAACTGACTTACAAGAGGCTGAACTAAGAGTTGAACAGAAGGTAAACATCCATGCTCGCTCCACCGCACATCTTGCCTCCCAGTCGATTAAATTGAAGGATGAGGTTGAAATACTAAAGCAACAACATCGTGACTCGTACTTAGTCCTTGAAAATTGTCACCTGGAGAAAGATGAAAATACCTTCCATCTTGCCAATGACATTGTGCACCGTCTAGCTCCTGAAGCTGGGAATGGAGTTGTGGATGTAGCTTTTAGGGAAATACGTTCCAATAATTCCAGGAGAGGTCCAAGCCCTATTGTTATCAAGCTAATCTACAAAAGCTTAAAGGACCAGCTGATGCACTTAGTCAATCCCTTTGAAGATGACAGAGCCTTTCCCCTCCAGTACTGGCCTAACCGTAAGAAGATGTTTTTTCATGATTATGATTCGGTCGAGATGCGCCAGAAAAAGAGTCTGATGAGGTTAATGGCCAAGCAAGCGATCAGTGCAGGTGCAGATGAGAAATACACAAGGCCCAAAGGGGACCAAGTTCTCATTGACGGGAAAATGTACAACTCTCGACAATTGCATACACTCGAGGAAAGGTTCAGTTGTGAGACAGTAAAGATAGTTTTTCCCGTCAAAAACGGTATAGCCTTCCAGAGTGAGCGGGCATACCTCAGTAACTTTGCTCCAGCCGAATTCTATTATCTTCGAGAAATGTACAACTCGTCCGAGCAGGCTTATCAACATAAAAAGATGCTTGTACACAGGAAAAAGGCTATAGCTGCTTCCATTCTCAACAACCCTGATCCGAGGGAAATTAAAGGTTTTGCAGATAGGGTCACCAAACTTCCATCCTGGAAAAACATGCAAAACGACATTATGACAGACATTGTTCGCTGCAAATTTTACCAGAATAGGGAACTGTCAGAGAAGATTGTACTGACAGGCACAGTGCGTCTCATTGAGGCCACTAGTAACACATATTGGGGGTGTGGCTGTTATTTTGGGGGCTATGCCCTCGACAATGACTCATGGAAAGGGAAGAATGTTCTCGGTGAAATTCTCATGAAAGTCCATGCCGTGATGCCTTGAAGATGAACTCTTTCAACAGCTTAAAGTGTAAAAGAGCTCCTCCGAGTCCTAGAATCCGACCCAACACTGACTCAGATGGCTTTAAGTCACCAGTTAATGCCGTCCCTGCTGCCAAAGCTAGTACTTCTAAAACTCCTCCGACTATTGTGAAGAACACCTTCGCCCCTCTAAACGAGGACTCGACCACGCCCATGGAGGTTGCTGATGAGGGAATTGATGCCAAAACTCCTGCTAAAGCTCCTATTTCGGCTCCTGTTGTGGCAGGTAAATCCTCTGGACGGATGTTAAGAACCAATCTACGTGCTAGAAGAATTGGTAGGGACACCTCGGTTTACAAAGACATTATGGATGCATCGGGAATCGATCTGTCGTCAACTGAGGCGAATCGTTCCAGACGGCAACTACAACCACTCGACTACAGTTTGCGTGAAACTTCAGCCATGTTCGACTCAGCTGTCGAAGGTTTCAACTGACTTTAGAGTAAAGTATTGTCTTACGATGATTTCTATAGTTTCTATAGCCTTGAATAATCACTTCCTGATCGGTAATTTGCTTTTTTCACCTTTGATTAGTAGCAATTCCGCGTGTTTATGTCTGCGGTAGCCATCTTGTAACCATAAATGGGTACGTAATGTCGTAAAGGATGTCGTGATTCTCAGAAATTTGCTAAATTGAGTTGACACTACCTATCAGGGCCGGAATTATCTTGTGATTCTTGATAAATGGTGAACTACTAAAGTCTGATGGTAAATTACGAATTATTATTTTCATTGTACACCTATGTGAATGTTGGCGACAACACAGTGCGGCCATTTTGTAAACGTAAACGAGTTCGTGATATAGACAGATGTCGCAAAATCACGGTTGTTTTTTTGTTTTTTTGAGGGTGTTGACTATGTGATCTAATTGATATATTACTCGATTCCTTGTTATTATTCCCTCACATTTGTACAGTTTTAATTTATCTTTGCAACTGTCTTGAATTTATATACTTGGGCCGACATCTTGGTGTCGGTGGGTTCTTCGTGCCGGAACCAAGATGGCGGCTCATGGATGTTCGTGGATCTCCTATGGGGACAATAAGTAAGAAAAACCTTTGTATGTCTTTATTGTGAACCTAAAATGCCATGTTGAGAGTTGTATTATACCCAAATTCATACTATCTACTTACAGGCTGACTATGGTTATGGTCTGTGGGTGTTTTCTACTTGTTTTTCTATGTTTTTATTTGGGACGTACTTTTTTTGGGTCTGTCGAATGTAATGGCTGACAGCAATGTCACAGTCTCGATGAGCAAAGGTTTGAAAGTGGTCTTTTTCAATGTATGTAGCTTGCTGCATAAACTTGACTACATTAAAATGGAATATCTAAACAGATTATATGATATTGTCAGTTTTGGAGAAAGTTGGTTGAATAACGACATTACTGACGCAATGATTCATGTAAATGGATATAAGTTCTTTAGACTAGATAGAGCAACTGGGAAAAGAGGTGGTGGACTGATTACATATTACAGAGAAAACTTTACTTGTGAACTGCTCGAAAATCTTTGTGTTTCCTCAGCCGATTGTGAGTTTATTTCTTGTAAAATCAAGCCTGGTAATCATAAATCATTGGTACTTAGTTCTATTTATAGACCCCCAAATGGATCTATGGATCAGTTTTTTACACACTTCTCCCGCCTTATTGGTGAGCTTGATAGTCGCCCTTTTTCAAATAAGAATAAAATTGCAGGTGGTGATGTCAATATAGACCTGGGTAAGAACAGTACTTCCTCCAAAAGATTCGTTTCAATTCTCAAAGCTAAAGGTCTGATTCAACATATAAATGTATCGACACAAATTACATCATCATCTAATACACAGATTGATTTTATTGCCTCGAACTGCAAGTATGTCAAGAGCTCTGGTACTATTTGTGAAAATATTAGCGATCATCTACCTGTATACCTGATTTTAAAAAAATATAAAACAGCCAATACTGGTGGTGAAGTTTATGAAGCTAGATCAATTAAGAATATGAAGCTAGAGGACATTGCAGATCGTGTGCAAAATATAAATGATGGTCTCTGGTTGTAGGATGATATTAATTTAATTTGTCCAAAGATGTTTGAAGAACTTTTGTTGATACAAAACGATTTGTACCCATTACAGAAATTCACTGTGAAAAATGGCAAGGTTGTTAATGATCGTGACCTAAAATTATTAGTCAAGAGGAAAAATAAAGTCTATAAAGCTGCCATTTCAAGAAATCGACCTGAAGACTGGCAAAATGCTAGAGAACTTAGAGCTCAAATCAGATCTAGATTAATTTCCTTGAGAAGAAAAGCTGTCCGTGATATTTGTATCAGATATTCGAGAAGCGAAAAAAGGTTCTGGGAAAAAATATCCAACATCTATGGAGTTAATAAATCGAAATGTGATACTGTAGATAGAATTATCACTCTAGAGGGAAATATTCTACTTGGTAAAGACGCGGCTAATTACGCAAATTCTTTTTTTTGTTCCATTGGCCCTAAGTCGTCCAGTGAATATATTGATGATTTAGCAAACGATTATCCGCCTCTGGAGTGGAATGAGGACATAGAACCTGAAGAGGTCTTAAAGCTAGTTCGAGCCATTGATCCTAGTAAATCAAGTGGTATTGCTGGCATGAATACTTCCTTCTTAAGACTTGCCCTTATATCTTGTATCGAGAATTTTACTATACTCCTAAATAAGATTCGTATGACCGGAAATTTCCCTAAAATTTGGAAGAAAGCAATCTGTACACTTATACCCAAGAAGGGTTTGTCTCGTCATATTAACAATCTTAGGCCTATATCGATCTCGCCGATTACTGGGAAAATTCTTGAGCGACTCTTAGTGGGGAAATTATCCCCCCATCTGTCAAACATTGATTTATTCTCTCCCAATCAGCACGGTTTTTTACAGGGAAGATCTATCGAAAGTGCAACCTTCTCCTTGATGAATTATGTTCTCGAAAATAAAGATAAAAGTCTGGACACCACAGCAACTTATTTCGATCTTTCTAAAGCTTTTAATTCCATTAATATTGATATATTTCTTACAAAACTTGAAATGCTTGGTGTCAAAGGCAATCTTTTGAATCTAATCTCTTCTTATTCAAAGGGACGAGAGCAACAAGTCATTATGGGGGGCCTCCTTTCTGATTGTATGATGTTGACTGCAGGTGTGGCTCAAGGAAGCATCCTTGGGCCAATTTTGTTTATTCTTTATAAAATATTAATGATTTAGCTTCGGTAGAATTTAGTGGAAGGATTATTATGTATGCAGATGATTGTGTTTTGCTCCATCAAATTAACACAGATCAAGATGTGGTTTCGATCCAACAAGATGTAAATAAATTTAGGAACTGGGTGGAGAGGAATGGCTTGACGATAAATGCGAAAAAAACAAAATTACAAGTCTTCAAAGGTACTAAAAAGAGGAATAATAGACAGTATGTCATCTATACAGATGGTGCCATGATCGATATAGTTGCTAACTTTCGGTACCTTGGTTTTCTTTTAGATGATTGCTTAAGTTTTGTTCCTCATATTAATTCTATCTGTACCAAGTCATCCATGCTTTATAGAAGGTTATGTAAGATCAGATACTTTATAACCAAAGATATAGCAATTCTGATATACAAAACGTACATTTTGCCGGTATTAGAGTTTGGTGGTATTCTAATTTCTCTCTCAAACCAGAAACATGTAAAGAGATTGCAAATCATCCAAAACAATTGTTTGAGGATTTGTCACAGTATATATGGTAGAAACTGGTTACAGAGAAAGACAAATGTTGTCATCCATCGGGATCTTAAAATTCTTCCCCTAGCATATAGGCGTCTACAACGGTTTTTAAATATATTCTGGTTATACTATGATTTCAGCAACCGGACAGAGGTAGACTACAACCTTAGAGATCCTCATAAGGTTCACATTAGATTCTGGCATAAAGAAACCATAAGAAAAAGCCTTTTTGGTGCCATTGGGGGGTTATGGAATTCCTTATCGATGGAGATGAGAACTCTTGTTGAGTACCATATTTTTAAGACAAGATCAAAACAACTTATTCTGAGGTTATTTGAGGAAAATGGTGATATATGGACCATCCCCGAAAGGCTAATGCTGGCTAATGATTAAGTTCCATACTGCTACTTATCTTGTAATAATTTCGATACCCACTAGGTGGTAGCAGGTGCATGCATGGGCCTAAATGAACAACATGTCTGTCTGTCCACCAGGTGGTAGCACCTGTCGTTGTACTGCCAGTGATGACAATTTATCATTCTTGCTCATCGAGTGAACTTTGTTTCTCATATATTATATTATATTATATTATATTACCTTGTGACTACAGGTTTCCTGGATTTGTATATCTTTATAATTTAGAATGAGTCTGTATGAACTTGGCTTGTCATGTATAGGACACTGTCCCGGGTGTGTGTTTTCATTCTACTTTTATTGTTAATGAATTACCAAGTAATTGATGATATTTGTATACTTGGTCATCCCTGTATAATATTGTGCCCTTTGATAATGTATTTTTTCTAAGAATTTTTCTAACTTTTTTCTATCACATTTAAATCAGCTTTTCTGTGAATATTGCATACCCTTGCATAATGTCTTGCTGAATAAAAATCTTAAAACAAACAAACATGCTTCTTAAATAACTCAGATTGGTTGTAATGTTCATCATGTCTCTCTCAATATATATGTTTAAATATACTTTGTATTTCCTAGGGCACAACGAAAATTCATCTATGGATGAGCGTGCTATAATTATGTAAAATTTCCTGAATAAATAAATTTGTACAAAAAAAAGTAGTGACATGTAACTGTTTTTGTTTTTTTACATATGATATGGTAGATTCAGCCTTAATATAGCTGGATGTTATTATTAGAGCAGTTATTACTAGAAGATGTTCTAATTGGGTGTATATCTATATCCCTTTTTAGTGAGTTCAATGTCAATGTTTTCAGCTAAGTTCTGATCTTCTCTCTACTTCTCCCGCTACTCCTGTTATCATTACTGTCATGATTTATATCATCTAAAATTTCTTTCTCTCTAATATACTGGACAAGGGTCTCACTATCTATTGTTATCCCTTTAATTGAAGTCCTCACATCAACTTTACCTTGAAATGATATATAACAGTATGAAAATTTAGTATCTTTAAAGCGTATTTATGTTCACTCACCTAATTCTTTTAATAACCCTCATTTCCCCCAGTTTATTTTAGATTTAATATGGCAAAAGAATGTGTGATCTATGAATGTGTACTTTAAATGACATAATTAGCGCATTAGTTAATCAAGTCTAATAATTTGTTGATTACTGGCGGCTCATTCCATACGATCTCTCTATGTATATAATATATATGTATGAGTGATAAATTGAAACTTAAATCTACATCTAAAAGTTTATTTCTCTATAGACATTAACTAATGGAATTCTTTTAAATAGCCTAAGGTTACATTATCCGCTTAATAATATAATATCCTAGTTAATTTAAAGAGTTCTATAAGGGCTTCAAATTATGATTACTATTACAGCCAGCCACCACTCACTGTCTGGTGGGACACGCCTTCCTGGACCTAACTCTACTATTGTTAATTTCATCTACTTAAGCCCACATAGAATTATGAAATTTACAACTTAAATAAGCGCTTTTGGATCTCCGCGAAGCACCTCAACAAACTGCGAAGGTAACATTAGAGGTATTAGAGCATCTTTATTGTACGCATACAATAAAAATATTTTTATTGTATCCCACTTATTGAACCTCACAAGAGGAATGCGCGTATAATAAATGGTAGTTATTGTTTTTTTGCTTGTGAAGTTTGATATGGTATGTGAAGTTATCAACAGTTCAATCAATGGGTAAATGGGGGTCGGCCAACCCCCAACCCCAACGACAAGTACTGGCCTATAATGTTATGTCTGACACCATAATTATATAACACTAGCATTATGTAGAACTGTTAATTGTATACGTTCTTGACGATCTGATCCATATATGTTACCATAATCGTCAAGCTCTGTTTGGCATTCTAAGCTGAAATAAATTGTCCAGCCGTTAAGTCTTAAATATAGGGATGACAAGTACATGAGTAGGATGCCATGGGTGGGTGGTTAACCCTGCATCCTAGTGGCATTCGTTTAATTACAGCATTAGTCTAATTTATTTGAGGAAAATAATTGGGGTAATTGGGGTGAATCTAATTAATCTAATTAATTTAAATAACTCTAATATTTGGGAAAATGTAGGATTACGTAATTGCTAATATTCATTGGGAAGCATCACCATTTTTAATGTATTTGTTATAGGAAAATAGTATTACTGCACTTATAAAAGAGGCCCCTTTTAAAGCTTTCTCCAAAACTAAATAACAACCCTTATTCCGAACGTGTCAAGATTGGCCCATGTTAATTTTCTGGAAACTAGGATCTAAGGGGGTCAACGTCCGCTGAAAGGGCATCAAGATACAACCTGATCCCAACAGCTTTCCACCATGCATTTTTTTTAAAAATTTTATTGGTCAAAGTTTCATACCATGATAATTCTCATTTGCCAATTGAAAACAATATTCCTAACAATCTCTACTATATTATTACATCTCGATCATTTCAATTACCTTACATTATACTTTAACTTGTTTAATCTGTTATTTTCTACTTATTACATTCTGCGATCTTCAACTACAAAATTTAATAAATCACGCCGAGTTGTTTCATACAAAACAATTCCGCTTAATACAATTATTACATGATTACCGGTACAAGTTTTTTGTAATTTTTTTGTGGCCTGTTAAAACATATATATGCAAGTTCGCGGATAAAATACAATAGTAACTGTACCTTTATAGTTATAAACTATATCTATTCTAGTTACCCCGCTTCTCGACCTTTTTGGTCTCAATACATTTCTGGTCAGTATTAAGTGGTTAGGTTCGGCAAGTACATATATCTCAGGCTTTTATTGCCGCCAGTTATTATTACCTTTGAGGGTTTTTTTCAGTGTACCCCACTCTTTGATTTTGTCAATAGGGTCAAGTCGATTCCAGATCCTTGGACCTTGGATATGAGGTGATCTATTGTATTTTTCTGTTCTACTGATCGGCTGGACGAGGTTAACTCCTCTAGCCTGCCTTGTTTGTCTAGGCATTTCCTGAACATACCTGGGATTTTTGGCAAACGTATACATTAGGCCTTGTATGGCTATGTCTGCCCTTTTTCTAAAAGTATCCACTCTTAGGTTATTCCGCATTTCCTCAGTTGTTAGTACACCCTGATTATTAAATACAACACGAATGGCCCGGTTCAATACACTTTGCAGTTTTGTTATTGTGCTGCAATTACTCATGTTATACAAGATGTTTCCGTACTCGGCCAATGATAAAATATGCGATTTTACAATAGTGGTTGCCATTTCTTTGTTTAGGCATGGTCGTAACCTGGATAGACAGTTAACTTTCTGTTGGATGGTATTCTTCATTTTCACAAAATGAACATTAAAGTTTACATTCTCGTCTATTTGGTACCCTAAATATCTTACTATTTTCGCCTGGCTTATTGGTCGACCTTCAATATAACAATTCTCCAGATTTCTGAAATTAATCTGTTTCAATTTATTTTTAGACCCTATTATCTGCAGTTGACACTTTTTTGAATTTACCTTCAACTGGTTAGCTTTCATCCAGGAGGAGATTTCGTTTGTTTACGACCTGTGATATATTCAGACATTCATCTTTATTCATGCCTGTAATGGTTACAGCCGTATCGTCTGCATAGATACTAATACCTATTTTAATTTCGTCATTCGGTACTACTACTCTATTAATGCAGTTGGGCAGGTCGTTGACGTATATCAGAAAGATAAGCGGTCCTATTATACTCCCTTGTGGCACGCCCTGACTGATGTTTAGTGGGTCTGATAGTGTTTCTCCCAATTTTGTTTGTTGGATACGATTTGTCAGGTAGTTACCTATTATATCTATGATCTTTTGATTTACTCTGTAGAATTCTAATTTTTTCATTAGGACATTATGATTTATGGTATTAAAGGCCTTGGCCACGTCGTAATATATTGCAGCTGTTATCTTGCCTTTATCTATCCCTTCTATTATTGGCCCTAGAAATTCATAGGTAGTTCTGTTAGTAGAATGATTCTTACGAAAACCACCTTGCTCTTTGGCGAATAAATTATTTAGGTCCATATGTTCCCTTAGTGAGTTAGCTATAAACGACTCTAAGAGTTTTGAGGGTAAAGGTACCAGTGCTATTGGCCTTTGTTGTTGAAGGTCCCTGACATTAGTTGATTTGGGTATGGGGGTGATGGAATATTCCTTCCATTCAGTTGGAATCTTAGAAGTAGAAATACATAGTTTCAGTAGCCTGGTTGTAATATGAAGAAGATTCAAGAGATACAGTTTCAGGGTGCGGGAATTTACCCACTCCCATCCGCTGCTCTTATTGTCATCCGGGTGTATTAGGAATGACCGAACTTTCTCTTCGTTAATCAATATTCTGGTAGAGGCTATGTTCTCATTGTCTCTTTCCAAATAATTTTCGAATTCTATATTCTCTTCTAATCCGTTATCACTCATGTTCTTAAAAATAGTGTTTAAGATATTGCTTGCTTCTTTCCCTTTGACATTCTGTCCCTCGTTAACATAGTTCGCAGGGGTTGCTGCCTTGGCCTTACCTAACAATCCGTTCAGTCTATACCAAAATTTTTTGCTGTTTTTTTCACAACTACTCAGTGATTCAAAAATATACGTTCGTTTTGCTCCTCGTATTAGTCTAGCTGTATTTGCCCTTGCTCTAGATGCATTAGCAAAATCCATGTCATTTTTTGTAAGTTTCGCAATTTTGAATAATCTATCACGATTCTTTATCGCTGCCATACATTCTCTGTTTAAGAGAAGTTTACCACGATGTATCACAGACTTAGATTTAAAAGGACAATTCACATCTAGATACTCCATTAATTTTTTTCTAAGTTTCACCCATAGTGCCTCGCTGGTAGTGTATTCTTCAGGTGAGAAGTTGTTTTCGGTCACTAGTGTATCACAATAATTCTTGAAGTTTTTGTTTTTGTTTCTGCCCATTCTGGTTGCTTCGTTAATATGTAGCTTTAGTGAGTGTTCCCCAATTAAATGTTTAAATTCGGGTACTGCTTCACTTCTTCGATCAAGTAGGTCTATATTTATATCACCACCAATTATTATGTTACAGTATGGGTTTCTTTCCTTAATTACAGTCAAAGCATTTCCTAATTCTTCTATAAATGCCTTCTTACATCCAGCTGGTGGGCGGTAGGTGTTACATAAGATAATGCTACGTCTCGCACCAGGTTTACAATGTAAAACCTGAAGCTCCATATTTGCATTACAACGATTACAATCAGATAGTATATGAATATCAACGTTAAAAGAACAGTCGATATAACTACATAGACCTCCTCCTTTCTTTCGTGTATTACCGCTTACAATATCTCTGTCTAGTCGATAAATCTTATAATTGCTATCAAAAGAGACTTGATCGTCGTGATCAGAGTTATCTAACCAGGTTTCTTGGAGCATAACTATCTTATTGTTTCCCTTGAGTAAACGGTCATTAACTTCAGCTACCTTATTTCTGAGTGAACGAATATTTAGCGATAGGATTGTTAGTCCTTTTATCTCGCTAACTTTCTCTATTTCATCCCACACCATTTCTCGCAAGGTTTGTGAGTTCATTATATTCTTGGCAAACGTTAAAGGCGTACGTTATTACATACAAAACTATGTTTGTGACTTGCGTATAGCGAACAATAAAACAATACAGTATTGGCCCTGCCATGGATAAAAACAGTTTGCATCTCTTTGCCCTCATAGGGCTTGACTCTGACAACACAGGCGTGCACCGAGCTTCACACCTGATACTCCCTATATATCTTAAACTATGGTTAAAAACCAATTACAGAACGCTCCACATATCTGAGTTATACAGGTGATATGTTGACAATTCATGTAGTACAATATATAATAATCAATACATACTTTTAGGTAGTTGCATTGAGCCCCCTCGCCTACCAGGTACCGATTCGACTCCATTTTGGAATATTACCGCAGTAAATTTCCTCTAGGGTGACGATTGGTCATGGCGAAAATGCTGACTCACATTCAAACCTTAAATAATTATTTCATACAATTCAATGTGTTGTATTTTACTTCTTATAATTACAACTCATTTTTATATATGCACAGAGTAATCATATCCCTATTTTTTATCAATACAGAGATTAACGTAATTTACACATTCACTGCGGCTGGCCTGTCGACCTCGACCTTCATTGTGACCTTGTGGTATGTTTATAAACAGTGGCACATGTACTAGTTAGCACGTGTAGGCGCTAGGCCCTCGCGCGTGTCTCTATAATACAGATGCTGTTTCCTTGAGTTGGGAAAAATATCTCCAATATACAATATTGACAGTTCAGCGTGTAACAATTTTAGATACCGTTTTATCTTGAGAGCAAGAGTTAACGTTCACCTGTTAAATATACCTGTATGTGATATTGACGAGGCAAATATTGATAGTCAATTCAGTCGGACATGTTGATGCCGCGTGGAGTTGTGATTAGCTACCGCCGTTTTCCTTGTTTTCTCTGGAGGTTGTATTTAGTTCGGTCATTGTCTCGTTCAATGATTTGGAAACACTACTCATATCGAGTTGGAACAATCCTGTTGCTGGTACGTGTATTGCTGGAGTACTTGTTATGTTTGCTAGGTCGCGCGCTGTGTTCCTCGCTAAGACATCCAGTTCCATGTCGGCTTCCTGCCTCTCATCGATGGAAGTGCGTCTCGCTTTCGGATTTTGGTGAGTGTTGTTTCTTCTTTGGGCCAGCTGTCTCTCTTCCATAGAGGGGGATTTATTGAAGTACCTAGCCCTTTGTTGCTGGTTGGGTTTTGGTGTTATCTTGGAAGGTGTGACTGCCGCAGGGGAGGGGGGGGATGTTGGTGTGATTTGATGTAGTTCATGACCATATCGTTCCTTCAACTCTTCCCTGATTTCTACAAGTAGTTTACCTTGCTGATTATACCCTTTGTTTTGCCAGGTATAGGTCCTTAGTTGTACTGCTCCTAGAAAGTACCCGCACCCCCAGAAGTTGTCTGCGGTCGCTTCTACCAGTTCGTAGTCTCCTGTTGCAAGTAAGAGCCTGCGTAGTTCGGAATTCTGTTCAAATTTGGCTCTCATTATTGACTTCATATAGTCAATTTCTTTATTCTTCCATTCCTCGTTTACCTCTAGTTTTCCTCCTCGCTCTTTAATTTCAAACGGATCACGCATGGCATGTATAGCTCGTGCCGCTGCGTAGTGTCCATTTTTGAGTTTTCACACAAATACTAGGCGGAACTGGAGGAACAACTACTGCTGTTCCTGACCCCGTCCCCCCTTTCTTTGGTCTACCAGGCCTTCGTTTCATTTCCCCTAGAGTCTGTTTCTTAGTAGGCAACACTTCGTTTCCTACTTTAACAGGACCCTTCTTCTTTTTCCCTTTAGTCCGTGGAGGAAGATCCGTGGCCGAAACAGACTTTTTCTTTTTCGGCCTACCTCTAGGCTTGACGCCTATAGTAACCTTTTCCTTCACGGCCTTAGCCGGACATTCAACTCCCGCCACAACTTTCCCAGCTTCCAGCCTGAGAATATCTCTACCTGCCTTTTCCAGTTTCTGAAATTTTGGAGCCCTATGAAGGTTTCTAGCCTGGATAGGACCATCTTCATCAAAAGCAGGCTTGAGATAATCAATGTGGTAACTCAACAAGCCTTCAGCTGTTTCAAGTTCACAGGTGGTACCGCCTATGAACCTGCGGATTTTAAATGGGCCATTTTTGAGTGCATGCAACACAATACCACATAAACACAGACTTTCCATGTATTTATAGGTTATTTATATAGGTTATGGGCCTGTAGTTTTTTTGTTATTTGTTTGTTCTATTTTGGGGAGCTCTGCAGACACCTCATGATAGCTATTCGACCAATGAAAAAGGGGTAAAAGTCATAATGAATCTAGCTCCCATACAGGTAGGAGCTAAGTAAAAGAATTGCATTTCAGGGGTATTCACAATGACGTATAACAGTTTTTTTGTTTTGTTTTTTTTAAGTTTTTATTCAATATATCCTGCCGTCGAGGCTCTTACAGTTCTAAGGCTTGATAATCGGATCCCTTATATCTTAAACTTTTTGTATTTCCTGTAATTTAACATCATTAACATTATAGGCAGCGCTTCCTTTAACCTTAATTTTCATATCATTTTAATCAAAATACCTCGTCTCACTGGGTGTAGAGAGTGACTTTACATTACCCTCCAATAGTGTAATAGACTCGAAATATTTCACCCACATCCTTATCAGGACATCGGGCACACTTAATATGCCTATACTACCATAAATAAATCTTTAAATGTTAATGTGGTATACTTTATCTTAAAGGTTTGTAAAAGGCGAGGATATATTTAATACACTGTCACTGGGTTGGATCGAGGGGTTGGGAGGTAGTGGTGGTGGGAACCAATGGAAAGGAGAGTAGCATGGGGAGAGGGGAACAACAGGAGCGGGTAGAGGGGTACAGAGCGTATTAAGGCCGACGCACACATCGCCGATTTGGCTCCCTATTGCCCCACGATTTGGGGCTCCTGCTGAATCCTAAGATTTCATTTCTAACCATGGTTAATGTTAATTCAAAAACATAAACCAGGATTTAAAATGAAATCCTAAGATTCATCAGAAGACCCAAATCGTTGGGCGATTGGGAGCCAAATCGGCGATGTGTGCGTTAGGGCTGGCGCACACATGGCCGATTTGGCTCCTGATTGCCCCACCCCACGATTTGGGCCTCCTGATGAATCCTAAGATTTCATTTCAAACCACGGTTTATGTCGTCTCAAAAACATAAACCAGGATTTGAAATGAAATCCTAAGATTCATCAAGAGACCCAAAACGTGGGGCAATCAGGGGCCAAATCGGCCATGTGTGCGCCAGCCCTAAGGGGAAAGTACGGTGGCCCAGGAGTGTTATATATGATTGAAATGTATCACCATTGTGAACTATCTCGAAATAAAAACCTGTTTTTTAAAAAAAAAAAAAAAATATCATGCCTTGTCCCTCATCTCTCCCATCTCTCACCTCTCTTCCCTCATCTCTCATATCTCAACTCTCCTCCCTCACCTTTTCTCCCTCATACCTCATATCTTACCCAGAGAAGGAAAAGGGTGGTGGGGTGCATGGTGGTAAGTGGGGTATTTAATTTAAGGTCTGTGTTAGGATTTTCCAGACCTACCTCAATATTTCTATAGTAAAGTAGTTAAATCAATATACATAGGCCTATGTAGGACGACAACAGAAACACAGAGATATATCAAATAGTTTTGAAATGTAGTAGGCCTATATATCCTAATTTTGTACAGTGAGAAACATAATTTTACTTGACCCAAAATTGATTGAATTGTTATGTTATACAAGAATAAGAATTGCAGTTTGGGGCAGAACGCAGGATTAGGGCGCAGGACAAGAACGTATTATTTATGATTTCATTAGTCTTACCACTGTGTACGTTGCATAAGCGTCTGTGAGTGACATTCTTTGGCAAATAAATGTTTCACATTTTAACCAAATTATTGGGGGGGGGGGGCAGGCCTCCCAATATAATTATTGGGGGGGGGGGGGGCAAGTGCCCTCCTTGCCCCCCCCCAACCCCCCGGTTCCGCAGCGCCTGGTAAAATATGCTAAATTAGGCTGAGCAATGATAAATACCAGGTATATCTGAGTATATTGTGTATTATGCTGTTTTAAAACTGTATTTTGAAGCTCATTTCTGTCTTAAATTGAAGGCGAATTGTAAATTTTAAGGCGTCTTCACCCGTATAAGATATATCACTCAAAGCTGCTTCCTTTAAACATTTCCTGAACATTAAAGTTTTCACATGCTGATTAAAATATCCTTTTGACAATGACATATAAACAGAAAAAGCTAATTACATCATTCACTCATCTTAGACATTTGGAATCGACCTTTAATTAATGTGAAATTAACAATGGAAACAATTATAATTACTAATTAAGTGGTCTTACATGTATACAGGTCTGCACTAAGACAAAATCCTGTATGGGTAGGTGTAAATAGGCGCCTGTTGCACAAAGAATATTATTTAAAATGTTCCTTTGTAAGTTGATCAATGAAATTAGCAATGCCCTGATATTGTATAGAAAATCACTTCACTAAAAGATCCTTACCAGCTGGAAAAAAAGTAAGCTAGTATTTATTCAGGATTATAACATTAAGCATTTGTTGTGCAACGGGCCCCAGGCCTTGGCCGTTTAGTGAATATAAATAATATTGCTGGAATTGAAATAAAAAAATAAAAGATTTTCCAGGAATCAGGAGATGAGTTAATTGTGTACTTTGCTTGTACAGATTGATCATTTATCAGCAAAATATGATCTGGTATCAATTGACCTCGACATGAATGACTTGGACACATGCTTGAGTTGTCTCTGTTACAGAAAACACTGAACAGAATTATCCTTATTAATGAGATGCATAATTAAGACACATGCTCCCTCCCCCTCCACTATCCCCCCTCTCCTAACATATACATGACACATCTAAGTGAAATGTAGTTATCAATACTAATGATCCATTTTCTCATCTTATTCATACTTATCAGTATTCCTTGGCGTGTATATATCACAAGGCAGGCCGATGATACTGTATATATAGTCAATTCCACCATTGGGGAGAATTCACCACAAATTCTGCAGAAAATACAAACTTCTTGAAATAAAATTTAATTCTTATGGTACGTAGGTATGGTAGCCCTAGGTACATCCTGGGAATTTGGGAAGGCTACTCCCATTTTTAAGAAAATAATCGACCCACAAATATCAACACTGGAATCCCCATATATATAGTTTATGTCAGGGTAATTATAGAGCGGGGATTTCTCTCTGATGTCGAGGTGTGGAAGAAGGCATATATCTATTAGTTCCTCTTAATCAGTTCACATCCCCATAAAAAACAGCTGGGCTCGCCTCCCTCGACCCAATTTGGGGGAAGTTCCTCCTGTCTTAGATGTTATCCTCTCCCTCTAAGCCAGGTCATGATAGCACATATCAAGTAGGCGACCTTTAATGGCACTTAAAATCATAAAATGACGCCTAAATGACCAATGGATATATGGCCTTCCCTCCCCTTCCATCTACCCCTTCCCACTTCCCTCTAAAGGAAAGGGGCGCTAAACTATAGGGGGGAAATGATTAATATTGAGATATTAAAGCTGGCTCTACATCAGTCCCGATTGTGTATAGCCGACAGTTGGCGATACTTGCCGATGCTTTTATCGGGCAACTGTCGGGACTAATGTAGAGTATAGAAACCGGGGCCCTGTATTTAGGAAAGGCCAATACCCAGGTAACCTCACTTGAAATCTATATTATAAGCCATCCCGAAAGTTAGAGCCCTGTACATACAGTGAGGACATCCCTTTCAAGGGTTTGTGTGCAGCATTCAATTTCGTACACAACAAATAATTAGTGTGGATAATCTGCATATCTGAGTATATATAAACCTTGGTATTGCGTTGATTTAAACAAATCTATTAAGATATTTTTGCTGTATGTGGAGCCTCAATTTTGTCTAACATTTGGATAATTTGAGAGGATTGGTAAAGGCAAATTGTACATCTATTCGGTCTATTGACGGTCTATTCCACATGCCAAACAATATAATAACCCAATTGAGATATAGATAAAGTTAATTAGGAACAATTTAAGGACATTTAACTAGGGGCGTTGGCTTAGAATATGTCACCCGGCCAGGGTAAAGTTCCAAACCCTTTACATTGCAATCGCTAAGCCCACATTGGGATCGCCATATCGTCAGTTATAGCTTAGAACCATGTAAAATGTTATATAGCTGAATAAACAACTTTGTAAAAAATAATCGGTCAATTGTGTCTATAATAATATTATATCCAAGCTGGCACCTAAACCACAGTAGGGACTTTTGGCAAAACACCAGACATTCACTTCACAGACATTGTCAAAATTTGATAGTGGATTGAGGAAATCTGTTTGACCATACTTTCAACATCATTTGCTTCTCAAACTTGGGTTATTTTAGGGGATTGGAGAAGGCGAATTGTACAACTATAATAACCCCCCTAATGATACATACATTGCTAGCGTAGTCTTGTAGGGTTGGTGTAATGGCCGCGCTCGTCTCTCTGTACCTTCACATCCCGATACACACTGGGGTACACTGTACTTCTGAACTCTACACCAGGGGTGCCACCGCTCCAGCAGTTATGCGAGTGTCCCCCACTGTTCATATGTTTCAGCCTAATTTAGCCCCGGAATTTAGCATGATTTCCTAAATCTGTAGTGTAGGAAATCATGCTAAAGTAGGCTGAAACATATGACCGGGTAAATCTGAGTGTATTTGATATTGTGTTGATTTATAATATCTGTTCTGCCATGTGGAACTGTATTTTGAACCTCATTTTTGTTTTAAATTTGGGATATTTGAGAGGACTTTTGAAGATGAATTGTACATTTTCTGACAATCTGACCCATGAACTATGACAGACAATATGCGATTGGGAATCGTTCGGTGTGATGGCGGGGGTTGGGTGGGTGGGGGGAGGGGGGGAGGGGGAGTAACACACAATTGATGTTATGTATTTTATAATAACATTATATCAAAACTCTAAGATTAATATAATTATGAGTCTGGTGGTTAACGTATCGTTTAGTATCAACTGACTAGGACAAGATCTGAGTAACAACTGTTTATTGGCAACTCCTCCACCAGGGGGCTGGAGGTTGTCTCTCCTAGGTGGCGGCACCTAGCATGTAGAGACAGTTAAGATAATTATGTCCACACAATATTTCACAGAAAGCAAGGGAAGTATATCTGCCTCTATTTAGTGGAAATGGTAAGAATTCTCTCATCTATATATAATGAATCATATCTTTATTTCACAAAATACAACAAAAAGCTGATATATTTCTTGTTATGTGAAGAAATGTTTACAGTTTCTGTCACAGAGAGTGCTTCCCACTGAACCTGCCTACAAACTACACATATTGACACTATAATAAGTAACAAGTATCACGTGTGTAACAATTGGAATACTAGAGGTTCTAATTCTCCTTGCAGTCAATAGTATCCTTATATAAATTCTTTTGTCGTTTGTCGCTATATTTTTGTAAAACAGCCGAATTTTTTCGTTAAGGTCTTTGTCGATTTGTCAGGCTAAGAAAGTGTCTTTGTCATTTGTCACTATATATAGTTGCCTTTGAAATTTGTTGATCTAAGAAAGGGCCGTGTCGATTTGTCGAATTAACCCCTCAAGAGCCCTATGAATTACACATGAAATCGAAATTAAAATTGGTGTATGAAGAACTTGAATTTGAACACCGTCTTTGAACATCCATGTCTTCGCGTTTCATGATTTATATTTTATTTGTTGATGTATGTACCACATGCTATTTGTATGGGAGGGAGTAGTGTGGTAATTTGCACCAGTTCCACGTGTGTGGTATGACTTCCTGTCCCCAGTAAACATAGCAATATAAGGTAAGCATAGCAACGTGGGAGTAAATATAGAACCTAAATTCGAATGTGGTACTCAATGTTTTGTTTTTTTTCGTAACCCACTCGCTTATCGACTCGTGGGCCACGAAAAAACAAACATCTTGGACAGTGCAATAGTGTCCCTTAATTGTACCACATTCTCATCAGGTTCTATCTATTTATCACAGTTTTCATCCAGCCCTTTTATATCTCCACACGATATTAGCTGATTTCTGCGGGCCACCAAAATATAAATGTGGAGTTTGATGGTTGACTGTGGTTCCTATATCGTCAGAAACTTGTGTCCTCTGGTACTATTTGCCAAGTGTACCGTGGAACCTCTCTATTGAGACCACCCTTGGGATTGAGAGAAACTGGTCTTAATAGCCGGGCCTATAACCAGTGCTTTCCTTACATACAGTGACCGGGGTTCCTTATGTTGGAGATGTTGCATGAGGTAGCGTTAATGATTGAAAAGTAATGAACTTGGACGGCAAGAAGTTCTCATGATTTCATTACTATAATTAAATACCTTAGCCTTTATCCTCGGCCACTGTGTGCCAATCTGCTTTAGTTAACTTAAGACTCTAAGAAAATAAGGCTAGATTGCTACGCGGATTACACACTTTACTGCTACCATTAATTATTACTGAGCCAGTAATGAATATGTTCTCCTTCTGTCGATCTCCAAAATGTCTATGAAAAGCTCAACTTAGGCTAGTAAAATAATTCATAATTTTATATGTATCGGTTAGGCTATACTAGCAAAGTACCCTCCTCCGGACCCATCTCTGATTCCCCCCTCTCCCTCCCCTCTTCCTCATGCTCCCCCTCCCCGCTTTCTCTCCCCCCCCCCTCTCTCCCTTCTCCTACACCCTCTCCCTCGATCCTCTCATCCCCCCTCCCCTCTCCTATTCCTACACCCTCTTCTTCACTCTCCCACTCCTCTGCATGTAGGACGGTCACCCTCTCTCCCCATACTTCCCCCTCTCCCTCTTTTCCCTCCCCCTCTTCTCTGTCTTTCATAGGCCTACCTGTTTTTCTCTCCCAACCCTATCTCCAATCTCTGGGATAGAGATGTGGAAGTAGAATGATCCCCCTTTCCTATTCCTACACCCTCTTCTTCTCTCTCCCACTCCTCTGCATGTAGTTAGGTCCCCCTGGGTGTAGGTTGTGGGAAATGACGTAGTATCTCACAGGGGCCGTCCCAGGCTATAAATAGAGTGTAGAGATCCCAATTTAAAAAAGGCTTCAAAATCACATTTTCACCCCAGATACCTGCACAAACCAATGACCTCCAGACAGGGTCAACAGACCTGTAGAGACCAACAAGGTAGATGGGGAGACCCCAGATTCCGAGAACATGTGACACAAAGAAACCCCTCGATATCTTTTCTACCTCTTTTTGTAGAAATCACTCTACCCGTATATTATATGGATATTGGGTGCTCTTGAGGCTAAGCACCTCAGATTAAATTAATGACTTGGCCTGTAAATGGAATAATTTACTAACTGTATATATAATCGTCATAAAAATATTAATACCGCCGTTTTCATGATAAAGTGGATTGATATGATATTAATTCGGAGGGAGGGAATGGTTGTTAGGTGGGATTCAATGCATATTTACATTTATCAAGAATAAAACAGGTTATTATTGTTTAATTATGATTCGAACACAGAACTACATTCTGTCCGAACAACACCCGTCTAAGGATATGTGCACTACTTTCGGATTCTCTTTTTTCCCGGGCCTACTTTTGTAGGCCTATTCCCAGATTTCGCAGCACTCGTAATCGGCCGCTTTGCTCGATGTACAAAACTTTACAAGACTGACAGTACATACCATTGGACAGGAAATCGTCCAAGCTTTAATTTGATATAAAATATGTTCCTGAATTCGTATTATGAGTCCTTCTAGCATAACTTACATCCAGACATACCAGATTTGTTGTCAACAACCATGCCGGCAAGGACGCAATATTTAGTAGGACGTAACGTCCTGTAATTTACGCTACGTTAGCAACGCATCCTTAACAACGCTTTTCCAGCGTAGCTCGGTGTGTGTGTCTGTCATTCTATATACAGTTAGTGCGGTTCAACTTGTAATAATAATAATAATAAAAATAAAGGATTATTATCTTTATTCTATTACTAAATCCAATGCAGCAATTAGTGATAAGTATATGTTCATGGATAAAAATAATAAGGATATGTTAACAATATGTATCACCAGTCTACAGTTAACGATGCCTCATGCAACAGTATAGATGGATTAGGCCTAATCTGTCGACGACCCGGTCGACGACAAGTATAATCTTAGGACTATAGACCCACATAAGTTGGTATATGATCATAATAAATTATATATAGCCTAGAAGTATAGACCCACATAAGTTGGTATGATCATAGAAGTATACAGCCACATACTTTGGTATGATCATAGAGGTATGGACCCAAATACCTTGGTCATAGAACCAGATCCAAACAGAAATTTATAGTTCTAAGGTATGATACTAGAGGGGGCAGCAGGTAACTATAGAAACGCCAGGGCGACCAAAGGCCATTTTTGGGCTGAACCTCTCATTGTCAGATAAAGTTTTTTTTTTTGCTGTTTCATGTAGCCTAGGGGTAGGTAATCACAAATCAGGGGGGTTGACCGTTCCCACCTATTGAGCAATTTTAGATATTAGGCCTACCCCTTTTATCCCGGTCATGCCAATATACCCCAAATACAGGATTTTGTAGGATTCATAGCATTCATTTATTCTGATCTGAATAGTGCACTTTGTGACACCTTTTTGAAATTTGGTATGCTGTTAGAACAGGTCATAAGGTTTTTAAACATCACTGGCTACAAGTTGGGGGAGAACCCTGGTGGCCGGTAGCTGCAAAATTCAAAATGGCTGCCACCAAACATCAAATGCACCATAGTTTGGCTTCTACTGGCTGGATTTTCAAGTGTGATACCACTTTTCAGATGTTTTTAAGTATGAGAAATTCATTTCTGTGGACTGTATTGAGTTTCAAGGTCATTTCAAGGTCAGAATCCAACATGGCTGCTGCCATGAAACTAGAATGTCATAGCTCAGCTCCAATTAACCACACATACTTCTGTAACACCAGTTTTAATGTGTTTTCAGGAGTGAGGAAACTATTTCTAAAGTCATTTCTCTCTTTTGAGGTCATTTTCTAGGTCAAAATCCAATATGGCTGCCATTGAGGGGCAAGAATGTAATATCTCAGCTGCTATTTGCACTATAACTGTGTTAGTGAGGTAGCTTGAGGCCAGATTTGAGATAGATGTGGATGGATCAAAGGGCCAAATTTACCCCACATGCTGTCCATGTACTTTATGATTTCTATATGAACCACTCTTGTATATTATGGTGGCCATCTTGGATTTTCAAGGTCACCATTATGTAAAAACCTATATCTACCAATATCTCAGCTTCTAAACTACTCAGGATCACCATCTTGGTGTCTAAACATACATTTTCTGGGTCAAGGAATACTACTATACCATTTAGAAAAGGGGGAGATTGGTTTTAGTAACACACAATTTGTATTTGACAATATATTCTCATTAGGCACATGCTATTTAACGTTGCCTCACTTCTCAAAATGACAAATAGTAGAGTTCATTCAGTGCAGTACTGACTGTCCTCATTTACAGACCAGCCCAAACCTTCTTGACTAGATGAAGTGTTCCATTCCAGAAGTTGGAAATATTGAGCACCAACCTCCATTTAGAAGCACCACTACTTGCCTTTACCAAAGAATGTAGACTTGAAACCCCAGGCAAGTAATTGTAGATCTAGCATTGATGTGATGATTTCTAAAGTTCTTGCCTGTACAAAGGCCATTACCAGCTTACTCATAATCACATTATGCCATGCATTGATCAGTTCCCCAATAAAAGATTTGTGACTCCAGATTGTTGGTTGGGTCATGCACAAAGTCAGCCAGATTGGTTGTTCTTATCACTTTTCTCAGAGACCCTTATCTTACTAAGTTCAACACCTTTTTTGAGTTCTCTAGTTGTTTTAAAAGACCTGACCATCATGCTTAAGAAATATTATAGTGTTATCAATAGGAAACAAGTGCAGCACATCAACTCCATCAAGAAACATCACATTAAGGATGGTACCCTTGGTGTGAATGTTCAGCAGATTAGATGTCTTTCTGAAGTACAATTTTTCACCATCTAATAGGGCAGAGGCAAGGGATTCTGAAAGCGGAAGGATTCCCAGTCAAACTGACTATATACCCCAAGACCACTTGACCATTTCATTATATTGTGTATGGGCTTTATAAATTAGTATATTCAAGAATTTATTGGCAGATTTGTGAAAATCCCAGTGACTGTGCTAGTCAGACTCTTTGAGAATGGACGGAGGTTGGTAATCTCTCCATGTCTCAGATGTGTATTGAGATCCACCATGAGATTTCGATTACATTGTCCAATCCACAGTGGCAAAAAGGTCATCTTTCTTGGTTGGGTCATGCAAAATGTCAGCTGGGGTGTTCTAGAACAACATGATCATAGAGCCAGTACCTTCATGTCTTCAATGTGCAATGTGATGAAGATAAGGCATAGGTGTTCCATGTTGTGAACAGCATCCCAACACTTGAATATTGGACTCTATTACACCATTTCCTGCCTCCATGGTTCCATTGATAAGTACCTTTTTGGAGAAGGGGAGGGGACCAGCCAGAGCTTTGCAAGAGCCAAAACAGCCACATTACATGGTTTTTAACAAGAGTCACAAGTGGCTGATTATGCAATGGCTGATTTTGTAAGTGCATTCTTCCATTGAAATCCCTCCAAGTAGTCTCAGTAATCTTATCTCACTGTTATTATGTACAGTCCACCCGACATGGATATGAATCTTTCTTCTCCAGGGATGTGAACCTATTATTAGTATTGGTGATATTACTTAGGAATGAATTAATAAATGTTACTGTTTGGTTATCACTACTATAATAAAGAAAGTATAACACAGCTCACATAGCCATTTCAAATGTCAGGTATGATATATATAAATGTCTTTCATAGGTATGTCAGACAAGAAATATACAATAAAAGAACAACTGTAAGGTGGAAAAAGTATGTAGCCCAATGCAGCACATTCATTCTATGTCTGATCATTATTATTGTAGCTGCTCTCTTGTAGAAAATGGGCAAGAACTATGTATTCATGTGGGCCATGTTATCTGTGGACAGTGGGGCCTACAGTGAACTGCAGTAGGTGTGTCAAAGAGTGAAAGAGAATGTGGTACTTAGCCCCCGTTGCATAACAGTCTGTGAGCGCAATATTAACACTGAAACAGCTACTCGCAGATTGTTATGCAACGGGGGCAATGTGGGCATGTTGGAAGTGCACTAAAGTCTCCTGTTGCCAATTTTGAGAAGTGAGGAAAGCTTAAACGGCCAAAAGGGCCTGATGAGAATATACTGTCAAATACAGTTGTTAAAGCCAATCTGGTCTTTTTTTAAATGATAGTTGTATTCCTTGACCAAGACAATGTATGTTTAGACACCAAGATGGTGACCCTGAGTAGTTTAGAAGCTGATATATTGGTAGATATAGGCTTTTACATAATGGTGACCTTGAAAATCCAAGATGGCCACCATAATATACAAGAGTGGTTCATATAGAAATCATAAAGTACATTGACAGCATGTGGGGTAAATTTGGCCCTTTGATCTATCCTCATCTATCTCAAATCTGGCCTCAAGCTACCTCACTAACACAGTTATAGTGCAAATAGCAGCTGAGATATTACATTCTTGCCCCTCAATGGCAGCCATATTGGATTTTGACCTAGAAAATGACCTCAAAAGAGAGAAATGACTTTAGAAATAGTTTCCTCACTCCTGAAAACACATTAAAACTGGTGTTACAGAAGTATGTGTGGTTAATTGGAGCTGAGCTATGACATTCTAGTTTCATGGCAGCAGCCATGTTGGATTCTGACCTTGAAATGACCTTGAAACTCAATACAGTCCACAGAAATGAATTTCTCATACTTAAAAACATCTGAAAAGTGGTATCACACTTGAAAATCCAGCCAGTAGAAGCCAAACTATGGTGCATTTGATGTTTGGTGGCAGCCATTTTGAATTTTGCAGCTACCGGCCACCAGGGTTCTCCCCCAACTTGTAGCCAGTGATGTTTAAAAACCTTATGACCTGTTCTAACAGCATACCAAATTTC
Organism: Sthenelais limicola; assembly: GCA_942159475.1. Taxonomy (NCBI): domain Eukaryota; kingdom Metazoa; phylum Annelida; class Polychaeta; order Phyllodocida; family Sigalionidae; genus Sthenelais; species Sthenelais limicola. The sequence goes on from OW804098.1 coordinate 37,935,728, forward strand.
AAAACGGTGTCACAAAGTGCACTATTCAGATCAGAATAAATGAATGCTATGAATCCTACAAAATCCTGTATTTGGGGTATATTGGCATGACCGGGATAAAAGGGGTAATATCTAAAATTGCTCAATAGGTGGGAACGGTCACCCCCCTTATTTGTGATTACCTACCCCTAGGCTACATGAAACAGCAAAAAAAAAACTTATCCGACAATGCGAGGTTCAACCCTCTGGCTCCCGGACTACTAGCTACTACCTACTGAACAGCAACTGAAGGTTGTTTCTCAGTGGAGTGTTAACACGTCTTGGCTGAATTTAGATAACAATGACCAGTGAAATAAATATTGCCAGAGATTTTTTATATAACTTTTGCTGGGGAATATTTGACAACTTATATGGATGACACTTTTGACCAAAGACCCATTCCAATATAAATTAAGCTACCTCCTATAATCAGTATAATGTCTGACCGATCAGACATGAATGAATATGAGTCACGGATAATTTTAGCAACAAAGACATGCAGAATTAGAACTATGAGTAGTAGGCCTATGACGTTCATTGAAAAAACCCAAAACTAACGTTATTCTAAACCAAAGCCTAGCTACAACCAATACATTATAAATTGTATTAGTAGGCCTATATTGAATAGAGTAGGTGTAGCGGGTAGCTCGAACAGACTTCCCCAAATGATTTTAATATTTTACACCAAAACCTTCATACGGCATATTGCAACCTTCTTCTGTCAGAGCCTGACTTCATAGCCACCTCCACGTAGGAACTTAGCCTGATTCCACATGCACACAGTCACAGGCAAGCTATAGCTAGGCCCCATTGACACTATATTGACTATCAGAAGACTAGCCTAGCTGGTTTACCGTCTGAATCGAGCTTCTATGTCCTAGAAAATAAAAATCCCTCGTACAATCATGGGTTATGCTCAATTTGGCTATCAGCGTTCCATCGGATTCCATCAGGAAAATTCCGCCTTTGTTTTCCTCTCCGTACCAAGTCGCCACCAAACCAAAACAATAACACGTGCTTGTGTTGTGACCGATCAGCTGACCCTTGACCTCTTTCCCGACTGTTCCTGAAGCGAATATAAACCACTTAAAATGTCTCAAATCGCCTCGAGGTACGCCAGGCTCGAGTCTAATTAATTTATTCCACCCGTATTACGAAATAGCAGCCGCAATTAGCAAAAATCGCCGAGAAATCGAAAAGTTTAGGAGGTGGTGCAGGAATTTCCCATGAGCCTTCACTGCCACTGCTCGGAATGACGTCACCAAGCAAAATAAAGGACGGGAATGGTAGTGCACGGAGGTAGTTACGTCGGTAGAAAATCTCCCTAGGTTGTCTTAGAAAATCTAGTTGTGGTCTGTATTGTACTTTAATACAAACCACAACTATAGCGCAGCAAGTCTGGCCTCCTCGTCGGAGAGTGAAGACGGTGGAGTCTCGTCACCACCGCGGAAAAAGCAACGCCTTTCTGCCAGTACCATGCTACAAGCTAATGGCAATGGCTGCCCACAGCACAATGGCGCATCGGACGCAGAGGGGACCGAGACTTCCTTCATGAACGGGGCGTGCTCCGCATCTAATTCTAATGGCGAGATCCATGGAGATGGAGAAAAACTCAAATTTATGTCACAGACTGATAAGGATATCGTTCGTTTAATGGGACAGCATCTGCGCGGCCTTGGACTCAAGTAAGTTGCGACCCATTCTCTCTTGTTTATTCGCTCACTTGGGTTCTCTTCTGTTTTCCTTTTCTCTCATGACCATGTTATGTAGGTGGGAGCTCATTGCTTGGTTTTGACCCGAGTGACCAGCTGACATAAGCCTGCTGTTTACATTTGCAAATAGGCTTGCGTTGGTTTGTTCTCGTAAGCCCTGGCGACACACTAGTGACCAGCCACTTTATGGTGTTTTCATGTTTTAAATAAGTCCAGATATTTCACCTGGATTTACGGCGTCTCCCTTGTAACTAATCATCTTGGTCCCGAGCTAAATTTAGCATTTTCAGGACAGCTGGATGCAAATCAGCTGACGACCAACCATGATAGATAGTCATCAACCCCCCACCAATCTGCTCTGCTACCAGGCGCGTAGGGTAATTGAGGGCCAATAAAAGTTACAGTCCTGCCTCCTGTGAGAGATAAATATTGACTTAGTCTTAGGATCTTAGGGGTTTTTACCTGTGTAGGCTACCTTTTGTGTTTGCTATGTCTAACATGCATAGGTAGGCCTAGAATAAATTATGAATATATCTAGCCTAGGCTAATAATTATTGCTCTTCAGTCTTGTTGAAGTGTATGATAAAGGGGGTCAAAGATGTAATTATGCTATAATTGAGTTAACTATTATTGGCCCTCTTGGTGTGTATTACTATTAAACACCAATTGTTATGTTTTTAATAGTGTGCACTAGGCCTAAGTTTAATTGGCGTTTATACAAAAGGTGCAGGTTTTAAATTAGTATTGATATTATGATCGAAAGTTATCATTAACACTCTCTGATTCCTAAGACTTAAGGTGGCCTATACAATTCAGTGTGATTGTGCTAAAGTTGGATCGTTAGATTATCTGTGAGAGATAAAAGTATACATTACAATACTAAGATTTCTAACCTTCGTTTCAATGGGATATTGAATTATGTATGATGTTTTTAATGAATGAAATGAGAGTAGAGGCTCCAGAAAACGAAACGAAGGAACACTGACTCCCTGATTCACATTCTCCAACTTCTTTGAAAGGCGAACTCAATTCTACCTTCTTTTTCAGTCGAACTGCAGACCAGTTGATGTCAGAATCAGGATGTATGTTAGAACACCCAGCTGCCTCCAAGTTCAGGAATTATATCATGATAGGCGACTGGGACAAAGTAAGTCAAGTCTACCACTTCCACCTGATCCGGGGTATAGCATATATAGTCTGGATTTTACCTGCTAAACTAAATGTCATCATAACACATTTGAGTTCTTTCATTTTTCATTATTTTTTGTTCGAGAGTTCAAGTTTAATAGAGCCATACGACAGTTTCTGCAACAGTATCCATCTCTATGCTTACCTTTAATATCAAAGTGTTGCAATTGTTAAGAAAAGTGACAAGAAAAAAACCCACCAATCCTTCATAGCGTTATAATACCCATAGCACTGCCCAAGCATGACTTTGATAATAATTGCTTGAATGAACAGTAGTTTCTGTGTTTTCTCGGCTAGGTCTCTTTTTATTTGTTGTTATACTGTAACTTTTTATTCTTCTTCCCTCTCACCACATGACTGCATGCAGGGTTCTCTTTAGTGAAGTGAACAAAGAAGAAAATTATGAATTGATTTATAAGTTCTTTTCAATCATTATATTCCCTTTTTAAGCATTGTTGAAATTCAATCCCTCCCGTTTGATACTTCCCATATGGTACGTTTTCTGTTTTCGATAAGTCGAGCATGAACTTCTCCGGGAAGGTTGAGAATTATTCTGGGAATAATAAAAGTTGTATACTAATGAGGAGAATCAGCCCAGATCCTGCTTATATTATGACCGAAAGTCCGATATGTTAATGAACGGTAAATGTTGTTTGAAGACTCAATCAAGTTAAAATGTAACCTAGATCGATAAGGAAAGGAATTATTTTGCTCTTGGACTTGGTAGATGTTGATGTGGCCGATTATGTGATTGTTGTAGGCATGTACATTTACGGATCAGTCGTTTAATCATTGTTATCTTAATCTAAAAGTGGGATAGATTTGGGTATGGTTATTAGGTGGCAATTCCTCATGTATGGCCATTTTTTTTTTATCTCTGTTTATGATAATTCCCTTGTATCAGGTCACGGGTTCATACTAGAGGGCTTGTTTTGAAAAGGACTTACAAAACGCATGTCTAGGCTCAGATCCTCACAGATCAGTTAGAATGGTCTGTTAGTGATTGGACACCTACTGCGCTAATGGATCTCCTGGCCCTGGAGTAGGGGTCCTAATGGGCTTTCTAATTGCGTTATGCGGTTTGGAGCGAGAGGCCTTCCCTCAGTTGGAAGGGACTCTCTCAACTCTTGAGCCTAGGCTGTATTTGGCACCTCACTTGTTATTCCCAGTACAGTATTTGAACAGCAATCGTACCCAGCCAACCGATCCGTTAACTTTTTTCCAGAACTAAAATGGATATTAATTCTTGAATGGGCTGTTTCAAAGCAAAATGGGAGAATATTATTTTATTTTCAGTGATTTTAGTCTGCCCATATTTACTGGTATTTATATATATTTGATTTGATTCATAATAGATTTGATTTGATTCATATTTATTCGGATAATGTATTACAAAATTTGATGTGTTGTTCTCAACATTTATAACCTAAAAAAACGAAATACCTATAATATATTATGATCAAATAATAAAAAAAACCCCCTTAAATATCACATATATGTACAGTAAATTTCTTTTTCGATCTCAGTAGATGGAGGAGTATCGCAGTAGCGAAATTTCTATGTCAATAAACACATTTAAAAGAAAAAAAAGTACATGCAATTCCGCATGTACATTAATACAGAGAGATAAATATTGTGACCCAGTTGACTAATGCCTTCTATTTGTTTAGGAATATGTATGCACAGCCTAGAGCCTAGGTGTATCTCATATTCATTCATGGCACGTTCATTAAGGGTTTGGGACCCATGTGTTTAGAGTTCGCCACCACTCCTAAGTCCGAATGAACATTATCGTACAAACCCACTTACAGGCGTATCATAGCAAGCTCATAGATCACCTCCACCGTGGAGAGAAGTGAATTAGGTCACCTCCACCTTGTGTGTGCCTCTCTCTCCCTCTTTCTCTCTTTCCATACATCGAATATAGGTCTCATAATAATATACACTTCGCGTTATTGCGAAATCATCTCCAACCTTCTTGGGCCTGTATAATTATATATCGTTCCGTTTCAATTGATTTGTTTCTCTCCCCTTTTAGTTTGCTGTATCATGTTCCCTTTGGTGGGGGCCTTACCTCGGCTGTGAAACACTAGGGGTTTGGTATAACGGCCATAAACAAGCTATATCTATTCTATCCACTCTTTCCTGGCCCGTTTTTGATCATGTACTGCAAGTGCTCCATAACATGGCACATGAATTGGCCCGAGTCACCCTCACCTAGGTTCAGGAGGACCTATTTGGTGCATTTGTTAGGACCATTGAGGACAGCATTTACTTGTTTGCGGTTAGTTTCATTCCCTCTCGTCCATGATTTTGTAGAATCTGAATGGAAATGGATGTACATGTATACATATTTCTGGTGTTCATTTATTTGGAGTTTGGCTCCTCGCCAGGAAAATTCCAGGTGCTTTGATCAAATTATCAGTCTCGAGGTTTGGACACACAGGTAAATTACTAAGCTGGTTTGCTTATTCGCCAACTCCTGGATCGCTAGATCAGATAATTTATCCCCCTTAGTTAATGATTTATCTTGTTTATATTTGTAGGAAAACCGATGTTATGTACCAATAATTTAGTAATTATCCAGGTTGCAGTCTGTTTACGATTCCATCCACTGCAGGAGTCATACCCACAAATTGGTCTAGTCTGGGGCATTAATAACTAAATAAACAATAATAAACGTATCAGTAAATAGCTGAATAAATAATACTGTACTCTTTGAGCTTGTACTGTACACAATGACGATAGGTGTTCAATGCTGTTTATTGAGGTGAACAGTTGACTGATAGCATATAATGTATACATTTCGCATTATGCAAGATCTTATTTCTATTTTTCATTTCTTTTTGTAGTTTAGTTTATCGTGTGTACTGTTTATATGCAATCACTGCCAACTAATTTGAAACAAATACCACAGGTCTTCGCACTTCGTTGGGTCCAATTTTTAATTGTTAACAGTTGAGAGGAATTTTGTAAACGTGTTTTCTGAATATCCCCTATCGGAGTAGTTAATCCAAGATATTTAGTCCGCGTGGAACAGAGTTGAGAGGAATATCTATAAACTAAGTACCAGTGCTTTTTTTATGACTTTGAGACATCAGGAACAATAAATATACAATAAATCAAACTTAATTCTGGGTCATTGTTTGTGTCTGTCTAATTGACCGACTTACAACTCCCTCCCCCACTCCCCCTCCCTCCCCCACTCCCCCTCCTTCCTTCCTTCTTTCCTTCTTTCCTTCCTTCCTGTCTCCCTTCCTCCCCCTTCTCCTCCTTTATCTCTCTTTCCCTCTCTTCCTCTCTCCCTCGATATCCCTCTCTCTCTTTCCATCTCTCCCTCGACATCGCTCTTTCTTTCCCTCTCTCCCTCCATATCCCCCCCCTCTCTCTCTCTCTGTTTCCCTCTCTCCCTCCTTATCCCCCCCTCTCTCTCTCTCTCTCTCTCTCTCTACATGATCATTCTGAAGCTAAGAAAAGGGAGATTTTCTCCTCATGGGGATAAGTTTATTTGTATATGAAGGATGCTCTACTGCTCGGGATCTTACACCCTGCTACCTGTATACAGACACCACGGTTTCACATTTCCTTTCTTTGGTTTAAGTGAAATTAGTTATTTTATGTGTTGGTCGAGTTAGGTAGGATGGGATACTAATATTTCTTATGGTTTTTCCAACGAGATTATATTAACACGTGTTAATATATAATCTCGTTGGTTTTTCGAAGGGTTACTTTGGGAATGGTATCGGATCATTGACTAGATGATTTAAGATTGGCCCCCGCAAGGATAATGGTAAAAAATGAGCTAATGTTACTTCTCATTTATTCTGTGTGTTCATTCATTCAAATTTATTCGTCCCACATTGGCTAAAATATAAAAACAAAACAAAAGTCAAACATCCCACCCCCGAGGTGTGTCAGTTCTATTTAAAGTGAATGATTGGTGGTGACCTTATAGGCCTTATTAACAATAAGTCACGAGTTAAAGCCTTGCGTACTCCCTTTGAACACATCTTCCTGATAATTGGATAATCATGTGCTTTGGAGCTGTAGGATTATGGATTATCACTAGATATTGACTGTTAACACATGGTCATTTCACATGTATCAAATCCCTCCCTGAAACTTAAGAGTGCTACTCTCTGACCTATTGATATTCTATTGTACTACTTCAATGATGAATGTTACATCACCTGGGATTTTTTACACATTACACATTTACACATTGGGATTTAGGAAAAAGTGAGCATATTCAGTCTAGGCTAAGAGCCTGTCTGATCAAGTGAGGATGGTATGCTTGTGATTGGACGCCTACTGCGCTCATGGGTTTCCTAAGGGCTGGACTGGAGGAGTAGGCGTCCTAATGGGATTCTAATGGAATTTTGCGGTTTGGAGGAATTCTCTCAACTCGGAGCCTAGGTGTGTAAAGTGCCTTATCCAATAACACCTTCCTTTCGCCTACAGTTACGAAGCAAAGGACATTTTGTTGGCAGCTCATATTGTGCAATGTTTACCTTTGTAAAACATTCTGGTTCTGCACTCTGCCGGAGGTCAGGGCTTGAGGAGACTTTTATTCACTGTCACTGAGCCACAACAGTCTCCTTCACCGTCTCCCCGGCACAAAAGTGATGTTTACCATTCTAGCTCAGGGTCTTGGTGGCCAGACTATATCGTGAAGGGGCTTTATGGCCAATATGGGTGCATTTACTTGTTGGTCTCCCTGTCTCTCCTACGCCCCTTGTATTAGGGTTTCAGGCTAGCACACACCCGGATATAAATAGATTAGGGATGCATGCATGCACGCCCTGTTGGTGGGTGGGTAGGTGGGTGGGTGCTCAGGGGGAGTGGGTGGTGGGTGGGTTATGGGCGTGTGTGCATTACTTTGCATACATGCATGCATAAGTTATAAATAGGGTCACACACAGCGAGTCGCATTGCCTGTTGAGGCTCTATGGAGGCTCCAGGAGGCGGGGTCAAAGCTGCTTGCCTGTGTCCCACTGACCGAGTTATGATGCTAACTGGGTCAGTGGATCAACAGCATCAACAAACCGAAGCAGCTTGTTTGTATATGTGTGCTTGGGAACAAGCCGAGGATGGCCTGATTGGTTGTTGGTGGCTGACCTTCGGCAGTGAGAAGTGCACGCAAATAGGCCAGATCGTCAGAAAATGTACAATTGGAAGCTGTACACATTTAGTAAATTCTACTGAAAATATACTGAAAAATGATAAAAACTAAGTATATCTGAGTATATTTGGTGTTGCGTTGATTCAAGCTATCTGCCCGGTTATGTCAAACTGTATTTTGTACACTATTTGTGTCATAGATTTAAGTTATTTGAGAGGATTGCTGAAAACGAATTATACATTTTCTGAAGACCGGACCCATATGTATATGTGCGAGGCCAGATGACGCTGATGAGTTCAGATACATCAATTTCTAATCTGATTTGTCATGGTTCCTCATTTCCAAGTGCATTTGCATGAGCCTTTCTTGGTGTAGATTGGGGTCAGTCCTAGCATATGGGTCATGAGATCTCACTGGTAACATAATTATAATAATTGCCTTTCTTTGCGTTGCATAGCAACTTAGCAAGGAAGGATTGTTCTCCTTTGTTCAATACCTAATCTTGGAGTTTCTTTGTTTTAGTTATACCTAATATTGCCCGGGCACTAGACATAAAGGAAAATCATTTAAGATATGAGGAAATACATTTATAACTTTTATTTGTTCTGAAGGGGGGGGGGGGGGGGATTTTCTTCTTCATAATTGACCGAATTGTTGTGTAATTCTTCAATTTCTTACAATATCTTCGATTTCATCATGACTACAAAGTCACCTGTACCTCATCTCAGCCCATCCTTATGAAATCCTCTTCTCATCCCGTTTCACCCCTTTTTGTGTCAATCCTTATCTAATTTATTCCAGCAATTAGACACTGGGTGAAACGTCTAATTTTTTCCAGCAATTAAACACTGGGTGAAACGCAGGTCTAGTTTTACCTGATCTCCACAAACAATGGTAGGCAAAGGCCTCTCTAATTTATATGTCCCGGAAAAATAAAATAAAAAAGATTCCGCTGTCTTTATTAGATCCAAATATAATAATATTGTGACGCATGTTACTTATAAACATCATTGTGTCATTTAAGGATGACCGCGGGTATTTCCCAAAGTAAATAGATCAGCCTGATTTTTTCACACTTTGTACTCCAAATCATGCTGATTTCAAATATAATTTTTTTAAGGGGGGTCCCCAGACTAGATTTTTTGCTATTTCCGTTTGAAAATAAAAAGTTATTTAATTAATTTAATATGGCCGTCTATGGAGAAAAGGGCGTTTTTGAAACGTTTTATCCATTTTAAACCATAAATTGTAATTAGAGTTGGCTTAATTTTTTAGTATATCATAGTTTAAGGGATATATACTTTCTGAAAATAACAAGAAAACGGGTGGTCCCCAGATTACTTTAGGAGCTGGAGGGCCCCGAACTTGACAGTGCAGTGATTGAGAGCTGGACTAGCTTTGAATTTCATGTAAACAAGGTGGCTTACGGTGTTGTAAAACAATAACAAACAAGAAAAAAAACATATAATAATCTGTTCAAAAGTCAAAAGTGTTTCTTTTTAACTACTGAACATCACTATTCAAAGAAATGATAAAAAAAAAAAAAATATCAACATGGTCAATGTCGTAAAATACCCGCCGTTTTTGGCAACTGAGAAATACCCGCGATCATCCTTAAATCTTTCTTTAACACTTTGATAGATTGTTCTCGTCGTTTATGACATGTCGAAAAAGGCATTTTAGTCCCAGAAACTCGGCCAATAATTCCTTAGCATTAATATAATTAACAAGATCAGTTAAATTCTAACGATGCTAATCTTTAGAAAACCTAATAATTACTTATTTTTTATCTTTACATACAATAGTATTTCCGGACGGACAATCGCTCTGGCATAGAATTACTTTAGAAACGCAATTATACTCCAATACACATTCTTGAAATGTGGTAAATATGTATTCATACAACTGACATCCCTTGGCAATCCAAAATTGAGAACATCCTACAAGGAATTCTTGTTGAAAAAAAAAAATATCTGAAAAGTACCATTTTTGCGACGTTTGACTCATTTCCTTGTGACACATCACATTTTTTCTCCCTTTGTCCCTGTGTCGAGATTTTCATAGAAGCTTCGTAGTCATTCATTGCAGACAAACCTGTTTAGTTTGTCTTCGATTTAGGACAAAGCTCTTCGTTTGTCTTCGATTGAGGCTTTGGTCTGACGTCATTAAAATGAAGGATACAGTATTCCTTTCAGTAATGTCGGACCTAATTAAGGATATTACAGAAGTTGCTCTGCGCCAATTTATTACGAAGGGCAATTTCCTACTGATTTCCATTCATGTTGTCATAACATTTATTTTATCGGGAAATGACCTGGGTAATTAATTAAAGTGTTGTTTTTTTATTTCATTTAATCATTCATTCTGTATCGAGATGGGGGATGTTTCTCTCTACCCATATGAACCGATAATTCTATAAAGATAATTCTTTTGATGTTCAAGTTCTAATCAATAAGTAATCATATTTCCCTAGAATCTATCCCTGTGGCTGTGCAGAACGATGTTTGTCTGTAGATATTCTAGAAACAGGTGGAAATAAAAACAAGCTTGGAGGAGGAGGAGGGTGTGATTTGGGAGAAGAAGCACTGTTTTCTTCGCTGAACACCAATGCCTTAGGATAAAGACTCTTGGTTCAATGAGACAATAAATATCCCCACTCAATCGCCATCCGCATCTCTGCAGTCTACTTGTGGCGAGAGCTCATTTCATTCAATTGCTGGCGATTTGTGTGTGCAGGGGTTCTAACCAAAGGCTCTCCAGCCAATTTAGTCTTCTGGCCCAGGCCTCCAGCTTCCACAAAAGGACACAATCTCCCTTGTGCTTGTCTGGCGCAAGGATATAGACGTATCTTGGGCAATGTCGCTTCCCAAGTGAAGAAAAGGATACCCATAACTTGGGATGAACCTGTCTAGGGATACATACATGTATAATCACAGTGTCACAGTGTGTGTATCCTATATAGCTGGCTCTAGGTCGTTTACAGTCTAAGCTCAGAGCCTCTCAGATCAGATAAGACTGGTATGTCAGTGATTGGACGCCTACTGCGCAAATGGAGTTTCTAGCCCAAGAGTAGGCGTCTTCATGGGATTATGATTACATTTTGCGATTTGGAGCGAGAAGTTTTGCCCTCAGTTTGAAGGGACTCATTTTTGAGCCTAGGTTGTTTAATGAATGGGGGTAGAGAGTCAGTGTGTGCAATCTAACCAGACGCAATTATTGACTGATTGATGACGGCCAGGATCACTCGGTCAATAAATGTGTTCAGCACTCCTCAGCGCTTCAATATCGGGCTATATTGGCCTCATCCATGATGGAAATATGCCCTCAACACGAGAACCATCAATGGTATGTCCAACCATCCATTGTTGGCTCGGTGTCCATTGTACGTGATCTGTTTTTACCATTGAATTTATAGAAGGAAAGGTTCAGTCGAGGTTGAAAGCCTCTCAGATGAGATAAGAAAAGTATGTCAGTGAGTGGACACCTACTGCGCTAATGGTGTTTCTGGACGACGAGTAAGCATCCTAATGGGATTATAATAATATTTTGCGGTTTGAAAGGGAGAGACTTTCCCTCAGTTTGAAGGGACTCTCTCAACTTTGAGCCTCGGCTCGGTTTGCATAGGAGGGGGGCAGTATTGATGTTCTTCCGATCCTCGATCCTGCCCCACCCCTGGTTCTCTTTCTCGGTTCCCATCCGATCCCAGGCAACCTTTTCGCCCTCCCAACCCAACAAGGCTGGGGAGTCGGTCGGCAGCGCTATCTCAACACACCCACTGCTCCATGCTCCTGTTGTGTTGCCATGGCAACCTACTATTGACCCACTGACCTCAGGGTGACCCCTCAGGATCCAGGTGGATGCGTTTGGGGTGTGCTTGCTGCCAGAGTGGTCACTATTTGGATCTTTACCAGTCTTGACCACTAGTGTGTCTGTGACCAGTGTCCTATGGTCCAACGATCTAACATTATGTGCAATATGATCGTCCATGATTATCCTCTTTTTTTTGTTGCCTTTGTGGTGGTCGTTCCTCATGTTGTGCCTTTCATTCTAAGCTAGACATTTTATTTGATCTTCATTTCTTTGTACTTCCGACGGGGATATGTTTTATAGATGAAAGAAACTGAGCACTGCATTTTCTTTTCCTTTTCATACATTGTTCACTTAGGTGCAGTTTGTGTGCTGATATATATATAGCAATGGGTGTGGTGTAAATTCATCGCCTGTCTGCATTTGATACGATTGTGACAGGATTTATGATACAGGGTCTTGAAGTCCTTAAGTTTCATTTTAATGATTCTAGGCCTTGAAAGTCCCCGAATTTCATTTTAATAACTCAAGGCCTCGAAGGTACTTGGATTATGTACACATGTTTGAAAATCCATGAAAATTTTTCTCCTGGAATCTATTTCAAAACTGGCTGTTTACAGAAGTAATTTCATTGGGTAAATTCAAAAGAATTATCTAAAGGAAACATATTTAATATAAAATCACTGCTGTATCCAGTGTGTTTTTCGTTTCTTAGCTACTTGAAAAACTGCGTTATCCCTGGTATTGAAAGTTCTTAAAAAGTCCTTGAGTTTTATCGTGACATAAGAGTACGAACCCTGTTGTGAAAATGTCCTCACAACATTGTGGAGGAGGCACTGACTGACATCTGGATCCTATCCTTGTGAGGACATGGATCGGATCTGCCCAACTAAAAGTGATCCCATCGTGTGAAGCAGAAGAGGAGAGGTATATTTCACGTTCAAGTTGATTTGGCGAATAATGGCTGGACCGAGAGAAACTAGAACTTATATTACTGCGTGGAACATTTTACCTGTCTGGTGGCCATGTGATGGTTATATTGAGTTCTAGAGAATGGAGATCCAATTGATTTTTGGTTTTGGAATATCAAAAGGAGTCTGCGATTCAGTCTAGGCTCAGAGCCTCTCAGATAAGATAAGATTGGTATGTCAGTGATTGGACGCCTGCTGCGCTTATGGATTTCCCGGCCTGGAGTCCTAGGCGTCGTAATGGGAAATTTAATGACATTTTGCGGTTTGGAGCCAGGGAATTTCCTTCAGTTTGGAGGGACTCTTATCAAATCTGACCCTAGACTGGATTGTCCCGTCATCTTCATTGGGAACATAAAATATTTAAATGCATTTTATATTGTATCATTTCCATGCGATATCATTCCCACCTAATTATCCCATAACTTAACCTGAAGATTGTAATAGTATAAGCAAGTGTCCATGACGACACTCCACAAACAATAGTACTCATTCACTACTCATATATCAATATCCCTAATCAGTTTTCATGAATTAGACAACACCTGAAGAAGACCGCCACCAGATCTAAACGTCGTGTATCAACAAATGCTTCAATAAGCAGCAAAATACCGAAGTTTGAGGTTGTGGTGTCTTCCTTAGTATTTATAATATTTTTGATACATATCTTAAAAAACGAAATTCATTTAAGGCCAATACATATAGTCAGTTCATGTGTAAACACGATGTGTCCGATGATCTCAAGCGTTGCCTAATTAATTAATCATATATGTCTTCACTGGCTAGGTCAATATGGCAGTGTATCCTCCCATGTATCTATATAGGGAGCATGCATGCTTAGCCCTGATGATCTGTTGGCTGGTAATGATGCCCTTTGCCCTTTCCTTGTGGAGGGAAACAGAAGCCTATCGGTAATGTGCGTGTCCATTGCCAGATACATAGAGTACTCTGATAATCTTCAGTCTGGCACTCTCGCATTTCCAGGGGAAATAATTTCGAGAAGATGATGTACATACTCTGGAATACATGTGTGAAATATTGACCTTTAGAGAATGTAAGTTTTGCTAGATTGATCATTACTGTCAGACACACATAGTAATAGGTCCTTACTCCCTAAGATCTTAAGTGGGTCGGTCAGTATTGCTTTACAATATATATGAGTAAAAAGAAACCTTTATTAGCTGAAGCCTGTGTAATTCAAGCATATTCTTTGTAATTCCCTGTTTTTTTATGGTATATTTATGCAGCGTCGAGAGTTATTGTGTAATTAAAAAGGAACATATTTTAAATGTGACTGTCCTTTAGCTGGAAACCTTTAAATACTTCCAACTTTTTTCTCTAAATGAAGCTCCTATTGTAGAATCGGATATGGCTTAGAATTCCCTTCTCATTGCTCGTGGATATATCATAGTTCATCATTTCATTCTTGGAAATTGCAATTGTGGAAGCTAGGTTCGAGAGAATGAGAAAGAATCTGGAAGAAGATAAAAACAGGAGCAGGAAAATAAACAATAAACTGAAAGGGACAAAGAAAATTGTAATTAGGAAATTAAACTCGCTGGCGACTGGGATAGATCAATTATTCAGAACAATATTAAAATAGTAATCATTTTGAAACTGTTGCCTCCAGAAAGCAGTGTCAGACATTCAACCGCATTTGCTGAGGCAGGTTTAAATTGGGAGGGAATGGGGGTGGGTGGTGTATATATTGCTGTGGTGGCTATTTTATAATCTGGGAGATATATATAATATATACATGGTGGGTGGAGCGTTTGCGAAGTAAGTGTTTGCCACGGTCGTTGATCATACTCCATCGGACAAGGCATGAATATAAATGGCTTTTTGTCGCTGATCTAGCCCCTTATTTCCGCCTGCTGGATATTGTTACATATTTCTGTCCCAACGATCGCATCTTTTCCACTTACTAACCAGAAGTGTGCTAATAATTTTTCCACCGTTTCTATTAGAGCAGGCTGTTAAAAATGATATAGATATGCATGCACTGAGGGCATTATATGTTATGTCTTACAGAAATATGAGTCAGAAGTCGCTAAATGGATATTTCTCAAAGTGTTTTATTCACAGGATCTCTTTGTTGGAATGGTCTCTTTCTTGTGGTATCCTTACGCTTTAAGTCGTATGAAGATCCACATGCTGTATTATTATGTTTCGTGGTTGACTTCAAGAAGCCTTTTACAATTTGTGACTTTTTAAAAAATAATGTTATTTCTTTATCTTTACAGGGAGAAAATATTCTGAATGAGCTGAAAATGATGGTTGAGTGCCCGCAAGGCCTATTGGTAAGTAGTTCTCGAAGGAATCTATAACACAAAATAATAATAAAATAAAAAGAATCCTTGAACATGTGTGAGGGATTCCCTACGATTAATTGACGCTTTTAATCATTATACCATAAGTGACTACCGTACATTCTTTATAAGATCAGGTCGAAAACATGTTGCTAAGGATGTAAAGCTACCAAAAACCAAACCAAACCATGGCGAAAATAGCAAGGAATTAAGTAGCTCCATATAGGCCTACTACATGTTCTAGTAATACGACCTTATGATCGGACACCTCCCTCTACCTCTTTCTCTATCTCTATATCCTTGGTATGATCATAAACTGCCTCCCCCTCAGCTTTCCCGCCCTTGATATAACAATATTAAATGTGTTGATAAGGGCGTAAAGCAACCAATCTCACTCACTCACCCAGTACAGGCCGACTGGGTTACCAAAGGCCGGCCATGTGTATAAGCTACCTATGGTTATACGCATGTAAAAAAAACATTCGAAAAGAGAGCCGGGTATCGTATCCTGTTAGCGTGTTTCCTCTCGCCCTGATGATACTAAAGCATGGTGTCAAAAGAGGGCGTAAAGCAATCAATACCCCCCTTCCCCCACGCCCTCCACACACACACAGAGTCTAGGCCCAAAGATGAGAGAGTCCCTTCAAACGGAGGAAAAGCTATACCTCTCGCCTCAAACGGCCAGGATTAGTGAAGTAGGCGTCCAATCACTGACATACCATTCTCATCTGATCTGAGGGTTTGGCCCTCGACTGCCCCTGACTTGCAATTATTTGGCTACGTTTTAAATTTATAAACAAATTTCGAATATTTTTGCTAAATCATACATGAAGCCCAAGTACATGATGAGAAAGGTGAAGTCGTGTATTATCATGTCGTAATCACATACAACTCCTGCTAATTTACATTGGAACCCTTGGTGAATAATAACCATTCCAAAATAAACATGAGGTGTTTTCTTTATTAATACTATGACATACAACTCACAATGATACCATGCGAATTAAGTTCCATAAATGGCGCGCATGCAATCCCCCTATTGGGATATCAGTCAAGGTTTGCAGAGGTCAAATATTTGTCCACGGTTTATTCCAACCCCATTATATATGAGCCTCATCAACGTTTTGCTATATACAATATTTACATTTAGGGTTGTGGGTGCCTTGTTACTGGTATCACAAAGCCTTGCATGTACATGTGTTGTTCATGTCGTCATGATGTTGTTTTTCTCACCTGACTCATAACAGACTGATTTATTATGGGGTCATAGGAGGAACACTATATTGTTTGGTTCCACTGGCGGATGTACTCTGCCTTTATTGTTCAGACTTTGCTTGATCCGGTTCCTCGTGGCCAGATTACAATATTTCATTTGCTATTATCCTTTTATGGGTTGAATACCCATATTTCATGTTTAGGGACACCACGCACCCCTCGGTATGGATTAACCCTTCCTCCCCCCTCGCCACACACACACCCTCAGTATGGTCATCTTGGTGTGTGAGGGCTTTGAGTACATGCCCAATAGCAGATTGTGATGGGGGTATTGGTTAACTTAATAAAATGCCTTTGTGCTCCTTGAAGTGTAATGTACATGTATATATACTTTCATGGGAGTACCGCAATCGATGCTGCTCGGGTCATAACTGAATTAGTAAACAAACCCGGCTTGAAATCGATATAATGCAAATGGAACCCACTCAAAGGAATATTGCATGTGGGTGTCGATTAAATTTTCATAAATGAAAAAAAAAATCGCTGGTAGGGTGGTATACATGGATTTGTTCATGGGTTAGGTATCAAATAGATTTCACTCTATGTGGTACATTATAGCCATCTTGGGCTCAACTAAAATGAGTTAAAATTGATTTTATCAGGCTTGCTTGTCATATCGACTAATATACTAGGAATATGCAGTTTCTCTTAATACTAGTACTTAATTTGATAGTAAAATATCAGAAATATATTTGCAACATTCCCTGATAAAGAGTCGACGATGACTCGAAACTTCAAGATTACATTCAGTCTAGGCTCAGAATCTCTCAGACCAGATAAGTATTGTTTGTCAGTGATTGGAAGCCTACTGTGCTAATGGCTTTCCCGGCCCTGGATTAGGCGTCCTAATAGTAGTCTAATGGCATTTTGCGGTGGTTTGGTGTGAGAGGCTGTTCCTCAGTTTAGAGGGACTCTCAACTCTGAGCCTAGACTTCCTTGGTTCTGTTTTTTTTTCAAAAGAATTAATCCTTACTATTAATATTTTTTTAGGTTACTGATACTCATAATGATATTAATTAATAAATACTAATATGGATAATAAATTTATCTGCAACTCTTTAATAATACACCACGGCAGGGATATTTATGCAATATACGTAAAAGACCATTGGACATACCTCTTATATTTCCCTTCATGAATTCACATTGTGTATAAATGATGATTTATTCGAGGGGAATTGATTTATTTTCCAGAAAATGAAGTTTTTGCTGCTAGAGCAGAAATACTTGGAGTACCTGGAGGACGGACGCGTGCTGGAGGCCTTACACTGTCTCCAGCATGAACTCACTCCACTCAAGTACAACACAGAGAGAATCCACGAACTATCCACGTAAGTACGCCTATAGCTGCGTGCTCTAACCTAGAGTACTCGCCCTATAGCCAGCCCAGCCAGTAGGTCTACTATACTACCCGAGTATAGCGACATGGGGCCATATGGGTCAGGTCTCCAGAACATGTACAATCGGCAGCTCTGCACATTTGATAAATTATGCTGAATCATGCTGAAAATGATAAATTCTAGGTATATTTGAGTATATTTTGTATTGCGGTGAATCAAAATGTCGGTTTGGTTATGTTAAACTGTATTTTGAACCTCATTTCTGTCATAAATTTGTGTTATATGAGAGGATTGATGAAGGTCAATTGTACATTTTCGGACGACTTCACCCATATATACCAGCTGTACCAAGCACCCATGTACTTACGTGAACTGAGTCAGAGTAGTAGCAGTAGTCAGGTCTTGATATCCTTCTCCTCCTCACTGCTCCTTATACCCTACAATGGGACTCCAATCCTCATGATATATTAATATAATATAATAAATTGTTCAAATTATGATGATAATATCCTAACAGCTTAATACAAATGATAAACGGTAACTTGGTATACCTATGTGACTATACACACACAGCACAATATAGCGTTTTCTATTCCTATCTTCAGTGAAACGTTTGTTTCATATTTTTATATGTGTTTATTTTGAACAGTCTGTAATGTTTACGAAACTAAGGTATTGGTTTAACTCGTGTTTGTTATTTACGAAACCACAAGGGAACACCAACACAGAACCAAGCATCAGAAATATGCATCAATGGAACTTCAGTGCCCCCTGTTGCTCAATCTCGCTTAAAAATAGCTGGAAGGTAAAGAAGACCACTATCTAATCATGGTATGTTTCCCTCCCACTCAGGTATATTATGTGCAGTAATGCCGCCGACCTACGTAAGATGGCTAAGTGGGAAGGAAAAGGGCAAAGTTCTAGGCAGAAATTAATGGAGAAACTCCAAGGTGAGTATGCTATCTATGAAATAAGTTTTCCTTTGTTTAAAAAAAAATATATTTGAACACAACATAATTTGTTAATGTATCCAAGGTACATTTAATGTGAACAGAACCTTCCCATATATTGTGTGCGCATTAGGAAAGTTCCAATTCCAAGGTTCACCATCTTGTTTACATATAGTAAAATGATTATATAATGCACATTTACTACCTAGCTGCACCTGAACTATCTCCTAAGTACTTGTCCAACCACGTGCTTTGTGTGGCAAAATTAGCCCACATCTCCGTCAGTCAGAATGACTCACTATGGGTTCCTTTGTTGTGTATGTTGAGTAACGTTAATTCAAGCGAGGGCCTTTATGTATATGTTTACAGTTACTCGGTAATGGATTGGATACAAAGTATAACTCAGGCAACATCTTATGTCAAATTTAAATAATTTTCACCAATACCTTATTCTAACGAATGTAAAGGTTTTCCCTTTCGGCTTTTACCTTTATTGTCGCTCGCCTTTTGACCTTTTGATCCTGTTTGTCCTTGTTGGCGAAGGTTTTATTTTTGATTTGTTGGCGAAGAAGAAAAAGTAGCTCATTGGTGTTATTCTGTGCGAGATTGTTCCTCAAAGACTTGTTTCTTGTGGCGTGTTTTTTTAATTAGGAGCTAGCTTAGGTAATTAAGTATATTTAGCTTCATTAGCCGATTCTAGGAAAGTTGAGAAAGCCCTCAAATGGACGATATCCCTCTTGAAATCACGTTCGTGATTGTATGAACATATTTTATCAAGCAATATTTCATATAAGTAGAAATCAACACAAGTAGCCAGAAATTAATATTTGGAAGTATTCCATCTATTGAACTCAGTGACCTCACATTATATCTTTATGAGCTTGAGATCCGTTACAAACCAGTGAGTGCCATCTGCAGTTAATGGTTTAGTTTTATACATACATCAACAGTCCGAGAAGAATACATTAATTAGGTGAATGTGGCTCAACCTACCGACATTTTATTGCTTTGTATATTGATTATTTCCGTTTAGGTACGTAATAGGTCGATTCCATGAAATCTGTGACAATGCCCCAAAAAATCACAAAATTTAGAATTCGTCAAATATCAGGTATCTTTTGCTCACATGTTCTCTGCATATACAGTGATATATGGCATGATTTGGGAACACTAATCTTCATAACTCTTTATGCTGTGCCCTTTTGAAATCAAGGGGCACCAGATACAGGTGTCCCCGTGGGTGGGTACATAGGATTTGCTTACATCAAGGGCTTTAAAACATAAAAAACAAGTTCAAACATTAGTAGTACAATTATACATCCTTATACAAACATGAACTGAAATAAATAAACATAATAGTTTCATTTCCCATTATGCTAATGATCATTTACATATGTACCCACCCACGGGGACTGTACCCACCCACGGGGACAGTACCCACCCATGGGGACATTATATTGTTCTCTGCTCTTGATTTAATGAATCTTACATTATCATACATTAGTAGCACAATTACATCCCTATATACTCATGCATGAAAATTAGATACACACAAGAGTTTCATTTTCCATAACACTATTATTCAAGCAAATGTTCATATATGTACCCACCCACGGGGACTGTACCCACCCACGGGGACATGACATTATTCTCTGCTCTTGACTTAGGGTAAAATTTATGATGAAAATTATTTTGGTTCATAACAAATCGTTGTGGTATGGCCATACTTAGAAGATAATATAAATCATAAAATCCATACTATTCCAAATTCAATACAGGAAAATTGTACCCACCCATGGGGACATTTCAAATTACCCCATCTTGTGTCTAAGGCTCTGGGTTTTTTATGCCAAACCCAAACATTATTTTAATGAAGTCATTTTTTTCCCTGAGTAAGGGGCTATGTATAAGAATGGTCAAATATGAAATAAAACCCCTTTTCATAGCTAAATTAATGTTAAATTCATGTACCCACCCACGGGGACACATTACCTACCCCACCAGTTTTTTTAGAATTCCAAGCAGAAAATATATCATTGAATACTTATTTTGCTAAAATGATAAATCCTAAAGTATGACAATAATAATTATCCAAAAAAAGATGTGCCAAAAGTTAATATTTATTCTACATCTTGGCTCAAAATTAAGAAACGTTTATTTTTACTACATAAATAACCTAAATATAGGGGTTTTTTGCCCATAAAATCTATAATTTTCTTCTTACATATACAAAAGTGGGGTTCGCATTGAGGCTTTCAGTGGGCCTGATACAATTATTTTGGTTAGAAATGCGTAAATTGACAAATTAGAGTGTAAGGGGTGAAAAACCTAATGTCACAGATTCTGTGGAATCGACCAAGATTTAACATATATAATAATAACAGTAACCATTTAGGCCGGACATGGGTAGGCCTCTTCTATTCTGTAACAATCATAGGTCTTCAAGAGAGTCCCTAATAGAAAATAAAGTAGACTAACATATAACACTTTAATTGTTGGATATTGAAATTGATACCTTTTCACCAAATTGATGTATTGCGACTTGTTATTTCCAGCTTTCCTACCGCCGTCTGTTATGCTCCCTCCACGCCGGCTGCTGACGCTGCTGAACCAGGCTGTAGAGCTCCAGAAGGAGAAGTGTCCATATCACAACACCAAGTACGACCACAACTTGGAGTCCGTCTCCCTATTACTGGATCACGTCTGTAGCAGGTACGCCTTGATAATAGTAATAGTAGGTGTAGGTGTACTTCCTCCTGCTCCTCTTCCTCCTGCTCCTCTTCTTGCTCTGCCTCTTCGTCTTCCCCCTCCTCTTCCTCATCTTGCTCAGGCTCTTACTCCTGCTGCTGCTCCTCATTCTATTCCTCTTCTCCTTCCTGCTCTTCCTCCTACTGCTGCTCCTCTTCCTCTTCCTCTGTCTCCTTTTCCTGCTCATCTTCCACTTCCTCCTGCTGCTCCTCTACCTCCTGTTGCTCCTCTTCCTCCCCCTCTTCCCCTTCATGCTCCTGCTCTTCCTGCTCCTGCTCCTCCTCCTCCTCCTCCTCCCACTACTACTACTACTACTACTACTACTACTACTACTACTACTAGATTAGTAGTAGTAGAAGTAGCTGCTGCAGATGATGCTACTACATTACTACTACCATACTATTACGACAAATTCCAATAACAATGGCGATGAAATCAAAATAATGCTAAATATAATAACCAAAGCCACCACCACCGCTACCATAACAAACATAACTTCACAAACAATAATAGAAAAAAACGGATGTGATCATGATAATCATAATTGCCATGTATCATTTCACTTGTTGCAGAGATCAGTTCCCCTGTACGACGATCCAGATTCTCAACGATCACTGTGATGAGGTCTGGTTCTGCCGCTTCTCGCCCGATGGGACCAAACTGGCCACTGGTTCTAAAGATGGCACTCTCATCATTTGGGATGTGGATGTTGTGAGTAGTGTTCAGGGTTTCTGTCCATTTGTACATGTGAACCACTATGTCTTATGTACATTTATCCTCATGTAGTCTCTGAACAATGGTAGCACCTCGAAGATCGTATTCATACCCTCATGTAGTTGTAGAATTCTCTGCTGGATAACCTCTCTGAAGAAGCATGAAATAAAAGTAATAAGATAAATCTAAATACTGATACTAATATCCTACCCATATTTATACTAAACATTGACTACCCCTTATGCGCACCTCATGAGTCTTTTACATTATATATATTGAAACTTTATTTTCATTTTGTCGTACATAAGGTCTATATGAAAATAGGACTCTCGTCTCTGTCAAAGATAGTTCTTCCGACGGGCCCTTCTAAATATTTATGTCTGAATTAAGTGTATATATAGTGGTTATGTCCCAAGGTATGAACAATCTACACCCTTATGAAATGTATTAAATTATACTAAATTTAGCAAAAGGACTTAAATAATGGCAACACCTTAGTATAAATGGTAATATACGAAAGCTCTAAAGCGTGATGTTTAAATTTCTGGCTGGTTGCTCAAAGGCAATTTACAGTATGTCTTAAGGCCATCTCATCCCCATCTTGCAATATTAATTGTAATATACCCCTCCTTTAATTTGCTTCTTTCTAATCAATTGTTTGATCGCTTTCAGGAGTCGCATGAGTTGCGAAACCGGCGGGCGTTCGATGGCCACTCTTACGGCGTCTCCTACATCGCCTGGAGCGCAGACAGTCAATATGTTATAGCACTTGGTCCAGATGACTGCTCTGAACTCTGGCTTTGGAATGTTGAGGTCAGTGATGATAATGATAGATTTTTATTTCCGTATATCGTTTATATAGTTTGTTACACAGTATAGAAAATTCGAAAGAACTATGGAAAAGGGTCTTCCGAGTATCCCCGAATGTTCTGTTTAGTTTATAACTATCATAAATAATAATACGCCAGTAGGTATTACACTAGTCAGACAATACTCATTTAACAATACACAGTAAATAATTGTTCCATTGTGGAACAGTTAAAGTAGTGATAAAGATCCATAACTTTAATATAAATCTTGTGTTTAGTTGGTTATAGTAATGGTGTTTTAAGATTAAAAATGTCATCTGTTCTGAGGATGTCTATATCTTAGAATTTGCACGTGCCAACCCTCGTGAAAGGCTGATCTAGAGAAAGAAATGCTAAATAAATCTAAAAGTATTAGCTATGTTTTAAACATTGGTTAAATAAGTAAATAATGTTCACATTTGACAAACGTGGCTTCATCGACTAAAACCATTTCATGTAATCTCCGTTGTACATGTTGACTTTTAAACAATTCTTTAAATTGATAATATTAATCGGTTATACTTTCTCATTGAACTTTTATATAATAAACATGTTTTGTATTTTGTTAACAGACGGGCGAGTTAAGAGTAAAAATGACACAATCCCCAGAAGACAGCCTGACAAGCGCTGCTTGGCATGTTGACGGGAAACGATTCATTACTGGTGGTACACGTGGACAATTCTACCAGTGTGTAAGTGTTGTGATTTAATTTCTCACAAATCAAATTTGTTTGCCTTCGTCAGAAAAATTGGCAAAGCTTAATTCATTCAGGAAGAGTTTTACGCTAGCGGTCTCACTGAATCACTGGTATCTTGATTCTGTCTTGATTTGCATTTCGAGATAATAGCCTGATATCCAGTATTGCCACTATTGTGTGACGTCGAACATCACGTCAAAACCTCCACGGGGATTCAGTACTTCCCCGTGGAGGTTTTGACGTGATGTTCGACGTCACACAATAGTGGCAATACTGGATATCAGGCTATTATCTCGAAATGCAAATCAGAACATCATATTCTTGGAACAAGCTTCAAACGAAGGCCCATTGAGTTAATGTCCCTAAGCAGTTTTAAAAATATGCTTTAGAAAACTCAATCTGGTCCGTCGAAAATTTGATTGACTGAACTATTCCTAACTCAGATTACAAATAAACTTGTCATGAAATATGTTTTTGTATCCATATCTTAAAACTATAAAACCTTCAATTGGCTGAAGAATATTACCCTCTTATCGCTATCTAACATTGAATAACAGGTTTTCAAATTTAAGAAGTGGCTTTTGCATTCAAACTTAAGCTTAGAAGATGAGCTGCAAAACGAATGCAAAATCCTCTTCTTCCACTTGAACGTTTTGACGTGAGGTTTGAGGTGGTTCGTGGATATGGGCTTTGTTTGGGCGTTTCCTTCTTGCTACAGCTAACCGTATTGTATGTCACGTCCTTAGTATGGAAGGTTTCTCGTTCTTACAAGAGAAAACGAACTAGACTATGTCATAATACCTCGAGTAGCATTCAATGCATAAGAAAAATATGTCGTGCTATTCAGTAATTCATTTCTACCTAACGTGAAGTATATTGGTATTCTTAATCTAAATGCAATAGTTATAGCTTTGTCTCTCAACGATTTATTTATTCAATTATTTTGCTAATGTAAAGTTTGCATGTTGTCTCTGGCAAGGAACAAAAGGACGACACAAACTAAGCCGACCGATTCGGTTGAAAATCGGTCAAAAATCGGTTCACGGTGTCCCTCCACGAAACAAATACAATTTATTTTTATACAGTCGGTTGGCCAACCGACCGATTTTTTCCCTAAATCCGTTGGTCCGTCGCCGAGTGTGTCTCGTACTTTATTGAGAGTAAATCAATTATTATAATAAGTTGTCTTAAGTTGAGATTACACCAAAACTAGTATCCATGCATTTTTTTGTTGGTATTTGTAGTTTTCCAACGTTTCGGATCTAGTGTTGATCCTTCATCGGGGAATGTTTACTTTATGGTTTTCTAGGGGATATATCTGAAATGTGTAGCTTTAGTTACCATAGTTAATAATTATAATAAGTTCTCCTTTTTTCTACTTTCAGGACCTTGACGGCAACGTATTAGATTCCTGGGAAGGAGTCCGCGTCCAGTGCTTGGCTTGCCAAAAAGACGGTCGAACCGTCCTCGCCTCGGATACACATCAACGGATACGTGCTTATAATTTTGATGAACTCACAGATCAACATTTGTAAGTAAATCTACGTGGAAATCTACCTCCGTGTAGGACCAATCCTACACCCTAAAATACATATTTAACCAATTATACAGTATATGAATAAACAACGTGATAAAACTTACACGAGGTGGACATGCGTGTTTTGTATGGAATTGTTCAATGTTACTGGCCTTGATAGTAATACAAAAAAACGACATGCGTCAAAGCAACCGTGTGCTTTGATTGAACCATTGAAGGAGGTCACTACAGGACTTAACCTTGAGTTTATAATATACAGTTGATTAAGAAAAAGCCACTGTGAGATTGGTGTTCTAGACGGTTATTTCACTTTATTTTCAGTTAGTAAAATTATTAATATTGAAAAAATATACTGTTAATTGCAGATCATATGTGTATAATTTTATATAACAATTTAATTGATGATATTGTCCCTCACATATCCCTTGATTATATATAGAAGATTCCATTATCCTTTTATTGATGATAAAAACATTCTGTTATCCGTGGTTTACCTGTCGGCGTCTCCGTCTGTCTTACCTGTGTATTTTTGTATTCTGCTTTTTTATTCTAATATATCTATATCAACCGTTCCCCATTTCCATTCCAGAGTTCAAGAGGATCATGCCATTATGTCTTTCACATTAAATGATAGTGGACGATTAGCGCTTTTAAATGTTGCGACTCAGGTACGATCACTTTTTCTAAAGTACTCCCCTTGACTTTCTTATATGACTCAATTTTCTAATAAAATAAAATATTATATAGTCGATAGATAGATAGATAGTTTGTCGTCGCTTACTGCACTGCCACAACTGAGATGGGTTAAGGTGGCAGAACGAATGTTCCACCTGTACCCAATTAGATGCCATTGTTGTTGCTATGGTCGTCTACAGGCGCCTTCTGTGATCTTATCAGAATCAACACAAGTGTTCCCTTGAGGCGCTCCTATTTTAGAGTTTGGAATAGTTATACTTAGTGTAGTATATTAATAATATTTTTTTTTAGTATTTTTATACAGCAAATCTGCCGAAAATGACAGTTGAGTTACAAACAAGCATGCACAGTGTTCAATGAAGTGATAATCAATTGAAGTCATTTACATATCGCGATATGGGCTCACGGGTGATAAGTCAACTTAGAATAACCATTGTCTTCCTCCCACTGCTGTGTCTAACTATGTATACGCAATTCTAAGAAACGAAAATGCTGCTCAAGACTATGTGATTTTGATAATACCAGCACATGTGTATCAAAATATTGTCAATTATGATAATAATTCTTGTTTTTGGCTGTAGGGTGTACATCTATGGGATCTGAAAGACAAGGTATTGGTCCGTAAATTCCAAGGTGTAACGCAAGGTTTCTATACCATTCACTCATGCTTTGGTGGTATCAACCAGGACTTTATAGCCTCGGGTAGTGAAGGTAAGTTTGCCGAATCTCTGTCCATGCAGCAGTCTAGGCCCAAACCCTCAGATCAGATAAGAATGGCATGTCAGTGATTGGACGCCTACTTCGCTAATCGGTGTTCTGGCCTAGAACTATAGGCGTTCTAATGGGATTCGCAGTAGACGCAAGTCGCGGGAGCCATTCCTCTGCTTTATTCAGCCTTTTCACATAATGACATTTTGCGGTCTCAATGGAATCATAATGACACTTTGCGGTTTGAGGAGAGAGGCTTTCCCTCCTTTGGAAGGGACTCTCTCATCTTTGGGCCTAGACTGGAATGGCATTCTGATTACCACAATATATACATCATAAGGGGTGACGTCAAAATAGGGTCGCGACGGCCGCAGCGGCCGCCACCCTATTGGCATTATTTCAGTGACAGGGTCGCCACCAATGTGGTCACATTTCAGTGAAATGGTGAGAGCTTAGTTCCGACCAGAGCGCGACCAGGGCGCTGCTAAGTCAACAAACATAATCATGACAGCTGGGGTCAGTTTATATTGCCCCATAATGACACAGGGTGCTGCTACTGATATGTATACACTGCATGGTATTACATTACGACGGGATGCTGGAAAGTGTTATTTTATTCTCACACTCCTTGATCAAGTTAAGAACGTTTGTTTCGGAATATGGGTACTCATATAATCAAAGAAATAATCCAGCTTTCCCAAAATTAATCATTAACATAAAAGAAAAAAGATCTAAACATTGCTCAATAGCCTAGGAGCTAGATGGGATGAAAGGATCTTTTCCCATATGAAACTATAGCATCGTTTGTGTCACCAGTAAAATACATTGAAACATCAGATCTTAGAAGTAAAATAATATTTTACTACTAAGATCAGACAGAGGGAAAGTTTGAAACTTTCGCCGACCCTAAGGTTGACGGGACTCTGAGTCTCAATCACAGTGCTTATCCAGCCTATATACCCACGCACCCATGACACACAGCAGCTGGTATGAAATAATACATAAAACCAGTTATAGGAATAATGATAACAATATTATTAGCATTTGCGCATGTTTCTGACGGCAAGAAATAAGTTAATTCCCCAGTATAATTTCTTTACGAAATATGTTGTATAATCTGTGTAAGCTTTACGAAATTGTATATGTATTGGTCTGGAATGATCAAATAAATAAATCCAAGTTCTTTAGGCCCCCGTCCTTCATGTATCAGAGGTGTATACATATAATATGTAATGTGTTTCAGGAAAATGAGTCACAAGTTGCTAAAATGATATATTTTTCAAAGTGTTCTTTCCACAAGATCTCTTTATTGATAAGCTCTGATGTTTAGAGGGTTTAGCACTTTTAGTCATATAAATCTATGTACCAGAGTTCAGGATATTGTATAAAATATATCCTTGCATTGTGAAGTTCTTTGTATGGAGTATATCTAGTCACTTTATTGGTAATTGTCCACCCAGAAATATTGCAAAACAATAAAAATATCAAACTTAAAATATAGAAATACTTATTACATATCATACTCTTTACTATCATTTAAATCGGCTTGATCTTATCTTTTCAAATATGATGATATCTCAAATCCATTTTTGCGACTTATGACTCATTTCCCTAAAACACATTATATTGGCTCCGCCGCCGCCGGCCCAGGGTGCGACAAGATCGCCTCCTGAACGCCCGAGACGTGTTGATTTTGGCGTCCGGCGGGTAGATTTTTAATCTACACGTCTTTGGGACGGGTAGATTTTAGGGCTAACATTAATGTACCATTTCCCATTTCCAAAGTATTTAAATTGCCCCAGACCTACCGACAATAAAAGCTACATCATTGATCATCATTTCTTTGAATATTCCCCTCTATAGTGGCCGTTTTCAACGTTTTTCCAGGCCTTGAATTCATTTATTTTCTAACAATTTTCAATTTCGAAATCCTATTTGTATTCCTCCATTTCGAATATTGAAACATTTCAAGGCCATTCCAACCAGATTCAAGCCTTTCGACCTATATGTTCATTTTTCAACCCCCATTATTGGAATACAGTTGATAAAGTGTAGATACCTATTTTATAGTTAGTGTTACATGAATCTTTTCATGTGTCTTTCGCACCACAGAATACCCTAGCTTGATTTTGAAAAGGAGGGGCGTGTGCCCCTGTGCCATCCCCCCTTAATCGGCCCCTGATTACTTGAATATATAGGTAAATGTGTGCGATTTGGACTTACTTCAAGATTAAATACTAAAAAAAGATATTATTCAACACATTTATTATTTAGCAATATTGATGACATATATAGGGAATCTCAGATATTATAAAGATGTTATGTAAATATTTAGGCTAAAGGGGGTCTGAAACTACTGGGCATGTGGAATTTTGAGGTGGGCAGGTAGATTTTATTTTGGCCCCTGGACTGACTCCTCAGGGCCAATCGTCAAAATAAAAATTTTAATCGGTAAAATAATATCTTGGGTTATCCAGCTAGTATGTTCTTGCTAATTTACCTAAGATATCAGTTGATTAAAATGCAAAGTTTGGGGCCATTCTGATGATTGACTATTTTTTACATGAAGGATGGGAAAAGGTTAAAGGCTCAGAAATACGCTGAATTGGTCAAAAATAGCATGTAGCCTAACATCAGCACATGGAAATATCAATTTAAACAAGAAAGCAATCCATCATGATTTATTTGATTAAATTTGCTTCGATTATTATTTAATGCACTTAGAAAAGCCACTAGAAATTGATATGCTTGAAGGGTGAGATGAGAGGTGGGGAGAAAGGGGGATAGAGGTAGAGGGAGGGGAGGGGGAGGGGGAAAAGACCAAGGGTTGAAAGTTCCTTTTTTTTTAAAGAAAAAGATTGTATTTACGCTGGGAATACAAGTCACCTTCACAGGGTTTTTAACTTGGCCCAGTCTACTTCCTAGAGACATTAAAGTACAGTTATATAGACTGATTTCGACAAGCATAAACGAGGTAGTAATCAATAAACAAATCATAATTCAAATATTCAACAAGGACAAAGCATTTTCTAGAAGTATAATACCAATATGTTATTTTGTTCTAATATGATGTGTGAGGCGCCGGGGCACATGGGGAGAAAGATATACAAGGATGCGGAGACCTCTGTGCCACTGTGGTCACTGCATGTGTTTGTATGTCATCACATCTTCATCTCAAGCTGAGCGGGACTGTAATAGATATCCACACCAGTCAGCCACTCTGGCCGCGACCTGGACGCGTCCTGGTTGTAACCTAATATACTGGCCATTCACCTGGACGCGACTGACAGCCCCTTAGGACGGGACCATGGTCGCAGCCATTGCGGCCGTCGCGACCCTATTTTGACGTCACCCCTAACATCATTCTTCCCTTAATAAACTTTACATACTGGTACATTATACAATTTTATCAAACATGAGAATATAATGTAGATTATTTATGACTATGACTTATGACTATGAATGACTAAAATGTTTCAATAAACTAAAAGCTTGTAGGCGATGAATTACAACATCTATTAGTCCTCAACAGTCCTTTTTATCTAATTATTGTCTGGTGTCCTAATTTCAATTCACCTTACCGCTTTATAATCAGGTATTAAGCCTGTCAAAATTCTGAAATAAAATGATAACTGACGTAACGCTGGATTGCCAATCCTTACATAACCATCACTTGTGCTTCTTCTTGTTGCAGATCAAAAAGTATATATATGGCACTTAAAAAGAGAGATTCCCATCGCCGTCCTTGAAGGCCACACACGCACGGTAAACTGTGTGCACTGGAACCCCACCGTCCCGAGCATGCTGGCCAGCGCTGCTGACGACGGCACCGTACGAATATGGGGACCCGCCGGTAAAGCTAAAGACCCTCCACAGATGTCCGTACCACAGGACAGCGATAGCCAGGTTTTCATTTCAACAGGTGCGCTTACCTTTATTAATAGGGAGATTCCGCAAGCAAACCCTATCTCAATTACGTAACCGTATCCATATCTTTTTTTGTGAATTACGTGACGTCGCATTTTTATGTATAAAAGATAAATTGTAATATAAAACATTTTGCTTGATATGGAACGTTACGTTCCGTTTTTCCCGCCATGTTTTGCTGAACCTCTTTCTTTAACGTACGTTTGTATCATCAGAGATACGGATACGTTTTGTTAACGTACGTTTGTATCATCAGAGATAAAGATACGTTTAGGTTTGGGTAACGTTATACTTGCTGAACCTCCCTAATGTCCCACCGATATTAAACTTGCCTCGAGCAACTTTTATGACCTTGTTTTAGTGCTATTTTATTATCCGAAAGCACCATTGCATATCAGCTGACCCTAGATTCTATACTCATAATTTATGAAGAATATGGTTTGTCAATGCTTGTTATGTTATACCCCCGATCTACAATATTCATGTGCTGTGGTGAGGCTACACTACCATGTTTGATGTCAGTTATACAGTCTAGGCCTCTCAGATCAGATAATGGTATTTCAATGATTGGACGCCTACTGCGCTAATGGATTTTCTGGCCCTGGAGTAGGTGTCCTAATGGGATTCTAATGGCATTTTGAAGTTTGGAACGAGAGGCTTTCCCCTCAGTTTTTTTTTTTTTTTTTTTTTTTTTTTTTGGGGGGGGGGGGGGGGATGAGATTTTATGAGGGTATATATATTTACATCATCTTAAGAATCTGAGTAATTAAGGAGTTCTAGGACTGTGTTGAAATCGTTGATATTTTACAAGTAGCATTGCTGTAGAGTTCTGGGCTGAAACGTAAGGGTTTGATATGAAAATTTGTAAATTTGTATCTATACATATATGAGTAATAGATATTTCATGTAAATTGTATCTGCTACAGAACAAATTCAAGCAATACTTAGTCTATTGAATCGGCCTTGGTGAGTTTTTATTCATCCTTTGACAAAGTTTAACCTAACAGTGAACCATGTTGGTTAATAATTAATTTATTGACATTAAGTTTAAAGGTTAAGCGTTATTAATCATATATATATGTTCAAATGTTATTGAGTTTTAAATTAGATGTCAAAGTCTTCAGATAATGTTTTAATTTTTAAAAGGCAAGATTATTTCAAATAAGCAGTTTCCTATTTTTGGGGTCTATGGTTCTTTGATTCAAATAATACGTTTTTGACTTAAGTTTCATGAAGACCTTCCAGCGAAAATGGCAAAATGGTGCCTAGAAGAATGTCGATGCCTTTTTATTCTAATTGATATATTACAGGGATGAAAGTCTTCAGTATCTACACTGTTTTTTAAACCTTATAGAGATTGTCGAATTTCACCCAAATTCCATCATTTTTATTCGAAAATGTTAAAAAATATTTCACAAAATTTCGTCGAAACTTTCATAGGTTAAAATCATCAGAATAACTTTTCAATTTCCACCGAACCCACCTATGGGTGCTTTCCCCCTTGCCAGAAATATTTCGGTATTTTTGCCATGGCCTAACATGGTCAAACACTTTCACCCCCTTATATTACTTGTTATATACACACTAAACTAAACCTTGCTTTTCTTTCCCCTTGTTATTCGTACAGACAACAGTCCGATCGAGTCCGGTAGGAGTACCCCAGTATAGCACGCCACGTTTTGTGCATCTAGATAATTAAATGGAATAATGGCGTTCTACATTGCCAGGTATTAAGTGAAAGTCAAAGGATTTTAAAGCCTGTGTCGAGAATAATGACAAAACGAGCACTTCTCTGTGGTGTGTGCGTCATTTTTTTCTCAAGGACTGATGACTTGAACAGTGATGCCCGATTTAACATTATTGAAGTTGGCAAAGGACAGGAGGAGTTAGCCAAGCAAGCACCAGTGAAAGCAATTTACCAAAATGCAAGTGAACACAAAATATTGGATTAGAATCGGGGACGTGCTGTTATGGATATACTATATATGAATACGTTGGAGGATATAAGCAGTCAGTCCCCACTACTACGCCTAGATCTTGGATCTGGTTTCGCATGGAGTGACCTGATACTTCGTGTTCATTTTGTGTTCATTCTTCTTCTAGGGAATACAACACGGTGTCGTTTCTCATTTGCTGAGGGTTGTGTAAACTCTTGAAAACGGTCGAGAAATCTTAGTCTCCTTTATTCATATCTGGTTTTAAAGTTTAGAATCAGTGTTAAGATGAAGGCTTGTATCTTGTGAACATGCCGACGGGAATCTGTCGTGTCCTGGTGACGTCTTAGGGGAATAGTTTTTGTACATGTTTCCCCAAATTTGTCCTAATTAATTATTTTTGAGGTGAACCTGCTGGTGTCAGCAGTTATTGGTTATATCAGGGATGAAAGTATATATCTACTGAAATCAGTATTTTTGAAAACTTAGAAAAATTGTAAATTTTTCCTCCAAATTCCATCATTATTATCCTAAAATAATATTAAAAAACTTTCAAAGATTAAAATTATCAAGATCACTTATTTTTAGGTGGTTGGATTTATTTTCTGTATGCACCATTTGAAGAGTGTTTTTCGGGGGGCCGGGTTGCCAGAAATATTTCAGTAATTTATCCAGGACCGCACTTTCATCCCTGTTATATATAATATGCATAGTTTGACTTGATTGCTCCATCTATTAAATTCTGTTAGTTCTGATATCTATTATTAGGAAATGTCTTTAAGTCTTACTCTATGCATATAAAGTGGCTGGATCAGAGAATTCGAGGTTCGCGTTTGATGTATGTTTGTTGGGGCACAACTGATTGTTAAACGCACTTGCCGCATGGGCTTCCAAGGGCGCTGTCTTCTCATCGCTGAGAATTTACCCTTTTTCGCCTGATAGGCGTTTTAATATCGTGCATGTTTGACGACCCAAGTGATAGCAATTTAGAAATTGCCCCTTACGAAAATTCGTTCTCTGAAGAAAAAAAATATTTATGGAATAAATGGTAAGTTGTTTTGTTTGCTGACCCAAATATTGACTTATTCCCTTCTAGAACAGGATAGATTCTTGTGTTTGTCCATATGATTTTGCAAGAGGTCGCCATCTTGTCGAAATTAATCCATCGTTATTATATAATAAAGGAGCCCAAGGAAATTCCATCTTAGCGTCACTTCACCTTCCAACCGATGCCATTATACGTGTTAGGATACTGTCTACATAGGACATTCTTTCTTTGATCGATGAAGATATTTCTCCATGTATTTTCATTTATAGAAGATTAGAGTATATATATATATATACATGTATAATGTTTGTATTAGGATTTTGGTCATGGTTGTACAAAGGCTAAAAGACAATTATATCATCATCCTTACTGAAGAATATAAATGAGAATATTAAATGAGAATATCATAGGGAATATGGAGATAGGGAGGCACATCTGATGATAAACATGACGTTATATATCATGGATCTTTCTAAAGAATTTTGTTGTGCGAGTGTTAAATCCATACCTGTCCATTATTATTAAATCATTTTACTTGTCACTCTTAGATATCATTGATATATAATTATTGTGTTCGGTACTCCAAGAGTACATCTGAGAGAGTTTGGAGCATCTGGGTGTTGTTTGCCGCAAGTATGTTTTAAGAAGTGTGTTCCAAGAATGCATATTATACATGTGGAGTTGCGAAAGATATCATCGTTAGGCAAATATTACTTTTACAGTGATTCATCGATTACAGCACCCGCTTGTCCCTGATATTGTGAGACGTGCTCTGGCCAGATGTCAAACAGAACCATTCATACTTAGATTGACTGATCTATTTAACTCTTCTAGCTCACTCTCCTCTCTGTGTAGTGAAAAACCTCGCTGCAACAGTCGGACACTTATCAGTGAACACTAGCTTAGCTAAGCAGCCTAGGCTCAGAGTTGAGAGAGCCCCTCCAAACTGAGGGAATGCCTCTGGCTCCCAACCGCAAAATGCCATTAAAATCATGTGAGCCAAGACTGCCATTAAAATCCCATTAGGACGCCTACTTCATGGCTAGGAACGTCATTAGCGCAGTAGGCGTTCAATCACTGACATACCATTCGTACCTGATCTGAGAGGCTGTGAGCCCAGACTGTAAGAGGTCGGACTCGAGGTTTGTTGTCAATAGTAGAAGATGGTAATATAAATACAGGTGGGAAAGAAAGCACAGGGAGGAGGACACCTGAGTACATTGGACCTAGAGTGGGTGAATTTCTCAAATATCATTTTCTCCAGGACATGTTGTCATGATGAGTATATGTTCAGAGAGTTCGATACCATCTTTCCTTATACCCGGACAAAACTTCCAAGGGCTAGGGGATATATTTTAGGTTTGGAATTGAAAGGTTAACTTGGTTGAAACTGCGGTGATTAAACTAGGAAATTCTCCACCGCCGTTGGACCATGTGTGGAGCTATGAAACAGTAAGTCTGTATCCCCAATATGTTTAGCTATGATCGAGAAACGGTAACTGCTCCTAGACAATTGCTGGACTGGGATTGGGAAGTGTCTGTGGCGTTCTAGTTATAAAGGGGTTTATGGAGGTTATGTTCTTAAGGGACTTCTAACTACCACACCTTATCCATGCTAGTTGGTTCTACAGTGAATATGGCCCGTCCCTCTGGAAGTGGCTGAATATCTCAGTGTGGGCACGGCTGCCGTAACGTAGGTGGTGCATTCTATATTATAGAAAAACTTGGTCCTTTTAAAACAATTTTAGGCTGAAGACATATATAATATAGAGACATATATTATCTCCCATCCTGACCTATGCTTTTAGAGAGGGGTACTACACGAACCCATGTTTAGATCGTTGTAGGGCCAGTGGATCTATCTATGACTATGTGAGAGGTTTTGCAGAGAGAAGGCGTACGGTTACCAGTAATGCTTTACTGCCATCACCCCTCGTTTGTCCACATACCTCCCTACCTGTTGTCACTGAAAAAATAATATGTTGCCTTGTACATTCACACGCCATGATTTCTGTTATGATGCCGATAATTTGTGTTTTATATATAATATATATTATCATTTACTTTGTGATTGACCATTTATATGTGTGTGAGAATCTTCTTGACGTGACTAAAAGGGAAAAAAGGTAAATCTTCAAATAAATACTGAAGGCAATACAAGTATCAAAAACAGTGTATATGTGAATACCTCAGGCTGATGCGTGTATGTTATCTCTTTGATACTGGCTAGTACGATTTACACATCGATATGGACTTGTGCTTCATAAGTTACATGTATATCAAAATTACTTGTATGGTCCCATAGGTTGTACAATACATGCATTTGGGTTATTCGGAATTGAATTAAGTACAGGCACTGAATACGTACCATTTGTGTTTCACTTTTAGTTTGTATGGGCCTTGAAATTATTGCGACATATTTGAGGTTTGATCAGACATGTAATACAATTGGGATTGTCTTCGGGAAAATAATATTAAAGATGCTACGTTGGGGGCTGAAACAGGCAAGTCCTATCGCGAAAAGTTTATTCACATGTATAATCATGTAATAATAGATCCATGTTTATTATCCAGTCGTCCGCTTACTCTCCGGTAAGCCGACTGGTGGTAAATTTTCCCCAGTGTTTCGTATGATGGTCTGGGATTGTCTTGTCTTGGAAAAAACAACTATAATTTATTGACTATCTCGAGTCTTACAGCACTGTGAAAAACGTAGCTCTTTTCTTTTTTTTCTACCACGGGAAACATTCCTCTATGTCAGCATATCAACCAGTAGTGTCACAATCTTTGCTCGACCCCATTGATGATATCATATACTCTGAAGTACAACCTTGTTGGACTATGTATGTGCTCCTCCGTTTGGCTTCATTCTATATATTCCTGGACATGTTTCTCAGCACCTCTTAGTTCTAAAAGCTAACGATTTACGAAGACAACTAAATTATCATAATTCATGTCATTCATTTTTAAGAGTTTCATTAATAGCAAAATGTAAACGCAAGTGTAGTTTTTAGCCGGTTATATCTATCTATGTTTGAATACGAAAAAAACACTGTTGATGTAGTTTAGGTTGAAATTGGTCTGAAGCTATTGTGATAATAGTCGAACAGGCGTGCAATATTTTCTCGCTAAACAGAAAACAGGGCCGGGTGTAGTATTTTTTACATCTAATGAAAGCTGGAACCTTTTGACCGCCCGTTGTAATGAGGAAACATTTGATTGAAATTAGATTGACCAGTGCAACGATCCAAGATAGAGCTTTTCCTATAATATTTAACTAGCGTTGAACACCGATCCAAGTAGGTTCAAATTTTCGAGTTTTCAAACATTTCTGAGCCTCAGTCTCGTCGGTATTCGGGTATATATGTCATCAGTTTAGATAATTTGAGTTTTATCTTATCACTCCTCCAGGCAAGAAATCATTTTTATATCTCGAAATCAAACATTTATTTGGAATCTGATGTAATAATTGGAAAGTGCTACGAAAAGAGAAGAGGTTCAAAATCACTCATAAAACAAATTGTACAAGTGTGAGGATCGGTAACAAATAAAAAAAAACATGTTTCTTGTAATGATGTCCAGCTCACTCATTATTTATTGCTGGTCGGTAAATTGATTCATTAATAGTTTGAAGTTCTACTGGGTAGGAGTGTTGACTGTAATAGGCCCTATAATGTTGTTATGATTGGTTACTAAGCAAATGCTCTAGGCTTAGGTGTAACAGTGACAAGAGCCTGGGGTAAAGATTTATTTGTCTAATATGTATGCTTCAATAAATACAGTTTTAATTATCACGCGCCTTTGTACTTGCTCGACACTTTTTTAATCGAATGGAATGCTTTCGGAAGAACTGACGAATAGTCAGAGGCGTTGTGCAGGGAGGAAAGTCGTCAGTATTTATATTGAAATCAGTAGTTTTGAAACCTTAATAACAAAATAGTCGAACTTCATTCAAATACCATCATTTTTAAACTTTTTTTCTGAATTTCACAAAATTTCGTCGAAACTTTCCAAGATTAAAATCATCAAAATAACTTTTCAAATTCTTCCCCCCCCCCCCCCAACCCACCTATGGGTGGATGCTTTTCCACTTGCCAGAAATATATAGTGTTTTTCCCATGGCTCCAATTCCATCCCTGAATAAACAGGATTTGTACATGCTGTCATGATAAACATCAAGGACTTTTCAAGGCCAGGGATGCAGTATTTCAAGGACCCCAGAAATACAATAACACACGATATTTGATAATTAATGGCTTAGATAGCTTTTCTGTAATTCTTCGATATTCCTGATGGGATGACTTCTGTGAACAGCCAGTATTAAAATGTATGCCCAGGGTTCAATTTTCAAGGCCTTGAAAAATTAAAATAAAAGTCAATGACTTTCAAGGGTTTCGATGCCTCGGATAAAGATATACCAAACAGCCATTCGCAAGTTACCAGTAAGGGGAATACATTAACAAAATCCTGAGAAGGTACATAATGATGAGGATTACTTTTGTACTCACAAAGAAAAAAGAAAACGTGGGGAAATTGATCCTACGCTATATTTATTATCGTGAAGTTTTACAAATTCTTCACACAAAAATGGCCATGATCGCCGCACCAAAAGTATTTTATGATTTATTACGATCCTCGATAAATGCACTGGAGCTTTGCTTTTAACGTTCTCCCCAAATAGCGAACCTTTCAATACATAGTATTATATAACACAAAGGTAAACAAGTTGATGTTAAGATCACACATTAACTTTCACCTCCTTGAAGCAAAGACCTTAGCATAAAACACCAGCTCTAAACATTACAACCCCTAAATATGCAATATATTTTTTTATTTGACAATCAACATACATCACATTTGAACGATTTCCATTCATATCATTTCATTCAGCATTTGCTTTTTCATTCAGAACAAAGGGGAACGAAATTAATACAAAACTGACCAATGTAAGTCTTTCAAATTAATAGTACAGCCGTCAAAACGTCACCAATTGAACACGAACTTTAGAACATTCACAAATTACTTGAGCAATTAAAGACAAGTTACATAATGACTGAATCGACGCTGCCTATTAGCAGGGTGCACATTTGTCGTGCCTCTATGATCACTTGTGCTTTTTCATTATTTATAGTGGAAGGTTAACGTGGGGTTTCATGTGACATTGTTGACCAGGACAGGTTTTGTTCATTTGCTGAATGGAAACGGGTGATTTTTATCAGTCAATACGACCCTGACGCCACTGGAGCCTTCGTCTTCTGGTGACTGGGTGCTGTTTTTGTAAATATAAGGCAGGAAGGCCAAATGGCAATGGCACATGATGCTCTTAGTCCGACACCAATGCTAGAATCATGCTGAAATGCAAGAAAAGAAATATATTACTTAAAATCACCTCAATCCTTTCATGCACGTTTACTAATAAATACAATCCTGACATATTTGCTATATTATGTATGTAACATGGCCTCGAACAAATTGTGACCCCCATTAAGTTATTTATTTGTCTTTAACCCAGATATTATATTTATTAATCTGTATGGTAATCCTTGGATTATGCATCATGCCTCTGGGGAATGGGAAAAGCCTCAAACGGGGGCCATGTAAAACCCAGCTTAAATAAAGAATTTTTTTAAAAAAAAAACATGAAATATTAAATTCCAAATTGACATTATTGTACATTAAATTTAAAACTCATGATATCTAAGGAATCGCACTGGGATACTTTACAAGATTAAATGATATCGGTATAGAGAAAATGAGAATAATGTTTTGCCAGTGCAAGTCTTCGTCAACAAGACAATGCCTACTATTTCCCTTGATGTCTAGGTTCAGAGTTGAGAGTGTCATCATGCGTTTTGTTATTTAATAAATATCAATATTCAGGTCTATATAGTTCTGGAACATAGCTAATCCATTACGTAGACTCTTAGAGCTGGATGTAATATGATTCTGTTTTTTCTAGTATATTATCATTATGTATTCTTGATCCATTGCGAAATATGCTCGGAGGGTTGTGCAATAACCATTGGTGGCGTCCCTCCAGACTGGGGGAAAGTCTCTTGCCCCAAACCGCAAAATGTCATTAGAATCTCATTAGGGCACCTACTCAAGGGTCAGGAAACCCATTAGCGCAGTTGGCGTCCAATCATTCTCATCTGATCTTAGAAGCCTAGACTGCTCGCAAGAAATATCCTGAATGACATACTACATTGAAACATAGTTAGGTAAATAGTTGTTACCTGTAAAGGTATACGAAGAAAAATATAAGATGATATCCCAACTTGGCCATGGCTTCTCGCATATAGCCTTTTAATTGTTGGCGATTGTGTATCTCCGTAGGATCGTACACACCAATATAGCCTGATGGTTTGTTGACATATCTATGAAGAAAACAAAATGCAAAGTGTACCAGTGATTTCTTTTAGTTTATATAAATATAGCGGACATACAGAAATAATACATAACAATAGATATGGGAATGACAGATACATTATGATAATGAAAATCAAATGAAATCAGAATTTGCTGTAGATTTTTTTATATACTGGTTAATAGAAACAGCTTTAGTACATCGACAATATTTATTTCAACGAGAGTGTCATACCTCTATAAACAAATTTCGGTAAAATTGTGTCTCTTGGTACTATATAAGAACAGAAAATTAATAATCATTCAGTAAAATGTATCCTCCCCAAATCGTTAAAATGTATATCACGCTCAAGGATGATTGTGTCTTTATATGACTGAATGTTAAATGTTTATGGCCAATATAAGTTTAGAAAAAATATATGTATAGATGAAAGAGAAATATAACTAAGAACCTACCTATGAATCTGCCAAGCACTGAGCAAACAGTTTACCAAAAATAACAATGGATGCCATGTGAACAGTTGGAGGACCGTCATAGAAGCATGTGCGACCAATTCAGGAAGGACCCACTGGAAATAAAGAATGGCACATAGCGTTAGAACTTGGCAAAGATATTACCATTGACTTGTGACTCGCGCTGACCGTTTAAAGTTAAGAGGATTAGCAGGCCTTTCGTTTGAAACTGAAAGTGCAAGATCGCTGCCTAAATGAACCCTGGTAAGAGCGATTTATAACTATTTAAAGCGCATTGAACCCAACAAAATCGTTTGTTTGTTGTACTTTTATTGGCAAGCGCCCTGTCAGTGAGTCTATTCTCCCCAATAGTGGGAAGTTTTCAGACTCTGCTGGACACGGTAATGGTTTTAACTCGGTCTAGGTTCAGAGTCTATTAGGTCTCTCCACACTGCGGGAAACTGACCGCAAAATCCCATTAGAATCCCATTAGGACGGAAATGGTCGGCCTACTAACTTCAGGGCTGGGAAAGTCATTGACATACTGATCTTATCTTATCTGATAGGCTCTGAGCCTAGACTCTAATTGTTATATTATGATTCTTATCACCTTAATATTATGACAATTTGGAGATTTGGTAATAAGTACCATTTAAGTTGACTGAATTGAAACGGGTGATTTTTATCAGTCAACTTGGATTACATAATGCATTTGGTATTAAACCATTGAATCGATTTAAAGGCTATATCTGGGACAACTGATGGTAAACTCTGCAATGATTATAGCTTTTCAAGTATGTATATGAAAATCCTCTTACCTTATTTAGTCTTGAGCAGCATTGTGTAGCATTGATATAGTCACATTCCAAATCGGAAAGTGTTATGATCTGGGTGCTATTAAGGAATTAATGTTTACCAACAAAAATAGGTAGTATAACAAAAGTCAAATCCAAATCATATTCCAAGGTGCCCGAAGCTTTAACAGAATGATGGTTTATTTTCTACCAACTGCTGTTGAACTATACTTGGGTGGACGTTTGATTTTGGAACGTTGAATAAACAAACCATTTGTTTTCTTTTTTCGACTTTCTTTATTTGTCTCTTATAAGTTATACCAACGTTTCGGTGTACCGTACACAGTAGGCTACACCTTCATCAGGGCAAGACAAAGAAGCCAACAGAATTGTATTTTGACTATCGTAATCAATATGACAACAATGATAACTAAACTCAATAATTATTATAAACGATTTTTTAAATTTCCAATAATACAATATGGCCACACACAAACAATTTAACGATAACATTCATAACCAACATGCACAAATCTCATCTCAATGCCATTTTTGTTTACCGGTACGATACTCCAAATCGACAAAGCTCATTCAAATATTTCGAATGGCTGTGACATACAGCAACGACAAAGTAGTCTACATGATTGGAATGGAAGAATTAAGCAGCCCACCCAAAAATAACAGAACGGAAGGATGTCTGGATGATGTGTGGTGATAGAAAATAACAAGATTCCGATATTAGGGAGATCCCTTCTGCCAATGGCAATGATGTTGCCTTTGTTGGGATAATAGGCCTACATAATTAAAAGCTATGGCACTAGCCAGGTTATTAATTATGTACCGTAGAGGCGTAGTACCGTATGTACTTTTCGGCTCCCGCTTCATTACATTTTGACTTGGGTATTTCTAAAAATGTGAGCCTGTGTGTGGAAGAGCGAGCTGGTATTAACAAAAAAAAGTGGTACGGTAAATTATTAAATAGGCCACCGGTAATATTATAATGGGGCCTTTTTTTAATTAGCCTAGCCGCTAGGCCTACTACTAGCCAATATAACCAGTCCTTCCTTTCTTTCTCCTTTACTGGGACAGTACTACTGTACTCTTTGACTCAGTAGAGCCAGAGGGAGAGGTGAGGTCAGCCTCCAGAGTCCAGTTGGTGTGAATAATGGATTCTCCTATCATGATCATGAGATTCGCATTAAGATAATACTAGTATGATATACTATGAATCAATTGAATACAGGAGAACCTTTTCAAAGATTGAATTGTAGTGGTAATAAGAAAAACATTACAACTGACAACTATCAGAGGATGAAGCTGGTAAGCAGAAATGGTTCGCCTTGGCCCTAATACTAGTAATACACTAACTTACAGAAAGTTCAGTCTCGCCTCTCGTCATTTGTCACATTTGACGTGTAGCCTAAACCTAAACTAAAGCGAAGACTGGGTGGCAGTTTTGCTGACCGTACGTGGAACAATTATATCGTTAGAGAAGATCGACGCGACTAAACCGTACAAACCTGGATTCAAATGGAAGAACAAGTATTCCTGTATTTTGTGAGTCAAGGATACAAAGTATACTGTGAGAAATAGGAGCAAGCACCCATCAACGAGAGAGAATATGTACAACAATGCGTCCGCGGTGGCCATTTTAACCGGTGTGTGAAAAGGGTAAAAGTTGTAACAATGACTTGGTATAGAGTACCCGTTTCAACGTTTTGTGGCGCCCGTTTTGTGGTGCCTACGAGGACCTTTGTTCACTCGCCTGGATAATGTTGGTAGGCTATCGTTGGGATCGTTGCAAGGGTATATAGGGCCTACTGTAGTACTATACGCTATGTGACTGAGGTGTCACACGTGTCCGTAGTATAAATTTATACTTTAATGCTTCCAAATGTCATTTTTTTTTTCATCCTAATATATCGCTTCGCTAGGCCCATAGACTTAGTAGCCTAGTAGGGCCTATAGGAAGTCGGGGAAAGTTCATATAAAATAGTATGATATTCCAAAATTTTGCTAAATTGTTATAGTACATTTTGTACTTCTATTTTACCCATTGGGAATCTGGAGTAGGAACAAAATCATTTCATTTTCACCCAAATTATAGGCATAGGCCTATACCGAGGTCGTGTGTTTCCCTATGGACGCCGCCATATTGCCAATTATTGCATTCGAAAACGAGGCCGGGGGACAGATTACAGTGCAAACATATGGCAAACCATAGAGGCAGCTTGCGGCGGAGCCTTTGTAACCCTGTTTTCCTAGCAGAAACTGATGAAAATTATAATTCTTATCTTGTGTGCAGACTCTGCAAGGGTATAGCTTGTTTTTAGAACATTTGAACACCCATGGGCATGATTTATTAGCAAACATGTAGGCTAGCCTGGGACCCCGCCTGGGACTGAGTGAGAGTTCGCAGGCAAGTACCACCATGCCCAGGTGTCACACAAGGGTGTTAAAGCTATATCCCCAGCTCTAAAATGTAGGTTGCCCCATAAAGTATCAAATAAAGTATCAAATAGACTTTTGTTTTATAATAATATAAATGTTCATGTAAACGTTACGACGGCCGCCCTTAGCTCACATAAGGCCCGCCGCTAAAAATTGAAGAAAATATAGATCTCTCCCCTCAGTCAAAGTACCACCCAAGGTCCATTTGATTCTTGCTCCTACTTTGCACGTTGCGATAAAGATGTTTATTCTATTAACGTTTACTACCCCGGTACATATACATTTAACATGTATGGAAAAACGTTATTAATTCAGACGTCATTATTGCGTTCATTTAACTAAAGTCAATCACTTAGGCCTAATGCAACATTGCGAAAATGATGTCCATTCTACCAACGTTTATTAAACATTGGGGAACAGAGAGAGGCCCTTATACATAGCTAACCGCTAAATGCGTGAAAATTAAATTGCTTATTTCCCTACTTTGTTCAGTATATATTATGATGGACGTAAATTAAGCTAATGGCAAGGTAGGTCTAACTAACGCTGTATTCAACTTAAGACAATTTCCGGACTAATTCCTTTTAGG
This sequence comes from Sthenelais limicola, assembly GCA_942159475.1. NCBI lineage: Eukaryota > Metazoa > Annelida > Polychaeta > Phyllodocida > Sigalionidae > Sthenelais > Sthenelais limicola. The sequence goes on from OW804098.1 coordinate 37,979,928, forward strand.
TGGTTTTAAGATGATTTAACTACATTCATCATGGTCGATTTTAGGTTTGAAATGAGAGAGTGGCATCTCTGAATATTTAAAGCATTGCAGAACAAAAGCGTGCCCCCTCCTATTGAAAATCTTGGATCCACTAGCATTAGCACAGAGTTCGCAGTAAGTATAAGCTATGTCCAGGGGGGTGTGTGGCACCAGATTAGAACTATCGTCACAATTTGATGGGAATGAAGGGATGTCTTGGGCTATTTACTTTCATAAGTATGGAATGTTTTTGTACATTGACATTGCCCACCATCCCGCCCATCAACAAACGTATTAGAATCGTTTGGTTTGTGTTTAATTAAATGTGCAAAATGATCGCCGCGATGACGGGCGATGTTTTGCAAATCATACGGTGGCTGCTATGATGTCACTACGAGCATGTTACCGAGTACGGCCAAGTGCGAGGAAGAAGGCTTAAGCACTGGAGATAGCTAGACATGCGTTGGGAAATCAGGGTATGTGCATTACAAGTACAATATAGACACTATGAACCCCGATGTTTTGCTTCTTAAACATGTTGAGGATGTCAAATCTGGCATTGGTTTTTCACCTGGATGACGAAAACATAGGATATCGGGACATCGAGCCAACTTTGCTAGACTAAATTCGTCGTTCCAGGGGGCTGGTGGCGCGCTCTTGTGCCTATGGGGAGAATCAGGATTCCCTCTATAAGGGAAGCCACTGGCGCCGGTCGGTCCAGGGGGGTGTGTGGCACTAGATTAGAACTATCGTCACAATTTGATGGGAATGAAGGGATGTCTTGGGCTATTTACTTTCATAAGTATGGAATGTTTTTGTACATTGACATTGCCCACCATCCCGCCCACCTCCCTCCTATGGCGTCTCCCGACGCCTTCCAAATCGTTTCGTTTTTTAGCTTTAATCATCGCCGATCATGAATGCACATGATACGGCGATTCCCCGCTGCTATGACGTCATTACATGGGCCTCGTTCTGGGTAGGGTTCCGGTGGGGAATCCCAGCGCCTATGACGTCATTACACGAAGTTCACCGAGTGTGGCCGAGCGTGAGCCGAGTAATGTCGGCAACGAGGAGAAACAGAAATACATAGGCATAAGCATGTAATGCTGGAACTGCGTAATTATATGAGTAAGAGCTTAAAATCTTGGGTGAAATGTCTCTTATAATCAATAAGCTTGAGACTGGGACAGGTTTGAAGTGTGTGTACATATGGGAACGAAGGGATTTTTGGAAATTATTTGCAGATTTGCGTAATGGGTGTTGGCCAATGAGCTTGGGTCGAATTGCTGAGTTGAGGTTTTTATGCATGGCATGGCCACTTGGCGACTTCTCGTCCAGGTGCCGTCCAGGTGTCATCCAAGGGTGTTAAAGCTCTACAGTGTGTGGTTTTCCTTGCTCTGTGGTGCATTTTAAGCATTTTGGTGGGTTAAATATTGTTTAGATAACAATTAACTTCTTACTTTGATTCCCATAACACATAGTTAAATAATAGGCCTATGTAGCAAGGCAAGCCGCCTGACATAGTCACATAGCCTGTCAATTCAATTGCTCATTACCCTAAATTGTTCAGTATGTATTTTTTGTAAAAACGCATATTTAGCAAGTGGGATGGTAGGTCGATATGTCTGAAAGTTTTCAGCTATCTAACACAAATATTTCGTGTACTTTTCATCATAAGAAACTCATAAAGCCACACTCCCGCAATGCTATAACACCTGTATGCATTGGCCGCTTGTCCCCCCGTATATAGTACGCGTTAGCGCCGACGGCGCCGCCACCGGTAACACAGGACTCCCCTATACGTTTGACTCCAGTGTTTCAGACGGTCCTAACTTTAATTCAGAATATAATTAGTGGAGCTAGGAAAGGAAGGCTGTACGTTGGCCTAATTTAGAATAGTCTTTAATAACTAGCTGTACCATGGAAATATTAAGGGAACCATTTTTATATATTCGTCGGAAACATCTTATTAATTACAGTTAACTGTAGTTGCAAGATTAGATATACTATATAGTAGGCCCATGCATTTATAAAAGGTTCCCAAGCAAAATGGAAAGGAAAAATTATGCGTGCCATCTGTCAACTTCAATTTGATATACGGTAGTAATATATATAGGCCTATGCGATTCTCTGGGAATCTGGTATAGCTATATCATATACCTGTCATGTTTAGTACATAAAATATTCATATGGTTTTTATATAATAAATTCATATTTAATAATGAGTTACGTCATGTTGCGTAACATTATATAATTGTAGTGAATACGGTTTTAAATAGATCCGAGATAATTGGTCTGACCGGGTGTTGCTATAATTGGGTGCACGCGCCTCAACTGAACGCGCTCCCGGTTCAGAAATGGCCTTTCGGATTCCCGCCTTTTCTTACTTGGACAGAGTTCCAGTAAACCATTATCAAAGGTAACTTAAATCTAGTCAACTCTTTTACCATAATGTGTCTTAGAGTGCTTCCGCATGCTCCGGTAAGACTCTGTGTTGTTTCACTTTGTTGCTCCTTTGTAAAACCATGTTAACTGTTTGACTCTCAACACCTGCAATGATCGTGTACCATAATTGCCACTTGTCCTTTGAGGCCAATACCTGGCCACCTCTGTTGGGTCCGATAAACACTATCGGACATGGTTTGTGTGGAGAATAAAGCCCGTGATACCTAAAGAGCTGTAGCTAGCTGTGTGTCTGGCCTTCTTTCCCTTCGCGAGAATAGCGATATCGAACTTGGGTAGTGTGAGACGGAAAAACACTACATAATCATATTTAAAGCATTTGATCATGGAATTATGAGTATGACAAGTCCCCACCACGAACGTTAGCTTGCGATATCCGAGTTTATACATAATATAAAAATTGATGCAAGAAAGTTATGTAAAACTAGTTTTATTTTCTTCATGTGTAAAATTGCCTACCCCACATACCCTCTCAATTAATTCAATCAAATGAGAAAAGATGGTATCCTTTAATCTACAATCAATTTCAAATAATTATTACCCACTTTGATATTACTCTTAATTGTTCATTATTACATCATATCATTTGATTTTTCAGCACGACTTTGACGTCTAACTTCTTCAAGCTTCAAGCTTTAATATTACGTTAAATTGCCCTACTGCTATTCGAACCCGAGAGGTCTTCGATCTCTTGATAATCACTAGTTAATGTCTCCAGACATTCCCTAGCTTCGTAGAACTCTTGAATATCCATTCCCTCCTCCAAGTACCAGTGAACAAAAGCCTTCTTCCCGAGAAGCAAATCGAAATGCTCGCCCACGTGCGCCCACACGCTTTTCACTGCGGTAGAATTAGCCATGAGGACTGCCGATTGCTTCACCTCCCCCATACAATCATCTTTCAAGTTCTTCAACGGTTGCTTGTGAACCGCAATCTTCGGGTCTCCCAGAGACCATTCGGAGAAACTCAGGAGTCTTCCCTTGAGTAACTCTGTCGATATGTTCACCTCTTCTACGTTGATATTCTGGCCTCTATACAGCAAACAGCATGAGATGTATTTCCCATGTTTATCAATATCATCGCAAGCGACTAGTTGATTTTCTTGGGACAGTACAGCATTTGTCAAGTCATCGCATGTGAATGTGGAATGAGACGCGCGGTCGGGCGATACAAAGGGTGCATAAGAGACAATAGGGAAATGGATCCTTGGAAATGGTGTGAGGTCCAGCTTTGTGACGTCATTGACACAGGCCAACCTGTGTTCCGGGTACCTCATGCCAGCCGTAATGGAGCCGATCACATGACTCGCCACTTGGTTCATGTCCAGATATTGCGGCTGTTCAATATCAAGCTGCGCTTTGCAGATGTTGTACAGAGACTTGTTGTCTAACAGGAAAGTGCAGCCGTTGTTTGTGTATTCCAGCTTTGTGTGCGTTGCCAGACCGATGTTGTACGGCTCAACAAAGTAGGGAGAAACCTGGAGAAAAGAAACTACATTATAGTTATAAAAAATGCAATGGAAAGAAATTTTTCTGTATGGAGACAGCAAAAAGTGATGTGTTCCAGGAAAATGAATCACAAGTCGCAAAAATGGATTTCGGAATTATTATAAGTTTGATATCTTTATTTTTGAAAAAAAAGAAGTTATTGATATTTTTGGTTGGATAATTACTAATAAAGTACCTAAATGTACTCCATAAGATGACCTTAAAAATGCATAGACATATGAAATACATTGCCTTGCAATTTCTTACATATATCAATATTGCTAGCAGCATTAAGTACCTTAAGAATTGGAATATTCCAACAGAATACTTTTAATATAAAGAATACTTTTAATATAAAGAAATCACTTTGAAAAATCCCCATTTTGCAACTTATGACTCATTTTCCTGAAACACATCACAAAAGGGAACCTATTTTTTGGAAAATTTTAAAGGGGGCGGATCCCTGACCTGTGGCGTCGGAAGAACTGAATATTCTAGAAGTGGGATGTCAGGATAATCGCCCGTCAAGCGTTCCAAGATGAGACTAGAGAAGCCTGAACCAGTGCCACCCCCTAGTGAGTGGTAGGAGAGAAATCCCTGGGGGCTGTCAGCTAACTCCACCTGATGTCGTAGAGACTCAACTACTGCCTCCAGTTTGTCCTTCCCGAGTGTGTAGTAGCCCCGGGCATACAAGCAGGCAGCATCGTCCTTACCCAGAGACAACATCTGATCGCTCCTAAACAGCTCTTTCTGTGGGCCTTGTCTCAGGGAATCTGTGGCAAGAAATTCACATAAGGGTCAAATTTTCAGAAACTGTACAATTCGCCTTCACCAATCCTCTCAAATAGCCCACATTTAAGACAGAAATGAGCTTCAAAATGCAGTTTAACATAACAGAACTGATACTTTAAATCAATGCGATACCAAATTATACTCAGATATACCCGAAATTTATCATTTTTAGCAGAAATTACTAAATATGTACAGCTGCCAATTGTACATTTTCTGAAAATCGGACCCATAAAATCATGATTTACAAAGTCACTGCAGTGAGATGGTGACACACATTGTGAGACTGAACCTTGAAATACGATTATGATCGACACATTCTATCCTTCAATTTTGATTTACATATATACATTTAAATACATCGTGGAGTTTTTTTTTTAGACATTTATATAATACAAAGTTCTATATGTATGAAGGTAGCCAGTTATATTTGTATTTTATTAATCTAGTCATTTCTGCGCTCATCCAATCTCATATCCAATCCTCTCATTCCCATTTCCGATTTACCGACATTACCTTTAGATACATATATGTGGAATCTCAATTATCATATATGTGACATACATGAGAAGCAACATATGTCAAAGTCGACTCGAAGATGTGAGTAGTTGCCAGGAAATTAAGTGCGGAGCCAGTGGTGTGGGAGTTGTCCAAAAACAAGAAAACTCATTTGCCCGCCCTAAAATGTCACCGCCCGCATATCTGCACTATAATTTACCATCAATAATAAAATCAATTAGAATTGAATTTATTAGAATTGAATAAATTAAGCATCCGTTAGTGTGCCCCCTGGATTTTTTTTAAAAACTAGGAGTGAAATGGTGCATTCTAGGGTCATTTTCGCATCATATTCCAGCAATCTGAAAGCATACTGACTATCTCTTTAATTGGTTGGGACAGGAGGCTGTCATGGGAAAAAATATCTATATTCCTAATATATAAATGAAAAAAATAATTGGAAAACAATAGAAAAAAGCTGTTCAGAGTCTTATTTTAGTCAATTCTGTATGGTTGGTTGCAGAGAAAATAATGGCTAAAACAAAATAATAATGTTTGTTTTAAATTTATGTATCAAATGGGCAACCCAGATCAAAGGGGATTAATACTTCTTATCAATGTTTTTCTGTACATCATGGGGTGGCAGTCATTAGAAAAATACAGGTTGCTGCCTTTATCCTATTGTTGGTAACTACAGAAGGTATATTGATTTCGGCATTAGGTTGGAGATTTTGATTTGGAAACGGGAGGACGGGAGGAATTGCCAAATTGTCAAAACAACCCAGATCTCCAGCCGGCAATTGGCGAAAAATGAAAAAAAAAAGATTTTTATTATCTAGCCTACATGAAAGTGACCTACCCGCGGGCTTTTTTTTTTTTTTTTTTTTTTTTTAACACATTTTGAATTTCCTTTTCGTTATTACATATTTACCTTTTCATATTTTTCTAACATTTTCAAAATATATTTAGTGAATATTCTGGGCTTCCGCAATACGTATATACCTGTTGCATGTCCCCACTTGCCCCTTTTAATGTGTTTTATAGTGATAATCATTCAGGTGGTAATACACACAATTTAAAGATGTGAAAATAAACTATATATAGAGAGAATGGGACGAGCCAGCAATAATGGAAAATTTATTGGACGAGATTCGTCCACATAAGCACGATGCCGTAGGCAGAGTGCTTATGTGGACGAATCAAGTCCAATACATTTTTCGATTATTGCAGGCGATCGAGTTCCATTCTATATTTATTATATGGGCATAAAACTTGGTGCATAAAACTATTAAAAGTGCATAAAAGTGGCCGAATTGGTGACAAAGTAGTTCATATAGGACGCGTCCTATATGAATATTTTTATAGCACCCCACTTATAGCACCTCTCATATAGAATGCGCATATTATAATAAATTAGGGTATGTAATATCCGAAACGTTGAGACCATGTAAGGAAATAAAGGAAGTAGCAAAAAAGTTCAAACATCTTTCTACTGAGTTTGGAAAAGTACCTTAATTAAGCAGTATACGATCCTGTCGACATTAACAACAATAACGATGTATTATAGATATCAGACAGCAAGCTAGCAATCCCCACTGACACTTGGAAGGCTGTGGATATGATATCTTGTTGTATTTCGTAAACATCTTCGTTTCGGAACAATAATTGTCAAGGATATAATATTTACAATATTAAAAAATATATATAAATACACCCTCGACGATTTCGCCTACGTTCATAAGGACAATGCTCTATTGAGTAAAAACCCTCATTCCAAGTGCAGAACATAATCAAATTCTTACCGATAACCTTTGGCTCGAGATCTGCGAACACAGCCCGAGGAACAAACTTGTTATCTACTGTCTCCCGATAAAATGTAGTCCAGGCTGTGGCCACAGTATCCTCTGACAGGCTCCCATCTTGTATAATTCCCTGCTCCGAGCCGAACAGTTCCCAGCAAGTCTTTCCTATTTCTATACCTGCTTTTCCGACGTGTACATTGATTACCTCTCTAGGGAAAGCCTGTAAGTGCGGAAAGAGATACTTCGATGTTATTAACATCTATATAACCACTGCCATGTCAAATAATATTTTAAGCTCAACAGATAAGTTATCCCCATTCCCCGCCTCTCTGATCATTGATGGTCGGGCTTTTGCACTATAAGGTAAAAAGAGATGAAACAGGTAGGCCTACGCATATTAACAACATGAGGTGCTTATGCTTTTTTTTAATGATATAAGACTTCTTTCTGCGAGAGAAATTATCGGAAAAGTTTCTTTTGGGGGAAATGATTGCTGATATCTTTTTTTTTTTATTATTTCGACAATATACAATAATCATTGATGATAAAAGCTGTCCCCTCCTCCAGTCGGTGTTGGAGCTCTACTGGCCAATTGAGCCAAATTATGGTATTTTTGACATATACATGTAATTGTATATGTAGTCACACACTTGTGAATATAGCACTTGGTTTCATACATTTTGTCCCAATCGAACTGACAATCAATTTTATCCCAATCGAACTGACAATACCAGTTACAATCGTCCTTTGTCCCTATCCCATATAATTTTCACTTCATTCCTCTACCCAGTCTAGGCTCAAACTGGCAAAGATGAGAGAGTCCCTTCAAACGGAGGGAAAGCCTCTCGCCTCAAACCGCAAAGTGCCATTATTATTCCATTAAGACCGCACAATGTCATTATAATCCCATTAGAACGCCTAGTTCTAGACCAGGAAACCGATTAGTGAAGTAGGCCTCCAATCACTGGCATACCATTCTTATCTGGTCTGAGGGTTTGGGCCTGGAATATACCGGATTGTAAGAATACTATATTGAGTCTTTCAGATTTTGAGCTCCCTTGCAGCGGGGCATTCTTCGAAGAATTGCAATGATGTTTAAATATGATTTTTGCTGTCACAATGCATGAACACCCCATCCTGATCTATGACTATCTGAGACAAAGATCAATATAAATGTTTACAACTTACCATCCTTTAGCGTGGCACGAGCGTCCATCAATATACGTACGAAGATCGGGTTTTAATTTTCCCTTTGTGGTGTGTGCAAGACGATAGCACTATAAATGCATTCCCCGAATAGAAGCTGGAGCCGTTTTGACAAGTGATCGCCTCAGTCTTGCCTGTTTGTTCGCGCATCAACGAACTAATTTAGAAATCAGTGGACAGGGTGATTGTTTTCTCTACCTAAAATGTCGTTTCAATCACTCACGTGATTTGATTTCGTAATTATGGATAATTCTTCAGGAATGCCTGCCAGATAGATTGCCTGCATATACTCGATTGATTCTGGGCGAATAGCAATGAGTTGTTGACCAATGACAATCGTGATAGATTGTTATCCTAATTCAATTGTTGTTGGGAAGTAAGACATGCTTGCATATCCTCAATCGTTTGCTAGGTGAAAAGCGACCTCGCAGAGCTTTGTAAATGACCCCAAGGCACTTTTTTTTTTTTTTTTACAAAAAGATCTCTTCTTTTTCACGTCTTTCTACTTCATGCATGGAAATGAAACTTTCACAGTGACATTCATAGGCCTATATATAAGTGGTCCCGTCACATTTTCATTTACAACGTCCTTAGTTTACCTGCTTTAGCAAACTGGTCACTATTGCTTCTCTACCTCGAACCAATCACAGCCAGGTCGTCGATTAATTATTAGCGACCGGTATACTTATGCGGTCCAAAAAGGCCCAAACATATTCTAAATGTGTATACGTTTCCCCGTGTATTAGACTCCAAGTCTGTATGTAGATAGAATAGTAGCTATTAGTTAAAAGACCTTGTACCTCATATGGATTTTGGCGATCCGAAATAAAATATTGAATTGGATTATGAGAGGATAGTCGAGTCGGAGATATCCGGAGCAATAGGAAAACTATAAGATGTAATTTGTATTCTGATGAAGGCAATACAGTTGTAGCTCTCTCCCCCTATTCTTATACATACCCTTTCGAATGGTCACCTGTAGGGGTTAGGATTATATTTGCCAAATGGAAATCTGTGATAGTAACGATACCACTTTAGAAGATTAATAATACTTGATATATATTGCATAATATCAAGAACTAGGGGGTATTTTCTAAACAAAAATAAGAGGAAAATGAATCACAAGTCGCAAAAACTAGATTTTGAAATACCATAATCATATTTGAAAACATGAGATCAAACCGATTCCAATGATAGCAAACAATATAGGACATCCAATAAGTACATTTATATTTTTGTATAAATGAAAACAAGTTTGCGATATTTTCTATGGTCAATTTCTAGTAAAGAAGTTAAATGTACTCTTTAGGGTAACTTAAGATATGCATAGATATATTCAATACACGGTCTTCAGATTAGGTGGATCTTTTCATGCTACTAGCAGCGCTAAACACCCAAAGCACGAGCACATTCCAATAAAAAAGATCTTGTGAATAAATCACTTTGAAAAATATTAATTTTGACTTGTGTACGATATAATTAAGATGTGTCATGTGATGTATCTTATAGAATATACGATGAGATATGTTCTTAAATATTGTGCTTTGTTATTTAAATTCTATAACAACCAATCTTTTTTTGTTAATTAAAATCTCTGAGGAAAAGTTGGAATAAATATATTGATCTGTATTATCTAATAAATTTAATAACCCATTCAGACGGTAATTTACAGTTAGTAAATAGTAAGACACTTCTTAAGAACGGTGTTAAATAATATTTAAGATTTCTCGTAAATATTTACAATATTTAAACCCGTATACAACACTCTTATATAAATAAGATTAGGTCTAAGCCGTTTACTTAGTTTACTAAGCCGATTCTCATGCGATTTTGCGTCGCAGATGACGCTTTCCTCTAAATTCTGTGAGAATCGCATGAGAATCGGCTCAGTGGACTATAGGCCCTTACGATGTTTTTAGCCCCCTCCCTGGCAAAGTGAATTCGATGTACTTGATATATCCTTACTTGATCGAACCAGGAACCAGGTCAGGCTTTGAGGATAACATTTCGTTTTCAGTATAAAAGTACCGATAAAGATACGCCTGGAATCAATGGGTCACCAAGGAGGTCATTGTTGGTAGGGATCGACTTATAACGAGGCAGCAGTCAATTATTCCAGGCATTAGAATTGCGCACTCTATATATACGTAATGTACCAAGTCACTGAAGCCCAAAAATAATAGGCGTGTTTTCCACTTATATATAGCTGAACACTAGGTAGGGTTGGATGGTAACATTTCCCACCTTCCAGGAACTGAAAAAATGTTTCTTTCGTAACAATAGTTCTTTTAAACAAGATAGATATACATTTACATCGTTCAACTTGGACTTACTTCTGTGTGCTTCCACCTTTCGAAATTAAACCTTTTTATGTTTCTTTAGTTAGGAAGACTTATTTGCTGTTTTAATTAGCTTTTTTTTATTAGTTTGCTTGGAGGTTGAAATATGTGATGTGGCACAGGAAAATGAGTCATAAGTCGCAAAAATTGATTTTGAGATACCATCGTATATGAAAAGATAAGATTATAAGTGGATTCCATCAATGTTAACTTTTATGAAATCTAAGAAGTATTTCTATATTTTATGTTTAATTATTTTATGTTTGAAAAAAGTTGGCAATACTTCTTAGTGGACAATTTACTAGTACTAGTAATGTATCTAAAATATACTCCATAGGATTGTTCCATAGAAACGCAATTATATATTCAATAATACACTGTCTTGAAATTTGACACGTGTCTTTATCCCACTGTCCCACAGCATTAGAAAAACGTGAGAACATTCCTACAAAGAGACCTTGTGAATAAGGCACTTTGAAAAGTATCAACTTTGCGACTTTTGAATCATTATTCTGTAACACATCATATATTATATATAATCAAGTTAACCTTCACACATTTCTGACTCCATATCGAATTAGGCAACTCAAGCTAGCATGTCTTATATTCGTTATTCCAAAGCTTCTTCTATTTGTGCTTACCTTTTCAAAAAGCGCTCGGGACTTTCTGGTTAAAATACTTCGAGATATTCAAGACTTATCAAATAAGATAATATTATATGTTATGATGTTGTCATTTCAAATCGCAAAATCTTGGGGCAATCATTTAAGGTGAGGTGTTAACAATTACAAGGAAACCATGCTCTATATAAAGTAATGTTTATAAAGCTGATCCTTTGAAAAAAAAGGGATATTGTACAGTATTTTCGCACTAAATTCAGTAGTCATAGCCTCTCTTGTGCTCCAGCTTATAATATTATAGACTTGGTATATGGTAAAATAAGAAGTACAAAGGATCACCAATGCGTTTCAGTAAATATTTCTTGAATAAGTGTAATGAATGGGACAAAAGGCTAGAAATCGCAAAGAAAATGTTTGAGGAAATGATGATTGATACGCAGCTTTGGAGATGCTATGGTAAAATTTGTTTCACTATTGATTAAATATCGCATAAATCTATTCGGAACTTGGGTTCAGACATCATCTGTAGTGTGGGACCTGTGCACCTCGTTTGTAAGATTTCACAAAAGGAGCACAGAATTTCACAAACTTGAGGTAGTTTCTCTGTTGACTAACTTTTAGCCAGTTTTTCTTTTCATTTTACCATATCAAACACTTCGATTTGAAGCATAAAAATACTTACCAGTCGTCAATTTTCAGAATGATTATTTTGAACCAAAATAGCAGCTCTACCTATAAACCATATTAATAGTCTAATAGTATGTAGTCCACCACGTATGCAAATTGGCAGAGAGAGAGAATTTAAAGAAAGGGAGAGAGAGGGGGAGTCGGTGAGACGGAAAAGAGAGGGAAAGAGAGGGAAAGAGAGGAAAAGAGGGAAAGATAGAACAAGAGATGCATTCCACTCGAGGAATCATCCAGAGGGTTTTGTAAGGATTAAATACTGACATTTCTGGCCTGCTCGTGTATAATCCCAAGGTGAAGCCGATGTTAGTGCACCAGTAGGCCAGAAATGAAGGTTATTAATCCATTTAGTTTCTACCTCATGTGCTTATAACCCCTGAACTATTCAAGGTAGAGACTGAAAGCGATTAATGGAAAGAAAACACAACGCCCGTCTACATATAGTGAAATGCTACATTCATTTTCATAGTAATCAATGAAATATTACACTTAATATCGCAAAGTGATTTTCGTTATTTTTTATCCATAATTACCTACCACAAACGATCTATTGCTACAGTGAATAGTGTGCCACCGATAGGATAAATCCATTAATGATAAGGATTCTGAGATATATTTATTCCAATGTGACCAAAACTCTTTATATTTTTCCACAGGTTTCAATAGTTTCTATACATATTATATAATATAAAGATGCTCTTTACTTTTCACGTGGTAACTATATACGGGCCAGATGGTCAGAAAATGTACAATCGGCAGCTCTACTCATCGAGTAAATTCGGTTAAATTCAGCTTAAAAATAATAAATGATATAGGTATATCAGAGTACATTTGGTATTCCAATGATCCAAATAATGTAATTTGGTTATGTTGAACTGAATTTTGAACCTAATTTTTGTCTTAGATTTGGATTATTTGAGAGGATTGGTGAGGATGAATCGTGTATTTTCTGACAACCTGACCAATATATGAGCCCTCTTAATGATATTTATTTCGCTTCATTTCTGGTCTAAAAGATACAATGGATTTGACTGATATATAGCCCACAGGATCAAGGTTGAGCTTGAGAAGATGATCATAACTTATTTCACTTAAGGGCCTAGTCCACTAAGCTGATTCTCATGCGATTTTGCGCCACAGAAGACTCTTCTGCACTAAATTCTGTGAGAATCGAATGAGAATCGGCTTAGTGGACTAGGCTCTATATGCATGGGGATGAAATCTAAAACACATAGAAATGGAATCAACAATTTAAAAAATATACTGTCCTTATTTGTTATGTTCATTTAAACAATATATATTTTGTATTCAACGATATGATCGACACACCTTTAATTGAAAAGAAAGAATATCAATTTGGAGCATACCACGTGTAGACCTACTTGTACTTGAAAAACTGTAATTGTTAAGAACATTTAATAAAAGGGAGTTGTTGCGGCTCCACTGAAACTGAGACTGAACTGAAAACCTCTCCAGCGCTTTATTCAACATTTCTATTCTCCAAACACACAAAAAACTGTTTCTGTGTCGGACGGATGCAGACAATTTATTTTTGCAGCTAAAATTGAAAATGAAGGCCTATATTTAGTCAAAATATAGGGGGAAATTTAACCAAAATTTCCCCAAATTTTTTATTTATTCAGTGAAAAAAAACGAGTGAAATCGATAGTGTCCCTATTTAGTGTCATAAGCCGCTAAGCATAGCGATTTAAGCGACGTTTTGATGCGACTGAATTAAGGCTAATGTCCATTGCCACGGTCAGCCAGTCGAATATACAATCTAGGTACAAACCCTCAGATCAGATAAGAATGGTATATGTCAGTGATTAGATGCCTACTTCCCTAATCGGCTTCCTGGACTAGGATTGTGCGTTCTAATGGAATTATAATGACATTTGGCGGTCTTAATGGAATTATAATGGCACTTTTCGGTTTGAGACGTGAGGCTTTCCCTCCGTTTGAAGGGACTCTCTCAACTTTGGGCCTAAGCTATAATATAATCCTTGAGCATTGAGGTGTTTGCCGTACGATGCAGGTACTACAAGAGTACTTCAGGCGGCCGTGGTAATGGATGTGGACCTTAAATAGTCGCTGGTGTGAGTGTGCTACTTATAAATATCTCTATCTCATTGAAAACCATTTCGTGTCATGAAGGATTACAACCAATTAAGTTTACAATTAATTTGTGAATAAACACTATTTGTGCCTCTCCTATGCTAATTAGACAAGCTCAATTCCAAATACTGGTAGCCTAATGGTTTCTGGCATGTATAGACTATAGTCTCTATCTCAATCTAGGCTCATATCCTACAGAATCTCCAAAATGACGGAAAGCCTCTCGCTCCTGACCACAAAATGCCATTATAATCCCATTAGGATGATGGTGGTTGACCTACTCCATGGCCGGGAAGCCATTAGCGCAGTAGGCATTCAATCACTGCCATACCATTCTTACCTGATCTGAGAGGTTGTGAGCCTAGACTGATCTGCACTCATTTATAAAGGGTCAAGTCGTCAGAAAATGTACAATTCGCCTTCACTAATCTTCTCAAACATCCCAAATTTAAGCCATAAATGAGACATAACTGAATAGATTGTTTGAATCAACACAATACCAAGCATACTAAGTATTTATGATATTTAAGCCTAATTAAGCAGAATTTACTAAATGTGTATAGCTATACCGACTGTACATTTTCTGACATTCTGATCCATTAAATGATCCGCCACTATGAATCGTTATAAAACATATCACACAAAGGAAGTGAGACAAATCGCAAACCTCCCACACTTTCCAAGTGTGGAGCATAATTTGATTTATTGTTCTTGCGTAGGAGGAGTAGGAGTAGGACTTATTGCACTGTTTCACACCGAGTTCAAGTCAGTTATTTCCTTCTGGTTATATCACGCAATATCAGCAGCGAAGTATTGCGATGCCGAAAGTCATAATAAGAATAACTTAGTGGGAGAGGAATCTGTGTCAAATATGAGTGGAACTACTGGCCTTTCGGCTTGAATTGTGAATGGACGGACTTTTGGAGCCATGCATGGTTTTCCCGAGAACATCATGTGATGTGGTACAGGAAAATGAGTCACAAGTCACAAAAGATGGATTTTGAGATATCATCATATTTGGGAAGATTGGATTAAGCCGATTCCAATAATTGTAAACACAAGGACATCCAATAAGTACTTCTATATCTTTGTATGCACTTTGAAAAAAGTTAGCGATATTTCTTGTTGGTCAATCACTAGTAAAGTAGATATACTCTTTAGGATTACCATAATGGTATGCATAAATGCATTCAATGTACAGCCTTGAAATTTGGTACATGTATTCATGCTACTAGTAGCACTAAACACTCCGAAAATGAGAAGAATTGGTAAGCAAGGGATCTTGTGAATAAATTTATATTTGAAAAATATCACTTTTGCGACTCGTGACTCATTTTTCCGGAACACATCATATATCGTGTGTTGCTAACGATAATCACTCATGTACCATGGGGCTATACATAAATTCATATAAACAAATTTACATCACTTACGCACACGACTTTGTACACACCCCTTCAAAATATTTTAAAGATATCATATAACACTATATTCTGTACCGTACTACATATATATGCACACATTATTATGACTAGTATTAATCACAAAATTCCTTCGCAAATCGTTCCTTAAAATATGATAATTACAACAGTAACGTTCAATAATATGTCTTGAAACAACATTCATTCAATTCTTTTTGATCATCTGGCCACAAATACTATCAACATGTGATTTCTGGATACCAGAGTCACTTTATCCTACGCCAACTGGCCCCAAATAGAGTCATCATGTGATTTCTGGATACCAGAGTCACTTTATCCTACGCCAATACACATCACAGTCACCTTACATGTATAAGATTAAAATATGACAAGCACCAAACGAAAAAAAACAGCTTTTCAAGAATGCGGAGAACTTTTGTACAGAGTCCACCAATACTCTCAAGTGTCATTTCCTAAATATATTTGAAAGAATTCCTTCCTACGTGAATTTCCCAGCTGGTAGGAATAACCTATGCAAGCTAAGGAAAGGATTTTATTTTGTGGGAATTCCTTCACCTGTAGGAAGGAAAAGCTGTCCTTCCTACGTGCCGTTCCCAGCTTGTAGGAATAGCCTATGCCAACAATACGGGGTAGGAATTTGTATTCCTACCCACCGAAGGAAGTGGGGGAATGTGGCGGAATTCCCACACTCAA
Source organism: Sthenelais limicola (assembly GCA_942159475.1). Classification (NCBI taxonomy): domain Eukaryota; kingdom Metazoa; phylum Annelida; class Polychaeta; order Phyllodocida; family Sigalionidae; genus Sthenelais; species Sthenelais limicola. The sequence continues at coordinate 37,996,087 of OW804098.1, forward strand.
TTTTCCTTTCCTTAGCTTATACAACAGGCCCCTAGCTACCGAGAAGGTTCCCTCACATCATTGCCTCCTCTAGCCCAATCTGGCTTCTAATTATGTCGAGCAGTAGATGTTCTGTTGCCATATTAGGGACTATATAAACGAAATTACTTTATCAATACACCTAAGGTGCCAGCATCTTACTGGTGAATTCACCAAATGGCAAGAACTAATTATGCTTTTCTTAATGAAACATTTATACCTTAATTATAACCATTTAAATTTCAACATCTTCAAGTATTGAAATCCATGTCTGTAGTTTTAATGGCAATTCATCAGCTAACATTTGGTATTATATCTGCAAGTAGTTTCTGATTGATCCCTTGTGCATAGCAGACTTGAGCTTTCCATATTGTATGAGTCTTCCTCACCTTCTCCTCCAGTTCTATTTCCCACTATGTAATTACCTTTTTTAAAGTTTGTATAGGGCTGCTCATATTCTAATCGATGATTTTTCGCGTTCCTTTTTTCTTTACAGATTGATGTCACTTCCTCCTGCGTCGCTATGCTCGAGCAACTTTTGGTTTCATTATCAGAAAGCAGGCCATTGCTGGAACTCTCTATTTCATCCAAATAGTTTATATCCAGTTCACTGTCTATCGAAGGCTGATGGACGGCCGCCATGGATAGTCCTTTAGCGTTTATTTCAGGGGCATCAATTTCCTGGTGTTGATTCTTTTCGGTATCATTGTTAAGCTCCCCCTTTCTATGCGTTGACTTCTCCTCCTCTTTTGTAAGAAACGGTGTCTCGCGTGCAATCTCAGATCCTTTGATTGCTGCTGTGATCCCCGCAGTATTGGCATGTCTGTTGTACGAAGACCCCCTTCGGGAAGCGTTGAAATCCTTGGTGCTAATTGTCAAATGAAGACAGACTTTTGCCGAACCATGGAGTAGTCGAATGCCGTTGACCGGGGAAGGATTATCAGCAGTGCCCACTTCATTGTTTCCTCTTGATGAGTTCGAAGCCACATTGGCTCGCGGCGCAGCGTTCTCTCGGGCATCGGACAATCCCCCATAGCAAATACAGCAGGAACAGATTGCCCCACACCAGGACTGGTCTGTGGTGGCTGCTGGGGTCGATCTCGAATGAGAATTCGAAAGTGGCGTACTCGTGGTTACGGCTCTGTACTTGGCTGCAATAGTGGTGCAAATGTTGCACTTGTTCAGGTTCCTGAAGAGATCTTTCTTAAACTGCTTTGTAAAGATAGCGTACAAAAATGGGTTGGCGCAGGAATTGAGTGGAAAAAAGAAGACTAGCAGAATCTTGGCCTTGGTGACTGTGATCAGGGGCATTCCGGCCGCGGCAGTTATACCAAAGAAGGCGATGGGGAAGAAGCAAGCAAAATCCGTTATGACAAGAATAGCCATTCTTTTGGCGATATTAGCATCATTTCTGCCCGCTGCAGTTGTGTTACCAGGGTTAGTTACCTGTCTGTACATATCAAAGTAACAAACTGCGATAACGACAAATGCAAGGGCATTTATTATTAGCAGAACCATCACATAGATCTCTGATAACATGGTATCAGTGTCCATCGGTAAGCAAAGACTGGTCTTGCCATAACTGCTGATCCCCAACAAAGGTAAGGAAGCCATGGTCAAAGCACACATCCAGCCACAGAACATAACCACCATCGCTTGTTTCATTCTCAGTCTCTTTGACAAGTTGATTGCATGACTTATGGCGTACCATCTCTCCAGGGTGATGACCGACAGCGTGAAAATGGACAAACAAGTCGAGAAGGTGGATAGGAAGCCGGCAACTTGGCATCCTCCTTCAGTTTGCCATGCTATGGCATAAGCAAAGTAAATGCCGCTTGTATGTAGGTCATAAGCTGCTAGAATAAGCAGGTAAAGTCCCAAGCAGAAATCCGCAACTGCTAAATTGCACATCAAGAATTTACCAACTGTCATTTTACAGGAGACGGTTACGAGGAGGACCACGAGGTTTCCGAGCAATGCTGTTGTCACCACAAGCCAGACAGCAATTCTCAGCCAGAGATATCCCATGACATCCTCACAAGGGTTCAAGGCATCTGGCAATGGGGTGCAATTGCGATCTTTAGAGCCTTCGTATATCACCCCACATGTTCTCACATGGGAGCCCGGTTCAACTGTCCCGGGAATCCATATACCACCGTTGCTGGAGGAAAGGTCATGAGCTTTGGAGGCAGCAATTGCTGTTATGTTCTCTGTATATTTCCCAAAGCGGTCATCATTCAGGCTTCTCCTCTTCCTTCGGACGATCCGGATCATCTCTCTATTGGGTATGTCCTCAATGAGCGACACCAAGTTGGGATCGTTCCTATCTACAGGAAAATCGAGATTTAGTACTTGTATAACTAAATCTTCTCTCTGAAGGTCATGCTTTCTTATATCTTCAAGGACCGACTTCAATCCTCTTGTCACCCTTTTGTTTGAGTAGTCATTTTCAGTTGTTGTATTTGTTGAATTGCATTCTTTTAACATATTTTCCCGCAATTGTTGGTATAGTGTTTTGTCTTGTCTCAGGGGATATTTGAAAGCACAGCAGTGGTAAGGATAGGTTAACTTCATATTTTCCACCTTGAGAAATCGCAGAACAGGAGGAAAGATTTTCAATGTGGGAACATTTTGTATGGTGAGATTTTGCAGATATCCTAGTCCATTTGTAGGCAGTTTATCGATGGCAGTATTGGAAAGATCCCTAAAAGAGAAAATGTAATTTTCATTATGACTAGATTAATAGTGAAACAAATCGTAATTGATTCAGCAGTAATCGATTTCTTAATTTAATTCCGTCTTCCCCGAAGCGAAATGAATAATAATTTACAAGTATAAGTCCTTGAGGATTTGATAATTTAAACTCTTTTCATTTCATTGACTCCAGCTGTCGAGTGAAATGAATTTACAATTATTATACTTTACTTATAATTTTTATTAACTATTCCTGTTTTTTCTCAAACTGAACTTCGATGTAATGTAATTTAAAACAGTAATTCAGGCTATTCTGGAAATATTCGTACTGATGTGTGGAAATGTCTATGTCCTGAATAAAATATTTTCAAAATCAAATCAGCTGTGGATATCGAAGCGCATAAATGTGTGATGTGTTTCAGGAAAATGAGTCACGAGTCCCCCCAAATTGGTTTTGAGATATCATGATTTGAAAAGATGATCGAGATCAAGCCGATTCCAATGATAGTAAACATCAGGGCTTTGTTGCACAAGGAAAGTCCACGAACGTGCAGCCTAGGAATTAAATCGTGGTAGATCTTTGGTTAAGAACGACCAGGATTAGGGACGATCAGGCTCTGTTGCACAAGCACCCCTCCTAACTCTACACACTCGTGCACGTTCTCAAGTTGCACACTCTTGCTTGTACTTATACATGGAATACGGTATTGGCGACCTGGGACCCTGTATAAACCAGAGGAATCCCTTGTTATGACATCATTATCTGGGGTATTTCCCCGAACTTTAGGCCAAATTAGTCAGTTGAAAACGGTGCTAGCCCACTCACCCACTCTCTATTGGTAGTGGATTTTATTGATTGCCTAGTTGTGTTCATCTGTGCTCGTTCTTTGGGGGTACTGATGAGAATCTGTTGCACAACTAATTCGTGGGTTCACGTTCGTACATATTCGTGGGGACATAGACAAATATCTGGGTAAAAATGGTGTTGCACAACTCAAAGTTAGGACGACCCTCAGGGTTGTCCTAAGTCTGTTCGTTACTATTATGGGGATAAATATAAATAAACTATTTATTAATTTCCACACATCAATGAATAAAAACAATAATGTATGTGTTTTCACAGTGATTCTTCATTTTTTTTAAACATTTAGCTATTCGTGGGTATCAGGCCTGCTCGTTGCTATTCACTCCTGCTCGCTCTTTCCAAAGAATGAAGCACACTGTGGGAGGGGATGTGTGTGTGTGGGTGTGTGTTGTGTGTGGTGTGTGCGTGTGCGTGTGAATGAAAGAAGGTTTTGAGTGTTTTTTCTGTGTTTATGCAAGCTAGTGTAACGATTCTACTATACTATATGAACATTTCCATCGAGCTCCGGGTAGCTCCAGATCCGGACACCTCCGGATCCGGCCACCTCCGGGTAGTACCTCCGGACGCCACTAGGAGTCTACATTTCAACCCATGATGATATTCGCAGTTTATATTATGCGATTATTTTATTATTAATTAATCATTCTTATTATGTGATCCGGACTTTAACCATGATGGTTATCACATATTTCTCTAATTATGTACAAGTTTGTACTTATTTCATCATTATATTTATTTAGTTATTCCTGATTTGTATTGCAAACATAGTCTGTTCTTGTGTTGAATATTATTGATATATCCAATGTATTTGTTCACTAATCGGGTTGAGGAGCAAGGTCTTCAACCCAACACACAAGGAGGAATAAAGAGAACATATGAAAGAAGTATTTCACTCTTGATGTTATAGCTCGGAGCCGCTTTTGAAACATAGAATATTTCAACCCTTGGTCCTTTGGAACTTTAATATAATCCGGCCACTATAGTTCCTTTCCTCCCATCTCCTGCTAACGATATTGGTAATATATTTATTCTAGCAGAAGTAAACCTATACGATCACGAAATATCATTATTTAATATCGATTAATATTAAGCCGGAGCTGAAAGACAGATGTACAACGATGGCCACATAGACATTGGAAAGAACATAGGCAAGAATCGCAACACTGGTGCCGTGACCAGGATACGTTATTGTGGACTCATTCACCCATGACCAATGCTTTCCATTTGAGTATTGTCATTATAACAAGAGAGTGAAATAGACAAGGGTTGTGATGTCAAAAGACGGAATTCCTCTAGATTACACTGGTTACCCATTGGTACCGTATTGTGTATAAAGGTACAATGAAGAGTATGATGACTGAGAACGTGTAGTAGTAGGAAAGACTAGGATCAGCCCTTGTGCAACAGAGCCTGCTCTTTTCTACTCTTACCTGTTCTTAACCAAAGATCAACCACGATTGAATTCCCTGACTGCACGTTCGTAGACATTCAATGGGAAAACAGCCTGGTCTATTCCAATCTTTACCCATTCAATATCTCTGCTGGGTGACTGAGTGCCGCTGACCATTCTAATAATAGTGCCATAGCCTCCACATTCATGAACAAAGCAATCAAAGCCTTGATACATACACTATACTTAGGCAGATTGTTAATTGTATGTTCTGACGAGTATGGACGAACGAGAACCCACGAATTGGTTGTGCAACAAGTTCTCGTAGGTTTACCAAAGAACGAATACGATTAGGTAAGATTAAGGAACGAGCAAGGCATTGAGAGACTGTACGAATGAACAGCAAAGATTGGGCTTCGAGCAGCGTTGTGCATCAAAGCCCAGGACATCTAATTAGTATCTCTATATTTTAAGTTTGATATTTTTATTTTTTGAAAGTAAAGTAAAGTAAAGTAACTATATATACTCCATACGAAGACCTCTAGAACGCAAGGATATTATTACATAATATAATAATGCCCCGCCCCCCCCCCCCAAAAAAAAAAAACCCAACCCAAAAACCATCACATTTGTTAGTCGGTTCATAACTGATACTTACAAATGCTGTAGCTGAGACGTGTTTGAGAATGCATCCACCCCCAGATGTTTCAGTCGTCGGTTGTCCGCCAGATTTCTGAATAACAGAACGGGTAAACAATCTCCTATATTAATGGACTTTAGATGAAGTGGGGGAAAATACGATTACCATTTAATGAATGTTTTAACAAATTACTTTCCCGACTGAATGCATCCTCAACTTGTTATTGTGAACCGAGAACCGTGCGGTGCTTCAGAGGAACGGCTAATTTTTAGCTATAAATGTTTTGTCAACTTCGAAATCCCACTGAAATACATGAGATATGAGATATAATTACTTACATTGTAGCCACCCTGAGACCACTGAAGGCGAAATCTTCAACTACGTCTATTTCATTGCCTACCAATACCCTACAAGCGTCAGATTGAAATATGATATATATTAAGGATCAATCAAAATTAAAAAATAATTAATAGTACGGCGTGTTGCCGGCTATCTCATCTAAGTCTTCTAATGCCTTTCTAGAGAGGAAGACTTATTATATGAATACACTAACCACATTAATAACTTAAGCTTCATAAATATCATATTCCACTATCAGTAATTTGGGTAGGTCTAGGCCAGAATTCAAGCTTGTACTGAAGATAAACAACTTGACAACTTGGGCGTCCGCTCACAGTTCGCCAGTACTGTTGTATAATGCACGCATTTATGCTACAGTCAATAATACTTATAAGTTACGTTGTTTTCTTTTTGTTTTGTGCCTGTACAGTGGAACCTCTCTATTGAGACCGCCCTGGGGACTGAACGATTTGTGGTCTCATAGCGAGGTGGTCTCATTAGAGGGGCTAATCCAATAAGAGGGAAACAACTCGGGACTGAGAGAAACTAGTTTTATATTAATAGAGAGGTGGTCTCTATAGGGAGGTGGTCTTTATGGGAGGTTCCACTGTACTTAATACTTTTTCTAGTAATCAATGATTGTTTGTATACAGTAAGTTAGGATTTTTCCGAGAACAGCGTCACCGATGAAAAATTCTTAACACCGAAAAACTCTAAATTGTTTGTATATGAAACAAATTGATTTTAATCACCAATTAAATTAAATTGATGAGGTGTATGTTATAATTTCAATATATAATTTAGAAATATATGAAATGGATATATTTGATATATATTTTTGTAATATTACATATTATATTTACTCACAATTGACCAATTACAGATTTCACATCTTTGAATGCATGCTTCTTGATCCTTGTGATGTGGTTGTAGCCAAGGTCCCTAGAAAAGATAGAATTAATAGTTACCCCATTGTCTCTTATATCAACGCATACTCGCCACTTTGATAAGGGACCGCAAACACACTAAAAGTGGTCTAGTACAGGATAATAGTGTCCTCTGCGCCATATCTCAGGCAACACTTGGATGGGTCTATTGAATGGGACTGTTTTGGATCCAAGTCTAGACTGCTTTCATGACCCGAAGCTTAATAACTTGCAATGAATATGTTGCTGTCGTTTGCTCGATCTAATCAAATGGAAACGCCAAGATTAAAGCAAAAAGTGCATTCATTCCACCCACGATCTCTGGAGGTAAAAGACGATGTTAATTATTTCCAAGTCGTAAGTGGTTTAAATAGGGAAGATTCGGGATCCGGTTGGAATAGAATTTATGACTAGAAAACTGAGGCCGTAGTAGAGGTTCATGGGTAAGTAATAGTAGTTAGTCACTTCCAGTCATCGGCGGATGTGATATTGCCAACTAATTAAATCATTATTGTAATCTATTGCTAGATCTAGCGCTTGAAAACATGCCTTCAGTTGGAGAACGCCCACTTTAAGCAATCATCGCATTGAAATAAATGTCTTCAAATTCAAAAGTTCAAATTTTGACTGGAAGAGGAGCCTCGACTACCGGTGTTTATTATTATGTGGGTATCGCTTCCAGTGGACACAGAGATCGAGCCCTCCCCCCTCCCCCAATTTAAGTAATTTAGAGACAAAACCATCTAATATCTCCACCAAACTTGAGGATATATGAGACAAGTCGATGCACAATCCTATCTATTTCCCTTCAATAATCATGGTAAAGGTCAGTTTTACTTCTTTACGAAGTTGACGACCGAAAATTGGTCCAGGGTAAAACTCTGTATATAAGGAAGTTTTACAATGTCACATAATTATTAGCATTGCAAAACCTATTTCCCTAAGGCTTTGCCGTGTTAAACTATGACTAGCTAATGTTTGTGCCATTTCCTTTGGAACCTTCATATAAAAAAGCCATATCTTGAACAAATGCCTTGTAGGGAAACGCGCTGTGAGGAGAGATAAGCTCACACCTATCTCTTCTACCAGAACTTGACGGATCATATTTCTTTCTGGTTTCACCTCGTCTTGGGTTCAGCATGTTAAATGAGTTTTCCTCAATGATCTACTAGATGTTTTATACCTGGCATCAACTATTCGGTTAGGATAACAGGTGAATAGTTTGAAAGCTGACTCTGTCGAGACAAATGATAAAATTGTTGATTTTCAGATCGGTGAGGACTTGACCACTGAACAAAAGTCTCAATTGTTAAATCTGTTGCATGAAAACGAGAGTTCTTTTGTCGGTAATGATAAGAAGCTTGGGTTAATGACAGAATATGAGCATAAGATTGACTTGAAGCCTGATTTCAAACCTTCAATGAGGCAGCCCTATCGTATGAATCCTGTTATGTCAAAGGTAATGGAAGGTATTTTAAGGGAACAGGTCGATCAAAATTTAATAGAGAAATGTGTCGATCCTGTTGAATTTAGTTCCCCATGGTTTCATATTTGTCATATTTCTGACATTGAATCGCATAGAATGTTGTCCCGTAGAAAATAATCAATGCCCCTGATTTAAGAGGTTTGCCAATGTGTGAATATATAATTTGTTTATTGAACGACTGTTTGTTTTTGCTTTTTTTCCAATTATTTTTAACAGAGGCAATTGGACTATACAGGGAGGACCTTGCTATTCCTCCCAAGTTGCAGAACCAGCATGAAAACAATATTTTCTATTTGACAAGGTTTGACTTCTTCTACTGTTTTCCCTGTTCATTTAAAATATTAAAACAGGTTCCCCATATATGCGTTTTAGTAACTTCGAAATCTACTTACAACCGCATGAGTGATTCCTTGGTGGAGAAATATCCCCAACTCGGCGTATCTAGTAGCCCACTGTATTGAATCTTCCTGAAATGGAGGCGTATGTATCAATTAGCATTTTTTGGTCTACATGGCAGGTCTTTTATCGGTCTACTTCAGTCCTCTGCTACAGGATCCTTTATTCTAAAGACAGTTTTAGATTTCACGACTAGTTACTTATAGGAGGATGCAGAATTTCCGTAATGAACGAAATCTAAATACGTTCAGCAGTCGGAGTAAAGTGTGAGAAGGAGACTTGCAAGTCCGCCATATTGAATCTTGATTCGCATGGAATTATGGAAGTTGTATGCCAGTGAAAACATGCCATGTTAAGCATGGAATGATTATTGGTGTTTCAACATCAATATCGAAGTCTTATGCTTGTTTCCATAATACAATTAAGCCTCCATCTTCCCATTTTTTTTATTTAGTTTTTATCAATCATTAATAATTAGACAAGCTATGATATTATTGAAAACGTTCTTGCAATTTTCGATAAAAAATGTTGCTAAATAATATTTAGCAACATATATTATAGTGATATCAGACCTGAACTGAATTTATCTCAGCACGCACATTAACAGACATGCGCAGAGGCACATGTAAATCTCCTATCCCCTATTTGACTACGCCGATCAGCTCCAACATTTAAAAACAAACAAAAGGGAAATAAAACATTATTTAACTCTTCTCTGACATTGTGAGGTTACAGGTGATAATATGCAGGGACATGACAGAGAAATATTCAAATAAAATGAATACTGAACATCTGATACTTACAAACTTTGCAAAACGCTGAATTCTCCAAAAGCACCTTTTTCAATAGTGGTTAGTTTCTCTGACGTATCGATGACCCTAATGCAATGGGATATATGAAGTTATTGGGTTTGTTTAGTGATGTTCTTAAATCACGATCAAGAATTACAATCAGTTATTCAGAGGAATAAATGTTTGAAAGTTTCTAAACTCAGAGAGGTATATATCGCTATGGAATTTCTTTAATCTTATTTTTATGTAGCTTAATTCAACGTTGGCTAAATATATATATGATCACACAAATCAATATAGGACTCACAGGTGATTGAGCATCGAAGGGCAGATGAAATCAAACGCTCCTCGACTGACCGTTTGAAGTTGATTGTTATTTTGAAAAGACCTATAAATATATAATACAGTGAAAAATAAGTGGCTTAAAAGTACAGAGGAAAACTCGATGGACACCACATACATTCTAATATTGCCTCTACATCGCATAATCAAAGATGATATGAAGGACCACATATATCTACGATTGCAGACTAGTCGAGATAGAAGGCAGGAAATTGAATAAAGGATTTTCAAAATAAAAAGAAAAAAAGATTGCAGACTGAGAACGTGACTAGGTTTTTGGTATGGCAGATTTATAAGATCTAAATATTCTAAAGAAAGTCAAACGCAAATTGCTGGGAAATAACAGATATATGTGATGTGGCACTGGAAAATTAGTCATAAGTCGAAAAAGATGAATTCTGAGATACCATCATATTTGAAAAGATGAGGTGAACTGGATTCCAATGATGTTCACTTCTGTCTGAATGTTATGTTTGGAAAACAAGTTAGCAATATTTCTGGTTTGACATTTACTAGTAAAGTAGTTCTAAAGCCATCCTATGCAGTGTACTCCATAGGATGGTATTAAAAATGACTTAATACACTGTCTTAAAATTTGGTGTCTTTATCCCATTTAAAACGCTAAATTTATACCCCGAAAATGAGAAGATACAATGAGAAGATACAAAGAGATCTTGTAAATAAAAGTAAAACACTTTGAAAAGTATCAATTTCGCGACTTATGACTCATAACATCACATAAGAATTCATTCATACTTACAACATCTTCAGCTTCGTAAAAGGGCAAAATTTGCTTTGAGGGTGCGTCCAAGTCCCATTCCTGTCATCGCCCTTTATGTCGGTTATCCCCGTATTTATGAACGTCCTACAGAATATATTACAGCTGGGTCAATTAAAATGAAGAAGGCATCTGTGGAAAGCGAATTGAGAAATCTATCTACTGAACGGGACGAGATTGTGCTTAATTTAGTGGATCATGAATTGAAGGATCCATTCAATTGAGGGTCGTACTGGCCCTACTAGGTTATTAAAGCTCTGCTAACATCGGTCACAAACTCAAGATATTCTACTCTTTGTTCGGTTCTTCTCCAACCTATCTAAAAGTCACTTGACTAGACTTTGGAGGATTTTGTCCGGTTGTTATTACTATAATTATGTTGGGCTTCATAAAATTCCACATTTAGATTTTATACACCCGCCGGAATCTCTTCTTGTGGTCACAACATATACCAGCAGCGGAATTATTGAAACTGCAACACACTCGTTGCTTGTCATTACTATATAGTCAACTTATTGGTCAAAACCTCTCTTAATATAATGGATTACCTCAATAAATGATAAGCTATAATAGTTGTTGGAAACCCCCAGAACTAAGCAAGGACAGGAGCTGGTTGGTTCAATGACTTGTTTAGGGTCCGACGTAGGGTCCGACGTTTCGGGAACATTGGTCACTTTTCAAGTGGTTATAATTGACTAAATTACCAGGTTCCTTAACGATTTCAAGACAAGAGAAAGTATCGGGTACTTCAGGTCATATGGGTCGACATTGTGCTTGGGATGAGGTCACGAAGATGGCCTCATCCCAATCACTACATCCTCTAGACCCCACAAAATACAATATACCCCTGTGAGAAAATCCGCTTTACCATTTCCCATGCACAAATGTGTAACGCATCAATTGAGTAATGAAAGGTGCGAATACCATTGAGTAAGTAATACGCATGCGCCGCTTCTGCGGGATCTTGTACCGGAACCGGAACCCGATATAGAGTAAACATGGCAGTTCAGCTTGGTCTCATATTGACTATGTCAACAGTTATTTGAGATGATTGGCAGAGATCCACAGGCCTCCGGGGCATGACCATTAGACATAGGTGGTCTGTAGTCTATGTTTAGATTAATTAGTGGCTATATGCGATGGATCTCTATGTTACGCAAACCGATGCAAATACTAAAGTAACTTAGCAGGGGAGAAATTGTATTGGAGGTCCAAGCTTGAATGCTATTAAGAATTCACCCACTCAGACGCTCAATGGAGAAAGATGTAACGCAAGGTAATATTGGTGCCTAACAAATAGTCAATGGGTGGAGTCAATAGGAGTGTTTCTGGACAAGATCTCAAGGCCTTTATGTAGCCGTTCACCTACATTGAAATTGGCAAGCGTCGCTCAGTGTCAGACATTGGACGTTTTGTGTATGCGACCATTTACCAATTAGTTCCGAGTGAATTCCTTTATTTGATTTTTCTCCATATGAAAGGTACCGCGGTTAATGTGACAGATAAGATCTAATTACAGTACATCGATTTAACTAACAGTCAAACCATGCGAGTAAATACTGGTGGACCTCAAATTTAAGTGAATATTTTTAACAAACTTTCTATATCAAATATCAACAGAGAATAGGGTGTAGTTCACTAAGCCGATTCTCATGCGATTTCGCGCCGCAGAGGACTCTTTTCCACTAAATTCTGTGACAATCGCATGAGAATCGGCTTAGTGGACTAGGCATTTTATAATGAATTTACTACTAGCCAATCAAAATTGCTCTATTAACATTTTTGACTATGGTAAATAAAGCTACACATTTTTAACATACCCCCAAGAAAACCTTAATGTAAACATTTCGTGATAAAGAATCGACACTTGATCCGAAACATTGGAATCAAGATCGTCTTTCTATAAGGGATACACCTACAAATACAAAACAAGTGCTGAGATACTAGTTTTGGTGTCATCTCATCAATTTTTTAATAAAGTCCCATTCTCTTGACAGAATATGTGGTGGGGATTAAAGCAATTCTGCTGAGTCTATATAGGATTATTGTCCATAGATGTACGTGTGCCGTCAGGCCAGAGTTTTGTTGTTTAATATTGACACTGTTCATAGACCTCTGATTGATCATATTCCGAAAGCTTTTAGTTCCACCACATCCAGAACAGAGTCAATTTATCGTTGCGCTGCGGATTCATATGTGCAAAGTCGAATGTAATAACCATGTTGGTGTGACCACACGTATGTGGGGAAAAGTCTCATTTTTGATCGCGAACATTCTATTCATTGCTTCTCTATTTTTACCGTTCTCCTTTTACAGGCCCTGTCAAACACCCCCACCTCCCACACACACCTCTCCCTCTAAACAGTTTTATTTCAAAATTCTATCATACTTCATTGGGTCCTTTTTTTAATTTAAATGGCATGACCCGACATAACCTAAATCATATTATAGAGTTCTGATACCTTTATGTGTTATATTGAATAAATAGCTACAACATGACTGAGAAAAGTGTAAAATGCATAATGTTTTTGCTGAATAAAAATCTTTAAATAAAAATGATGAGAAAATATCTATGTCTTATCTTATTCGTCAACAGCTGCAGGGCATTCTGAGACACATAGGCTCCTCACTAGATTTAGACTAGAGTTATAGACATTGTAATTTTATATTCATATATATCAAAATGTCAAATGTATTTCACTGACATACTTGAAATAGTTATATTCATTTAAAATGATTATACGTATAGTTTATTCTTCGTGTAACTTATGAGACTCTATGAGATCGTCATTGAATGAAAGTAGATCCAATAAAATTTATTAAAAAAACAAAAAACTTAGATAGAAACTCGTCTTACTGTTAGGTAGAAACTACACCTCTAATCGTATTGACGAAACTATTTGTAGCGAATGGAAGAGACTGAAGACTTTTCTGACAAGATCTGTCAATTCAGATCAAGTACAAGTTTTAATCAATCCATTAAGAACTTTTGGGGATTTAACATGCACGCTTGAGTATTCACCTTCAATTAGGTTTAATGGAAAGAGTTATTCCCAACAAAAACGTCAATGATAGATATTTTCATTAGGAACGTGATGCTAATTATTCTACGCAATGCACAAATTACCTTTTTAGTTGAAATGATTTGTGCATAAAACCACCCTTGGCCATATATGAATAAGGTAGAAGCCTAATGGTGGATCACTTGGCGTAAATATAGCGAGCTTTAATTAATAATATTATGTACAAAATAGAATAAACTATTCCCCGAAGAAGGTTCAACTACCAGAACCGAAACGTTGGAATCAAACCATCTAACCAACTATACGTTAATTATATAAAAACAACTATATATCTAGATATATCTAGATATATGTAACAATTCGTTTCTTATATAAATAGACTGCGACGAGGAGGATTATAGGTCGATGTCTTTTTGGACAAGGACACACAGGCAGTCCTGCTGAAGTGCATGTAAACCTTGCTGTGCAGTTCTTATTTTTATTTTCTTTTAGTCGCCAGGTCCGTTGGCTTCGAGCGGTTCAGCGGGGGACATATTTGCTCGGACCAACGAAATGACACAACGAGTATCCAGCCATGGACATGGGGGAAAGAGACATCCATCATGGAAGAACTCTTCACGTGGATGCCTCCTGTCATTCCCGAGTACTCACACCTAGATTTAGAGTCTATGCATCTGGCACGGTGTCTCTCTCAAGGGCTATGTTCTGTAAATCAAAGGATGGCATTAAAACGGCCAACTTATTTGGGAATCGTAAATAAGATAGTGGATCAGGTGGATATTAAACACAAGAGCACCTGCAAATATCTAAGGCTGATTAGAGATTGATTCTCAAAGGAGCTCCGAGGCTATGTATTTCCCATAGGGTTTAAAAGGGAAATAGAAATCCACAGTATGGTTGCTTTGAGCGCCACTGCACGAAGATGACCCATGGACAGAGGCGCACTGTGACATAACTAGCGCAGTGATAAATCTTGATTTATTATACACGTATTGCTCTGCAAACAACGTATCTAGAGTGAGTTACGCATAGTGCGTATTTCACCAGTGGATTTTGTGGGGTTATCATAGCAACCAATCTATTTTTCTACTAAGATTACAGCTGAAATTCAAATTTATGACTCGATTTATTTCTATTTTCATCATTGAAAGCATGTATAATACATCTTCAGTATGTATCGATTATACTACATTCTTGCAGTATCGGACTAGTAATTATAGTAATTATTATAGCAGCCTACCTCTTAGGCTATTCTCTGTTTAATGTTTTTAAAGTCAAATCCACAAAATTAAGGTCAAATCCACAAAAAGTAGCCTAGCCAATCTATCATAGGTGATTTTGTCGGGAATGAATAGAATTGAAAGGTTTTGTACTTAGCAAGTACTTAGCCTGATTGATATTGAATCACTGAGAGCTGAATCATGTAAATAGTTTTCATGTAAAGATGTAAGAATAAAAAACCTGAAATCCACAAATTCTGCGGTAAATTTTGATGGTCGGCACTTGAGAAAAACAGTAATACCTGTATATAAATGAAGCAGATCTATGTTGAGGGCCCGACAACAAAACCTTATGGATTGATATCTTTCCTGTGATGAATGTGGCACAGGATTTAATTTCGAAATTGTAACATTTTCTGTGAGGCAGTCGCGGATCAGATAAAAATGATCTGTCAGTATGAGTGGACGCCTTCTGCGCTAATGGCTTTCCCGGCCTGCAGTAGGCGTCCTAATCAGATTCTAATGACAGTTTGCGGCTTGGAGCGAGAGGCTCTCCCTCAGTTTGGAGAGATTTTCTCAACTCTGAGCCTAGACTGGAGGGTTTTTGAGGGTTCAAAATTGTGAACATGCATATTAAGCTGCACTCTATCTGTTATAAGGGACTTTCTTCACAGAAGGCTAATTACAAATATAACAAATTGTAAAAATGTAAATCCCCCCCCCGGGCCGGTCCCGGTCTCAATAACTGTAATTCAATAATTGTATTAATTCTAAAATTCTAATTCTACATACTACTGCATTAGGTTTGCAGAAGTGTCCTTCGTTGAAGGTTATTATACATTTTTTTTCTATTCAGTGAGGAATTATGTAGACACTAGGTCGAACAGTTTCGAAGATTGTAAACTTATTGCTAAATATTTGGCAGATATGATTGATGAATGGGAATGAGTGAGGAGGTGTGGTGTTAGAGATAACAATGCTATTGGGTAGTCTTTGTTGCATTTATGATTTTTGGTTAGTAACCTCATGCTTTAGGAAATAGTGGTTCTCTCTTCAGATAACTCTTTATCTTATTTTTAAATTCCTCTATTGAAGGTAGATCTCTGTCATGGGGTGGAGTCTCATCTAGCTGTTTCGTAAAGGACATTTCTTCTGAACAGTTCTTCCTTTGGCAAATTTTACTTTGATACATTGGCATCATGTGATCTGCTAGGGGTCTAATGGCTCCCTCAGACCTAGCATATTGGTATTTCCTTTGCTCAAATAACATACCTATCTTACAGATATCATGAAGTTGCAATACTTTCCTCTGGTTTTAGTACACAGTGCTCGGCTAGGGTATGGGTGGAAAAGTGCACACAAAGGACCGTGATGGAACCCGGATTAAGCGATTAACTTGTTCCGAAATGACAGGACCAAACCAATCTACTTGGGATGAGTAATTAGCTGAGTACGGCTATTTCTCCAACCATCGCCTTTATCCCTATATATCCCGCAGGGTAATACAATGAACACTCCAGAATGAACAGCTGGCTGACTCTCTGCACGGGGCCTGTTGTACAAGCTACGGAAGGCATCTTTTGTGTGGATTTGTTATATCACGTTACACAACTATTACGTAACAATGATCGAGTAACCACATTATTATTATTTATAATTATTAATTTTCGTATTGTTATGACACATTACGTAACATTGTATAACCTCATTATTTATATCAATTATTAATTATCACCTCTTTATTAAGGTTATAAAATCACTAATTACCAGTACTGTGTAAGTCTACTTATTCAGGCCATGTCCAGGATATGAGGTAACGGGGATAGCATTAATTAACTTATGCAGTATTTTTTTGCGACAACTAATAAGTACATGTAGGTTCAGGTAGCACAGAAGCTTACTCTTTGATTGCTTTTTAACCAATTACCAATAACCACGAGTATTAATCATCGATACTCAAAGATTAATGGAATAAAATTGTCAGTCGCGATCCCGGGATCCCTTGAGTCGGACTCCTTCTTTCTTCTTTAACAATAGTGCTACAATATTCCATGTCACACCAGAAACGTTCATATAACTATTTTACTTCCTACGTGTTATTTCCAGCTGGTAGGAATAGCCTATACACATAATACATTTTTATTCCTACCCACCTAAGTAATGGACAAAGGTGAAGAAATTCCCTACATACAATGTTTCTTTCCTTAGCTTATACAACAGACCCCAGGAATTAGAGTAAGACTTCTTGACTCGGAAGCATTAGCTATATTTCTGGATGGAAAATGAAGTGTTATAAATAGTCATTAGGATGACCTCCGATACATTCCACACACAGTCTTGAAATGTGGTCCATGTATTCAGACGCCAGAGAGTGCTTAACACTTTAACAAATGAGAATATTCCTACAAAGAGGTCTCGCGGAAAAAGGCCTGGGAAAAATATCAGTTTTGCGACTTTAGAATTATTTTACTGTGACACATCAAATATATATATGCCTGATTAGGTTATCTAAGATATTTTTATTCAGGAAAATAGCTTTACGTCGACAGACGTTAGATTTTGGTGTGATGCCTTTTTCTCTAGGGCTTCAGCCCCAGACGCAAAATTAATTATTTTAAAGTATTAGAGTTTAGCTTTTTTGATTCAGGAATTACATTGCATTGATATACTGTATACAACCATTGAATATGACACATAGTAGCTGGATGGTGAGAACTGAGAGGCAATTTTAATAATGCAGGGGCGGATCCAGAGGGTCGATCCGGGGTATGGAGGGCTCCAAGTACATTATAATTCAAATATCTTATATCTTAGTTATGTTAATGAATATCAACATGACATTAAGTGGAAATGTCATTTTTAAGAATAGATTATTGGCGGGAAAAAGCTAATCAGTACATGTATAGAAAACAACAATAATCAAGATGGATATAAGTAATATGTACATCTTCATATTTCATTTCCGCAATGCTATACCTAGCCATCAATTCCAATTTAACTATCTGTAATTAGCATTATGTTTTAGGGTCTTTCCTCTCTCAATTACTCATTGTTAATAATAGAATCTTTAAAAAAAAAGAAGAAGTATAGAACAAGAGAGAGCATTACAGAACAGTATCAACCGGCTGGTAAGCCTCATGAGGGACTTGTAAGTTGTCACTAATTAATTTTCAATACAATCTAAAAAAAAACAGCACCTGGAGTACCTGAGCGCCTGAACAGGCTATCTAATTTGAAAAATAATTACAATAAATATTGTAAACCAGAGACAAATACAGTAACATACATCTTTTGGCCAATATTAAGCAGTGCGCAATAGACACATTATAGCATAGCTTAAATGAGTTTAGTCATGAAACATTATAAAATCATAAGTATAGTATACATAAATGGATTCGAAGGGAGAGAGTTTAATCCAAAACAAGGCATGAACAGAACAGTGTTCCGATGTTTCGGTCAACAAACGACCTTTATCAAGGAGGAGTGATTTCTCTTGAGATTGATGCTACCTAAGTACTAAAATGTGCACTGTTGTTGCTATCGTTACCTATTGTCTATTGGGTCCCAAGTAAAGAAATGTGCCCTTTAGTTTCCGGGGGGGGGGGGGGCTTATGAGAATCCCAAATTGATAAATATGCACCAGATAAATAACTTTTGATATCTATTTCATCCCCAGTAATCATTTCAGAGTAAAAAAAATCGTATTGTAAAACTGTTTTTACTAAAGTCTATATTATTAGGTTTTTGAATATAAAAAGCCATTATTACTGCAATGTCGCAAATAACCCACCCACAAATATTATAGTAAAAAGAGAAGGGAGCAATAACCTCCAGTACAAAAGCACACAGAAGAAATAATCGTATCAAATGGACTCGTAAGCGGTCTAAAAGAAAGCTTCTTTTCAGCTGAGCTAATTGAGTACCCAGTGTACATTGCATGTGGCCTATGGAGTCAACTATCGCAACCGTTTATGTTTCTCTAGTGTGCTATTTAATACCTCCCATATTTTCGTGGTTGCACCCTTGTAAGTAGAACTTTATATTCAGCTCAGAAAATAGAGAAGCCCTGCCTTCTAGCATTGGCAAGAAACGATCGTATTCTGACAAAATATTATAGGGGGTGAATTGATATGGGCCTACTCTACTCGGTGTTACAGTCCGTGCTATCCTTGGTGTTAGCCAGTATTGCTCTGTATTGGGAAGGCAACTCTCTTCTGAAGGACATCAATTAATATGACGTCAAAAGAAAAATCACAGACATCATGATAATTCAAAAGATGTATAGTAGAAATAATTACTTAATCAATTTGACTAGTGAATGTATGATTTCATAAAGTAATTGTTTCATTATTTGATTACCTTTACATAAGCTGAACATGTTGTACTGGATGCAAGAGCTTATGCATAAAAGAAAGAAAGAAAGATTTTAAAACACTGGCAAATAAGCAGATATGGGATGTTTATATCAGAATCCTTTTAAGGCGGTCCGGTATGAGCAATAACTTATTTTTGCACTTTCCTATGGCAGCTGGAGAGGTTTTATAAAGAAAACTGTGTCCATGCCCTACTTTATGTAATATGAATAGAAATATGGATAGCATGTTACAAGAAATACAACTTAATGTTTGGAAAGGAATAAAAGCGCCTATGGCCACAGGTTACACGGGGTGTCTATATAATGTGATGTGTCACAGAAAAATGAGTCGTAGGTAAGAACATTGATGTTTTAAAAGGATTTTCCCATAGGGGCTCTTTGTGGGAATGTTCCGATCCTTAGGTTACTTAAGGGTTTTAGTTGTATAAATACATGTAGTAAATTTCAAGATCATGCTTTGAATATATCTTGGCGTTCTTAAGGTCATTCTATGTACAGTTTATTTAGCTATATTTTACTTTTGAATTGCCATAATAAATATCACTATAACTTCTTTCTCAAATATAAAATAAATTATACTTATTAGGTTTGATGAAGGTTTACATCATTGAAATTTGCTTAATCTTGCAAATCTTTGCTTATTTTATTAGCAATGTTTTCTACATAGTATATTATAATATAGTTATATTATTTCTATAGTAAAAATAGAAAATATAGGTAGACTTAGGTAAATAACTTTATATGTGGACATGAATCCCATTCAGGAATATAGCTGAGCAGGAGGGGGCGTGGCTTCAATCTCTGGGTCATCCCAGTGACCATGACAACCTGGACTATCATCCAATCAGACTCATCCATTTGTGTGCCTCGAATGGAACATGTAAACAACGGTCACTTTTGTATAGCCACTGGACAGATAAGGTTACATATTTATTTCCACAGAAGGGAAGCTTAGAAAATTAAAAGAATTACTCAAGAAGGTTAGTGGATACAAGTATATTCTAAAGAAAGATCTAGAACGTATGAATGGGTATATGGCCCACTGTGCCACTGTCTACCCTGGAGGAAGGACATTTTGCCGCAGATTTTTTGATTTGTACAAAAAATGCTGGCTAGGAGGGTCAGATCTTTACCATTAGATGCTGGTTTCATGAAGGACCTAGAGTGGTGGAAAGCTTTTACTGAAGTGTTCAATGGAATTAGATATTTAGATAGGCCCCAATATCCTCACCCGATTATTACAGATTCTTCAAAGAGGGGTTATGGTGCTGTTTTGGACATGAACTGGGTTGCAGGGGTATGGAAAGGCTATGAGGCCCCTATAGTTGACACTGACTGCAGTCATTTAGGCCCTACTTCTGATTATTTAGAGACAGATGACAGTATCAATGTATTGGAGATTTTTCCTGTACTTGTTGCCCTAAAAAGGTGGTGTGAGTCACTCCGGGGTTGTGATGTAGTCTGTTTGATTGACAACACCCAAGTGATCCATATGATTAGGAATGGGACAAGTCATAGTCCAATATGTATGGACCATCTATATGAACTATTTTGGGTTTGTTTTATTTATGATATTCAGCTCAAACCAGTCTACATTAATACAAAAAATAATCTTGTGGCTGATACACTTTCTAGGCTACCATACAGAGGCACATTTAAAATAGCTGGGGATGTTTTGCAAGCAGCTCACTTATGTTGTGCTTCTACCATTTTTTCTGATTGTAGAGGCCCAAGTCTGGATGGATAGAGTAAAAGTGCTTCGTGCTGCCTCAGTATCATCCTCTACCTTTAAACAAAGGCAGCACCAGTGGTTATTTTACCGGAGGTTTATGGCCTCAGTCGGTATCAACCATTGTCCTGTTACTACAGAGAAGATCTGTATGTATTCTGCTTATTTATCCTCCTTCCTCAAGGCCTCGTCGGTGCTTTCCTATTTATGTGGGATTACCTTTCATATGAAATTATTAGGACTTGAGCCAATTTCTTATCTCATCCAGCTATAAAGTCTGTGATACAAGGTATTTTCAAGCTGCCTGGGTCCTCCCCATGTCCCTCAGACCCTCTATTACCTAATCACTTAAAGAGGATGTACTTATGTTTAGACAAATCATCCCCTTCAGAGGTTTTAACCTGGACGGCAATTATATTAATGTTTAGGTCATTACTGAGAGTGTCTCATGTTACCATTTCTAAGCATACATTGCTTCGTTCCCATGTCAAAATTCATGACTGGGGTTTAGAATTAACTATCCTTTCTTCAAAAACCCCTTCTACACCTTTTATTATTCCCATTGCAAGGATCCCAACTAAGGGCCTGTGTGCTGTATACTGGGTAGGAAAGCTTCTGAACTCACATAGGGCTCCTCCTTCAAGTCCCCTTCTCTCATGCCCTTCATGCCCTCCTATGACCTATGACTGTTTTAAGGTCAATTTCAATAATATTGTGTCTAAGGCTGGCCTTAGAGGTAGATTTTCTTCCCATTCATTACGCAGGGGGAGTGCTACCTTTATGTCGGCCTCAGGGGCATCTCTCCTTGATATTAAAGCCAGAGGGCATTGGAAATCATCTGCTGTGTACCGGTATATCACTCCCTCTATTCAACACATGTTATTGGTTGATGCTAAATCTTTCTCAACCATTTGATTGTATAATTCATTCATAATTCCATTAGGTGGGTTTGGCGAAGTGTTTTTGGTGAAAATAAATATTGTGTTTAGCCAAACTTCTCCTCTATGTCATTATTCATGTTATGTCAATTAATCTCTTATTGCATTTATGCATATAAACATTAATTCTCTCAGCCCCCCCCCCTCTCAGTTTATGTGGACATGAATCCCATTCAGGAATATAGCTGAGCAGGAGGGGGCGTGGCTTCAATCTCTGGGTCATCCCAGTGACCATGACAACCTGGACTATCATCCAATCAGACTCATCCATTTGTGTGCCTCGAATGGAACATGTAAACAACGGTCACTTTTGTATAGCCACTGGACAGATAAGGTTACATATTTATTTCCACAGGAAATTTTTAACTTTTATTGTATGTTAGGGTGAAAATAAATATTGTGTTTCGCCAAACTTCTCCTCTATGTCATTATTCATGTTATGTCAATTAATCTCTTATTGCATTTATGCATATAAACATTAATTCTCTCAGCCCCCCCCCTCTCAGTCTATAGTATAGATTTAAGGATCTTAGAACTGAAAAAATACAAAAACAAACTCTACAAACAAGGGGACATAATTATATATGACCACCTGACCCACACAGCATTCAGACAATCTTAGAATCGCTCTTTGCATTCCCCTTACACCGAACATTGGATGCACTTGGACTGCTCTCCCTCTGTAAGTGACTCTGCAATGTAACTAGGAAGCTGTATAAGGTTCCACAGCACTCAGCTAGGGATGGTCCACTGGGACGATATCGCTTCCTGGTGAATTCTCTCACTGCACTTCCCGACATTTACTTAAATGTTTAAGTTTTATGTTTGTTCAACAATAGCATTACAACTTTTGTTGCTTTTCTCAGCCTTTTAAAAACCTTTAAATCTCAAAATATTTATGGTCCTAGAAACAGGGCGAAAACCAGGCAAATTGTCTGAACCCTGTAAACAGAGATTATGAAAGGACCTTTACCTTGGCATGATGAACAGTACAATTGAGTATATGATTTTATTGGTAATGCATGATACATATCTGAATATATATATATTCGACTTTATATGCGCATTCCATATGAGAGATGCTATAAGTTGGGTGCTATAAAAATATTCATATAGTACGCATACCATAAAAATGTAGTTGTCTTTTATGTCTATGAAAATACATAATAAGAATCACACCATTAAATAGAGAATTAAATTCTCTTTTGAGTGATTAAGTTTTATTAATGTAGCTCAAGAAATGGCCACGATATGAACGTAAGTAAGAAAAAAAACAAACCCAAAAAACAAAACAATGTCAGTAAGTAAATACTGCATCATCACACAGGCCTGACACGGCACTGTTGTACTAACGGGGCTCTCATTGGGGCAGCGGGGCTCTCTGAGACTTCTTTAATATTTTTTCAGTGATGTCTAAAGATATATGATCAAATTGTATGCACATATAATAAATATAGAATGGAACTTGATTCGTCCACATAAGCACTCTGCCTACGGCATCGTGCTTATACATGTGGACGAATCTCGTCCAATAAATTGTTGATTATTGCCGGCTCTTCCATTCTCTCTCTATATAATGCCTATAAATTACCCTTCGTTTGTATATGAACCATATATCCCAACAAAAGGGGATTTTCGTAGCCGCCATTTTGAATCTTGATTCACATGGAATTATGGGACTAAAATCTAAAATCTATAGAAAACATACCATGTTCAGCATGGACTATTTATCGATGTTTTAATGTCAATATCCATGTGTCACACATATTTCCATGACACAAGACTCCATCTTTCCCATCATGAATTTGGTTTTCATAGATCATTTATAAAAGCTGAGATATTGGTGAACACATTCTTGCAATTTTCGATAAAAATGTTGCTGAATATTTGTATGTCAGATTTCATCAGAATATATCACAGGATGCACTGTAACAGACATGCGCAGTGGCACATGCAAATCCCCTATTGGTCATCATTAAATTTTGGGCATCCAGGGGTGGAAATCTTTAAATTTGTTTAATTGCCTTTTTTGTCATAACGCCATTTACTTTGTGTGTCAGGCCCCTGCCACCCGTTACGGCGACATACTCTTCATGCTCATCGCTACTATCCCAAGTATTACATAACTTTTTTGCATTTATTTATATTCCTTTGTGTGTCTTACATATTACAGCACTTACAGAAAATGATTTATGCTGATATTAATTGATTTATCAATGAAAAACTAGTTATGGCGGCATCTCTATTCTCGCCGACGTTTTTTAGCATTGTTAACCACGCTGTAGAGCTGGCAATAATTGGTGTGATCTTTCACCATTGATACAATAGATGTACTCAACATGGAAAATAATGCAGCTAATTATGGTTTGATTAAAATTATCCTAGGTCCTATACATTCCCAAAAGAATTCTTGACCCCCGTTATGGCGACAGGGGCCTTCCATTAAATCAGTCTTATATCATTGAAGGTTAACCATAGTGATTTTTTTATATCATAACAACATAACATTTCATAATATTAAGTAAGGGGAGTCAAGTCTTAATTAGTACAACAGCCGGTTCAGTTCTGGTTGTTGTTTTGGGGGAGAAGTAAGGTGTCCTATAGTAAAGTTTCATAATATTGACCACGGTTTTGTATGGGTAGTGCTGGCATGAAAATAGGCATTTTTTTGCCCTCATGATTAAAAGGACAAAGTAACATCATAGGCAATGTTTCTCCTCATAATCCCAAATGCCCAAAATGATCTCAATTGAATATTTTAGCCTCTGGATGAGCTTTTGTTTCTCAACCGAAACGATGCAACCGAAAGATTTTGGGTGGAATTGCTCATATATATATATGTGAAGGTGACCCATCACCGATTATATTGACCGAGACCTTGGTGACCGATGCGGTAACCACGCCCCCCGCATCTATTGACGTTACGTCACAATACATGTTATTCCATCCACTCCTCCATATCCTCACTCCACGCCCATCTCTCGACCTACACGCACATCAGAAATTTTTTCTGCTATTTTGCTGTGTTTTTTTTGTCTGAATTTTTCGGCATTATGGGTCATTGTAGTCATTGCAACACAGTACATGACGGTAGAACTGGGAAGAATTGTACGAAGCCAAAGAATAACGAAATACCTGAGGAAATGTCTGCTTTGGAGAAGGCCGACTTGTTGACGGGGCGTGTCAACGGTTTGGAAGGCATGATGAAGACCATCTTGGACACGGTTGAGAAGCTGGACAAGAAATCCACTAATCCTGACGCTGCTAGTTCAAGTTCATCATCGGAGGTTGTATTCAATAGTCGTACCTCTAGATCTATGTTCAGGGATGATTCTGACGACAGACATCGTGATGAGAGTGTGGAAAGTTTGATATATGGCATACCTGTGCGTCGAAGGAGGGCTAGTTCTTCTAGGAAGCGAGTTGGTCGGTTTGACCGGGAGCAGTTTCTTGACAAGGGTGAGGCGATAGAGAATTTTGATACCTTGTTATTATTGAATCTCCAATTATTGGAGAAGATGGTTGGTGATTCTAGGCCACATGATGAACTATTGGGCGTATTATCACACTGTATTACCATGACGGAGAAGAATTCTTCATCGATGTACACACTTAAAGCTTCATTGATGTACGACGCGGCTGTCAGGACTAGGGCAAACAAGAAAGGTCTGGCGGCGTTTGGCGAGACTAAACAAGAGGAAGTTCTCCGCCATTACTCTTTTGAAAATTCTCGTCGAGCCTCGTCCACTAAATCTTCTACCTCTTCGACTAAAAGCAGGAACATGAAGGGTAAAGTCTGCTTTAAATTTAACGGTTTGGGTTGCCAGAAAAATCCCTGTGACTTTGCTCATCGTTGTTCTTCATGCGGTGCGTCAGACCATGGTGCCAAGACCTGTGTGACGGCGAAGACGGCTAACAAATAGGATGCGGTAGAGAATCGGGTAGGTGGTGGTGACTGTCGGAATGTGGTTGAACCTTCTCTTGTTGTAGAGATGGAAACCTATGTTGATTTGTCGAACTCTCCTTTGGTAAAGGCTAGTAACGGTGGCAATATGGAGGCCACAGTCGCCGAGATTGACAATTCCTTACCTTCGACAGCTGCCTATTCTTCTGATTCTCTCCCGGTAAATGATTTTCAACGTAATTGCCATGACAAATGTGTTTATACTTGTATTTGTGATCGTATTGCTAAATTTTACCTTGAAGGTACTTGTGATAACGATGAGGGATTGATTTTTGTCTCTCCAATATCTACGAAGGGCCGTTCGGTCAGTGTGTATGATAAATGTTTTCATGGTAGTTGTAGTTGTATACATATTTTGGGCGGATTACCCGTTCAATTGAAGCCATGCAGAGTTGCTGCTTCTTTATTTTATCAAGGTTGTGATGTATTTACGAAATATCTTGATGTGTTCCATTATACTATAGATGGTATCGATGTGGTAGATTCGCCAGTAGAGGCGTATGACTTACCTAATTATTCCTCTATTTTGGAGGTATCAGCACGGGAAAAAATGGATAAAATTGTTGCTAGTGAAATAGTTGAAGGTTATGTTTCGGTAGTAGATGAGAAACCCACGTGCATTCACGCCCTAGGAGCGATATTTAAACCTGACGGTAGTGTCAGACCTATAACAGACTGTTCTCGACCAGATGAGTCTTCGGTAAACTTTCATTGTTCATCTCTTATACGTTCATTTTCGTATAAAAATATTGACGATGCTACAGATATGGTGAAACAACGAGATTACATGTGTGTGGTTGATATTAAATCGGCCTATAGAGCCGTGGCAGTTAATCCCGATCATCGTACCTTTTGCGGTTTTCGGTGGACTATTGATGGACAAGAGAAATATCTAACAGACAATCGCCTATGCTTCGGATTACGTCTTGGTCCTTGTATATTTGATAACATCTCTAACTTCATTGCCGACTCTATGTATAGTTTGTACGATGTGCGTGTGGTAAATTATTTAGACGACTTTTTCCTGGCGTCTGATTCTCTCCACAACTGTTCCCTTGCCCGCAATACCCTTATATCCTTCTTACGGTCTCTGGGTTTTTATGTAGCGTGGCATAAGGTTACCACGCCAGCTACCTTGTGTACCTACCTAGGTTTTGAAGTGGATTCAACTGCCATGACAGTTCGTCTACCTCAGAGCAAGATTGACAAACTTCGCATGCTACTGGATAATGTTAAAATGTGTGAATCTATTTCTAAGAAGGACTTAGAAAGATTATGTGGGTATTTAGCCCACTGTGCATCTGTATTTAAAGGTGGACGTACGTTTTGTCGTCGTATGTTCGATCTTTATAAAGTAATGCTGTGTAAGAAGTTACACAGATCAACAATTTCAGACGCCTTCAGGAGAGACTTAGACTGGTGGCACGCCTTTTGTAAGGTATTTAATGGCGTGGGTCTATTGTCCAGGCATGAGTACCATCTCCCTATGGTGTCAGATTCATCTAGCAGAGGCTTTGGCATCTTCATGGGATCAGATTGGATTGCAGGTGGTTGGGGAGTCCACATCGTCCCTTGGACAGACACACCTTGTAATCATATTGCCAAAAGCCCATCTGAAAATGTTAAATGGGATAACATCAATGTTCAGGAACTTTTCCCCATCTTACTAGGAGTGAAAAGGTGGAAGCATTTATTCAAGAACTGTAGAGTCCATTGCTTTATAGACAACACCCAGGTTGTGGCCATGCTTACCTCTGGCGTCAGCATCAATCGTACTTGCATGCAATGGCTTTATGAGTTGTACTGGGTTATGTTTATCTACGGAATCGAATTAATTCCCCACTATATTAACACAAAGAATAACATTGTTGCAGATTTTTTATCTCGCCTTCCCTATCAAAATGAGCCTGTAGATTATTCAATCTTGACTGAGGCCGGACTATGTTGTTTTAACAATGAATATTGTTGTAGGGATGGACAAATGGATGACCAAGGTCAGGGATCTTCAATCTGCGTCAGTAGCTCCATCCACTCTGCATCAGAGGGAACGCCAGTGGACGATATTTAAAGACTTTCTTCACTCCAATGGTTTGTCGTCGTCACCTATACGTCTGGATGCCTTATGTATGTATGCGGCGTATCTATCAGGATTCATGAAAGTTTCTTCTGTGACGACCTACCTATCGGGCGTTGTCTTCGGGGCCCGTTTGAGGCTCATTGAGTGCCCGGCATTGTCTCACCCAGTGATTAAATCAGTAGTCAGAGGTATCGGTAAACTTCCAGGGGCAAGTCCCACGCCTGCCGACCCTCTTCTACCGACTCATCTTCGGAAAATGTTTGTATTTGTGAACACTTCTTCAAAAATTCAAGTTAAACTTTGGGCCATGATCTTGTTCTTGTTCAGATCATTACTTCGTGTTGGCCACATTATTGCTTCGCCTCATAGTTTATCAAGGCAGGATGTCACATGTCTGCCGTGGGGCGTGTTACTCAAGGTAAAATCGTCCAAGACTACGTCCTCACCCTTCAATCTACCATTAGTGAAGCTAGGTAAGCACCCCTTGTGTGCTGTATACTGGCTTTCGAAATTCTGGGCGTCGTCACCTCTACCTGATTCATCATTGTTATTTGCCACTGTGAAAGTGCCCAACCCTTCATATGAGGAAATCAAGAACTTTCTTGGTGTTTTAGTGCGTAAAGCTGGCCTGAGGGGCGTGTATTCTACTCAATCTCTTAGACGAGGAGGAGCGACTTATATGTCGTCCATTGGAATCAATTTGTCAGATATTAAAGCAAGGGGACATTGGTTATTGTCGAGTGTAGATTCTTACATCACACCAGACTTAGACTTAAAACTTAAAGTGGATTCCTTCACTGCGGACAAGCTTTCTTCATAGTCTCTTCGGTTTGGCCTGGTTTGGATAAATAAACCCCATGTTTATGTGGTTTCAGGCCATACCTGTGTTTCTCCATTCATTATCTACTTATATAGTCAGCAAGTCAAGAGACACATATGTGAAGGTGACCCATCACCGATTATATTGACCGAGACCTTGGTGACCGATGCGGTAACCACGCCCCCCGCATCTATTGACGTTACGTCACAATACATGTTATTCCATCCACTCCTCCATATCCTCACTCCACGCCCATCTCTCGACCTACACGCACATCAGAAATTTTTTCTTTTACTTGTATTGTATTTGGATAAATAAACCCCATGTTTATGTGGTTTCAGGCCATACCTGTGTTTCTCCATTCATTATCTACTTATATAGTCAGCAAGTCAAGAGACACATATATATATATATATACTGAATAATCTTTGTTCAATCTAACATCCACAGTGATATTGCCCGCGATCAAACACCATGACTACTGTTTGATATTAACATATATAGTTCTGTAGTGATATTAATATTGTTTATAGCTTCTATAGAGACGTTACTTCGTTCTCACACATGCACATAATGAATTTCCTAGAAGGAATGTCATCAAGCATCGCTCTCATGACCTTGGTTGCAGTGAAACCAATAACCTCAGCAATATTCGGCAGCCATCCTATGCAGCTTATATAATTTCATTAACTGGTGGAAAAAAAGTCCTAGCCACCTCTGAATAGGCTCTGTGTGCAGATAGCAATCGGACAATTTCTTCTCTGATACGATATTAACCGGGTTGATGTATTCATTTTTCCAGCAGGGTCCTTAAATGGCGATGTTAACGATAGGATTGTAATGGGAATAAGTAATAGCTTATTTCATGGGAACCTATTAGTCCCGAAGGAAAATGCTAAATGCAAGGGCTCGTAGCGACTATATGAATAGGGTAGGGTAATTCCCTGTATTGTCTTATCCTGAAGGTAGAAAGGTCATTTCACTGCTTACATAGCAGAGATATCTAGGTTGTTTAGTTGCTCGAAGTCCCTCTATTCATCCTCGATCGGAGGTCACACGTATATACAAACAGTTTCACAAAAAGATATTTTCAGGAGAGTTGCTGCTTTCAGAGGAAATGTTATCGAATGGAATGGTAAAGGTTATTCTGAGAAGTTAGCTACACATCCTTATACGATTTTAAGGCTATGTAAGAAAGCAATCAATCAATGGTTTCTAAGTAATTATATGTAAGATTAACATACTACTCAATAGGGGATTTGCATGTCTCACTGACATACCAATATTTAGCCACATTTTTATCGAAAAATGCAAGGATCTTTTCAGCCATATCATAGCTTGTGTACATGATCTATAAAAAACACATGCATGAGGGGAAAGATGAAGTCTTGCTTTATGGAAACATTTATAAATCACATGGCTATTCACATGAGATAATAATTAAATATTCCATGCTGAACATGTTTTCAATACTTTTTACACTGACATTCAACTCCGATAATTCCATGCGAATCATGATCCAAAATGGCTGGCATGCAAATCCCCTATTGGTATGGAATTAGCAGAAAATTGGATAATGCACACTACTTACAGGAGCTTCTGGTGATATATTTTCTCTGAGACATGGTTAAAGGAAGGGGTTTCAGATGTCTCTTTTCTGATAAAGAATTACCATTTAACCAGCGCTGACCAAACCACTACCCACAATACTAGATCAAAACGTGGGGGTGGACTAGCTATATACCACAAAGATGGACTCAATGTTGACTCTTTATCATTTGCTTCACTGAACAAGTGCAACAGCACTATAGAATCACAGTGGGTACTCCTAAAAAAAGATCATCAGAAACCAATGCTCATTGGGAATATCTACCGGCCACCCGCCGGAGATGCCCAGAATTTTATAAACCAAATGACTGTGTCGTTGGAATCTATCCCAAGTCTTGGTAAACTAGAAATTACAATAATGGGTGATTTCCAACATTTATCTCCTCTCCAATAACCCCCCCCCCCCCCAATGTCTGTGACCTCCAAACATGGTCCAGGTTCTTCAACCTAATCCAAAAAATTCACTCACCCACCCGCTCCACAAGCACTTCAGCCACACTTATTGACCTGATCGTCACCAACATTACACATGTATCACAGTCAGGTACCCTCTCAATCAACATCTCTGACCACCAGCCAGTATTTGTCCTTAAATAACAGACCTATTTCATGTATTAAATTGCCGAAAAACTTATTAGAAATATGTATACAGAAGCAGTTATCCCTACATTTGGAGGGCAACTGGTTATTGTGTGACCAGCAGTTTGGCTTCAGGGGAGGGGGAGATCTATTAATAATGTGGTTACAGATGCTATACCATTACAGATCTTGACAAATAGTCATGTCTTGCTGTATAAAAATGTTGAATAAAGAAAAAAAAATATCGTTCATACTCTCAATTCCTGAGGTTTCTTTATTCAATTACTATCCATATTCAAGGAACAATTGATTAATTTGAATTACATATTACTGCCCTCACTCACTCCTCGCTCGAGGGTGATTGTATTCTGGGATTTCTCCAGAACAATTAATGATTCTCTATCCAGTTCCAGTAGAATGCTTGCGTCATTTATCTTGTATTTTATTAAGAAAAAAACCCTCCATAATAATTGCATTTGATTAATAACGTCAGTAATCGAGCAGGTCAGGTTCGGACTCTGATCATCTGGAACTCTGAATGGAGCTTCATCCCTAATGGCGATTCTAATTGAACAGACAGAACCATAAATTCAATCAGTGAGGGAAGCTTACGTTTCAGTAGCCAGTCAGGCATGTAATCTAAAACTTTCTCATGTGTCAGTCAACGTACACATTCATGTGGTCTCACTAATATTATAAGGCTCATCTGGATCGGAAATTGAATTAACTCTATTGGCTCATTGTTTCAAAAGTTTATAATCGAGTCATAGATAATTTTTAAAAACTGGTATATTTCATTCTAATCGTTTTCACAATAATATTCATGAAATCCTTCGTATGGGTATTATTACGCCCCGGGGAAATATTGTGAGAAATGTCCCATTGTGAGGTTTTGAAGTATTGGACATTTGGGATCGTGTTGATGTATTGATATTTAGTATGACGAAACTGAATGTGAGCATCGGGAATTAGAGCTCTGGTGACATTAGAATAGGAATGCTTTTACAATAATGATTAACAATAATTCAATGGGCTGGTTTCTGTGACACGCTAAGGAAATCGCTAAGATCTGCAAGTAAATGGGGATATTATAAGATTTTGCTGACAATACAGCCCTCAATTGTGTCGAGAAATGTATAGGCCTACTGCTTCAACATTCAGAGCTAAATGCAACTACGAAATTCTGCTTTCATACCAAGTTCATACAATTATGGCGTATTTCTCAGACCAATAATTCAGATCTGCACTCGAGGGATTAGATTGGTGTTTTATATGCATTAGAATGTAGAACTTTGCCTCTGGTTATGAACTGATGATACAAGTAACGATCCGAAAGGTGTGAAATAATATATTGTATTTGCACCTTCCTTTGATGTTACAATTAGCTCATATAATATTATATTCACCCAAACATCAGGCATATAATTAATAACATAGTTAACAATTGAATACTGGATGTCTCTGAAAATAGATCCAATAAGCGTGTAATGCTGAGTCTATATGTAGATACAACTATTATTGTGATGTATTTCAGAAAAAGGAGTCACAAGACGCAAAATGGATATTTTTCACAGGGATTTAGTTTTAGGATATCTTAGTTGGAATATTCTCCTTTTGGCGTGCTTAGCGCTGCTTATAGCATGAATACATGTACAAAGTTCCAAGACAGTGGTATAAATGTATCTATGAATTTCTCAGGTCATCGTATATAGTATATTTAGCTACTTGACTTAGTAGATTGACTTCAACTTCGACTTGATCTCAACTTTTCAAATATATGATGATATCTCAAAATCCATTATTTGCGACTTGTGACTCATTTTCCTATAACACATTTCTGAGGTTCAGGTGGTCCTTTAAGAGCTGTTGTGTAACAGAGGGACGGCTCCCTTTTCCATGGGGAGATGTATTCAATGATTATATGGGAATAAAATTACAATAATATTTGTTTATTAGATATAACGCATTGCTCTGAAAACAATATACCTAGAGTGAGTTACACGCACAGTACGTATTTTATTAGTGAGTTAAGTGTGGTAGGCATGGCGTTTTCCTTTACCAAGTTTACGGTAAGTTCCGGTATTAAGTTACGACTTAAAGATGTTTCTATTTATAAATATCATTAAAAGCATATAAAAAAGGTAACTAACTCGTTGGTTTCAGTCACTTAGGACATTGCACTCGTTGCTGTATATATAATCTAATCAGTAGATATGTGATAGTTCTGTTTATACCAATAAAAGCCCTGACTCGAGCGCCCCTATCTCAGGGTGAACAAGACGAGCTTAATAAAGCCCTGTGGCATAAATGAAATAAGCCGTTCGGCAGATGAGAAAGCTTGAATAGAATGGCAAACATTGTGCCGAGGCCATTTGTGATGTGTTCCGGGGAAATGAGTCACAAGTCGTAAAACTGATATTTTCCAAAGTGATTTATTCACGAGATCTCATTGTTGGAATGTTCTGATATTGGATGGTTAAGCGCTTTGAGTCATATGAATACTTGTACTAAATCTTAAGACGATGTATTAAATATATCCTTCCTTCTTCAAACATAAATATATCAAAGATAAGATATAGAAACACTTCTTATGTACAGGGCCTTAATGTTTACCATCATTAGAATCGGCTTGATCTCATCTTTTCGAATCTGATGATATCTCAAAATCCATTTTTGCGACTTGTGACTCATTTCACACATCACGTTTATAGCATTTTTCGTATGGTTGGTAGTGAACCTGTTCCCCAGTAGATACGCATCGTCCCAATGGACGGTAAAAAAATAAGAACTCGCTTCCTCAGACCGTCAAGATATTAGACCGAATGGCCTGGGTCTGTGATCATCTATCAAGTATTAACGCTCCAATAAATATCCTATAAGTATTGTGATAGTCTCGATGTGGAGGTGGAATACAAATAGGTTTAACGGATAGTAAACCATGGGGAAATAGTCAGGGAAAACATCTTTTATCAGCCGTTTTCATACATAGGTTTTTGTGAATTTATGACACATTGGGGGATAACAATGATTGAGGAGACTAATGGCCCCCTCACACTATACGACAAACGACGAGTCGGGGGGTCTAAGACGGATTTTTCCGTCGGGAGGAGCCGTCGGGAGCATTTCTAGCCGACAAAACACCAGATTCAAAAGTTGAATCGGGTCGTACAGTGTGAGCGCCCGTCGGGAGGCCTACGACTCAATTTCAGCAAGTCGGGGGGCTTACGACTCAGAAAAAAGTAAAAGAACAAGATGCACTAGCCATTACAACCATTGTTGTAACGGTTACGACATCAAAAAACACTCTTTTCTAGTCGCCGGGCTCCCGACTCCCGTCGTCTAGTGTGAGCCTTCAAACTTCAGTCTTTAGACCCCCGACTGTCGTATGTCGGATAGTGTGAGGGGGCCATAAGACAATGGATCTAACCGAGGTGATATGTGGATTTCTAGCATACCCCCCCCACACACACACACTACCCTACACCCCCTACCCTTAACCCCGCCCCCACCCCACCAACTCATTTACCTTAAAGCAACATTCTCAGCTAATTTCCATAAAAAATGAATTTGTCTTTTTAGTGGACTATTCATTCCAGACCCATCCAAAGGTCAGCCAGATCGAGTATTAAAGGATTTTTACGTGGTCTTCTTGGTATAAACTTTCATGATCTCCCAAAATAATTATTTAGAGGACGCGCCAAAATTTCACCTTTTTTTAGTCTGACTCTCTATAATCGTCTTAAATATTGGAAATCCTTTTGGAATCGAAAATGTAAGGATATCACTGGCTAGATAAGTATATATATGAAGAAGGCAACTAATTTCGATTAATCCTATTTGATCTAGATTCCCACTGTAGACTAGCAAAAATTCATGAATTCATGAAATTTTAAGAAATTGCCATGTCATCGGACTTGTTAAATCTTTCTTCATTTTCACTTCAGTCTTCCATTCTACAGTTAGTCCAGGCAATCTAGCTAAAAAAAGGGTTGTCCCTAGGAAAAATGGCAACAAAGGGTTTCTCAACGGTTTTGGGTAGTATGAGTGCCCCTTATTAACATACTAAAAGTCTAGAAAAATCTAGGATGGGGAACATGCCCAAAATTGCAAAAAAACAAAATGGCCGCATCTAAATTTTGAAATGCCATAACTCAGTGTAAAACCAACATATATTCAAGTGTGAATACATTTTCTTGATGTTTCCAGGCATGGGGAATGCAATGAAATAAGAATAAAGTCCATATGATGTCCATATGTCCAATATTTAGAATGTTAGGGAACTGATAGAGAGAAGAAATGGGAAAAAACGACCAGCAAAAGCATCCTGTGAAGCGAAAAAATCAAACTCATTTTGTATGAAAGCATTTATGACCAACACTAAGTAATAGGTAGACACAAATCTCCTTGTTCCATCTTTGGAATAGATATTTTTACTGTAATAACCAGAAAGGTGTCACCTACATAAGCGATAATGCTTGTGGTATAATAGGAATATTAAGATCAAATCTAAGATGCTCTTAGGAGACAATAAAGGTTTAAAGGTAAGTTGATAAGGTGATTTGATTAACAGGAAGGCACAGCTCATGTCAGCCAATGGGATCATATCTACCTATAACATTAATGCAATTTTCAATGAGATAATGCGATTTCAATATCCCATTAGTGTAGTTGGAAGCTGTAAGAAACAGCACAGGTGTACCTAACAAAGGGGCCAGAAAAATGAAAATAGGTAAAGAGTTTATTGATATTTTAAATCTGTAACTCCACACACATTCATATCTATTCTTTTTTCTTTACTTCCTCTTCCCTCTCCTTTCTGTTTCTGTCTCTACCCCTTTGTCAATTGCAATCTCCTTGTCTGTTTGTCTCCCTCTTTCTCCCACTCACTCTCCCACTATTAACTGATTAGTTGATGCTCAATCACCAATAGATTCTATGGTATAGTGGTTCAGGTGGTCACTTGTGAATCACAACATTGTCGGTTCAAACCAAAGCAAGGAAAAGTTTTTCTTTGTGGAGTCAACACTGGTGCCACTCGGGCAGCTGTCACCCAATACTGGGCATGCTGGCTTGTCTCATACGGGCTGGCGGACTAGAGGGGTCTAAGGGATTACAAGATTTCTTCATTTGTTGTATTCCTTATTTCTTCATTTCTTCAATGTATTTATTAATTTGGAGTCAGTACTTTTAATTTGGTCTTTACATTTTAATTTCGTCACTATTGTTTCCGTCAGGGTATTAATTAATTTGGTGACTATTGGTTTCGGGAGCCTTATGGACATGTGATAGAGAACTCGCTATCGCTCGTCCTCTATCACATGCCATAAGAGTCTTCTCTCCTAATCACAACCTTCTAAGTCCATAGTATGCATGTATGTAGAACATCTAATAACTATTTCTATATTTTAAAAATTATATTTTTATTTTTGAAAAAAAAGTTTGCAATATTTGGACATATTTTACTAGTAAAAGTAGCTAAATGTACTCTATAAGATGACCTTATAAGTGCATGATTATATTTTAATAAACTGTCTTGAAATTTGGTACATTATAGTACTCATGCTATGTGAAGCATTAAGTACCCCAAAAATGAAAACATTCCCATAAAGTTATCATGCAAATACGACACTATGAAAAATATCAATTTTGTGACTTGTGACTCATTTTCCTGCAACATATCACATATTTTTGGGTCGCTTTAGCTGGGAATGCAGCTTTGATACTCGAGCAAGAGTGCCATTTGCCATTCCTCTTTAACCATGATCTGGCCAGCGTTTCATCTCGTTCCTAGGTTATTTATCATAATATGGTTATTCAATTACAACACGGAATATTGGGACGGGATGGGATGAAATTGTATTAGTTATAGATGAGAGATGGTGGCAGGCCATGATGACTTGTTAATTATCTTGTTCTAGAGCACGGTATTCAGAACACTGACATGACAAAGACTGCATATAACCGTACAGTATTATAACGAACCATGTTTGTCCTCGTTACGCATATAAATATGTTTTGAAAATGTCTAGATTAAACACTTTTTTGTTGTATAGCAAAATTTGAATTCTATCATTCCACTCCCTCTTGCCAAGGCCAGGATTCCAGGTACAAACATTGGCTGTAACGTGTTCCAGACAAATAAGTCACAAATCGCATGAATCTTATTTTTCAAAGTAATTTATCCAGAAGACCCCTTACTCAGAATGTTTTCATATTTGAAGAGTTCAGCGCTGTTAGCAGCATGAATACATGTACCAAATTAATTGACTATGTATTCAATATATCTGTGCATATCTGAGGTTACCCTGATGAGTATATTTCACTAAATTTACCTTCTTTACTATAATGATTGACCATTAATAAATATCACTAAACTTTTATTCATGCATACACAATTATGGAAGTAATTATTGGGTGCTTTAATGTTTAGGCCTACTATCATTGGAATACACTTTTCCTCCTCTTTTCAAATATGTCAGATGACATCTCAAAATCCATTTTCTGCGAACTGTGAGTGTAACTTTCTGCGGCTTGTGACTTGTAACACACCGCATAGATTCTTCATGCTGGACCTTTGATGGATGGATGGATGGAAGGCAGTATAGTGTACTGCTGTAACACTAACAGAAGGATGTCTATGAAAGCATTGTACTTCTCTTGTCAAGAACAGAACTGTGCCAGCTTGACCTCAGAGCCATACAAGCGGTAGTCCCTTGCATGCAAATAGAAGTCCCATCGGAAGTGGCCATCTAAACGACCAGGTGGGAAAATATTGACTTGTCAACGCTTGGCATCTATTTGTGGCCACCATCTGATAACAAGAAGCAGTTGGACTTGGAAGTCACAAACTAACATCATGTTAATAGTGGAAATAGCCCCCAGTCGACTTGCACACTCGACTGACTGTCCATGTGATTTATATCTATACATAATGCCACCTTACGACCGAGTTCCATGCGGAGAAGCCATGAAATACTTGTTCTCGGATTGTTATTGTTCTGCCTCAGACTTTCCGATGACATGGCAATATGCTGCATAACATTGTTCTCGGCTTTAGTATAGGAAACGTGTGTGTAACAGGATGTGACTAATGTATCTTTTAATGTAATTTTCTGACCCTTCTATTGAGTCTTCGCATATGAGAATTGTGTTGAGACCATTCCAACCGAAAATCGCTGTCTAAAGTTGAGAACGATTCGTCTAGTCGATATTAGGCTAGTCTTTTGATTAGCTAAAACATTGGTGCATTAAAGGCACAGGTGTATAGAAGTATAGCTGAATTGACAGTTATGTCGTTGGGATATGATATCAAATCAATTAGTTAAATATGAGTATAATTTCATCTTGATGTATATCTAAAATTAAACGTAAATTTCCAGTCCTTAATTGGCATATGAGATTTATAACTGTTGGAAATATTTGTCCAATAAAATTGTTTAAAAAGATCTATATAATAGTATTTTCAATATGGACACGTTTTGCTTGAAAGAGTTAAAATTAAAACACTCATCACGCAGGTGGCGTTTTCTGGCCCTTTTTTTTAGACAGATTTCCGCGGGCTGTTAAATTATGGATAATAAATCCAGAAGCTGGATCATACGATTGACGTATATGTATAGGGCCTTGTCCCCTAAGTCGTTTCTCTTGCGATTTTGCGCCGCAGAGGACTCTATTGCACTAAATTCTTTGAGAATCGCATGAGAATCGGCTTAGTGGACTAGACATTTACGTCAACCATTGATTTGGATCTTCTCTGGCTCCATCTGATTTGCAGTTTGGGTGAGATATCATGCAAATCTTGTTAAATGGGTGGAGATCTCAAGATGAAATCTTTTCACTCATTGCAGTGTTGTGATAAGGGGTGTTTGTACATCAAGATTAAGTGACGGATTATCTGACCAAGCATCATAGTCCACCCACTCGCCTCATAGGCCACATATCCTTACTTGCCAGTCACCACCACTTGCCTGTGTTATGTAATACAAGTTCCGCTCCCTGTCCTCATTCTAGCGTGGTAGGTGTATATATATAGTAGGACTGTAAGCGGCTCTGACCTTCTGTTAAATGTAACTAAAATGTTTCCTTTGGAAACGGAAATTAATTGAATAAGTTGGCACACGTCGATCTCCTTTAAAACAGAAAAAGAGTAATAGAATGTATAGATTGACTGCAACTAATTCTTGTTTTTATTGTTATTATAGCAGCCATTTGTACTTGTATTTAATCACAAATTCTCCAAACCCACTAATGATGATAATTATGACATTGTAATCGCTTTCTATCGTTTTGATTTAAAATTGCATGAAATGCCTCAGGTTGTGAGGAGAACAGCACTTGATATAATGCATATACTGAATAAAATGTCTTTCAAATCAATAAAGCAGACAGGACAAGCACAATAATAGGGAAAGTTAATTCAGCTCAGTATCATATATGTCTACAGTCTAGGCTGACAGCCTCTCAGATCAGATCAGAATGCTTTATCAGTGATTGTACACCTATACTGTCCTTATGGCTTTCCCGACCCTGGAATAACCGTCCTAATGGGATTCTAATGCATTTTGCGGTTTGGAGAGAGATGCTTTTCCTCAGTTCGGAGGGACTCTCTCAACTTTGAGCCTGACGCTGCATGTTAACCCCATGTTTCACAGGAATTCACCCCCCCCCCCCCATTCAGAATATCCCAAAATTAAAGATTATCTTTAAACTAATAGTATTTCATATTTAGGTCTCGGTAACATTAATTGCATACTAGCTGCCCCCATTTATCACCGGGTAGACATCCCCTCTTCCCTTCATCTCCCTTCCCCACTTGAGCATCCTATGATGCGGGCAAACTGTGTGAGGCATGTTGCTAGGTAGCGTTTCCATGCCGACGATGTTGCGTCGCAAATAGGCGAGCGCATTTAAGTTGCGTCGCCGAAGTGCCGACGTTGCGTCGCCAAATAATACAATGTAAGTTGGTCGAAGCAGAGGGAGCAGGCAGATTATGGTAATTTAAATAGATTCGCTTCTACCTTCCTTGCAAAAATCATTCGAGGAAAATGAAGGCCGTGGTAACCTCACTTGAAGCCAAAGTAAGCTGCGTGGAAAGTTGGGGAAATTAACATGGCTCATGTAAGGAGCCTTTCCTCCGTTGATGTCGTAATTAGGCTATTAATTAAGTGGATGAGGGGGTCCAAGAATTGCCATTTCTTCAATTATAGCCAGTCCAAGAATCCTTTTCTGGCCATTCTAAACTGCAGGACTAACCACATGATAAAAGTGACGAAATGAATTATAGTAAGACTTCCCGAGAAAGGAATACTCCTTGCTGCAGTAGAAAAAAACATTTCCGACATTTTCAGGATAGAAAGACGATCTGTTTGCTTCTGCATGAATCCTTCTGGGGCCTTTTGCTTTTCCTTGCTAAGCTATTTTCCTTGCTGAGGTAGGAAATTCCTAATGTAGGACCACAAATCCCAGCATTGTCTGTACATAACGAATACCTTCCCTAAAAGTTCTTTACCAGCTGCTTGAAAAGTAGCTAAGGAAGGACAATCTTAAGGAAGAATGTCTTATGTAACAGGTCTGATTCCTCCATATATAATCACCCTGGTATAAGATCGTATTACCCAACATGTCTACAAGTGATTGAAGCTTAGTTTCATGAATGAATGAATACGAGTTTTAAACTTGAGATGGGGCACTTAAACTCATCCAAAAATGGCAAACCACTGTTCAACACAAAAAAAACAATGTAATCGTTTTTAAGGCTGAAGATATTATCTTCGGAATATAGATGTGAACGGAACTAGTGAAGAAATTGTCAATTAGATTATTCTCCAAGTAAAGTCGCTGTTTTATCAAGGTGAAATCTCGTTAAAATATGTAGTAGAAGACCTGGAAAACAAATGTCGAACCATTTTATACCAGAATAAGCTATCAGGAGTCTGAAAAGAGTGGGCCAGTGCTTGGAAAAGACTGCAGTCAGACCTAAATAGTATAAATAATTAAAAATATCTTTCATAATAGTTCTCCTTTTAGTCACAATAACATGGAATCTCACAGGCACCACCTGTATTGCTTTTTGTTCTAATGTCATGTTGCAGCTCGCACACCAACGCGGAATAATACTCATCTGATGTAATGTATTTCAGCAAATCGACGTGATAAGCTCATAGCCGTAAAGTTTTTTAATTGGGAATATACCCCCCACCCCCTCGGGAAGTAATACGTGATGTTCACTATAATGTCAATACCATGTTCAAACACGGATAGAGTCTACTCTGCAGTTGTCGCTTGAAAAATACAAATCATGTGAACTACAGTATACCTTCTTTTCAGACTGTACACTTGACGAGATGAGAAAAAGGGTACGAAGTAAAAATTCTGTTATCGACCCTCAGAGACGAGAGTGCTTTGTTGACATATTGAATAAAAGGTTTTCAAAAAAACCCCCAAAACTTGAGTATCAAATATAATGTTTAAAATAATAATATATGCATCATATCACCAATATATTATAGTTTTAAATGTTATAATGGGCAATAGTTAAATCTGCACGTATCATGGCCAAATATCCACGGAACAATGCAACATATAATCATATAAATTCTATAGGCCTATACTTTTAACCCGACTGTTCGAAATTCGCTATTGTTTTTATGAATGCTCAGATTTGTGTTAGTGTTCCATAGCGGAACATGCGTTATATACATATCTAGAATAAAATCTCAAAATTTTACTCTGGTTAAATAACATCCAACGCGGACAGCATCGTTACTTAGTGCACGCATCTCCATATTCATAGGTTTATACATAGTTTATATTCTTATCTCATCCAAAGTAGGGATTTTATTGCGATGCCCGCGCAAATTGCATA
Organism: Sthenelais limicola; assembly: GCA_942159475.1. Classification (NCBI taxonomy): domain Eukaryota; kingdom Metazoa; phylum Annelida; class Polychaeta; order Phyllodocida; family Sigalionidae; genus Sthenelais; species Sthenelais limicola. Next base: position 38,037,949 of record OW804098.1, read on the forward strand.
GAGGTTGAGTTCGCAAAGGCTACGATCCAACTGCGTCAGTCAGAGACCCTAGCTCCGCGGGACTGCATATGTAATGGGATGTGTTACAGGAAAATGAGTCACAAGTCACAAAAATGAGATTTTTTCCAAGTGATTTATTTCCAAGTTCTCTTTGTAGGATTGTACACATTTTCAGGGTATCTAATGCCCCCTACTCGTTGACAGTGTATTGAATAGAATATATCCATGCATTTTTAAGCTCACCCTATAGATTATATTCAGGTGCTTTACTAGTAATTGTCCACCCAGTGATATGGCAAACTATATTCTCAAAAATAGAAATATCAGTCTTAAAATATAAATGTATATGATGTTATCTGAAAATCCATTTTTTTGCGACTTGTGTCTCATTTTCCTATAACACATCACATTCCAATTGTAATAAGGTAATGAGGGTTTATTTTTATTTTTTTACCTATACATTTCGATTTATTCCCTCATACTGAAACATATGCGTAGCCTATTTCCAATAGTATAATTATTGAACTACGCACATGTAATAGGCCTATGTACTTGGAATAGACACAATTTAATGTCAAATTGTGAACCTGTTTTTGATGACATATCCGCTCCTCAAGCTGTATTCTCAGCTATTACGACAAATACAAAATCTTACCAAATTTATTCATAATTATCATGACATATAGGACTGGATTTATCAATATTCTGCTGCTGCTATGTGTTTATATATAAATTTGAAGAAAACTGCCGCTGGTGAGTGATAATAAGTGAATTCATCGCATGCAAGGACTCGGGCGGGTCCTCCAAATACAAATGGGGACGTTTTAGAAGCCCTGTAGCAAAAATGACTTCTAGATGGGTTGGAAAAGAATGGTACAATAAGTAGAAAATGTTCAGTTTTTGACCTATGTTAACTGAGAGTCTAACTGACATACATCCTTTCTTTATATATAACTTTTATTTCCTCAGAAAAAGGTTTACTTTACACATCTAATATATAAAGCTCTAGAAGGGTTTTTTTGTCACTCATGTTCTGGGAATCTGGGATCTCTCGATCTGTCTTTTTGGTCTGTACAGGTCCGTTGACTCTGTACTGGTGCATATTATTATGTGGTTTGCGAAGGTATCTGGGGTGAAAATGTGATTTTGAAGCCTTTTTTAAATTGGGATCTACACTCTCTATTTATAGCCTAGGAAAGTCCCTGTGAGATACTATATATGTCACTTCCAGGGGGACCCGATTACATGCAGAGGAGCAGGGAGGGGAAGCATTAGGAAGAGAGGAGGAAGGGGGGGGGGGTGTGAATCGGAGATGGGGTTGGGAGAGAAAAACAGGTATGAGAGACAGAAGAGGGGGAGGGAAATGAGGGAGAGGGGGAAGTGTGGGGAGAGAGGGGGGGGGGGCCGTCTGGAGGACGGGTACTTTGCTAGTATACAATGATTACATATTGTTCCTTATTTCTTACATTCATCCTAGGGTCAAATGTAAGGGTTTATTTTTGCCATAATACAACTCCGATTCCAATTCCTTGTTTTTTCTTAGTGGGGTTGTCTGTCTTTATGGTCCGCTTATTAGCTAGCACACTGTGAATCTCAGAATAAGCTAGAACATGGCCGTCGTCTGGGAGAAGTACATATATCCCTAACATCTATGGATGGACATCTGCTTATTTTTTAACCCCCGGTAACTGTATACATAACAGGTGTGAAATATGCACGTCCATTCATGATGTGGCTACGTCTGTAGAGCACTTTTTGCTATTATGTAACAGGTCAAGGTTATAGGTGGCTTTCCTGTGGCTGTGTGTCTTTCTACCAATACTATAGCCTATTGTCTTATAGTAGCAGCCAGGGTGGGGGATGGTGAGGGGGGTGGGGGTGGTAGTGGCAGCAGGGAGAAGCTAAGGGGGTGGGCGGCAGTGGTGGCGGTGGTGGCGGTGGCGGTGGCAGAGCAAGGGACCCACCACTCACACTCCCAGTACCTCTCCAACCACTGGACAACACACACCAAAGTTCTAGGTATATTAGTATGTATCACAGGTAAGTATGATGCATGCATCTCTTTTATTTTATTCCAATTCATTAACCATTAACCATGATCTTTAGTATCATTTCTTATGAATAATCCATGTTCAATTTTGTTTCAGTTTTGTGACATTTATTGAATCATTAAGTGCCTGAGAAATGTACATATTCTAAGGTGAGTTGTAGAGCGTTAGGTACTGTGGGTAAATCATAGAGAACCGCAAAAATCACTTCTGTAAAATCGTGCCCATTTACAAGTGGTGCAGGGTACTGTTTCATAATGAATGCGACATAGCCAGATTTATTTTGAAAATTTGTGAATGTTGTTCAAATGTTACAAAGAATGTCCCAGTTAAGCGTTTCATAATGTAGGACATTCGCGGGAAACATTTATATTCCCGGGAAACATTCGCAGAGCTTGCGCTCTTCCGGCTCACTGTAGTTGGGGCAGGTGGGGGAGCGGGGATCGCACCCACTCAAGTGTGGTGCATCCAAGCATGACGAGGCCATAATAACAGACAGAGGAGCCATGGGGCTGTCTGAACTTCCACCATGAGAACAGACAAAAAGGCGCCATGCCGCGAATTGCCGCGAATTTTCTCAAAGTCGGTCCTCCCCTGTGATACCATTCATCTTATCAACTTAGAAACTTTAGTTTACAGATATGCAGATATACTATTATATATGTGATGTGTTCCAGGAAAATGAGTCACAAGTCGCAAAATTGATATTTTTCAAAATATGTCCTGATGGGACCTTGACACTAGGAAGGATTGGACGATAAGGCAGGAGTGGCCAGGTAAACCAGCTAACAGCAAGGTTTATTACCCATAACAATATACAATTACAATAAATGGAATAATGAAAGAAAAGAAAAAATTTTTTCCCAACGGAAAACACCTCCGCACAGTGCGGAATCAGTAGAAAGTGTGGAATAGAATGGTGTGCGTATGTGCGTATGACGTAACAATGACATAAGAAGGTGGGAGTCGCACAACTATTATGACGTCACAGAAAGGGGGCGTGGCTGTGGCGTGGAGGCAAGGTCCCCGGAATATCTGTATCAATGGGTCGATGATATGTATTTTTTCCTCAAGATCTCTTTATTGAAATGCTCTGATTCTTAGAGGGTTTCGCACTAATAATAAATAATTTCTTTGTGAACATAGGGCCGTCATTGGCTGCAAAAATACCACCTAATGACGAACAGGTGACTCATGGAGTAATAAATGGGAAAGCACCCCCTACAAATAAATTTAAATTAGAGACGATACGTAAGGGGCACGTTGAGGCAGCCCTTTGGCAGATTGGAAACTATAAAGCGTCGGGCATTGATCTTATGCCGACACGAATCTTAAAACCATGTATGATGGCACTTAGTGATCAGTTCGCCTATTTGTATAATTTATCTATCGAATCAGAGGAGATACCAGCGGATTTCAAAGAAGCAAATGTGACCCCTTTATTTAAAGATGGGGATAAGAAGTTACTGGGCAATTACAGACCCATTTCATGTATTAAGTTACCGGCTAAAATTTTAGAGTCTTGCATTCAAAATCAGTTATCGCATTATTTTGAATCAAATGAATTAATAGTGGACAACCAATTCGGTTTCAGAAAGGGCAAATCTATTGTCGATGCTCACGATAAATTACTGGGGAAAATTTATAATAATTTAAACAATAAAAAAGCAACAGATTTGATATTTTTAGATTTTAAAAAAGCTTTCGACACGGTGAATCATAAATTATTACTAGAAAAACTTCAAAATTATGGGATTGAGGGCAAATCTTTCAGGTGGTTTAGGAACTATCTTTCTGGAAGATATCAAAGAGTCATGTTAAATGGTAATTTCTCCTCTCTGAAACCGGTGACGTGTGGGGTACCCCAAGGAACATCCTTGGGACCCCTAATGTTCAGCATTTATATTAACGATTTATGTGATGTAGTACGTGATTGTGAAGTCCAATTGTTTGCGGACGACACTGTTATTTTTAAAGATAGGCCGCTAGGTTCTCCAAAGATCGATATTCTTCAAGGGGATTTGAACAGGATTGTGGGCTGGTGTGCCCGGAACAAAATATCTTTAAATACGAATAAATGTAAGACGTTAACCGTAAGGGCCAAACAAGACCCAAATAATTTGATTGAATATAATATCGGGATGCAGAGTTTGGAAAATGTCGATACTTACAAATATTTAGGGGTAGAACTAGATAGGCAACTCAATTTTAAAAAGTTCATGATAAAGAAATCGGGCATTGTTCGAACCAGGGTAAAAGCTCTATCTAAACTATACAGAGTGTGTAATAAGAATACACTACTTCTGCTATACAAAACAATGATCTTACCTATCATTGACTACGGTGATACCTTTTATGGATCCACTACACAAAACTTATTGCAGAAGCTGCAATCGCTTCAAAACTCAGCATTAAAGATTATTTTAAAATTACCAAAATATACCAGCACAAAAGATATCCATGTTAGATTAAAAATCCCATCCTTGAAAACTAGGAGGGAAACACATATGTTAGAGAGAGCTTTTATCCACTCGAAGGATGTAGAAAGGGTTGACTGTAGATCAATTAGCCTGAGAAGGTTGACAGGGGGGAAAAAACTCAAAGTACCTCATCCAAGAAATGAGCTATTTAAAAAGTCCTATGTCTTTACCCTGCCTACCTTGTGGAATCAACTCTCAGATGATGTTCAACTGACAAACACAAGGAAAGAATTTAAAAGTTATTTACGTAATACATATATAAGTGAGTTTGATCAGTTCCTAAAGCTGTAAATGTCCTGATATTGTCGAATTGTCGAATTGATTGTGAGGGGTCGAGTTTGAGAATGATATTAAACATTGATATCTACTGGGGTTGGACTTTGGGAAAAAGGACTGTATTCCTTTGCATAAGATCGGTACATCGATAGGGGGGAGGGGGGAAGGGGGGAAGGGGGGAAGGGGGGAAGGGGGGAATGTACTATCTTTAAGTTTCGTTATTTTGACTTGCAATGGTTGAATGTAAAATACTGACTAGTACAAGTAGTATTGTAGAAACAACCTTGTTATAAACATTGTGCTGATTGTGATTAAAAATATTGATTCTTAGTATCGTAAATTATTATTACTATTAGTAATTAATTAATAATGTTCTTCATTATATTGTAGTTTGTTATTGATAAATGTGCACAGGTAGAATAATTTCTTCACTTAATGGAGCTTGCAAAAATAATGTTGCATGGAATTTTGGAACTATCTCATAGTGATATTCACTATTAGGACAATACAGACCTATAAAACATTATGTATTATACAATTTGAACACTGGACAATCTATATACAAACATTCGCTATTCAGACACTTATAAGTTCTAAACGTTTTATTTAATAGGACTACCCAGGAAGACCTGATTCCAGAGGGCTAGTTTCCTGTTCATGTATCTTGATTATTGTCAGCATGTGAATAAAAGTCTTTATATATATATAATAATCATATGAATCCATGTGACAAATTTTGGCACATTGTATTAAATATATCCTTGCATTTTGAAAACCTTCATATGGAGTATATTTAGTTACTTTACTGGTAATTACCCATCCAAAAACATTGCAAACTTTTTTTTCAAAAACAAATATATCAAACATAAAATATAGAAATACTTATTAGTTATCCTAGTGTTTACTATCATTGGAATCAGCTTTATTCTTCTCTTTTCACATATGGTGATATCTCAAAATCCATATCGTGCTACTTCCCTAAAACGGATCACATATTGGGAGATATTATAATATTGAATTACTAAGTTAATTGTTTTGAAATACAGCAAACATTGATGTGTTTCATTTGATGTATATACCTGTATTTTTCTCTTTACAGAAGCTGGCATAAGGAAGAAATACATCAGAGAGAAATGATGCACCAAAATAATGAAATGATGAGTTTCAAGGGAAGAATAAATTCGCCCTTTTCAAAGTCAATGAATGAATAAACAAATAAATAACTAAGCAGTATTTCGTGGGCCAGTAAAAGAATGAACCCCCTCCCCCAGCCCACTCATAATCACCACAGCATAACGAACCCCCTCCCCCACCCCACAGTGTGGGTACATACAGCACCCAATATTACGTCCTGCGGCAGGCCGCCGACGCCGGGGTGACGGGAGGGCGCGCTGGTGGCGCCTTGCTGTGGAACACCCTGGGAGCGTATAGTTGGTCAGACGTACATTCAGCCTGTGGCCGGCTTGAGCATGTAATCCAACATGTGAATAATGTTACTGGCGTAGCAGTGCACCAAGTTCAATTTGCGTACATGTAAATCAGAATTAATAAGGCTTCTTCAAAGGCAGTATTTATTCCTTGCTTTCCTGTTGCGTATGGGAGGCAAATATTTGAAAGTACCTGCATGACGCCTATTGGTAGGTGAGAGGGCTGTAATTAAATATAGACTTAATTGATCAGGGCCAGATCTTTACGTGAGCGTCTTTGTTTTGTAGGGATAACACGATCACACCACCCTGTACTGATTGTGTGGTTAAGGGTAAGGGTATTTATTTGCATTGCTTACCCCAGACCAAGACCCAATTTCGAATCTGAGTGCCTTGATCCATTTCTAAATACCTCCAGAAGACATAATCCAGTGGTATAAAATGGGTTCCTGACCGACGCTAAATACCTAAACAGGAAGCTATTTCGCAATGAATTCAACAAGTGCCTTTCAAAGATCTTACTTCGTGATTACCTGTGTTATTTGGGTGTCTCTATGCATGTCATGTGTGACAGAAAATAAGTCATAAGGTGAGAAAAAAGTTGGGATTAAGAGGATTAAATGATGTCAACATTTTTAGTGACAACATTTTTTATGTTTGAAAAAAGTTTGTAATACATTCTGGGTGGACAATTACTAGTAAATTAGCTAAATATACTCCATAGGATGACCTTAGAACCGCAAGAATATGTTTAATGCACTGTTTTGGAATTTGGTACATGTATTCATAAGGCTTAAAGCGCTAGATACCCCAACAATGAGAACAGTCTTATAAACACTTGCAAAGATTTTAATTTTTCGACTTTCTGTAACACATCACATAATTGTGTGGCTTTTTTCATCAGCCGCGTATCGGAGTCAATTAATTGCTTATAACTTACGAACAATCGTCAAAAAGAGAAAATCTGCCAGTCTCCATTTCTCGGAAAAGCGCCTGTTGCACCGCACAACCGACATTAGGTTCCATAGCCATTCGATCCTATTTCATTAGAACTCAAGCACTGGACTCCTGTGTTGTGTATTGAAAGTGGTCTTCAAATATTTGTGAGTGGTCACTTCGGTATAGCAACAGTTCATGTGTGGGGAGTAATGGTGGAACATGATATGATTTATTGGATTCGTGATTCATCACCCTTTTTCGGTCGCCCATAAGTTATATATTATATTTAAGGGTGAATTCGCCAGAAAGTGTACAATTCACCTTCGCCAATCCTCTCCAATAACCCAAATTTAAACTAGAATGCCAGCTCATGTTGCATGACTATGTATAGGGGTAGGAAAAGAAGGAAACGATTTTGTTCCTCAAAAAATACATTGCTCTTGTCTACATCTCCACGTCTTTTACCTGTCTATTGCTTGCATAGACTATAATTATTGCTTGCATAAACATATTTAGTCATTTTGAAACTGGATCTGAAAATTATACTGTAATTGTTTAGATCGTTTAATAAAAGGAGTTGTCGGGGCTCCACTAGAACTGAACTGAAGAATAAGGTTAAAAATACATAACATAATAAAAAAAATAGCAAAAGGAATCTCAGTGTTTTTTTTAATATCAACACAATACCAAATATAATACATCGTGTAGAATTTATCATTTTACAGTCTAATTTATAGCCACATTTCTAAATATGTAGAGCCGAATATTGCATATTTTCAGGCGACTAAATCCTCCATAAGTAACTTGAAAACGACTGCGACGAGGATGATTTAGGCGGGTCGCTCAATTGCATGACGGCGAGAGCGACACAGACTCGGTGAATGTATTGTTATTTGAACTGGGCAGAGGGAGCAAAAGTAACGGGATCAATCAATGGGGTTAACCAACCTAAAATAAGAAATAGGTGGACTATGCAGTTCCTCCTGGTCACATTTCCTAGTGGTAATGCACACTATCCTCAAAAAGTCCATCGAAACCGTACATATATCAGAAAATGAACAACTCGCCTAGACCAATCCTCTCAATTAAATCAATTTTAAGGCCCAGGTGAGGTTCAAAATCTGTTCGACACCACTGAACACATTTTATTGATCAACACAATGCCCAATATACTCAGATATACTCAGTATTCATCAGTTTCCAGCATTAACAAAAATACAGTAGAGCTGCCGATTGTAATTTTTTGACGTCCTGACCCAGAACTTTCTAAGGCGATTTGAGTAAAATAATGTTTAGCGGCGATTCATGTAAATTAGTAGCGACTTGGGGACTGATTATTTTAAGCCTCGAAAAAAATAATAATCACCAATGGATCTTAATTCTTCCTTGAATTACGGGCGATCCTTTTTAGATATAATTACTTCTTTCCACTCCACTATGAAGCAATGGGACTCTTGAATCATTTAAATCACTTTTTATCCTTTAGCTAATAATAAACACATTTTATTCATTATTTTAAACTAGCCCATCATTGAGGATGTAACTGTGGGATTATTGAACATTATAAGTTACAACGTCTACCAAATATATGTGATGTGTTACAGGAAAATGAGTCTTGAGTCGCAATAAATTGGATTTTGCGATCATCATATTTTAAAAGATGGGATCAGGTGGATTCCAAGTGTTGACCTTTAGCACACCTAATAAGTACTTGTACATTTGTGTAATTTTGAAAGAATGAACCTTATTGATATTTCTAGATGGATTATCACTAGGAAAGTAGTTGAATAATTATACTTCCTTAGGATGACCTTAGAAACGCAGAGACTTTCAAATATGATGTATATCATTCTTGAAATTTAGGTTCATGTACTGATATGTCTAAGGGCATTAAACGCCCCCATCCCCAAATCAAAACATTCTTACGGAGAGGTATTGTGGAAAAACCATTAGAGAAATATCATTTTTGCGACTTTAGACTCATTTTGCTGTGACACATCACACACTTCTACAAAGTCATCAGTAAATCCATGTTACATTATGCTAGGGAATTGCACAGGTGATGTATGTATCATACGTATAGTTCATCAAGATAAAAGTGGGATCTTTTATCTTTAGGTATGGTAGTACCAGTTATGTTACATCACTAATACCGTATTATTGGAAACAACCCGATATACAGATAACAACGTACCAGTTATCAAAGCAATTATTATGTCAATGGGGATATTTTCATAACAATGTTTGGGAAAAGGGTTGATATTGATGAATTGCTTTAACAAAGGGGCTCCCTACTCCATATGGAAAGAAAGTATTGAAATTGCCAGCCATACTGACCGGCTGTTAATACAATACGAAGCAATGATATTTCCTGATCAACAATAGAAAAGATTAATTATTCTACTTACAAGTGCGTTGTATTAAGCGGTAAATCAATGGGAATATCAGTGATATTCTGACCACAGCAGGCAACCGTTGTCCTATCGATATCAGTCTCATAGCAACAGCTACATCCTTTTGAACACTGGATTCCCAGACCTCTAAGGAGGCAATCGGGTTCCTTGCTTAAACACCCAGGAACCCTGGGTCCATCATAAAAGCAATCTGCTGTAGTCAAAATGTCAAAAAGCAGGAACATGACCAAGAAGGTTAAATGCCCTAACCATCTTTGCTCAACAAATGCCCGAAACCAATGTCTACTCCACATGGAAGCGGTCATTTTTGCTTCGCAGACCGATCCCAGGCAAATCCTGGGGGGATCTGGTCCTGGGGATGTTGATCTTCAACACCTTTGTGTGTGTAAAGCGAGGTGTGGTGCAGGGGTAATGGCCACAACCTGTTGCCTCTGGCTCTGATCACCTTCTGCTGTGTGAGTTGTGATTATATAGAGAGAGGATGGAGAGAGAGAAGGAGAAACTGGGAGAGAGTCGGAGGCAAGGCTCTATAGTACTAATGCCACTGCATGGTGTGGCAGGATCCGCGCCAAGAGCTACTGACCAACTCTACCCGCCCCCTTGCGGAAAGCATTGTCACTATTATTTGAAGGATAGAGGAGGGTCTGCACTCTAAGAAATCAGATGAAAATTCATCTGGATCCACGTAATTACCTGTTGTTTCCAGGTACGAACTTTAGTTTACATGGATTCAGCGTACATGCGTGGAATCCATGTAATCCTACAATGATATTACACTGTTCCCGTGCACCACCCCTGGGGTCCGCGGGAACAGTGTAATATCGGCTGCATACGTGGGTTCATCGTAAAAGCACATACAATTTTTTTTTTTTTCAAAAACTATATTTTATTTTTTTTATTTCTTTATTTCTGTTTTCCAAAAACAGACGATAATATATGATGAAAAATCTTTTAAAAAAAAACAAATAATTTTTTTTTTTTAAATTTTTTTCTTCAAGAACAGACAAAGCATTAATGATTCTTTTTAGTTATTTTTTAAAAACAAATTAACGGCGAACCGATCCGGTGCTGACCACTGATGCAAGTGACTAGGGTGGAACACTGTTGCAGTCCCACTAGGTGGCGATACTGTACCCGGGCAATTATAAGCACATTCCCCTGGTGGATAATATGGACATATATTCCGAAAAAGAAAAAAGGGTTCTTTTGGGTTCTAGATAGAACCCCATGGTTCTATATAGAACCCTAGGGTTCTTCGACACCTAAAAGGGTTCTTCGGGACCACCGGGGGTTCCATCTAGAACCTTAGGGGTTCTTCAGCGATTTAAGGGTTCTTCGTGCACTTAAAGGGTTCTTTAACTCAAAGGGGTTCTACATAGAACCCCCTTTTTCTCCTTAGGGGTTCCTTCTAGAACCATAGGGACTTTTGCCTGATTTTAGGGTTCTTCCTGAACTTGAAGGGTTCTTTAGCTCAAAGCAGTTCTACAAAGAATCTCCTTTTCTCCTTAGGAATATTTATCGGGATCCATGTAAAAACAGATGAATATTTTTATAATTTTTTTAATTTTTTTTTAAAAAAATAATTTTTCAGCTGAATACATCGGTGCATCATAAAGCATGTAAAAAAAAATTTGTACAAAAACAGACGAATATTTTTTTTAATTTTTTATTTTTTTTAATTTTTTTTTTTAATTTTTACAATGAAGCATTAATAATTATTTTTGTTATTTTATAAAAAAAACTAAGGCGAACCGTTCCGGTGGTGACTGCTGCTGCAAGTGACTAGGGGTTGGTACACTGGTCCAGTCCCACTAGGTGGCAATACTGTACACAGGCAATTTTAAGCACATTCCCCTGGTGGATAATATGGACATATATTCCGAATATAATACATGCTACCCCATACGATTTCCTTTATATCCTGTATTGATTGATGAAGATATTTATTTATTACGCAAATAATAATTGAATAATAGTTCCAATAATAGGAATAGCTCCAATAGATAAAGATCAGAAAAACATTATATTCCAAATCTTTTGCGGCTGAAGGCACTTTTGTCACTCTTAAAGCATTTAACTTTATTTACTGATGTCCACAAGTAATGTTATTCATTAATTATGCTGCGAAATTCATAACAAGGAATGTAAATACAAGTACCAAATATTTTATTAAGGAAAACATATCAAATTCAGTTTACAGTTGGTAGGCAGATGTTTCCACATGTACAAAACTTATTCACGACATACTGTCTCCCTTGGTTCCGCGTTTGAGTTTGTTTATGGTTTGGAGAAAACTCCACACAATGTGAATGTTCTGCACTCGATTGTGCAGTCAGCAAAGTCATCATTCGAGTGATGACAGTCTGCGTAACTTTATCAGATTTGACAACCTTTCTCTTTAAAACCGACTGGGAATGTTCCTCCTCATCCTCATCCAACTCCTCATCCTCATCCAACGGCAGGGTAACTGATGGTGATTGGTTCAGGCCATGCAACTCCATGGGGGAGGGAACGCACCTTGGTTTCCTGCCATGCATCTAGGAAGAGTAAAAACAAGTATATAGTCAATATAAAGCAATATTTGGAAATTCCTGGTAAATTCTAAATGTCCAATTCCGATAATAAGCCATTGACCAGGCAATCATGTTAACATTGAAGTCTATGAGGAAATATTTAAACACCAAACATTGTAGTAATAAACAATCTCAGCTTCATTTATGATCAACAATATTTAAATCGTGACAAAACACATCATATGTAATACTCTTGAAACCAATATTCTCGACATTTTATTCAGACCTTTTATACCTCGCACCAACTAGATTTAAAACAGTGAAATGCAATAATGAAGCTGTAATAGTTATTTTGCTATCACTCAACTGAGTTCTACGACGTAAAAATTAAGAATGGCTAACATTGAAGTCTATGGGGAAAATTATCGATCACAAAAGCAATATTAATAATTCAAATTCTGACGAACATAATGATATTTCTCTGCTGAGACTTTAAGAGGAGATGCTCAGACCTGTTATACCTCACACCAACTAGATTTAAAACAATGAAATGAAATAATTAACTTGTAATAATTATTTTTCACCATTGTGTGATCATAGGCTAGCCTAAGAAAATCCGCCATTGACAAGGCAGTCATCTTAACATTGAAGTCTATGGGGAAACATTTGGAAATCGAACATCGTCGTAAATAAACAATCTCAGAACCATTTATGACCACCAGCATTCAAATCACCGATTTTAAACACCAATTCGAGATCAGATTTGTTGGCAAGAGATTGTGGATAAGCTCAATAAAGCTACGAGATTGATCAAACCTTTAACAAATCTAATATTCCGAATAAATCGATTTTGTTTGCATTTCTCCAATTTTCGTAATAAAACATATTTTCGAAGCAATTTAAAAATTCAATTTCCAACGAACATAACAAGAATTTCAGCATGAGACTTCATATCCAGATCGTCAGGCTCGTTTTACATCGTACCAGCTAGATTTAAAACAATAAGATGCTGTAATTAATCTGTAATAATTAATTTTCAATGAACCAGCTGACTTCTACGTCATAAGAATTAAACATGGCTACCTTACCTAGATTATCAAAATTCCTGAACATCGTCAAGTTCAGTGAAGTATCCCTACTTGACTACAGATCCTTCTTATGAAAACATTTTAACCTTGATTAACATCTTTATCTTGAACGTAGCCTTATCAGATCTATCGTTAATGACCCAGTTTTCAAAACACCTCCATGCTCGATCATTTTCTGGCCTTTGTCTGGCTTAATAATATCCGCCATTGACAATGAAATCGTGTTAACACTAAAGTCTATGGGGAAACATTTGGAAATCGAACATCATGGAAAATAAACAATCTGAGATTCTTTTAAGATCGACAATAGCTAAATCGTGACAATACACATCATATCTACTAAGTTTAAAACCAATATTCGCGATATTTCCACCGTATGGAAGAAAAAATTATCCGCCGAGTGAACGTCGCCGAATATCGTTTTAATATGGCCGTCTATGGGCACGATATTTCCAACCCAAAAACATCAAATTACTCGAAGAATTTACCGTTTTCAGTCAAACCAAGGGCATAATATCTCGGATTGCAACCTCCGAGAAGGTTTGTCATCCATTTAAAAGCAAAAATATCTAAAAATCCTCAAATATTCCATTCAGACATGTCTCTATGTTAATCCTATGGGTGAAACCCACGTCGTAGCCGGCACTGCTATTTTCTTTAATATTCATCAAAACTCTTGCAAAAACATTTATTATGACGGGACTTAACGCCTGAACAAAATATCCAGCGTGAAACAAACACGTTCTCTTTTATTTTAGCTAATTTTCGGTGCACAAATTCGTCATTTGCAAATCCGAAAAGGGTCCGCCATCTTGGCATCTTGATGCATATCTTTAACATAGGCAAGCCAAATTTGAAACAGAATTATCCCTTAAAATCGCTAATTTAGAACATCTGAATCGGCTATAATGTTCATTTGGACACAAGAATGGGTCTGAGACATTTATTTTAAAACAATTTTGCATAATTACTGAGAAAACAGCCGTCCTCATTTTGCAACTGAATGCCTTACTGAATGTCCAACTGAATGCTGCGTCACCGCGTCACTTTTTCACTGTTTTCTCTTGAAATACACAATATTTTTTGTTCCAAAACATGTTAAATATTCTTTTTAAAGTAAAGGGGCCTAAATATACCTTCTAAAACGATTTTAAAGCCCGTTTTAAGTTAAGTTTCAAACAGTAGTTCCATGCCCTTCCCACTAGGGGGGTCACTCTGGTATAAAAGAGCCCCCCCCTCCAGCCCAATCATTAGTGCATAGGATCTTGGTCTAGCAGGAGCTATGACCATTTTTCTCAGATTTTGCCTGGGACACCCCACCTGAGCTGCCATCAGAGCCTGATCAACTGTTATCTGCCTTGCATATCTGTGCTGTGTCTGATTTATTTCAGATTCATCAACATTTCTTCTAGTTTCAAAGGAGTTTCAACACATCTGCCTGGGTCGACTGAATTGGTTCTCTTCAATACTACATTGGTACAATGGTAGTGGTTCAATTTCACCTATTTGGACTTCAACAATGGTTCTCACGGATTCTTCACTTCTTATCACCACACTGGATATTGTGTTGTGTTTCCTTTTCAGGAATTTGTGCAAAGGAATCCATGTTAACCTGGATGGAACTCATTGTTGAGGAATACTCCATGAATACCTGGAGTGGACTACTGTGATATTGTGTTTCTGTTTTTAGCAAGCTCTAGTGAGCTTCAAGGGAGCAAGGAGATTCAAACCTGGATTAATTTGGAAGCATAAGTTCTTAACGAAAAATGCTGGATCACCCAAATTTGTAAGTTAACTCTCAAATATGCACCTCTCATACATTGCATAATGTGCCAACGCGGAGAATTTATGCTAAAAATCCTAGGTACTAACTAGGTCCTAGGTACTAACTCAGATTATAAACATTTTATTTTGATTTTGATGTATGTATTCCTAGGAATGCTCCTTATTTCTAAAGTCATTTTATGATTATATGAATGTTATTTCTACTGATTTAATAAGAAAAAATAATAGGAAAAATATGAGTATCTGAAGCATAGGTGTAGGAATCTAAATATTTGCCCCAGCCTTCCCAAACTTCACCTGCATTATGCTGGTATTCCCTACTATATGTACACCAAAGATTGTAGAGATTCAACGAATTATACTTTTTCTAAAAATAAATGGCCCCCCTGAGATCAAATGCTGCCCGCTTGGGAGAATTACTCATATATAATTTTGTGCAGTTTAAAGTTTGTTTTTTTATCGAACTTTGCTTTTTTATGTGACATGTGTATCATATATAAAAGTGGTGAACTGTATCGAAATCTGTTACTTGGTACAAATTGTATGACTCAGTTATCTGTTTACCCACAGGCATCTGTATCTAGATGAAATGTCCCTAAACTAGTCATTAGTATTATATTGCATTTGGGTTTTGGAGGATTGAATATGCAAATGTATTTCTATTTCGTTTGGGACAATTACTCATATACAATATCAACCAACATGAATGTTGGAATCGGCAAGGTTGAATATCTAAGAACTATCTACGAACTTGTTTCTCCTATAATATCTATAATTCCTGATATATACTGCCTATATGCATGCCCTGAGTGTACCCTACTATACGAAACACACCCTGTATATGACCCATAGGCGTCTGTACTGACGCTGGAAAACTTAATATTATAAAATTTATAACCCATTTGCTGAAATTCCCCGTGCAAATAGAGTATGAAATTCATAACTTATGCATAACTTATGCATTCAGGTACACGCCTGCCTTTTCCGCCGAAATTTGAGTCTGATCATGGCTTCATGAACACCCAATCGACGCTCAATCTTGATATCTGATTTCTGCGCAAAGAGCCGACCGAATTTCTGATCAAAGAGATGGCGCCCAAATATACCTTACAAATCTGCGTATATAAAATTCTCGCCGATGTGGCCAATTTCTGGGGGTGCCGCCCTCCCCCCTCCCCAATTCGCTGGCGATTTTTCAATGAATACAATGGATGTAACAATGATAAACAATGATATAAGTAATGGTGGTAAGAGGGGAGGGGGGATTCATTTTTAGTTCTTCCAGGTCTATATGTTCAAAAAAAGATTTAGACCAACCCCCATTATGGCGACAGGGGCTACCCCTTAATCAACTTTACATGAGATATCATCAAGAAATGAATTGAAAAGTTGTAAATATTGAATTTTTATCCATAAAAACTTATTATTTCAGAGTAATCATTGTCCCTCTGTAATTTGTAGAGATTCTAATTAATAACTTAATTTTGTTATTGGATCTAAATTCATTTTAGAAAAGACACTTTTCCAAGTGCTGTCCGGGCCCGTTAAGCGGTGGGGTCACCTGCGGCTGTCTGCGACCGGTTGGCTGACTCTCCCTTTGAGGATTGTTGCCTGGTTGCGACAGCAAGGTGGGGGACCCCCCCGCGGCTAATTTTCAGCCATCAATATCGTTATTGGACGTTAGTGTAAGACGTCATTATTGGACGTTATTTATGTCTTAGTGGGGGCTGTCAGGGGGTGGAGAGGGGTGCACCCACCCTGCACTTATAAATCCCACCCAAATATCTTTCTCTTCTGAACAATTAATTAAAAAATTATTTTACCACATGGGGATGGGGATGAGGACGAGAGTAACACATGGGTAGTGGGATATGGGGACAATAATACTATATTGCTTGGCGAGGGGCAACGTAGAGTTGGGGTTTTCACTTGATATAAAAAAGAAGAAATTGATGGTGGGTGGGGAGACATAATAACTGGGTGGGGGGAAATGATGGTGGGTGGGGGGAAATGATGGGTTCATGTTTGAATATTGTCAACTCTCAAGACGATTTTGTGAGCCCTGAAAAGGGCTGTTATTTTGGAGAACTTATGTTGTCTGTCTATTGTCTGCCTATTATTGAATGAGGAACTTGGAGCTGAGACCAGAAGAAAGACAAGTTTGCCTCATCTACAAACGTGCGTCTTTCCATTTCCTCGTCCATCAACATGCGTGTATACACTATGCCATAATCGGCATACAGTTGGTTGATTTGCTCCTCTATTTTGGCCCTGAGTTGCAACGCATATGCCTTAAACATTGCCAGGACTCTGGAGTGGACTTCAGCCCTGAGCGCCAGGCTTTCCGCAATAAAGTAGCTTCTTAGTCTTCTACAGATTCTGGCCCGCCTATATCTAACTGCAATCGGTGTTAACGACCTTAATAGGAGATGTATCTGATCCGCACACCTGTGGAGTTTGACTGCATTGAACTCGATGTGGTTGATAAGGTCTTCAGAGCTGTACTCCCAAGTTTGCAGTGGCATTGTGGCGATTGTTTGCAGTGGCATTGTGGCGATTGTGTGTAGTGGCGATTGTGTGTATTCAAACGAATGATTTCAATTTGAGTAAGTGGGCGGTTTATATATTGCTATGATGGCATCTGACAGGTCAGACTCAAGGACTTGAGTGTGAGGTCACACTCAGTTGAGTGTGACCTCACACTCAGTCCTTGAGCGCAACGGGTCTGTCAGACCCATCGCGCGACAATGGTGCCAATTGCAAGTGAGTTGGTCACTTCAGTCTTTATACCTGATGCCAATTGTCGCACAGGTATGGGATGTCGCGCTGGTATTGAATACACGCTACCTTACTTTAATTTCGATTAAGGTCTGTTTGTACTCGTAAATAACAGTACATTGCTGGTTAAATAGATTGTAAATTCTTACACCAGGTTTCATTGAAAATAAATTCGAAATGAACAGGGATGCCAGTTGGGTTGACGAACATTTATGGAACTAATAACTGATTAAAGTGCAACTTGGGAAGGGTGCCCCTACACTGACCCAGGGAGTAGGTCCCGGTCTGAATTCCCATCTGTGAGTATAGATGGAATACAATCTAAATTAATACACAGAAGGTTTCATTCAAAATAAATTCGAAAGGGGGCCAACCGTATTCTAATGTACCAATATAGAAAGAAGGCGAAATAATGCATGTCTCAACCAGAGATTTCACCTGGAATAATCATGTCTCAACCAGAGATTTCACCGGGATTTCTCTCTTGTTAGCATATGTCATTTTTTACAGTTGTTATTGCTGGTAGGCCTGGGTTATTATTGACGGTAGGCCTAGGGGCACATTAATTAATTTGCCAGTAAGGGAACGGTAAAGTAACACTCCTGGTCATACCCTGGAGGGGTCTGGGGTGAGAGATTCTCCTAAATGTTACATTAACGGATGGAACTCAGTCATCTATTATTCATTAAGGTCATCTATTAAGATAAAAGCTCTGAATAATAGCCATGCTTAGTTTCAATCTTGGATAGGTTGTTGAGAGGTTGTGGCTGAGTACCACCATCAGTCCACGCGTCCACAATACAAGGCTTACTATGATCCCCTGCTATATACATTATAGATACTATTCTTACTTTGAGAAATGATGCTCTTCTTCTTTTTTTCTGCGGTGTTGGTGGGATGATGTCGGCATCAGCGCTAATGTCGGCGTCAGGGTCACTGGTCTCGGTGTTGTTGAAATCAAATGGCTGTAATGGAATATCAAATGGCTGAAATCAAATGGCTGTAATGGAATATCAAATGCTGTAATGGAATATCAAATGGCTGTATCATTACACAAATCTTTGGATAAATTGTAATAATGAGATGCTGTGTAATATTTATACTCGTAGTGTAATATTTATACTCGTAGAACATAATACATGGTGTAATATTGATACTCATAGAACATAATACATGCCATTTTTGTGCTAATCCGACTGGGTCACTAGACTTAAGTTAAATCATGAGAATTAGCTAGGAATCCGACTGGATCTAAATTAACATTTATGCTGAGCTTTATTGACCAATTCTTTTTCATTCAGCATACATGCACTTACCTTTATTGACCAAAGTCCAATCGCATACATCCCTTCCTGATTCTGGCAATGCTCCATAATCAATTTTGCAGTCCTGCACTCCTCAGACATTCTCCACTCCTCAGACATTTCGAAAATAGTTGGGCTTGGGTGGATGTTCGAAAAGAGGAAGAAACTGGGTGGATGTCCGAAAAGAGGAGGAAACTTGGAGGGGAGGAGAGCCACGAAGGGAGGTGGTGGGTGGGTCGGCGGTTGTATGAGCTGCCTCTTTTAATTTCCGAAGACACAGGCGAAGGTGCCAAAACTTTATGCCTAGGGACTGAGGGTGTGAGGAGGAGCCTTGGGATTGGAGGAGGAGAGAGGGACGAGAGTAGCGTGAGGTGGTGCGGGGCTTGGTGCGATGAGGATTGTCGCGTCCAGTGTCTGAATGCATGGAAATGTGTCAAAATTCCATGATTGGGGGAATGGGGGGTGGGGGTGTAGCGTTGGGCTGTGGGGTGGGGGTGTAGCGTTGGGCTGTGAGGAGCATGCCGCCAGAGAGGCACCTGATGAAGGCTGGGCTTCTTTTCCCTTTTTTCCACTGTGGCGAATTTCCAAATGAATATTATCGCCACACTGACATTTTTCACCACATCAGAATAAAAGAACCAAACCAATTGAATACCAAAACCAACTGAATAAAACACCCGGCCCCCTCACTCAGTATATTTAGATGGACACCAATAGATGGACACCAATGCTCATTCCCACCAATAGATGGACACCAATGCTCATTCCCTAATCTCAAAATCTCCGGAAATACCATCATTTTTAGACTCCCATCATTTTTAGACTCCCCTATTCAAGTAATTTGATCGTATTGTTCTCTTTTTTCTACCCCTTATTTCCATTTTTTCTACCCCTTATTTCCATTAATTGAAAGGTGAGGACGTTATTTCGAGCCTCAATTTTGGTGACCTACAATGTTTAAATTAAGTTATGGGCTGGTTATAAGCACCCCTTTTTAAGTACCGGGCTAGTTAATTAAGTACCCCTTTTTTTGTTTTTCTCACGGCTCACCAGCAAAATGCACCCCCTTTTTTTTTATTCTCTAGCCTAAATGTTACCCTTTTCCGGAGAATTTGGGAGTGCGGGTGCGGTCCATATCGACAGCTGAGTGTGTGTGTGTGTGTGGGGGGGGGGGGGGTCGGGATAAAACAAAACCAACTGAAAACTGAATAATAATAATAATAATAAAAACAACTGAATAACAGGGTGGTAAATGGCCACTTGCCCACTCGCATTTGCGACTGAAAAGTGGGGGGTTTTTTCATGTAAAATACTGAAAACGGGAGTTAAGCTTAGCTCTCAAATCGGTACCATTTAATAGGATTATATCGATGAAACTCTTGAGAATACCCCCAAAGAGGTTTATAGGTTATTATGATTTTTCTTTTAGTGGGTGTATCATTCATTATGAAAAACCAGGATAATGGAGATGAACAGCCTTTTTATAAACATTCGTATGAGATGAACAACCTCTTTTGCATGCTTATTCTCTTTTGCATGCTTATTAAAAGTTATTGTATGTAAATTGTGTTTATTGAGGACCTTACCAGTGCCAATTGGTATGGACTAAATTGTGTTTATTGAGGACCTTACCAGTGCCAATTGGTATGGACTAGTATCTCCCCAGTGTACTGGTCCGTAAATTCAAGTACTGCCCCAATCCCTGTTTACCACCCTGGAATAATGTCAACTAAGAAAACCAACTGAATAATGTAGAATACCAATTGAATAATGTAGAATAAAAACCAATAATGTCATCTTTTTAAACCATGTCGAATAAGAAAACCAATAATGTCATCATTTTAAACCATGATGATGGTAGATGTGGCCTTCATGTAGACGAGGCCTTCATGATATACTTGAAATCCAGTTTATCGTTGGTTAAATGGAGCATATTTACCCAGTACTCGAAACCCCATTTACATTTACCCAGTACTCGAAACCCCATTTACATTTACCCAGTACTCGAAACCCCATTTAACAAGTATTTGAACCCCAGTCACTTATATTTATATCAGAATTCCCATATGAATCCCATTTATATTGCATATTCGCAAAGTTAGTCAATAATAAAACAATTGATTTTATCAATATTTAAGAAAGCTTCTTGGTAAAAAATACCGTCAAATACCGGCTTAGACAGCAAAAGTAATTTCAGAGATTTTTCCAGACGCGACCAGGGGGGGTTGTAATCACAGTTATTAAATAGCAAGGTTTATATTAAGAGGTTTATATTAAGATTTTTATATCAACACCATTAAAATAGCAAGGTTTTATATTGAGGGTGTTGATCAACCAACTAAAACAACATAACACTAACTAAAAACAAAACCACCCACTCACTCTTTAACTCTGAAATTTCAAAAACTCTGATTCAACTTTGGCTGCTGTTTCACTTTTTTTTGCCGTCCTTGCTTATGGCATAACTGTCGTTACACTCATCTTATCTAAAACTAAATGGACCTCTTATCTAAAACTAAATGGACCTCTTATCTAAAACTAAATGGACAAGTAATTTACAAGATTATCTAAAAGTAAATGGACAAGTAATGTACAAGATTTACTTGCACAACATCATTTGCACTTGCCCATATTCACTCCCCAACATCTTTTTCACCCCCCCCCCCCCCCCCAACATCTTTTTCACTTGCAGAATTCTGTATGTAAAAATTACGCTACCGATCTGTATGTATCTTTATAAAATGTAGATTTAAATTTCAACTAATTATATTGTTGTAACTTTGAAAATATACATTTCATCCCTTAGTCCCCTAGTCTGGGGCAGGGGGAGGGGGGATGTATACTGGGGAAGGGGGCAGGGGGACGCGCGTCAACTCTCAAGGCTCACTGACAAGAACCCCCACCCTACGCCCCGACCCCACAAAACCTCCCCTACTGGGATGTTGTGTCTTCGGTCCGCCCGACTCACCCCCGCCCGTGCCAAGGGACGTATAGCCTAGCCTAGTCACCTAGCCCAGTCTAGTCACCCCTGCTTGGGCTTGGCTTGCATCCACTGCCGCACTGGCTGCTATATAACCACGCAGTTGTCCTAACTGAAATTAGACGAAATCCATTGCTGGATTGATCGGTGCCTGTACTTCTACGCTCTTCAACTACTGTGCAAACGCTAATTCTCCGCTACTTCTCCGCTACAAGACGAGCAGACCATAACTCTGTGGTTGTTTACCGCACGCCATGGGTGGTGGCCTTGACCTTGCAGTTCCACGTTAAGCCTACCCACGTTAAGCCTACCCATCTTATTCAACCCTTTAGATGACTGAGAATAGAAACGGTAAGTGTTTTTTTCTTCGTTATTTCCACGAGGCACACATTTTGTTTTTGTATATGAAAGGAGGGCATCCCATGTATAATCAATTCAATTTTGGAAACGCAAAAGGGGAGGCAGTGTGCCACTACCTTATTTATGATATGACCGGCCTTGACCCCAGTTTGACCGATATAGTTTAAAACGTGTTACAGTTGTAAACACAGGATTTTGTTCAGAGACCCATCAAGAGAATCGAATCGCATCCAGTTCTCAGATAAGTAACTTTAGCATCTCGATCTATGTTTACAGTTCACGGTCCCCGTATCATATACTTATTATGCTATATGTGTGCCTCAGGATATCGTTATTTAAGATGTATTTTGCCATATTGTCGGTCACACCCCTCGAGCTGGTCTCAGGTGATAGCAAGTGTAAACATGCTAACGGTGTAAACATTTCTCCGGCTGTTTGGAGGGTTTTCAGGTTTATTTCGGCCTTGGAGGGTTATCAGGTTTATTTCGGCCGTAGCGATCACTTAGTAAAGACTTTAACATATGCAGTTAAGACTTTAAAATCTGCCTTAAAGAGATGGCCAAGCAACTTAACAGCAAACAAACGTGGCTTTCGGTAACTTCAAACTAATGTGTCTTTCAGTAGCGTACTAATCAGTCGAATGTGACTGATAGGTCACTTTTAGGTAAATTCTAGGTTTGAAATATCTACGAGTTGATTCTACGAGTTGATTCTACGAGTTGATTCACGTTTATAACAATTCGTTCCATGCCACACTGAAATAATGTTTAATAACGGCTATAATGTTTAATAACGGCTATTTTGCCGTTAATAACGGCTATTTTGCCGTTTTGAGGAATAAGTATGTATTAGGTATGTCCATGTCCATGTTTAGCAACATTCATCAGTACTGTTTACCAAAATTAAGATAATGTGTCAATATTAGACACATGCAGTATCATCCAAGACTTCTCCAAAACAGCAATTAAAAGCCGATTAAAAGGTATACGGCATGGACGAACATAGTTAATTCGGTGACTGCATTTCACGGTTATTCAACTCAATTCAATGATTCTTTATTGCATAGAGGTGTAGTTTACAATGAGGTTGACCAGCATTCTAAATAGACAGTAGTCTAGGTAGGTCTTCCGCCGGTTGCCTGAAAACTTGCTTGAACTTTTACTTAGGTTACATGTATCTATGGTGACTAAATCTAGAAAAGGTTAGAGGGGTAACGCGATGGTAATGGGATGGGAACAATGTGTTGGTCAGATGATTACACAGGTGAAATATTAATATTACAAGTTAGAGTATGGCACGGTTTACATTTTGATATACAGTGCGATTTGGTTACTAAGATGTAATCCAATAGAGCTGGCACGATATACGTTTTGATATACAGCTCGTTTTTTAATAAAATTTAATCCCAGAGATTTTAGTGATTTCACGAGCATTGTCAGGTATATTTGTTAACAAACAGGTAATAACAGAGACAGTGGTTGAATAGTGGGTGTCAGAGGAGGGGTCCAGTACTAGAGCAAGTTACCTTTCCAGCCTCCTTGACACCCTTGATACAAAAATACAGAAGAAGGAGGGGCGGCACAGTCATATAGTTTTTGTGGTATCTTTTTGTATGAATTTTGAATGTCAGCATATCATCATTTGAATGTCAGCATATCATCAAGTGAGGCCTAAGTATTTGTACTCTTGTACTCGCTCTAGAGTATTACATTTGTTCTTAGCAGGGTAGCTTAGTGCGAACGACATGGTTTTGCACTTAGAGGTGTTTAGAGATAGTTTGGATAGCGGTTAGAGGTGTTTAGAGATAGTTTGGCCAAAAAGTCCTGTGAAATTTAGAGATAGTTTGGCCAAAAAGTCCTGTGAAATTTGCTTATGAAATGATGGTAGTGCGAGGCGATTACATAGGCTAGATTTGCTTAGATCATAATCAGTGGGCCTTAGAATATAGGAACTGGTCCTTAGACGTACAGTTGTGCTGTATTTTGCTCGACTGATTAGTTACTTATATTTGCTATATCGCTATGTCTACTTATATTTGCTATATCGCTATGTCTACTTATATTTGCTATATCGCTATGTCATCTAGTCTAGTTTTACTCTTGACATAGATCAAAACTTATATTTGCTACATATTGACATAGATCAAAACTTATATTTGCTACATAGATCAAAACTTATATTTGCTACATAGATCAGATCAAAACTTATATTTGCTACATAGATCAAAACTTATATTTGCTATATCGCTATGTCATCTAGTCTGCTATATCGCTATGTCATCTAGTCTAGTTTTACTCGTAATCAAAATTTATCGTAATAATTTATGGTAATAGCCGTACGAAATTTACCCTAGTTAGTTCATAAAAGTATGTCAGCCCTTTTATCTATTTATATAGTACTCGTTTGGTACTCATTTGAACTAGCCTAGAATCCCCGAAAAGAATCTTCCATCGAAAATCCATCGAATCTCCTAGTGATGCCATGTGCAATTTGTTTGAATATTTTGTTGTTTTCATTAGTTCCCTGAAGCTGCTATCAAAATGTAAATCCTGCTGTATTGTAATTCCTAAATATTTAAATTTTTGTACCCATTCTATTTTTTGATTATTATCTAGCTCAATTGGTGTGTCAATACTATGGATTCTAAGCTGTGCTCTGTTAGCTATAAACATGCTCTTTGTCTTCTTAATATTGATGCTGAGCTTGTTATAGTTGCTCCACTGTACTATAGTTGCTCCACTGTACTATTTTATTGCAATCTCTTGTGGCACAGAAAATTTTGAAAATGTATACATGGACAATTCTATTTTTTGGGTGTCCAGTGCGGTGAAAAATGGCTATTTTTCCAATAGGTCTGATTCAGAATCGTTTGTTGTACCATCAGACTAGATGTTTTGATGCGTATTTGTGCATAAATTGGTAAGGTTTGATGCGTATTTGTGCATAAATTGGTAAGGTTATCTCCTGATATTAGCTGAGCTATAGGGAATCGTTCAAATGCAGTCCAAAGAATAAATCATATTGTATGCCATATGATTGTATGCCACCTTATGAAGTTGTATATATTCCTGAATATTGCAGGCAGGCCTTTGTTTTTCAAAAAAGTAATACCCCCTATTCTGTTTCTTTTCAGTTTGATCAGTTATTGCAGTGAGAGTCTTCCAGTCCTGACCAACAAGCCATTCCTCATTTGTCATACCCGTAAGTTTTTTTTGCAATCTCTTATGAAGATACCCAAGTCCTTGAATAATCACATATTTTGACCGCTAGCCAGGGTCGTCTGATACAAATGGCTGTGATTATTCAAGGATGTACCAAAATCTATTATGAATGTTGAAGATACCCAAGTCCTTGCATAATCACATATTTTGACCGCTAGCCAGGGTCGTCTGATACAAATGGCTGTGATTATTCAAGGATGTACCAAAATCTTATTCAAGGATGTACCAAAATCTATTATAAAAAATCCCAAGTTCTTGCATAATCACGTTTTTTTGACCGCTAGCCAGGGTCGTCTGATACAAATGGCTGTGATTATTCAAGGATGTACCAAAATCTATTATGAAAAATCTGTTATGAATTTTGAAGATACCCAACTTCTTGCCTAATCACGTTTTTTTGACCGCTAGCCAGGGTCGCTGATACAAATGGCTGTGATTATTCAAGGATGTATTTTTGGGCAATCTATTATGAACATACCCCCGTTCTTGCATAAGATAATAACTATTGATTCATATACGTTCTTGCATAAGCTAATAACTATGGATTCATATCCATGTGTTCGAAATTGTATTAATTTTGTAAAATTATACTCTTTCAGATACAGCCCTATTCCCAGCGAGAGCTTTGCCACACATGCCGTTTGGTTTGACTGCTGCCATCTAATCGAATTTGTAGTTTGCAAAGGTAGGTTTCCATTTAAATATTCTGCAATTCAGCAATTTAATATAAATGAACATATTGCCATTGTGGGCTAGTATAATCTACCCAGTTGCAAAGTGTTCTCAAGGGCAGAGACAGACAGGTATACTTGGGTCAGATTTTCAGAAAATGTACAATTGACAGGTCTACACATTTAGTAAATTCCGTTAATAACAAGGCTGCAATTTCCAATTTGTTTGGTTAGGTTGAACTATATTTTGAACTTTATTTTCGTCTGAAATTTTGGTTCTTTATTTTCATCTGAAATTTTGGTTATTTCTGAGAATGGTTGAAGGTGAATTGTACCTTTTCTGAAAATTTGACCCACTTATTCTTTCAGATGGTGCTGACATGTGTAGAATGTGGCTATGAAGCCATGTCAAAGGCCAACTATGTTAGACATGTGTTTATTCATCGAAATACAGCGAACTTCAATTTCCCATGCCCATACCCACGCTGTATGAAATCCCAATCAACGTATAAGGGTTTTATAAGTCATGTGAACGTCAATCATCCGAAGGGAAATGAACATATACCAACACCTTTGCCAACGGTTGACAATCGGTATAGATGCAGCATAGCCATGTGTGATGCTGAGGTTGTTGGCTATAAAACGTTTATTAGTCATTTATGCCTACATATTCGTCAAGGACACCGCGTCACCTGTCCCTTCAACATCTGCCGAAACAAGGATTATGGGAAAGTGACTAGCTTCAAAACACATCTTTTGTTGCATAAGACTGACATGTTGAAGCCCAAAAATGCTGTCGTCCCCCTTTCCTTGGAATCATCAATCCCAGAGCATTCTGCCAATGCATCGGAGCAAGTGCCAGATGATGACTGTGATGACGATTATGTGGAGGAACCAGTTGATGACTGCGACCAGAATGATTCAGAAATGGCAGATAGTCTGGCATTGTTCTATATGAAACTTGAAGCGAAGCTCAATGTTCCAGCTTCAACAATACAAGTCATCGTTGATGAGATTACTGCCTGCACCCAAATGGCTAATAGTCTTTTGGAGAAAAAAGTTGTAAGGGTGTTGAAGGAAGATGGGGTGAAAAAAGAGACAATCGACAAAGTCAAGAAGGAACTGGATAACGATAGTGGTATTGTTGGCCTAAACGAACGTCATTTTAGGACAAATCACACCCGAAAATCTTATTATGCTACCCATTTTGACTATGTTAAACCTGTCCAGATTTCACTTGGATTCAACAGCAAGCTGACCAAATGCCACATGCACTACGTTCCAGTGCAGGAGTCCCTTCAAAGATTTGCCAAAGGACTTCTGACCACTGGAATCAACCTAACGCTTAAGATCAACACTGACGGTTGCTACAGTGACTTGTGTGATGGTTATGTGCACAAAAACAAAGATTATGCTGACGATTCTCTCATCATTATGCTCTACCAAGACGCATTTGAGGTGGTAAACCCTCTTGGATCAGGCAAAAAAATCCACAAATTACTGGGTGTCTACTACACACTTTTGAATGTTTCAAGCCACTACTTCGAGATCTAAAGGACTTAGAAAGCAATGGTGTTGAGATTCAAGGAAAAAGACGCAAAGCCTTTGTGAGCTGCATCATTGGGGACAATCTGGGTTCCCATCAACTTGGTGGATTCAGCGAAAATTTTTCTAGTGGGCACATATGTCGGTTCTGTGAGGTTTCTCTTCCAGACTTTAGGGAATCCCCTCTGGCAAAGGCTAGGATGCGTACAAAAGACAGCTACAATGCCAACGTACAAGAGTGCCAGATCAGTGATGTAACGAGCCATGTAGGAGTTAAGGCTAGTTCATTATTTAATGAACTAGAAAGCTTCCATGTCATGGATCCGGGCCTCCCTCCATGTATAGGGCATGACATCTTTGAAGGTATTTGTCGTCAGGATGTTTTCCTGTGCCTGGAAGTGATGGTGAAGGAACGAAAGTGGTTTTCTTTTGAGGATATTAACAGACGCATGGCAGATGTATCGTACAAAGGGAATGATGTCGGAAGCATACCTGTGGCAATCAACGTCCACGGGAAGAAACTTGGCGGACAAGCCATGCAGAACTTTGCATTCATCCGATTCATGCCGTTCTTTGTGGGGATGTATGTGCAAGATCACAATGAGCCTGCCTGGAGGATGCTGAGGGTGCTACATGAAATTGTGATGCATGTAATGGCACCAGTTATTACCCAAGCCCAAGTCAGCTATTTGGATCACATCATCTCTGATTACCTAGAGTTAAGATCATCTCTCTTTCCTGACAACCCACTCAAGCCAAAACATCACTTCATGAGTCATTACCCAGAGTTGATAATGCAATTTGGGCCTCTTATCAAGGTTTGGACCCTCCGTTTCGAATCAAAACATTCTTATTTTAAGCGTATTGCTAGAGCATGCAAGAACTTCAAGAACTTAAGTCTGACACTGAGCACCCATCATCAAGTGCTTCAAGCATACCTTGGTGCTGGAAAAATTTTCGAAACACGCCCCACATTGACCGACGCTCAGGAATTCCATCTCAGCTCTTACTCACATGCCATCAGATGTGCCATTAACAACAAAGGAGCATCCAACTTCAGGACAGCTTCTCAGCGCCTGGAGTTGTATGGCACAAAATACGCATCAGGCATGTGCGTAGTCCTTAAGGTAGAGTGCAGTTCCATCAGCACTGTTGGGAGTCTGCTACTCATGCTTGTGAATGAGCAAGATGTGCTCCTAGTTCTTGAGGAGTTTGATGTAGAAAAGGAAGTGACCAATATATATTCTCTCCACCGAATCCCCAAAAGAACAGTTTGTGTCAACCTGAGAGAGTTAACCGATCCATGGCCTCTGGAATGCTATACCATCAAAGGCATTCAATATATAGCGCCACGACATATCCCTCCTTGGGGGAGGATATGACTATATATCACATTAATTATCTGGAGGGTGGGTTTTTTTCCTCATTAATAAGCTTTCACTATATGTCAAAGATGATTGTTACTAATTACAAACCATTGTTACTAATTACAGTAATTTGATGCTTATTTTAACTTGAAATAACATGAAATTAAACAGATATTTATAATTAATTGTTCAGATATTTATAATTAATTGTTAAACTGTTATAATTGGTAACCATTGTTAACTTTCAGTTATTATTTCAGATGGGGGACCCAGTCATCGATGCTGTAACATCGCTACTGCCAGATCTTTGTGATGAGCAGATTGAGAGGATGAAGCGGGTCGCCCATGAGTGGGATATATCAAAGCCTGAGCTGTGGATCCATGCTGATATTCAAGACTTCAAGGATATCATCCCCAGGATCCAAGCTCGGGCTTTGATCCGTGGTCTGAAAGGTGATTTCTGTTTTGTGTTTTGTATAACGAAATAATGTGAGGCAAAACAAGTCTGATTTATGTCCAGCCGAAACAAATGTGTAAGATGGACATTGGTACTGGGTATCTGTAGTATTTTAAATCATATTACCTAAGATCGTTTAAGTAACCTGTAGATTGTGTCATGGGTTGAAACGAAAGATTTCATCTACCTGTATCCATGTCAGTAAACAATTAATTTGAGCAGTTAAAAGAACGTTTTGTTTAATGCACTCTTGTCAGATCGATATGCCCAGAGCCAGGACCATATGACTGCAACCCCACCACCACCTCCAGCAACATCAACAACTCCAACCCGACCAACCATACCTACACCCCAATCCCCCCCCAGGAACCAGAGGCACTGGACGGACAGATTTGAGTTGCCCAAAGTACCACCTACTCTCAACAAGGCATTAAATGAAAACATAGTGAAAGCCTCATCTCGGAATACCTTGACCCGCTTGGTAATTGACGCAGTACACGCAGTAAGTATTTCTCATATCATATGTATTTTTCACTTTCAATTCCTCACTCGAATGTGTTTATCCATCATGTGTTTTGTTTGTATCCTAATAAATGAGTTCACTTTTAATACACAATACGTTCTGACATGACTTGGCAAATTCATTGTCAATGAAATGTTGTCTAGCTAAACCTGACATAATTTTTCCTTATACAAAGACAATTGATTATACATTATACAGGTAGAGCCACAACCTAAAGTTGGGGAATTGGCAATTGTTGCGGCCCGAATCGTGATCAAGTTCCCCAAACTCACTGACTTGACAGGTCCGGGAGGAGAAAAGCTAGGAAGTGGGCATGATAACTTTGCATACCAACTTAAGAACAGGAACGATTACGTCAATCGGTCGAGCCGGAGTAGTGTGAAACGGGCACTAACCACAGACGATAACCCAGCCCCCAGACACATTAAAAAACAAAAGAGGTATGTAAAAAACAAAAGAGGTATGTTTGTATTCACTAAGTGCTCTTGAAATACATGAAGGAACTTAATATACCAGGGGATATACCAGTTATTATCAAAGATGTAATCCGATCTTTTTATTTGATTTTTAAAATCTATTTAAGCTGCATAAAATCTCAAATAAATCTATTTAAGCTGCATAAAATGTCAAATACCAACAAACATTATGATGTATGGTCAATCTCCCTACTAAAAATCTTAAAACTGACGTACTTGCCAGTATTTTAAAGGGACCCTTTATATACTTGATTTCAGGTATGGCTGCATTAATTGGCAACCTGACACTCCTCCTGAGGGTGATGATATTCAAAAACAGGAGGAATGCCGCCTCAAGCTCCTGGAAATGGTCCATGAAGTGGACACAAACCCTGCAGTTGTTGAACTTCAGAGAAGGACCTTTTTCTCACAACGACGCGAGATCAATCTTGGTAAGACTGGTTCATTTTTCATTTGATCAGTTAATGACACTATATAAGGATATGGATTAAACATAGCACTTGTGTAAGAAGTTGATAGTTGGTGTAAGAAGTTGATAGTTGGTTTTGTAGCTAAGTGAGGTTTACCTGACATTCGGTAATTGAATAATTCATGGAAGAATATTAAAAGCCTAAGCTATGTGAATTTGTAGGTTCAAGTGCACAGGATCTGATGGAGAGGTGGCCAACCTTATTTTCCGTCGCCGGCGCACTCGCCCATGCAGAGCAGTTGACAGGTAAACAACTATTTGTTGTTGATCATTCTGAATGGTATACTACTATTAGTTGTTGATCATTCTGCATAGTATATCTCCACTCTTTGATTTACAGAAATCATTAGAGATAAGATGCAATGACACTAGCCTACTCCACACCTCCCAATAGATACATTCCCATAAAAATCAATATGTTAATGTATTCTCAAACAATAATTTATAATAAAAGGATGCTTGTTTCAGGGAAAAGGTTCCGAGACAATGTCATGGAATCCTACAAGAAGACAGGCGAGGATTACCTGGCTTTTATCAGGGAGACCAATGCCAAGTGCACGCAAAAATTAATGTGAGTAATATATTTGTATTTCCCAATGTGATTTATGGTAACAAAGCCTAATACAATAAGTCATACCATGTTCCAAAGAATATCAACTTTAAATACTCTCTGAGATTAAATGATCTCATGAGATATTATGTTGACATGCTGTACTGTCTTTTTTTCGTTACTATATATTGTATTTTACTATATCCCTAAGTCATATGGCCTAGCATAGAAAAAGCAAATAAAAAACATCTTATCTTACATGAATGCCCCCTTTTTTCGGTCTCGGTAAAATCAGGTCGGTCTCCACTGTTACAATTTGACAGAGACGCTCAGGTCTCAAAATTCACCATGTTGCACACTGAGTATATGTATATAATGTACCCTGTTAAAAATTATATTTCCTATTTCCACAGGAGAGACATTGATGATGCCACAGATACAGTAGGCAATAGAACACCAACATATGCTGGACTGTTTATGCTTGTGGCGGCACACATGAAGGAGAAAAGTGAAAAGATCTTCTTCAAGGCAAAGGTATGTTTCGACCCAAGACCAAAATGATATTTTCACATAATCCCGAAGATGAATAAAATCTTGTTTGAATGCATATTGGAAAAAAACCGAACTATCATTGAAATGTTTTCGTTTAATTCAGAAAGATTTTCAGAATCAACAAGGACATATAGAAATAAAAATGTTATCTCACTTAATTAGAGTATTGAAGTATGAAATCGGTAAACACAAAATGGAAAAACTTCTAAATGTGCCAAATACGTAATTAAATATTCCATTAGCTCATACAAATTCGCAGTTCTTGGTCATAGTTACTGGGCCAGTGGGCTGACTTGGTGTACCCCTTGGTGTACCCCTTGGGCCGAATATATATCAGGACCAATGTCAGGTTCGTTAATTGGTCCAGTTAATGTTAGAAGTTATTTGCGAAAACGTTAATCATTCTTATCTATTAATCCATAGGATATTGATAATGCCTCAGACATAGCTCACCTGCCAGCAGATCCCTGCATCATCTATTGTGGTGAGTATTATATAAACTGGTAAATCCTGTTGGAGTTGAAAGGCGAATTGCAAGTCTCTGATACAGTCAGAAAAAAAATTGACAAGTGTATTCAATGAGTTGAGTTGGCTGAATGAGTAGCGTGCCCCGAAGCGACGGGGTCCACACAAGCCAATTGAGTATGGTAATTAAGTGGTTGCGTAATGGGAACAACTATAGCCCCTTCGGCTTCAGTTATAATCTCCTCCAATATATATCAGAGGAGGAGTTAACATTTTTTAAATAGCTATTGTGACCTTCTGACTGAGATAAATGCGTCTGTTTTCCTATGAATGAACTCTGATTTGAGCTAACCCAAAGTTTACCTAGGCCACAGTACATTGTAACGTCTTCTTTCCAGGTGAATCCCCTCTGACAGCGGTTCGTTTTATGGTTGCTGCAGATGGGGTCATAGTAAATCAAAACGTCCCAACTTTCCCGACTGCCCTGGCGATGCTGTTTTGCCTGCAGTACAATCTCAACGCAGTGTACTGCAAGGACATGACAGCGACACTGGATCTCTACCAGAGGTGGGTACATAGCTTCATTGAAATACAAACAAAATCTTTATGGGGTGATTATCGTTATTACCAGAAAACTTTAAGTTGGAATACAAATTCATACCTACAGTTGAGTGTACATAGGTAATACATAATAGCTTGGAATTTCATACATAGGAACGATTTTTCCTCCCTATACAGGGTAATGAATTGCCATAAGAGTATGACATTCCTTAGCTTATACAACAGGCACCCATGGGTGTCTAGTTCAGTATTAGACATATTGATTGAATTTTAAGTGCCAATTGTCCGATCAGAGTCGTTTATACATGTCTATAGTTATGCCCCTACTGGTGATTCATTGCTTATTGAAGCACAAGCACAACCCAACTGATGGATATGTTTGTTTCTAACTATGACCAACAACTTGATTGCCAATTAGAAACTGAAACGCCTATTTTGATAAACCTTTGTTTTAAAATGTGGAATGGAGTTTCACAAAACGTCGCACTATGCCATTGAGCTCAACTGAGATCATAAGCATATAGTGCGCCCTCATTTCCAATATATGACGTACCCTAACAAGGAAGAAATCCTTGTGAAATATATCTGGTTGAGACGATCCAATGGACGTCCATTCGGGATGTTGGGGCACATAACCTTTGGTTTTATCTAAATATACATATGTATACATCTTCCCCACACCACAAACTAAATGCCGTTTGATATATTTAGTTACTCCTGGGGTTTTATTGTTTTGAGGTCAATATATGTCGTAACGGCGACACAAATATTCCAAATCAATACTTTCCATGCCTAGATAAGTCTATATTAGTTATTACATAAATATTGTGTTTTTTCCTAATAACGACCATGTGTGCATACATGTGCAGAAAACATTTTTTCTAGCAGAAGTAATATATTTTTCAAATGCATCAGTGCATTACATTCAAATTGTATAACTATTACCTATTTATAACACAGAACCTTCTACATTTCAGAACCTTCATAAGAATAAACCCAGCGGAGGGGTCCAAATCAGCTGCCAGGCACAATACGACAGGGGTGCACCCTAAGGTGCAGACGTTTTACAGACAACTTGCTGAATTTGTATATTCCCGTTAGAAGTTAATTTGGAACGTATGTTGCTCCCGATTGCGCTACCACAACTGAATCTGCGCGGATTCAGATCGAACATTCCACCTGTCCCCCTGGCAACAACCAGGGTAACGTACGGTAACATTAGCATCCATGTACTTGCTCCGCTCTTTCATGTGTGCTCTAGGGCACATGCATGTTGTTGACACATGAGAGACAAATGGAGATTAAAAATAAATACTTCTGGTGGCTACTGTTTGTGACTGCTGATGAGTTAGGAGTATTTTGTAGCAAGTGTTGTCCACCTTTAGGCCGAATGTTCCCAACCCATTCTAATGAATGTTAAAGTTATTTATATAAAATCGTGATCGTTAAATGTATGTAATTATGTGCTTTATGGGAAACTGATGTTATTTCTATTCCATTATTGTATCTGTGGAACCTATAAATGCGTATACATGTAAAATTTGTAGTGTGACTTGTACTGTATATCATTAGATTATAATTTGGGTTGTAGTTATTACCCCGGTAGCGTCCTTATTTTGAATTCCTCTGTTACAGTTTCTAGAGTGACTGTAATAACCTCCACGAACTGTACTTGTGATAAAATTGCATTTATTGCTTCAGTCTGTGCTAACATGCGTCATATGTGAACAGGCACTTGGTCTACTTTATGTCATTATATGTTCTTTATTAAACTCTTATCATGTAATTATGTGCTTTATTAAACATCTTATTGTATCTTACAATAAAGATCGTTGCGAATAGCTGTGCATTGTGAGACATATTTTATCTTATTTATCTTATAATAAAGATCTTTGTGAATAGATATGCATTGTGAGACGTTTTTTATGTTTTTAGCTATTTGTGATAGATAATTATGGCATTTCTGGATCGCATTTCTAACAATTTGTTATTAATATATTATATGCCTGCATCACCGAATGATGCTTTTACACGGATCTACTGTAATGTAGAGCTGGGTTTTATATGGATTCAGAGTAATTTTTACACGGATCTACTGTAATTTAGAGCCGGGTTTTATATGGATTCAGAGTAAATTTTTACACGGATCTACTGCAATTTCGAGCCGGGTTCTACATGGATTCAGAGTAAATTTTTACACGGATCCACTGTAATTTCGAGCCGGGTTTTACATGGATTCAGAGTAAATTTTTACACGGATCCACTGTAATTTCGAGCCGGGTATTACATGGATTCAGAGTAAATTTTTACACGGATCTACTGTAATTTCGAGCCGGGTTTTACATGGATTCAGAGTAAATTTTTACACGGATCTACTGTAATTTTGAGCCGGGTTTTACATGGATTCAGAGTAAATTTTTACACGGATCTACTGTAATTTCGAGCTGGGTTTTACATGGATTCAGAGTAAATTTTTACACGGATCTACTGTAATTTCGAGCTGGGTTTTACATGGATTCAGAGTAAGTTTTTACACGGCGTTAGCTGATAATTTACGCGGGAACAGGACAATAAAGCTACATGAATTTTACATGGGATCCATGTAATTTTACACGAAAATGTAATTTCACCGGGAAAAACCGTCATCCAAAAACGCAGTGGAATCCGTGTAAAATTACACGGATTTGACTGAAGGACCGCTTACAGTGTGTGTAAGAGGTATTGCGAGCTAGAAAGAACACTTAGCTGCCAGGGGCCTGTTGTATAAGCTTAGGAAAGGACAATTGTGTGGGAGAATTCAGGTGTACTTTTCCACCCTTCTTTGGGTGGGTAGCAATACAAATTCCATAGCAGCCAGTTAGGAATTTCACATATAGGAGTAACTGCCTTCTTACAGGTGAAGGAATTCCCCCCAAAAGTCCCTTCCTGAGGTCATAGGCGGGAACGAGTAAATTTGAAAGTCGAATTCAATTTGTTAAATAATACACAACAGACTTATTCTATGATTATGACAAAAAAGACTTATATAAACGTAGGGTTGATTTCAAAATAGGTTCATTATGGAATCAGTTAACTGCTCACGTTCGTGATATACCAGATATAATGCAATATCCTACAGAAGATGGGTCAAACATGACCTTTTTGGGATCAGACGAATGCACTGACATCTTTTAATTTTGATTATTTGTCTTATATTCTATATTTCATCTTCACCTTACTCCTACGTATCTCATCTCGTTCATCAATCACCCAATTTATAAATGTGGATATATATTATATAGGTAAACACATATATTATATATATGTTTTGTAATTGTAATTGTTACTAGACAATAAAAATCATTGATGTAACTGTATAAAGAGAAATAAAAATACTTATATATAAGTCCGAACCCCTGAAAAATGGATCCTCAATAGTGTTTTAAAATAAATTGACAACAAGACATCTATTTATTCGAATACAAACGACAAACTGTTAACGCTATAACTGAACTGTACCCGGAACAAGGGTTTTTTCAATAAACGTTAATAATTCAATTTAATGTCTATTCGCAATTTAAGCTTAACACCTGCATTTACAAAATTCTGTAGAAAGTTACTTTTCAGAACCAAGGCAGCATGGAGCCTTGTTCTCCATGTCCGACTGTACAAGATACTGCTCATGAGCAGCACGTCAATAAACACTATTTTGTATGTGACTATCAAATAAATATCAAATAAATAATTCATATTAGAGAATTTATGTAGGCTGGCAACAGATAATTCACCTATTCGGGGACCAGGCTGGTGACATAGTCTGAAAGCTCTATTTTATAGTTTATCGAGTAGATCAACGTTGCCATTATGGCAGAGAATATCCCCATATTTTACAAAAGGCACAACCATATTTTTATAGATTGATATTGCTTGCTTTTTATTGATGTACTTTTTAAGGTCGCTGATGAAATAAGCTTATTGAATTGAAATATAAAACATGCTTTATTTGTTCTATATTCAGGTACATCCTCTGGATTTCTCCTTATTTTCGACATGCAGTAGAGATACTAACTTTATGCCTTTTTTATGAGTTGGTTGCAATTGATCTTGCTCTCTACCACAACTCTAAAATTAATATGTAAAGGTTTCGACCCAATCATCTTATTGGCTCTCCAGATCTCAGTGTAGGAATAGATCCTTTATACGGAAAGCACATCAAATTGGTACACCATCCTTTATTACAAACAGGTTTGTTTTACTCCCTTTTTCTCACACTCAAATCAAGAAGCACGAAAAGCATTTCCACTACTATAGCGATATCGTTATATCATGAATCGTTTTCGTCGGAAACAAAATATAAACAGGGCAGTTTATACAATGTTATATATGTCACAATTTAAAACTTTCATCTAAGATAAAGAATGGGAATCTATACAAGTTTTGCCGTGGAAAAAGTGTATCAGTACGATTCCTATACGAAGATCGTCCACCTTGACTCTTTCCTAGAGCGATTGTTTGTTGGTTCATGAATATGCAACTTCCAAACGTAACGCCTGTGTTTCTGTTTCTCATAACGTCGATCTGTAACGTTTTCTGGTGCCTTTTGAACGAATTAATTGTTCAATCTGATTAATACCACACCGATTTAATGAAGTTACCCAATGAACACAATCGATAAAGCCTCCCGATTAGCAATTATTCAGAGAACATGGATCGGCTTGCTTTTATATTCCTTATTCCTGTTTAAGCTGCCTGATTGTTTAAAAGTTGCATTCTCAGCTATTATTATGACGAAAATAAATCTTACCAAATTTGTTCATATTAATATTGACTTTCGGACTGAATTTGTTAATATTCTTCTGCTATTATATATTTATACTCGAATTTGAAGTCAGATCAGTCGAGAGAAAACGTGCCCTATGTGCGATAATAAGTGAAGCCACCGCAGGAAAGGATTCCGCCGGGTCTCCAAAATAAAAAAGGTGGATTTTATGAAATCCTGTAGCAGAAATAGCCGGATAGAATTCCTCCAAAATGTTGACCAAATGGCTTTTAGATGGGTTGGAAAAGAACAGAACAAAAAATACAAAATTCTTAGTTTTTGACCGACGTTAACATAGAGTGCAGCTTTTTAAGCTCTATTTGGGTGAAGTGGTCAGACAATGTACAATGGACCGCTCTACAATTATAAGTAAATTCTGCTAAATAATATGGCTGGAAAGTGATGAATATTAGTTATATTTCAGTATATTTGGTATTGCCTTTATTGACAAGATCTGTTCGGTTATGTTGCACTGTATTTTGAATCTTGTTTTGCCTTTAATTTGTTTTATTTGAGAAGACTGGTGAAGGCGAATTGTACATTTTCAGGCGACCACCATCTCTTATTATGTACACGCTGCATTCATGTAGCTTGGCCCTATATAGCTATACACTCCCTACTGGTGTACAGTAGGGTGGGCTAATGTTGGCAATTTGACTTTAGTGTGAACCAGCAGATGGCAGTCACAACCCTCTCTTCCTATATATATGTGATGTGTCACTGGGTAATGAGTCACAAGTCGCAAAAAAAATGGATTTTGAGATATCTGATATATGAAGGATGCGATCAACCCGATTCCAATGACGGTAATCATATTAGGCCATCTAATAAATATGTGTAGGTGAAGGGTCACCGCGTATATTAGAGACGTCGCCAGGTTACGCCCCTTGGTCACGCTCCCTTCCGCGCACGCCAAGCGACGGTGTTACGTCACAATGACTCCCCCTTCCATGTCAAAACAATAATATTCCTTCCGCCCACTTCTGCTCCTTCTCCCCAACGGACCACACGTACTTCGAAAATTTTTGTATGCATGAAAGTAATTAGCGATGTCAATCGCTTGTAATATAGTAATAATATAGTCCTTAGGATAACCTCAGCTATGGATGAATAACTTCAATATGTATGTATACAATCTTGAAATGTGGTACATGACTGTATTTATGCTACTACCAGCGCTAAACACCGCAAAAATGAAAACACTATCGGAAAGGGTTCCTTTGAAAAACACATTAAATTGAAAAATATCAATTTTTGCGACTTGTGACTCGTTTTCCTGTAACACATCACATATAGCAAAATATGTACGCTCAACCCCCACCGCAAATGTATAAGGCATTTTAATAGTAACCCACTTCTGCTCCCGAAAAGCTCAGATCTATGCACCTCACGTTTCCCATTTATGGTATAGTGTTTTTTTCCGTGACAATTTTGGTGCCAATACTGCTATCATGCACCCACAGGAGTTAGTGAAATCGTTGTGAAATCGATGGGTTGGGTGGTGAAGTGGGTTATTCCTACAACACATTCATGATATTGCATTTTGAAGGCCGCGATGGTTCGTCCCAGAATGTTCTTTAATGCCAGCGAATCGGTCTGGCCCTGAGAGAAATAAACGCAAAAAGCTCCATTGTATAGCAGGTGTTATTACATGGCGACTTTTTTTTATTTTATCTTATTTTATTCATCATAGCAAATAGTGGCAGGTGTCCTACAGATAGAAAACTTAATGTATCAGTTCCTTTGGTATCTTTTTGGAGCAGATTTGTTCATGTTGTCAATGCGGTGTCATCTGTGTTATGCGGATTGGAGACTTTCAGATTATACAAATGGTTCTACTATATATAACCCCCCCCCAACCCCCTCCCCCAACTATTTTAAACCAAAACCTTGATGAACCTCTATGATGACAACAGTGATATGATATGTATGTTTGATATACAAAATATCACAGCATTATTAAATTTGATGATTTGACTCTTTGTAAAATAATGATTCATTGTGTAGTTATCTGCATCCAGTGAAAATATATCAGATATAAATGTCCAAGCACAGCTGAATTAATTACAGATCAAACTTAATTTTGGCGTTGTTAACTTGAAAAGCTAAGCTGGATAAAAGCCAAATCAAATTACGAAAGCACCACTGCAGGTACTCAATCGTAAATGTTGACTTTTTGCCACCATAATATTATAATTCTGTATCTTTTTAAATCAAATTGCCTAAATTGCCAGTTAGGGAGAATCTCACAAAATTATAATTGAAAAATATAAAATTACCCTCATCATTCAGTGATCAAGTGATTCCTATGCAATTACAAAAGTATATAATTATGTATTTAATAACCTGTGTGAATATATATCAAGACTTTTCAAAAGATTGATAGCATTCGCCATAATTATAATATTCCTGAATAATCCAGAGTAAATTCGGGCCTTGGCGACGAGAGACGTGTCAGCTACACCACATCCACGTCTAAATTAGCTTCATAATATCAGAATATTAAAAATATAAGCCAGGAACAAAAACTTATGTTAGTTTGTCTAATATATGGACTACATACACGCACTTGTTGGAATCATGTCAGGTATACCGGCGTGATATACATGGCCACGATATATGATTATGATAAAACAATACCATGTTCTCTAGTAGGCGCTGGCGTGATTCTGGATAATTACCTCGACGGGCCGGGGGCTTTGGCCGTATAGCCATGTATACATACGTCAAGCTACCCAATGGATTCACTCATTTATAACCCCTGCTTTTAAACGTCCAAAACAAACGAGGGGGAGTGCTCCATTGGAATGCTATTCAACGTATAGCATACTCAGTTATACTTTCCAGTGGCGCATGCATCCTTCAACGACCCTCCTCGGTTCCACTTGGACGTTGGACTCGTCGCATATCAGCTGTCGTCGATTTATTTTCACCACACTTGAGTAACATCTTCATCCTCCCCCTATAAGTACCGATTGTCAAATGTATTGTGAGTGGTTTTATATACAGTTGCCTGCTCCTTTTCTTATATACCCAATCTCCCCGCAAGGACTCTAGCTGTTGATGACGCAGACACCTTAAAGTCACTCTGTTGGACTCGCATGGATACGTTTTAGTTGGGACGAGGGGGAAGTCTGAGTCACAAGTATACATACATGTATATAAACGCATGCTACTGGCTTGAATATCAATACATATTTATTAAGAAGGTCATATGTATATATTATACTCAAGCCAAAAGGATGTCTGCACCCAGACGGACGTAGACAATCATTTCCGTGCATGGGAAGAAGGTATGATATATTGGAAAGGAATCATACACACATAAACCAGCGGAACAACGTGCCTACCAGTCAATATCGCGATACATACAGCGGATAACAAAAGGAACATAGATCCTAACCCGAGCGTTCAGCTATTTCTAAAGAACTTGGACCTATTTTTACCACATTAGAGACATACACACATATATGTATAACGTATATATATAAAACGTGTACAGAACTCATGAAGTATCCACAACTCAACATTGACTCCATTATCCCATATATATATATAGAGTCAACAGATACGAACCTTATCTCTCCCGATACAGGAATTAATGTGCTCCAGTGTCGTTACCCACGGCTATCTAAAGCCATATTATATCACTGGACGAGGAGTTGATATAAGCTGGATATACCATTACTGACGATATTATTCCAATACATGTCCGTGCAATAACGGGCTTGATCCTTCGAGGCTACTTTGTTTTTTCCGTTACACCACACACGTCTCTCAAGATCCTAAAATTCATGTAAACAGACCACCAGGGAAATCTGGATTATTGACCGTATCTTGTCGATTGGATTATATTCATAAACATCTCAAACAGACGGACTTAGATACAATAGGAGAAACGTATAATAATATATCTGGACGTGTATGGATGTATTTCAGTAGCTAAGTTTACAGTGACTGCGAAAGGATTCGGTTTCGGTAAAAGATATATTGTATTACTGTGTGTGTTTATAAATACCGGAGTCGTGTTTCTTTTTTCACCGGAAGAAATTAAAAGCTTGCCTTTTGTATCAGTACAATACCTTCCTGGTTTAAGCTTGGGATAAGAACGGGTAATTACTCGTTGTGTAACCCTGTGTGGTCACAATGTACTAACATGTACCAACAAATACACATAAAGCGAAGAGTTTAAAAAGTTAAAAGCTAGAATATACCCCGGAATATACCTTTAATAATCCTGTACTTTTTTTAGCCTGTTCAACAAGGAATATCGTACCAGTGCCATACACTCTAGGTCCAAACCATTAGATCAGACAAGAATGGTATGTCAGTGATTGGACGCCTACTTCACTAATCGGTTTCCTGGCTTAGGACTCGGTGTTTTTATGGAAATATAATGACATTTTGCGGTCTTTATGGAATTATAATTTGGCACTTGGCGGTTTGAGGCGAGAAGCTTGGCCTTTGTTTGAAGGGACACTCTCAACTTTGGGCCTAGACTGCATAACCAAAACATGACAAGGGAAATAATTTTAATACGAAAGGAGACCGATTGTGATCCAAGATCAAAAGCAGTTGAATGGGTCTAAAA
The DNA here is from genome assembly GCA_942159475.1 of Sthenelais limicola. NCBI lineage: Eukaryota > Metazoa > Annelida > Polychaeta > Phyllodocida > Sigalionidae > Sthenelais > Sthenelais limicola. The sequence continues at coordinate 38,080,587 of OW804098.1, forward strand.
GGCTTTATATCACATAACAACAGAAACCGACTCCATGGCCATAATATCGACATAAATAATTCTTTGAACATGACAGCAGTTTGAAATACGACCATGTCGATGTGAAAATCGGTTGCAAACCTGACACTTTTCCATTATATGTATACACAGCGAAAACACACACTCACACTCAATTGCCCACGTGTGACACACTTTGAAGATCGAGATCGAGGAATTCCCCTCGGTTGACCCAATAAACAGAAAAATGAGTACCCTACGCTACTCTATGCGAACACTCGGCAGACGCCTGCGAAAGCTGCCGAGGAGAGCAAGGGCAAGAATGGCCGTGACACGACCGTTTTCAGTGGATGACCATCAAGTGAAATGTGTAGTGGTTGGCGATGTGGGAGTGGGCAAGAGTAGCCTACTCATGAGATACACTGCAGACTATTTTGTGTTTAATTCCAAGGAAATGCCATCGGGTCCTGTTTTTGATTGTGACACTGGACATCCAGGTAAGTGTTCAAGGACTCGGTTACTACTGTATTGTATACATGCATGGGTCTATTGAGAGGTCCCTTTGCACAGAGATGCATGCGATTCCCAGTGTCAGCTAGCGTCAGTCAGTAAACTGACCTTATGAATTGGATCACTGCTTTGTGTACGTCTGGGAGTTAGTCAGTCAGTAATTGTATATAAACCAGTTCACACGAAATGCATGCTTCGTGATCCATTTCAACAGTGACTAAAAGGACAAATTTTCTGAATAAAAATTGGTCATGTAATGGTTCTTTAATTCGATTTAAATTATCGCTGCTTTAACAGATTATTCTATTTATATACATGTATGCAGTTCATGACATGCTGGGATAGGTATCATGCAATATACATGTCTATATCGTAATTCTTAAAAAAAAGTCTGATAGTTTAATTCATCATCACTTCTACGAAACGCTTGTAATTGAAAATATGATATTTCATCGCATCATCTAATATAAATGTATATGCCAATGAGTAATGTGCCTATGTTTTATTTTGTACGATTAAACCGAATGGTAAGCTGTGTACACCATATGAAGTTAGTCAAATCCAAAAAGATCTTTGTCCATATTGAATGTGCTATCCAATACATCATACACAGGCTGTAGATAAAGCTAGGGTTATTGTTGAGGCGGCTGGAGCGATGCCATTTATGTTATTTATGGAATGATTTTATTTTCAACTCTAGCCATATGCATGTAAAGTAATTAACGGTAGCCCAGGCATGTGTATACACATATGTTAGGTAAATACAGACATTGGTAGAGAGCTCAGAAAGGAATTATTTCCCAATTATTCCACTTGTGTATTGACGTTTGAAATGGAATGGTTTTATTGAATTAATATTAATTAAACCTTTGGAGATTAAATAGCATTAGTGTTACTATTGTCCCCATACCATACCCAGAAGAATAACCGATAATAATCCTACTAGCTATATATAGAACCATACTGGAAGGTATATTATGATGACAAAGTAAAATATCTTTTTTTAAATTCAGTATGTTTATTCAGCAATCATCGGACAATGCAAAGATATTACAATAAGGCATGTACATTGTACATCGTCAGTTATACTATTGTTGTAGTCATTGTGATATTCTTATACCCTAATTAGACGTGATCGACTAAAATGACAGATGCACGGTACTCATTGGATCTGTTATGGTCTGGAAGGAATTAAGGGCTATTATATAGAATATAGGTCCAAAGCCTCTCAGATAAGATATAAATGGTATGTTAGTGATTGAACGCCTACTGTGCTAAAGGCTTTCCTGGTTCTGGAGTAGGCATCCTAATGGGATTATAATGGCATTTTGCGGTTTGGAGCAGGAGTTAGTTTGAAGGGACTCTATCAACTTTAGCTAACTTTGAGCATAGACTGTCATGTATGCTAAAACCAAACTTTAGGCCAAGGTAACGGCAGGGAGATCTGGAGGCAATCTAGAAGTCTGTATACCTGTTTATCATGTATTGTTCTTCTTTGATAAATAAAGTAGTTCTTATCTTATCTTATCTTTTGCATGTATGATAGTGATACTGGTTAAGAGAACATGGATGGAGGAGCTGTGGGTTCGACAAACCCTTCCGACTTGATTACCCTCTGCACGCTCCGAGCCCAAATTTCCCCAACACCTGATGTCATACTTTTGGAAATCTCCACTCGACTTACGCTATGAAATCCCCAAATTGCTGCGCTTGATAGAATCTATGATAAGTCTGATGTGTCACAGAGAAATTAGTCGCCCAAACCTGATTATTAGATTCCATCATATTCCAGTGATGCTATCATTTAGGAATTCAGATTTTATGTTTGAAGAAATAGTTAGCCATATTTCTGGATGAACCATCACTAGTAAAGTAGCGAAATATATTCCCATATGATGACTCATACTCAGTACACAGTCTTGAAATTTGGTACATGTAGATTTATACGACTAAACACACAACACTAAAAATTGGGTTCTTAGAAAAATATCTTGGACTCAATATTATGTGACACATGTATAGGGATCAGATTTTCAGAAAATGTACAATTCGCCCTCACCAATCCTCTCAAATAACCCACATTTAAGACAGAAATCAGCTTCAAAATGCTGTTTAACATAACAGAACTGATACTTTAAATCAATGCGATACCAAATATACTCAGATATACCCCCAAATTTATCATTTTTTTTAGCAGAATTTAGCAGAAATTAAATAAATATGTAGAGCTGCCAATTGTACATATTCCGAAAATCTGACCCATATAATATAGGACGTAAGCACGGTAATTAATATGAATGGTTACATGGCGTTATCATAGTTACATGTTTACTACATGATAAGAATCGAACTTTACTTCCTTAACGAAAAACTTTTCTTTAGTTAAACAATGGATTGCCACTCATCAATTTTAATGAAAGAATGAAACTGCGATGTGATTGGGGTTTTATCTAACATTAATAATAGAAGCTATTGAGGCATGATCAAAGCCTAATAACCAATATGTGAACTCACACAACCTGGTAATTAGTTATATGGAAATATCAGGCCTTGCACAGAAGCATTATATTGATTTACGACAGGCCATATTGCACGCTTTGTACCACAGATATCGTGGCGAGATCGTCAGAAAATGTGCAATTCGCAGCTCTACACATTTAGTAAATTCTGCTAAAATAGACTGAAAAATGTTAATTACTAGGTATATCTGAGTGCAACTGGTGTCACGTTGATTCAACGTATTTGCTCGGTTATGTTGAACTCTATTTTGAACCTCAATTGGGTCTTAAACTTAGGTTAGTGAGAGGATTAGTGAAAACGAATTATACATTTTCTGAAGACCTAACCCATATAGGCTGCCATGGAACTGCGCATCTAATGGTTGATAGGGGAATGAAGTCATGGGCAATCTGGTGTATATGGTATATATGTGACTTCATTCCACCACTCTATGTGGTCGATAGAGGGTCAATTAAACCACCTGTGGTTCCCTGAGTGCATCCTGCATGTAGTCATATATACGGTAGCGGACATATTAACCCTTTATGAGTTCTAGCATCCGCCTCTAAATTGTGTGTACACAGATGCTATGTATGGTAAAATTGCGATCTCGAGAGATGAAAAAGGGATCTCGTGTTATGACAAATAAAATGGATATAATTGAATAAAATTTAAATTTTTTAATGTAGTCTAAATATGTAATATGTTAGGGGGATCCCCTCCTACACACAATCTAAGATAATGACTAGACGCTCAGAATATATGACTTATAACATTCTGGACGCCTGCAATGTCGATGATCTTATCTATAGTCGTAAAACAAATCTTTGCCAATTTCGCCACTAGAACTTCCTGACAGAAGTTCCTATTGGCAGAATCTCAAACGCATGAATGGCATATAATTGGATACCAATGACAGAAATGTATAATAGAAATGGATTTTTGTTGATTTTGCTAATAATATCTGACTGTTGGGAAATGAGTTTTTCAGAATTTTTCTAAGCACACGATAGTGTCATTTCATAAAAGAAAAAACATTTTATTTCATACTTTTCCTGAGAGGTCTTCCAGCAGAAAGTGCTACACAGTCTTGGCCGGAAGATGAGCGAGTCCCTTAATTCAAATGGAGAGAAAGCCTCTCACCTCAAACCGCAAAGTGTCATTAAAATCCCAGTAAGGCATCAGAATGCTATTATAATCACATAAATACGCCTATTCCATGGTCAGGAACGCCATTAGCGCAGTAGGCGTCCAATCACTGACATAGCATTTTTATCTCATCTGAGAGGCTCTGTCATTCCAAAGTTGTGGTCGTTGAATACAGCAGTACAGTATATACCTTTTACATTCGTCAATGCATTTGAATGTTTTGTGTGAGACTCGCCTATATGTGTTGGGTTCAAACTTGTCCCACTACTCTTTTATACAGCAACACATTAAACATGATGCAAAAGAAAATATCAATTTTAAGGCCCCACCAACCTGGCTTGGTGAAAAATGAATTAAAATAAGCACATACAAAAACCAGTAGATGAGGCATTGTTAGATTAAGACATCTTCTGTTCGCTCAGTATGTTCGACATAAATCTATCAGTGAAGAGAACGATACAATTATCCGATGATATTCAGTTATCACTGGCGATATTGAGAAATGTCGTATAGTTATCAACACAAAGTGATATGGAACTGATTGCATGGTATTTAAGGCAAGTGCGAGTATCTAGTGCAACATGATAGTAAATGTCATTTTTCTGAAACTTATAGTATATATGTGTCTTGGAGTGTTTCTGGTTATACAAATATAAAAGAAATTGATGGGCTGGCATGCTTTTTAAAAAAAATATATAATATAGAACTTTTCATTCAGGAAAACATTTACCGTTACCCTTTCACTATTACAGTGTTTTATAATGGGTTTCAGAACATACTGATATAAGTAAGGGTGATATTCCCGTCTTTAAACTTATAATACAATGTTGCTTTTTACTTTTAGTGATGATATTTCTGACTTTGAGAATAATCAAACTTCCATAATTACAACACATTATATACACAGTTTATGAGGTGTAAACCGAGGGATGAGGTTATAAAGATAGAGGTTACTTTCTATTGTAAATTAACATCTAATTTAGGGGAGAAGAAGGGGGAATATTTTGAATATTTTAACTTCAATGCTAAAGGCCGGAAGTAATAGCAATACTTTTCACAAAATCAGAAAAAGTAAACATAAGTAGAAAGGAGGTAACACGTAGTTCCATGTTTCCAATTTTCAAAAGTGATGGGGACGGATTTCTGTTTTAAGAAGTATTTCCTTCAAAATTCCCATAGGCTTCTATAGTAGAACATTTAATATTTAAAACATTGCAGAACAGAATCTTACATTGTAGCTTTTATTGTATATTGATGAAAAATATTTGAACTAATGCTGTCCACAAAATTGGAAGAAAATTGCATTTCCCCCTAATTCATGAAGTTGTAACTAGGATTCATTGTGGATACATACTCGCTTTTTCCTTTAATTTCCTTTAAAAAAACTCAATACAATCGATCACGCTTTCGATTTACATACTAGTAGAATTTAATTAAATTCTGCTTCATAGTGAATAATAGAATTCCTATCCAAGGGAAAAGGCTGTTTAGGCCCAAAGATGACAGCGTCCCTTCAAACGGAGGAAAGACCTCTAGCCTCAAACCACACAGTGTCATTATAGTTCCATTAAGATCGCTTAATATCATTATAATCCCATTAGAACGCCTGGTCCTAGTCCAGGAAACCGATTAGCAAAGTAGGCATCCAATCACTGACATGCCATTCTTAACTGATTTGAGGGTTTGGGCCTAGACTGGGCTGACCTTATTACGCCCATGGATCAGAACTTGTTGACATGCTGACCGTATTCCTTGACCCTATATATTTATGTCCTCTGTGTGACCCTCTGCCATGCACATCTATGCACCAACATATAGCCCTCCCACATGGATGAATCACGAGTGGTACCTCCACACTGTCATGACAGAATTGGCTTTTGTCTTAGCTTACTGAGGCATTCATTAGCAGACAGAAAACAACTCCCGCATGTACCATCCCTTGTTCCATTACTTTCCTCGCTCACATGCTGGGATTTGGGGGAAGATCATCATTGAAACTATTGATGGCATTACAGGTCAAGCTGTTGTTTTAGGGGAACATTATATGTCACCATGACACTGACAGAGCGGTGAGCATCGTATTTGATTGAAATAGTTGAACAATGGGAATTATTTCACAAGATTTATTCACAAGGTGTGTTTGTTGTAATGTTCTCATTTTTGGGAAGTCTAGCGCCTTCACTCGTATAAATTCATGTGCAAATTTCAAGACAGCGTATTAAATATATTCTTGCATTTCGAATGTCATCCTATAATTCTATGCAGCATATTTAGTTACCTTTCTGGTAATTGCCCACCCTGAAATATCGCAAACTTTTTTCAACACATCACATATAATAATTATATATAGATACCTTAGGTATATATAGCTTCATGTAACCGGAATGTGTGTGCTATATTAATTACGATGTCAATATCAATATGAGGATTTGCACATGCAATTGCGCATACATGTATGTTACAGTACATGCTGGATGGATTCTAATTCTGTCATACACATATTTAGCGGCACTTTTATCAAAACTAGGCTGAATATTTTAACAATGCTATTTCTTCTACCAATGATCTATGGCACGATGAGAAAGATAAAGACATGTTGTATCATATCATGTATAATAAATGGCAATTGACATTGGAGGTCTGATATACACTCCACGATGAGCATGGAATGTTTTCTTCTCACAACTCCCATAATTCTTTTTAAGAACCAAGACTCAACATGGCCGCGATGCAAATCCCCCTATGAGTGATGGCGTGGGATTGCGAGATGTTAGATTTGAACCGTGCTGCAGTTTGTCTATAATAATGTTGTCCCACCCAGGGAGCAAGGACAAAGTTATCCCAAGCAATGACTAGCCATTGATATTGCTGCCTGTGATAATGTACCAGGAACATTAGATAACCATGGATGCTAATATTAAAATGCTAATATTAAAAGTATAAGGCAATAATAATAGTGTCTCCCCATTAACTATAGGTGGTAGGGTACCATCCCAGGTGCAAAAAAAATGGGAAAAATGGAAAAATAGTAGACAGAACTAGAAATATAATATTGTGCAGTAAATATTTCGTATAAGTTAATTTTAATGTAACAGATTGAATGAAATTGCCCATAAAACTTGGTTTAATGGTTTTCTGGTCCACCATTTCCTCATATCTTAGCAACGAATGTTAGTCTTTCAAATGTGTTTCGGGATACTTTTTAATAGCACGATCGAGGTGAGAACTATCTAGATTGGTCTGTGATAAGTCTACCTACTATAAAAAAATAAGATTGGTTCGGTGCTCATTCTTCATGATTGTCTTTTGGCGTATATACGGATATAACATTTTGTCTACATGTATTGGAATGTGGTGACCGTGACTTATTATTCCGACTTCCTCCCATTTTCCCTTAGTGCCTAGATCTTACACCCGGATTTGACTTTTTTTCTTGTGTTTTGATGGATAACGTTTAGCAGAAAGTCATTTTGACACACCCAGAGCAGATCTCGAGCAACACGAGATGAATGAATACATGACACGGCCCTGTTATTTGTCTAGGACTGGTACCGCCAATTTCACCAGTAGATACTTTACTATAACCATCGGTAAATAAATGCCCAACGGAACCGTATCTATAGATGCTTGAATCAGTCAAATCTCAGAATATGGCCGTTAATTTGTTATACGCATATATGATACGTGATACATGGCAGCGCCTTATATTACGTTATAGTTACCTTTATATGGGTGAAATCGCCAGAAAATGTACAATTGCCAGATCAACACATATTTAGTAAATTCAGCTAAATTAGACTGAAGAATGATCACTACCAGGCATATCTGAGGTAGATTTGGTATATTGTGCTGATACACATAATCTGTTCATTTAAGTTAAACTGTATTTTGAACCCCATTTCTTTCGTAAATGTGGGTTATTTGTGAGGATTGCTGAAGGCAAAATGTATATTTTTTGGTGATTCCGCCCATATATCGCTCTAGTGTGTTAATAGCTCATCAAAGTATGTGTTTAGTATTGGTAAATTATATCTTCACTTTAGCCATTAATTTAATCATTGTAAGCATATGTGTGAATTATACAGACATTTAAACAGTAATATTAACAAAGACGCATAACCATATTGTCGCATATTGTGTTGCCTACGTGTAAATATGAATTTATCAATTACCCTTGATAGCTCTGATGCTTATCCACTTACTTTTTTGCACGAGCTGAGCAATTGTTTGTTAGTGAGATTCATCTACTTGGCCCAGTAGCCTTGTCAACGTGAACTGACGTGTGGCCCTGTATTTTTATTTCTATGACTTAGGCCAACAAAATAGGTGGGTTTCCGATTTACCCACCCCTGTGCATAAAAGAACCTTATCCCACTTAATTGATTTAGGGTTTCTAACCCCCCCCCCCCCCCAAATAAAGTTGGAACACAAGTCTTCCTAACCAGAAAATCCTTAAAATGTAGTTTTCTCTGGTTTACAACTATTACAACTAAAAGAACTATGGTTGCGAAAAAGACATTTTCCAGTTCAAGGAATGTGTTCTCATAACAAAAGGAAATAACCGAAAAAGGTACCACCCCCCTTACCTAGTTTCCAGCAATTATATAAAATCGGAAACACACCTATTTTTCGTTTTCCTTGCCCATTTAAATGTGGAATATGCAAATAGAATAAAATTGTTTTGTTCTCTCTTTTACAGTGCCTTTACAAATATCCGGGGAGCAATATAATCTCTTGTTGTACGACACATTTAGCCAGGTAAAACCAAGTTTCTATTTCTGTTGGAACTTGCCACACCCGAGCCAACCTATATAACATTTTACCCCACATATAGCGATAGCCAGAACACAGCTATGCTAAGAAGATGTTATTTTCCCTCTTCAAATAAAATGCTAAAATCATTCACATTTATGGGAGGTTATAGGATAATAATTGCATTCCCATGCTATTAAGATGTTTCCCAAATCTGTTCTGTGAAAATTCTATCATAATTCCAATATATGTTTTAGTACGTGACGTTTGTATTTTCTTCCATTGACTTGAAAGTTGGAATAAGTAAGTGGGAGACGTATGGCCTCCGCTTAATGATACATAAGATGCAATAAACTATATTTTAGTCGTGAGTAACGATTGCCAAATGTGAATAAGTATCATTTTGAATAATTATCTATAGAATATTTACCTATAATCCTATAATAGAAGTCTCCATGTGTGATGTGTCACAGATAAATGAGTCACATGTCGCAAAATGGCTTTATGTTTAAAAGGGATTTATTCACAAGATCTCTTTGTTGGAATGTTCTCATTTCTTTTATGCTTAGAGCTGTTAGTAACATAAATAACTACCGAATTTCAAGGTCGTGTATTGAATATATCTATGCACATCTGAGGTTATCCTAAGGAGTATATATAATGAACTATACTTTACTATAGTGAGTGATCATCTGGAAATATCTTTTTTTCATGCATACAAATATATATCTCAAATCTACTTTTTGCCATTGTGAGAAAATGAAACACATCACATATGGACACTGTACAAAGTCATAGGACTATAAATTCATTAGATTAAATTATTTTCGCCAATTTCAGAAAGAGCGTGAGACGACTCGGGTGGCCTGTTACGCGGGGTCGGATGTTTGCATCATATGTTTCTCAGTCATCAACCCATCCACATTTCACAATGTGGAAACAACATGGCTACCGGAAGTAAGGAGAAACCTTCCGGATATACCAATTATCCTAGTCGGAACACAAATGGATTTAAGGGACGATCTTACCGTTATTCAAGGCCTGCATAAAAGCAGGGAAATGCCCGTGTGTCAGGAAGAAGCAGAAAAGATGGCGAAGAAAATCAAAGCTAAATGTTACTTGGAATGCTCAGCTTTAGCCATGAAGGACATTGACAAGGTTTTCGAAATCGCTTTATTCAAGGCACTGCGAAAAAGGAAAAAGAACAGCACAAGTATCTCTAAAAGGATCGGTAACTTTTTTGGTAGATTGACCAAAGGGAATGCGTCCAATTCCCCACCGTCGGAGTTTTATTCAGATCGCTGAGATAAGAGGAAAATTATGCTCTTTTTTGTGTGACAGCTCTTGAATAATGAGTATTGAAGAGGTTTTAAACTTCGTCAGAATGTGAAAATGCTTGACCTCGACAATGTTTCATTGAATGTAATGTAATTAATGAACATGAAGCCCCATTTGCTGGTGCCGCGCCCAAATAGTACTTCACATGCTATCAACTAGTACATATGGATTATTATTTCAATGATAATTCGGTTTATCTTGAATGTGTGTGGCCTTGAGAGAGGATGGGATATTCACAGAGATATTTGTCTCACTGATGTAATCAGATAGGAAGGCAGACCAAGCATAACCGGACTCAAAGTCTAGTATCAACCACGGTGACAGTCATGCATGTGTAGGGAATGTAATTTCCCCATGGCCGGGAGTTATCATCATTTTTTCTTGCGTTATGAATGGAATGTCTAGCATATAGTGCCACTTATTCGTCTCGCTATTATACCTTCCTTCCGTTTGTCTGACGTTCATACCACGTACTTCCTTGTGTTCTTCAATGATTTGTTGAAATGGCCTTATATATAGAGGCAGAGTGGAAGGTTGCCCGACTGTGCGACTTAAATTATTATTATACTTATAGATTCGATGTGATCGTCGAACGTTCTGTTGGAAGAAGCATTCAACTCTAGTCGGATGCTTCCCAAAGACCCTTTACATAGGTTTACGGTCTAGGCTCAGAACCTCTCGAATCAGATTAGAATAGTTAATTAGTGATTGGACGTCTACTGCGCTAATGGCTTCCCCGCCCTGGCGTCTTAATGGGATTATAATGGCATTTTTCGGTTTGGAGCGAGAGGTTTTCCCTCAGTTTAGGGGATTCTCTCAACTCTGAGCCTAGTCTGTTTACATCATATCTATTGGCTCAGTATGTCCTATAAATATTGGTTCATTTTTCTCATGTGTTTATATAAAGATGTGGACAAGGAAGCATGGCCTTTGAATAACGCGCTCCATTCGATCGAATTATGATGATCAATATTTGATCAGTAATTTTTCCGCCTGTAAAATTCAGCTGACATCGAAGGATATGGCAAAGTGCTTACACCCACCCCAATATCTCCCCGATATCCCAATATTCACCATTCATCTAAATATATGACACCTCGTCGGGAAAAAATATGAAGACCCTCAAAATACATCATACGTGCATTTTCATTGGTTGTAGGATTACCACGGATGCTATAAAATAAGAATATGTGATGTGTAATAGACAAATGAGTCACAAGTAGCAAAGTGTTTTAAATGTTTTATATTCACAAGAGTTCTTTGTTGGAATGTTCTCGTTTATGGAATATTCTGCACTTTAAGGCTTATAAATGCATGTACTAAATTACTCAAGACAATGTTTTTAATATACATGTACATTTCTTAGGTCATCCTATGGAGTATATTTAGCTACTTTACTAATAATTATCCATCCATAAATATTGCAAACTTTGTTTTTTTTAAACATAAAGGAATCAAACATACAATATAGAAATTCTTTTTCGATTTCCTGATTGTTAATATCGTTGGAATCCGCTTAATGTCATCTTTCCAAATATGATGGTATCTCATTGCGTATGAATCATTTTTCTGTAACACATCACATATGTATTTGTATTTAACGATTTTTATTCAGCAAAGATATTATTCATGAGTAGTACATCTTTCGCAGTCCAGGCTGCCGACAAGATTATCAAAGTTAAAGAAAGGTTATACAAATATTTTAGTATCACCATTTGAAATTACTACAGAAAACCAGATGCAGTATACAAAAGGTTGCTAATGTTACATACATCAAAAACTGATAAATTAATAGAAAAATACAGGATAGAAATAAAACTAATACGCGCACAGGTCTATGCCATTCAAATCACTAAAAAAAATCAGACCAACCTATCAGGAACTAGATTACGGTACCAAAACAATTTGCATAAAATGAAAATAAAAAACAATTCACTGCGGCTATATGTGAATTAAAAGTTTCTCAACATTCAAGTTTACAACAGAAACAGAAACAAGGTTCAGAATTAACATACTCCAAGGTTACGTAATATATATAATATTATATTCAATAAAACAATATCTAGCTTACCCAGGCGTCCCAGCCTACTCAGTTCCTTGCGCCTCTGAAACTATTTCTGAAATAAATCATGTGCATTTGTGACATGCTCCTGAGATCTCACTAAAGTTTATTCCGCATGTCATGATTTATGGTGAATTAAACTCGTGCTTCCCGAACAAGTCTTTAAATGGTTCTGTGTATGGTCCATGTCGTCAACTAATGGTTGAAATTGACGTCAATTATCATGGTAAAGTCAGTGCCAATAGTTACTCATTCGTAGTTGACGTCAGATTCATTAGTAACAGATTAACTTTCAATTTTAACTCGTGCACACAATTTTACAGAAAATACAAAAAGGTGAGTTTTAAAAACTTCACATTCTTTTGGGGGAAAAGAGAAGAAAATTCAAAAGAGATTCTATGATAAAAAGAACGGGGACAGCGTGTCTTATAGGCATAGTAATTATAGTCTCTTTTGCATCACAAAACACTCTTCTGTAGTCTTCCGATGCTTTCGTAGGAGGCTTGCATGTAGGATGTAGTTATATGTTTACTCTTAGATTCTCGTGTATAATCGTGGCTTCTCTGACCCTATATGCAATGGAAGAAAGGTACTACTCGCCCAACAACAATTGTGTTGAAGAATGCATTGGTACTTAAGATAGGAGAGGAGACATGATGTATGCTTTTATTGACGTCGGGTAAATGAGATTATTAAGGGCCATATTTCTCGGGCCGACATATCCAAGACGCCATTGAATGTGTTTGTCGATGATAAATTATTTATTGGATGTTACTGGTCGTTGTGGCCGGTGCTCCGTGGAAGAGGGACGTGATATGGATACATGAAGTTCTTTGATTTGTTAATAACTTATTTTTATTCAAAATATACTCTTTTGTGCATTTACATGAAGTGGATATATTTGAATCAATCGTTTAATCCTGATGTACCCGATTTGATTACCTTATAATATGTTCTACGAAAATATGCACTTGATATCAAAATTGAAATAAACTCTTGATACCATAATCATATTGCATCCGAATCGTGTACGTATTTTATCTTGTACGTGTAGCCTAAACCAACTCAGAATTCAAGATAGCTATTGTCTTATCTGTTGATTGATGATACCAGTTTATATCAAGTTAATTATAACATAAACATTTTCACCTGCATATCTTAAGACTTTAAAGGCATTCGAAAGGTCACAATAGATATTTAGGTGTAAGGTACAAATATAAATAATAGAGTTCACCACTGACTTCGTTATGCTATATTCCATACATCTACTTGTGCGTGTATTATTTGATCAGGTGATGTAGAAGTGCTGCCCTCTGTCGGTGATTGCATCAACTATAATCTGACTAGGGCTGGTTCAATAACTTGGTTGTACAATACACATGACAAGACGTAAGTGTAGCTGTCTTTGCGAAACATTTATATATAATCCTCCTTGATAAAGGCCTCATGTTGGCCAAAACGTTGGACCCCAATAAACACAAACCAAACCAACTTTCTAGTCCCTGTCCTCCTTGTTTACGGGTAATACCACTTCCCTAGAATTTATATATAATATGGGTGAAGTCGCCTGAAAATGTACAATTCGCCTTCACCAATCCTCACAAGTAAAGCAACGTTAAGATAAAGATTAATTTCAAAATACGGTTCAACATGATCGAACATATTTTTCTACTCTTGAAACGCAATACAAAATATGTTCAGATATTAATTTTTAGCCCTAATTTAGACTAATTTACTAGATGTGTAGAGCTGCCTATTGTGCATTATCTGACGATATGGCCCATCATGGGTTAACCATAGATGTATAGGGTTTCAATTACCACATATCAATATTCGTTCGCTAGCAATATACATGTGGTTTAATATGTAATTCAGACAGTGCAGAAGCTGAACTAATGCAGGCCTGTCGGCAGAATTAATGTAGAATCGGTCGCATGCAAATGCCAAGTTGATCAGTATGATCCCTTTGTAAATTAGAGCCATATCCAGGGCGTGAGCATCTAACATATTTTCCTGTGCTTCCCGATTATTACATGGCAACGCGGACATTTATGCACTGAATCCTTGCAGTTGCTAATAAAGAATGGAATCAGACAACAGCCACACACCAACCTGCAAACATAGAAAGGCAAGTAAGCATATCGAACGCGTATGGTAAGTTTATATATATGGTAACTTTACCTCCACTTAGATTGTTGTACATAATGGTATCTATGCTGAAATGGGCCGCTCATCTCTGTTATCTATATAGACAGGTCTTTGGATAGGACCTTCTACGTTAATAAATATTTCTATAGTACATACAAAAAGGAGCAAAATGTCACTACTAAGAATAATGTCTGTAAAAAGGGAAACCCTAGAAGAAAAAAGGAAAACAAACAAAGAGACAAGGCTGCAAGTATGCACGGTTTTGACAATATGGAAACCCTCCTGTGAAAAAAATAAGAAACCGCCTCACTATTTTAGGTCCCTTATTAAGGAATAAGTTACACAGTAGACTGAGAAATAGTGACTGGATGACCTTAAAATGTTTTCTGGGAGCGAATAATGATTGGTTGAATTGATTTAATGTTTCGAGAACTAAATGGTAAGGAAATGAAAAGAAAGGATCCTTGGAAAAAACAAAATTGTCAGATTAGCCTTGTTGTTTTTATCACTCGTACTTGCTTTGTGATGTTATGGAAAAAACCACAAGAAGATTGAGGTGTATGATATGGCCCTTAGTGGGTGAATGAATTAAATCTAGTAAAACTAGTGTCGGTAAATTACTGCTTGTTATGACCGATAAGCTAAATTGTTGAATATTAAATATGTATCAGAGTTAAAGAACTTATTATACTCTCTTGATCTAGAAACGAAACATTTAAATTGTCTTTTCACTTGAGCTCTGTGAGAATATCATGTACCATCGAAACCAGTCTAAAATTTAAAAAAAAATATGCTATGAGTAGTTCAACCAGTTTCACTTACAATATTTAGTGGGGATATGTAGCCTTGGAGTTAATTCACATAAATGTTATTGGGGCCAATGTTACAGGTTTACATTCATATGAACTGTGGTACATAGTATAAAGTATATTTGAATGATTCAAATGAAGCAGTAAGATCACGGAGATGTCTCAGGCACCATCTATTCCTCAAGCTTATAATCTCTTAAAAACGCTCTGAATTCTTTCATACTAGAACATTTAATATTTTAGGGAATGCTGCTCCAAAGTACAGGTCCTTTGAATATAAGGTATCTTCTATCTTCTTTTACATTTTCAAATTTCAAGACAGTGACCATGCGGTTCTAAGGTCGTCATATGGAGTATATTTAACTACTTTACTAGTAATAATTATTGTGAACCCAGAAACACTTATTTTCAAGCAAAAAATAATCAAATATAAAATAAATACTTTTTAGATTTCCTACCATCATTGGAACCCACTTAATCTCATCTTTTTAAATATGATGGTATCTCAAAATCCATTTTTTTGCGACTTAAGATTATTTTATTCAGGAATTACATTTAATCGAGGATGCTATTCTCATAGAAATCACTGATTCACTCTGTACCAAAAATAGTCGATTACTAGAAAAAGCTAATAAGTGCATATAGAAAACAACAATAACAAGATGGACATAAGTAACTCATATCTTTGGGTTATATAATGTAGAATAAGAGAGAGCATTAAACAACAGTACCAACGGGCTAGTAAGGGAGGAATAAGTTGTCACTAATTAATTTTCAATACAGTCTAAAAAAAACAAAAAAACAGCACCTGTAGCGCACGCATCTAATTTGGAAAATAATTACAGTAAATATTGTAAACCACAGACAAATTCAAGAAGAGTTTGACAATCCAACTTACCCTGACATAAGGACTCCTACACAAGCCAACCAGGTGCATGTGCCCGACTCATAGTATATGTAGGTGATGATCTGTTGCTCACAGTTATAACACTTAGTGGGGACGGGATCAGGCGCATTTACCATTTCGATGGGACCAGGGCGAACTGACATGAGCATTTGTGGCTGTTGGTTGACAACTATTGTGGTTGATTGCTCAGTATGCCAGGCTATCGAAGGTAAGTATAACATCACTGGTATTACATATCTTAAAGAAATTTAGCTGAAGATAAGTAAATAACGATTGTTATTACGATTTATGTTTAGAATTGTAAATGCCTAGTTGGCAGGAACAGAAAATAACGAATTTGTAAAATTTAAAAAAAAATAAGTTAACAAAAATTGCATCTGATTTATAAAAATCACTGATATCAAATAATAGTTTAAGGATTTAGCTGAAGATGTATGTGAAAGGAATTGCTTCTGATTGAGAATAAGATCAATTATTTATGAATCGTCAATTATAAAATGCTTTAAATTTATTGTTTGGAAATGTTCAACATTGCATATATAGTGAACTCACGTCCTCCCCGATAGACTGGCTCTGTGGGTTGTCCACCTGCAAGTTCAACCAATCGAGTCGCAATAAATAAATATTTTTATATAAAAATAATATATTTCCATACTGATGTACATATACCTTCATGTATCTGGACGAAAAGCGCCGAAGCGGAATGTAATTCTGCACAGAATCCTCTAACACTACTGACAGCGCATTTGATGTCTGGGGAATACACAGGTACCCATTACCAATTCGATCCAGTTATCTCAGAAAGTAATGCCATAACACTATAATCTCTACCACCATCGGAAAGATCATTAAAAACTGGTTAAGAAAATGGCCTCACATGTATATCTACTACCCATCATCATATTTGAAGAGATGAGCTTCTAAAGATGGTAAACATAAGTATTACTATATTTTAAGGTTGATGATTTATTTTTGAAAAAAAAAACCTCCAACCGTTTGCAATATTTCTGGGTGGAAACACTAGTAAAGAAGCTAGATATACTGAACTTAGGATGAACTTTGAAATGCATGGATATATATTTAATACACATTCTTGACAATGTTTGTACCTGAATTAATGCTACTAGTAGCTCCAGGAACTCCGAAAAAGAAAACATTCTAAGCAAGGGTTCTTGTGAATAAAATATCTTTTTTATGACTTATGGTTCATTGTCCGGAAACACATCCCAATTATTATGGCTTCAAACTCAGTTCAGCCCTGCGTGACTGGTGGAACACACAGCGATCGCAGGGCAGCCCCTGTGGAGGGGGGCAGGGTGGGACTATGGTACTACCACTCCCATAATAAGCAAGCAACTTAAACCACTCGCTTGCTATACTTACCTGGATATTCACTAGAAAATGGAATTCAATGTCAGGTGTTTCTTTACCTTTCCCTTTTCTCTAATCAAACAGGAATACCGCACATGCAGTGTGGGTGAAACTTTTAGGTAGCGATTCATGCATTCGGACAACTATAATTGCACACTGAATGTTAAATAGGAATCCTCACGCTAAACATAACGAATTATCTGGTATTTGAAAAGCAAACATAATTTGAAATTTTTAATTTGAAACAAATATAATTAAAAGAAATAGAATGAATAAATATAATTTGGTTATCACAATTTGATAGAGCTATAATTTGAAAAATAAAAAATAAATATTTGAAATTTATAATTTATAGAATTATAATTAGAAAAATACAATGAATAAATATAATTTGAAATAAATATAATTTGAAAGATAAAAGAAGGAAATAGAATTTAAAAACAACCAGTATACCTAGAGAATCCGGCGCATATGAGGGCATCATTGGCTGTGCGTGGCCCTTTTGGTTGTATGAGGGTGGGGGGTAGAACGGGTCCGAGTATGGGGCCGCTGTGACCACCTCAGGGTACAGTCCAGCGCTACTGTGCGGCCGGTCATCCACAGGATCAGTGTCCACTCTGAATGGGTCGGGCAGGTTTGGTTCACCCAGGGAGGACATCTCAATGGGAGGGCCAGCCTGGATGGCCGTGCTCCCAATACCTGAAATAGAACATATTTCCTATTAGTTATAATGTTAATAATAGATTCTTTATTTTCCAAAACTTCTTGGTACAAAATAGGCAGTAAGGGCATTGTCCATTAAGCCGATTCTCACAGAATTTAGTGCAAAAGAGTCCTCTGCGGCACAAAATCGTATGAGAATCGGCTTAGTGGACCAGCCCCTTTACACTTCTGATTAAAATCTGTTCTTCCAGGGTATGCCAAGAAGCTACTGAAGGCGACCATAGAGGTCTACAGTTGGGGTTAAGTAGGATTGGGCAAGGGTTACACAGGTTTACACCGATAGGTTGATAAAAGGGATAAGTTCTACAATTATAATTCCTGTCATTACAAAACTGCCAGATAGAGACAAATAGTTATTCAGAGGATTTCACCAAGTTAGGAATATATACATAGAATACAAGAGTATTAAGACCAAAGATAAATTAAGTCATCCACCCAACAAGTTTTTCTCCTGAATTAAAATACAGGTTTTAAATAGGGATCAGTGAGATCGATTTTGTGATTGGGTGTATATCGCACAGGTGTGATATGTATATAATTTTAATGTGTTGAATAAGCACCAGGTGTCGCCGCCTGCTGCCGCCGTGCAGCCAATGGCTCGGCCTTCACTTGGCCTCAGGCAGTAAAGGTGTTAACATCTATTTCCTGGGTATGATCATAAACTGCCTCCCTCTCAGCTCTCCCGCCCTTGACATAACCATATTAAGTGTGTTGATAAGGGCGTAAAGCAACTAATCTTACTCACTCACTGACTCACTCGGCCCGGCAGCAGTGTGACAGAGAACAAAACCAGAACTGACATGAAATTATTATATTCTTTTTCTTTCCTTGATATTCCGGATGGGGGCAGAAAGGTTCTCCCTCTCAATAAGTTGAAAGTTGGCAGATAAAAAGCATAAAACATATTATTCATAAATTGACTTCCTTTACTCCTTGCATTGACTCCATTTTACACCTGACGTGCGCATTTATCTGAGAAACAATTTCCATGTGTAGGCCTTGTGTAACCTGGTTAAAAGTACCTTTCCTATACTACTATATGCATGCATGATGATGCTGCCGCATGGCCACATTTCCATATACTACTCACGCTTACTATAGTCTGCCCCCGGCGATGAGATATTGCAACTACATTGAACAACATTAAACCTGTTAATAAGGAAGGAGGGGCCCTCGATCAAATTCTAAACCAGGAAAAAATGGTGGTTTTACTCTCAAACATCAAAGATACCAAGTTGTAAATTACTATTAATTATTGATTCATAATTGTGATGTGGTACAGAAAAATGAGTCACAATTCGCAAACAATGGATTTTGAGATACCATCATATTTGAGAAGATGAGAGGTCAGGCGGATTCCAGTGATGGTAAACATAATGACATCTAGCAAATACTTTTATTTTTATGCTTGAAAAAGTAGTTACTGATATTTCTGGAGGGACAATTACTACTATAATAGTTAAATATACTTCTTTAGGATGATCTGAAAAACGCAGAGACATATTAAATATAAAATTGTACATTTATTGATACGAGTGAGAGTACTAGGCATACTAAAAATTCAGCAATATTTCTCAACAATAATCCATGTTCAATTTCCTTTTTGTTTCGTCTTAATTAATATAATCAGAAGATTCTACAGGAAAGCAACAGGATCCTCGCTCGATTTGCAGGTTGCAAGGAATGGTTAGGAAATGCCAAGGTTTCGTGCATGTAAGTATAGATGTTTTTGCTGAGTCTATCGGTAACTTACTCTCATTGAGCTAGTGATAATTCGAATTGATTATCACCATAATACAATTCCCATAACTACTTGAAGATATAGCATACAATTAACGATAGCCATTTAAACAAGCCTGGCTAAGGCCAGTAAGGGGAGCGGGCTAAACATAGCACCTACTCAATAGAGTTTCAGATGACTGACCTGGCTTGGACAGCCTGTCTACCTCACCCTCAGTTACGCAGGGATTACGTAATATGTGTCTAGCCTATTCAAAATATGGAAGACAAACAAGTACATTGCTAAAGCTAGGTGCTATATGTCACATGGCATTGTATTCAAGCAGTCTTCCTTTATCATTTAAAAATGCACTCTCAGCTATGCATGCACAATGCACAAATCTGCGTTTTTTGTCTTTGCCTCATACACCAAGTATATGCAAACCCAAACATGTTCCTTAGTTTCTAATTTTGAACCCATTAAGAGCATGTAAATAGCCAAAGAAGTGGTATAACAAATCATCGTTGACATACAACGGAATGGCATATATTTGATATATATATACCTGTATTTGTCTCTTTACAGAAAGGAAACTGGCATGAGCAAGAAATAAAAATATGTATAATGTTGCACCAAAATTATGAAACGATGAGCTTAGCGGAATAATGAATCTGTCCTCCCCAAACTCAATGAATGAACAAACAAATAAATGATTAAGCAGTATTTTCACCACCCCCACCCCGCTCTGGGAGTACTGGCTTCAGTGAAAATCACCACAGCGTGACGGGGGATCAGCGGTCGCCTAATTAACGGGGATGTACGCTAAGCTTTCTCACCTCAGGAATTACAATAGGCTTTCGAATTTATAATTATGTGGGGCAGCTTCCTCTGCTGTACGGCAGCATCTCATTGTACGATATGCTTGTAATACGATTTGAACTAAAAATGTCCACCCATCGGCGTTAGATCAATGACCAGGCGGGCGTTTCATAATCAAGACCAGCGCGCGCTATTTGACTTAACCACAGTATTCTGTTTCATAATGCTTTAACGCAAAGACAAATTTGTACACAGCGCGCGTAAAAGAGCAACCATTGTGGTTAATCAACGCAGCGCAGAAATCGTTGCGTTAATATAGCGTGGAATTTTTCATTTACTTATTATTAATATAACCATCGCATTGTGCCCTCTAAAATTTTACTAATATTAACTTTAGTCATTTATCTCAGTGCCAGGAAGAAAAATAGCCATTTATTGGACAATTTAGTCCTTTTTTGGATCGAAAATAAATCTCTCTACAATAACGGGATTTCCAGTCCCATAACACAAGGTGGTGAACATGGTTCTGTTTGCCAAGCCTAGTTGTACGATATTATATAATATTCCAAATTAATATATCCAGTAATATCACAGGGATATTTGTGGAGAGTTTGGTAGAGTCTGGAGATTGATGTTTGGCTAAATATGTATATTATCGAACTCATACATACATACATACATACATACATACATACATACATACATACATACATACATACTGGAGTAAGGGAGGGGGAGATTCGAATTAAGTTGCTACAAAGCGTCAGGGATCAAAGGTTTTTGCGTCACATACCTCTGGAAACTTGTACCCGGTTAAGCTGCGGGAAGGAGGAGAACTGAGAATGGGGGAGAAGGGGGAGGGGTGTTAGATTTTTTTGATTCATGAATGTTATTGGCTTTATATGCATGTCATAGTTACCCTTTTGGGGATTGATTTTATATATATATTTTTACAGACTTTACTGCCCCGGCATAGGCACCCTGTGGTTTTAGCCATTTCCAAAATTGGAAATAAGAATAATAATTATTTTCCCCAGAATTGGTTTGAGTGCTTACATTCAAATTGTATCTATTAAGGTTTTAAAAAATCTCTTTGATTAAAATCAAGATTTATTCAGATCGGACCATTTTTAAGTACGGATTTACCAGCTTTCTTTCTATTTAAATGTTCACATGCCACCTATCTGTGCACATCTCCCATAGTACCAGGCAGTGATAGCCTATATCATAAACAGTATGGGATTATCCCCACTTCAACAGTGAACAATTTAGAATTATCTCACATTTGCAGGTATTTACTGCCAAACTACAATGTTGCTACAAATCTTGATCAATTGATGGTAAGAAAAAGCTGATTCTATATGCATTTCTATGCCTACAAAATTGCGTCGCCAAATATGCGGCCGTAATTTAAGCCTAAAGTTGCGTCGCCAAACATTATTACAATGTAAGTTGGTCTCTGGTAATGAAGGTAGACATATGCTATGCCAATTTGGTTCCCTAATTATAGGTAGATGGCGTATTGTTGAATTCTTCTAGCGCTCGCTGGTTAAAATTAGCGGGCGCTAAATTCGGTTGTTAGCTTAACGAACGACACCTTTATTAACGCATGGTTAACGCAGGCTTTATGAAACGGGACTAGCGAACGCGCGCTATTTCTGTCGTTACCAGACCATCGCTGCGTTCCGTTTTTTACCGAGCGCTGCGTTAAATATGAAACGCCCGCCAGGCTTGCTAGAGTGAAGAGGAATGGGCATACACGCATGTACACGAGATCACAGGAGTAGCATTTTTCATATTAAAATCCAAGGGTCTTTTCGTCATTGAAACTAAAAAAGAATTAACTGTACTTGTATATATGTGATGTGTTACAGAAAAACTTCTATATTTTAAATTTGATATTTTTTATTTTTGAAAAAATGTTTGCAACATTTCTGGGTGGACAGGTACCAGTATATAAAGTTAAATATACTCTATAGCATGACCTCAGATATGCATAGCTATATTCAATTCACAGTCCTGAGATTTGGTACATGTGTTTATGCTACTACCAGCGCTTAGCACCCAAAAATCGAGAACATTCCAAAAAAAGGATCTTGTGAATATAACACATAATAACACATACAAATATAATATTTGCAACTTGTGACTCATTTGTTTACAAGTAACACATCAAATATTATAAGGACTCTAACTTATGTATTGGTAGCCATCTTTTTTCTATAATCAGGACCTACACTGAGTACGGTATATATACAGGTTAACTAACAAGTGGGTTGAAGGAGCTTGGATATTGCACGAGTTGCGACCTAGTGGTGGCAACGAGTGCAATATTCTAAGCGACTGCAACCAAAGAGTTAGTTAACAGATTTATTATACATGCATTCAATCATGAAAATAGAAAAAAATCGAGTCATAAATTTGAATTTTACCGGTAATCTTATTAAAAAAATAGATTGGTTGCCATGACAACCCCACGTAAATCACTAGTGAAATACGCACTATGTGTAAATCACTCTAGATTCGTTTTTTTCCCAGGGCAATGCGTGTATAATAAAACTTGTAAAATGTCTAAGCCTGAGTACAGACTATAAACAACCTAGTATTAAGTGAGAGCTAGGATCGGTAACTGGGCCTGCTATTCTCTTGTTTGATGTGCTCCCATACTTAATTTAGTCTACGAACTCCCTCTGGGATTCAACTTCCTCGAGTAAATCCCACGTGCATGAATAGCACTGGTCAGCAATAGCCTTGTATCACGCCAGTAGTGGTGGAATAGTTATGACATCATTCAATTGCAGGATAAGACTATCAGAACCTTGCATTTCTATTTGAAATTTGTAAATAAAATGTCAGCAAACGAATTATTTGTAAATCGATATTTCAACTGTCGCCAATATCCCTTGATAAATTGAAGTTAAGTCCGATATCTGTTTACAAAGGCAGAGGGAGGAATCTTTTAAGACAGGAGGTTTCCTTCGGGGACCAACTTAATTCCTGTTCACTATAAAGGATAGAATCTCAAAGCTTGTTTTACGAAGGCCCAGGGGTGTGATCCCAGGGAAAATATCAAAAGGTATATAATAGAGAGAGAAAGTAATTCATATAGATATATGCAAGCAAGTGACCGTAATAAGAATTATTTGTAAAAATAGATTGTGTCAATTAATGTAATTTTTTTTCTAACAAAATAGGCGATGTTTATAAAAAGAGCTCTTAACTCAATTAAGGTACATAGCTCGTTAAATCACAAAAGGGAATGGGGTTTTCAAACTCCTTTGTCATTCTCATCACTATGCTCCTAAAAGAAAACGTCACGTGTATAATTATTATTCCACACTATAACCCAAGTATCCCCCTTTAAGAGATTATTATTGGAATAAGCTGTCAGAAGGTGAGAATAATATAACCTCTCTTAACGGTCCCACATCATCTAAGGTATTAATGATTAGTCCTTATCAGTATATATATTCAGGCAAAATTTGAAATAGTGGACTAAATCCGAAACAAAACATAAGATAATAATGTACCGTATGTGTAGGGGTTTGAATATATGTGGGTTATAGTAGTAAGTTGAAAGCACGGTATGTTGGAAGGTATTGATGAGGCAACGCATTAAAAACATTCCCCTTGTGAATTTGCTTCTTTTCCTGTAAAACACTGGCCTTTGATTGTAATAAAAAAGTAGCAACCATAGGAATTAATTTGTAATTTGTAATTTGTAGCGAAAGGTTACCCCACCAAGATTAAAGTCTCTTCATCTTGATTAGGATATATATATGCATTACCTTATTTGACAACTCTATTCTACAACTATGTTTTGGATTGGACATCAGCCGATTATTACACTGCATGGAGCCTGTTGTATAAGGTAACGACAGGAAAATTGTGCGTGTGAATTCCTATATTTTCCTCCTTCCTTCGCTGGGTAGGAATAACAAATCCTACTCACCACTCCGTGTCCTACTAACTGGGAATTCCAAATAGGAAGACCTTTTTCCTTTGTACAGGTCAATAAATTCCCACAAAACATTTCTCTCCTTAGCTTATACAACAGACCCCTGGTACAGGCCTGTGCCCGAAATAATGAAAAAAGTATAAGCCTTACCTCTCGGAGACCTAAGCATGGTGACAACTAAGGTTAATTCCACCTGGATCGAAACACAAATCTAAAATAACAACCCCGTTTGTTTGCAGCATCGAACCCTTCTTATTAGTGCAAATTACTTTCCTAAAGTAGCCACCGACCCTTTCACTTCTCGATCTACACATCTCGTGCAAGATTCATTTTCTTCTTTAGAATTTCCCATGCTGCAACTAGATTGGCTGGTGCACTCACGTGACCATTTTTGAAAGAACTATACATTCTTGAAATGTAAATTCAAGCATGGTTATGATTAAATAATTCGGTGGACCGTATCGTCTTTGGAATAGATTTGCTGAAGGGAAACCAACGTTGTGATTAATATAACTATAGGTGTTTGGTTATATATTCTATACTGTGTCCTTCATACCAATATCCATATCAGGTCTATAGAAACAACAACCAAACAGCTTTCAGGAACATGTATACCCATAACTCTACGCTAAGAAAACTCATCAAAAAGTGCTACTTACCATATTTTCTGGTTGACACAGGCATTGCTGTTTGTTGTTACCTCAGGTAATCCACAATGAAATAAAATATCTCCAAGTACATCCCAATTAATTCCAATTGTAAATCATTCCTTCATTCCCATCACATCAAGAGTCAACTCTTCTCAACCAAAATTCTCTCATTATTACATCTTTGGTGTCACTAAATCAGTAATTCTTTAGTCGAGAATGTTATGGGAGGTTATCTGAGAGACGTGGGATCTAGACATGCGATCGTTCCATGTAAAGCGATAGAAATATTTGACAAGGTGGAGTTGTGTGCATAGATACAATACCATACTCATAAATTGAAGCAGTATATATGTTGATGGGAATTCGTTCACTGCCAGTTAGCCCCCATGGGATCTTCAATCTAATATTTATCATCTAACTTGGTAGCTAAGAGACAACCTAGTAGTATGAGCAATGGCTCAAATCCCTAAGGAAATCTTTGGCATGCAATTGTTGCTAGTTGTTCATTTTAACCTGTTGTGGTGTTATGCACAGCAGGGTAACAACCTATATATATCCACACTGAACTGACCATTGGTCGCGTACTTAAAGCTGTAGGTTCCTGATGAAAGAAGAGGTATACTGTCATGTTCTAATGGGGATTTTAATCCATAATATACGCCATCTCTGGGTTTTAATCTAGGAAAGGTAGTAGGAGTAATTATACGTTACTTTCTCGAGTGCAGTGTTATCACACTCATTCCCTGCTTTTCATAATAGCGTTCAGGCGTGCTGAAGACGGTGAGATAGGTGAAGTTAAGGATATTACTTTACATGTAGAAGTGGCATCGCCACTATGATTGGTGGCTAATTTTACTCCTGCTAATGGCATGCATACATGTACCAAATTTTGAGACTGTATTGAATATAATATTATCTATGCATTTCTAAGGTCATCCCAGGGAGTGTTTTAAACTACTTTACTAATGATTGGCAATCCAGAAATATTGCTAACTTCTTTTTTAAACATGAGGAAATAAAGGACTTTTTTACTAGATATTAACATCGTTGGAATTCCCTTGATCTAATCTGTTAAATATGGTGGTATAACAAAATTCCAGTTTTGCCAATTTTCAGTTTTCGGTTTTCAGCTCCCTTCCATCAAGGTTGTCAGTATTCTGTGCTAAGTAGAAAACAATGTCCAAAATATGTTTGTTTCTCCTAATATTAAGTGAAAGGGTGTTGGGAAGTTTAAGCTCCATCCATGGGATATGGATTAAGTCAATAATTTTCAAATTTTTCATTATCACCATCATCCTTTTATTCTTGTAGTTGCCATTTCAAGCTCAGTGTCTAATTTTAATAATAAGACAAAAATGCCCAAGGGACATAGTGGGATGCTGTATCAATTAGCACGCGGCAGAGGGATCCAACTAAGTGCACATAGTGCATGCGGTTGGATCCTCGAGCCAAGCACCTACATCAATTATTAAAACTTACTCAAACATCAATTTATCAACAACATTAAATTGGTATTGTTTTCTATTTGGCTTTGTTGACGTCGATGGGCCAGTCTAGGCTCAGAGCTGAGAGAGTCCCGCCAAACTGAGTGAAAGCCTCTCACTCCAAACCGCAAAATGGCATTATAATCCCAAGGAAGCTTACTCCAGGGCAAAAAAAGGTCAGCCTTTCCGGCAAAATTGTAGTGTTATTGTTTGACTCAATCCGGAAATGAACAGTATACAATCCAACGTAGTCATTTTCATCATTTAATTTCCTCAATCCCATAGACCTATAAACTCTGATCTTGTACGGTACCAATACATTTCCGTAAACCACATTTAGTGGCTAATCCAAAATTTGGTTTCACTTCAAGTTCGTGTAAAAGTATAGATTGTAGGTTTTTGTATTACATGAACGCTGAGGGTCTAAGTAACAATTTAGGCCCGAGTGCATGGAGAACAACCACAGTGAGGGCTATTTTTAAAAAAAATAGAAACAGGAAATAAAGATTCTAATGAATCCATTCGTCACAATGGAAAAAAACATGCAAATCTTATTGTTGAAGATATTCTTGATATCAATGAATTTTCGATCCCCAAGTTGATGAAGTGAACGTGGCTGATTTAAAATTATCTGTTAATTCTTCTGGACACGAGTGCGACCATGTCACGTAATTTTAGCACCTCCTTCCTCAATTAAGAGAGTTAAACTTATCAAATTATGACTTATAGGATTGAATTCATCAATATTCTGCTGTTGTTCTATGTTTATACAATAATTTGAAGTGTAATCGCCGAGAGAAAACTGCCGCCAGTGAGCGATAATAAGTTAAGTTAAGTTAAGTTACCATAGAAAAGGATTCGGGCAAAATAACTGGACAAAACCCCCCAAATTCTGGTCAAAGGACTTATAGATGAGAACTGAACAAAGGTTAGAAAATCTTGCGTTTTTTACCGACGTTAGCTGAGAGGGCAGTTTAAAAGGAGCGATGATTTTGGGTGTCAACTTTATTACATAACATATTGTTGGGCAAACCCAGTGTTGTAGTGAAGCAATCTGGTGAACCATCTCCGTTGTTTTCCTACATTCCTCCAGGTGGCAGCTTGGTGTATTTCGCGGCGACCAGCTCGCTCAACACCCTTGAGTCAGCCATGGTAAATCTGGGATACAATGTATAGGCCCTACCTTATCCCTAAATATACCCTCACATTGCATGACGTTTTGTAAGAGAACCCAACTCAGTAATGAAACATAATACAGACAACTGTATACACGTCAGACCAGTGGCTGAATGACTGAGTTTCTGAAATTATGAACACCCGATTTTAATGTAATACCACAATGTGTATAATGTGTGAACGAATAATTACATCAATCCACCAGTTGAGAGGGTGATCCAGAAAGCGTGCAGAATTAAGTCCTATTATAAAAATAGATTGCAGATGCAAGATTTACTTTTATGATTAATTTGAATCATTAAATCACCTGCGGGTAATTCTGGGGGTTTTCACGGATAATTTATTTCCCCATTCTCCTCAATTACCATGAGAAGAATGGGGAATTAAAGTAAACCTGAAATGTGATGAATCAATGATGTAGTGTTTATATGCATGTTCCATATTTATAATCCCCTATAGTGGTTACATTGTGGGGTTACATTGTTACATTGTGGGGTCGTGTCCCACAGCAGACAGCCTTTTTACTTTTATCTCATTTTCGAGTCATTTTATTTTTCAATTTCACTAATATCTTCCTATCCGGGGCTCGGTTTTCTTTTAAACTCACACATTCAGTTATATTGATGTTATTCTCTTTCGATTGGTGAAAGAATTAGAGAGGCAAGGATAGAATTAAGTGAGTTCAGGGATACTATGGTTCTACAGACCTGAGTGTTGTGTGGCAGAACTAAGCTCGTGTTTCTTTTCGGCGAAAATGCTTTTCACACGGGGCCACGACTCGGCTAGATAAGTGGCAACTTATTGTTTTAATTTCAGCATAATTATTATGTTAAAAACTTTGTCAAATAATTGAGAAAAGTTCATGATCTGGCATATATTTTACATGATATGATAAATTCCTCTCAGAAATTTAGTTAGTGTTGAATGAATATAATAGTAGAGCAGCAATGGGCATTAAAACCCACTATTGTAGGAGTCGAAAGAACAACACCACACATCATATACCAAAGTTAAGCTAAAGGGCCTAGTACACTAAGCCGATTCTTACACGATTCTCAAATAACTTACTGGAAAAGGGTCCTCTGCGGTGCGAAATCGCATGAGAATCGGCTTTGTGGACTAGGGTCTTAAGAGGAAGACCCTCACCAAATAAGATCTGACATTGAGATTTTGCGTTTTGTCATGTCATTGGAGATATCTCACTATCCACGAGGTAACCTTGGAAACCAATATTCTTTGTATAACTTCTTCATTTATCTATTGACCAAATCTCTTAAGCTCAGTTTTGTTTTTCAGTAAAATATATCCCAAGTCCACTACTTAATTTGCACCTATTTGCAACACGAATAATTTTTCTCCATGTATACCAGCAAGGAGAGATGATTTCAGTGGCAGATGTCAAGCGATCTGAATTTGACGACTGCTCGGAGAGAAGTAGTCGGTACAGCCTCTACCTGCCTTGCTGCAGCCGATGGGTTCGTGGGCAATCACCAGGTGCCAGCTCTTCCACGTTGATATAGGCAATGGCCTCATTACATCACATACAATGTGACAATCTACAACTCCAAAGTCACATGAAATTCAGTAGGCTAATTATTGAATATCGAATTACACTAACCAAAATATGGGGTGAACTATGATCTTGAACCACTTTTGGGCTTTTGGGCCGTCATTCATATTATGTTGAATATCAATAAAAACTATAACCGCGGATTCAAAATATAAGAACAAACGCTTTTTATTGAAAATGAAGGAAATCCTCTGAGGCATTTCTTCCAGTAACACTTTTAATGTTAATATTTTTAGTATGGCCTGTACATTCAAATATTTCACTGGTACTGCAACATCAATTAAAGCTGCATCCTCAGCTATTGCAAAAAAAATAATCTTACCAAATTTAATAAATTTATGACGTATAGAACTGAATTTAGCAATATTTCTTACCTGTTGTAATACTTATATTTTCATACAAGAATTTGAAGTTGGCTCAGCCGAGAAAGAAATGGTCGCTGCATTCTCAGCTATTTTATGATGAAAGAAATCCTACCAAATTAATCAATATTCTGCTGCTGTTCATACACAAATTTGAAGTTAGGTAGGCAGAGAGAATATGACCGGTGAGCGATAATACGTGAAGTCACTGCAGGAAATGATTTCAGCGAGTCTCCGAAATATAAATGTGGACATTTATGAAACCTTGTAGCAAAATCAACCTGACATTATCCCCCACAATGTTTGCCAAATGACTTTTAGATTGGTTTGAAAAGAACGGATAAAAAATTAGGAAATCTATCGATAGTGTTTAACCGATTTTATTATACACGCATTGCTCTGAAAACAACGTATCTAGAGTGATTTACGCATAGTGCGTATTTCACTAGTGATTTACGTGGGTTTGTCATGGCAACCAATCGGTTTTTTTGCTAAGATTACCAGTAAAATTCAAATTTCTGACTCGATTTTTTTCTATTTTCATGATTAAAAGCATGTATAATAAATCTGTTTCCTAACTCGTTGGTTTCAGTCGTTTAGAATATTGCACTCGTTGCTACGCAACTCGTGCAATATTCACACTCCTTCAACCAACTCGTTAGTTAACCTGTATGTAACTGGGAGTGTAGCTTTTTTTATTGCATGACCTGTACATTCAAATATTTCACTGGTACTGCAACATCAATTAACTACAAAATAGCTTTCTGTA
The DNA here is from genome assembly GCA_942159475.1 of Sthenelais limicola. NCBI lineage: Eukaryota > Metazoa > Annelida > Polychaeta > Phyllodocida > Sigalionidae > Sthenelais > Sthenelais limicola. The sequence goes on from OW804098.1 coordinate 38,111,360, forward strand.
AATTCATGAATATGATGAAATATATAATTTGCATATACACCATAATATATTTTTATTGACTTTGGGTGTTAGCAATTAATCACAAATTGTATAATTATGGTATATAAATTTCTTTCAATTAGATATCCCAGCCCACATCAAGGACGAAACGGGATACTTGAATATTCAATTCCAGTTACATAATTATTTACATATATCATTAACTCAGTAAATAGTCTAATAAGTCAGACAAAATTCCTATAATTAAATACTACTGAATGGTGGCTATCTATGCACGCTATTGTTTGTTGAGGTGTAATATAGTGCCATCACAGCTTCCTCAAACCTCAGATAAGGCCAAAATATAGGTGTGTTTCCAATTTATTCCCCCTAGAAAAACTATACCCCATGGACCTAAACAAATTTGTATCAAGCCTAAAGTTTTTGTGATTTCTTTATCAAAAAAACTAATCAAAGCAGAAAAACATGCCTTTCCAACCAGAAAACCTTCAAATTAATTAATTAAGGTACATTTTTCTTCTTGAAAACAACTATTCTTACGAAATAGACATTTTTCCAGTTACTGGAGCGTTGTTTGGTTTAAGAATTATTACCGACCCCCCCCCCCCTTACCTTGTTTTCAAGTACATAACTCGGAAACACACCTAATTTTCTTAGCCTAAGCTAATAGTATCTAATTATAATATCATTCAATGTGCTTTGATCAAGTATCAATGAAAAAATGCCATGAGGAAACAAGGTCGTTCTTGTTATTTGTTTTCATACTGACAGGTTTTCCCTGGCTGCAGCCGGCGAGAACACACATTTTGACTTCACATCCATGTCAGTAAATCATCGAGAGAAATTTGGTTATGAAAAGAATTCGATTCCCTCAAGCTCTCTCTCTCTCCCTCTCTCTCCTTCCCAACACAATACATTACAGTTTCTCATGCATGATAAGAAAGAAAGCAAAGCTTATAGTTATTTTCGCCTCTGAAATACGTTTACTGTAGTAAAGCCGCTTTTTAGAAACCCTATTCCCTCAGGATTCACCAGATGTACATCAATCAATAACAAACCTCAGCAGTCTGAGATACCCCCGATGCGACTGGGCCCTGATCCTCGCGCAAAGGAGTATAAGGATATTTGCCAGGCCTCCGAGGCTCCTAAAGCCCATTCTCGCCAATCCAACTGTTGCCAAAGGTTTTCCACCGCCGTCTGATAGGTTGCCAGGCGCACCCGACTTTTTAGTGTAAACGGTGATTTGACTTTTCACGTGGGTGTCCGCAGATGTGCTCGTTGTGATGAGTATGGCTTTGGAACCCTGGCATTCATGTTTCCACCTGGTGAATTCTGGCAACACTTCGCCTCCACTCAAAAACTCAGGCGCTTTGCAACAGATCATGTAATTAGCCACACACGTGCTCGTTTCCTCGAGAATACCCTCTGGTGCGCATGCGTATATAGTCAACCAGTAATGCCCAGGTGATGGGGGTTCGGTCCGAATCACTGTACGACTTGATTTCACACCCGGAGACACAACTGTGTATTTTGATTCGCAGCTTTTCAATTTGCCATTGATTGACTTGTAGAGAAGGGGTTTGAGCACTACTGGGTAGAGAGGGTTATGCTTAAAGGTACTTTCGCAGACTCCAGCTTCAGGAGTCAAGCAGGATCGAGAAGGCCCGACCTCTTCTAATGAATAATGGGTCAAGTGTCTAGTAGGTCCCCAAGGAAACCTGAGGTCTCTCCAGCAAGGAGCTGCAGAACACACTCTGACAACCTCCAGGGTGTGGGTTGTCAAGGCGACGGGCTCATCCTTGCAGCCTCTCAACTTCCCATACAGCTTAAAAGTATAAATGCCCGTTGCAGGGGGCCTGATAGAAAACTCAGCCTTAGAGTTGTTAATGAAAAAATGAACACACTTTGAGAACTCGATGTCTAACTCTAAATGCTTGAGTTCGTAAGTTAAAGTCAATGGGTAAGGGTAGTCTATGGCTATATCCAACTCCTTGTCCACGTAAATGTATCCATTCTGTGGGAATACCTGATGGATTGCGTGCAGGAAAAAGCCCTGTTTTAAGTGAACAGTTTCTTGGAACTCCTCCAGACTTCGTGGGGCTTCCAACAACTGCCAAGAGATGTCCAAGGGAAGATGATCCTCCACGAAAACCTCTGGATCCGTGAGGAAGTAATGTTCTGAGAATTTGAAGACAAACTGCTTGTTGACTTGATGGAGGTAGCCCGAACTCCAACACACATCTACCAAATACCAATTACCCTGGAGGAAGACAGCGTTCCATTCGTGATTAGGAATCCTGGGTGAAAAAGTTTGACCGGGCAAATATCCAGCCCCTTTTACATGGCCTTGGATCTTTCGGCATTCGATCCCAGCGACTCTGGAAATGGATAAACAATGAGCAGCAATTAACCATCGAGGTTTGACATAACAGGCAGGTTATTGATCTGTTTATTGGTGGTAAACCTGACATTGACATTCATACGCAAGAGGCCATTTTATCAATTTTGCACACAGGGAACATTTATTAGTGTCCGAATAGATCATACATTATGTAGACTTCTAACTTTATGGCTGATATTCAGCTGAGGCACAGACAACTTTCTATTGCAAATATGTGATGTGATGAAAAATGAGACATAATTTGCAAAAAATGCTACTTGTCAAATGAATTTCCACCGGCACATCTAATAATGATAAGAATCTTTTATTTCCTTAAGAATACAATTACACTTTTGGGGAAACGATCGACCTATTGCACACAGTGAAAAGAATACAATTACACTTTTGGGGAAACAATCGACCTATTGCACACAGTGCAGGTCTTCTAGGACGTCCTAGAGAGCTCCCTAACATACTGCTTTATTGACTAGTTATCTGTTTATATACAGTTATATAGGTTTATTTGGATTTTATGGACCGCAATAATAATTTTGACTTTCTTGTTCTTTAAATTTATATTCGTGGTTTACAATTCGCTTTCGTTGTTATATAGTTTCGCCAATTGGCGTGGGTCTCTTTCCCATATATCGTTACTCTTTCACATGAACTAGTATGTATTTTTTTATATAATTTTAATTCTTTCACATATCAAATTTCAAGACTATGTATTCAATATGTATATATATGCAGTTTATCCTAAGGAGTGTATTTAACTACTTCACTAGAGATTGGCCATCCAGAAGTACATGTATGTATCGCTAACTTTCTTTTCATGCATGTATACAAAACGTAGAAGTACTTATTATATGTCTAATGTTTATCATCATTGGAATCCGCTTCATCTCATCTTTTTAAATATGATGATATCTCAAGATCCATTTTCGCAACTTATGACAAATCTTTCTGTAACACATCACATATGTTATATGTTCGAACAGAGCAGCCGGTGAAAGAATCTCAATAGAAAGAGCACGGTCCTTCACCCTCTCCTTTTCAGGTTGATATTGGCAGTTCTTTACGCAAGGGAACCGTATCAAGGCACGTAAGATATTAGTTTAGGTTCTGTTTAATGGTTCAAAGAAAACAGACATGCGTCTGTCTCATGTTATTTCTAATAATCTTTGGCTCAAAGGCTGCAAAGTCCTCGCTTCCTGGTATTTCCGATTTCACCAATCTCTCTTATCAATACGGCAGCAAGTTCAAAGAAACTTTAGGTACGATCAGAGTAATCAAATCTCTTTGCCCACCTGCCCATGCACAGAAGCAAATCGGAGTAGCCGGAACAAGTTGCTTTGCGCAGACGCAAAACGTCATTTCCCTTTTGTGTATCACATGGCGTATGAAGTCCACGGATGAAAGCGTCGACGTCATAGGCTATATTGGTGGCAATCCACGTAAAGATGACGCGAAGTCGAGCCAATGGCGTCTCCACGCCACGTGTCAAACGCCGCGTGAAAGATTCCAAACTTTCCGTGTTATTCATCTGAAATGTAAAAGAAACATATGTCCATTTTAATTCCGAAAGCAATTGATCGTTGATTGCTAGATAACAACTTTATATCAGTGATCAACTTTCACTTGCAGAGCCCTCATAAATAATAACATCCTACGAATAGTCACGTTTCAAATCGAAGGTAATTATTAACATTTGTTAATCTTTATGATTGATTCATGGACGAAACCACACAAGAAGGGATCTTCCCTCGCGGTGGTAAAGGAATTGAAAAACATCTTAATATTGACAAATCGATTCCGGTAATGACTTCCCCTTGGTAACTCGCAATTTAATGCGCCCTGCCACAAAATTACTTGCTTTATCGACTTGATTCTAATTTTGATCCCCGCCCTAATGCATGAACATTAATTTTCTTTCAAAAAGAATAGACCTGATCAACAACCTTAATGTATATTGCAGAAAAAAAGACCAGCAACCAACACACTTAAGTGTGTTCATCACCATTTAGTCACTTAAATCATAACATTTAAAAGTATTTAATAATTTGATTAAGGGATATCAATAAAACCAGTTTTCCCAATCAGAGAACTGAGAGGTATTACTTTTTGTTGCATGGATATTTATAACTTCATGTTAATTGACATTAATATTCTGGTGTAACTATAAGCACTGCAATAAGGAATTTGTATATAGAAAACATGGGGTGCACCAAAAGATCACCGAAAGCAAATGCCATATTCTATACCGCAATAGATAAAATGGAGTCTTTCAGTGTCGATTCGAAACACTGTACATAACTCATGTCACCTAAAATATCGACCCCTGTATTTTACGAAAAAGGCTTTGGTAGAAATATGTGGGATGCCCCATGCATGCCATTGCCATCTGTCAATATATTTTGTTTATTAAATGTAGGCTACACAGATTTTTTTTCATTCACTGGCCAAACCAGTGCATAAATAAGTGTGCTAAGATTTTGAAGTAGAGATGTCAAATTGGCAAATATGATTTGTAACAGAATACATATATTGGGAAAGAATGTTAATTATCATTTATGACATAACTTTTGTCCATAGCTATCTCATCAGTCCTTAGCTATACTTGCACAGTAAATGTCCCTATCTATATGCTAGCCATTTCTTTTGCATCCAAAAGTACCCCAGGGAACCCATGCAACCCTATTACACATGTAAAGTGTTGTGGAATAGGGTTAATGGTCCAGCAACAATACAGGTATACCACAAAATTCCTTTTAGATGTCTAAACGGGCCAAATAGTTCCTATATGAATACAATCTTTGATAGATGTTTCGAATATTATAAAATGTTATAGATTTGGATCTGAGTGCATTCATACAGAGGATTTGCCCTTCTAATGGTTTCTGTATATTGATATAATGGTCAGCTTTGTACCATGCAAAAAATAATTGGTGATCTCTTGGGAAAGGAAAACAGATTGGTCTATAATCGCCTTTAAAGGGCCATACATTCCCTTTCCTGCCTGTCCTTTAGTTCGTTATATATATATATATATCACAAGTGATATAATGAAAGAGTACCATGACATTTAAGGTAAGGGAGGTTGTGAAGGATCGTCCGGAGGTAAGGAAAGGCTATCAGAAAGGAAGTAAGTGAAATAAAAATGGATGAAAAATGTAAGGATCTAGAAAGGGTACAAGAATAAATAACTTGGCGTATGCTCAAAGGTTAAAGGCAAGATCGACTGAAAAGAAAAGGTGAACGTTATGTATATATATTAAATTAACACTAAAATGTCTTTCACAGGCCCATTGTATTATTTTCCGAGGCCAAAGTTTATTACATGCACACCTGGTGTTGTACTTATAAGAAGGAATGGACCAAATATGGAAACAGCCTCCCTGTATATTATATATTTCTGTCGTCATTACAATTTACCATATTTTGTTTATAGCCTTATTGTCTCATTGTCTTCATTGTCTCATCAGTCCATAACCATACTTACACTACACAGTAAATTTCCCTATCTCTATATATCTACAGAACTATATTCTAGTTCGTTGATATGTCCTATAGCCATTTCTTTTGCATGCAAAAGAACCCCAGGCAAAGTAGATTAAAAATCAATCATGAAATATGTATGTCCATGACGATTCTCAAATACCTTTGGATGACTGGTACTGTATTATATTATCACACGTTAAAATACTCATGTTTATTGTTATGACAGAAGAAGTGTTCAATTATAAAATGGACTTCATCTATCATAATCTCATGAAAAATGTATAGCAGAAGGTACTTGATCCTATTCCTCTTCAATGTTTCCGGGACTTAGCTTATAAAAAAATACAATAAATTATTGTTACATACATATATATATACATGAAAAAGATATATGGTATATTTATATGTATGCAACAGTGAAGCTGTTTTATAAGCTAAGTCCCGGAAATCCTTCCACCCCCATGTGCACACCATCGATTTCTCTCCATATATGGAACACAGCTATAGAGATTCTTCTCATTGTTTTTAGACTTCAGGAAATGAAACAGTTGTGTTAAGTAAGTGCTTTGTATTTACAATGGTTTAGATATATATACATTCCTACCCTTTCATTTCCGCGTTGTTACACAGACGAGCAAAGTGCATCCCATGCAATATCTCTTGAAAGGTGCCATCTACTTTTTAATACAACAATGCTTTGTGCACGGGGGCCTAAGTATCGAACCTACATCGTAGTGTATAATCTCAGACATTTGATCCTTTGTTATTAGTATGTTAGGGCAAAGGACCCTCCGGTATTATAGGGTGTTCACAGAGAGAATAGACCTCGTTTCACTGTGCTATTTGTATTCATTTAGGCAAAACTCTCAGGTCAAATCCTTCCTTGTTCCCACATTGCATGTAAGAATTAGACCCTTGGTGTTACACCACTCGATTAAAGCTGCATTCTCAGCTATAACGATATTAAAAAGAATATTACCAAATTTACTCTTGTTAGGAATCATAGGAGCGAATTGTGCTGCTTTTATATATGCTTAAACAAGAATTTGCAGAATTTGAATCGGCCGAGAGAAGACGGCTGCTGGTGAGCGATAATAAGTGAAACCATCGCAGGAAAGGATTTCGGCGGGCCACCGAAATATATCGGCGGACTTTTATGCAGTCGTGTTGCAAAAACAACCACACAAAGTCCTCTAAAATTTTGGTCAAATGACTTTTAGATGGGTTGGATAAGAACAGAACAAAAACTTTAGCTTTTGACCGACGTTAACTGAAAGTGCAGTTTTAAAAGCGATTGTCTCCGGACCCTTCACAAGTGAGCATATTATATCCTCAAATCAAAATACATCTAGGTTAAATAGAACATTATTAGCATCAGCTTGTTACCATTGTCCGATATTCATTGTATCATGTAAGATTTCCTTGGGCCATTTATTTACTTGGGCGTTTATTATGAATACAAGTGCAATGAGCCAACTAATGACTATCGTGACACATTTTCAGACACCGTCGCTCAATCAAAATCTAATCAATATGGTTATTTCATTTATTGCTGGAAACTACCTTGCTCTAGTCTTGAGGAGGGCCCTAAAATACACGTTTCATACGTTAATGGCATTTGGTACGTTTTACTACAATGCTTGGTGAATAATTCGTTTACAGGTTCATGATTCCTTTACTAAATACGCATTCCACGTGAGAAGTGCGATCATAGGGGTGCGATAAATATATCTTAATTCGAATTGTTTTTTCTTTTAGGTTTTAGATACTTTATGATGATTTTTAACCAAAAACAAATGTTTATATTTCAATATACTAGGGGCATAATAATATGTATAGTGAATGGAACTCGGTACTAGTATTTGAATATTGATAGGACTCGATTGCTGCGCAATATCATCCAATAAATATTTAATTGCTAGCACCTCGTTCCATTGTCTCTATACATTCTAGGTACATCAACTTAGTCAAAGCTTTTTTAAAGCTGCAATCTGGATTAAATTGGATTAATTAGATTAATTGGATTAATTAGATTAATTGGATTAATTAGATTAATATCTAGCCAGTCGTATCCTTACATCTTCGATTCCAAAACGATTCCAAAACTTTAACAAGATGATAATGAGTCAGGCTGAAAAAAGTTAGAATTCGGTGGGTCCTATCAATAAGTATTTTGGGGATAATGAAGTTTTAAACCAAGAAGAACATGTCAAAATCCTCTAATACTCTATCTGGGTGACCTTTAGATGGGCCTGGAATGAATAGACCACTAAATAGACAATTTCATTTTCTGACAGAAATTAGCAGAGAATGCAGCTTTAAAGGGAACACCTGTTGAATTTCCAGTGTCTGGAATGCTTTGTGTAGTCTCATAATCCGACTATTCTACACATTCAGTAATTCTATTTTTAATGTTGGCATTTCTCTCCCTTCCTCTGCTTTTATTTCGTCCGACTCTTATCTTTACCCCCATCTTCTGAGACGGCGGAAATCGGTCGTAAATCCTTTGACCATCTTCTCTTTTTGCTTTTTTGCGACACCCACAATTTGCTAACCCTAACGTTCACTTCCAAATTACAAACTCTGGAAACACCAAGTGAGGTTAAGAAATATCCATCACCACATTACCTTTAAAACGGTAAATACTCTTTACTGCACTATGTTTAAACCTACTTGCCCAGATTTTTCTGTCTCACCACTCCACTCTCATCACAAAACGAAATTTATTGCAATATTCTGCATCAATCACCATCTTTCATTATTTCTTCACTTCATCGATCTTCTACCACGAAACAACGATAATTCTGTATCATCTCGGTCGTAGATGTACTCTTATAATTATAATAGTAAGTAACGTACATGTATATATTGATAAAGATGTTGTATTATATAGAATTGTACAGATTACCATGAATAACGCTCTTCCTAACGATGTGTACATCTATTATAAAATCTCCGTGAATAAATTGATAAATAAAAATGTAGCTTATATGCGAATGTGTTCCAGAAAAATCACAAGTCGCAAAAAAATGGATTTTGAGATACCATAATATTTGAAGAAATTTAAATGAGATCAAGCAGATTCTAATGATAGTAAACATATTAGGACAGCTAACAAGTATTTCTAGACTTTCTAGACTTTCTAAGTTTGATATTTTCATTTTTGAAAAGAAAAGTTCGCAATATTTTTGGGTGGACCATTACTAGTAAAGTAACTAAATATACTCTAAGGATGACCTTAGAAATGCAAGGATATATTTGATACACAGTCTTGAAATTTGGTAAAAGCATTCATATCACTTCAAACGGTACATACCCCTGAGATAAAAAAAAACATTCCCACAAATAAATCATGTGAATAAGCACTTTGACAAATATCAATTTTGCGACTACTGACCCATTTTTCCTGGAACACATTACATATATGCATCAAGCAGCCAGTGTATATAGGTGAATCCTGGCCCCTATATATATGTGTTAGTGCGATGATTTACACACCATAACCACCATCATGAATACAATATATTGGGTATACTGACTCAACGTGTCCCTATCAACCAAAGACAACCCAAGCTCCTAAGCAAAATTGATGATTAGATATTGATGAGGACAAAATGTTGCGAGTATGCATTAAATCTCCATTCACCCCTCTCAACAATATCCAAACCAATATCAAGTAATTAATTTGAAAAGCAAATTTCCCGACAGCCCTTGTCACTAGTTATATATAGCGCAATACTTCAGCAAGGCATATTTTCTAAATGACTCGATCAATGCTTCCCTAGCTGTAAAACCAGACATGACACCGTCTGCTGGTGGGAAAGAACAAACAAAGAGACTTTCCCATTTAGGGCTGCGTGTTTCCCTGTTATATGGCAGGAGAATCGCTTCAGTTGAGGATATTGGCGCGAACAGACACGTCCTCCCTAGAATAAGGCCACTCAAGGCTATGCGCTTCTAGATGGCCAGAAAAGGACATGTGAGATTATTACAGAAAGTCTGCTTGTTCGGTCGTGAAGGAGGCCATGCATCATCTGATACGGACTTGCGTCCGTATAAGGGGAGGATTCGTGCTTTCCCGTATCAATGTCTGTATATAGACAGAGTGTGACTGATTCAATGCACACAGCAATGAATCTGGAGCTATTGTATAATCGTCAGTGTCCATATAAGATATATATGTGATGTGTTACAGAGAAAAATTCGGATTTGGAGATATTATCATATTTGAAAAGATCAAGCCGATTCCGGTGTTTGATATGAGGACATCTAATAAGTACTTCACATATATATTTCCTACGTTCAATTCTATAACTTCTCGAACTGTTTAATGACCTTATAACTATACTTATACATGTTTGTTTGGGCCAGCAGAATCAGAAACCAGGGGAGACCACCGTCAATTACATTGATATACATTGTATGATAGTGTGTACTGCCAGCCTGAATAAAATTGAATTAAAGACAATAAAGAATGTTCAATAACACCTATTCACAGATCGGTCCCAAAGTGATTGATGGAATCTTTCCGGCAGGAATCGTGAGATAGATGTTGCATCAACAACGCCGTGCAGGTTGTGGGGTCAAAGGCCCTAGTTAAGGTGAGGCGAGGACTGGATATATCTATCTGGGAGAGTGAATGAATCTGTTGCTTCCCCATATACCTGAATAATGTAGTGTGAACAACTGGTTCCCCTCAGATGACCAGTGGTGATTCACCACATTGCAAGCTCATCGAGGTATATGGTCGTGTCAAGGCGAACATATGGTCTTGGCGTTTGCATTATTTACCGTTTGCTCTTCCCTATATATATATATATATATATATATATATATATATATATATATATAGCAACCCGGCTTTCAATTCCTGTCCTGGGAATTCCGCCCTGCCATGTCCCTCTGTTCGCCGAGAGCATCTCCTCCCACCCGCCCAACCTGCTCTATCAAGGCTTAGGTTGCCTCATCAGAGTTGGTGCCAGTGGACGTTATAGCCACATTCATCAAACGTTGTTTGCCCATAAGCATTGTTCGGGACTCTCTTTGGTGGTTTTTTTATTTGACACATAAGCAATTGGCTTTAGTGATATTTATATATAGATATGTGACGTCTTCCTGGAAAATGAGTTACAAGTTGGAAAAATGAGACCAGGCGGATTCCAATGGTTGTAAACATTACGGACATCTATGTAGTGCTCCTATATTTTATCGTTGATATATTCATGTTTTAAAGCAAGTTTGCAATTTCTAGGTGGGCAATTACCAGTAAAGTGATTAATATACTCCATAGGATGACCTTCAAAACGCAAGAATATTTTAATACACTGCCCTGAAATTTAAGACATGCCTTTATACGACTGGAAAGGCTAAACACTCTACAAATAAGTACATTCCAACAAAGGGATAATGTGAATATATCCCTTTGAAAAATATCAAGTTTGCGACTTGTGACTGTATGTCTTGCTACTTTACTAGTAAGTATCCACCGAGAAATATTGCAAACTTTGTTTTTCAAAAGTAAAAATATGATGGTATCTCTACTTTTTGCGACTTGTCACTCATTTTCCTGTAACACATCACATAATTAGCTTCTACAAAGTGGGTGAGTGAGTGGAACTGGTTATGTTCTTTGGCGTGTTAGATAAATGTAGATAATGTCATGAAAGGAAATGAAGATTAGACAAAGAGGGTAACTGTTCTCTAAATACTCGTTTTAAGGCAGCCCTTGAAGGCAAAGAACTGATATAGGGAACATGTTCAGGATTGGAGTCGGTTTAAAGAGACAAACTATAGAGTCTGGCTGCTGCAATGCTATATTTACGGCCTATTCATCTGCGCTAACATGAACGTTAAAAGGCTGACCTCATTGATGCTTCTGACTTCCAAAAATACCTACCACAAATGGGCAACAAAGAATATGTGAAAGTTTATCGATATAAATCGAGACCGGCAGACCTATATAGTTAATTGTTAGAAAATAAATAACCTTGCATAAACATGAGCATGAGATTGTACCATATATAGTACCGTCGTTAGTCCCGAGAGAGACACATGATAATCATGTAAAAACAGAACAGTTTCAGTTGTATATGGAGAAATGGAAAATGAGGTTCTCACAAAGAACTTTATATTGGCCTTCACAAACACTCCACTCGCATTGGAGCACTATGGGTATTCATACAGGATGGGGCTATTCCGCTGAATACCTTTGTGTTACTGGGAGGAAGGAAAAGTATGGATTCAGTGTGTCAATGCCGATATAAAATACAGATGCATTCATCATTCCAACGTCAAATGTTGTGCTCACTCTGGAGGGAATATCGCTGCACAAACTCCCTTCAATGGCTATATTGATGCTGGCTACATGTTGACAATCGTGCCAGACGTGTGTTTATTTATAGACTTGGTAGTTTTAAATGAATTCTGCAGGAGTCATGTCAAAGAGTTTATCGAACTGTGATGGAGAAAGGGCCTTAGAAACATGTCTTTCGTGCTATGATAACGTGCACTTGTATAATTAGTATATCAGCAGTAGATCACCCCATGCTTCTAATTGCCAAATACACAATCTATTTTTTGTTTGGCTGGATGTTCATAAGAATATAGACGCGTAAGAAAGGTGGTTTGCACTTTATAAAGCAATTATACCATTAGAGTTGACCTGTCACACTTCAGGTTTCTTTCAGGTATTAGCCTTCAGAAGTGCATAGGAAATGATGAGTTCATTATACCAATGAGGCACTGAATAAATTCTGGCAGAGACAACCTATTGTATATTCATATATATTCTGTTGTGTACCACGAAAATGTTAGCACTGCTCATCAAGGATTTAATCAGACTAATTGTGCAGGCTTGCATTGTTGTACAATCCCTCATCCGCACCCAGTGAAACTCCTGCGGCTGTGCTCTGTGCCCTTTAATTAGTTGTTACGTATGACTCTAAGACCGATCACACCAGGTCCAGGAAAACAAGCGGCCATGGATTGCCAGGGGAACCTTCTCCAATGTGTTGCAAACCTAGATATATATATGTAAAATAAAAAGTAATATCATTTCCCTACACCAATGGCGCTCTCAATGGTAAGCAGTAAACTTGTATACAATACCTATCGATAGTTCAGTTTCGGGATTATTTAATCACTCGGAAGAAAAATATTTGTCCTTGTATTGATTATAATGTTTAGCTTACAGTAATACCATATGTATGCGTGCTTGGGGAGATTCCATGGCCTGAGGCCTTTCCTCACTTATATGAATAGTTATCAGCTAATATTGGGTAAACTCTCTATACAACAATGCCCTGGCAGGTAGGGACAAACTACGTGCAGTGAATACGGTCCTCAATAGGACAATAGACTGACAGGTAGGGACCAACTCTGTGCAGTGAACGTATGCTGGGGCAATATTGGGTCAATTCTCCATACGACAATACGCTGACAGGTAGGACCCAACTTCATGCAGTACACGAATTCGAGTGTATACATATATGGATCAACTACAAACCTTCAATCAGGGCCCCATTATGTAAGCTTGGCAAGTCATTAAATGAAATTAACTCTGATTTAGGTGCCAATTTCAAATTATAGAGCCACATAACTCATAGCAGGGCACTTGAGACGTATTAGAAGGCTGAGAGGGCACAGGTTTCTATAGCTCGTGGCCCAACCTGCACAAGAGCCTCGTCTTATAGATGCGCATAATATTGGCGACCAGCTTCCGTGGCGAAATCCAATTCCACAGCGGCCCTTGTCTTTCCCAAGGTGTGCAGCTAAGTGACAACCGAGGCAAGGTGTGATATTCCTCTTCCTCAGACCAATATTTCGTCCGCATCTCGTCCAGCACTCAAGAAACTATGGGTGGTAGGTAAGGAAATAACATCTCCACCTTTCGACCATAATTCCTCGAGGCAACATCCTTTAAAGCCCTAATAAGCCTTTGATCTTGCTTATGTCAGTTCCATTGACAATATGTTGCCAGGGAGATAGCTACAAAAAATAGCAAGGGTAATGAGTCCGGGCTCTCGAGGTCACGGGCCTGAGTGGCGGGTGTAGCCTTGCTGTTGAGCGAAACCTAGCTGCTGAGAATGGGATTTCGCGTGTAATACTGTTTTCAATACAGATATAAACGCTATGTGCGTCCTCCTCACTAAAACATGGCAGTGAAAGGGTGTAGTAAAATATGTGAAAACGCCTTCGAGCAATCACTTCGCCTTTGTAGTCGTCCTTATATTGGCGAAATCTTTTCAATACATTCTGCGTGCATGTGACAGAAACACAAGACCATGTTTGCTTGGGTTGGAGAACTGAAAGAAGATAAGGCCTTTAAATGTGTCATGCAATTTTGAATAAATAGGATATTGCTTGGTAAGGCTTAGGATTAGGTAAAAATCACAGTTGATGGAACGCTCGTGTTATGAAAGGGCGGAAAACGCACGAGGAAGCTCCGATAATCGATTCCATTTGAAGATCAAAATTGCGTCTTAAAATCAAGGTTGAGGAGGTCAAGAGCAGATGTTTGCTCCCACGACGCCATTTTCTTTTAGCTTTTTCAAATTAGGATGGGACGTAGAGTGTTATATTAAGATATCTACAGAACAATTGCTCGCTCACTCCCATTTATTGACACACATGAAAACTCCTATGTTGGGAGTTTATTGAATCAAATTTAGCTGCAATTCTTATCGCCATCAAATCATAAATCCTTTATCCTGGGGAGTTTATCAGTAACTTAATTCCATTTCATTCAATGGAAATTATTCCAGGCGGGTTACGATTTGACATAATTATAAACATATAATTCTCTATAGGAGATTTTACAGTTTTCCTCGAATATGATTCTACATAGAACTATTACAGCTACACTATCATTATTATGAGCAATTCATTGAATTCGTTGACAACATATTTTGATTATTCTTACATCCTATTGCATCGAAAATACTAGACATCAATTTCTTGAAATTTGATAACCTTTATTTTCATGGTGCACCCGGAAGACCTGCATTTATCACAGAGTATGAAACCGTTTTCCTGCCCACATATTGATACATAACTCGTACATGTTTATGTCGGTAATAAAACTATTACAATAATATATTAATAAACAAATCCCTGAAGGATAGCATCTTAACAATACACAGGTAACACGTTTGGTAGGCAACACACATGTTTAAATAAAGTGAAATCAGAAGACATTGCGCGTCTGTAAGATCTAGGTGTAAAAACTTTCAGGAAGAACAGATTTGTTGACAGATTGAATAAATACCTGGCGTTGGAGGAAAAGTACAACACTAAATTATTAAAGATACCAGGTCACTACAGGAAGCCACAAAGTAATGCTAATTTCCGATATGGAATTCTGAATCGATGTAGATTGTGCTGTGGCTAGACTAGCAAGTTAATAAGTTGAATGCGTTGCCCACAAATACAGATCCATTCAGGTAGAGCCAGGGAAGCCCTTACCTCCTGAGTAGCTTTCAGTTAATGTGCGCCATCATTTTATCACGAGCAGTTCTGAGAAGCTCGGTGAAATGTGACCCTTTTATATCAGGCGCAGAATCCCTAACTTAAAGCTGCATTCTCAGCTATAACTACCAAAGAGAACCGTACCGAATTGACGCATATTATAACTTATTATAGGACTGAATTGATCAATATTATCAATATTCTGCTGCTGTGGCAAGAGCACCGAATTCGTATCATTGTGTTTCCATCTTATTTCATTCCATACTATCGTTTTCATAAACCTACTCAGAAAGGAGAGAGAAAAGAAGCCATAATCCCTGTAATGTGGGGGTGTTGCGCAAAGGCCAACAATATTTTGTACCACTTTCCTGGATTAATAATATCTTTAAAAAAATGATTTATTTTCATACAAGAACTTGAAGTATAGAAGAATCTGCCGAGAGAAAACGGTCGCCGGTGAGCGATAATAAATGAAGCCATCACAGGAAAGGATTTTGAAGGGTCTCCGAAATATAAATGTGGACTTTTATGAATCCTTGTAGCAAAAGCAATCGGACAAAATCCTCCAAAGTTTGATCAAAGGACTTTTGAACAAACAGAAAAAAGTAAACAAATGTTTAGTTTTTGACCGATTTTAAAACGGAGAGTGCAACTTTAACAGGCCCATTCAGCCTGGGAATATTCAATTTGACTCAAGCCATTGTCCATGAGCTGCATTTATAATACATCAAGTCTCACAAAAGAAACTTATTTCATTACAATGTGCATCCAATACATACCCACTGAGGCTAGATTAGTAGCAGAGTACAATAGGTAATTCTTTGAATGGACGGACCGCGTGCTAGCTCCTTAGGGAAGGATAGCAAGGTTATGTGGCTTTGTTTGCAAGCGACACAATCATGACATTAGCATATTTATGGCTTCTATATATAAAGCAGGACAGATTTATATATAAAATGATTAGTAAATGGCCCATTAACTCAAACCATTATGAGAAATGCACATTTATATAGATGTTCAACATCAAGCATTATAGTTGTATGCAGATAACAATATATTCAAGTGGTCGGGGAGCAATTGAATACATTTTAAAGACGCCGATGCAGCAAGACACCTATATATTTACCATTCTCACCTTCGTACTCCCCACACTTTTGCGATTTGTATTCAGTCCAAGTCAGGATTTGGAAAAATATGTTCTATCCCCAAGAGTAGACCTCATTAAACAAACCAAGCTACTCCTACTCGTGATGATGTGTGTGCCGGGGTCCCTGGAATATTTCCCCCCTTCTCCCTATTGTAAAAGGTGAGGGCCTGTGCTCATGTAGTGTGGTATCCGAAGAATTGCTCTTCTTACATGGACATCTAGCAGGGGTTGGGTCGACCACAGCAATCTTCTCTCCATCTATGTTGAGGGAATCAAATAGTCCACTTCTTTGCGGAGACCTCAAGGGATAGGTGCATTTATTAGTCCGGGGATGATATTTACCTCGCGGGCGACTAGCTCTCGCCGCTCAGAAAGAAGTGTACTCTGTAGCTCGGCGCCTGAATTTTCCATCTGACTGCCTCACAAACAGGCGGGAGGCCGATGTTTGCCACTGCAAGAAACGGCCAGTTCTCAATTCACCACCAGTCAAAAGGAATTGGCCATGATCAATATTTGAATCGTGCCCAGTTCGCGCCAAAGCAACAAGCAGATTGGCAATAATCCATCATCAGCGCCTCCTCTCAGATTTCACAAATCTATAGATCATACCTATAGGGGGATTGATTGGCATTTGGCAGGAGTTTTAGCTATTAGATCGCTTTCATCAGTCGTGTTTCCTCACAAAGCGTTTACAAAAATACAGGGTGACACTTCAATATAAATATTTGGCGATCCTGACAGTACCAAACTCAAGCTCGATCCATAGTAGTTATGAAATGTCAAAAACGTCCGAAAGGGAATGCAGGACGTTCGATATAATGCGTCACTTCCATTTAGGAAGAAAAAGAAGTTAGATTCTAATTTCCCTTTGGTGGAACATGTAAAAGGCGTTGTGTGGCATGGACGTATGGGATTTCATTGCACGTCTATTCTCTATTGATGCTAATTGGGATCTGGCCGCGGCTCATGTTCAAAGAGGTATTAATCTGATTTCCTCCTGCCCTCCTTGATGTCGTGTCAGATCTGGTCCAAATTTGACGTGGCAATATAGCGGATACCCCACCCCCTCATTCGAGATTCTTTCCTGAACTATGGAAAACAATTTCTAATCCTGACCAGTGATTGCTTCGCAGATGTTACGACAACAGAAGTCTGAAGAAATATACTCATATTATGACTTATAGGACTTGATTTATCAATATTTCGCTGATGTTATATGTTTGTACACAAATTGTAAGTCGAATCGGTTGAGAGAAAAGGGCGCGGGTGAGCGATAATAAGTGCAGCCACCGTAGGAAACGATTTCGGAGATCTATTAATAGGGATTTTTATTAAGCCCTGTAGCAAAATAACCGGGCAAAACCCTCCAAAGCTTTGGTCAAATGACCTGGAAAAGAACGGGTTGGAAAAGAACAGAACAAAAAGTAGAACATTTTTAGTTTTTGACTGACCGATGTTACCTGAGACCACAGATTTAAAGTTCCGCAGGGAAGTTTTTGAAATAACTTCACATAAATAACGAGAACAGTTCTCTCTACAGGCCCTGACATGCAGAAAATGTATCAAAATGTCCTTTATGGATGATGGGGGGGAGGGTCTCATTTAAAGTAAAAGTGTGTGAGCACAACAAAGGCCTTGGTCCGTTCATTAACTACCCCATTCTAATTAAGTCATGAGGATACCGTATTAAAGGTAAATGCCAGCGTTCAATGAAAAAAGAAGAAATCATGGAATTTGTTTTAAAATTTGGATTTAGAAAGAACATGGCTAGGGGGAGCCACAAAATCAATAAAAATATGTCATAGAATTAGTTTTTATTTCAGGCTACATTGAAATTTACTGCCATTCACTTTATAGGAGTCAATGAGAAAAAGGCTTTTTGCCCATTTTTTCAGAATTTCAGATTATTGAATAATACGATTTCCTTTAAAATCTGCATGCATAGCTGACATATTATCTTACATTCCCAGTCAAAAGAAACTGGGAGTCATAGAACTAAAAAAAGTTATTCATAGAACATCCATATCCATATCCACATCCATATATAGTGAATGGTAGTAAACATCCTGTTTTCTTGGCTTTTTGTATTCACCTAACCATGTTCTTTCTCAAGGAGAAAAAAATATTGTTACTCCTATTCTTTTATGCATTAGTTCCTTGAACTCCCGCCTGCAGCAGTGCTGGCGACGCTGGCATTTACCTTTAAAGATCTCCACCAACAACTTGTTGGGGAAGAAAGCAAGCAATCAGTTAAGAGAGTCCCTCCAAACTGAAGGGAAAGCCTCTCGCTCCAAACCGCAAAATGCCATTTTAATCCCATTGGGACACCTACTCTTGGACCAGGAAAAGCCGTTAGCGCAGTAGGTGTCCAATCACTGATATACCATCCTTATCTGATCTGAGAGGCTGTGAGCCTAGACTGTTCAGAGTTGTACGCCATAATCCATCAGTGTGATCCTATCACTTATTGCCCACATTCGCAGGACTTTTTATCTGCTTTGTATTCTTGTAGAAACACATAATATCAGCAATCCATCAATACTTTCAGTGGAATATCCAACAATGAGTGAATAGGGGACTTGCATGTCCACCATCTTGAATCATGATTCTCATGGAATTATGGGATTTATGGAACAGTGTTAAATCTATTAAAAAAATAATCACGTCATGTTCAGCATGGGATATTTATTGGTGCTCTGGCTAATATCAATATCCATGTGTTATACACATTTTCATAACACACGTCCCCATCTTTCCCAAGAAGCATTTAGTTTTCATAGATCATTTATACAAGCTGTGATATTGCTGAAAACCTTCTTGCAATTTTCAAAATGATGCTAATTTGTTGTTATTTTAAAGGACACACGATAACGGGATGCGATAACTTGCTTTTTTTCTCTCGAATATTAGCAATGTAATGGTTCCTTTATATGCAGTCATAGACATCTATACGCAAGGCTGACCCTTTGTACCCCAGTCGATCGGCATGCAGTGGATGGCAAGTGAAATGATGCTTTGGTAAGTCGCTATATAAATTATGATGTTTTTCCCCCGAACGTTTATTTTTTTATTCAGGCAAAAGACAAGAGTTACACTAGCACAAATCAATTGTGATTTTCGCTATGTCCTGAAGATGCAAGTCTGTTACATATCGTCGTTGCAGGGAAGTATATATGTTGCTAAATATTTGTATGTCAAACCCGAAGTGAGATCTATAAGGGCATATACTGTCAGTCATAATATCGGGTAATATCCCTTGACAAGTGAGAGGTGATAACCGGTGAAGGTAACAGGTTCAAGTGACATCAATTACTAAGTTGTAAGTGCAGTGAGTCCAAGCCACGGGGGGACTTTAATCAAGTGCTTATAACATAGAGAAGAGAATGTATACATGTAAATATGTAAACCACAGCTTATATACATGAATAGTCATGAGTCATAGTCATAGTCAGAGTCATAGTCAGAGTGATGTCGCGCCTTGAAATGTACAATTCGCCTTCACTAATGTTCACAAATACCATAAATTTAAGGCAGAAATAAAATTCAGAGCACAGTTATACATAATTGAACAGATGCTTTCAATCAAGGCAATACCAAATATATACTGAAATATATGGTAACGCCGGGAAAACTGGATCTTATCCAGAGGCCAGTCTAACATTTTTGTCATCCTCCTACAATGTAGAAATCTGACAAAGTAAAGTATTATTCAATCCAATTCAAATAAACTATGAATATCCTCCGGTCATCTAGAATGGGATTGCTAAAGGGGATGTAATATCGTATATATAGAAAATTATAAGTTAGATGTTGATGGATACATTTACCATTTTCGAGAAATCATTATTACATTAGCACATTTATAGCTTACACGGCTTATCATTGTGACTTATATAACATGCGGCATTGTGGAAATAGATCGATAGACAAAGGCTACAGTTACTGTATAGAATTTATAGACTTACTTCGTCTACTTTAGTTCAGGCCTGTAGGGTTGTGCAAGTGACGGCTTTCAAAGGATTAAGTGGGCTTTGTCTTAGAAGCACGAATGCTCAGATACGATGTGTAAAAGTTACTGTTAACTAAGATGAGACATTGGGGGTGGTGTATAATATTAAGAATACAAAATCGTAAGATTCGTAAATTCGTAAGCACTTGTTAATTCACTTGTAAGCCAAAACCTGGTGCATATGATACAATTACGAAATTCGGAAATGGGTATGTTCTAGCATAGGATTTGGTAGTTACAAAGTTTATTGTGTAACCATACAGGCTTACAAGGAACTTGTAACCGGGTGCAGTATGCTTGTAGTTACTAATCCTACGATTGCGAAATAAAGATTGTAAATCAGTGTGCAGAATATATCCTTGACCCACTTGTAGGGGTTGGTAATTTTAGAACATTGTAATTGGAAATATAAATTTACAATTGTGAATTAAAATGTGAACAATTTATTTGCAAATAATGTCACTCACAGGCGCTTATGCAACATATACATACAGACTAATGAAATCATAAATTATAAGCTCAGAAAGTTCAGACATCATTCATGTAAAAACTAAGAGAATCAGTAAAAAAATCATTTTTCTGGCTGATGCAGAACTTCATTTCTGTATATCAATCTTCTTTCTCAATACCTATCTGTCCCTCCCTCCCTCTCCCTCTCTCCTCCTCCCTCTACCTTAATATATCTTTCTCTCCTTTCACTGTGTGAGTGTGTGTGACATGCAGTGGCGTATTTGGGGATTCAAAACTTGTAAGATTCATTTCCAAAAAGAGGCTTAAAACCCGTTAATATGTTTACAAGAACTGTTTTGCAACAGATTATAAGTACGTGCCTTTTGGTAAGGCAGTTGTAAAGGCCTTACAAGCCCTTGTGATGACCCCCCTCACCATCACTACTACGAGTCCTTGCAAAAGAATTAAGTATTTACAATTTTGTAGATGTAACCTTTGGCCCTGCGATTTTGCTTGCAAGCACGTTATCAAGGGGTTACAAATCATATATTTCATTGTAATCGCAGGATAAGTAACTACAAGCAACTTACGAAATTGCAAGCCCTGAAATGTAGTTGCGATTATACACCACCCCCATTGTAAACGGCTGTTCTCCCGATCTGTTGACATTTAAAGCTTCATTCTCAGCTATTGTAACGAAACAAATCTTACCGAATACCCGCATTTTATGACTTTTAAGACTGTATTCATCAACTGTTATATGTTTATACAATAATTTTAAGTAGAAATTGTCGAGCGAAAACAACAACCGGTGAGCGATAATAAGTGAAGTCATCATAAGAATGGATCCGGGCGGGTCCTCCAAATTTACAAATAAGGACGTTTATAAAGCCCTGGCAAAAACAACTGGACAAAATCCCCCCAAACTTTGGTCAAATGACTTATAGATAGGTTGGAAAAGAATGGAACACAAAATAGAAAATCTTGAGGTTGTTACCGACTTTAGCTGAGAGGGCAACTTTAAGATACGAGAGGCAATGCATTGCTACAATTTCTATTCCAAAGCAGAACCAAAGGAACAATTAATTTCTTAACTTAACTCGACATGATTATATATTGTTTATGACTAATTTCGCATCGCTGAATCATTCGGAGGCTACATACAATTCCACAGTGCTTTCTTAAATAGGCGGAGGGCATTATAATTGCAATGGAGATGGAATGAATGTTCAATCTTCCCAGGGCTTTAAGGGACACATAATCAGGCGATTAATTTGATTAATTTCCTCACAGATCTGCCAGTTAATTCCTGCTTGTCGCGAGCTTTTACATTTTATCAGTCCCATTAATCTAATATGATTGCTGCATGATCTAACTGTAAAGTCGCTTCTCCTCTTGAATACAGTGATTTCAAACTATGAACATAGGTTTGTTGGTGGTACTGCATGGATCCATTCTCGTTCTTGCGATTACCTACCACTGTCAATGATCGCAGTAATATATCTTAATTGACAAGGTAATTCAGGGGCCCAGGAGAAATCAGGATTATTCCAGGGCCCAAATTGAAATAGATATTGGACTGCGCTTCCCTGAGTGCGCAAAAAGTGCCTCCATCTTCGAAGTCTAATTTCCCCGTTTGCATATTTCAAACATAACTTAGGATTTATTCTTTGGCTAATGAATCTTATTTCGGCTAGCGGTACTCGTCTGTACTGCAGGCAGAAACATTGTTGCATGAGGATTACCACACAATATAGGACGTTTTACCTCAATAGATGTTCCCTCAACTATTGGAATCTTCACCTATTATATACCGTACACTTTTCATTCAACAATCCCTACATATATAAGAGCATCATATGAACAGGATTTTCCTGTAATAATGGGGTAACGGTAAGCAATACCGAGGCATTCTATTGAATTATTCAATAGGATGATTGAAATTACTCTAAAGACGAATTTGTCAATCCATTCACCTGCTTTCTCCCAACGAAGCACTAAAGTTATATCTAGATGTAATAGATTTTGACATTCTCCCACCTAATGAAAAAAACAGGTGTATAAATGCATAGAAGAAACCAGAATTGCCCAATTTAACAACCACTGTGTGCTACCCAAACTATCTAATTGCAAATGGGGGGATTCAAAGACGAGGTGAGTAAACCTTCAAAGAGAAAGTAATTACCTCCTTGGACAATAATGTTGTATTGATGTTTAGATCAGAATAAAAAGGACACGTTGGGAACCTACACCTTAAATCAGTGTGGCCTTGTAGAAAAGATGTCTGGACCCTTGGGTGAAGGATGAAACAAGCTGTTGCGAATCTACTTTCCCACTGGGGAACTTTTACTATGCTTAGTTCCAAGTAGTTTTTGCGTGGCTGGACGCCACATCTGTATAGGTACACATACAGTTCAAGGTTTTCATATTATAAATCATGGTGCAACAGTCCCATTTAGAGATCTTGCATATGAAAAGAATTCCCATCAGTTTTCTCTAAGCTTTCTAGATTTCTATACTATACTTTTTATTCTATTTTGTATTGTGTATGGGAATTCCTACGCCTTTCCCAAATATGCCTTTTCCATACACCTTTTCCATTCCTTCGGTTGTTTTCCTTATGTTAATTCATACAGGCGGAGGAATTTCCACAAAACGATTCCTTTCCTTAGATTATACTACAGGCCCCTTAGGATCCTTCAACGAAAGACTATTACTCTACTAAAATAATGTCCTCTTTTCCACTGTCCATTTTTCTTTAAATTCTGACTATAATATGATGTTAGTTGGTACTCACATGGGAATCCGCATTCGTTACCCTGATTTCCCTCTTGCCCGAAACGGTTCTGTGATTGACAATGTGCTCCATTTTGGGTAGTAAAGCAAACCTACATGTCAAACTGAACTAAGCATATTGAGATGGTTTCCCCCGGGGGTCGGATCCGGGCAAAATGATGGCAAGTTTCCGTGAAAACCGATTATTGTCTTGCGTGTAGTGTAAGGCTTAGCTCCACTGATGCGTTTTCGGTCTCATTCTGCAGTGCAGCTGGTCAGAGAAGAGTATTGATAGGTTGTGCAACATAGGTTCTTTATAAAATCAATCGACACGTTGATGCCCATATTTGGGGCCTTGGGCGGCGACTGTGTGATAGCCACGCCCACACCTCGTCACGTGGACCAATCGGATGAATGACTTCTCCATTGTGACGTAAGGTCGATGGAACATAAACAAACAATCGCTCCATTCACTCTCGCTTGATTCACCGCACTGGGCGGTTATGTATTGACAATTTTTGAATTTTTGAGCTGTCTGTGAAGAATTTGATCTTCGAGATGACGAAGCCAAAGGTTTGCAGCAAGTGTCAAGTGACTCATATGGGCCCGATGGGTGAGAATTGTACGTACAAGCCGGAGGAGGATAATCAGCCGAGTCTGACCGATCGTATGGGATCCCTCGAGGCTATGATGAAAACAGTCGTTGCGGCATTAGAGAAGAAATCTACTGATGTTCCTGCTGTTGCTTCTACTTCCACGGTTGGTTCTGACTCTGGAATAATCTCATTTACCCAGCGTGATGCTAGTGTGGATGGCTCGATCTACAATGATTAATATATGTAATGTGTTATAGGAAAATGAGTCACAAGGCGCTAAAATTGATTTTGAGATACCAACATATTCGAAACGATGAGATCAAGCTGATTCCAATTATGATAAACATTAGGACAACTAAAAAGTATACTTCTATATTTTCAGTTTGATATTTTTATTTTTGGAAAAAAGTTTTTGGATGGACTATTACTAGTGAAGTAGTTAAACATACTCCATAGGATGACCTTCGAACAGCATGAATATATTAGATCAACTGTCTTGAAATTTTGTCCATGTATTTGTACAACCGTAATGACTTGGCACTCAAAAAAAGAAAACATTCCAACAAAGAGATCGTGTGACCGTTAACTTTGAAAAATATAAATTTTGCGACTTGTTACTTATTTTTCTGTATCACATCACATATATTATGACAATAACTATCTAACCGCATCGTAATAAGCATGCGGTCAGGTGGATCCCTGTCTTTAGAGCATGTCCGAGCAGCTGAAGGCTTGAAAAAGCTTTCGTGAGCCGGTGGACATAATCTGGGCCTTTTAGTTGAATGAGAATTGTAGTCAGTGAGAAAGGTGATTTCGATTGTATTAGACAGGCAACTGTCATGCATAACCCAGATCACAGGACGTCCATGATGGCTATATTTTATGTAATATATATTGAGCGCGCTATCCAAATGCTCTTAGAATAATGTCATGCCCTTCCGCCGCAGTCCATTCTACGCTGGAATGAGAGGCCAATGATTGACGAGTCCTTGCCACAGATGCTATATATAGACTGCCATATCTATACATGTACTCCCTGTTCGACAGGCGACTTACAAGTACGGGTAAAAGCGAAATGAACAGTTGTCATTGTCAATCATCTAATTCCCAGCACGCAATCTCACTATAGTCCTCGTACTATATCCATTGGTATCCCCCCGCGGGGGTGAAAGGACTTGCCAACCTGCGTCTGAATTTGTAAGTGGGTATAACTTCTCCTGAGTCAAACCGTCATTTCCTTCAACCGCTCGTGAACCCAGGTTCCCGGTATGATCGCGACAGACTCAGAAGCGGTCGCATTTGTCAGCCATCGGCAGACAGGGTCCGTTTCCTGGCAATTTCCTCCCCAGCAACATGCCTCACAAAGTGTGGGGCACGCGTTTTACAGGGAATCCCAGACATCATCATTATCATCATGCCGGTGCGTTTTCAAGAGGTCATTCGGTTGGTCCACGGCCGCTATGGCAGTTGTTGGCCCCCAGACATTTTCAAACACGTCAGGTTATTGATCAGTTACTGCTTTATTTGTGTTATTACACTAAAACATAGGCCTTCAAGTAATCCATCAGTGCCACATGCTGACAGTGCTTCATCTCTTCCCTGCAAGGCAGACTGTGGACCAACAAGTGGAGGACCCGTGGGAGTCTTTCTCGCAGGTTGTGATTGCCAATAGTTATGATAGCATACACCGTTGTGAGGACAAAGCTTGCATGGGCTCCTTTTGCACAGTAGCCAAGAGAAACAGAATGCAATTTATATACAGTCTAGGCCCAGAGATGAGAGAGTCCCTTCAAACGGAGGGAAAGCCTCAAACCGCAAAGTGCCATTATAATTCCATTAAGACCGCAAAATGTTATTATGACCCCATGCATCATGCATTTGAACGCCTATAGTCCTAGGCCAGCAAACCGATAAGCGAAGTAGGCGTCCAATCACTAACACACCATTCTTATCTCATCTGGGGTTTTGGGCCTAGACTATTATATATCCCACGTCCCACTTACAACCCACACGCTAAATACAACCCTTGACCCCTCGGTTTCATTCGATGCGAGGACTATGACCATGCAGCAAAATAGTTTGTTTTCGCGACGGCCTGATAAAATGACTCCAATCCCAGGTTAAACCAGGCTTGCGCTTAGATTCGACTACCCTTAAAGAGATGACGTCAGAAGTACGCAAGTCGCTGGAAGTGTATAATGTGATACTAATGGTGGTCGATACCCACATGCGGCTGTATTCATCAGCGTTCGTGTCAACTACACAATGGTTAGAGACCCGTACCTAATTGCCTCTGAAGTGATCCGAGGCATTAATTCGCTCACTGCGATAAGGCAAAGTATGGATCATTCGATCGCCTCAAGGAGGACTATAATGTAAGCTCGGGATGTGATTTGACACAAGACCTACCAGGGGACATTAGCTCCCAGCTTTTGATCCATGCCTAACCTCACAAGAGGAGGTCCGTCAAATTTACCCAGACGCAATCGGGCCTGAGTTTGTCAATGTTTCGTTTTCATTATCAATGCTCATGCAGCCATCGATCTATTACTCTTAAACAGTGGGCGAATGGCAGGACAAATATGGTGCACAGATAAAAACAAAGCGCCAGGCTTTGCTATGGATACATCACGACCAACTTGATTAAACAGATCGATATTACTTTGTCATCAATTCATTAAACCCGATCGCTCACACTATCGGCTTCAATATGCCCATTGCTCAGTAGAGCTATAGTCTAGCATAATATTGCTGCGTTTTTGTTTCGAGCCAGAGGCATTTTTGTCTATGAAATATTTGAGCAGTGAATGTATCTAGATCTATACGGGATACATTGTTCCCATTAAGATAAAATCTGAGAATGTTGTACTTGATTCTCTTCGTCATTTCTTAGTCTTTTTCTTAATCTTGCTTTGATCTTAAATTTAATGAGTTTCCTCTTTGAATTATTTGATAGAAAGGACAATTCATTTGCTATGAAATATCTGAGCAGAGGTTTATGAATGTGTGTGTCTATACAGGATACCTTGTTTCTATTAAGATAAAATCTGAGAATGTTGTTCTTTATTTTTCTTTGTCATTTCTTAGTCCTGCTCTGGTCTTAAATCTGATGAGTTTCTACTTTGGATTCATTGATTGAAAAGACAATTCATTCGAGGTCAAGGTATGAGCACAATTAACATCTGGAGGTGTTCAACTTTGTGCAGTCTATCTAATGTTAAGCCCAGGTACTGTGGTATAATTATGCCTAGGAAAGAAAGTTTGTGTGTGGGAATTCCTACACCTTTCACCTTCCTTGGGTGGGTAGGAATACAAATTTCTGTATACAATAGTGTATAGGCTATCCCTACTAGTTGGAAGTTTCACGTAGGAAGGAATTTTCTTCGTGCCTACAGTACAGCTGAGGGAATTTCCACAGAAAATTCCTTTCCTTAGCATATGAAACAGGCCCTGAACTCTGAAATTATGCTGCATGTTTTGATATCGATCGTCAGAGTTGACGTCATTCACAATTGACCCTCTTCACCCTGTGTGCCTTTTCCTTCCTACAGGTGAAGGAATTCCCACAAAAAATCATTTCCTTAGCTTATATACATATCGGGTCCCTGCAGTAGATTTCATACGAACCATTCCATTAAACATCAGAGAATCCCTTCCCCGTATTTAGATACATCGTTATAAGCGCAGGCAAGAGCTATACATAATCATACTTTAATAGTTCTACGACAGCACTGTGGACACCTCTCTCTTGTTACTACTAGCCTTTTTGCCTGAGGATATCGACAATCTTTCAGCTTCTCTAAAGTTACTTCAAATCTCATTTGTAGGGAAATGGCACCGACTGCCTCGCACAATCTCGTGGGCCCTGCAAAATCAATTCCCAGCTTTTCCCATCAGAAGCAATAGAAAAAGGTAAAAGGAGTTTGAAACAATCGGCTGGCCAAATAAGCTATATAGCATATTCATAGTACCTCTGAAGCTCTCTCACTCTATATATAGGTAGCAGCAATGCTTTTGATGGATATAATAAGATATATGTATAATAGAGAAGGGGGAGATGTGTGTAATGCAGACTACCATAACCTATGAAGCGCACATAAGAATCTTCGTTGGAGGGCCACAAGGATCTAATTGCCAGATAATTAAGTGTATGTCCCTTGGGTAAAAGGCAAATTGTTACTTTCGGCGATGAACGCGCGAGTAAACGTTGTCACGGCGTCGGTAATATTGGAATAAATCTTCCATGAAGATGTCAATGATTCGATACAGCGCGATGAAGGCCGCGAATCCAGGGGCCAAGTAACAGCACAATGGATCCACAACCAGGATATCCTACACCGGTGATGAAATTAGTTATAGAGGTTTATCTCATTTGGAATATAATATCGCAAAGGAGGCATGTGTGTGTGTGTGGGGGGGGGGGGGGCTACACTATGTATGAGCCAGATTGTCAGCAAGTGTACAACCAGCAGCTTAATTCAGTAAATTCCACCAAATAAAGCTGAAATACTATAAATATTACAGGTATACAAAAAGCTTGACTCCACTGATATTTTTTCCCTCTGTAATCGTCGCGGTTTCATTCTACAGTCTATTCTCAACCCGAATATAATAACAAATGGAGCTGGTCAGAGGAGAGTCTTGATAGGTTGTGCATTATATAGGTGCTTTATGATAAGTAATGTACGACAATGACTATCAAACCGCATATTAGCCACAATAAGCACGCGGTCTGTTGGAGCCCTGCCTATATTTACATGAGTCTATTTGGTATTGCGTCGATTCAAATAGTGTATTTGGTTAGGTTGAACTTCACGTATTGTTTATATATAAGTTTCTTAGGTATACATTTTTGCTATTTTCTCATAACCTTGGTGTTATTTGAGACTATTGGTGAAGGCGAATTGCACATTTTCTGTTTTGACCCATATCTAGATGTAACTCAATATCTGAAACTGATAAAATCTGTGATGAATATCACAGCGTTGCCTCATAGCTTTGAATTTGACAAAAAATATTGAATCATTCCTAAAAAACATCCTATTATATTCACCATAAAAGGGAATCCATACATAGACAAATGTATGCATGATCAACACTCGATACAATACTCTATATGATACTTTTATCGCCGGTAAAACTGGGTTAATGATATTAGCATCCTATTTTCCTATTCGCCACATCTGTGCAATCGCCTTTCCCCCCAGAACCTTTCTCTTTGCTGGAACACTGAGCAAAGGTTAATGGTGACATCGGGGCGATTTCTATGCTAATGTCATGATTATGAGATATAGCTGATAATTTACCTGAGCTCAGCAGAAAGCAATGATGAATGATACATAAACGCTGATCTAGACTTCTGTGTGTTTATTAGGAGGCAGGCGAGGCACCTGGCCAAATTCATCTTCTGGTCGGGAATCTTCCAAACTTCAATAGATAAATGTGAGGGGTCAAGGGAAAAGGAGTCATGAGTCAAAGAATTGATATTTTTCTAATGTTTTTCCACAGAAGTCCTTGGTCAGTTAATGTTTTCATCCTTTGACTGTTTAGCGCTGCTAGTAGCATAAACTTAATACATGTTCCAAATTGCCGGAATGTGTATTAGATATATCTATGCATATCTAAAGTTCTACATTACTGGTAATTGGCCATCAACAAATAACATGCATAAACACCATATAGAAGTACTAATGTTTATCATCATTGGAATCAGCCTGATCTCATCTTTTCAGATATGATGACATCTCAAAATCAGACTTAAGACTCATTTTCCTGCTGCACATCACTCAGAAAGGTAGGAGCCTGGTAGGCATTCTCTATAAATCAAGATCCTTTCTCATGTCTTAGCAGCTTCTAAAGAGGGACCTTCCTATGATTGGGGATAAACGTCTTACATTTTGCTACAGTTGATAGGTTTTGCCTTGCCCCTCAAGGCCGAGAAAAATGTCAAGGTATATATAGGACCTGGAGTTCTTTGTACAGGTGAATTACTATATAAACACCTCTGATCACAGCCCAAATGACAAGCATATAATGTGTACCCAGGCCTGGCCTATCAAACTTCACTCCTTACTGGTCGTATTGGAAATCGGTTCTTAATAACAGTGCACCTGTTTATCCAATTATTATCCAAATCGACCACTGATTAGCAACCAGTCTGTTCTCACATGCCTTACATTAGACTGCGCACCAAGGGTGTAATCATTTCCATGAATATTTGATTGCTAAAGCTAGGCAGTTATTAACTTGGTTAGTTCTGTCATAGTGCAAGCGGTTCCAATCTATAGACATCCTCCTTGATCTTCTATTATATATAATTTGGTTGATGGTATTAGCAATATTGAGACTTAAAAGTGGCCTCTAATTGTTGACTCGGAACAAAATATCCACTTGATCTCTAGTTATTTCTATTTGGCCAAACTACTTTTACTGTCGTGGCCGACAAGCGAAGGTCTTCCATCCATCCACAAGAGACCGTCCGTTCGCCTGAAAGTGGATGATTATCCCAATTTGTCGTGGGCGGCCGCAAAAGCAAAACTAAGGGAGTAATTGCCTTAAAAACCACAAGTTCACACTTGTTTTGTCGCCCAGTCCTGACATCCTAGTATCGTCGTTATGACTGCTTGAGCTACAGTCTGTGCCTAGACACATTATGTGCTAATGACAGTAGACTTATCTAAATATATTCAGCGTGATATGGAGGAAAGGGACCGTTGAGCTGCTGAACATTAGCACATCATAGAAAAGACAAAAGATGTAACACTTGCCAAATTTATTGCTATGAAGGCAAACGGGCAATTTTTTTCCTTTAAAAAAGGATTTTATTTAACAACTGTGATATGTTTCAAATTGTCAAACAGGCCTCAAAAGAAAATGAAAGAATAGTATTAACTTACATCAAGACCATTTACAATTATACCAGTTAATTATTTTGCGAAATCTAGTATAACATAATGGTTCATGGTCCAAGTACACATAAGGTAATTTGTGAAATACTTCTTTGGCACTAGTTAAAACCATCTAGGAAACCTATCAGTCCGCAAATAATAAAAACATGATATATTTATGTTTCATACACACCATGTCTAGGCATCTATTCATGCAATATGTACTGGTTACATTGTTAAGCTACATATATCATCTCATTTTATATCATCGCTTATATTCTTTTTATCTAACTTGTAATTTATCATTTCCACTCTACAAAAAAATTAACCAACACTCAATGGCAAATGTATATTTAATGCCTCAGTCAAATAGCGTTGGATGAAGAAGCATGACTCATGGAAACAATTTCAAAATGTGTAAAATATTCTATTCACTCATTCGTGAATACTAGAAACTAAGACAGGATTATATATACGTTCACTTCATCCTCTATGAAGTCCCTGCTAGTGCGAACGGATTGATATATAGCTGTTGTTTAATTATTCACACACTTCACAGCAACCTAGAGAAATCCAACTACAATCTGTTCTGCAGTTTACTGGAGACAAAGTCCCATATATAAATTATAGGGAATTTGCATAGCCGCCATTTTGAATCGAGATTCGCATGGATTTATGGGACTAATAGCGGAACTCCACTATAGGTAAAAAACGGCGCCAACAGGCAAAATTCGTCGCCGACATTTCTAAAAATTCGGAAAATTCGACATGACTAAAAATTCTAGTGGATGAGGGGGTAAAATAGGTTGTTGGCAACACATTTATTTGTTACCAACAATTGCAAAATATCTAACTTGATTAGATATTTCGTCGCAAAAAAATTCGTCGCAGCCGTTTTTGCCTGTTGGCGCCGTTTTTTACCTATAGTGGAGTTCCGCTATAATGGTACAGTGTAGAATCTATAGTAAACATGTCATGTTCAGCATGGGATATTTATCCGAGCTATATATGGATCCATATGCATTTTACACATGTGTCTATAACAATAGTCCCCATCTTTCCCATCGTGCATTTGTTTTCATAGATCATTTACCCAAGATATGATTTTGGTAAAAATATTCTTGAACTCTTTGATAAAAAAATAATGCCAAATATTTCTATGTCAGATTTGTACTGAATCTATTCCAAGATGCACTGTAACAGACATGCGCAGTTGCACATGTATGACAAAAGTATGCATCCTATTGAGGACCGATAGCCTGGTTATGGAATGGTTAGTTGGACTAGAAAATGAAGTCTCAATGAGAATTTAATGGACAAATATCACAGCATCTAGTAATAGAAAGTAATAATGTAATTCTCTTTTTTCTGGAAATAAGCTAAAGAAAATAAATTTCCTGCGTTCTCATCTCCCTTATTAATTTGAGTAATGCCTTAACGTTTTAAAAGTAAATCGAAATTAAATTGGTTCCAAAATAGATATGCCTGCTTGTGACTAAAAATAGTAAATTTACTTCCTACATTTTCGTTCGCTTGCAAAACAGAGTGCTGTCTTAAATGTCGTATATGAAAAGATTCCATCAAATTTGAATTTATTCTCTCCAGCAATCGATCTATTTTTGCCTAAGACTCCTTTTTACATTCTACGGAATTAAAAATTCGTGAATGTTAGTGAATTGCATACCATTCTGTCAATCATCCTGAGTAGCCAGTTCATGTGATACATTTTGAGGTGTTGGTTGAGGGTTGGTGTGAGGAGTGTGGACACTTATCTGGGAGGATATCTGGATGCCCATCTCTGTGTGATGTAATTCACACCAACACTACTAACTTGGCACTTATGCAAAGACTGCTTGATTGACAACCTTCTACCATCTCTGCAGTAAATCCCTGAAGGCCAGTGTGACATCCTATTGGTTAGGACTGTTTGATTGACAACCTTCTACCATCTCTGCAGTAAATCCCTGAAGGCCAGTGTGACATCCTATTGGTTTACATGTCTTGTATTCTATTAGCTATCTTGGTTTGATTGACAACTGTAGAGAGGACCACCCATGACTGAATCTGAGTGACCTACACCTACTACACCCTTTGCGATTTCTGGGTTTCAAAAGAGTGTTATGTTCTTTATCCAATATTATTATCACAAAATTTACACATATAATTAAGCATAAGCATTTTTAATTAAATATTAAGCATTTTCAGTCGAGCAAAAACTAAACTGCTAACTATGACTTGCCATTGCGCACAAATAGTTGTCCGTAGAATTCGTTTCCTTGGGAAACGCACAATATATACATTAACTTAAACTGATTATAAAGTTAAACAGAAAAATAGTTCATTAAATGATTGATTAACTTAAAAAACTTATAACTTGTTTGTTTGTTAGTTTTAATATTTGAAATATGTTTTATTCAGGCTGTGCCTTTTAAGAATTGATTAATGTTTTTAAACAAATTTTACATCATTTAATACACATTACATTATCGTTAATGCACACAAATATTACATCAATTAATACACTTGTGTCGCCTATAACATGAATATATAATGATGGTGATACTAATTACAACATAGTTTAAACAATAGAGTTTACCACAATTTCTCATGTCCGAATTCCTTACATACACTATCCTTAAAAAGAGGGAGACTGCATTGATCTGAGATGATTTGAGAGAATATCCAAGATGCTTTCCCATAAATGAATTCCATAGCCAGGAGAATGTATGATATAATACATATATCCTACTGCTTATCACCTACAAGGCTTCGGAATACTTGATATAGCCCACATATTTGGACAGCATCTGATATCCAGCCTTACCGGAGGACATAGTTATGTTTACTGAAGACCCAATGCATTTAGCTGGGAGTGAACCAAATCCCCATTCACGACAGGAAGTGCACTGCATCTCGTGGACCGTTTGTAAGGACGTTACACCTATAGGCACCTTAGATCAGATCGGCCGGACCCCTACCCTGGGAACCCGAGGGCCCCATGAAATATAAATGTGTTGATTTAACAATCCCTTCGCTAAACCAGCCGCCCACAAAAAGGTGCTGAGGCGTCATTCGTGTATGCTAGAAGCCTGACTAGCGCAGTTTCCATAGCAAATTGCGTTTGTGGACCATGGACGCAGGGGAATAGCGCAGGGCAAAAGTTGTTCCTATTTATTCTGTGGCTAAAAAGCTGGCCTTGATTGCCGAAGAGACTCTAAGAGAGAATGGACCAATACTGCCAGTCGCACACTCACTTTACCTCCCTATCGTCTATCGCCCAACAAAACAAGGCCCCAAGTACAGGCCTGACGAGGTGGAGGAGAGGATTCCCGAGCATCCCAAGTGCCTTTGCCAAGCATTATTCGGAGAGTGCCCAGGAAACACTCGAGATTAGGAGTAAGCTGCTATTCTTGGACAAAATAAACCATTGCCAAGCCTATCTCCACCGCATAACTTGGCGAGTGCTTCTTGATATTTCTGGCAACACTCGCAACCTCAGCTGTAAATCGAGGGTCGGCAATTATAAACTCACTTATTGGCGCGTCTCTCCAAAGGGAATGGAATAATAGTGGCGATGATGACATTTGCATGGTCTCAGATTGCAGAAAAGGATTCGATCAAGGACATTATGGACATATGTGATGTGTTTGCATCAAAATGAGTCACAAGTAGCAAAATTGATATCATTTAAAGTGATTTTTTTTACAAGATCTCTCTGTTGGAATGCTATCATTTTTTCAAGACAGTGTATTAATTACATTATTGTGTTTCTAAAGTCATCTTATAACGTATATTTAGCTAATGAACTAGAAATTGCCCACCCAGACGTATACTATATTGTTTTTTTTTGAAACATGAAATATAGAAATACTTTTTAGATTCCCTAAATGTTAATACCGTTGGAATCCACCAAATCTCATTTTTTTAAATATTTATTTTCTTCGTCTTATGAATCATTTTTCTGTGACACATCACATACATGTTGTTTTCATATTTCTAATACATCGCCTGGGAGACAGATATTTATGGCGCAATTTAACATGATGCAGAGTTTAGATTTAGTTCAGCCAACTTTGCCCAAGTTGCGACTACTATCGATCCTGGCCCAGAAAAATAACAAAGAAATCACTCAAAAATACTGTCTTCTGCGTATTCGTTCGCAGTAGTGATGGTTTCCTCGGAAAAAGATGACATGCCCTCTACTTATCATCGAAGGAAATATCAATTCTGGCAAAAGGTGATGTGCTTAGCCTAACCTCTGACACAGTGACCTTCTAGGCCTGTCTGTAGATTACTCCCCTTTCTGCCAAACCGCTTTCGGAAAGGTAGGAACTAATTTGAGCGGGCTAACCACTGCAACCCATCCTGGGCCAAAAACGCGTCCATTCCCCTCCGAATCGCCAGGTTATTGAGGAGCCAAGGTCCCCTTGCAGGAAATGAAAACTATTTTCTTCTCCCTAAATCCAATGGCCACTGACATGGCCTTACTCCTAACTCCGGATCTAAATAGCACTGGCCTTAATACATCTCCTCCTTTACGCCTGTGGCGACCGAATGGAGCTCAAATTTCAGTTACATTAACGTCTCTGGAGAAGAACAAAAATGGGAAGCTTCTTTTGGTATAGAGGGACGATAAAAACCTATCCTCTATGTAACTATCTCTTAAAACATGATGCATGTATCTACCCTTACCGTCAAGTGTCTATTCAACAAGGAGAAAGTGCCTATTTGGCCTTTGCAAAAAATCGGGCGTTTATTTTCAGCCTATTGGCCATAAAAAAAGCAAAAGCGCCTATCTAGGGAACAGACAAGTTAATTCTTCTGTCCTATTGTTTTCCTCCCTTGACACGGAGCAAATATTTGGTGCACGATTGATGGTGCACTAATCCAAAGTATTCCTATGTTTTATCCTCTTTTTACAGCATTATGCACCGGGTGAAAGTCGGTGGTTATGTACCAATAGGGCACTTTGATGGTCTTTACGCCCATTTGGGAGCAAAATGGAAAGTATTTGCGATTGCCTCGGGGTTGGCTGACCTCTATCGCTGCGATGTCACAACCGGTCGTAGCTTTGGCCTCGGGAGGTTAAAGGTACAGCAGCATATTCCGAGGTTCACGGATACAACTCCATATAAACTGTGATCAAACTTTCAATCCCGGAGAGTTGTTGTGCCCATGCATAGACCAGCCATGTTTGTACGCTTCGAGGCTTAACAATGGATAAAGGGATTAATCATTTAGTTTTCTGCTTTGTTCGCAATGGGAGCTGCAGAATTGTTGGGGAATTTTTCCCAACTAAATTTCCAATACGATGACATTCATTGCTGTTATTTATAACCACGAGGGGCGCATATAGATCTTTCTAGCATTGCCCTAATTAAAAAGTAGGATATTCTCCTATATTCGTGTGGTCGTTTTTGATAAACACTGCGTCGAGAAACTTTCATACTAAGCTTTTTCTGTGATTGGTAATAATATGCTTGAAACCTGAATTTAAGCCTCATTGAAAGTGATCAAGATAGCTGTAAAGGTAGCTTAATTAATATAATTAGCTCTCATTACCTAAATACCTGATATATATAGCTCAGTAGTGCTTATAGTGGCGTCAATATGGGTCATGAGATTTGATTGAAACGTCTCTAAAACATTTGTAGTGGTTTCCCACGTTTGCTATAATTAAGTTGGAAGTGTAAAGAAACCTGCCTTAAATATTGTAATTGAAATACAGGCTGTAATGGAGATGAAAGATCTCCGCCCTCTGACATTTAGATATGTTTTACCATGTCTTTATAATTAGGATTCGCGCCTATTTCCAGCAGCAAAAGATCAATATCTTTATTGCAACCTACACTGTCTTTGGAAAACGGCTAGCACTTCTATATTAGACTTAATCTAATAACTCAATTAACACAATCCAATAAGCCACAAGAAAGTGTTTGCTTAACAGTTGAGAACCAGCGTACATTTATATATTTATATGTATTTGCCTTTAATTCCCAGTCCGTGCATCTAGTTGCCTATTTACCGATCTGCCTCCATTAAGATGAGTGCCTAGCTGTTTATTTTATACACTGCAAATCTTTCTAAAGTACACGACATACAATTTTTATTGGCACTATTCTTTCCTCACTGCGTTTCAAATGCTTCTTTGGGGAAGTGTATTCTGGTTTAGTTGTGCTTCTGCTTTCCATAATGGTTAATTTTCATCCCGCCGTGTCACAACTACTAAAACACATAATGTACTCCCTCTCCCACTCTATAGTCCCCAAGCCTTGAGCATTCTAAGCGACCGCCGCAAGCGTTTACGCTGTAGCTTTCGCCTTTGACTGGATAGATTAGATCGACATGATTGATACAATCATAAGCCTTTGATATAAAACCATGTATAATCATCAAATTGCGATAGTATTGCGCATGAATTGAATCGTGAATGAACTTATATATTATGAGGAATAGAGAGAGATTTTAGCATTAACATTAACGCATGTGCATTTCAAATTACATACATACACAATTGGAAACAACCTTCTGTGCCTCGTGAACCAATTATACACATGGAACCTAGTATATAGACCACCTCTCTATAGAGACCACCCCTCTATTAAGACCAGTTTCTCTCAGTCCCGAATTGCTTTCCCTTTATTATAGAATAGCTCCTTTAAAGAGACCACCTCGCTTTAAGACCACAAATCGCTCAGTCCCTAGGGTGGTCTCAATAGAGAGGTTCCACTGTATACAGTATGATTGGGTTACTTAGTGGGTTACCACAAACTGACCTGTGTATGAAACAGGCTAGACTAGAGTTAAGTCAGGAAAAAATCACAATTCACCTTATCATCATTTACCATGATTATGTCAATTAGTCATTCTTGTTACATGGATATATGCCTATCACTAGCGCCTATAGAATAAATAATTATAGATACGAACAAAACACCAGGATAGACGAATCAGTTGTAATTAGATTTAGATTTAGAAAATATTTTATTCAGGTCAATTACATTTCCACACAAATGAGCATGAATATTCTCAGGACAGCCTGATTTAAATAATAGAAAAAAGGTTTAGATTTTATACATTCACTCGTTTTAAGAAAAATAGAATAGATGTCAGCACATTTACAATAGTAGTGACATAGGTACATCTGATATGATTACTCTAATCTACAATATTTAGAAATTTAATCAATTATTATATGAGGATAAAGGCATATACATGAGTAAAATACATTTCACAGTCTCAAGAGACGGGGAGTGTTAAAAACAGTTATTATTTACAAACGATCATTAACGATCATTGTCATGAAATGTAATGATCTGTAAATCATAATTGTAGTATATATTTCAGGGGCAATACGAAAACCACTTAGAATAGTGCGGTTATTATTCCTGATCAAATAATAATAAAAAGTTAAATTAGGTTCGAGTTCACCTGTTCAAGATATTTTCATGACATATGTGCGAATGATAATAAAGCCATTGACCATACAACTCGCTTTGCCATTTAGATGTAACTTGACATTAAATGTGATGTGTTACAGAAAAATGAGTCACAAGTAGCAAAAATGGATTTTGAGTTATCATCATAATATTTGAAAAGATTAAGTAGATTCTAATGATGGTAAACATTAGAATAGCTATTAATTATTTCCATATTTTAGGTTTGATATCTTGATAAATAAAGTTTGCAGTATTTCTTGCAGTAAAGTAACTAAACTACACTCCATAGGATGACCTTTGAAACACAATGATATATTTAATGCGCTGTCTTAGAATTTACCACATGAATTCATATGACTTGAAGCACTAAACCACCTAAGAGGGAGAACATTCCAACAAAGAGATCTTGTAAATAAATCATTTTGGAAAATCTCATCTTTGCGACTTGCGACTCCTTTTCCTGAACCACATCACCTATGGGCTTTGATAAACATCCCTAATGATGTAACCCAACGGACAGAACCCTTTTACAACATTATTTTACTCTAGTCTTTCCTAGTTCTTCATTGCAGATTATTCAGATCACATATTCTCACCCTGCCATGCACCAAACCTAGTAGGAGAAATCCCTGGGAACTATGTTCTCATAAGATATAGCAATGAATCATGTTGACTTATGTGAGTGTCCTGACATCATTTGTGTAAACACAAGTCAGGGCAACATATTCGCATAGATTTTTTTCGATGGCAACACCAGTTTGGTTTGCGATAAAGATTTAGTCTTTTCGCGGAAAACGGTAAACCATGATGTAAAAATCCATACTGTATTTACTTAACACGATGTTGTGCCGATGGTCTCAATTCATTCTTGTCAATTTTCGGCCAGATGATATCCATAAAGCATTTGTTTTTTAAAATGGTAACCCAGAAAAAAAGCAGATTTGTTCAGGTCCCATTTTAATATCCTCAGGTGCAGGGCTGTAAGCAGTTTTTCTTATCTTTGGTTAATCTTGAAAAAAACAACCCTCGATTGAACAACCTTTTATTTTATTTAACTGATTTTTTTAGGAGCATCACAGTGTCAACATAACGTGCGTATAACCCCACCAATCATATGGGGAAATTAAAATGACTTGTCCCCAACTTATCGTTGATAATTGGTAAGCATTGACTTGGTGTTATCATCTTATGGCTTGGAGCTTAGCGCAGACCTCATTAGCACACATAAGGGTCAGATCGCCAGAAATTGTACAATCGGCAACTCTACACATTTGTTAAATTATACTGAAAATGATAAATACTAGGTATATTTGAGTATATTTTGTATTGCAGTGAGTCAAAGAGTTTGTTTAGTTATGTTAAACTGTATTTTGAACTTGATTTCTGTCATAAATATGTGTTATTTGAGAGGATTGGTGAAGATCAATTGTACATTTTCGAACGACTTCACCCATAAATCAAAGGAGTAACATGTCAGAAATGGAAAAATCTATATATGAGAGAAAATGGTGTCAAGTTTCTGAGCATGTTCTTTCTTATACTTCCACCTGTTGAGTGAGTATCAATTAACCTTGTCTTCCATATCAACCGATGCTCTATAACAGGTGGAAATGTATTTTTTTCTTTGTTCACAGGTAGAATATGGCAGTCGAAAGTATTATAATGATAGCAGTAAACTTATGAGCAATAGGGTATTTGCATATCTGCCTTCTTGAATCTCGATTCTCATGGAAGCATGCCCTGTTCAGAATGGAATATTTACCGGTGGTCCAGTGTCAACATCCAAGTATTATGCATGTTTCTATAACACAAGCCAGCATCTTTCCCATCAAGAATTTGGTTTGATTGTTGCTGTTGAAAATAGCAATACTTCCGTGTGGACAATCACTAGTAAAGTAGCTAAATATGCTCCATAGGTTGACCTTAGAAACGCAAGGATATCTTTTGATACACCGTCTTGAAATTTGGTACGTGTATCTATACGGCTCAAAGCGCTAGATACCCAACAAATGAGAACATTGCAACAACCCTTGTGGATAAATCACTTTGAAAAATATAAATCGTGCGATTTATGGCTCATCTTTACGCAACACGTCACATATGTATTAGGAGACCATCTGCTATCTATTTGGACAAGGAGAAAAACAGCCTAAAGTCTACTTGTGGGTGAATCTCTGGAGACTGTCAAACTGTCAAACAGTCAAACTGCCTTTTCAGGCAGAACTTATTCTTTCACTGATGTAAATTTAGCCTCCGATGCAACAAGGATATTTGAGATTATATAACTTACCTTCATTAATAAAAGAAACTGTATATATACACTCCAAGCGTATTATGTATTTTTGTTTGTTTTATAATTATAATTATTTTTTTATGTAAAAGCTTCGACAAAATAAAATATTCTTCAATCCCATTCAATTTAGACTCAAAGTCAACAGCTCTGACGCAGTAGCTTATTATCGGCTTGTTATGTCTAAAAATAGATATCTGATTCATACAAAGAGCGCATGTCTGACGGAATCACACATATACGGTCCTTTTTTCCTAGTCACGGGGATGTGATTAGCATCATACAAATTTAATGTAAATTTGATTAAAATGATTGCACAGATAATTGGGACATAAACTAGTGGGACTGCATCAGAGGCTTAATTGGAGGGTTATTTTCTTAATTTGACCTTCGTCAGGAGCAATCTAAGTACATGTATACTGATTATGTAATGACGTATAAATTAATGTTACATTATGCAGGAACTCCACTATGAGAAAAACGGCCAAAAACGGCTGCGACGAATTTTTTGCGACGAAATATCTAATCAAGTTAGATATTTTGCAATTGTTGGCAACAAATAAATGTGTTGCTGACAACCTATTTTACCCCCTCATCCACTAGAATTTTTAGTCATGTCAAATTTTCCGAATTTTTAGAAATGTTGGCAACGAATTTTGCCTGTTGGCGCCGTTTTTTTACCTATAGTGGAGTTCCGCTATTAGAGGGCAACTCCACTATAGGTTAAAAAACAGCACCGACAGGCAAAATTTGTCGCCGACATGACTAAAAATTCAGCGCACACAAATCACTAGTGGAAGAGGGGTAAAATAGGTTGTCGGCAACACATTTATTTGTTGCCAACAATAGCAAAATATCTAACTTGATTAGATATTTT
Source organism: Sthenelais limicola (assembly GCA_942159475.1). NCBI lineage: Eukaryota > Metazoa > Annelida > Polychaeta > Phyllodocida > Sigalionidae > Sthenelais > Sthenelais limicola. Next base: position 38,153,173 of record OW804098.1, read on the forward strand.
GTCGCAAAAAATTCGTCGCAGCCGTTTTTTGCCGTTTTTTCCATAGTGGAGTCCCTGCATTATATGTGCAGAATGTGTTATATGACATTCATGCAACTCCTGTATCCACTCATATCAATATAGCTGCAGTCTTCTGAAAGCGATTGCATTTATTGGGGCATGTACGAACCCTTGGGTAAAAACCATCGCTTTACAATAACAGCACCTTCTATAAATATCTCAGTGCCTCATATATAGACATATAGCTATCTTGTTAGCAAGCCAATCAGTTGACAATCCCTTCATGTCGTCAATATACCCCAATGTCACGCTGAGGACAGCGAGCAAGACAATCAAGACATTGTGGATGTCAGCGAGAGATTAATAGACAAATATGTGCGTGTTGAAGGAAAAAATAACAAGGCTGTATGGATATTTGTTTGGTAGAGGATCTAATCATGAGTCTGCCTCACTCATCGATCATGCTTGGTGGTAGGGAGTGACGCCTCAAGGGCCGGTCAGCCAATACCGCATAGCCTTGGGACGGACTCTATACTCTCCAAGGTTCGGTCGACTTGAGGTGCCATATATGTTTTACATACATGGCTGTGCCGCCTTGGGGTCCTGCTGAAAGAGCTATATGACAAGCAAATAATGTCCATGGGCTTGCGCCCTCTCCATGTATAATATCTGGATGTTTTTTCCTCCTTCCATAGCCACATTTGTCCAGGTCTTTTGCCACACACCAACTTTATTAAGTTTAAGGCAAGATGAAAGGGGCTCCCGAAAATTACATCATACTATGCATGTAAAAGGAAGGGGCATGGAAAAGGCTAGGAGCACTCGCTACATTGAAGGTCAGCACACCATTACATGGAATGGTGGTGAGGGATACATGTGTGATGTGTAACAGAGAAATGAGTTTTTAGGCCCTAGTCCACTAAGCCAATTTTGCGCCGCAGGAGACCCTTTTCTACCAAATTCTGTGAAAATCGCATGAGACTCGGCTTAGTGGACCTTTAAGTCACAAAAATAATATTTTTCAAAATGTTTTTTTCCTTTTCCCAGAACTTTTTGTAGGAAAGTTTTCATTCCCAGACTGTGGACTGAATAGATTGATGCATTTCTAAGGACATCGGGAGAGAATATATTTTACTGCTTTACTAGTGATTGTTCACACAGGAATGTCACAAACTATTTTTTTCAAACATAAAAAGATACAGTTATATAGAAGTTCTTCTTAGATTTTCTAAAGTTTAACATAGTTGGAATCCGCCTGATACATTTATAGATATAATGGTATTTAACAGTCCTTTTTTTGCTATTTATATGACTCAACTTTCCTTCTGTGACGCATCACATTTGTCAAAGATGAACTAATAATTCTGTTCCAGAATTGATAACAACACTGGGTATTTTCAGTGGAATACTTGCTCAGGAACGAACTGAAGAATCGATAGGAATACCCTATAGACCTAAACTGATAAGGCACGTCTTTCATTTAATTAAGGATTTAAGCCGGCCTTCCCACTGCCTTGGCTACTGGGATCTGGCACACACTCGGGAGACGTGGAGGGTTACATATATACGCAGTGTCTTTCGACACCTAGGCGAAGCAAAAGTCAATAGAAGGATCCAAAAATAGGATAAAGTTCACACTCTATAAATAGAAGGTGGTTGCTTTGTTTTACAGCCAATTATGTTGTGGTTGTTCTTTTAAGGTGAAAGTTTTTCTTGTGTAGATATCCTAAATATACTATGTTCAGGTAAAGAAAGCTGTCGTGTTGAATATTATAATATGCATCTTTGTATTTCAGGCTCTGGCACTATACAAATCGATGCACTATTGTTGAAACAACCAACCCTCTAGGGTCCCAAAGACACCATGCATGTTCACAAACACTTTGCCAATGACTGTTTCAGGAAATCAATGGCGATATCAATGGCTTCAGTTTTCAAATCCCATGACCGTTAAGACAAGCCTGCAATTGCAGGTTTCCTCGCTAACAAAGAAATTTGGTCCCAATTATCAAGATTTAATGTGTTGTTTGGGCCGAGTCCTTCAGGGATAATGACCATTATCGGGGTTCTCATGTTCTAGGGTGTTCATCAAGTTGTTGACAATTAATGTCTTTGGTTCCAAAGCCAGATTTTATAATTGGTGCTATTGGTAAATTGCAGCTATCCTGCAATGTGCCTGTCATGATATATCATATAATTAATGATCGACATTGAAGGGGCTGTTGATGCACTGGTTGGTGCCAAAACAGTACACCAGCCGGTCGGAAAAGGAGGTTTGTAATCCTTTTAGTCTCTGGCTATGCAGAGACTAAGATCCTGTGAATGCCAGTGGGCATTTATATATGTATAGCCCAAATGCGTTCCAAACATTTTCCAACTAATCATCTCTGATCTCCCTCCACCTTCTCATTTTCCTACCTTTGCAACTATCTATAAATCGTCCTTATAACATGGCTACTAACTTTAGTCACATGGCGTTTTCTTTATTTTCTATTTTAGTCAACATTTTATACGGCAGGACATGATTAGTTATCAAGACCAAAGCTCACGGGATAAATACTATGCTATTCTGCTTGGCGCTGTGTCTAGGGTGGGTTTAACTATCTAGGTGCATGACTATATGTAACTAAAACAATAGCTAATGGCATCGAAATGATAGCATCTATCAACGTATACATATAATTATACACCAGTTATGTGTAAGTTGTGTTGTAAGTGGTGTTTGGTTGTCTTCTTTCCTTGTATGTAATGCTGTTGCTGTCTGTAGTGAGTTATGTGTGTCTGAGTGGACTCATTTCAGCGATTTTTAAAATCAGATAAATCTGCCGTGATAAAGGTTAATCTAAAATGGATGGTATTCCAAGATGAATAGCTGGCAGTAGGTCCTTTCCCAAAGCTGATCATCATTCTTCCAAATAGGTTGCGGCATTTCCTATTGTCATGGGTTTGTGATAATTTAGTCTAGTCTAATTTAAGCTAGTCAAAAAATGTACAATCGGCAGCTCTATACATCTAGTAAATTCTGCTAAAGTAGACTGTAAAACGATAAATACGAGGCTTTATCGGAGAACATTTGATATTGCGTTTATTCAAACAATATCTTCGGTTGTGTTTAATTGTATTTTGAACCTCATTTTTTTATTGAAATTTGGTCATTTTGGGTTATTTGAGAGGACTGTTGAAGGCGAAGTGTACATTTTCTGGCGATTTCACCAAATTGTTTCGCTCGGATCATGCATCTGTGATCAAGGGGGAATCAGGTTCATTGTTCCCTCAACAATAGAGATTCTAGGGAGCGACCATTGCCAATTATGCTAATGACTAATTATTTGTCATAGTAGATCATACCCCCGACACCAGATTAATCCACGTGACTATTCGGATTAGACTGGCTCACCTAACATCATGCTACTGTTTATCCCCCAACATCCCAACCCAACAATTAAGGTGTAAAGACCCTAGTCCACTAAGCCGATACTCATGCGATTTTGCGCCGCAGAGGACCCTTTTCCACTAATTCCGTTAGAATCGCATAAGAATCGGTTTAGTGGACTAGCCTAGGGCCTCCTGAAACGAATCAATGAAAGTATGTTGGACTCATCAAGACATGAATAGGGGACTTGTATGTGCCACTGCCCATGTCTATTACAGTGCATTCTGGGATGGACTCAGATGGATTCTGAAATACATGATTTTTATAGAAAAATGCAAGGATCTTTTCACCAATATCATTGGTTTTGTAAATGATCTATAAAACCAAAATTCATCTTGGGAAAAATGAAGTCTTGTTTATGGAAACGTGCAAAACACATGGCTATTTAGGTGAGATCGCTGTTAACTATCTTAGCCACTTTGAATAGTCCATGCTGAAGATAACATCTCTTCTTTACATGCAAAAACCCCTATTAAGTGCATGGATTGTGGGAGCGCTGATGCCTCATATCCAGAGCTTCACTTCTCTTACAATACAATATATATCGGTCGGTGACATTTCTGCCAGCATGATGATAGAAAACCCTATACTCAGGATAGCTGCGAAAGAAATCAACATCATTCCATTAACACCGTCAATACGTCTCTAGAGAAAGCAACATGAATCGAACTTGTACGTACTGTATGCCTGTGCCCGTCGGTACACATATTTAGTCCATCGCCAACCGACTGAGATACTTGGTTGCCACTTATCCCTTTACTTTGGGTCTGGCTGCTGGTCCATAATCTCTCGTCCCCGTAGGACGTCATCCTTATCTGCCCACGGTGCTATGCTTAGTAGGAGCTGACGATGTCTTATCATCCACCAAGACTGCCTATAACGTCTGGATCTTCCTGGATCTGCAACAACATAAATATGCCCAGTTGAAATCTTTTCGGAACACAGAAGGGATTGCGGAGAAAACGCGATACCATCTCGTTTTTTGTGTGCGCAATTCATTTTTGTCTGTGAAAGATGAAAGGGAGCGGTCGCCATAAAATCTGGAAAATATTTTGATGTTGAAGCGTTTTACATAATAAAGATGAAAGAATCCTGATGACAGGATAATGAATTCTCTTGGATTTAAAACGACCCGAGACGTCAGATCCAGTATTAAGAAATTACAAGACCATTCAAGTAATGGGAGAAGATTTGAGTACCCCTCGTAATATCTGTTGTGCGAGAAATACGGAATTGTTTAATAAAGTTCTTTGACCACATTAAGACTTCATTTTAATATCCTCTTCAACGCATCTATAATTTCATGAACAATACACATTTAAAATATTGACGGGTATCATAGTCTCGGGACCACTGCGAGGACATTTAAAATGATTCAATCTGCAGCTATAATAGATATAATCATATATAAAGGATCATCTCGGTGATATGTGGAGCTATAAACAATGTCTGAAGAGAATACCTATATCAATAAGCTCAAACTCCGAATAAAAATGATTTAAAACAAGGAAATGCGAATGGGTTATTGATATACAGTGTTTACTCTGGATATTCTAGAATCGTCGGCAGAGCTAGTTCAGAAGAACGGAGATGGATGATTAAGTATGATATATGTACGTGGGTAATTAGCCCACTAATGAAGAAAGTAAGAGTAGTTGTCAGTACAACTGTTCATAAAAATAATGGTTCTTTATTCCCAAGTGATACTGCAGGTAAGGTTACATTGTGGTCACATGATAATATAGGCCAATCAGGCCGAACCATTAAGTAACATGTATATATGACATGGTTATGGTTATAATTATACAATTATGGATATTGATAACTATGCTTATTTATATTGATAATATTACGTAATCATACGTAACAAAATTGGGGTAATAGGTTAGCATAAAATTGGTGTGACATTAAATGAATGAGGTTTTGTGCATGAGGCGCTTTCTACTGGATTTTAGAGCAACACTAACAGGCACTTTCCGTGCATCTACAGACAGGAAAAGGAATACTATTCCCCGGAAAGGGATGCCCGTCAGTTCTAAAATGTATTAGAATATGATTGGGCCTTTTTGGACCCCATATACCAGTCTCTTATAATTGATCGACGACCTGCCTGTGATTGGTTGGAGGTAGAGAAGCAAGAACAAGGAAACTATGGACTTTGCCAATGAAAAGGTAACGGGACCACTTCAATCATGTTAAATGAATGCCACTGTGAAAGTTTCATTTCCATGCATGAAGTTAGACTAGCATCAAGTCCCTCTGCCCAACTCAATAAGCGCACACAGCAAATGCCTTACTGATGCTTGGGCGATCACCGGACAGAGGCTTGATTCCTCAGTCGAGGCCGTAGTGACTCTAATATGAGAATATATTTTTGATAATAGTGTGTTTTAAACAAAAAAAATCAAAGACTTGCACAAGTCTAGCATGAAGTAGAAAGACGTGCAAAAGAATAGATCTGTTTGTCAATATTGTTTGTGCTAATTTGAGCGGCAGCAAATCATAAACGTCATTTAGAAGTGCCACTCTCATGACAATGGTATATCAACCAATCAGAGAGTCAATTGGCTGCTAGTTGCCCATATGTATGGCAATATACTCCATGTAAGAAGGTGTAAGCAAGGCGATTTTAATGGCGGCCACTTCCACGCCTCGTAGAGGGTAGGAGAAGTTTAATAAAATTTAATGTTTATTTGTGTTCCAAACATACCCTAAACGACCCAAACATATCCTAAATAGGTTAGAAACTAAAATATATTAATTAAGCTGACATCCAGGAACTTCATATAATCCCAGCGTGTTTTGAGGCCGGTGTTATTTTAATAAAGGCCATGCCAGACCTGTATAACTAACGGTTTGGTTAACAGTGAAAAAGGTGGCGTTATAAATGAGGAAGTTAAACTTGATAGTCCCCAAGTAACGTTATACACCTGCCCTTGTTCATGTTGATAATGTTGAATCATAAACATACTACTTTTGTGACACATGTATATATTTATTCTTACATTGATAGACAAATTATTCATCGCAGTGATGTAAAGTTCATAATTTTATATATTATATATATAACGGTGACATTCATCGAAAAAAAAACCCTATAATCCATTTCAGTAGGAAAGAAACACCACATAAACACTGCCCCTTTTTCAGCGAGGACCTGATTTTCAATATCCTAGCGATATTTTGATAAATCACCTGACATAGAAATTGAACCCATAGGGTGTGTATTAGTTACAGTTGGCTCATCTATCGCAGAGCAGCGTATACGTCCATTACTGCGTCGCAATCAATCCCGAACGACATTACACGGAAAATATCATCTTCAAACCAGAATAATGCAATCAAAGCTCGGGCAACGCTCTGGAAACGCTCTGGAAAGCTGCATGCAGGGTCCGCGGGAGGTCATGAGCCTCAGCAGGAAGACCAGTACATTGAGGAGTTAATGAATTGTACCTTGATAAAAAAAAAGTATCCATGAATGCCACCAATGCAAAATGTTGCCTTCATAATAATAGCCAGCTTCAGTAATAACCTTCTGAATCAAATCTATCAGTTTTATGTCCAATGAACACGGCTACGGTTTTAACTTTGTCTTGCCATGTCCCAACAAAGCAGGTCGTTAAAATATAATCCGCTGGGTGCTCTGTAGAATTGCTTACTCAATCGAGGTAGAGGAGAAGGAGGAGGCAGTCATTCTATTCCGTCCACCCCCGATCATTGTTTCACCGAAACAAATACCTAATGGTCGGTTCCCCGTGGTGTTACTGAAATAAATCAGTGTGCTCGATCACGTCCAAAACCTTTTCTTCAGGGTGATTACCGACGGATAGGTGCAATTTGTCATAGCTTAGAACTGAAGAAATGGTATTGATGTTTCCAGTATGCCTTACTTGCATGCAAAAGCTTCTTCTCTCGCGACTCGTATGAAGGCCGGGCAACGATGTTTTAAGTCTTCAAATACAAGGAATCGGCGCGACAAATTGCCATTTAAATTAATCCGATGTGAGGGCGGAGGGTGCCATAATGAGCGATCTCCGAAAGAATGGGTCTCCTGTAATCAAGTATATTATTTGCTTCATGTCGAGTTACAAGCAATGCATTCGATTTCAGCAACCATCCCGCATGTCTATGCCTACCTCTTCTGCAGCGATATCAAAATTAAATATCGAACAGGTTCCATTCAGAGCGCCTGCTCAATTGCATGAGAAGGCATGAATTAAATGTACATTATAATGTATACCTTAAATATTGCAGAAGACTAGGATTTGCCGTCAATAATATAGGATGCGATATAGGCCTCCTCACCCCTGGTGGGTCTGTCAAGCGAAGGTATCACTAAAAGGTTGCACGCCTGTCAGTGCGAGTGATGCGAACAAAAGTGATCAATCTTCCCATACCTATTTCAACATAGCCAACAGGTTCCAATGTTTCCACCCAGCCGAGTGAGTGAGAGAGAGAGAAGAGAGCCAAAAGGAGGAAGGAGTCACTAGTTGAACACACAACTAACTGACCGATCGTACAGAGAGATATGCTATAGCTGTGCCTATAGATGATAGATATATAGAAGAAGTCAAAACAAAGTAGAAAAAAACCCAAACAAGTTCCTTTCCTCGCGAAAGAAATCACTTACTTTCAGAGCGATTCTGCCCTCCTCGCCTATGAGAGCATGATAGAAGACCTATAGTTGGTTAGCTCTATAGGACGATGCTGATTATCCATGGCCTCGGGAAGAGGTGTGAATGCATGTGGTTGTCACTGCTTGGCAGATTGAGCCACTCCCAATCGCTCGCCGTGCAAGCTGCTCTCTGGCCACAAGTTGATAACTGAGGGGCTCACCCACCGCCTCTGCTACTATAGTAAAGGCTGGCGCAGCCAGGGCTCCTCATATCCCCATCTCCCACTCACTGCCTTGCATTAGATCTCTACGCCATTCTCCCTCCTCCTCCTCTTCCCCTGTTCTCCACCAACGCCACCCTGTACCATTCATTCATGTTTACCCAGTTATCCCACAGACAAAGGTTTCAGAATATCTATTCACAAGGTGACACTCGCAAAGCCATTCATTTGCGCCTGGATTACAAAGAAATGTTTTGCCTTTTAACTGTTGTTGCTCCCTTTAAAGAAGTGTGTTGCTTCGAACCACCTGCTGCATACTGGCGGTGGATGATTTCCTAGGACCTGAACAACATTGAATGAAGCGTCTGACTAAAAAAAAGCTATTATCTTCCAAATCCGATTCGGCTTTGGCTGTTTGAAATATATGTACATTTGCTGCAGCAGCTGAACAATAATATTCTTTGTCTCTAAGATGTAAAAGCGGCGAATCCATACATATATATAAGTGCATCCCCTGCCTCAAAGAATTGAAGGATTTCATCTTCTATCACTTCTTGTGTTAAGCTTATTTGTTTAATATTCTCTTCAGTATATTTAATATCGATTTTCTCAATTATACACGAAATTCTGTTACATTACCCATGGAAGTAGATTGAGAGAAAGATAACAAACGTTACGGTGAAAATATAATCATGAGCACGAATACAAATTATCAGTAGAAGCTCAATACAGTAATACAATTGTTAGCAGTAACGGCCGACGAAATTGCATCACTCGACATTTAACTGTTAACGTATACAAACAGATGCGGTACAAGGATTAATCTTTTCCAAAGTACATTTTTATTAGTGTCTGGTGGTTGCCAATGCTATACATTCTGTCATGACAATGTCATACTTGTACAGTTCTTAATAGTCATCTCCTCTGTCATCACTGTCACCATGACCCAAGACTTTTTACCTTTCCTATATGATTAACGGCAGGCGTAACACTCACCGAGCGTCGTATCCTACCAATTTCCTCTGCCCACTTATAGGAAATAATGAGCCCATCCCAATCTTTCACGGACAAGAGCACTACCACAAAACAGTTTCTAATCAACACCATCACTCATCCAGGTCACCCTATGCAGGGTTACGCTAATCTAATACCTCTCCGCAGGCCCATCCTACTAATCCAAAGAACCCGCCCGCCATTCTCTTTGACTGAGGAACAATACTTTTACCACCACTTTCTCTACATATATCAACCCGTTAATGCAATATATTGGTTGTTTTCGGTCGCCTGAGAAACTGCTTGCGGTGTTCCTGCTGGCAGTTGACTTCGATAATGTGACCTAAGGTAGCATATGTGAAATATTACTCATATTATAAGAATCTGACCCCAGCGGAAAGAAGGGACGTCTACCGTAGGGTTGGCGGTGAATGATTCCTATGCCTAGTAACTAGATATTTCCCTTGCTTGCCAGGTGAACCAGTATGGCGCAATGAGAAAAATAATCGCCTCCGACTCCTTTAAAGCTGCATTCTCAGCTACCTTCGGTAAAAAAAAAAGTAAATATTTTCACATTAATTTTTCTTCCATTCTTTTCCAACCCATCTAAAAGTCATTTAAGAGGATTCTGTTTAGTTGTTTTTGCTACAGGGCTTCTAGAACGTCCTCATTTGTATTTGGAGGACCCATCCTCCAATTCAAGACATGATTCTAAACACCAACTGGTAGAGACTAAGAAACGTTGTAGTTTTAAAATCTTATACGGACTGGTTATGCATTGTTTTTAGCACGGCCAAAAAAACAAAAACATGTTATATCACTGTAATGTAATTGTACTTGATAATTCTTCTCATATAGTAAAGTGTTGTCTTTTTGTAGCTTATGATATTATATATATAACCTTTGTTGCATGTGGACTTTCGAAAACTATAGCGCATTAGTATTACTAGCATGAGGCACGCCGATCAGTAGCTCCGACAAAATCGTCAAGATCCGACCATCTAAGGCCAACCTATACTCATGGAATTTACCACACCTATCCATGAATATTAAGGGAACACAAAGGCCTACCTTATACAACTAAAAAACAACGGGACAAAGAACACTTACCACATGCATCATATTCGTACCTGGATGTCTGGAGGAGGAACCAAAATGGCGGATGCTGACCCGTCAACTGACCAGTCCCTGGACGATTCAATCGAATTTGATCAAGACAACTCAGACAGTGAGTCACTCAACAACAACGACGAACTGGATGATACACAGAAACTGGACAACCAACGTCCAAGTAATGAAGAAAAATCTCAAGACACGGTCATTAACTATAAGGATCCAGCTCGAGTCACACTCATGAGCAACACTGAAAGCAGCGAGAGCCGGTCACTACAGCCAACCGACTCGCCGACGCCGACAGCCCGTCAATATGCTGACAGTGCTTCCCAAACTGAAGCAACAATAATATTAAAGCAAGACAGGGATGGATTGAAGAAGGAAATTAAACGTGAAATCCAACTGGACATAGCACAACACTTTGCCAAAGATGGACATGCATTCCTCCAGGGTGCAAACACGACCAAACTAAAACAGTTGGAGACCAATGTCAAAGCCCTGTGGGCTGAAATAACGAAAGGTAGGAGAAACCAAAACAACAACCAAGCGAAGGGGGATACTCCCCAAGATACGATGACAGATGAATCCAAACGCTCACTCTTGAAAAGAGTGGACGAGATAGAGGATAAAATCAACAACAAAGCAACGGTGAATTGGTTCTCAAAAATAAAGTTGACCAAGCCATAGCAATAAAAACAACAGATATTCCCAGGCTTGAACAAAACTTCAATAATTTCGCCGATGAAATAAGGAAAGGCCAAAAGGAAATGACAGAATCTATTACTAAGCTGGAAAACCTAAAAACCCAACTGGAAACAAAAACAGATTCACTAAAGGGCATAATCAAAAACAACAACAAAAATCAACAAACCATCGTTGACACACCCTATATTATGCTAGAATCGCTACCAGAAGCCTGGATGCTGGAAGACGGCTCCCTCAGGCAAGGCGAATCACAAAATAGCATAAGAGCTCACACGGAAGACATTACACAGGTAATAATCAATATATTCCAAACCACCGAGCCCGACTTCAAAACATCAGACATGAAAAATTGTTATAGGGTGGGGAGAGCTAGAATCCATGACACAAGGCCCGTATTTATTGAACTGGAGACACCGGAATTAAAGAAGAAAATAATCACAAAGGCCAAGCAAATTAGAGAGACCAGCAAATTCTCAAACATTTGGTTCAACAAATTGAACGCTCAATCGTTCAACAAGGACCAAGCTATGCTATAAGACTGCTTCACACTCCTAAAAATGAACAATATACGAGCGGATCTCGTATTAAACCACATAAAAATCGGTACAGAATCTTTTAGAGCCAGGAATCTTCACCTACTCCCCACCCACTCAAACCCATCTACAGTTGCCTACATTCCAATTGACGAGAAAGACATAGGCTTCCACGGTGAGCATTCGATCTTCTCTAACTTCTACATGGCGGATTTTTTCTATGAGGGAAACAGATATGCCTCAGCTGAGCACTGCTACCAGTGGGTGAAAGCCACCCACATAGGGGACGCACACGCATCGACCAACATAAGCCTTGCTGCACATCCCGCAACGGCGAAAGCACTTGGCACGAGGCTCGCACTGAATAACCAGGAAAAAATGAAAGATTGGGAAGCGAAAGAGGAGAAAATAATGGAAGATATAGTTACAGAAAAATTCAGACAACACCCTGAACTTAGACAACAACTTGTAGCACACCGTGGGATTATGTTTTATGAAATCACAACCTCGCTAAAATGGGGGACTGGCTTCCGCTCGCCCGCAGTGAATGTCAAAGATGGCGACAGGGTGAAGCTCGAGTCAAAGTTTTTCCGTGGTGAAAACAAGCTAGGAACAATCATAGCTAAAGTAAGAGACCATTTCCTGGATCAACACCCGCAATAACCGTATACAGGGTTCTTGGATAATACAGTGACTCGAGTGAGACTATGGAGAGACTGGACGTCCTAGTACTGGCGGATTCACGAGGTAGAGGCCTAGAACAACAACTGTCTATAGGTCTACCAAACAAGCGAATCAGGGTGATAATGAAACCTGGCGCCAACATCAACAGAGCAGCTGAAGCAGGGTTACAGGTAACAGCTATTAACAGACCTAGGCTAATAATAATCACCGCAGGAATCTGTGATCTAACTAAGAGGGACAAACGGGAAAAAGGACATCAGATAACACTAAAACACAGAACACAAGCTCTATTCGAAGAACACATCTGGCGTGTTCTCCCTGCAACAGTACATAAGCTATCAGAAGCAGTTCCATCACCTAACGAAAAGCCAGTTATCAGCTTCTCAACCCTGATTGGCCTTGATATCAATAAATACAACCTCCATCTGTCTGCCAGAGCGGGGGATGAACAACTCTTCATACCATGCTCACCTGACGAACAAAATATCCTAAACCAATCCGTATATGCCTTCAACCGAATAGTAAAAAAATCGAACTCAAACCAACCAGTAGTAACACCTAGTCAACTAGTCCACAGATGCACGCCCAAAAGAAGGAAAAAGGACACCCCCAAATACACTACATCATACAATAAACTGCAAGAAGATGGGTGCCACTACTCACAAGAACTGCTGAACCTAACATCGAACCAGCTAATAACAGCGATAAACAAAATGCAGCCACAGGGTTGATCAAAGCCAGAGAGACTGCTTTTTTAACCGAAGAGCTAACTCAAAGGCAGCGAAAAACCCAAAACGGTAATGTGCATAGTGATAAGTGACAAGTGATAAATAATAAGTGATAACATAATATAATATTATGACATTAAAGCTGCTTTCCCTGATGACGCAATTGTTGATTTTACCCGTTTTTCTTGTAATTACCTTCAAATTAGTTACCAAAACTCACAATCAGGGGTCTCTCACATAAAGACAAGCTTGCTAAAGCTGTAAATTCAAGGATTTATTTGATTATCTTGCCGTCGATTTCAAACTTGTTTTGCCGTTTTACTTTTCATGGTGGTGGCAGGTGGCAGCACTGAGTGGACAGCTTTGTATGGTGTATATAAGAACATATAGAGCCCCAACCACCACTCAGTGCTGCCATCTGCCTAATATGATTTTTCTTTTCTCAATCGTGTACACCTATAGAAATCCGACCGAAATCCGAGCAGAAATCTTGTATGTTTTAGTCTTCAATATTACAAAATCGACACAAGTTCTTGAGGCTAGTCTAGGCAGGGTATCTGGGCTCCAAATAAATAGGATTGAAGTAAACTTGAGAATTTTAGCTGGGAGGGCAGCTTTAACAACTGTCCCAGACACGACCGATCAACACTGGAGGCAAAGCTATTTTATCCGAATGGCAGGCCAGAAGGTGGAGAGAAGCCCAACTGGTTACAAGTGAACATAATATGCTAGGACATTAAGAACTGTCTCAGATACAGCCGATCAAAACTGGAGGCACAGCTATTTTATCCGAATGGCAGTCCCAAAGGTAGAGAGAGGCTAAATCTGAGCCTAGAATATTATCTTTAACAATCTAGGACACTGACTGTTATTCTCAATTACAGAGCGAGAAATCAAATGCTACAGGTGGTAAGGGTTCGATACTATAAACAATAATTAAGCGAAAACAGGTTATAGATCTCATTACAGTTACATAAACACTAGGATAACAAAACGTTATTTTATATATATATTTTATGTCTTATCTTGCCCATACTGTTATACGATTATTCAATGTATAATGTTTAATGTAATGTAAGTATTATTCCTATGATGCTTTATTTTCTTCTGTCTGATACTACCTATAAGACCAATCTTTTAATTTGGTCGGATCCTGAATTGACATGCTATAGAGAGTGAAAATTAATCTTAATAGGATAGAAGATGAACAACCTGATATCCCCAGTCATGAGTACAACATTGAAAAAGTCGCCCAAATAAAGGGCTTAAAACTGGCATCTTGGAATGACAGAAGTCTGACACAAAAGGTCAACGCTGTCTCGGATTTCCTGATCCAGACAAATATAGACGTCTTAGCCATACAAGAATCATGGCTCAACAAAACTATACATGATAATGTATTACAGATAAAAAATTACAATACCTTCAGATCAGATCGAAGTCTCAGAAAGAGAGGGGGTGGACTAATCATATATGTAAACGATCAGTATACCGTAGACGAAACAACCTATGGCCACCTAAACTCGTGCACAGAACATCTTGAAGCACAGTTAATTAGGATAAACAAAGGTCGAGTGAAAGCGATGATCATTTGTAACATCTATAAACCTCCCAATGGTAAACTTGATAAGGCTCAGGAACAGCTGAAGACCGCGTTGACATCAATAGGTAAAAACCCAGACTTAGTAGTTCTAGGAGATTTTAATGTTGATCACCTGGGGGGTCTGAAGGGGGGGGGGGGGGGGGGGAGAGAAGACCAAAGGCTCACCCTCATCACCAGCAAAACTTCCACCAAACCCAGTGACTGATTTTATGTTTCCATTTGGACTACACCCACAAATACTAACACCAACAAGAGTCGACACAAGATCAGAAAGACTCATAGACCAAATATACACCAACATGAACAACATAACAAATAAAGGAGCAATTATAGACTTCACCAGTGACCACTTCCCCATATTTATCTCGAAAAAGAAACAGAGAAATACATACATCAACAAAGACATCTCCTCACGATCCTGGAAAAACCTAGACATGAACATACTTAAACAAATACTAAGGGACGAAAACTGGAACAAACTATACCAATCCAGTGACGTAGACAAATCCTGGAGCATTGTAGAAAACAAAATCAATACATACTTAGACAGGATGTGTCCCAAAAAAACATTCAAAACCACCAAAATAAAGCCAGCATGGTACACCGATGAACTGGGAAGCAATGCTAGGCAAAGGGACAAGGCTTTCTTGAAAGCAAGGAAGTCAGTGGTAAAGGCAGACTGGGACAAAGCAAAACAAACACGCAACAAATTCAACTCAAAAATGCTACAATCAAAAAACACATACCTTAAAAATGAAATAGAAGAATGTGGGAAAGACAGGGCTAACTTCTGGGATATAATCACACCATTACTAAACCCAGACAAATTAAAAACAAAACAAAATATCAAAATCAGAAAAGACGATGGGATTTTCTCAACACCAGAGGAAACACCAGATATCATGAACAAATTCTTCTCTGAAATAGCCCCACAGTTAGCAGAGTCTATACCAAAAATCACAACCCAAGAATCCAAATCAATTGAAAAGCTACAAGATGGGGATGGCCCACCAAAGTTCTCCTTCTCCCCGGTCAGCCAGGCCCAGGTGATCAAGCAAATAATTCGATCAGGCTCCAGGAAAGCCTCTGGGATCCCACACATCCCACCAAAAGTATTAAAACCCATAATGCTTACCTTATCACATCAACTAACCCATATTTTCAATCTGTCAATACAAAAGGGAATAGTACCAGATCATTTAAGATAGCCACCATCACCCCACTTTTTAAAGGGGGGAAGAAGGATGAGTGCACCAACTATAGACCAATTACAGTGGTAAAATACCTGGCCAAAATACTAGAAAAATTAGTCCATGAGCAATTATATAACCACCTAGAAGAAAATAATCTATTATACGAACACCAATATGGATTTAGGGCAAACAAATCAACTGAAATGGCCCATCATAGAATCTTGGAAACGGTGTATGGCAACTTGAATTCCGGGAAGGCAACAACGCTTGCCTTCCTCGATTTCAAGAAAGCCTTCGACACGGTTAACCACAAAATATTGTTACAAAAGCTACAAGGGGTTGGCGTGGACAATTCCACCCTTGAATGGTTCAATAATTACCTGACAGACAGAAAACAAAGGGTGACAGCAAATGGTTTTACCTCTGATGAAAGGGGCGTTGTGTGTGGGGTCCCACAGGGAATGGCCCTAGGCCCTCTTATGTTCCTGGTATATATTAACAATCTGTATAAAAGTGTACAACACTGTGGAGTCCAATATTTTGATGACACAATACTATATGCGTCGGGAGCGGATGCCGCTGATAATAATGTAATGCTGGAAGGCGACCTCCACAGGGTGGGGGTCTGGTGCAAGATGAACAAAATATCCCTGAACATCAAAAAGAGCCAAGTCATGACAATACATAACAAGCCAAGAAACACTACAGAAACTAACACACCCAACATACATATAAACAAAGACAAATTAGAAAACACAACATCATACACATACCTCAGTGTAGACATAGACAACACACTCTCATTAAAAAATATGTAGAAAGACGGATCTCACAAGCTCAATCACAAGTTAAAGCCCTCACCAAAATATCAAGGGCACTCACAAAAGACACAATTATAATGCTATATAAAATGACGATCAGATCAATATTAGAATACGGAGACACATTATACAACGTCGCACCAAAACAGACACTCAACAGAATAACAACAATACAAAATAGAATCATCAAACTCGCACTCAGACTACACAAAAGAACAAACGTCGAACACCTACACCAAGAAATGGGCTTGCAACTACCACACATTAGAAGACAAATGCACCTACTACAAAAAGCATACAAAGACACACAAATAGAAGAAAAACTAGACAAAAGAAAAATCAATCTCAGAACATTATCAAAAGGACCAACACTGATAGTCCCAAAACCAAAAAGTGAAAAATTCAGGAAATCGTTTGTGTACCAGGCACCCACTCTGTGGAATAGTCTTGATGGTAAAGCAAGATGCATACCTGACTACAAGGCCTTCCAGCAATATCTAGGCACCCATTATGCCACCGACAAGTAAACAACGAATATATATATCAAATGATTAATGTAATTCCCTTATGACTGGGGATTAAGTCCACTATACCGCAACCGCTGCTGCTATCCATGTACTATCACAATATTACCAAAAGCGGCAGACAAACACGGTCAATCTTACTAGCCAGTAAAGCTAAAGCTCCAAACCAGTATTAATACTATATGACAAATTATAAATTTGAGAAAACCGACAAAGATCGGACAGGGTGCTTGCACGCCCGCCCATGTATATATACGTACAATTTTGTACGCCTTATCCATTGATATTACGCATAGTCAACTAGTCAACTGTATAACTTAGAACTTCTTATATGTTCCAAACGACGGGGTACTCGGAAGAGCTGTGAATAGCACAGACAGTATTCCAATTCCATTATTATCTTTTGATTTAATTCATATGTAACTGTGAGATGGAAATAAAATCTATTATTATTATTAAAACCTGAAACGTACCATAATCTTTATGGAATTGTCTTTCGAAATAAAATATGTTTAAAAAAGAAATCCTAATCCTTTCTTACGGTAACTTCACTCATTATCGCTCACCGGCGGTGATCAGTCTTCAAATTCTTATATAAAAATACAACAGCAGAATATTGATGAATCCAGTCCTTTACTATCATAATATGAGTGAATTCGGTAAGATTTGTTTTGTCGTAATAGCTAAGAAGGCAGCTTTATGTTGTGTAGGCCTACCTCGGAGGATGTATTCATTTTTTCAGTTGACGTGGCCGATGACCTTATGGCCTTTATTGATACACCAATCCAGTGGATATGGAGTGATATTGGCAGCGAACATTGCGCTCTGCCCTGTGGTATAGAATCTCCCGTTTAGATAAAGCCAGTGCTATATATATAGTAATATCAGCTTGGAACACAACATTTCAGGATCAGCCATATATATGTGTGTTACAGGAGAATGAGTCACAAGTCGCAAGAAATGATATTTGTCAAATGTTTTCCCACAAGAACCCTTGTTCAGAATGTTTTCATTTTTGGGGTGTTTTGCGCTGTTAGTAGTAGCATGACTAGCCTACATATGCCAAGACCGTATATTACTTGCGGCTTATAACTCATTTTCCTGTGACACATCACATATATCATACTGCTTTCCGTGATCAAAGGCGTTCTTGGTTAATTTAAAGCCTTGGTGAGTGGGTTAGGAGCATCCCTCGTTAGTTATGCATGTGAGCACCGACTTGGTAGGTTTCTGTGTCGATCTCTCTATTGAGCACACCCTAACAACACCTATGGCGAGTAATCAGTTTCTGTGACTTCCACTGCACGAAGGTGGCCCTCCACTCCATAGAACATTGTGACAAAACGAACACAGTTTATAGGCCCAAAGTTGCGAGAGTCCCTCCGAATTGAGGGAAAGCCTCTCGCTCCAAAACGCAAAATGTCGTCGGAAACCAATAGGGACGCCTACTCCAGGGACGGAAAAGCCATTAGCGCAGCAGGCGTCCACTCACTGACATACGATTCAGGCTACAGACGAAAACATAAACTATGTTGTTCACATATTTACCCTAAATTTATTTGATTTTGAATAAAAGGGTTTCCAAACCAATTTAATCTGAGAGACTGAACCTAGACTATACACTTTCGAGCATTCTGTTTATCTATATAGTATCTAGTCAACAGGCAGTCATCACACCTAATTATCGTTGAATGTTTAACGCTCACATCAACCATCATTAGATCATAAAATATTTACATGAGCGATTAGATCTACAAAGTGGTACATTCCACATTCTCTCATATTACATTGTTTAGTGACCAATTTCGCGTCCATGGCGAAATCCAGACGGGCGATACGTAGACTGTAATCGTCCCCTGGTTGCCTTATTTGCTAAGATTGCATCGGAAACATGGCTTAAATAAATAAGAGGATACAAAGTTTCTAACAATGGAAAATTCCATTTTACAGCAAAGAACGGACAGATTCCCTAGCAGAAAGTCGAAGTTCTAGCATGCCAATCTATGAGGAGACTGTCTTGAAATACTAACGAACTCTACTTAGATTATAAACAGGGAAAAAACCTGGTTATGTTATTTGAGGACGAAGATCAATCAATCAGTCTGGCACGAGACAAGAATACTAATCACCTCCCCAGCCAAACTATAGAAATAGACGCTTTAATTGGCAAATTATTCTGGAACCTGATGGTATTGATATATAGTATGGGTGGGCTGGTTCAATAACTCGCTAAATTCTATTCATATTCGTGATGTGGTACAGACAAATGAATCATAAGTAGCAACATTGATATTTTTCAAAGTGTTTTGTTCAGAAGTTCCCTTTGTAGGAATGGTCTCATTATTTTGGTATCTAGCGCTTTACGGCGCTTTACAGCGTGTGAATATGCATGTACCAAATTCTAAGATTGTATTAAATATATCCTTGCATTTCTACAGTTATCCTATGGAGTATATTTAGCTACTTTACTAGTAATAGTCCAAACAAAAAAATTGCAAACATCTTTTTTTAAACATACTCAAAATTCAAAGATAAAATATAGAAGTACTTCTTGGATTAATGTTAACATCGATGTTAACATCCTTAGAATCCACTTAATCTCATCTCAAAATCCATTTTGACTTATAACTCATTTTTCTGTGGCATGCATATGTGTATGTCTCATTTTACTTTGAATATCAAATGACCTTGAAGTATAACTTTGTAGACATGTTTGCCCATGCCATCATAATTGTGAAGATTTTGTCAAATGAAATCTGTTTTAATGAAATGATGTACAACAATAGCATTTCTATGCTATTGTTTAATTCTAACAGCCTGTGTGGTTATATTCTCATGCTGTTGCGGGTCCCAAACTTCCAGATCTACAATCTAAAAGACATTGACATTTAATCGTTAGTGAACGGGGCTGCCTTTGCATGCCTTTCAAATGATAAGCTCGCGCAGCCCACAGCATAGAAACCTAAGACCTGTCCCTCCTATCGACCCTTATACAACGGCGCTTCTAAGACCAAAAGACTGGCCACGATTAGTGCAAGCACGTCATGATTTTATCCCCTTAAGCTCCACTAATGGATTAAATACAGGCAGCACGTATTCCATCAATTTAAAACCAAAATTACTTCACGCTTGGTATGTAATGGCCACTATATATGATATATAAGAGACGGATCGCCTAGAAAGGCCAACAAAAGAGATGCGTTTCCGAGATGCGTTTATATAGCTGAAAACTAGGTATGGGGGGGGGGGGGGATGGTAACAATAGTTGTTTTAAACATGGGAAATGTGCCTTTTAAGGGTTCCCGGTTAGGAAGACTTTTTTTGTGATTTATTAGCTTTTAGGGGAAAATAAATGAGACACAGAAATTAGGCAGGGTGAAACGCTTCTTTAGATGTCGTAAGTTTTTCTAGGTTTTCTAGGGTAAATCTGAAACACACTTATATATTTTGGGGGGTAATGTATAATTGGCAGCTCTACGCATTTTTATAAATTCTGCTAAAGTAGGCATGACAATGATACATCCTCGCAATATATCTGAGTATATTTGGTATTGCGTTGATTCAAACAATCTATTCGGTTTTGTTGAATCGTATTTTGAACCTAATTTTGTCTTGTACTTGGGTTATATGAGATGATTGATGAAGGTGAATTTTATTTTTCTGGCAACATATATGTGATGAGGTATACAAATCCCACATTTCGAACTCCCACATCCCACATTTCGAACTCGATCTTTTGAGTGAAAAAGGTATCCCTAGATAACATGAGCCTGCAGAACTAGCAATTATTTTCTGCATCTATAGAGTGTGGGATAGCGTGCCCATGGACATCATTACGTCATATTATGTGCATATCAACTGCCCACATTTTAGACCCACTCTACAGCTGAAAAGATTATTGCATGGGGTCTACATATGATAGAAAACTCAACCCTGCGCTAGGCATATTTCAATTCCAAACTCTGTCACCAGAAACATGTTCGCATATGTTGTATCACACATGTGCATGCAGGGGCCTTTCAAAAAACATTTATCTGAATGATACTTTGAAAATATTGATATTTCTCCATTGTTCAGTAGGTAAGATTGATTGAAAGAGATGAGCACTATTAGTTTCATCTCACTATACAATGTTCGTGTCAATTAAAGACGATATAGACTAAAACCACAATAAACCTTTTCTGAAATATTGATTTAAAGTAGGGACCCAGCGAGATATACATGCCAATACGAGAAGGCGATATGGTTATGAAAGTGCGAGTACGCCTATATATGGAGAGGGGGCATGGGAGTAGGACATGGTAATCATTAGACATCATCGTATCTGTTTCATCTGAAATTTAATCTTCGATTGGAGACAGGAATAGAAATGAGAATGGCATGGGGAGGAGGGATACATCTGGTCAGGATGAATATGTGATGTGTTACAAGAAAATGAGTCACAAGTCGCAAAATGATATTTTTTAAAGGGATTTATTCAGAGGATCTCTTTGGTGGAATGGTTTTTATTCTGGGAGTATGTAGTGCTTGAACATGTATAAATGTATACATACTCTTTGTGGGAATGCTCTCATTTTTCGGGTGCTTAACGCTGCTTGCGGCATGAATAGATTCACCAGATTCGATAGATTAGTGGTTAAGGTTATTGCCCAGGACTATTCAAGCCAGTGACTAAACAGGATGAGATCATGTCTTAAAGGCCTCTTAGCACCATTACACCACAAATTTACAACTATAAGGGCTTTATGATACGAGGGTTGGTGCATAAACCAAAGAAGAAGGTAAGTGGTCTCTCAGATTAGTCTGAAAAAAGAGTTGTATATATATATATATATGCAATTCAAGTTACACTATGATGGAGTTAATAGGCCTATAACAGTTGCTTACCATACAATCTTATAGTGCAAGAGGTTCAACGCCCTCCAGCCAGTCTGAGCTCCAGTCGTTCGAGGAAAAAGAGACGGAATGGATTTAACTGATGACAAAACAGTGGGTATTATCCACTGGATTCTGACTGTCTCTGATTCAACACAATCAAAACCTGGTATCAATAGGGTCCGATTTTGTATGCCTCACTGTATGATGTTATTGTCAAATACAATCAAATATGCATTTATTATTGGTTCGGGCCAGTCAGACGATCTATTTGTAGAGGCTTTTGTCCATTTCTGTATATTTTTATGGAATACAAATTCAATATATAATATAAATAATGGATAATATCTTTCTTAAAATATCTCAAATACCGTATAGCTTTAGTTTTTTGACCGTTGCCCCTTAAGATCTTCCTTCTTAAGTTAAGAGAGTTCCTTCAAAGAGAAGGAAAACCTTTTACCTCAAACCGCAAAGCGCCATTATAATTCCATTAAGACCGCATAATATCATTATAATCCCATTAAAAGCCTAATCCTAGGCCAGGATAACGATTAGTGAAGTAGACATACCATTATTCTTATCTGATCTGAGGGTTTGGACTTAGACAACCCCTAGGACTTGTCCCTAGTGTCCTAGGGGCCGGGGAAGGTCCGGGGGAAAGGTTCAAGATGGGGGGGGGGGAGTTCTAGAACCATGCTGGTTAGAGCGAAATAAACCACTGATTCCTGCTATAAAGGTATACGATACCACTTAGACTCGTGGTGTCTTCCATTCCTCGATACTCAACCTCGCCAAAAGTTATAAAATTGCATTGGTAATCGGATCTCTTTGTACTTGTCGCTTCCTAAGTCTACTTCTCGGGTAATAAATTAGTCAGTTCATAGTCCACTTACTACCCTGTGTTTCTGCTGGTACTTTTGAATAATCCATACCTCGGTTTTCTATAGCACCCAGGGTGTCATTACGTCCCGCATCCGTCGCGGAGACAGTGTTTTGATTATACATTGCTTAGATCATGTTCATGAATACCATCAGAAGCACACGTCGCCAGACAGCAATCGAGTTAGTGTCTGTTGTACTGCTATGTAGGATAGGATCATCGCACAATGCTGTGCCACAATGTCTAGAGCCAGTATTGGAACTCCCATGCGACAGGAGGAAATATTCTGCGAAGTTATCTTCATATCCTAAGCACTTTTTCTCCTTTTATTTTGTTTTTATTGAATACACTATCATATGATTCCTGATATTTTCAAGTATTCAAGGGGCAATTTTACAGTAACCCCTTATAACACATTATTGTACCCACATTTCTCCGAAAATATTCATTTTATATTGTTTATACAATTAAATATCCAGTTAAATTGCTTTTTTTTTCTTCTATTTGTCTTGTTTGGGGGGAGGGCGTAACAGATATTTGCATTCTAAAGACCGTAATATAATCCTTGATAACCTGGAGGTGTTTCTTTTTAGACCTTAAACTAATATATGTATTATCTTCTTGTATATCACATATTAAAGCTGCTTTCCCTGATGACGCAATTGTTGATTTTACCCGTTTTTCTTGTAATTACCTTCAAATTAGTTACCAAAACGCACAATCAGGGGTCTCTCACATAAAGACAAGCTTGCTAAAGCTGTAAATTCAAGGATTTATTTGATTATCTTGCCGTCGATTTCAAACTTGTTTTGCCGTTTTATTTTCATGGTGGTGGCAGGTGGCAGCACTGAGTGGACAGCGTTGTATGGTGTATGAGAACATATAGAGCCCCAACCACCACTCAGTGCTGCCATCTGCCTAATATGATTTTTCTTTTCTCAATCGTGTACACCTATAGAAATCCGACCGAAATCCGAGCAGAAATCTTGTATTTTTTAGTCTTCAATATTACAAAATCGACCCAAGTTCTTGAGGCTAGTCTAGGCAGGGTATCTGGGCTCCAAATAAACAGGATTGAAGTAAACTTGAGAATTTTAGCTGGGAGGGCAGCTTTAATGGAATAGAGTTGATTACCATGTAAACATATTATGCACAGTGATGAGTTTTGGTCAGTTTAAAATAGCTATAAGCGGATAATTGCATGATACAAGCCATGGCTCCGGGGCCAGGTTCAGATACAGTTTGGAATCAAGAGCAGCAGCCAAACTAGATAATCAAGGTATAATCATGTTTATCCGCATAATCCCTGCCCCTGGGATGATGGGGTTAGTTTGGAGCAAATTAAAGGTCATATCATGTGGTCACTATCATTGGAAATCGACTATAATATGATGTTGATGTGCGCGCACAAGAACGGACATGGTATATTGAATTTGAATTTGAACAACTTTTATTTTCATTCTTTGAATGCTATGGAAGGGGGTTTCTTCAGCAGATGGGAGGTGTTCATTCCCTTTGAGGCACATTATACAATCTTTTTATTTAGAGTACAATATTGCCTATGTCATTGACTCAGGTCGAGTCTCTACAATTGGTGAACAGGGGTTTTCATAAATTCAATAAAACAAAGTAGAATATGGTCATCAACTATTTTGTCTTGCATGTTTCTCTGACAATAACAATAACTAGTATGCGGTTTTGCTGTTATATGAAATACTCAGCATTCCAAAATATAAATGGATCTGGCTGAAACGTTAAGTGGCTTGATTTCTAGTTTTTGGTGAGGCACTGTTAGCAATTTGTTCCATTAATTATTGATCGATTAATATGTTTGTAATATTTTTCTACCGATTTCAAAATGTCTGGTATTAATGTTTCTAATATCCATATTTCTTGCATCCTGTGCCAAACGGTGACCTGTCAGTAGTGTGTGCAATCTACGACGATGATTCAAAGGGAGTATAGTTTCTTTTTGATATGTAGTTCTTTGACACTATAGCCCTGGACGTATCGGTTGTATATCCACTTGTACTTCCCATTTGTGTCGAAGGTAAAAATAATATCAAATTCAATGTAATATTAGACTAGTATGTGATCTCTATCTAGGAGACAAAAGTTGGATATGCGGGTATACGAATGTGCAATTTGATATTGTATGAGCCTGTATGAGTCAATGTAAAAAGTTTGTGATGGAAGTAACGCTCGAAAGCAAAAGAGCTTTTTGTAATTGTATTTAAATATGGAATTGACCTCCTATGAATAATAAAAAGACACTAGTGGGACAGTGTGGCCCATATCCTCATCTCTCCTTGTTCCCTCTCCCACTATCTTTCTCTTTCAAGTTGTCTCTATAACTTAGTATCTTCATACCACAAATGGAACCCTGTTTAGATGCTTTTTTTGGTCACTGTTCAGTGTTGTGCTGTTGTTGTGTTGCCTGTCCCTGTCCCTATCCCTGTCCAAATCCCTCTCCCGCTCCCTGTCCCGTTCCATCTTTCATTGTGAGGTAATTAGTAGGCAGGTTCCCCCTGCTCGACTTCAAAAACCATCACAAACAATAGTTTATGAACTGATTCAACTCTGATGATGCTCCTTTCGGTGGAAATACATCAACTCCCGTCCCATAGTGAAGCAATGATGTGCCCGTCCATGACATCATGCTTTTGGTGACCCAGAAACCTGGTGATGGGGCACTGATAGGTTTGTTTTCAGGCAGTGCTGGGGGCCCTGGATGGGGGTGCTCGATGTAAACCCATTTCTAACCTCTTTCCAACCCTAATTTGTTAATGAAACATAGTGGAATGGTTCAGCACCATGTTTGGCAATGTGCATGTGAAATATAATTGAGATCTGGCCAGCGGTTTCAGAGAAGATAGCAGTTTAAGGTTCCAAACCTTTATTTTATTAATATAGAGATAGATATCCATAATACAGTCTAGGAGATCACACCCCTCAGATCAAATAAAAATGGTATGTCAGAGATTGGACGGAAAAGTCCACAAAATGGCTTTAAATCGTTCATTTTTAGATTATGAAGGCATATATAGGAAATGACCGACATTGAGGGGCTGCTGGTGTATAATCCCGAAGCGAAGCCGGGGGATTATACACAAACAGTGCACCAGCAGGCCTTAATAGAAGTTATTAATCCTGCCTCTTTTAATCTCTGCCTCTCTCAGTTAACGTCAGTAACATATCTTTTACTTTTTGTTCCATTCTTTTCCAACCTATCTAAAATCATTGGAGCAGAATTTTGGAGGATTTTGCCTGGTTGTTTTTGCTAAAAACGTCCTCATTTGTATTTGGAGAACCCGCTCAGACATTTTCTTACGATGACTTCACCTATTATCGCTCAACGGCGGCAGTTTTCTCTCGGTGATTAGATTTCAAATTCTTGTATAAACATATATTTATACAACAACAGAATATTGATAAATCCAGTCGTATAAATTATAATATGAGTGGATTGGTTCAGATTTATTTTGTCGTAACAACTGATAATGCAGCTTTAACTATAACGAGTTGATTAACCTACGTATATTGGGGGTTTGATGGGCAGATCATGTCATATTAGCAACTGAAATATTAGGAGATTCTAGAAATCCGAGGATGCAATGGAGAAAGAACAAGTTACACGGAGAGCTACCATTTCCATTCATCCTCTTGCAGTCCTTTCCTCAGAAGTTGGCAGGGTCAATGACTGATTCCAAAGTATTGACTGGCATTGCCATATATTTTACGGCCTATTCAAATTTCAAAGGACGCACTTGGCAAAGTTTCTGCCGAATCAAATTGAAAATTAGGCAAAGATTTTAATAGAGCCATTGGCGGGGATGTCAGCGCCATGAACGTTTTTCTCTGTAATAAACCGATTTACAATTTGTGGGTATTCGCCTTAGTTTTTCATGTAATCACTTCCTCTTTCTTACCAGCCATGCGAGTAATATTGATTTCTCGTCAAATTCCGGTCTGCAAGTACCAAGCCTCTAAAAACGTAGTACTACAACCTTGTGTGTAAAACACATTGGGAATTTCATCTGGTTTAAACGTTTTAGGCGAGTTAATGGTTCAAACCATATTAGGGATGGTATCTTAATTCATGAAAATGGTCATTTCTGTCGATACCTTAAGTACATTTACGACAGAAACCTCGATCAGCATGAAAATCCATAACCTCAGATACAATTACAGATGTTAGACGGAACAAATCGTTTGTTCAATGACTAGTTTTATGAAAACCATCTTCTATGATCACTGTGATAAACTTTGGTCCTATCGACTAGGGTGATATCGATAATCATGTATCTTTTTATTTAGTTTTTTACATACGAAAGTGGTACGAATTGATCGAGAACAAGCAACTTTTAGCAAATATCTAACGTTAAATCAATGTATTGCGATCGTTGGCGAGATTCTGGTATTGCTTGTTTCACGGATTGAGGCCAGCGATTAGATTCAAGCGAACATTTTGTGCCTGTGCAGTGGAAAGCAAATATTGAGATTGATTTCTGGTGAATGAGTATCAAGTGTGATACGAGACCTCGTTCAATATATGACACAATTCTTGTACAAATTGAATAAAATGCTGAATGGTCGCTCTACGTTTGAATCATGAAATCATAAAATTTGGTTATACAACGAGAATAAAAGTTTCAATAATAATCATAATAATAAATGCCAATAGTTTTGATTAAAAGTACGAAAACTTCTGGCATTGGGATTACTAGTATGGTATACATGTCCCCCATAAATTAAGGTTTGGTAAGGACCAGAAGTGTATGAAGGTAAAAGAGTGTCTAGGGTGTAAGAAAATCCGATAATAACAAAAACACAACAACATGAATAAGGGAGACTGTTCCAAGCTTAGACATGTATATATGCCCCGATGGCAGGAAACAGAATAAAACCTTTTTTTTTTAAAAGAAAAGTAGGAAAACATACTAACTCGGACAAAAACGAAATCTTTTATATTATGTTAGCGGATCCAATACAAATTAAACAATCCTCCCAAAATTTAGTTATGGGTACTGTTGTGTAAAATCTTAAGGCGATTTCATTCGCTCTGCCCCTGCCTCTCTTCTATTTTACTCTGCCCCGTGCTCTACTATTATGCCCTGCCTTGGCTTATGAACGCTTGGCTGAATGAGACTTTAGCGTGAAGCAAGGTGATAAGAGGCTACCCTTTGATGTATTGTGGACTGTAACTGATGCAGATATATTATCTCGCTTGTCCAGTGGCCGAGGGAGGGACAACAGTTGTGTAACCCTGCCGAGATAGCTAGAAGTCTGGACCTGTAGAGATTAAAATGTACAGCGATTCACTGAAGCGCTTTCCTTTGATTGACTGGGTGCCTATTCATTATCATCCACTTTGTTTAGACAGATGTGCACTCCCGTCCACTGCTAATGATTTTAAAAGCTTCATTCCATCGCTGGTTTTCTTATTGGCACATTGGAGGCAAGTCTGCTGCTTACTTGCTAAGCGGCGACAAGTTTTGCACTAATTGAGTTAAAGAAATTAATCCGCCGACATCGTACTTGGGATAAAATCGACATTTTCCCCCAAGAAAAATCGATGAAGCTCAAGAATAACCTCGGATTGTGTTCTCCTCACAAAGTTTTTTTTTCTAAACCAGTGCCTTTCACTGAGGGCTTTACATGATTAAACACCAGTCGGACGAAAAATGATCCATGGAATCCTAACGATGACAATGCATTCCGAGGGGCTTACAGGAAAAGTGGTGATTTGGCCACTCACAACAACGTACACAGTTACCAACCGTCTAATATTTAATCTTCTGGGCTTTTTACAGTCCACCAGATTCTAGAAGATCGATTGCTTGAGGGGGAAAAGCTTCTCCTAACGTTTGCTGTGTCAGTCCCTCTCCTATCTGGAAATGTATGCCTTATCCTTATGTAGAATCTAGCCTGATGTGATTGGATTGCAATCAGGAGAAAACAGTGGTACAAAGGGCAAGGTGGTTTGTGGAGGATTTAAGAGTGATGAATTAGAAACAACCGGTCATTCACCGAAGAGAATCGAATAGAAGTTCTAGGTTGATTTGGTATGAAAAGCAAGTATAGAAGTTTCGGGGCAAAGAAACTTTCTCCGAAAAATAAACATTGACAAAGGAATTTAGAGTAGGCCATTGTTAGCTTTTACCCTTCAGGAAACACCAACATCTGATAATTCATTCAGCAAAGCTATCAAATGTTCTGATTAGCCGTAAATAGAACAAGCTAGCCATAATCCATCTTGTACCAAACACAAAGGAACTAATATGTGATATGTTTCAGGAGAATGAGTCACAAGTCGCAAAACTGATATTTTAAAAAGTTACTTATTCACAAGATCTCTTTGTTGGGATGTTCTTATTCTTGGAGCATCTAGTACTTGATGATATATGAATACGTGTACCAAATTTCAAGACTATCAAATATATTCTTGCATTTCTAAGGTCACCTTATACAATATATTTAGCTACTTTACTAGTTGTTGTCCACCCCAAATAGCCTTTTTTCTAAATGAAAATATCAAACCTAAAATATAGAAATAGGTATTAGTATGTCTTACTGTTTACTATCATTAGAATCGGCTTGATCTAATCTTTTCAGATATGATATCATATCTCAAATTCATTTTGTGCGACATGTGACTCATTTTCCTGAAACACACCACCTATATCAAAAGGCTTTGAATTGATCATTGTAAAGCAACAGGCACCATAGCTCTACATAAGCACATGGAATGTTCTTAGACAGAGTAGCGTGTATAATATTCAAATCGATCATGTCGCTCTGATTAGGAAAGGAAATTCTATCTGGATCTATATGTAACGCATAATCTGGTGAAATGAAATTAACTCAATTTGTGTGTTGGCGATCAATGCATTTATTTCGCCTCTTGTATCGATTACAATCGGAGAGATTTATTGATCAGAAGATGCGCGGTTAATGCATAAAAGGTGCTTGTCCACTGCACCGATTGTCATGCAATATTCCGTCACAGTATATAGACACATGTCCACTAAATTGCGTGAGTATATGGCATATACGAATCGGCTTAGTGTGCAAGGGCCTTACATTTTGTATTCATTCTTGATGATTAAAGTCGATATTTTTTTAGACACACTGTAGTCCTTTTGAAATGTATATGGTGCCCCACAACAACAACAAAAAAAACCCAAACACACACACACACACATAGGCTTACATATACATCATCCACATTCTTCAAGAAAAGTAAATAAATAAACAAAATGACCTTTACTTTCTTATCAATATTTCCTCATAGTGTGTACTATACTGTTGACAATATATCTTGCAGAGGAACACACACGACAGACTTCAACACAAATGAAGTGCGCTCAAAGGAATTTGCCTCTACTACAGAAATTCAGACAGGGCCCATATTTGACGTCTGTCATTTCTGCTTTGGCGGGCTTCTTCGCTGCAATATATCAGGAAATGGAATGAAATCCTTTGATTGCCTGGGAAGAATGTAAAAATACGAATACAATCCCAGCTGAACCAAATATGGGATGTACCCTAGATAACAGAATTAGGACAGCAGCTAATATCGGACTTCAGAGATGCACGCTTCTTGGCTATTTGTGGGAACAGTCCCATCCTCTGCTTATCTTTGTGTTGATTTTTATTCACATGTTGAGGGACACACGCGATTGTGGCACATGTATCTGGATCTATATTAAGACTGACCTTTTTCTTCCATCCCTCATATAGATCTGTCTCACTACACTGTTCAATTCTTACGAACTGGCTATTTTTCTCTTTTGTTCAATACTATATAATATGTGATGTGTCGCAGGGAAATGAGTCACAAGTTGTGATACCATGGTGTGGTATGGTCTAACTTAAATAAATGTGTACTATTATTCCCTAGAGATAATACCTACTCTATATTAAATGAAAATCGTTGGAGCTGTTATTATATAGATCTGAACAGAAGCAAAGGTAGGTGGTAAGTGATCTTTTACTTATCATCAGAAAGGTACATTGAAATGTCTTGCCAGCTGTTATACAACTGTACTTCCCATGTCTGGTATGTAGAAATGGCATGTGTTGTAACATACCATTCACAATGGTCTTGTTCATATGAAGGTGTACATTGGGTTATAACATTTGCAAAATTGATATTTATTTACAAGATCTCATTTCTTGGATGCTCGTAGTATCAATACATGTACCAAATTCTAACACTGCATGTGTATTGAATTTATTTATGGATGTCTTATATTCAATGGCACGACGGAGGTTTGTAATCGAAGTATACAGAAGTACTTATTATATGCCCTAATGTTTACCATCTTTGGAATCCACTTATAACCCAATTTTTACAAATATGATTATATCTGAAAATCCTTGTGACTTACTTACCTGTGGCACATCACATATATATGGTCAAATCCCACGAAAACGGGACAAAACGTGTTTTATTCCAAGAACGCCTGCTGTTAGAGATCTAACAAGCATAGAACCAATTTTCTTATGGGTATCGATAGACAATGTTTCAAGGAATATATAGTGTAAATCTGGTTCGAATTGCTAAGACCAATTCTTTTTTATGTCACTTTTAATTTGTTCATGGTTTTCCAATATTGTTCTACATTATTGATTCTGGTTCATGTAATGGCCTTTTAAAAAAATAATTGAAAGGTTTATATATGCTCCATAGAGACCCAAGACCATGCAGAATAAAATAAACCAATGATAAGTAACATCCTCCTTGTTTTGTCTCAAAGGGGTATAAAAACGATTTGCCCCCTCCTAAAATATAATTAATTATGTTAGTTCCGAACATCCCTTTCTGCATAGATAATTCTGTTCATAGAAAAGAATAAGAAATAATATTTTAACAAAAGCATCACATCACCCATATCTATAGCCCTCTGGAATTTCAACTCCTTGGGTTCAATATCTGAAGAGTTACAACATTCCAAACCCAAAATATTGGGCTATTTCCTTGTTAGTTCCGAACCCAACAACACCCAAACCAGCTTATGACCTCCTGTTGCTACTAAAGGATGGGAATCAGGACCCCATCAAGCCTATTTTTTGAATGGCTTTGAACTCCTACAAACAACTGCTTTTAAGTACTTATTTAACTTGTTTTGTTGTAATATCTATGTGATAACAGTGACAATTATTTATCTAAAAAACTTACAGTCATTTGATGACAGACAAAAAAATTGTTACACTGTATTATAGCAAATAATAATAATAGATCATAAAAATGAGAACCACTAGTATACTATAATAACAAAATAGCCAGTTTTTAGTTTGTATGTTTGCTTCAATATGGGGAAATGTTTTAGTGTTTGGAACTAACAAAGTTCGGAACTAACGTTCGGAACTAACTCTCAGTTGCAAATTTAGGGAAATATGCAGGATTGTAAATTTGGAAATGGTTGGAATCTATAAAGCTTCATTATATTTCATTGTTTAATTATGTATGAATCATAAATTCAGTGAAATAATGTTGGAAATAGAACATTTCTCTGTTCGGAACTAACATTTACTATAATTTGGGTTTCCTTATAAAGGTTTTGGATTTAATGAAATAAAGTTATTAAAAGGTGAGAAACATCATTGTATTTTGTATTTAAAAAAATATTAAACTGATTGTTGTAAAGAAAAACGCCTATATTTAAGAAAGATGACTGTTCGGAACTAACATTTAGATGTTTCATTTCAGGAATGATGCCTATTGGCATGATAGTATGAAGAGTAAATCTAAATAGGTCCAGAATGTGAGAGGGATAAACACATTATTCACCTATAAATGATACATCATCATTATGAGTGCTGTTATGTATTTATGGCACAAATATGTGATATATTTGAGAAATTAATGTATGAAATATGGGTGCATCTTGGTATATTGCAAAAGATTATATGTGGCCAAATCAGAATCAAATGGCGAGCTAAATTCCATACCTTTGAATACATAATTTGGTTACAATGACAATTGAAAACTCCGGGAATTATGAATTTACACCAAAAATATATTCCCTACCTAACAGTAATGAAATAATGATACATCAAAAGCAAAATACATAAGGAAATGCATGTGTGTTAGAAACAGAGCATATCATCATGAATGTGATCCATTTTAGGAAATAATTCATAAGTCGCAAAATATGGATTTTGAGATATCATCATATTTGAAAAGAGGGGATCAAGCGGATTCCAATGATAGTAAACACTAGGACATTTAATATGTATTTCTATATTTTAAGTTTGGTATTTTTATTTTTGAATACGCAGGAATATATTTAATACAATGTCATGAAATTTGTAATATGGATTTATATGACTATATGTGCTAAACCCTCTAAAGGCCAGAACATTTCAATAAAGAGATCTTGTAAAAAGAAATTCTTTGAAAAATCACAATTTTGTGACTTGTGACTCATTTTCCTGCAGCACATCACAAATGATATCATCCTAGAGTTCTATTACATAGACTAGGAAAGATTCTGTTATAGAATGGAATAGATATATATATGTTATATACATGTTGTTTCAAAATATATTTGACATCTAACCTTTCAAGAAAATAGCAGACAATAAGTTTCACATTGTGTTCTCCATTTGATAGCTCATATTGTGATTCTTAATAACTTTCTTTTAGGTCGTGAACGGTGTTATTTGATGACTATGAACACATTGAGAAAGAATTCTTGACATTGCTTCCTATTCTTATCAATCTACTGATGTGAGAAGGAGTACATGTTTACATGTTAGTTCCGAACTTGAATTGTTAGTTCCGAACGGCCACACAATATTGAATAAATTATCAAATCAACACTGAAAAGGTGGGAAGAAATCAATTTTAGTGCATGCTGCACATTCATACAAGTATATTTGAAAGATATTTGATAGCTAATGCTTCTATAAAATTACTGATGACGTCTCAAACATATGCTGTCTCTATAATAATTAAGTTGCATGGTGATTCAAAATATTTTTTCCATAAGATAAGTTCCCTTTTGTACATGAATAGAGCTATTTAATCGAAGAGAAGGCATTGGGAAAGAAAGTTTAATTTTGGATCTCATTCTCTCAAAAGAAACGATGTGAGAAAGTGTATATTAGTTCTTAACTTTTTGTTAGTTCCGAACTGCAACAGATCATGTCTAAATTATCAGATTAATAATGAAAAATGGGAATAAATCAATGCCAGTGCATGTTTCATACACATGTAAGTTGTTTTAGAGTCATTTACATCAGAGAAAGTTGTTAAAAAGTGTATATTGCTGTGCTATGTTAGTTCCGAACTTGAAATGTTAGTTCCAAACGGCAACACATTCAGACTGAATTGGCTAATTAATACAGTATAAATTGGGTGAAATCAATGCCTGTACATGTTGCACACATGTGTACATGCTTTCTAAAGTCATTTACATCAGAAAAAGATCTGACAAAGTGTATAACTTATTGCTATATATGTTAGTTCCGAACTTGAAATGTTAGTTCCGAACGGCTACACATTTTCACTAGACTGCCAGACTAATACAGGAAAGATTGAAAAAAATCAATACCAATGAGTGCTAACCATATATATAAGTATATTCCCAAGATATTTGGTTGCTAATGTTTCTATGAAATTACAGATAATGAGTATTACATTTGGTGTCTTTATGATAAATAAGGGGCAAGGTGAGTGAAAATAAATTTATCCATGTATATAAGTCTCTTTATCAACATGGATGAAGCTATTCGATGAAAGAGAAGGTATTGGGAAACAATGTTTGATATTGCACCTCATTTACAACAATGCAATAATGTGAGAAAATGTGTGTTGCATTGTGTTAGTTCCGAACACTATATGATGAAATTGTTAGTTCCGAATGCTTTTTTTAGTTCATTATGGTGAAGTGAGTATTAAGGAGAGAAATACAGTTTTGAATTTCCTATTGAGTCTGTTGTCTTGGCTTGTCAAAAATTTATCTCTGTTATTTTTCCAAGCATAAATAAATGTGTAGGAGGTTTCAAACTTAGATGTTATCAAATATGCTGTGAAATCTTTATTAGCTCACATTTTGCATAGGAACTCACACCCATATTACATATTCATTTAAGTTACAATTTTTTTTGACAGCATAAGGTTAATGGTAATGGAGTGATAGAAACAACGTTTTGTATTTATACTATTAAGAAAACATTTCCAATCATGATTTTGCTTCTGGCGTTCGGAACTAACATATTTTAAGCTGTATATATAGGAAAATGTGCACTGCGTTGTGGATTTTCAAAAATAAGAATTTTTATTTTACATGTGCAATCTATAGTATTTACCTCATCTATCCACAAAATATCTAAGAAATCCAAGCACCATGCCAAAATGACAAGTTGTCCCGTTTTCGTGGGATTCGACCATATATATACATCTCTAGGAATGGAGAGAATACTTCTATGGCGCTAATCTGAGTGGGGAATAAAGGATTAAGGGAGATGAGATAGAAGGTAATCTAATATATAGTCCATGTGTCTCAGAATATATTGATACTGATGTTTCTCTGCCCATTGGAAATAGAGTGGGTGGTGGTGACTTTGTTAAAAATATGGGGGAAGCCCGCTCAGCAAAAGCCCCCCTGGACGAACCCATCTAGGGCAAAACCCTGCTAAGGATTTTTGCCCCATTAAAGCCCAAACTTCATAGGATATCATGTATACATTTTCTAGGTGGGGAGGTTGTATCCAACAATCTCACATATATATTTTATGTAATTCTCATATGTTAAAGACGTGGGGAGCTATTTTACATGGAATTAATTATAGCAGACAACGTGTATGAATGCCGCCATTGTTGTAAGTCATGTGACCTCTGATGACGTATATGAACCACAACTCACAACGAGGCACAGGCTTTTGCCCCTGTTTTGCCTGTGTGGACATCTTATATTTCAATTGATTTAAGCCAGTTTTTTTTGTATAAACGAATGATAAGTATTGTACAACAGGTTGCCTTTGAGCCTGAATATGCCATAAACAAATGCTGGGGGAGGTGTTAAAGCTATACTGGGGGTTAGGGTAGGCAGGGGAGAGGAGTGAAAGTGTCAAAACATTGCGGCCATCGCCGCCATTATTACGCGTATAGCGCTCAGTTTCTGTGTAGCAGGGAGAGGTTTGCATGCACAAATTAGGTGAATTAAGGATATTTATAATTTGTATATATACTAATATGAATATCCAAACGTTCTCACTGGATATACATCATATAATTATGTATATATCAATGCTTTAAACTAAACAGTTGTAAGTTCAATGTTTGTTTATATATGTTCCGAGTAGAGTGACCAGTCACACCTAGTGGTTCAGTGACGTCATCAATAAACATAAATTACCACCAGTGGCGCTGTTGAATACAGTTATAAATCTGTACAGCGGTAACCTAGGGACGTCGCCTGGATACCGAGGGACGAACGTGACGTGGGACGTGGGACGTCAGCGTCCCTTCACTGACAGTGATCCGCCATTACACTGCGGAGGTCTTTCTAACTTGGAAGGGAAAAAAACCATTATACCAAAAATTCTTTCGAAAATTCTTTCGATAGAAGGCCATCATGTCAGAGATTAATTGTTTGGGGTGCGGGAAACTGCACAAGCGGCCAGCTTGTCCGTCAGATTCGGCGTCAGCAAAGAAATCGCCAGCGACCATGACCGAACTAGGCCAGGAGCATGGTCTAACGGCTCCTCCAGCGAAGGGCTCAAAGGCCTATCAGGAGTGGTTAGAAACCCTTCTGACCAAGCAAAAGGAGAAGTTAGAGGTGCTAACACTGGAATTGAGGGCTACAGCCACGGAGGCAGAAATTACCAGTCTGGAGAACTCATTCTCAGAACGCCTGTCTCCTAACCGCCGCAAATCAGCCATCTTTATGCCGAACCTGGGAGGC
Organism: Sthenelais limicola; assembly: GCA_942159475.1. Taxonomy (NCBI): domain Eukaryota; kingdom Metazoa; phylum Annelida; class Polychaeta; order Phyllodocida; family Sigalionidae; genus Sthenelais; species Sthenelais limicola. Next base: position 38,190,013 of record OW804098.1, read on the forward strand.
CCGGGAGAGTGTCAGTCAACGCCATCGATTGACGTCAGCAAAATCGCCGATCTTGGTAAGCTTCGCCCCGAACATTATATTGTCCCAGACCGTAAATACGATGACCTATCAATCAGAGAGTTATTATATGGCTGCATGTGTGTCCTCAATCACCTGATATCTTGCAATGTAGATCCATTCGGCTACGGCCTTCATTTGTCGTACATCGCATCAAAGGCTAAAGGCAAGGAGTATGTAAAATCGGCCCTAATCAGATATGAAAGAGCAGTCACTGATCTTGTAGTGGAAAGAAAGTTGGGGGATTGGGTGCAGGTAGAACCTAATTTATCGAGTCAGCATTTTTCTCCGGAAAATATGAAGGCATTCAAAACAATGCAAAACCTCAAATTCGCGACCATGACCACGAGAGGCACGGGTCGTGGACGTCCATCATCCTTTAGAAAAATGCTTCAAGATGCTAACTACGATCCACTATTTGATTTTGGCCGCTGGCCCAAGGATATCTGCTGGCTATTCAATAAACCGTCTCATGCAAAGAAATGTTTCGGCTGCAAACAACAACATGTGTGTGGGCTCTGTCTGGATCCAGGTCATGGGGCTGAGGTTTGCGAGTCACGCACCTCTACCTTTTCCTGGGGGGAGCTCTCCACCGGCGGAGACGCGAAATAGCTATCCGTTCATCAAGATGGCGGCCAAACGTCGTGTTTACCATCATCGGAGCCTTCGGACTCAGACGTTTTGGCGATAACTGACTCAAATTTTGACCATCTGCTTGAGTATATAGTTTCATTACCTGCCATTCATCATATTGGGGGCGTTAGATCACAGCTACGTCCTAAATCCTGGCTAGAATTCTTATATTTTGACTGTGAATGGGACCACGATAGCCACTTTATTTTAGACGGTGTCACGCACAGGTTTGCTCTGATAAACCCGGACGCGGACATCGCATCTTACGAAATGCAGAACTACGGATCTTGCTGGTTGGATCAGCATAATATTAAACTGACATCTCTGCTTACAAAAGAACTATGTGAAGGGAAAATCTCCCTTGCCTCGGACAAACCAAAGTGCATACACGCTATGGGGGTGATAGCTAAACCTGACGGGGGCATCAGGCCCATCGTGGACTGCAGCAGGCCGGACAATCTCTCTGTTAATAATTATACAAACATGGTCATGACATCGTTCTCCTTATTATCCATCGACGAAGTAGTAGCTGACCTACCTCAAGGGGCCTTCATGGGCGTCATCGACCTTGCAAGTGCTTACAGATCACTTCGAATAGTACCACACCAACGCCAGTATTTCGGTCTATCATGGGAAATAAACAATGAGTCAAGATATCTGGTTGACAACTCAATATGCTTCGGGGCGTGTGCTGCTCCCTTTGTGTTTGAACGTGTGGCATCAGCAGTCACTAGGGGCCTAAACAGGAGAGGTCATAATGTGTACAGCTACCTCGATGACTATATATATTGGGGGTCGACTCTACATGCAGCTCTATCCACGCAAATGGCCCTGATGCAAGTCCTCCGTCATCTAGGATTTCACTTGTCGTGGTCCAAGATCTCTACCCCGGCTACTGTCTGCAGGTTTCTGGGGATCATCATTGACTCGGAGGCCATGTGTCTACGCCTCCCCCACGATAAAATATCAAAATTGCAAAGTGAACTAGGGTTCTTCTCGACAAAGAGGAGGGCCACAAAAGTGCAACTACAAAAGCTGGGCGGCCTACTATCTCACTGCGGCAAGGTGGTGCCTGGGGGCAGGATCTATATAAACGGCCTCTTTGACCTACTGCGGGGCCTCGAAGATGGTAAATCTGTGAGATTGTCCCCTTTATTTGCAGAAGAGCTGTCATGGTGGGCATCATGCATATTATCTGACAATGGTGTAGCCTTCATGACGGTTCCAGTGAATACCACCCTGGATTATGTGCATTATATTACCCAAGATCGGTTTGCCTCTAGCCTTGCTCAATTTCCTGTAGTAGGTTATTTTTGCTTGGTAGCCGAAGCTGATTTTATAGGGTTCTCACATAGGGACAATAAGTACTGCGTCATTGCTATGCCTTCATGTTGCTTCGAAAGTGTGTCATCGAGAGAAATTGCTGCCCTGACGTGTTCCATCTGGGTCCTCTGCCCGTCAAGGACCTTAAACAAAAAAGTACAATGCAGTATATCAATGCTTTAAACTAAACAGTTGTAAGTTCAATGTTTGTTTATATATGTTCCGAGTAGAGTGACCAGTCACACCTAGTGGTTCAGTGACGTCATCAATAAACATAAATTACCACCAGTGGCACTGTTGGTCACCAATATGTCTGCCTCCTTGTCAGAGAGAAACTGGCTGTCTTTTCTTATGTTTCTGGAGGTAAATAATGATGGCGATCACTATAATGATGCACAGATACTGTGAAGACTCTAATGTTTCTGCTATTTGCAAAAAAAAATTCGAGTTTCCTAGATAGTGTTTTGGCTTTAATGTTTAAACCCTTACCCTATATATAGATAGAACCTGATGAGAATGTGGTACAAGGGACACTATTGCACTGTCCGAGATGTTTGTTTTTTTGTGGCCCAGAAGCTGATAGGCGAGTGGGTTACAAAAAAAACAAAACATCGAGGACAGTGTAATAGTGTCCTGAATACCACATTCGAATTTAGGTTCTATATTTACTCCCACATTGCTATGCTTACTTTATATAGCTATGTTTACTGGGGACAGGAAGTCATACCACATGCATGGAACTGGTGCAAATTACCACACTACTCCCGCCCATACAGATAGCATGTGGTACATACACCAACGTGGAGTAAATCCTAGATCCGAACCCCGAACACTGAGATGGTAGATGCCACTCAAATTATTATTTCCTGGTTACATAAAATAGATAAAAAACAAATCCTGAAGAAGCCCTCTCCTAAATTGGAAAATAAAAAAAACCTAACAACTCAACAGCTTATAAGTGTTTTCTCTCCATCTATTAAATATCTTTTAAAAAGCACAAAAAAAACCTTACCCTGGCGGGGTTTTGACCTACATGGGTCTTTCCCTATAGATGGGTTCTGTCTGGGGGACCGGGCATCGTCTATAATGATTACAGAGATGTTTAATAAGGCAGTTGTGTCTTCTACAACATAATTTCTTAACGAAGGAAGAGTTTCTTGAATTGATTTCTGCTTGGAAAACTCTTGGGACCACTTGAGACGTGATTATGCGCTGTTTGCCAGGAATGTGTTTTGAAGCTGACTTGATGGCAATTACTGTTTATTAGTAGGCTAAAACACACTTTAGTTCTTACTTCAAATGATTATGTCTTTTTGCACTTTTAGACATTCACATTTGTTGATTATCTCGGACAGTGTCTGACATGCATGGTTCTAGGACAGCCACCCGTCTGACATAGATATAACAAAAGAACCACTTGCTCTTTGAATTTCCTGAACTAATGATTGTTGAAGACATTTGAGTTAATGAGTCTTCCTTTTCCCTTTGCGGAAGCTCCCCTTGACAAACGGACAATAGATTGTTTCTGTGGGAAAGGCCATATGTTGATTTCTCAGCCAGTCCTAGTAAAACGTTTACAATTAACTATACCATCAATACAATCTCGCATTTACATGGTTGAATTCAATTCTCTTTAGAGTTTAATTGATTGCATTGAAAAAGCAATTATTTTGTTTTACATAATGAAATGGAAATAAAGAAAGCAACTATGGTATTGTAAAAGGTGCCCTTTTCTCGATTTCTTTTTTGGATGACTAATATTCTTCATTCTGGTGTTGTAACCCAAATTTACTACCATGAAATAGATTAGGCAGCACTCATACAATAAGTATAATTATAGTGATTTGAGTTCTAGGGTTAAAAAGCCACTGAAATTGCTGTTCTTATAGCGATTTTAGTGGCGTTTTCACTGGCAAATTATCACTAGACTATCCATATTACGAAAAACCTACAAAGTTCAAAATGGCGGCGCCCATAGAGTCAGTTCTCGTGAGATCTCATCTCGTTCCAGTCTCGTTCGTACATGTATTCTCTTCTTGTTCACACATTTTCTTTCTTGATTAAAAATGTGTTTCCATATGTTTTTTTCTATTACATGTGTTTCTTTTATGAGTTAAGTGAACATTTGGGGCTTCAGTGCCACCACACTGTTGTAACTTGTCAATAAAATCAACACAATCTCCCAACTTTGGCGATAAAAGCCACAGACGCTGATGAAATCACTGCGGCGTGGTGCGTAGACTCGGCTCATAAGGAAAAGCGGAGCCAAATGTTGTGTAATGCTTCATTAGCCTATTGTTTGCCTCATTAAAATTTTAGATAAATAAATCTCTTCAGTATCCGACCGCGAGGTAATGTCTTTTGTCACTGCACACTCCCTAGCATGCATCAGCTTTTGTAACGCTAGCGAGATAACTCAGCTATATTTGAGACATTCGTCTTCTGACGGAGTGCCTGAGGACATACTTAAAGGACGACCACTAATGGAAAATGATATTTTGTTAATACAAATGGGTGCCTGCAAAATATTGGCTTTTCATACAAACCCGACTTTTAGCTGCTCAATATATCAAGTGATTGTCTTTTTATTTTGAGCCGAATGCAATTCTGTTCTATTCATATTAGGAATCTAATAACCAGCAGGCGTTCAATCGTTGCCATACCAATCTTATCTGATCTGAGAGGCTGTGAGCCTAGACTGTATCAAACATGTCTCAGTCCTTATGCTATCATTATTTCCTATACTCCCCTAATCTAGAATGTCATGAGTGATTTGTTGTACCGGAAGATACAGTAAGTATTGCGTGGGCTGCTACTTACGAAGACTCACTAGATATTGTTCACCTACGGATGCTAGAGAGCGTACATTCACCCACCAAGAAAGCTGATATCAGCACGATATCAGAATCTGATATCAGATCTGATATCAGATAGGCATGTCATTCTGATATCAGGCTGATATCAGGCTGATATCAGATTCCAATGAGCAAGAAATTATTACATACTAAAAAATATTCATGCAAAAAGGGGGTTTCAAGCTCTTCTGTTCAAAGTTTGCTGAAATAGGAATTTTTAAAGATTTTAGAATTCAGATTCTGATATCAGACTGATATCAGGCTCATATCAATTTCTGATATTAAAAAAATTATCTGCAGATGCTTGGATTATCCTCTTATGTACCCAATTCAAGCTCTCCTTAAATATATTTCCCAAAATACTTGCTGAAATAGGAGTTTTTAAAGATTTTAGAATTTTTACCATATCAGATCTGATATCAGATGGATATCATTCTGATATCAATTTCTGATGAAAATGAAAATATTTGCAGATGCTTTGATTGTCCTCTTATGTACATAATTCAAGCTCTCCTTAATATATTTCCCAAAATTCTTGCTGAAATAGGAATTTTTAAAGAATTTAGAATTTCTACCATATCAGATCTGATATCAGATGGATATTATTCTGATATCAATTTCTGATGAAAATGAAAGTATTTGCGGATGCTTTGATTATCCTCTCATGTACCTAATTCAAGCTCTCCTTAAATATATTTCCCAAAATTCTTTGAATTTTCGATCGGCCTTATATCAGATCTGATATTAAGCCGATATCATACCGATACTATTTCTGATATCAGTTTCTGATATTGAGCCGATATCGTACCAATACTATTTCTGATATCAGTTCTGATATTGAGCCAATATCAGACCGATATCATTTCTGATATCAGATCTGATATCGAGCTGATATCAGACCAATACTATTTCTGATATCAGTTTCTGATATTGAGCTGATATCATACCAATATTATCTCTGATATCGACTAAACATTTTTATTTATTTCCAGCATTTTATTGGGTCTCCCCTAATTTTTCAGTTATTCGACCTAAAATCCAGTTATTCGACCCCCATGCAAAAATTCTTAGGCAAATCTATGTAAATATGGGGTATTTCTGATGTATTTTGGGTGGGCGGATACGATTAAACTATTGAAAAATGTCTCCAATCATTTTTTTCCATTCAAATACGCAAAAAACGATTTCAGGGTCAAATGACGACCAAATGGTGGATTTGCTCATATGCACATTGTACCAAAAACTAGGTCCGTCGTGTATTGCCCGTGAGCAATATTGCTTCAGTTACTGACCAGCTAAACAATACATAGAGCCTATGTTATCTCTATGGGCTGAGCATATCAAGAAATAAATATGTGTATTCCCTTATTGCTAAAAAAATTTCTACTTTTATGAACTGGAAAATATAGTGATCTGTTTGACTGATAAATACATTGTTTTCTTTCAGATATTAGTAGACAGTATGCCCAACCGTTTCCTGCTAGCTGCAGACAGGTGGATGCTGTGTAGTGAATTCCCAAGTCCTGCCCACAGGCCCTGCTACCATGGATTTATTCCAAAGGTATGTTATGAATTGAATTATCGACAGGAGTTTGATACTATTTAAACTGTAAGTGACATGGCGTCGGTGCATAATTACCTGCAACTCAGTAATTAATTGTAAGCATCAATTATGAGGGTGTGTATACCGATTCAAATATACCAAAAAACTAATTTTTGTAATTCTTGCAACTAACTCTATTCCAACTCTTATTTCCAAGATATTTGCAAATCCAGCATTAAGAAAATTAAGTACTGTAAATCAACATCCTAATGATATGATATGACATGTACTTTTGATTACACATGCAGTGTGAGAAATTAATTTTCCCACCAATTTGGCTGCTGAATACAGACATTTACCAGCCTGTACAGAAATTTACTGTCCTTCTCAAATGGAATAGAGTTATTTTCTTTTTTCCATTCTGTGATTTGCAAATAGTTTCCATTTGTATTATTAGGCTTATAAACTATAAACTTGTATACCTCATACAATGGTTTCTGATTTTATTACAAGCGCTGGGTAGATAATGTCAAGTATTCAAGTGATAACTTTGTCCTTGTTAATGATGTTTAATTCATGACCTGACCTTATTTATAGGATGCTTTCCAGAGCTGCTGGAAACAAATCAACTAATCATGGGGGAGCTGCAGGCATCCACAAACACTTGTTTGGACTTGGTCAGAGTTTGATCAGCAATGGCAATATACTTAGGAATATACTCATATGAACCTACTTGGCATGGCCATTTGAGTAGAGAAACTGGACAATCAGGACATACCAGCCTTAAATCCTGAGGACGTATGACAACTATCTCATCAGAAAGACCTGGCACAGGATCCGAACTTCACCAGCTCAGGACCAGACAGGACCAATACACCAGGGAGCTGTACAGTGGTCGTCTCATCCTTGAGCAGAAGCTCACCTAATCAAGGCCTCAACCTAAGATGACCAACACCTAAATATGTGAAACTTAAAGCAAAGGTACTAAAACATGACAATTACCTGGAGAAATTGGATATACGGATCCCAGACAAATATAATGTACCCAGAAAATACACCTTAAATAGAAAAATCTTGCTATAGATTGGCAATTCAAGAAATTATTTCTGAACCATGCATTATTATAATACTATTGTTTCCTTATGGTGGCATCTTGACAGGTTTTTGTATGAGAAATTGAAGATCCTAATAGGGATTTTGGTTTTAAATGATATTACTGTATGTATCTGGTACAAGCTTTGAAAATCATGTTATCCGTAGGTTAACCTCAATTTTCCATTCAGTCACAGATGGATGATATTGCATTATATTTTTGTTCAATCATATATGGACAGGTGAGAGATTCTATATAATGCTGTAATGATATATAATTTTACACTTAGTATTTTAAGCGTTTTTGGCGTTTTTTAGGTTTGTAAACGCCTATATAAGGAGGTTAAGGTGAAACAATTTACCTCATATTAAGGATACTCATACAGTATTCAATGCCAGGTATATATGGACATTTTATTTCATTATGGGTGTCAATTCAGGGCGTTTTTGTGCCACATTTTTAATGCCAGAAAACGGCGGAGACTTTTCTAATTAATTTTTGGTGTTTTTACGCACATGATTAGACATGTTTTCTGAGACTGGTCGGACAAAAATTTATGCATCATATTTGGGTCAAAAATAGGTTAACACTACACAGGTTTTAGGACTAGGACAAATTTCGGATTTTGGGTGTATCCAATCAGATATTATGCCAAGTATTTTTACACTGAACATTGGTATTTTAAGGGATGTCCAGGCAGTCTAGGAAATGACATTTTTTATATTGAAATTTTAAGAGATTTTGCGATCAGATTTCATGTGTCTGGGTGACCAAATATAGGTTATTAAAGCGTTTAGATGACACAAAGACAGCATATTTCTATCTTCTAGGTATCAGCAGTCAAATATATTCAGCTGGCATTTATTTTTTAGGGCAAGTCATATCAATGTTTATCAAAATTTCGTAATACAAAGTTCTTTCAAATATTTCTGGTGAACTTCCAACAATACTCCTATGACATCAGTTTGATTTCAGTTCCTGATATCAGAAATGGTATGGTCTGATATCAGCTCAATATCAGAACTGATATCAGAAATAATATCGGTATGATATTGGCTCAATATCAGAACTGATATCGGAAATTATATCGGTGTGATATCGGCTCAATATCAGAACTGATATCAGACATAATATCGGTATGATATCGGCTCAATATCAGAACTGATATCGGAAATTATATCGGTGTGATATCGGCTCAATATCAGAACTGATATCAGAAATGATATCGGCCCAATATCAGAACTGATATCGGAAATTATATCGGTATGATATCGGCTCGATATCAGAATTGATATCAGAAATAATATCGGTATGATATCGGCTCAATATCAGAAACTGATATCAGAAATAGTATTGGTCTGATATCGGCCAGATATCAGATCTGATATCAGATCTGATATCGGGCCGACTGAATTTGAGGGTGCAGTCTGATATCGATCGATATCAGATCTGATATTGGGCCGATGGAGTGTCTGATATCGGGCCGATATCAAGGTGATATCAGGTTTCTTGGTGGGCAGATGGGTTGGTGGGGTAATTTACAAAAATAGGTGCGCCGCAGGATGCAAATAAGTCCAAATTGCGGAGAAGTCCAAACTATAACAGAAATAAATTATCATCACAGCAAAGGTAATGGCTGGAAGAGCTGGGATCCTGCCAGAAGCCTGTTGACCTCTTTGTAAACCTAGTCAAATATACGATTTTTCAATTCAATTCAAGCTATATTTATAATGAATATCCAACCAAACAAAAAAAGAAGATAATGGCTAGCCAAAGCCCTTTTCACATTAAAATCGTGGCTCTAATTAACCATCTTTTAATGCTTTGCTTTTTTGCACAAGGACCTATCCCAATGTACCCATTGTTGAAATACTATACCTCATATTAGACATGGAAAAGAGACCACGTGGATATAAGTGAAAATATAATATAGAGCAAAACATTAAAGATGTAAGATCAGCATAAGTATATATACTGAAACAAACAAGAGATGAATTGTCGTCTAAAATAATAACCAGTTGTTCAAAAACAGAGAAGAAACACAAAATAATGCAATATATCAAGTATAAGAGTGTTTTGCCAGTGTGACGCAGCAGGGCGCCATCAACGGCCTTTATAATGCCAGTATTCTGGACACAAATTACCACCTTTTGACTGCGGTAAAGAGGTTGGCAGATCTATATGTCATGTATGTATTAGCGAATGTATAGATCAAGATACTCTCTCTCATCTTCCCCCGCCTCCCCCGCCTCCTCTCTCCCTCTCTCTCTCTCTCTCTCTCTCGGCGTTTAAATCATCTTCCTGACACAATTACAACAGCAGATTATGCTAAAGTCGAAAAATATATATAACATACACATTATGTGCATTTTAAAGTTCTCTCGAACATACACATATATCTAATTTATTTTTAGTTTATTTATTTGCTTTTTAGCTTGTACGCTTGGCGCTAATGTTTAACTTGAAAAAGCCAACCCTCGATCTGCTACCTCACAAGTAGCTACTTCTCTTTTCGTCCGAAGAGAGCTGACCTTTGAGTGCCATTCGAACCAGGCCACTTTTTACCTCAAAGCTAAATACACCTCTATGTTGATTGCCACGGTCGTCCACGGTTCTTTGAAGCCATCCAAATGGGCCTTTCCTTCCACACATCTATAAATTGTAGGCTTGGCGATTCTTTTCACACCCAAGCTTTTCCAGGGTTGCCCCAGGTGAAAAGGAGGAGGATGGATTCCATTGAGAACTATGGCAAATAGCAGTATTAATTCTTCCTTACCTTAGGTGATGCATACTTTGCTGAGTGATTCTATATAGGCTGTTTAAAGATGGAATTATTGGCCAAGATCTCAGGGGTGGTATTTCTGCCATCTAAAGTCCCAATACGTGTGCTATAATGCAAGGATTGGGATATGCCCGCGAATCCACTCAATGAAATAAAATGATGACACCAGGCAGGGCTAGGGAAGAGGCTTCCTAACTGGATTATATTTGTCCGGTGGCAACATTGCGAGGAGAGAAAAACTAGGGTAGGCTGACGATATATAGGACCTTTATCCAAAGGCAAATATTGGCTTTCTCGCTACTCTATAGTAGATCCAAGACCACGCTGTTTCCTGATTTACAATTCTCTATATGGGCACATTGATGAAACGCCTGGAGATATTTACAAGGTATATTCTACATGCTGCAAGCTGTTGCACATTTCAACAGGTAACAGGGCTAAACTCTGATATCATAAAGTGTTATGTCTCTGGAGGTTTGCATAGCCTGGCTATAGACGACTCTGGAGACATTCCAATTATAGTAAGGCATATAGCAGTGTGGTGTGCTTCCATCATATCCCATATATATTTTATTTCCAGAATGCAATTATTTCTGGAGCCCTCTTTGCACAAGATCGATGATGGGACGGGGGCCCTTTTTCATGCCGCTGTATGATTGTCTATCTCTGCAGTCGTTCACATCGCTAGATATATCTGCCACCCTGTCGATCCCTTAATGGCTAGAATGCCTTTCCATCCAAGAGCATTTTATGTAATTAATCTGATGCGCATGCTTCTACGAACGTTTTAAACAGACTATATACGCCGTGGCTGGCGCTGGGAAACGATGGATTCTAATTGATTTATAAAGCGACTTGATAAGCGTAATGTTCAGCCATTTTTCTAGATCTCTGCAGATATCCAAATGTGATTTGATAATACACTCATTCCTCCCTTGAACGCTTGGTATAATCAGCGTATTAAAAGCGTTGTTCAATCTAAATGATGCAGCTCACTTTTTGTAAGGCAACATTTGATAGTTTATATGTAACAATTAATATACGAGCTGGGATAATTATCAGGGTTATTTGTACTCATGACAAACATTATTTGAGAATCTATTCAGAAGGCTTTTATTAAAGCTCACATCAATCAGAGTTGTTATCCATCTAGCAAATGCTGCGCATCAATAGGGGATTTGCATGTGACACTGCACAAGTCTGTTACAGTGCATCATGGGATGTATTCTGTTGAAATCTAACATACAAATATTTGACAAAATTCCTTTAAGAAAATTGCAAGAATGTTTTCACCAATACCATATTCTGTTGAAATCTAACATACAAATATTTGACAAAATTCCTTTAAGAAAATTGCAAACATACAAAGAGTTGAGCTTGTGTAAATGATCTATAAAAACCAAATGCATGATGGGAAAGATGGGGACTTGTGTTATGGAAACATGTATATCACATGGATATTGACATTAAAGCCCCGCCAAATATTACATGCTGAACATGACATCTTTTCTATAGATTTTAGACTGTACCATTAGTCCCATAATTTCATGCAAATCAAGATTCAAAATGGCGGCTATGCAAATCCGCTAATGATTGACTGATTGAATTTTTCATTTCTCAATATGAAAAATTGGTCTCTCATTTCTCATAACTCAGGTCTTCCAGTGCGCACTAACAATGCGGGGTAATACATTTAATATTTTCAAAAATTAGAGTTACACATAATGTTTCATAATAGTTTTCACATTTACCAAAGTGACGTTAAATTATAAGTTTGCTACTGGTAATATGAATTTATTATATGGAAAAAAACAGCGATCTAATTGAATTTGGGTGATTTGGGGAGCAACAAAATTTCCCCCTCACCGAGACCATCTAATTCGTAATATTGATAATGTGCATCCTGAGCTATGGTGCTCAATTATCCCTTGTTCTCCATCAATTATTTTGCTAGCAATTAACTCGAACATGGCAATTACCAAATTATATCCTCCCTTATTCAATTTTCCAATCGGTTGAAGCACTATAGTACATCTGAACTAAATAGAGTTTAGGCTCAGAGTTGAGAGAGTCTCTCCAAACTGAGGAAAGCCTCTCGCTGCAAACCTCAAAATGTCATTATAATCCCAGTAGGACGCATACTCCAGGGCCGGGAAAAACATTAAGCGCAGTAGGCGTCCAATCACTGACATGCCATTCTCATCTGATCTGAGAGGCAGTGAGCCAAGACTGTATAGGGAATAGAATTTTCTAACTTCCCATAGACTTGTTCCGAAAAGAGGAATGGCTGCGATGGGATATAGAAAGGATGGGAATGTTTTTGGTAATGTAGTATTTGTGTGCCATTCGCGCCAGAAATGTTAGTTACTATCTAAATTGTTCCTTGGAGAGAAAATGTGACGTGCACCTGCCACCCCAGCCAATGAAATTAATCACTGGATATTCCAGTTCTAGCGCGCTCTATAGCGCCGGAGGGGTAATTCTCGGAATTATATCTCCAAGTTGTTGACCTACGTGAAAGTGCTGCCCGAAAGACTTGTAGATTTCTGGCGAGAAGGGTTATCCCAGATGGAAAATATGCAGCCAATTCCTTACACTCCGGGGGATGGGGAGTCTCTTGACATCGCTGACCCCAAGGCCATATTATTAGATAGCTTTTGCCATCGGCTTTCCCTCTCCTCATTTCCGTAGGGAGTAAATAGGTGGGCAAGGATAGGGGTTGCCCATATAAACAATTATTGGGGTTCTTTATTGATTTATCTGTATTAATGCGGCATGATATCAATCAAAGGAGACATAAAGATGGGGTTACATGCGCAATATAAGGATAGACATGCTTCATTACTTCTACTCGCACCCAGGTGGGGCTGCCGTCATTGTTGTAGATGTATCCATAATACAGGAGAATAGGGGAGTTGCATGTGCCACTGTGCATGTCTGTTACAATGCATCCTGCGATGGATTCTGATGAAATCTGACATACAAATATTCGGCAATATTTTTTATAGAAAATTGCAAGAATATTTTCACCAATATAATAGCTTGTATAAAACAATTTATGATCTATAAAAACCAAATGCATGGTGGGAAAGATAGAGGCCTGTGTTATAAAAGCATGTATAACACATGGATATTGACATTAAAACTGTGATAAATAGTCCATGCGGAACATGGCATGCATGTTTTCTATAGATGTTATATTGTACCATTAGTCCCATAATTCCTCGCGAATCAAGACTCAAAATGGCGGCTATGCAAATCCCCTATAGGATCATATTCTGCATACCAAAGAATATTATTCAGATATTCAGATTGGGGTATTCGAATACTCAGTCGCACCAAATGTCATTTTCCCGAGTGTGGCCACTACTAAGAATGTAACCACTCTGAAATATACCGCCGAGGAAAAGACAACCCATGAAAGCCTAAAACCTTTCAATCGCTATTATATGGTATATAGGTTTTGACAATAGCAAAGTCGATGAAGGCAAATGTAAAATTTGATTTATCCTAATTACTTTTCATCAACTTGTTTTTGTTTGCTTTGAGATCAATTTAAACCAATAGGTAAAACCATGTCTGAAAAGAGAGCTTGCTACACTTGAAATTTATTTAGGAAGCAAAGCTGAACAGGTTGTCATATTGCGAGTGGGAGTTTTCACGCAAGTGGGAGTTTTTGTTTTACCTTGTTTATTGCTTATGACTAGGCGTTGTCTTTTAGAGCTCAATTTCATCTCATAGTCTCACCCCAATTAAGGTTATTGTATTTCTGCAATATTGTTTTTTTAAAAGCATCTGGTATTTTATTCATCTTGGCAACAAATCCATCTCCCCAAGTGAGTGACATCGAGATTTAACAACTCACTTTTTTTCTGCTCAACCGTTGATTTATTCTGGAGTATATATATTTTGTCTCCTTTTTTAAAAAAAACAACATGATATGTTTCTATGCTAAATTTGATGTGATATACTCTTGACATGTTCTGAGTTTCCATTTGTTAACATCATATGTAAAAAGATAAGATAAAACCGATTCCAATGATGGTGAACATTAAGGACATCTAAGAAGTGATTCTCTATTTTATGTTTGATATATTTATGTTTGAAAGAAAAATTGCAATATTTCTGGATGCACAATTACAAGTAAAGCGATTAAATGTACTCCATAGGATGACTTTCGAAACGCGAAGATCTATTTAAAACACTGTCCTGAAACCTGATACATCTATTCATACGAGTTAAAGTGAAGAACTCTCCAAAAATTAGAATATTCCATCAAAGAGATCTTGTGAATAAATCCCTTTGAAAAATATCAATTTTGCGACTTGTGACTCATTTTCCTGGAACATATCACATATATAATAGATTGTGTTGGGAAACTGTGAAACGCCATGGGGATCGAGTAGTGTTGAAGCCTAAATAAGCTCAAAGTATTGACTCATAGAGAGTTTATACCTTGGTATACACATTAAAACTCAATAGCTGTATATTTTAGGCCTTTGAATGTGTGACCATTGTTACAATGTATTTGTTTCACGTTTTTTCAACAAAGAGGTAAAATAGCTGTTTTTTCGACTTTTGGATACTAAATATTGGTTTAGGATATGGAAAAGTATGTGGAATGAATGGGCTCATCAAGGGGAATCACGTGACGCAGGAATAATGAGTAGTAATGAATGTAGTCATAATGCAAAACAGCACACATGAAAAAACTGACCCATATGTGTATAACCCTGCTTAAATAAAATTTTATAATATAAAAATATCTGCTTCGGTTGCACGTCCCAAGTGAGCTCAGGGTGAGGACATGGGTATAACGTCGAATAAATGCCTGGACTTCCAACTGTTACACCTTCGACCTAGCCGCCGCCCTATCCGTAACCATCACACTATCCGATATTGCTCTTCGACTAAGGCCTGGGGAAAGGATGTAGATATTTCCCCTAGCATCGGGGATCTAGATAAAAGTTTTCAATCGTCATTCGTTCGTCATCTGGCATGCATCAAATCGAATCCATGCAATTAGTTCTTACTTATCGGTGTAAGAATTTGGAATCCAACTAATCGACGTGTGTGTGCTTCGCTATTGAGATGCTATAGGAAACAAATTCTATGGCAGATTTTTGTTTAAATATTGTATATAAACCAACACAGGGGAACCCATTTTAAATAATATGAATATGCATATAAAAAGATTGTATGAGCTTAATCAATATGCGGTCTTTCTTCTTTTCAGACATGTGTAAAAAGATTGATTTTGATGAGTCATTATCGACGTATGTCCCACTCAAACACTTCCCAGTATCATCAGCTATTAGAGAATCCGAAAATATGTTTATTTTATCTAAGAAAAGCATGGGACAATTTACTCTGAGAACCCACTATAGTGTGGCTATATATATGAGCATGATTTATTGTTGTCGTTAATTTTACTATGTCATGTTTATATACCTTGACTGCTCTAACATGTGATATGCATGTGATATAGGCACAATAATGTACCACGTCCAGGCCCAAACCCTCAGATCAGATAAGAATGATGTGTCAGTGATTGGACGCCTACGTCGCTAATCGGTTTGCTTGCAGGCCTATGACTAGGCGTTCTAATGGAATTATAGTGACATTTTGCACTTTGCGGTTTGAGACGAGAGGCTTTCCCTCCATTTGAAGGGACTCTCTCATCTTTGGGCCTAGACTGTACCTGTAGACCTGGGGCCCATTTCATAACTAATAGCGGAGCGGAGCATAGCGGAACATAGCGGAACATTTTTTAGCGGATAATTTAGGGGATTTCCGCTAACCCGTTTCATAAGACAGTCCGTTATTATTTTCTCCGCTACCTTCCGTTATGGTCCGTTACCGTCCGTTGCCGTTCGTTATGCTCCGTTATGTGCCGCTAGGGCTTCCGCTATGTCCCACTATGCTCCGTTATATGTTCAGGACATAATTGTATTGGTATTTCCGCACATAAATCGTTGGTTATATTCCCAATGACTGCTTAGTTTATACTAGATAAAGGAGATGTTATATATGGATGTAATAATGTATTATTTGGGATGACGGTGCTTGGCAAGAAATCTATTTCAAAATCAAGTTAAAAACTAATGAACCTCCATAATGAAGGTTTTAGAACATATACTGGAAGGGCTTTTCAATGCATAGAAACAAATATATTTGAATTATCATCAAAAATAAAGTCACCAGGCTCAGTTATTCTTAACAAAGTCAGCCCAATTTTGCTACAAGCGTTTTTCCTAGATATTTCTTTTTGCTTTAAAGATTAATGAAAGATATTTCGCATATATATTCTATGTTGCGTTTTGTAAATTATCCCTAATTTGTTTGGTTCTGCAACGATTTCTCTAGCTTCTAGAGCTATTACAGATGCATGTATCATATTTCTGTTGAATTCCAATGGAGCAGCACAAATAGCAATTAACGTTTGATGAATAAATAATAAAGTACAAGCTACCATCATTGGTATATTTCATCATTGTTTATCTCTTGATAGGTCACATTGACCAACATACTCACATATATTGTTATTTGTCTAATACATGTGATTAAAATGTATACGTAATCTATCTTGATAGATTACGTATGACATGATAGATTATGTATGACATGGTAAAATGCTATGTCTGAAGCCAAGTATCATCTAGGAATAATTTGTATTACTGAAAATATGTGGGAAGGGACAAAGTCAGAGAAATGACATGCTTTATTTCATTAAATAGCAAAATTTCTCATGGAATAGAACACATAAAAAAGAATGATAGATTACGAATGACATAATTAATTACAATAGACACTGGTAAAGGGATATTTCGTGAAGCAGAAGTAATCATTACTGCTTATTATACTGAAGCCAATATATGGAAAGAAATAAGGTAAGAAAAATAGCATGAAAATTGTTATTAAATGGCAGGGTTTTGAAAACATGATAGATTACGTATGGCAGGATAGATTACGAATGACACTGGAAAAACGGTATTCTCTAAGGCAGAAATCTTCCTCAAATGATTTTTTTTAGTTTTGTTTAGAATGTATGGGAAGGAATAAAGGCAAGGAAATTATATGATTTTGTTCATAAAAATGCCTTTTTTTCAGAGTTCATGGCAAATGAATGAGAAATCGCATCAATTGAAAATCGTAAAAAACTGTGGAAAAATTAAAATTCTCCTTTCTTGTTGAAAATATGATGGTTATTCAACGGAAGTTAGCTTGTGATTATGGAATAGGAATAAATGAATGATAACAATAGCATTTTTATGACCTTAACCATTATATAATGTTGGTAAATAAGCAAAATATTGCCAGAAATGGCTGCAGCGATAGATTACATATGCTTTTTCAATTGTGATTAAATACATTAATATATATGTACTAGGTGCAAATGGTTTTCAACTATACACAGCCCTAATCGTTCTCTTTAATGACATATTCAAACATTTATTCTTTATAAGATATGGGATATAGTACAAAGATTAGCAGAAAGTCACTTAGGATAAACTCAAGGAAGGGTAGACAGACAAAGATTTTTAAATGCACACACAAAATAATACAAATAAAAAAACATATTTTTTTCAACGTTCGAAACTAAGTTAAGCGGTTCTTCATGATTTGAATAATCAAAATTGGGACATTTCCAAATAAATATGCACAAATATGCTATATTCAATATTTAGGGATGTCATTCGTAATTTATCTCTAATTTTCAATGCAAAAACTTCTATCACCACTGGTTCCCAGAATTTCAGGAGTTAAGAGCTAAGGTTTTGGGCTTTTCATCCTTTGACCATCTTTATTCAATGATAAAAAACGAGAGCGATTGGATAAAATGATAAAAAACACATAATGGTCCCCATTTCGCTGGAATCGACCATATATACAATCTATGCATATTTGATACAAATTAGTTGGCATCCATATAGAGGTTTACCCTGGTCGAAAATTGTAAAAATAATATTTTTTTCTCACCTTAAAACATATAATAACTAGCAATGAAGAGCTATAGAAAGAATAAAAAGTGTTTATTTCGTATTTATTTCATGTAAAATTAAGACATAAAAAGTTGCGGAGACCCTTTTGAATTCCGCAAAAAATGCGGGGACTTAGCGGAAAAATAGCGGAATTCCGTTCCGCTATTAGTTATGAAACGGAATAGTGGAATTCCACTATTTTTGGTCTCCATTCCGTTCCGCTATTAGTTATGAAACGGGCCCCTGGTCTTAAACATTCTCTGACTGATTTAAAAGAACCCTATGTACGGAGTATTAATATCTATTTTGTTCTATACTTGTATTTTATATGATTTCTTTCTTATTTATTTGGAATGCTGAGAATAGTGTCTGTAGGTTTAATTTAACCAATACAAAACATAACACAAACATAAACATCATTAGGGAACGGCACCTTCACACAACCACCAACAACGGGCCAGCCTAATAGCTAAGCATTTAAAAAAAGAAAATATAAGAAAAAACGTCTTAGTGGGGTACAGGGTTATTCAATATAACGCAACGTTAGTATAGGTAAATATAATACCTGGGTCGAAAAATTAGGCAAGTATATAAACAAAATTGTAAAACATCTGAATTTAATTACTTGTACACTGTATGTTATGTATGAAGACATTCGAAAGGTCCTAGAGCATGTCTAAGAAGGGTAAGAAAAATAGAAAATCACAAAAAATACAAAATACAAGGGACCCGATTAACCGGTCATGAGAATTATAAAAGCCTCGATGGCAGGTTAAGTCAAACAAAACTCTTTTTTTTTTCAAATAAAAAAGATATTGTATAAAGTCTGGAAGTCACCTATGTATATTCTGTAACCAAAGACAGTGAAAAGTGAGCGTATATGTGATGTGGTATCCTGAATAAAAACTGTAATAAAAAAAGATTTAAGAAGAATCAAATCGATGTGAATTCTCTTGATCTTGGTATTATGAACCCTATATCAGTTTTAGCAACCAACAGCGGATATAAATGGGCAAGACGGAGACGAAATCCATCAGCATTACGCAGTATATATGTCGATTAGGCCTGGATATGCTTCTTCTTGTCATGGCTATAATATCCACTGATCCCATACGTTCAGTGATTGATGGTAACTACTGCTATCGAATATTAAACCCAACACCGTAAGACATTCTTGGCAATTGTTTGATGTCGTCATCTGAATACAATTTATTGCCCAGCCCGATGTGCATTGGAAAATCCACCAGTGCATGTAAAAGTGCCACTGACCAGTCACAAAAGTGCAATCCGCTCAAAAAAGCAGTTTTGCACCTGGTTTTGAACCTGATGCAACGTGCATCATCAGATGCACTCCAAAAATGCGTATCAAATGTATGTATATAAATCGGGTATCAATGCACTAGCTACATGCAGTGGAATTAATGAACAACAGTCAAAGTTCCAACCCAAAGAAGAGTATTGCCTTTCTCGAAATTAATTCAACAAATTAAGATATAAATGGTTATGATTTTATAGCCACATTAGAAGAGTAGGATTGCTATAGAGCAAGATTGATTTGATTCATGTTCTCTTGAATATTATATCAAATATCAAAGATCTAACATAAGACTATTCCTGAAATATGTAATCCGTTTTAGGAAAATTAGTCATAAGTCGCAAAATATAGATTTTGAGATATCACCATATTTGAAAAGATGAGATAAAGATACCAATGAGAGCAAACACTAGGACACCAAATAATCTATTTCTATATTTTAAGTTTGATATTTTTATTTTTGTTAAAAAAGATTGCAATGTTTCCGGATGGGTATTTACCAGTAAAGTAACTAAATATACTCCATACAAAGGCCTTCAAAACGCAATGATATATTTAATACAATGCCCCGAAAGTTCTCTTATGTCTAGTGGAATTTATATAATAGTATTTTTCATTCTGTCTCAAAAATATTATTATATTTCATAAGGCAACATATGAAAATATTCATGGTGATTACAGCGTTTTTTCAATGTAACTGTTAAACTGCTTCACTGTCCCTCACATAGTAATAGCAATGAAAGTGCCTCCCTGAGTGCATCATAACTGTCTCGTTTACACCTGGTCAGTAGCACATCATTGGGAGCATCAGAACCACATTTCTAAATTAGGTCCATGGAGCATATTGTATTTATTTGAGAATATAATATATTCATCTGTATAATCTAAACATTCATAACAGTTCTATCACAAATAATAACTCAACACAAATCCGCGTCCACAATTACAATAAAGTTCTACAACACAATGAATCTACAACAGGTAACATTACCTGGCACTGCTCACTCACCTTCATGGCATTCACACCTACTGTCTGACACTCGCACTCAGTCTCTTACACCAATTCATAGAAACCCCTCTCACTAAACTAAGCGATGTACTAGGGCCATTCTCCGAAAACTCAAATTAACATTATACTATTAAAAAAACATAGGTATAGAAAAACAGCTGTAGTTTTACGAGATCTCAAAGGATCTTGATGATTCAAAATTATATATACTCCTAAAAAATTTGCGGATTTTCTGATATACACGATTACTTTCTACCTGAAAGAACCTTTCCTCTATGAGCGTTACACGCCACTGATAATCTTTGAAAATTCTGTCGCGTATTGTGACATTTTTACATGATACTTCATATGCCAGGCCAAATAATAAAGGCAGAACTAATTTTCTCATGTGTTTTGTCAAGGACTTGATAGACCTAAATATTTACATTATTAAAGTGATTTCATTCTTGATAATAAGCCCTGGAGGCCGTTGCGTATCGTCACATGTTTAAAAAAATTGGTAGTACTTTCCCGTCTTCACAACTGACCACCAGGCCTATGATGATAAGATAAGATAAGAAAATCATTTATTTGCCCAAGAGTTCGTTAAATACAATATGAAATAATATGACAAAAAGGTCTACATGTCTATATGAAAGGTAAATTCCATTTCTACCGACAGTTACCATTAATTTAGAAGGCCTATTTACTGTGTATGACTGAGGCTTATGTTTAATAATATATATATGCCGCCTCCTGCAAGTGGTTTCTATGTAATAGTTTGATTTTGATTTTCATAGATGCATTTTTCTTTCGGAAATAGGATTCATATATATATATGTGAAATAGTACACATTATATGTCCTATTGTTTACTATCATTAGAATCGCGTTGCTCTCATCTTTTCAAATAGTATCTCCTAATATATTTTTTCGATTTGTGACTCATTTTTCTGTAACACATCACAAATATTCTGTTTAGTTCTGTCGAGCAATTTTATTATGTATGCTCGAAATATTAACATTCCATCTAAATATTACACTAATCAATTTTGATACAGGTTACAACTCTCCATAGGCTTAGCATTATGCCACTTGTTCTCACCAGGTGGTACTGTTTTCACCAGGTGGTACTGTTTTCACCAGGTGGCGCAACTGGTAACTGGGGTGCATTTACAATTTCTTTTACAATGAATGTGCAGCTAATACACTTATATGGCATTTAAACGTTATATATGTTCCTCATTATTCAATTAGAAATATTACAAGTAATATCTTATAATAATTCATTAGTATAATTTATCTTTTTGATTTTGAAACGGGTAATATTCAAAACACCCCCTATAACTGTATACAGAAATGGTATGGGTGCTATGAGTGGACTTGAGCTGATGTACAACTGCACACACACCAACAACACCTACAGGTAGCTAAACCTGCTGTCTTGGTGGATTGGAAAGAGATGACCAAAATGATGATAAACTATTAAAGGTAGATGAGGTGGCCCCACTTTGAACAATTGGAATTCAAACTTATTAGAACTTTTACCTCAGTTTATTTAAACACCTTTTCTCATGGCAGTTATAAGACACTTGCATTGGAGCAGCAATGACAGTGCTGCACTGAGTGCATCAAAAACTGCATAATTACACCTGGTACTGTGAGCATCGTTGAGAGCATTTTGACTGCATTTATTAATCGGGTGTGTAGAGCATTGTAAAATCAAGTTTGAGCCTCACAATCGTTTACGATTTCCACTACTAAAGCACCAGGTCAGAATCAGGTCAAAATTTCCAGGTAAAAACTAGGTCAGAAATGCCATCATGCACATCGGGAGTGGCTTATAATCATCTTAATCATCGATCAAACAATTATGTCATATTACATCTAATATGTATTCTCCATCATTATTGTGAAGAATCAATGTTTTGTGTCTTTTCCTTTTCGTTCCCTCGACTCCATAATATAATTCATTTCGATTGGGGAAGCCGGATCCATGTATTTTCACTGATAAGAAACATCAATTCGCCACCTTTTAATTTCTTTTAATAAACCTCAAAATATTAGGCCTATTCCATAATATATTTGGGGAAAATATATTTGCGATAAAGGTGCGATGCAGAGGTAGCTTCGATGTTTCTCAATACTAATATATAATTGAATAAGTTAATGAAATGTTAAATTACGTAAGTTTTAATTAGACTTTGACTCATTGGATTGACCGCACGTACATGAATTTCTTGTATCACTACGAATAAATATCATGCTTTTAAAAGGGATATGTGATGTGTATGGCGCCAAATATTTTTTAACTTCGTTAGTATACCTTGTATCACTGATTATTTGCTCTCGTGGATGACATCTTTTTCTTTTCTCTTTCTGTGGCATGTTAGACTGTAAGTGTCTCATGGAATAGCATTAATTATGTAAGTCAGGCGACACATGGAAATACTCATGTTCACGTGTTAAGGGCCTAGTCCACTAAGCCGATTCTCATGAGATTTTGCGCCGTAGAGCACTCTTTTCCACACTCTAAGAAAAAAGGGTTCTTTTGGGTTCTAGATAGAACCCCATGGTTCTACCAAGAACCCTAGGGTTCTTCAACACCTAAAAGGGTTCTTCGGGACCACCGGGGGTTCCATCTAGAACCATAGGGGTTCTTCAGCGATTTAAGGGTTCTTTGTGCACTTGAAGGGTTCTTTAGCTCAAAGTGGAGCTAAACATTCAAGGATTTCTAGCCGATTTCTAGTATAGTGAGTAAGTTTTAGTTTCACGATTTCAGTATTTCTAGACCCATACATGTTTATATTGACCCACGATGACAAAATAACAAGTAAAATGATAAAACTATCTTAGAATATAATTTGAAACGTCACACCCCAATGCCCCGCTCACATTATAATCTATGGTCACCATGACGATGACGGAAATGGTAAAACTTGGCGTGAGGCGAGGGTGCAAGCAGGCCCGTGTTAACCCAGAGACAGTCCAATTCCTATGTTAGATTTGCGGAAATTGATAGGAGTAATAGCTAAATAATCATTCAAATGCCAGCTTGATGAGTGGGGAAGTTAGAAGCATCATCGTACGTCACATCACGCCTATTTACTACCCTCCCAATTTAGAGGCTCATCTCTTAAACTACTTAAAACAGGTAATAACAATTCCAAATTAGTCCATCTTAACGTATCAACTGATAGTCTTCATATAATGACTGATATCATATTTCATACCTTCTAATATCTATATTTTTTAAGAAAAAATAAAATTCGTTGAATCTCTACAATCTTTGGTGTACATATAGCGGGGAGTATCAGCATAACGCAGGTGAAGTTTGGGAAGGCTGGGGCTAACATTTCGATTCCTACACCTATGATTCAGATTCCTATATTTATCCTATTATTTTGCCTTATTTCGGCTTCATTATGCCCGATTTATGTAACTACAGCTGGTATGTTTACTTCCCGCCACTGTGCAGCGCTATTGTCGCGG
Source organism: Sthenelais limicola (assembly GCA_942159475.1). Taxonomy (NCBI): domain Eukaryota; kingdom Metazoa; phylum Annelida; class Polychaeta; order Phyllodocida; family Sigalionidae; genus Sthenelais; species Sthenelais limicola. Next base: position 38,214,075 of record OW804098.1, read on the forward strand.
CCGCTCAAGTCAATTACATAGGCGCGAATAGGGAGTGACCCCACCTTGACCTACATACTGGGCTCATGAGCCAGGTAAGGCCAGTCACGCCTGGGCGGGCACTGATGTGTGACGGGAGAGAGCCTAGGTTTTGTGGCTTGCATTGACTTATAATCTAACGGCCAGAAGAGAAGCACCCTGATGACACTTTAAATTGACTGACCAGGTAAGTTTATATATTACTACTACGTTTGTTCTCACATCAGCTCTATACACTAATTTACCTTCATATTCCTAAGAAATATACCTTAACTTTTGTATTAAATTAATTATGTTTTACTTATTCCCAGGATATATGCTCATATTCTGTGTCCAGCCAGACAGACCAAGGATGGTGGGATATATTTGAAGCCTCCGACCTTCTACATCATGGAACCTATTCATAAGTTAACATACATTGTATGACTGAGAATAGAACAAAGCTTCAGAGGAAATTGAATAATTTGATGAAAAGTGATGTTACTTCAACAATAAAAACAATAATAAAATCAACTGTAGGTTCTATCAAGAACCCCGGACATTTTCAGGGTTCTTCAAATCAGGGGTTCTATGTAGAACCCTACCTATTTTGGCCAGAGGGTTCTTCAAATCCAGGGTTCTATGTAGAACCCTGCCTATTCCCGAAACGGGGGTTCTACTTAGAACCCTCAAAAAAGGGTTCTAACAAGAACCCTTAGGGGTTCTGCCATGTCGACAAGCCGAAGAACCCTTAAGGGTTCTTGTTAGAACCCTTTCTTCTTAGAGTGCATGCACTAAATTCTGTGAGAATCGGCTTAGGGGACTAGGCCCTTTATAAATGTTCGGCTATATTTCCCATATTGATTGACTTGAAATTAACCCTATTACATTTTAACAAAGCCTGAATAAAAATGAATATTTAAACAAAATATAGCTCCTTCCTGTATTAGCTTTGTTTAAGCAGAATGTAATTAATGGTGAGGGCGAAGGAAAAGGTTTTTTTATATTGTATTTGAAATTTAATGACTGATTTCCGAGAATAGCGTCACGGGTCGATGTAATGTAATTCCTGAATAAAAAAAATCTAAACTCTAAACTCTAAGCGGCCTACATAAAGTATACGAGAAAAACATAACGAACTACCGGCTAGACGTTGGAAAATTCGCATGCATTGGTGCAATGTCATAAATTCTTCCTTAAAAATAAAGCCTTGACACCTTGACACCTTCCCAAAAGAGTAGACATCGTCCCTGTTTCCAGCAACGCGAAGAGTGCTGTATTTGTCAGGTAGGACAGTCTCTAGACCAAACAAGCATCTACAGGGATATAAGCCTACTCAAAATACATGCTAGAACTACATGACATGGATTTGTTTAGCTTTTTTCACAGTCTATAAAAGCGTGTGATTTCGAATAAGTATAGCTCACATGTATATTATCATTCATTGTATATCAGATTTCACGGTTAGCATATACATCACTGCGGCCCAGTTTATACTTTCTGCTCTGAAAAATTCAGTTTTATGTAAGCTTGAGTGATATCATCCTATCCTCCTCCGTACGGCTACATAGTTTTGCGTGCTGAAAGTAATTAAGACTCTTGCTACTATTTCATACCAGTAGCGGCTATAACACCCCATTCAACGTCTGACTCGCCATTAAAACACTTTACTTTAATATTTTTTTTTACATCGGTTCACAAATTGACAAATGGTTGTAAAGCAAATAGCATTCGTAAGCATTTATTTAATCTTGGTCGTGAACGTGCTCATTCATTGCAAATTCGAGACCAGAAATGGAAGAAAAATATAAAAAGGAAGGTTAACTCGCATTGCTTTCCTTGTTAATGTAATAGACTGACATGTTCTACATTCCCACGGAGAAAAAGCATAGGATGAAGGCTATCATTGCCTTTTCAACTGGTGCATGTAATAATTATATTCGCCGCAATTGATGCTAATGGGGATCTCTATGTTGGTAATGTATATATGTAGGATTAAAAACAAATAAGACAAATAGAACCAGGCACCATGATGGGAAAATATTCCATTCGTATTGATAATAAAAAGGAAGGTTAACTCGCATATTGCTTTCAATGTTAATGTAATAGACTGCCATGTTCTACATTCCCACGGAGAAAAAGTTTAGGATGAAAACTATCATTGCCTTTTCAACTGGTGCATGTAATAATTATGTTCGCCGCAATTAATGCTAATGGGGATCTCTATGGTGGTAATGTATATACGTGTGATTAAAAACAAATTAGACAAATAGAACCAGACACCATGACGGGAAAATATTCCATTCGTATTGATAAAAGAATGTAAATGTGCATTTGGAAAATGATATTCCTCCCAGATAATCTTACACATGTATACATGTAAACACGGTCCATTCGCATTGATACAAGAAGGGGATTTGCCTCCTCCTAGATAATGTTATGCATACATATTCAGGAGATGCTTGTGAGGCTTAAGGCAACGAAAGAAATGTGATAGCACAGAGAGGGGAAACATAGACGACGATTCATCATATGCTCTCATAGGGAAAACCCATGGTCTGCCATTTACCAGAGGGAGTTGCTAATGCTTGCAGGGCCCCTGGCCAGCAGGGTCCATCCAAACAGGGCTCAGATGGTATTTATATATACCCAGGTCACAGCCAACGACAAACCGATGGACATCGTCTATATACATAAACCTTCCTCAGCCAATATTTCAAATCTCTCACACTAAAAAAAACCGCTCTGTTTTGTCATATTGCCCAAATAATAACATGGTCCCATGGTTGAATATATTATTTATACAGTCTGGGCTCAGAGCCTATCAGATGAGATAAGATCGGTATAGCAATGGCTTTCCCAGCCTTGGAGTAGGCTTACCACTACCGTCCTAGTTGGGATTCTATAATTATATTGGGGATTTTTGCAGTTTAGCTTCCCTGAGTTTGAAGGGATCGGATATATGCTCTGAGCCTAGACTGTAAACTGATACAAAGGAGAGCATACCTCATCTCCACGGGGAGTTGTAAATGCTAGAATATAATAGAAAGGAAAACATCACACATGCATACTTTTACCATGACGAATATATTAACAATGGGATCCCTTTATAGATACATAAGACATAGGAGGTATTTACCTTTTAGGAATCAGCTAACAACATGCACAATCCTTGTCATTAGACGCCTTCATTGCCATTATAATTCCACTCCATTAGGTTTCACGTGTGAAGTGGGAAATTCGTGAATTACTTGCCTACCGCCGGCTCGGTCTCCTGAGATGATCTGATTGCGACTATACGTAGCACTACCATCAGTAGAAGGAGCTTGTTAGTGAATCCCTACACCATAGCTTCCACATGATCCGTGTACTGGCCCATGCAGCCACAGCCTGCTGCTTACCTCACTCCCAGGTAAAGGTGTCGCCCTCTCTCTATGATATATATTACACATGTGCTGCAAGGTTCTAGGACGTTTCCCCTCTCGACTTTCCCCCGGACATTTCCCGCTCTAGGACCTTTCCCTATAGGACTCCCCCTAGACACGTTGAATAAGAACGTCTTATCACAAGAAGATTTTTTTCTTAGGGACCTTTCTGTTCTAGGACCGTTCCCCCTAGGACCTTTCTCCCCAGGACCTTTCTCTCTAGGACGTTTGCCACTATGAGTCCACCCCTAGACACGTTGAATAACATTTATAGGGTTCTTGATGCCTTAAATCTACAAATCAACATGGCCTGTTCTTATGATTGACAAATCAACATGGGCAGCCAGTGACAAACAACAAAAATACTTTCTTAGCTGACAAATCGACAACGACCTTAATAATCCTTAGCGACAAAAAAAGGGCCATTTTACAGAAATTAAGCGATAAACGACAAAAGAATTTTCTTAGTGACAAGTGACAATTGCTGTTTCTTGGTAGCAACAAGAGAAATTAGACAACCCCCTCAGGAGCCCTACAATGTCTATCACAAAACTAAATTCCTACCCCTTAGGACTACCCCCCCCCTAACACACACGCACCTCCAACACCCAAACGCTCTCCCCGGGAAATGTCTGTTTGTTTTTTTCGTCAATAGTTTTTGAGCGATAGTCACTGACTTGTCACCGTGATTGCTCTAAATAAATGGGTTCTGATCTAGGACATTCTTGGAGGACAGAATTCCGTCCTCTAATCCCCGTCGAGACCATTTCCATTTGGTTAGGGCAGGTTGAAATCTGAAAATAAATGGCATCATTTGCCTAGCCCCTCATCAAGGTGATAAACTTAACCGATGGGAAAAGGCCAAAGCAAGTATGATGGATGAATTTTAGACATAAACTACAAATCTAAAAATGTATAAAATGTACAGAGAGCAGTACCATAAGGTTAAAAGCATTTTCTGCTTATTTTGGGTGGGTTGAAATCAGAACATGTATGGCACCAACTGCTCAGTGTTGTCAGCTATTAAAAGTATAGACATCAGTATAGATGAAAGCACACACGTTATGCACATTATTAAGGTGATGTCCCCGAATCGAAGTGGTCTTGTTAGTTTATGTAGAGGAAAAAAGACTTCTTCTGCGATGTCCTGGCTCTTTGTGATTACTGGATCATGATTTGTGTATTGATTGAGATATTGTGTTTTTCTTTTTGAATTTCACTCCACCCCAACTACTAGGGGGAATGCAGGTTCTACCCAAACAATAGGCCAGTGAACCATGTAAGGAATTAAGAGCTCGCCACTCCTCTCAACCTACAGAACCAGCTCAACAATCAACAACTCGGGGAAAAGACAATTTTGACAATTAGACAATTTTGAAAGATGGTCCCCTGGAAATGCCAGTATCCTGAAGTATTGAAAGCAAACTCGGTGTTCTCTAATTACGAAAACAAACAAAGCAAAATTATTAGGTGTGCCTAGCCCTTGGATGATGTACGTCATCTAATTAGACTATGATTTAATAATCTGGACGAGAAATTAATGAACCGGAGAAAGAATTTTTATACCCTGACTTCCTCATAATTATCATTCATTCTTGGGCACCTTGGTCACGATCACCTCTAGTTGTTCTATTCAACAGATACTTAAGGGGGATGCTCGTAACCGTAAAACAATTTTGCCTGAAAATCCGTCGCGATTTTGTAATATATGTTAGTAAGTACTGTATCTACATTTATATCAAATTTCATTGAGATTTATCAAACTGGGTTTTTTTTATAAAGGTTGATTGTCATTAGCCAAAGTCAATTTTGTTAGTTCCCCTTACTGCCACTATGTGGCTTCCAGGGGGCTAACTCAGGATGTGGGCAAAGACAATTCTGATGGTAGGTGCTCATATATATGTTGAATGTCTGGGTAAAATTTGGTGTCTGAATTCATGTCAGAACCATTTCAAAAGAATTATGTTAATAAATTACTCGAATGTAGTTAACATTACTCAAATCTGATCGATTGATTATTTCTATTTCCACACAACCATAGCATGAAAAATAGCTTGGTGACCTATATTCTTTTTCACTCAATAATCATTAGTTCATGTCAAGTTTCATTGGTTAATGTTTTAGAGAAATCCATCAGTTTTGAATTTCAGTACTGAGCCTCCTCATTTTGTCCACTGACGCATGGGAATCGGCTTAGTGGACAAGGGCCTTAAGAGACAATCTAGAGGAACACATACGTACATGTACATGTACCAGGATTATATAGCATGCATGTAATAAGTGTGAATGTGGCAGGGCTAATGTATATCAATTAACATAATTGGTGGGTAAATAGGGTAATGATTGAATGATCGAATGATTGAGTGTTAGCATTCTGAGGACAAAACAAGATACAAATCTATAAAGTTAGAAAGTAGTTCTACAGGGCCTAGTCCACTGAGCCGATTCTCATGCGATTTTCCGCCGAAGAGGGCTCTTTTATAATACATTCTGTGAGAATCGGCTCAGTGGACTAGGCCCTTAAGGCAAAAGCACATTGTTTGACTTATTAACACGAATATTTGTTACTATATATGACGTTTTCTATGTGATGGCTTCTGTTGGATGACATGCAAATTCTCGTCGCACATATAATTATACTATTAGGGGAGTCTAACAACACCAGTCTTAATGTCGAAGTTGCTGCTTTGGCAATGGTGGTTAGGAGGCCGATGTTGTACAATGTCATAATAACAATGAGTATAACAAATTTATCTTTCAATATTGAAGTGTTGTTATCAGCCTCAGTAGTTCTGCTCCATATTTTTCAACTCCCTCTTCGGCTTTCATGCCATCTTCATTTTCATCAAGCTTGAAGAATCTAATAATGTTTTATTTGAATGCTCTTTAGAATTATTTTTCCGGCGACTGTTTAGACATCACGAAGCAGCTGCATGCCCTCAGTGGCACATCTTTACAAGAGGGCGGTCTTATTTCGCCCGACACACTCTCTCTTTCAATAATAACCTTTGATTATAAACGCTCATCACACACACGTTGGACTTCATGCAGTGGAAAGAATTCTATCGTGGACTGATGATGCCAACACATAATCTTTGAAGCCAAATCTTGCTATACACATTGCATCTCAGCTGGGTTAATTTCATCATATTGTTGGAGATTGTGGCCTTAACTTGGAACTAGATGTATGCCCTGATCACAGTTCTTCTCAGACTTTGTGGGGGGACGTCTAAATGTAATCTAATCCTTTTGTCCTTAGCTCAGTGAAAAGTGCAAACGGTAACACAAGGCCTCCTATTTCTGTGTATAGAGGCTCAAGTCCGCCAGCTAAAAGGTAGAAAATGTGAAAAACATCTTCTGGCATGCTTTAAGTCCTATCCCTCCCCGTATAATAAAGGAAGGTGGGATGGAAATGGTGCTGAAGGTTTCATATGATGAAGTGATATTGTGTTCAGTATTAAGTAGATACACTCTCTTAGGTTTCCTCCCCTAAGATCCTCTGTAAAGCATTATATTATGTAGGCCAAATAAGTCAATTAACGAGCGTCCCAATTAACAATACACTGGGCTGCATTTGTCTTCCTTGTACACGTTATCTTTCTTTGTTGCAGAGTATGTGCATAAACAACATTTTATTTGGTTGTGTCTTAACCAGTGACTGTTCACATCGAGGTGATTCGAGTAATACGCATTTCAAAAGAGACTTCATGTAGTTAGTTTGATGTGAAAGCATTGACCTGTATGCTTTTGATTTAGAGCGATTACATATTTAATTAATGTGTAATATACTGTGCGATTTTTCATTCTAGCATTTCTTCAACTTTGTGAACACGAAATCGTCAGCTTTATTCCATCAGTCTAGGCTTAAAGCCTCTCCGATAAGATAAGAGTGGTATGTCAGTGACTGGACACCTACTGCGCTAATCGGTTCCCGACCCATGACTAGACATCCTTATGGGATAAATAATGACATGTCACTGTCCTAATGGTATTATAATGGCACTTTGCAGTTTGGAGCGAGAGGCTTTCCCTCAGTTTGAAGGGACGCTCTCATCTGTGAGCCTAGACTGCAATTTCCCCACATAGTTCCTTTATAGCCGTTGGATCTATGGCAGATGCTAGTCATCTTTTAAACGTGTAAACGGAAGAATAAACACGGTGGCGTGGTTACTTTTACTTCATATATATAACCTAAAGCGGACGAAGAAAGAGTTCTAGCTCTTTTACACTCTCGCTCTATGATCAATAGTTGATTGATGCGAATGAGGCAAACGCCAGGGAAGCAACACCTCACCGTCGCGCACTCTCTACTCGCTATAACGCCTTTGCACCACCGGCCCGAGTCATATTAAAGATTAATAATCTGCGTGGGCTCCCGGGGCCTGTTGTACAAGCTAGGGAATGTACTTTGGGTTTTTTGGGGGGGTTAAAAATGTCTTTGATAAGGGTTCTAGTACACAGCTCATTCTTTCGGGATTTTTTTCCCGTGTGTGCCCTGCTCCTTGTGCAATCTAAACATGTTTACATACGTAAGGGTGCGATGTTTCACCTTTATATTACACAATAAGTTTCCTAGGTGTTAGTCATATCTCATCAGAGAATATACAATCACTTTCATGACGATATTCAGGTATTATACACCATGTAAAGGTAATGGTAGATGATATGGATGAGAGTAATGATGATTACAGACTACTCTTACCGTTACTATGCCGTAGTGAGTGAGTACTGGTTGCTGACTGCAAAAGTCCAGTACAGAGACATGATTGAATCATAATAATAACATTCTAAAAACGATTGTATTTACAGTTTGTATGGTGCTTCACCTGTTGGAAGGGGGAAATCCTTCCTATACGTGAGCTTATACACACAATGGTTGGTAGGATATGTATGTATGTATATTGTTTATTTCCGAAGACAGTACATGATAAACGTATAGATAATTTACATCGGAAATGGGTCGGTCCTCTCCTGTGGCAGCCACAGCTCTTCCAGGGGGTCCCTTAGACTAGACTTTTAAGTTACAATTAACGGTATACAGGGGTATAAAGTGACTAATTACCTACACTACTACAATGGGATGCACTAGCTATATCTTCATCAAGGTGTGACTCATGGTATTGAGTTTCCTTGTGTATAATTTTTTGTGGACATCGTCCATTTGTTAAATTTGGGTTAATTAAGGTTTGATGGATAACAATGAGCGAAAATGGGTTGTGTGCTTATACAGGTAGTTTATCCCATTTTCAAAATCAGCTAGGTCCTGGCATTCTTGTGAACACTGCGTTGACTGCTGTTTATATATTTTACATTCTTTAGATGTTATGATGACTAGAGGGTCTAGATGTATGTGGGGTAACATTCTGGCGAACACTGGCCCCAATTTCCATCCACATCCTTCACAGTTGTATAAATATTTTTGACTAGTTTTATAATAATGTTACGGCCCGATAGAGATCAATGCTGGGGTCTCCCCGTTATCCCATGTGGGAGAAGAAGTTTTCTTCAAGGTATATTTTGAATTCGACCAGTGTTGGGCAGTTTCTCCCAGCCGGTGGGATTTTATTGAAAAGGGTTGGGGCTTGTACAATAAATGATTTTCTGATCCTCTCTGTTTTTGTCATTGGTATTTTTATGACTTTACTCTTTGCCAGACTTCGCAGATTGATGTTTCTGTTGTCAAGGTATCTTTTATCATGACTCATCTCATATGCTAGGTGGAGAAGGTGTGAGTCTCTCCTTTCATTCAAATATTCCATATTTATCTCTGAGTGAATTTCCTTGACACTATCAGTTTTTTTCTTGTTGTATGCTAGTCTTAGAAATGAGTTTTGTATGGATTGCAGCCTGTCTAGGTGTTTTTTCTGTGCCGGGGTATAGAATATATCACAAAAGTCAAATACAGGGCGAACCATGGTCTTATAGATTAGGATTGTGTTTTTACTAGAGAGGGCCTGATTGATTTTGGCAGTGGCTCTTAGTCTCTGTATTCCCTGTTTGATTTTTGAGGTTAGGTGTGGGTTGAATGTTAGACCGCCATCGATTTCTAGGCCAAGGTACTTGTATTGTGTGACGTGCTCCAAGACAGCGTTGTTAAGGCTTAATGTGTTTGCGTTTGTGTTTGTATTTGTTTTACGCAGGGCTATGCTCATGGCTTTACTTTTTTGTACATTTACTGAGATTTTATTCAGCGTGCACCATTTTCCCACTGCATCTAGGTCCTCTTGGAGTTCCTTGTATAAGGCTTCTCCCTGTGGACGTGAGTGGAACATTACTGTGTTGTCTGCAAAGAGTTGTGTCTGTGACTGTTTGATAAATCTGTGGAGGTCATTTATGTACAGCAGGAATAGGAGAGGCCCCAGCACCATTCCCTGGGGGACCCCATACATGACTTTGGCCCTGCACTCGTTGGAATCTGTTAGTTAGATAGTCTCTGAACCAGTCTATTACTTTGGGTGAGAGGTGGAATGTTCTTAGTTTTCTGAGTAGTATCTCGTGGTCTACTGTGTCAAATGCTTTTCGAAAGTCTAGGTAGACAAGGGAAACAGGATCTTTTTTATTCTTGAATTCATAGATATATTCAAAGAGTCTTCTGTGAGCCTGTTCCAGTGAGTGACCTGCCCTGAACCCGTATTGGTGTTTGTATAGAAGGTTATTATCTTCTAGGTGGGGGTATATTTCACTTTGTATTACTCTTTCCAGAATTTTTGCTGGTAGTTTCACTATACTTATAGGTCTGTAGTTTGATGGGTTTGTCCTTGGACCTGATTTATAAATGGGTGTTATAGTTGCCTCTTTGAAATCTTGGGGTACTTTTGAGGTCTGTATTGATAGATTACATAGGTGGGTGAATTGGTTTGACAGGGCACTCAGGACATGTTTCAGGACTCTTGTCGGGACCAGTGGTATACCTGACGATTTTGAAATTTGTGTTTTGCTTATGATTTTATGAACAGTGTGTTGGGTTACCTCTGGAAAGGTGAATTTATTGACGTGCCCATCTGGCTCGTCAGGCCTATCTGGCTCATCTGGCTCTTGCTCGCGGCTCCAACTATTTTCCGCCACAGGGTGGTTGGGCTTGGGCTCGATCTTGGCAGCTTGTCCTATTGAGGCAAAGAATGAATTGAATTTTTCTGAGGTGTCCAAGGTCGACAGAAATTGATCTTCTTCATCTTTGAGTCTGATATTCTCTTTTGTTTTTGTTTTGTCTGGAGTTATTAGAGGTTTCAATATTTCCCAGAATTTGCTAGGGTCATTTGAATTTTCCTCTAGCTGTTCCGATATATAGTCGTTTATTATTTCTACTGCCGCAGATAGATTGGCGTTTGGCGGGCGGTAGGTGTTTAAGACAGTTATTTGTTTTGATTTGGGTCTTCCGCATGTGATTACCTGCAATTCCAGATCTTATATTGCATTGAATATTATAGAAATAATTGTATTGAGGGGAAGAATGAGTCTGACTTATGACATCCTGGGATCCAGTCTGGAATATTTATTGTATGTATTAGTGATTGATTCGTCGTGATGATCGCTGATTGGTTGTTGTAGTTTGAGGGGAGCTCCCGTTGTGCCTGACCCTCCATATACATGTGGCCAATTCCACCAATTTGACAACATTTGGCCCCCAACCGTGGAAAGGGGTAAAATGGGCTTAAATCAAGTTAATTATCATTAATTTGAATTTTTTTTTGGATTGGATGGTTCTACCAACCTGTGGAACCACATTTTTGGCATTTTTAGCCCAATTTTTTTTTTTTTTTATTTCAAAATCCCATTTTGGTGGCAAAAATCGTTTTTTTTAAGTGCCAATAGTCCGTGGAATTGCTAAATGTCCAAGTAATCTTCAAAATTGAATATTTTTTTTTATATATTGTGATAGGCGGTTACGTGAATATGATCTGTGTAAAAAAAAAATGCAAAAAAAATATTTTTTGGCCAAAAGCCATCAAAATCAACAAAAAAAAAATGTGGGTACCCCTGTTGAAGATTAACGACATCCCTGTCACATAAGGTGGAATTTAGAAAAAAAAAAATGAAAATTATTCAATAATCACAAATAATGATAGAACTAACAGGATTTGATATGTAATGAACATTAACAGTATTGGTTAAAGTTTTTCTTGGACCCTAGCAGACAAAATGCATGCTGCCAGCCTCACGTGGGAACCCAGGGTGATGAAGATTAACGACATCCCTAGATTAACGATTTTATGGTTTTTTGGGGAAGCAATTTAATAATGAACTTTAAATTTGATATTTATTATTAATTATGAGTAATATCAGTCTATAAATATCAATACTTAGAATTTCTGACTAGGTTTTACATGCTTATTACAGGAAAATAGGGTTTTGAAGATTAACGACATATGTGAAGATTAACGACATATATGTGAAGATTAACGACATATAAATGTGATGTGTCACAGGAAAATGAGTGACAATTACTTGCGCGTAACGTTCGTAGATGGGGAACTATTCACAGTAGAAATGTATGTTATACACCAAACAAACCGCAAGAATGTCAGCATTACTATGAATTTTGAATTATTAAAATCGGATGAGAATTGATGAGGTTATGGCTCTGATAAATGCATCTTTATTTTTAAAAATGATAAAAAATATGCATAGGTCACAATAATTGATGGAATATCTGTAAATAATACTCGCCATGCAAGGTTTGTGGAAAAAGAACTATTTTAGCTAGAAAGATATATTATACATCAATCAAACTGCAAGAATGTCAGCATTATGGTGAATTTTAAGTTAATTTTAATGACCCATGATTAATAACTAAGTAATGTGTAAGCTTACAGAGCAGACAGCAAAAAGCTCTAAAATTGCTATTTTTTCATGATTTTATGTCGTTAATCTTCATTTGCCCCCCCATAGCAATGTCTGTATATGAGACTATCCTGAAATTAATATATTGTATTTATAACATTTAAAATTAATATATTATGAAGTTTTAAGACACAAGTGCTTACTGGAATAAAACATTAGTGTCTGGTAAGATGTTATCACTTTTCAAATCTAATGGTTTTCTACTCTATTCATATTTATATTTTTGTTACTTTTTTGGGCTCTGCACAGAAGTGAGGCAGAAAATATATCCTTGTTTCCAGGCTCAATTTGAGACAGATTTTTATACTTTAACTGTCATTGTTCCTTATATATTAATTTCGCAGTCTATTCCTACACAAATTATATGATATGGTGCTAAATAAAATGAAAATATTAACTTTACTAGCATTTTATGTTCTTATTCACATGATATGTCGTTAATCTTCATGCTGTTTTTGGCCCTTTTTCTCTATTTGGGAGCTATTTTCCGACCCCCCTGTAAAAAAATTATTAATAATCAGAATGGTTCCATACTTGGCAGTTCAATACACATATATGTAAGGTTCATAAAAAATAACAACTCATCTTAATAATGCTAGATTTTATTTCGGGGTTCTGAGGGGGGTCTAGGGGCCCAAATGTTGTCAAATTGGTGGAAATGGCCATGTATATTAGGTATCGCAATGAATTAATACAATATGTAATGCTGAGTAATAATAATAGCAGGGTCTGTAAGCCGTCTTGAGCTGACTCAGCCGCCTATTAGTAAAATGTTCAACCACAGATGGCGCAATATATTCACCGTGTCAATATTTAAACTTTCTGTTGTGTATCACCATGTATCACCACATCATATTATGTACACACCTCCATGCAGGCATAAAGCCTTGTATTATAGACTAAGGAGACCTTGGTTGATGTTACCTGGTTAAGTCAGCTGTTGTGTTGGCTAATTGCCCTTCCCTCCTGGGACTGTTTATATTGTACTTGAATAAAGAGCTGGTTAGCGAGGTAGGTATACAACCAGCCCTTGAAGCAGCAAATTGCACTGCTCGATGAGATCCTGTATATATAGAGAGAATGGGACGAGCCGGCAATAATCAAAAATTTATAGGACGAGATTCGTCCACATAAGCACGATGCCGTAGGCAGAGTGCTTATGTGGACGAATCAAGTCCTATAAATTTTCGATTATTGCTGGCGAGTTCCATTCTATATTTATTATATGTGCATAAAATTTGATCATATGTCATCAGATATTACTGAAAAAATATTAAAGAAGTCTCAGAGAGCCCCACTGACAGCTCCACTGACAGCCCCACAGCATTACCACATCATTGAGTGAACAAACCGCTGCAATTTTTTTGCCACACGTAGCTGATCGTCGCTCATTTAAGAATGCACATATCAAAATACCATTTACACCATGAGCAAGCTGAGAAAAATAGCTTGCAAACCATGTAAATCTTTTTTTTGTGAAGCGATTTTAACTATCAATTTGAGTGAGTTGAAGTGACCATAAAAGATTCGCGCAAAGTGACGGGAGTAGCGTAGGCGTGACGAGAGAAGGCATACTAATATTGATGAATTAAAACGTTCATATCGCGGCCATTTCTTGAGCTATATTAATAAAACTTATATCATCTAATAGAGAATTTAATGCTCTATTTAACTATGTGGTTTTATTATGTATTTCTATAATTATATTACCAAAATCACGGGTGGATTACCGATCGCGGGGGTTTGTTTACATGCTCCGCGGAGAGCCAAAGCTCCACGAAGCATATCAACAGAGCTATTTTTAGACAAGTACATTTTTATAGGACGCGTCCTATATGAATATTTTTATAGCACCCCACTTATAGCACTCCTCATATAGCATGCGCATATAATAAATAGAGAGAATGGGACGAGCCGGCAATAATCGAAAATTTATAGGACGAGATTCGTCCATATATTAAGCACGATGCCCTAGGCAGAGTGCTTGTGGACGAATCAAGTCCTATAAATTTTCGATTATTGCTGGCGAGTTCCATTCTATATTTATTATATGTGCATAAAATTTGATCATATGTTATCAGATATCACTGAAAAAATATTAAAGAAGTCTCAGAGAGCCCTGCTGCCCCGCTGACACTAGTGACAGCCCCACTGACAGCCCCGCTGACAGCCCCATTATTAGCCAAGTTATATAGTTGACTTAAAACGTTCATATTGCAGCTATTTCTTGAGCTACATTAATAAAACTTATATCATTCAATAGAGAATTTAATGCTATATTTAATGATGGGGTTTTTATTATGTATTTCTCTAATCATAGTACCAGAATCACGGGTGGATTACCGATCGCGGGGATTTGTTTACATCCTTCGCGGAGAGCCAAAGCTCCGCGAAGCATATAAACAGAGCTATTTTTAGACAACTACATTCATATAGGACGCGTCCTATATGACTATTTTTATAGCACCCCACTTATAGCACTTCTCATATAGCATGCGCGTATAATAAATATAATTATTATTAATAATAACGATAATTCAAAATATTAATGATAATCGCATGGTTATTCATTGTTAAGTAACAGTTGCGTAACATGATATAACACTTCTATTCAACCTGAAGGAAGGGAAAAGTGTAGGAATTCCCACACAACATTCCTCTGTCCTTATATACAGCTTATACAACAGGCCCTTGAAGCAGCAAATTGCACTGCTCGATGAGATCCTTTTAAAATACATGCTACATCAAGAAAATCTTTCGTGACATACGTACGTGTGGTGGAAATAATTCGTTCAGTTACCAGCCCCCGGATTGAGCATCACTTTTCTTCCAGGGACGCGGGCGATTTTTTTCTCCAAGTTTGCACAATTGGTACTTTATAAGTGAGAAGAGTATAGAAATAGGGCTGTTGTGGTGCGAAAAGGCATGCGCGCATACACATGTGCTTTAATAGGGAGGTTCAGCAAGTCTAACCTATACATAAACGTAAATGTATCCGTATCTCTGAAATACAAACGTAAGTTGAAAGGAAGAAAGAGGTTCAGTAAAATATGGCGAGAAAAAGTAACGTAACATATCAAGCAAAATATTTCATCTCACAATTTATTTGGTATACAT
The DNA here is from genome assembly GCA_942159475.1 of Sthenelais limicola. Lineage (NCBI taxonomy): Eukaryota > Metazoa > Annelida > Polychaeta > Phyllodocida > Sigalionidae > Sthenelais > Sthenelais limicola. The sequence continues at coordinate 38,229,455 of OW804098.1, forward strand.
AAGAATGCGAAGTAATTCACACAAAAGTATACGGATATGGTTACGTAAAGGAGATATGTTTGCATGCGGAACCTCCCTAAAATCTACATCGGTACTACGTTGATATCGTGCGTGAGTTGTCCTCAGATTAAAAGAATGATTCAATCCAATCGTGATTATAGAAAGGTATACCCAAGATGTTTATTCCTTCTTCTTAAAATATATTGAAATTGTAATTGAAATGTAATTGAAAAACGAATTCTTCTTTTTCGTCCTTTCTTTTAAAACCTACTATACTAATATTTAAAAATAGCTGCAGTATGCAGATGACTCTTTTGCACTACGTTCTGTGAGAATTGCATGATAATCGGCTTAGTGGACAAGGGCCTTTATACGACGTATAGCCACAATAACATGGGCGTTCCTTGTCATAGAAATATGCTTCCTTGTCATAGAAATATGCTTTCTGTAGATATAAAGTGTTTGCATGTTAAAGAATATTTAATATGATAGAGTAGTTACCAAAGATAATCATTTATTTCTTTTGCTGGAGAATAATAAGGAATAGCATGGCCGAACATGCACCTGGTGAGGTTACACAGGATACATGGTACTTGAGAACTGTTTTTCAAAGGTGTTTACTTACAAGATTTTTTTGTTGGAATATTTTCATTTTTAGGGTGTTTAGTCCTTCTGTTTGTATAGATATATCTACCAAATTTCAAGACTGTTTATTAATTATATCAGCGCCGTTGCGCAGATCATTCTATTGAGTGTATTCATATATAGAATTTTTATTCAGTAAATAAATTTTACAGAACTGGACGAATACATCTACGAATAGATCTTCCAGCAAGCCCGAACTAATGGAAATTAAAAGTGTACATAACAATCTGTCTCGAAATAGACACATTAATCTGATATTAAGAACAGTACATCATGTCGCTCATTTAACTTTAAATTTTACATTACACTACATAGTACATATTATGGTTATTCTAATTATATTCCCTAAGTCTGTAATTTGAAACAATTCACGCATTTGTATTTTTTGCGGTAACATTCTATTCTATTATAAGCACATGTGTGTATTCCGATATTTACATTTACAGCCAATCATTCTCAATGGTGGATATTACCACAGGTTTACCATTATGCCACTTGTTATCACCAGGCGGCGGTACTGATTTCACCAGCTGGCGCAACTGGTAACTAGTGTCCATTTACAATTGTTTTTACAATGCAAGTGCTGCTAATACACTTATGTGGAATTTATACCTCTATAAATACTCCACATCATGTACAAGGAATGTTATAAGTGATACACTTCTATAGATTATTTGTGTAATTTAGTTGTTTGATGTGGAAAAACGTTTTCATCAAAACACCCCTGGTCATTGCATACAGTATTACCTGAAATAGACTGGGCCACCCTGCTCTCAGTATAACTGAAATAACCCCTCTAGGGGCGCCGCCTGACAATGTGGCTGTCTAACAGGATGGAAACTTTGATGAAATAATTGATGTGTTACCATGCAAAGACATGGTAACAAACCTTGATATACACTCTTTGTATTAATTTTGTATTATGTTGAGAAATATGTTTTTGTGTGAAGATTTATCAGCTTTAATACTGCTACAGAGGATTGAAACTGCCCTCGCTGAGTGCATCAAAAGTGATTTTTATAACCTGGTCAGTAGTGCATCTTTGAGCGCTCAAGAACTGCATCTTATAACCTGGTAAATAGTGCATCGTTGAGAGCTTGAAAACTGCATTCATAAATCGGGTCTGTAGAGCATTGTAAAATCAAGTTTGAGCCTCACAACCGTTTACGATTTTCACTAGTAAAGCACCAGGTGAGAATCAGGTGCATAGGTGCAGGTCACAATCAGGTCATAACTGTTCTAATGCACAACGGGTTGGTGACCCAATTTCATACCAATTAGCTCTGTTGATGATCAGAAGAAGTTACTAGACCTGAAGGGACTTCACATACACAGTAAAGCAAGATATACACCCTACATTTGAGACCCGATTAATGTTAATTGGCATTTATTTGTAGTAGACACCTAACACCTGTCCACTCAACATTTGATTAAGTGGGGTGTTTCATAAAAAAATAAGAGGAAATCGTATAATATAAGATACATTGTACGACATAAGATGTTTAGTAAAATTTATCTTATAATAATACACCTGCACCTGATTATTTAAGATCCATACCAATTAATGAAGGTTTGTTAATGAATATACTTTTTACTGCAATAAAATCCTTTAAAAAAATAAAGGTCCCTGAGGAAATGTTGAAATAAATATATCTATAATATCGAATAATATAATCTATAAATATATTATTTCATAAAATAAATAACCTGTTCACACTGTTATTCTAATTAACAGTTTTATAACAGTTTCAGGGCTATTTGGAAGACCTGTATACTTTACAGATAATACTCCTTTTTCCATATTTTATTTCATTTCAATTTCTAGTCTGTACTATGTATTACACTTTGTAAACGTTTATGGAAATAAAAATCTATTATTATTATCATTATAACAGTTTTATAAAGGTTATCGCAAGTAGTAAGATACTTCATAACAGTCTTAAATTTAGGATTTCTCGTAAATCATTATGATATCTTAAACGATACATATTCCTATAATATAAGATCAGGTCGTATGATATTTTTTATGAACCAACACCCCATCTCCACGGTAATAAAAGTTAGGATTTTGTGTCTTCATTGAACACTTCAAATATTGCCTTTCATTCAACTCTTGACATCTTGATTTGAAAAGTGAGTGCTGCTATCAAATGCAAAGGCCATGTCGTCAATCAGTTTTTAAAATAACCCTTTTCATAGATGTGAAGGATTGGATTCCATTCGACAAATAAAACACTAGGGCATTGTATTGCGAGAATAAGAACCTAAACCCAGATAATGGTTTCCTCCAGACATCAAATCAAAAGAAAAACATTGAATGGTGCAGATGTGGTAGTGACAATAGGGGAGTTGCATAGCCGCCATTTTGAATCTTGATTCGCATGGAACTATGGGAGTAATGGTACAGTATAAAATCTATATAAAACATGTTATCTTCCGCATGGAATATTTATCAATGATCTAATATCAATATCCATGTGTTCTACATGTTTCCATAGCACAAGCCTCCATCTTTCCCATCATGCATTTGGTTTTTATAGATCATTTATAAAGGCTATAATATTGGTGAAAACAATCTTGCAATTTTCGATAAAAATGTTGCTAAATATGTGTATGCCAGATTTCATCAGAATCCATCCCAGGATGCATTGTACAGTCATGCGCAGTGACATATGCAACTCCCCTATTGAGTGGTGCTTTTGGTACCCCCTTATTCAACTCGATCTCATACTCCCACGAAAGCTGGGCCTTGTCTTAAGGTGAGCACCACCGACAGACAGATTTCTATTGTCCCGAGTGCTCTCCCATGCAGCTATTTTTAGATATCCTCTATTGATACCGTCTGGACATGGCTACACTGTAAAACGCTCAGGCCAACGATCGATATAAATTGCATTGTCAATTGCAAAGGTATAATTATCTTATTTGGAGGAGAAACACTTATTCAAAGAAATAAAAATCGCTTAAACGTTATACCAATATCAAAGAAAAAGGCAAGAATTGCACTTGCAGATGCATGATCGATTCTATAGGTTTTGACCATATCAACCACTTAATTAACATTGATCGCAGCCCATAGTAAGAGCATCCCTATCGAGCTCCATCCTATAGTCTACTGTCGTGTACATTTAGATTTCTCGATATAGTGCTTTCAAAGAAATGATATCGCCTTACCGGGAACAAAACAGTAGATGAGAGATCTGAGAAAGGCATTAATTAACATTTATTACTCAATGCCTTCATATCATATGATCTAATATAGATGATTCATTGAATCCGTTCATCTTATTTTTATCATTGACACATTTAGATGACATATGTTTGGGGATTATCTGTAGAGTGTACGTATATCTTTTAGGACACATCAGCAACTCCCTGAGTGTTCAATCCAGACAACTCAGTTGAGCAGGAAATGACATGTTGGGCGAATTGAGTGTTGTGGTCGATAGCGAGCCATAATACGCCAAGCCGCTTACTATAATAGCACACAAAATACCTTCTTCGGCGGATGCTGAATAGAAAAATGGGATATACACATATTTTGCCTTATCTAAGCAAATATGAGATGTGTTACAGAAGAATGGGTCATATGTCGCAAAATTGATATTTTCCAAAGTGTTTTATTCACAAGATCACTATGTAGGAATGTTCTCATTTTGGGCGTATCTAGCGCTTTAAGTCATATGAATACATGCACCAAATTTCAAGAAATTGTATTAAATATATCATTGCGTTTCTAAGGTCAATCCATGGAGTGCATTTATCTACTTTACTAGTATTGGCAACTCTGAAATCTTTTCAGACATAACATATAGAAATACTTTTAGGATTTCCTAAATGCTAACATCGTTGGATGTTGGTGACGACTCAAATATGATGGTAACTCAAAATCCATATTTCTTTTGCTTATATAAATGACCCATTTTTCTGTCACACATCACATGCCCATCCAGGATTGTTCACGCTTTATTAAACAGAAATGTAAACAATCTTTAACATTATCCTTCTTATCCAGAGGTGTAGCGAGACCTTATTTGTATTCTTTCTATTTTTGTCTGTGCGAGGGATATATGATATAGTTGTACCTATATCAACAGCTATATCGGAGTCTTACTTAAATGTCATATCGATGATCGAACGGGTATAAAAGAATGCCTATACTGGCTGTAGACGCATAAGTGATACTTAAAGGCTGGGTGGATGTGGTATCAGGTTCCTAGAGCGAGGCAAAACGTCAATACAGGAAATGATACAACACTTCATCCGCAATAGATCCCTTTCCCTCCCAGACCCTGCATATTTTGATGGTATGATATCTATAATAATATTATGAGCAAACTTTGATTGTCTCTAGAACAAATTTGGGGACAGAACAACACAAAACCTCATGATATATAAAAAGTAAACATGTCTTTATTTCATTAGTCAATAAATCATGCACAAAATATGGATTTTTTTTTGCTGTAGGACCTGCTTTTCTGTGCTGTTATTTCTGTTATGGTTTATTTCCCGTTTCTGGGAGCCTATTTTCGCCCAACTTTCTACCTTTATTTATCTCTAGCTCATGCATATGTTGACAGACTTCAGTCAAGTTGTGATAAAGTGTTCGTTCATGCATGGTGAAAGACATACTATACATGATAATAACATATTCAATGTATTTTGGAAGATTTGTAGACATTTATTACATGGACATTGATTTCTATAAAGCTGGCGCAACTTAATTGGTGGACCTGGTCATATTAAAGGCGATCGGCGATATTATTGGGAATCTGTGATGTTACCAACCGTTTTTCTGCTTTCTGTTAAGAGTAATACATTTGAATATCATTGAAATGATACTAATGGAAACTTACTAACTCGTTTCATGTTTATTGTGAATCAACCAAATTTTATTGAGATATACATAGTGAAAATGTTAATATATATGTTTTCGAATAATATAAAATAAAACCCAATTATAAAGCTATCTCAGGACGTGTTGTGCCAATGAGAGAATAATAGTTATCAAATAGGGAGTGCACTCCTAGACGGCCGGCATCCATTCGCCTATGTGTACATAGCGTAGCTTGAATTGGACATTTCGAACGATGCCCGATAAAAATCCGGGTCCCTCTTATAATATAATAGCCCATCTAGGGGATCTGCGTTTTCCGATGTATTTTCCCCGTAAACTTGGACAGAAGGAATTGTTTCATATGGCCATATTTAAAAAAGAAACAAAAAATATGGTTACGGATTTCCATACGTTTCTAGGGGGCTCACGAACATTGCCAAATAAGTACCTATCAATACTCTACCGTTGGTCAAGCTCAGCGCTGACCAACCCTTGTCAACACAACAATCAACAGCTTTGTGTGGGAGGGGGGGGGGGTACGGTCCAATAGACTATAGAGAGAGGTTGACTATTTCTCACAAGCAGCTAATTTATCACAGTAAAATGTAGATTCTGGGGCGATTTACTTCTGGATTGAACTGTTAGGAGATCCTCCAAAAACAACTGAGCCCGTTCAATGAAATTCAATGGATTGTACCGTCCCCTTGTGTTATATAATGAAACCACTGGGATACCTTAAGCACGCCACCCTCACGAGGGAACAAGATCTGCAGTGGCTAAATTTCGATCCATGGTTTAAATGATACGTATGTATTGATGAATGCAACCCAAATCAGTTTTGTATTTTATTGCTTGATGATACACAAAATAATATTAGCATATAAGTGGAGTCTTATCAAAACGATGATGATCCATATTAATTAAAGATATGTGCGGAGACTCTGGGGATATTTCAGTTTCATGTATTATAAATATATAGATATGTTTGGTATCAAATCACTTTAACGTTCAAAGTGATGCAAAATATCGGCTGTATGTTGTCAATGCGAATATTAGATCAGAAGATAACATATGTATGGTATTGTGAATGTACCTAACAACGAGGAAGAATTTGGACAAAAGCGAGGTAAGGGGGTATATTAAAGTATCATAGGGTAGGAAATTAGATATAATGATGTAATTGTTATGTACGTTGGATCAGAGGTCCATAGTAACATATTGGCTACGCATGACACAATAAATCGCAATTGTAGATTATGCGATTTTTTCTATCGTTGTCAAATGTGTACTGGTCACTAAAAAAACTTTTAAAAAGGCAGTTGAACGTTATGTACAGAGTAAATAAAATTAGACTTGTATTGAACAGACGAAACAACCTGGTCAGTGCTAAAAGTAAAACAGCGAAGTATGCATGGTCAAACACCATGGGGAATATGCGCGAATATGGCTTGGTATTCTGTATCATCTGTTCGCTTGTGTACTTCCATTTTGACGTTGACAAATCCCACTGATTTCAAGGCTTCCATGTATGGTTCTGGATCAGCCTTGCCGTATTTAAGAGCTCCTACTTTTTCCCCTATGGCGATTCGCTTCAGATCAAGAACCGTCACCATGAAAGCTCCTGGCTTCATCACTCTCCAGATTTCCCTCGATGCAGCTACCAAGTCTGGCCAGAAGTAGAAGCAATTGCAGTGGAATACGCGATCAAAGTAAGTTTCCTTAAATGGCATTGAATCTACACTGCCCAGTTTAACATTAATCCTGCCCGTCTGCATCTCAGAAGCCAGGCGATTGCTTGCTTCTTCCAACATGGCTTCGGACAATTCTATGCCACAAAGAGTGCCGGTCCCATCTGTAATTCAAACACAAAATAATGTAGCTAATGATAACCAGGTGGAATTTATATATATGCATTCTACCTGAGAGGTGCGAGAAATGGGATTATCACCTATTTATTATTGTTGTTAGCATATTTCCATAATCTCTGGTTATGGTAACACGATAGCATTGCTCTATTATATGCAAGTCTACAGGATCTGCCTCTATGTTACATAATATTCCTAGCATTATGGACAACGCCCACTATACATATCACAGTACAAGGATGTATACTTTCTCCCTTAATAAAAGACCCTGATTCCCTGATTATATACAATACCACACGTCTTTCTGTGTTCCTTTCTATACTTAATTATCATAATCAGTACATAACAATTGGACTCGATTGATGCGCAATCTCGTCCAATAAATATTCAATTACCAGCCCCGCGTTCCATCTTCTCCATTAATGTTACTATGATTACACGACAGTTTAAATAGAACAGCAAAGTATATTAAAATGTATCTTTGGTATTCAAGCTACACACGAGATCCAACATACACTAACTTGAACTGTGATCAGTTGGTAATCAAAAGCAAATCAAGATTATTTTGTTCATCATGAAAAATAGTTATTTCACTGAAACGCAATGCGTTCACATGTTGAGATCTCGGTTTAATCCTTATCTTGAGAAAGGCTTCCTTAAAGTTAGTTCTATAGAATGGTATGGCACAGGAAAATGAGTCATAAGTCGCAAAAAAATACTGGATTTTTGGATATTTGAAAAGATGAGATTGACAGTTAACATTTTAGGAAATCTAAAAAGTATTTCTATAATGTATGCGTGTTTATTTTAGGTTTGAAAAAAGTTGGCAATATTTCTGGGTAGACAATTTATAACTAGCAAACAAGTTAAATATTATACTCCATAGGATGGCGTTAGAAACGCAAGGATATGTTTAATACACTGTCCTGAAATTTTGTATGTCTCTTCGTCCCAATTAAAGGGCTAGATACCCCAAAGGTGAGAGCATTCCTACAAAGAGATTGTGGGGAAAAACACTTCGACAAATATCCATTTTGCGACTTATGACTCATTTAACTGTAAAGGGCCTAGTCCACTAAGCCGATTCTCATGCGATTCTCACAGGATCTAGTGGAAAAGAGTCGCATGAGAATCGGCTTATAGTGGACTAGGCCCCTTACACATCACAATATATGGCCATTAAGTTCATGCGTCCGAAGGATGAGCGATCCATATTATTTCTCGTGACGTTGTGTCATTACTTCTGGCAATGTCATTTATAACATGAGAGAGTGGAAGTATTGCATATCCAATTAACTGACCACGCATGAAGGTGAATGCCTCCTTTAAACCCAGACCAAGGCCAAATCCCAGCTCTAGAACGTTATGGTGAGGCTCTATCCGACTGAGATGGGCAGCATTCAGTTCTTCACTGATATTAGTTTCAAGAAGACTCTATGGAGATAAACATGGACATGGTTGAATAATCATTTTAATCAATTTTATTGACATAAAGGCTGGAAATATGTAGATTCCAGAAAAAGGTGTATTAATTAATGGATGTAAAATCAGTTCTGTTGGTATGAGAAATATTTGTGTAGGTTGATTGGTGTCGATTAAGCCAATAATAGATAGAGTTCGATAACTAGTATTTTGAAAGGCAACGCTAGAGTACATTCACATTGTGAACATGCGTCTTTTTGTAATGATCTGTTTAAATGTTGTGGCCTGAAAGTGGAATAAAATCTTTTACAAAATTATGCTCCTGGGTGTTAAATTTATTTAAAAGATTATTTAGTATTATTTCAACAAGATCGAATGGTCATTTTAGTTATCAGGCATACAAACAGGTACGTGTGCCTAGTATAATTGGTTAGATTGTCAGAAAATGGGAATTTCACCTCACCAATCCACTCAAATAACGCAAATCTAGATAAAAAAATAAGATTTGAAATAGTTTAACAAAACCAAACAGATTTCTTAAATTAACGCAACATCAAATAAATTATACTCAATTATATATACCTAATAATTATTACCTCCACTAACGTTGAAGATAGAAATTAATGTCCCACTACCCATTGTACATTTCCAGGAAATCTGACCGATGTGTTAAAGGAAAATGAGTCACAAGTCGCAAAAAACGAATTTTGAGATATACTCGATCGATCGTATTTAAAAAGAGGAGATGAAGCGGACTCCAATGATAGTATACACTAGATCATACAATAATTCATTCCATATTTGTGTATATGCATGAACAAAATGATATTTCCAATGAGTCTACTACAACATTTGGTCGATCACTATAGTAAAGTAGGTCACTTTAGTGAAATATACTCCTTAGGACAACCTCAGATATGCATGTATATATTAAAAACACAGTTATCAAATTTGGTATATATATTCATGCATTGAACAGCGCTGGACACCTCAAATATGAAAACATTCTGAGTAAGGATTCCTGTGGATATATCACTCTGAAAAATATCACTTTCATGACTTGTGACTCATTAATCTGGACACATCACATGTACAGACTTGAAATAATCTTCATTGTAAATGTATAAAATAGGTTTGTCGAACCTTCACCAGTATTCCAACTGGTCCGGATCCCTTTTCCGGACTACGCAAATTCCTTGCCAGATCATTGGGGTCCACATCTGCAGCATTTTCCAACACTTTCTCCAAATCCTTCTGTCCTTGATGTGACATTATTGCACGGCTTGATGTAATTAATCAATATGTACATACAATATCTAATAGAAGATCAGGTTGTGGTTAGGTGAACGATGCCTCTATCTTTCGTGTTCTACATTAATGACTAACTATAGGTCGCGCGGCCAGCCTATCTGGGTTTACGTAATTGAATATCTATTACCGTATGGGTTAAGTCGTCAGAAAGTGTACAATCTGCTGCTCTACTTTTGTGTAAATTCTGTTGGATAAGGCCGAAAAAAACCCCCATAACTATTAGGTATATCTGAGTAGGTTATATTTGGCGTGGCGTCGATTTAAGAAATCTGTATTGTTAACTGTATTTCAAACTTTGTTTTTATCTCAAATTTGGGTTATTATAGGTGATTAGTGGAGGCGGGTGTACAATTTTTCTGACAATCTGTTCCACTGTACGGTATATCATTATCCATGATTCTATATGTATCAATGATTGCCCAAATCAACAAAAATAGGCCTATAGACGCAGGTTCTTTATATATCCTTGTATCAGTTCCATGCATAATTATATAGGGTCGATTCCCACGAAATATGGGCCAATTTAATTAAATTCAATAAACAGAGCATAGCTAATTTAATATGGAGTCCACAGGCTTATTTGTTTTAGGTGCCTTCATTCCAAACTGTTGATGAAAATGACGTGAAAGTTGTGGCATTTGGGGCACTGAAAGGGGTTTTATTGTAATAAAAGATAAACAAACGTAACAAAGTGATCGTACAAAATACATAAATTCCCCTGTACATCTAAGAACAGGAACCTGCTGAAAAAGACAAAATAGTGGGTCTAACTATTAAACTTTTACCCATTCGGGATAACTGTAAAAACATTGTTGAATTGCAATGGGGGTGATCAGCTTTCCAACATACAAAAAACGGACCCAAAACCACTGGAAATGAGGGATCATACAAAAGCTTTTCTAATTATTCTAGCATCGGTTGGTATTGAGATTAGTAAGCAATATTATCTTCATTGGTAGCATGTGTTCCACCCTTCAAATCCTATGAGATTTTTTGTCTCTACCCATGTCCATCTTCTTGATATGAACAACAAAACTGTGAATAAGGACCCAGGATCATGCAAAATGACAGGATAGTACCAAAGGTAGTACACAAGGCGCTAATAGTGGAGCCATCTAGAGGAAGCAAATTGCAATCACAGGGCACGACCTCAGGATCCCTCCAAACAAGGTGCATGAAGAACATGATCAGAATCATTAAAAAATAGGTTTTCTGACTTTTTAAAAGTTTGTTTGACTCTATTCTTGATGCATGCGTAATAAGGGTGCACAGAGAAACGTAAACGAGTCATTTGACTCTAAATTCGAGTCCAGCACCTCCTAAAAGAGTCAAATCAAGTGACTCGTTTTGCCTGACTCTTTTATACCTATTTCTGACTCTAACTCAGAGTCACATTGACTCGTTCTCTAGGTGCATCATGTGTGACTCTGTTTTTGACTCTGATAATCCTGGAAGTTCAGGGATGGACTCCAAAAGGGAGTCAGGGCCCTGATTCAGAGTCAGAGCCCTCTAATATTCAGTAGCTTTCACTGCCTGTAATTATATATTGTATACATACATGTATACATGTATAATTATGTATGTATAATTTTTATACTGTATATTCGATATGTGGGTTAATTTTGGTTTATTTTTGGTACCATATATAAAATGGGAATACATGTATATAGTCACTTAAAGGCAATGTAATTCTTATAATTTGAAAGAATGTAGATCATGCCTTGGGGATAATATGTTAAAGGAAAATACCAGCGTTTTCAGCACTACATCAGGCAGGAATTCAAGGAACTAATGCATGAAACAATAGAAATCAATATATTTTGTTCAAGAAGCCCCGATGGCAGGAATTGTTGAATAAAACCTTTGAAAAAAAAAAATTATTTTGTCTTGAGAAAGAACATGGTGTGGGGAATACAAAATGCCAAAAAAACTGGATGTTATCATATTATTTGGTGTTATTTGATGTTATGATATTATTTGGTGTTATAACTTTTTTTTAGTTCAATGACCCCTTATCTTTTTAATTGAGAGGGTAGAATAACGTGTCAGCAATGTATATGCAGATTTTAAAGAAAATCGTATGATTCAATCATATGTTATTGGGGAAAATGCAGAAAATACCCGTTTTCCCATAGACTTCTATAGTGAACAGTAATAAATTTCAGTGGTCCCTGAAATAAAAACTGATCCAATGACATATGTTTTTTTGGGGCTTTTTGGGTTCCCCAAACTAAGTTCTTTCTAAATCCAAAGTTTAAAGAAAATTCCACGATTCATTCATTTTTTATTAAACACTGGTATTTACCTTTAAGTGATTAAGAAGCCTGGGTCACCCTCTTTCCTCCTTCTTCACTTCACCCAAAGAAAACGTTATTACTACTATTTATGCTTTCTGTATATTACTGATCACTCTGTGCGAATCTTTGCTGGCATTTACATTGCTATTGTTTCAAATACCGTGTTTGAAAACAAGCGTATATTCCGGCCCTGTTTGTAGGTCAGGTCACAGAGTATTACGCAATACCATACTGCTAGTGTTACCGGACGTTTCGCGCTGATTTTCGCGCCAATTATGTGAAGACAAAGGACCACCCAAATATTGAAGACAAAAGGAGCAGAGCAAGCTTCCGCTCTGAACTATGTACATCTTACTTGGCCACATCTTACAAGTTTCTTGGATGATTCATGGAGAGGACGGGGAGTGTGAGAACAAATTCAGAAATAGAATTCCTTATCTGGTAACGTCTGGTAAGTAATTTCTGTAGGTACTTAATTAGCAGGTATCAGAAATGGTAATAGGAGGCATATTGAGGTGTACAGATGGAACAAAGCTCGGCTCAGTAGATGCATAATGGCTAAGGGTATAAATATATGGAATGCCCTACCTGAGGTTATCCGCACTGAAGCTGACCCCAAACGTTTAAAGACTAGATTAAAAAATCTATATCTAGCAAACTTTATGAGATCTGGAATAATTGTTTCATAATATTGAACACAAAAAAAAATGAAAAAAGGGAGAGAAAATAATATAAATGGTTATGTTGTACTGTTATGCTAAATTTTGTATAGGTTGCTTCTCAATGTATGACTTGCCTCTGTGACTTTATTGTTGCCTTGTGTAATGATTTGAATTCTTCTTGGAAGTAATGTATAACTATAGGAAATATCTATGATTATTAATGGTTAATATGAATGAGCACAGCGTCGACAGAACTGTATAATTATGTATTTTGAATCATCCCATAAACTCTTTCATTCTCAATGATTTATGAGTACGGGTACTGTTTTTATATGATTATGCTTTTCGGTAAAACTCTAGCTCCCATATGCATATGTTAGAAAGCTGACATTATTTATTATGCAAGTTTAGCTTATATTACTATAATGTATTAACATTCATACTATTTACCTCATCGAGATCTATGTAAAAAAATTCTTTATTTAAATCAGGCTCTCCTGAAAATATTCGTGCTGTATGTATGAAGATGTTCGAACACCTGAATAAAATATTTCTAAATCTAAAATCTAAACTCCCATAGAAATATAGCAATTATGGAGGAATTGCATTGAATATATATAGCTGTATCTTATTCTTTACAGAAGCTGACATACCATTCGATGGCTTTATAATACATAATCATTGTTCATATTATAGGTGCATGGCAGGATATGTCCAACCAACCAGACTCTTCATACACCTGAAGAACTGGAAACTCTGAGCAGAAAGACTGGACGATAGTAAAGTTATAGACAAATCGGTGAGTTTTTAATACTCAATGTACTTTAATTCGGAGATTTAGTTATAGAGAATGATATTCCCACCATGAATTAGTTCTAAATATGCAGATTCATTTGATTTATAATGAGGATATAGATAAATAGATAAACCCACTGTCCAGTCACTGGGTCAGGACAAAAGGATATAAATTACTGATTTGTTTATTTCTGTGTGTTAATTGGAAGCTTGTGCAGCCTAATGTAGCAACTGTGGATGCATTGCATTCAATATAGCTGTATTTTCTTCGTTACAGAAGCTCATAGGAAGAAGTACACCAACAAGAAATGATGAACCAAAATGATGAAATGATGATTTTCTTAGCATGAATAAAATACAGGGAGTGTGGCAGAGGGGGCAAACATTAACCTAACAAAAGGGAGTCAAAATGATTTGACTCTCTTACCAAGCGAGTCAGATTTACTCCTTCTTGAAAAGGAGTCAAAACTACTCCAAAAAGGAGTTATTCTGGCGACATGGGCTGGACGCCCTTTTAGAGTCAAAATGACTCGTTTCATTTTCTCTGTGTGCTGTTTAAAGTGCTTAGTTGTGAAAATAAGACCCTGTTGTTAGTTATAAGAAGGAAAAATAAGATGCATGGAGGGTGAATGACAGGATTAAAGATGCATTATCAGCTGTGGAAGATCCTGAAATGTAATGACTATCCTTGAGATACACACTCTAAAACTATCATGTGTCCTGGAGAAACGATTCAAATGCAGCAATACTGATTTAAATTAACAAATTCGGCATCGATTTTTGCTCTGCATTCCACTGCACCAGTGCCCTGTAATCGCCCATTCAAAACAGGTGGGGTATTGGGGAACCCCTGGTCACATATATATGTATAGACCTATATATGCGTGCGCAGTGTCTATCTTTATAGCTTTGGATAACTGCACCCCAAAATCAAGACTTCTGCAACACTGAGATGTCAATACATATGGGCAGATAGATTACCATAAACTGTATTGCAATCCAAGTATAGCTAGTGGACTGCTGTCAAAACCAGCTCCCTTCATCACTGTGATCACACCAATCAAGAAAACCACTTTGCCTATTTTTAACCGCTTTACCTCATCATTGGAACATTGTTTACATATCAGTCTTTCAGTATTTATATAGCCCTGACATGTATGAACATGATCATCAGAGATCATCATCAATATTAGATTATATGGAATTCATCAATAATGGCATCATGACAGTGGGTTTTTTTGAAAAAACAAGTTTCAAATTCTTATAGTGATGAGGTAACCTCAATGTAATGATGACTGTAAAGCAACTGAATGATTTAAGTACCACACATTTGATTGTTTTTTCCCTTCCCACCCACAAGGTAGTAGGACTGCAATTATAAATAACTTGTTTGAAGTTTATAAGTTTGGAAATATACACAAGCAACAAGCAGAGTGGTGCGGAATTCCACAAAACGTCATCTGGTGCGCCCTCATTTCCAATATATGACATATGCTAACAAGAGGGAAATCCCTGTGAAATATCTGGTTGACAGACGATCCAATGGACGTCCATTCGGTGTGCACCGATTGAAAATTGCACCACTTCTTTGGCTAATTACATGCCTTTAATGGGTTCTGAATTCTTAGAAATTAAGGGACATGTTTGGATTTGACATATACTTAGTGCCTGAGGCAAAGAGAAAAAATGCGCAGATTTGCGCATGCATAGCTGAGAGTGCATTTTTAAGTTCTAAGCTTTATATTTACTTGAAGAGCGCAGTCAACAAATATGTGTTTCATATGATCCTCATTGTATTGTCTTTTGTATATACATGATCCTTCATGAATAATCAAATGTGTAGTATAATATTAAGATTAAGAGTCTGTGCTTTAAAAAAACAAGCATGGGGTTAAGCATTCGCCTGGGGCTAAGTCCTATGCCATGTTACATTCTTTGAGACCGCAAGCGAGTTCCGCTAGCGGTAGCGTTGCAACTGGTACTGTTCTCATAACATTAATTCTTGATTTTACAACTCTTTATACTGTCTATCAAGAAAAATTCTTTTACATATATCTTAATACTGGTATCCCTTTCGAGAGAACTCTTGATTTTAACACATTCTGTCCAAGAAAGGTGATATTTACAACTCATTATGAAGTCCATAGGAAAGGGTAAAAGAGTGAGCGAAATCGGCAGGGATTGCATACAGACCTCAGCTCCCATAGGCTCACATATTAAAACCTCCAAGTTTACACTCCTGTTTCTACATGAAAACGATGAGAAATTGTTTCGCCCTCAACATATGTGATACTTACAATATCAAACTTGATGTCAATGAAAGGGATTAATATTTTATTAATGTTTTCCATTTTTTTCGGGGGGTTAAATCTCCAAATTTTACTATGGAGCTCTATGGGACATGCACCTAATACCGCTCAAATGTCAACCCCTAGTTCGCAGCGCCACCTACAATCACATGACTTTCCGTCTCAAAGAATTCTCTAAGGGACTGTTAATTCTTTACCACTACAGGGGGTGGGGCTAGGGTAGGGGAATGGGTGAGGCTCATTAATGTTATAATGATCTCAAAAGTGACTATTACCCCTGTTTTAAAAATTGGTGAGTAGTTGACTAGATATTTGCAAATGATGTTGAATTCATGAGGGCATAACTGCAATTAAATTCTTCTAAATGGAGTATACTTGAAATTGAGCAGGACCATACAAAACACCAGGATCATACAAAATGTTTGCATTTCAAAGGCCTCTGTTGCAAATATGAATGTTTAAAGCTATTCATTTGTTGACTTGTAATGCTCATCATAATATGTTACTAATAATTAAAATGATCCATTTTTTAAATCATTCATTGAGATATAGTTTCCTTTCTTAACAGTATTTTTTAGTATAAAATAAATTCTATATTGAAATAAGCCTTCATGTATGAATAAAGATAAACTCTAGGGCAAATCTATTTATTTTCTGAATATTTCCACCATATAGCCACATATTAGAGGTTCTGAAATTTTCCTGAACAGAAAAATAAAATAAAAACAATTTGCTATATGGTGATATAATTACACCATTGGAGCCTAGATTTTTGGCAGGATCATACAAAACACATTTTATAATATTGCATGTGATTTCTTGATTATACTACAGATAAGAATTATATAAATATACAAATTTAATAGTTATAATTATTAGTTAAATATAGCATGTACTTATGCAATATCCCCAAAATATGAATTAGCTATTAATATTGCTCAAAAAGTAAATTTGCAGCCCAAGCTGTTCAGATATATAATATTTTTGAAAGACAAGGCACTTTACAAATAATTCAATACAAGTTTGCCTGTATCCACCTGATAAGAGTCCCTCAACATTCCGTCTATAACAGAAATTGTTAAAAAATGACATAACTTTAATCAATTGGACATACCACAACCCTATTTAATGTGATAGATATGCATTTCATATGATCACTCAGGTTCAGCAATAACTAGGTCAAGGTGTTGCAGCAGGAATTAAGGAACTGAATTATTCCCCCTGAATATTTGGAATGTCAACTTTTTGGTTATGACCACAAAAAAACATTAAAACATTTTCACAGTTGGCCCTTGTTTCATGAGAATTGACCATTATATAAATAGATTTAACAAATCTGATAGACAAATTCTCATCGTAATAAGTTTAGCAAAAGACTAACCAAGCAACACTTCTAAGTTCCTATCACATCATACTTCATAAATACATATTACGATAGATCTACATAGGAATAAGTGGTGAATACATAGAAAGTTCTCCAATGTCTGGGTTTTTTTATAGCATGGGTCTCTGAGAAGCGTCGAATGGCAAGTGACGCTTTTACCGATGCCCTACAGCGGGAAACCAGGCAGTCGTTGCCAACAACACACAGGTATAATTAGCAACAGTGAATTGTAGGTGAGAGTCCCGCACGGAATTTATATTAGTATATGAACATAATACATTACATAAGCTAGCCCGAAGCTAGCTATTTTACCACCCATGGAAACTCCCATTCAGGGCTGCCACCTGCCGCCACATATGAAAAGTAAAGCACCCAAACCAGTTCAAAATTGACGAGTGCGGAACTGAAAAAGATTTGTAACTTTTGCAAACTTGTCTTTAAGTGACAAACCCCTGATTGTGAGCTTTGGTAACTAGTTTGAAGGTACTTACAAGAAAAACGTGTTAAATCAACAATCCAGTCACTTGGGAAGGCAGCTTTAAGCCCGGCTTTAAGCCCATGTACTTAGCTCCTGACTGACTAGGAGCTTTGAGCAAGAGAGCCTGGATATCTACATTTATAGGGGGCCTCCACTATCGGTAAGTAGCGGCATATTTGTGTTGCCAATAGAGCGGCCAATTATTGCCGTCATTGGCCGAAGAATCAAAACGTTTTGATTGGCCGTTTTTTTTTTTTTTTTAATTGCGATTTCAGGCCACTATTGGCCGCTATTTGCCACAGTGGAACAGCTCATTACCAACTGCGTTACCAATAGATTTTTTCTAATAGCCCCTACTTGCCGGTCATTGGGCGGTGGTCGAGTGCTACCACCTACAGAATGAACAAACATTATTAGCGATATGTTGAACGAACACTATTCCCGTGTCCATGCATCTTGCTTGTTCTAACTTTAAATCGCTCTAAAGTTAACCAAACGACAGGGACTTGCATAAGGATATTTTCATTTTCCCCATTCATTACAGGGCAATAGGAAGTATTCTGTCATACTTGAGGTATACATTTGTTATGATATTATATATAGGCCTAGGATTGAAAATTCATCCCTCCCTTGCAGTGTATCATTGATTTATATTGTTGGTATCATAGTGATATGTATGGTATTCCGACATACCCGAAGTATACATGTATATGTAATGACCCATAGTTCCTTGAGGAGGAGAATAAAGAACACAGACAAGCGTCTAATATTATTACTCTGATTTTAATGAAGCACAAGGCGAGATGTTGGTGTATTTGAAGTTGGTATAATGATGACATTGGTAATGGTATAACAAGGACATACAGTAAATACACAGTTATGGCACACAGGTCCATCTGGTGTTAAACAGTAGCTGTATAGAGTATATAGTAGTATATGGAAAGTATTTTGATTTCTTTCATGCATCGCACTGCACATATGGAATTATTTGTAGGCTATACCATTAAACAACTTTCCGGTATGGAATGAATACATGGCCAATTTGTGGCCAATTTGAATGGCCAATTTGTTCATGGAATCCTAAAGGGGATTCAAGCAGAAAGTCAGGGTTATAGATTTTTGGATTTTTTAGATTTAGAAAATATTTTATTCAGGTCGAAGACATTTTTATACATAATGGTACAAATATTCTCAGAATAGCCTGATTTATCCTATACATTTACAACAGGTCGACAGATCGATAATTAACAAAGTAATTAAGCTTAAGATACAAGATACAAAAACAGCAGAGATATATTAGCGTTATTCTAGTAATTATTCATCAAGCTAAAATATTACGATCCATTCCGTGGACATACTATGCTAGTATATTCAGGGTTATGGACGTATTTAAAATATTCCCTCCACCAGCGCCGTGCACTCACACGCTGACCATTATTAACACATAAAAATGTTCATGATAAATTCCACATTGTTTTAGACATGACGTGTCAAAAAAAACCCACAAAAAACATTCGTGATCACACAGGGCAACAAAGAAAATGAAAATATTTATTTATTTATTTGTCAGTCGAGCTATGGCCTATAGTCCCAACATTGATGATACGAATTTGTACTAAATAAATCCCTCTCCTATACAGCAAATTGAATTTTTATAACTCTTCCTGTTCGTAAAAAGCTATTATGATACAAATTGTCGATTAGAGATTTGAGGGTTTTAGGGTCATTCTCTATCTTAATTCTCTCTGGGAGGTTATTCCATACAATATTCACTCGACCAGAGATGCTTCTACTCAAACGACTTTTTTCCACTTTATTACCTTAATTGTCCTTCTGTGGCCATTTCTCAGTTGATAACCCAAATCTTGTTCAGTAAAACATCCAGTTCTAGATAGTAAATTTAGACTTCTCATTTCCCTTCTGATAGATAAGGTTAGAATTTTACAGTGGATGTGCATGTCAAATAGCCCTTTTCTAATATTGTCAGAGTGACATGCAAACACATGCACATGATGTAAAGAAAGAACGATCTTTATGAAGATAAGACCATTTCACAGGGTTTCGAATATGGGTCTGTTGATAAGTCAATGCAGATCTGCAAGTATGTCAAAAAATTGAAGTCTAGTTTGAGTTTTTCAGAGTTAGCCATAGGATATTTCAACCCTGGTGGTTTGGCTTCATTCATATTCCAGATGCTATAATTCTTTTCCATCTTCTCCTGCTATCGATATTCATAATATGTATTCTCACAGAAGTAACTATAAACGATCATGAAACATATCATTTAAATGTCAACTAGCATTAAGATCCGGAGAAGACACACAGAAGTGCATCACTGGTGACTGGAAAGAGCATGATATATAGGCAAGAATCGCAACACTTCTACATTTCTACTGCGCCAATGACATTTCTGGCCCTGGAGTAGGCATCTTAATGGATTCCAATGGCATTTTGCGGTTTGAAGCCAGAGGCTTTCTATCAATTTGGAGGGATGCTCTCAACTCTGAGCCTAGACTGTACTTTCCACAAACAAACAAGAATTGATAATAAGAGTAGCAGTGATTTTTGCTTTTTATTATATATTAATGTATACAATTTTAGCTTTTTATTGTATATAAACCGGTATTCATTTAAAAAATTGGGACAGAGTACTTTTAGACGGCTTTAATAGGTTCGTTATTACACTCAGATTTCACCAAAATGCACTGAGGAGCAATCACAGATATACTTTAGATGAGGATGTATGGCATACATGATAACAACGTGGCTTATGATCTGGATCATTTCTAGAACATCGTTAGCAATCATTTGTTTCAGAGAAATGACTATTTCTGCAAATATCACGTCATTTTGTTAGTGGTATTAACATCAAGTGAACCGTCGTCAACGTCTTTATTACCAATAAATCAAATTATATGAAGACATCTCTCTCTGACCTTGACTAATTAATACACATGTACCTTTGTCTTCTCATTATATACATTTATCCAAGGCCGGATCGAAACACTAAATAATTATTTAGCTATCAACCAATTATGACCATTTTATATTAATTTTCTTGACAAATTGAGCATACTGTCGTTAAAAATCCTTCAGGGGAAACACATGTAACATTTTTTCCTTTCAAATTGTTTTAGCTTTTTCACTCGAAATCAATATCTGGAATCTGATTTGCACACACATTGATCTTCTTCTGGGCTCAGTTTCATAACAAATCCTTGCTTAGAATTGACTTGCTTAGCTGTATCATCTTGCCCTTTTAACCATAGGAACACAAAATAATATTGTTTATGATATGCATATAGACGTGGATCATATCATAAAGAAATGTACAACCGGCTCTATACATTTTTGTCAATTGATAAGTCTTGCCCTCCACCAATGATAAATCTTGTCTTTCTGACTTGTCTGTTGTTAATCCTGTATATATGATGTGTTAAGTGTTAAGGAAAATGAGTCACAAGTCGCAAAAAACGAATTTTTGTGATACCACACGTTCGTTTGTATTCTTCCATCATACCTTAACACCATCCTATTTGAAAAGAATAGATCCAGAAGTAAATCGCCCCAGGATCTACGTTTCACTGTGATAAATTAGTTGCTTGTGAGAAATAGTTAACCTCTCTCTATAGTCTAACGGACCGTCTAGCACCCCCCCCCCCCCCCTCCCGCACAAAGCTGTTGGTCATGCTCTGCTGAGCCTGACCAACTCCACGGGTAGTGATAGAGGGTTGATAGGTAGTAATTCGGTACTATTCGGAATACACCATGAGAAGGTACAGGTAAACACCTTTTTGGTTCTTTTTAATAAGGCCGTATAAAACATTTCCTTCTGTCCAAGTTGTAGAGCGATATCGTTTATGTAGATAGACAGTGATAATAGCGTAGTTTTATGGGAAAAATACATTGGAAAACGCAGATCCCCTTGATGCGCCCTTGTATTATACGAGAGACCCGATTTACGGGCATCATTCGAAATGTTCTATGTAATAGCTACGCTATGTAAACATAGGCGAATGGATGCCGGCTGTCAAGTGGATTCCAACGATAGTAGCTATATACTATATACTCAATATATACAGCATAACCTTAGAAATCATAATGCATGGAGATATTTAATGCACTGTCGTGAAATTTGGTACATGTGTGTTTTCATACAACTTAAGACATAAGATAAGATAACAAGGAGCTATTGCTTTCAGTAAGGAGCTGCCGGTACTGCCTTTATTAGGGAGGTTCAGCAAGTCTAACCTATACATAAACGTAAACGTATCCTTATCTCTGATATGCAAACATACGTTAAAAGGAAGAAAGAAAGAGGTTCAGAAAAATATGGAGGGAAAAACGTAACGTAGCATACCAAGTAAAATGTTTCATCCCAGAAGTGATTTTTGATACATAAAAGTGCGACGTAATTCGCAAGAAGGATACATATAATGGTTATACGTATTAATTGATATAGGTTTGCTTGCGGAACCTCCCTATTCTCAATGCCACATCACCACGTGGGGTATACCTCATTTACATAAGTAGATGTGCCTCATGATCTTACCCACCAATATTATTGAAATATTAAATCATTAAATTAAAATACATATTACAAAGAAAAACCCAGTATCCTTCAAGAATATTTTCACGCGCTGCCTTTGATTCGATAAACATAATTATAATTAAATATCACATCTCTCTCATTTGTTATTACTCTCACATATATAAAACTAATCCAAACACAAGAGCCCCATCAACAGTTAATATACAACATGAAAGAAAGCACTTCATTTTATCTTATAATAGAATCCCTACTTCCTGGAACTGATTCCCTACGATGGCCCACCAAACCATTGACCCTAAGATTTTCAAGATCCAAGCCAAAACTGTGTACATGGAATGATGACTATTTTATCTGAATTAATGTCTAATTGTCATTGCCTCCATCCATACTGCTATGATGTGTGCTGCTGTTTATCTTCATGTCCAAACACTTGAATTATCTGATTATGCAAAAGAACTATCTCGTAAAAACTAGTGATCCACAATGTATAAATCAAATCCTCAAGTGAATCCTTTTGTTAAAGACACACTTTGCACAGACAAAAATTATCGTGATTAAGAACAAGGTCTAGTCGCAATACTACTTCAGACAGTTACATGATATACAGGAAAAGAAGTTTAAATACTTCTTCTATATCAGCCCTTATCGTGTATCGTTCATTTTCTCATGCCTTTATTTTACCTAGCAGAAATGTCCCTGTCACCTTCCCCGCTGATACCATCTGTCAAAATGTTCCAAAGTTTTCTCCCTTTAAACATATTACCTTCCTCTGATCTACCCTTTATTGGGTCAAGATATTTTCATCATATTGGCCCTACGGTTCCTTAGATTCACATTTGCAAATGGCAATATCTCATACATATGGTGTCGGTCATATATCAATTTAGCTACTTTATGAAGTTTATTAGGAATTGCCCACCCAGAAATATTACAAACCTTTTTACAAACAGAAATATAAGCATAAAATATAGAAATACGTATTAGATGGCCTTCGTGTTTACCATCATTGGAATCCACTTGGTCTCATATTTTCAAATATAATGATATCTCAAAATCAATTTTTTGCGACTTATGACTCATTTCCATGCAACACATCATGTCCTTGTTTGCAGAGTTGGCGCTCCATCCTGGGGCGATGTTTTCTTATCATGTGGTTTGCATCTTATAATTCTCAACAACAAGATAGATTAATTTTTAATAAATACTAAATAATGAATATAACTATCTTAATTAAATCAGGTAAGCATATATGTATATTTCAAGTCTAGGTTAAAAGTGAAGGTTAAGTGGGGAATGTCAAATATATATATACATAAATGAGATCCACCCACTTTGAATGTTTGAATGCGACACGACGCTGGTGTGGGACTTTATCTATTTACTTGCCATAATTGCTTTATTATTATTCAATTTATATAAAGTTATTTATGTATTTTGGTAGATTAACTAATATTAGATTATAATTGTACATTAATTCTGGTATTCATTTAACTACGATCTGAAAATGTTGTAACTGTTTCAAAATGATTTTGTTGCTGAATAAAAATCTTTAAATACAAATACAAGTTTCGTTTCGGAAAATAGATTGTGATTATTCTTTCCTTGTGTATTTATTTCCTTCTTGTCCTGCATGGTAGGTGGGACACGTTTCTCTGGTCGATTTTTTCAATGTATAACAGTTTAATTATGCTATAGGCCTATACTGAATACACAATTCAGGAGTCCAAGTGAAAACATTACAGTAACCCCTTATGTAACATATATCCATATTTCTCAGAAAATATCCATTTAAAATAATATTGTTCTACAGTATTTCCTGCAAACACCTTTAAATTGCACACTTTAGGTGGTAACAAACATATCACAATCCAATGAGCCTCAACACTTAGGTTATTTTGTATAGATTCTTCATTTGCAAGACTAAGAGTTACACATTTGGTAATACCCATCAGATTTAGAATCTGGTCTTGCTAGATCATAGAATCATAGAAGAACACTGATGCATTTATTATGTATATATCGTGAAGAAGCCAAAGAAGGGCGAATTCGAAATGCGTCAAAAGGGTCGCCAAATAAAAAAAAAAAAAAAATTCAACACCATGATTTCTTTCAGTTGAGTTGCCTTCAATTTAATCAACTTGTATGTTGAAGCCACAGAACTATATGCTATTACAGTTCTGGGGTTGAAGCATGTCTATGTAAACCAATTATCCAAGCCCTACCTATTATACTGGGGCAACCTTATACTTGGCTACCAAGTTAAAATACGATCTTAAAAAAAACACAAAAGAACATCGGTTAAAGTTACATCAAGTCCATGACCACTTAGTGATTGTTCGTTCCTAAGGCCTGTAGGAATTAATAAAAGTATTGTGTGTATATATAGCAAATTACTTCCCTAAATATGATGTATTCCAGGGAAATGAGTCACAAGTTGCAAAAATTGGATTGTGAGATATATATTATTGTTTGAAAAAGTTTGTTATACAATTGCAAAATATTCTCATGTTATAAATTGTTCATCAGGTTTTAACAAATACATGACACCCCAAGTTTACCCATTTATATCTTTAATGATTATAAATTTGACAATTATATCATATTTGAAAAGATGAGATCAAGTTGATTCCAATGATAGCAAAGTTTTTCATTTCTGGGTGGACAATTACTAGTAAAGTAACTAAATATGCTCTATGGGATGACCTTATAGTATTGCATGGATATATTTGATACACTGTCTTGGAATTTAGTACATTTATTCATGCGACCTCAAGGACTAAATCCCCCAAAGATGAAAACGTTCCAACAAAGAGATCTTGAGAATAAATGACTTGAAAAATATTAATTTTGCGAATTGTGGTTCATTTTCCTGTGGCACATCACAATTATTCCTACTAACTTAGCATGGTAAACTAGCTAAGGAGGGAACATCTTTACTAAGGATATGCTGTAAAACAGGCGCCAGATGGCCCGGCCAAAATGTCACAAGACGTCATTTGAACAGTTGGCGCTCCATCCTGGGTCAACATTTTGGAATTTGTCACGTGGCGCGCATCTTGATTCCCAGAACCAAATAAATTATGAGTACATTTTAAATAATGGCAATATTTATGTCAATTGAATCAAAATTATGAACAGGTATTTTACGTCAAGGTCGAGTGTTTTTTCCCTTACATATTTATTTCATTATTAGGACAACTTTCTCTGGTAGATGATGCATTAAATTGTGCAGGTTGTTGGAATATGTCTGTGTAAACTGATTATCCAAGCCCTGACTATCATACTGGGGCAGATTTTCAAACCGTAAAGGGCCTGGTCCACTAAGCCGATTCTCATGCGATTCTCACATAATTTAGTGCAAAAGAGTCCTCTGCGGCGCAAAATCGCGTGAGAATCGGCTTGGTGGACTGGGTCCTTTACAGGGATATTGTAAGTTAACGTTGCACTCTCAGTTAACGTCGGTAAAAATCTAAATATTTTCTACCGTTTCCTCCATTTTTCCCAACCCATCTAAAAGTCATTTGACCGAAATTTTGGAGGATTCTGTCTGGTTGTTTTTCCTACAGGGCTTCCAATTTCCTTAATCTTCTTATTTGTATTTGCATGGAGGACACGCCCGAATCCCTTCCTTTGAGGACTTCACTTATTGTCGCTAATTGGCCGCTTTCTTCGCGTGACTGAGTCTACCTCTAATTCTTGTAGAAGCATAACATCAGCATAATATTGATGAATTCAGTCCTATAAGCTATAATAAGCTTCGTAAGAAGCCAAGCCAAGTAAGTTGCAGTATATCGGGGTACAATGTATGTTGCCTTGTTTCAGAAAATAGGTTCGATTATGTTGAATTGTATTTGGACCTCATTTTGCCTTAATTTTTTTCAAAGGATTGGTGAAGGCGAATTGTACATTTTTTTTGGCAATTTTACTCACATCACTGTTTTATTTATGTATAAGGTTAAATACATGTTGCCAGTAGCCCCTTTCCCTCAAGTTAATTTCTGAAAGTGCAAGTATCTTTCCTGTCCAAATTTTCCAGTAGCAAGCTGCTAAGAATCAATTCTACTCAGTTGTGCACATACCCGGGCACATACCCTCGGACAATGCACCCCATTCCATACATTTAGTTTCTCCACTGAAGAGGAAACCATTTACGTATATTGAATGGCAATTTCCCAACAAGAAAAGTGTATCCACCAATATCACTTTTTGAATACATGATCTATTATAGTCAATGGTAAAATGTGACGGATTCTTTGGTAGATGATTGTCAGTGTTATGTGACATTACGTAACATTTCCCAACCGTATCACATTGATATTAATCATTAATTATTACATCTTTATTATTAGATCATATTTTCTAGTAATCGCCTTATATTTATAGAGGAACATATATAAAGTATTTAGCCAGATTTTCTGATTCGATTAGGTAGAAAATTCCCACTGTAGGAATAAATATTAGCATTGTCTGTAGAGCCAATTCCTTCCCCAAAGTCCTTTACCAGCTGCTCAGTAAGGAAAGTAGCTAAGGAAGGAACTGGGCAGTGACTGGACGCCTACTGCGCTAATGGTATTAGGGTATAGACGTCATAATATTGATCCGATCTGTCGTTTACAAATAAAGAATAAAGGTCCATTCACACTACAACGGCCAATTGGTGTACCGCTGCCGCACGAAAAAAACAATGTTAAAGTATTACAGCCGGCAAGTATCGGCCGGCTGGTCGTGGTAATGGGAATGGACCTTATTTAGGGCCTGGTCCACTAAGCCGATTTTCATGCAAAATCGCTTGAGAATCGGCTTAGTGGACTAGGCACTAACATCATTATTATTAAATGATAATTGTAAGTACCCCCCACTTCTCTCTCTCCCTCTCGCTTTGGCCTTGCTCCGAATCCAGAGTAAGACATGGGCGAGTACTTTGTAGGGTATATAGACTGTGAAGGATGACACGGATAGCAGCTTAGCCTATAGCCTGCCGTGACTGGGTCTGCCACCACTCACATATCCTACACCTATATCTACCACCTTTACCTTCAGTCAGTAGTAACCACACCCAACCAGAGATAGGACTGGGGGATCGATGGATTACTCCAATACCATGGAGGACTCCTGATGATCTGGATTACCGTTTGATTAATACCTGGAGACTATAGATTAAAGTGGATTAAAGTCTATAGGGTTCAGCGCTGTGCTGTGGTGTGTAGGGGTGTAGGGGTGCAGGACAAGGGTGGATACGGTACCTTAGCACGACCCCAGTAAGGCAAATAGAAATACATCATGGTGGTTGAAAGTGGTGTACAGACAAGGTGAGTTAAAACTAAGTTGAATTCGTTTAAAATTAATGTTTGAATATATTAGAAATGGCTGTGGGTAGGACTCGCTAAATGTTTTAAGTGAAATGTAGTTCACTTCTTTAAGCAAACAAGACAGAAGGGGAACAGGGCGAAAGGGGCTTTGACCTGACCCATGTGCTGTGTACTTTAATGTTTTTACTCTCATCACTGGTTGTTGGTGGTATTTATACAAAGCCATGTGAGGTGAACTAAGGTCTCGTAACTTATAACATTTGAATCTAAGATATACAGATATCTAATATATATATACACAGGGCGGTTTCCCCACCTCTAACCCATCAAAGTATATATTTCGTCGGACGACTTTCAGAAGTAACTTACAAGTATATTTCTTGGGTGTGTCCTTTTTTCGCTGCTGAAGATATACATAGATTGAATTGGGCAAATATTAAAAAAAAACAGGTTAACCAACGAGTTAAATGAAGAAACACGAAACCAACTTAACGAATGAAACCAGACATTTGATTAATTATGTTATTATGCATGCTTAGTCTAAATATTAATATTTCAAAGTAATATAGTATAGTTGGAATTAGACTCTGAACTAGGTAATAAATGGCACATGCTGCAATACCATAGCACTCCATAGTTCTACGGAGTTATATATATATATGTTCAATATGTATTCCATATCAGATGATTATTGTCCCATTATATCCAGTGCATATATGCAATACATATAGAGAGCATGGAACGAGGCGCTAGTAATTAGAAGAGATTGCCCAGTCTATTTATTACATCAAGTTCCATTCACTTTTTATTGTATGCCCCATGTATAGAAAAATATTGAAATGTAGAAATTTGTTGTAGAAATTTTCATTGCACCCCATCTCTTTCCCTATTTCTTTCCGGTTCTTACATCACATATTTAGAGAGGACAAGAATGGGTTCTTTCAAAACGAAACTTTTATGCGTATACAGTGAACACATAATTATATATACACAGAGTGGGCGTAATATACTGATAGACATAAAGTTGTATTACAGAAGGACTGCAAAGAAATAATTAGTTAAATTAGTTAAATCAAAACGTGGCAAACCTTAATGAATATACCATGCATTATATCATGTGTCTGTCAAAATTATATTTTAAAAACATTATATTGGTCATGCATGTTCTCTAATAGAACATATCAGAAATGCCAATTCAATGTTTATCTTCTATTTAAGAGACAATACCCAGATGTATACTAATGAATCGTTTGTCATCATTACGTGAATTTATACTGTTAGGGGCCTTGTCCACTAAGCCGATTCTCATGCGATTCTCACAGAATTTAGTGGAAAAGAGTCCTCTTCGTCCTCTTCTTTCAATGTTTGTTTGCCACCTCTCGTGTAATATCGCAAATATCGCCATATATCTAAACATATCTACTTATGGATTGATTCCCAATCATTTCTAATAGGAGACCTATGCAGTGGGGCTTGAACTCCCACGTGAGTTAGAACCACTGATATGTCCCACCCCACGACAATAAGTAACAACAACAACACTCCAATGATACCTAACTGCAATACAGATGCAATATAGATAGCGACATAATATTATATATAGGTGTGGATTTTTGCACTACAGCAAGAACAACAGGGGGAAACTTTGGTCAAATGATTTTCAGATGGGTTGGAAAATAATGGAACAAAAACTAGAAAATCTTTAGTTTTAGATCGATGTTAACTAAGAATGCAGCGTTAGCACATTAGCAGTTCCCATTAAGCAGTATTTCGCAATCCCTTGATAAGTTACCATTTCGCATATATGATGTGTCACTGAAAAACCGGTCAATAGTCGAAAAAAAAAGGATTTTTTTGATATGATTTTGATATGATTGATATTTTTATGATATACTTAGTATTTATGTGTTTTTCAGCAGAATTTACTATATATATGTGTAGCGCTGCAGTTTAATTTTACATTTTCCGACGAACTGATCCTATAATATCCTCAGAAGTGATATACCTCGTTGTGTCAATTATTAATACTCCATATACCAATGTAGTTTCTAGTTCCTTACCCGTTTAGAATTATTAATCAGTCTTATGTGAAATCGTTTAATAAACGTTTCTTGCAACTTGAAAAAGAAATTCTTGTTACACGTTTAGGTTTGGTATAAGAGGTCAGGGCAATTAGTTCATTGAGACTATGTATATGTGTAGAAAATAAGTAGGAGGTCGACGATAAATAATCAGAGCGTTAATGTACTGTACTTACACTATCTAGCAATTACGGGTGTCACATCATTTTGGGTGGTAGATTCCTATCCAGGACGGTAAATGTCCAGCGGGTAAAAAATCGGCGGGTAGATGTCCGGCGGGTAGGTGTCTGACGGATAGCTGTCTTATTAGAACCTTAATTTGTATAGAAAACCCCCACAAAGATATGTTATTTCATGAAATTAACCGATTCAATTTATATAGCTCCTCTATATCATATATATATACCCCATTCCATTGTGTCTCATGAGACTATTGACGAATGCCACTGATGTATAGATTATAAACATCTAGTATAACATAAATGTATCAAACAAAGAGTGAATGTACATTGATATCCAAGTAGTGTGTTGATATATTCTAGCGACTAAACATAGTGGTGTCTCCTCATATTTACTCAGTGCTAAACCTGTGCAAACATTGCCCTGTCCCCCACACAACCCTTCTCATTCTCCTCTCCTCCCTACTTCACACCTTAATCACCTTATTTCCAGGATTCAAATCATCTTAATACACAATATATATGTGATGTGGTACAGGAAAATGAGTCACAAATCGCATAAAATGATAGTTTTAAAATGAATTTCCCGCCCAGAAGAACCCTTGTTAAGAACGTTTTCATTTTTGGGTGCCCAGTGCTTCTAGTAGTCATGAATAGTTGTACTAAATTTCAAGACTGTGTATTGGATATATCTATGCATTTCGAAGGCTATCCTAAGTTATATTTTAACTA
This sequence comes from Sthenelais limicola, assembly GCA_942159475.1. Taxonomy (NCBI): domain Eukaryota; kingdom Metazoa; phylum Annelida; class Polychaeta; order Phyllodocida; family Sigalionidae; genus Sthenelais; species Sthenelais limicola. The sequence goes on from OW804098.1 coordinate 38,260,313, forward strand.
CTTTGCTAGTAACAATCACTTATTTACTATAGCTGGTAGCAACAACTACTTTGTAGAAATCACTAACAAGTAATGGAATATACTCCTTAGTCTAACCTCAGATATGCATTTATAAACTTGTACATTCAGTATACAGTCTTGATATTTGGTACATGTATTCACTCTGCTAGCAAGAACATTCTGAACAGGTGTTCTTATGGAAAAAACAATTGAAATTATATATTTGGCGACTCATTTTCCTTTAACACATCACATAAATGGGCAGACTTATTGGTGTTTTATATGCCTTGAGATGTGAAGAAGAAAGGTAAACAAAGGAGATTACAAGAGTGAAGAAAAAGGTGGCAATATTTTGATTTAGTACTAGGAAAAACACATTTAATGAATAATAATAATAATAGTGTATGCAAGAAGGTACTACAAGAGGTGAGAAAAACCTCTAACCTCTACTTATTAACGCATGGCTAATTTCATGGACGACCTTTCTTCCTTGTGTATGTATACTATTAACGACCCCTGAACTGTCACGTACTGATATGGCACAGGGCAGGGAAGCACACGATTAATCAATGTTGCTGTTGTTTGAGCTCTGTATTTAAAGCTGCATTCTCGGCTAGGACAAAACACATCTTACCACATTTACTCCTATTTTAACTTATGGGACTGAATTATCAATATCCGACTGCCCTTATATATGTTTATATAAGAACTAGCACAGTACCCATCCTCTGGACGGGCACCTTCTTCCTCTCACTGTCTCTCCCCTCCTCTAATCAGTAATGACCCTGGAAGAGATAGGGCGCGGTGGCTAGATGAAAGTTCAAAGCCATTTATGACCATGGAGGAGAATGGGTATGAAGGTTGAAAGGGAGGGAGAGTTTTGATAGAATTGACTAATTGTTGGTCATTTCATTATGGTCTAATTGATGATCCCCAGGGGTTGTGCTATAAAGCACTTGGAAGACTTTAGTCTCTAATGACGGGTCCACCAGGGTTATAAATGGTGCAACTCGCTATCGCTCGTGCACCATTTACCCTGGTGCACCCGTCATTAGAGACTGCCGTCTTCCAAGTACTAACTCAATGCCTCTCCTCCTCCTCCTCTCCCCTGTCCCTACCCGCCTTTGCCTCTCCCCTGCCCTATTCTCTTTTTCCCTCTTCTCACTCTATCCTCTTGTCCCTCACCTAATCCGACTTCTCCCACCCTGTCCCTCTGCTTCTGTCATTCTCTCCTTCCCTCTCCCGCCCTTTCCCTCCCTCCCTCTCCCTTCCTCCCTCTCTCTCCCTCTCTCTCCCCCTCTCCCGTTGCTAGGGACTCTCGCAGGACGTGTTGCTAGGGAATCCCACGTTGCCACAGACGGTGGGAGAGGCATGACATCAATCTCTTTTAGTTCCTAACAGGGGCTTTCCCTAAACATTGCAGAAATGAAAATAATTTAAGCAAGGCTTCAAACATGGTGGAAAACATGTTTAAAATATAATTTTTTCGACTTGTGACTCATTTTTCTGTAACACATAACATATTTATGTTGAATAATAAAAAGTAAAATTTCGCAAGGATTCTTGCGGAAAAACATGTACAAATATAATTTTTTCGACTTGTGATTCATTTTCCTGTATTACTCATAACACATGATAAATGATACAGAACGTAAATTTTAGCAAGGTTTCATGTGGAAAAACATGTAGAAATATCATTTTTTCCCCTGTAATTTAACATATATCACAAATGTTGAATACAATAATTGCTTTTGCAGTGGTGACCTAGACATCATAGGTCTGAGCGGTGTGATCTCCGGCTACCTCGTCATTATTGGTCTTGCTTTGTTCATCGCCTTCAAGTTCCGGTGCTGGAGGTGTAACCACACGGATCTGTTCTTGGCGGGAAGACGGCTGGGCTATGGAGTGGGTGCTTTCACCATTACAGGTAGGCTTTTAAATGTTATTATATTTTATAATATTTTATTATATTTTATTATGTTTCATCATAATTATTATTTATAATATTTATAATATTTCATCAAATTATATTTATAATACTTTATCAAACCTATTATATTTCATCATATTTCATCATATATTCCATTGTAGTGGGTTTGGGTATCATATAAGAAGGTCTGGGACATTTAGTGTCCAGTTTTACTGCTGTGTGGTGCTGTCCGCTGAGGTTGGTACGCTTGTACTAACCCAGTGGGCAGTACCGGCTTATATTATCAGTTTTACCTTTCTAGGAAGAAGTTTTCCTATTATTCTTATATCACCCTTTATGTATGTCATTCGTTATGTTTCTATTACAAACCTCTTGTACCATGCTGTTGTATGTAACATCCGTGAGAAAGGTTGTTATCCTTGTGAATATGTTCATCGACCTGCGGATAAGACACCATAGCTGTGTTGGTGTAGGATTAACGAGGTGGCCGGACCATCTCCACTGGTCAAGTCGTTGGGGAGATTGCCCCGTGTAAGCTAATAAAAGCTGTGCAGAAGGTTTATCCTCGTTTGAGTCTTTTATCGGCGTAGTTGAGCGGATCGGATCCGAAAGATCACTACAATTGGTGCCGTGACCAAAGCTCGCCGCGGGGCAAAACTTCTGTAGGTGAACTAGATTCATTTCTGAGTTCCAAGATATATTTTCCGAGTAAAATAAAAAAGTATGGCAGCCGCTAAACCTTTGGTAGACGTTGCTACCCAGATTCAGGACAACCTGGCTAGATCTCGGATTGCTTCCCCGGAGGGAGGTGATCTAGTTGGCATTGGAGCAAGGCGGAAAACCGCTCCGCCAAGTGTGAAATCGCCTGATTCTGTTCCGAAAGGACCAGGAGCTCAAGGTGATGCTGGGCTTGACCTATGGGGTTACCGTGATCCGCCTAGAAATACGGAGTCAGAAGACGAGATAGAAATATCTACGTTGAGAGCTCAGGTGATGAGTTGGAAAAGAGCCTACTCCAACTCTCATCAGCAGCTTGTTATGATGCGTAAGTCTGTTGATCAGTTGACTGATCAGAACGCGGATTTACAGGGAACCCTAGATGAAGTTTCGAGGGATGCTTCTGCTACCACTAGGGAGCTAAGAACGGAGAATGAGAAATTAAGAACAGAGGCATCGCGGGTAGACGATTTGTCAAGGCTGCACAACCATCTGCTAGATTCCGAAGCGGATTTAGCAGAGAAGCTTGCTCTGTCTATGACACCTCTAAAGATAATCCAGCCAGCAACCTCGACGTTTCATGATGCGGGTGCTGGCCCGGGTTACCAGGAAGGAGACTCCTACAAACTCTTGACTCCGAGACATTTCGGAGCTTAAAGACAGGTTACTATAAGAGAGCCTGCAGCTGTAGCCGAGTCCTCTCCTAAAGATGAGGGGGAGAAGATAGTTGGGCTAGGTGGTATGTCTAGCATTAAGAGGCCTGCTACTCCTAAAAGCAACTCTTATGTGGTTATGTGGTTAACGAAACCTATGTCCGAAAAGATCCGGTGGGTACTACACCTCCAGTGGTTGCTACGCCCAGAGCATCGGTTCACTCCACTACAGGGGCTGATCCGGATGGTCTACGTACTACTACTGTGTGTGTACCAACTGGTATGCACTCTCAGTCGTTGACCTTGCTTCCGGCGGGTCCCCAGAAATCTGCGTATGGAAATAAGTCATTGGTGCAAGGCCTGACTTATGCAGGACCGGACCCAGCTGATACCCATTTCTCGTACACGTTCTATACTGACGAAGAACATATCAGCCCACGACTGGGAACAATCAGATTGTGGGATTCCACTAAAGACACTTGGCTTCACCATTTGGCTGAGATGAAGGTTGTGGCCGAAGCTCACAACTGGACGGACGCTATGTTCGTGAGACAGCTAAAGAGTAGTTGCAGGCGTCAGATTGCGGAGTTAGGAGAATTACCCCAGGGGGTTACTCTTCCTGAACTTGTGGCGCATATGGACGCCAACTACGGTGAACACTCCAGGGAGAAGAGGGAGGCGGAATTATTTAAATGTCGCCAAACTCCTCGCCAGAACGGTCGAGCATTTGCTAATGAGGTAGCAAAGAGGGCTAGGTATGCCTTTGGTACAGTGATGGATAGCACCTCACGTACCATGGGTATCCGAACCTTTTTGAAGGGACTTTCTGACCCGAAGCAGGCACTTTGGATTAGGTTCAAGCAGCCTAATGATCTAAATGATTGCGCTCACTGGTCAGAGGTCTATGAGAGCTGCACTCAGGATGTGGATTCTGTGACCCTTCAGGAAATTAGTGTAGAGTCCCATAACTCTATGACCTCACCTGCGTCCGCCGCTCCTAGCGGACTTGGTGAGAAGAAAGTTAATGCCAGAGCCATAGCCCAGATAACGGAGCTATTGGAGAAGTCCTCATTGGCTGAGTCCGGACCAATTTCGGATGACGTCAGTGAAGTGATTGTGCAGGCGTTGCAGGCTTGGCAACAACGAAAAACGGCCGCGCCGGGTGCTGATTCGGCCACTCCCTCCTACGGAGGTGGACGTGGTAGGTTCAGGCACTGGAAACCAAGTCGAGAATGCTGGTTCTGTAGTGAGGAGGGGCATTTCAACTCAGCTTGCCCCAGAAGACTAGCTCTTCTCGGATTGGTCCCGAAGGAAGATGGTGTTGCTTCCAAGCCTTCGGGAAACGCGGCGAGACCCTCATAAGGAGCGAGGTGGGGGTCGGGAAAAGGGCGCTTCACAGTACCACAGTCCGAAGTGAAGCTGTGAGTAGTACAGAAATTGGCGGGCAGGCCCAGGCACCAGCTATTACGTTGGAGGCTTCACTACAAGGTGAACCCCTTCCGAAAACTGGAGATTCGCGATCGTTGCCGGACAGTAAAGCCTTGTCACAAGGCCATGTGCTTTGTGATGACTCGGATTCTACCTCAGATGTGAGGTGGGGGCAGTCCGGGTTCCAAGCTGAACAAGATCAGATTGTGTTGGTCAAGGGCGGAGCAACTAAATCAGCTCAAGTTCAGAAGGTTTCTGTACACGAGCAGGGAACTTTGGAGATCCCTACCAAATTGTTGGTACGGGAGAGATGGTATGCCCCTGTAACAATGGATGGGGAAACTGGCAGCTTTCTGGTTGATCCTGGTGCTACTACTAGTTTGATCACCAGAAGGTTCTATGAATCCCTTCCAAATCCACCACCAATGACGGCGGTACGAATGGTGTGTGCGATGGGAGATGGAACACCCATTGTTACATATGGGAGCGTGCTTTGTCCGTTGCTAGTTGGCGACCGGACATATATGATTACTTGTCTCGTGGTCAGTGGTCTGAAAGGCCCTGAAAGCAGGATATTAGGTGCGGATTTCTATTATGTGCACCGATGTAATCTGGATTGGTCAGGAACTTTCTTCTTGGACAATTACGGGTCTTCTGTAACTTGTAAGTTATGGAAAAAACCCGTTAGCAGAATTGAAAGTTCCTCTGTTAATGCGGTTCAAGTTGAGGATGAAATTGTGGGGAGAGAGGTGAAGCTGCTTAAGACAGTTATCCTCAAACCCAAAGCAGTTACGTTGGCCAAACTTGATATTGACAGTGGCTCAGTCGCAGTTGAAGGAATGATGTTCGAGCCAGACCAACTTGTTGAAAGATCTAGCCTTGGGCAGCCTGAATACTTATGTACCAGGTGACGGTTCTCCGGCCGTGGTGGCTTTCTCCAATCCGACCGGTCGCACGTTGAAAATTAAGAGAAATAGGGTGGTTGGCAGAGTATTTGAAGTTGCTTTGGTAGCTCAAGATTCTCTGTCTGACGATGGGGAGAATGAGGAGATGATTAGGGAAGCAATCATTAATTCAATACAGGTGCTGGAGTCTCCTATTGCGGATGATGACCTGATCGCTCCTACTCTTCCTATTCCGGCCACTCCGGAGTGTCCACTGACAAAGATGGTTGACGATTCTGACTTGTCCAAAGTCCAAGAAAAACGAAATGCTCTAGATCTTTTGGAGGAATTCCGTTGCTGCTTCTCCCTGCCGGGAGATAAAGCTTTGGGATGTACTCATAAGGTCCGTCATGTTATTGATACTGGCGATGCTTGCCCGATCAAACAAGCATATAGACGGATTCCAGTTGCTAAACGTGATAAAGCGGAGGCAGAAATCTGGAAGATGTATAGAGAAGGCCGAATTGAGCATAGCAGTAGCCCTTGGGGAGCTCCTATTGTTATGGTGGCCAAGAAGGACGGGACACAGCGTTTCTGTGTAGATTATCGTCAGTTGAACTCCGTCACGATCAAAGACAGTTTTCCTCTGCCTAGGATTGATGAGTGTGTTGAGGCTCTTGGTGGGAACCAATGGTTTTGCACACTTGATCTTGAAAGCGGATATTGGCAGGTGGCTATGGATGAGGCTAGCAAGGAAAAGACTGCTTTTCTCTCCAGTGTGGGCTTGTTCCAGTTCAAAGTTATGGCTTTCGGACTGTGCAATGCTCCGGCTACCTTCCAACATATGATGGACACCATGCTGGACGGACTCAAATGGAAGTCATGTTTGGTTTACCTGGATGACATTGTGATTTTTGGGAAGACACTTGATGAGTGTCTCCATAACCTCAGGCTCGTTCTTGAAAGAATCAAAGACTATGGCTTGAGATTGAAGCCGAAGAAGTGTGAATTCTTCCGACGGCGAGTTGAATACCTGGGCCGGATTGTTTCTGGTAAAGGTATTCAAGCCAATCCGAAGCAAATTGAGAAAGTCCAGAATTGGCCAGTCCCCACAAATGCCAAGGAAGTTAGACAGTTTATTGGGTTTGCTTCCTATTATAGGGAGTTTCAGCCCAATTTTGGTGAAATTGTCTCTCCTTTGCAGGACATTGTGACGGCTGCATGTAAGGATAAGCGCTATACCAGACCTATAGTGTGGACTCCGCAGTGTCAGGCTGCATTTAGCAAGGTCAAGGAATTGCTGACCACGGCTCCAGTGCTTGGATATCCCCGGAAGGTGGGAGATTTCATTTTAGACACTGATGCAAGTGGTTTTGGAATGGCCGGAATCCTCTCACAGATACAGGATGGGCGTGAAGTTGTCTTGGGTTATGCCAGTAATAGTTTTTCTAAGGCTCAGAAGAACTACTGTGCTACAAAACGCGAGCTACTTGCTGTCCTGACGTATTTAAAGAAATTCAGACATTACCTTCTGGGCAATAGGAATTTCTATGTGAGGACGGATCATGCCTCTCTCCGCTGGTTGCTAAATTTTAAGGATCCAACAGACATGCTTGCTAGGTGGCTGACTACCATGCAGATGCAGGAGTATGGGTTGGATCAGGCCATGATCCTGCACCGGGCGGGCCGCAGACATGAAAATGCTGATGCGCTCTCTCGCCTGCCAACACGAAAATGTGGAAGACTGGATTGTCTAGATTGCGGACTGCATGACGCTGTGTCAGCTGTTACCGAAGTCACCCCTGTAGTGGAGGCTAAAGGCAATAAGCTACAAGAAGCTCAACAGTCTGATCCGATGATCAAGAGATTAATCGCGATGTTGGATGGCTCTGAAGAGATTCCTAGCAGGGAAGATCTGGCTGGAGAATCCGATGAATTTCGGACTTGCATTCAACATCTTGGCAGTATGGAAATGAAGGATGGTGTGCTATGCTTGGGCTGGGTCCGGCTAGCCACTGGTAGAAAGTATTGGCGTAAGGTGGTTCCTGCTTCAATGAGAAGGGAGGTATTTTTGGGCATGCATTGTCCGAAGACCTCAGGTCATTTTGGTGTTTTTAAGAACACATGGTCAGCCAAGATGAGGTATTATTGGCCCGGCCAACGTTATGATCTGAAACGCTGGATCAGGGCTTGCCCTGAATGTAGTACAAGGAAATCGCGGATAGGAGGTGGGAAATCTCTCCTAAAGAAAGAGAAGCAAGGTGATAGGTGGAACCGTATATCTTTGGATATTCTAGGGCCGTTTAAAGAAACTCCTAGAGGAAACAATTATATAATGGTGGTGACGGATCATTTTTCCAAATGGGCCGAAGCCTATCCCATGAGAGACCACACTGCAGAGAGCTGTGCGGAAGTCCTTTTCAAGGAATGGATTCTGCGCTTCGGATGCCCGGTAGCTTTACAGACCGATGGAGCTCCGGAATTCCGATCACAGCTTCTGAGAAGTCTTTTAGACATGCTTGGGATTGAGAAGCTCATAACTCTTCCGTATAGACCTCAGTCCAATGGACAGAGCGAACAGCTAAATAGGGTTCTTGTAGAGCAGCTCTCCTGTCTGACGGACTATCACGAAGATAACTGGGATATGCTAGCTCCTTGTATAGCTCATGCTTACCGGGCGACTGTACATGCCAGTACTTTGTGTACACCGAACTCTGTGGTTTTTGGTGCAGAACTGGTTGCTCCTATGGATATCGTTCATGGGGTGGAGCCGGATGGGTTGGATTTCCCTTGTAAGGTTTCCTTTGTCGAGAATTTAAAGCAGTGGATGCGTGATGGCCACAAGTACGTACGTACTAATCTCGGAATTTCTGCTGTCAACCAGAAACGAGATTATAATAAACGTACACGACCACCAAAGTTTGCTGTAGGGGATGTTGTCTACAGATATTGCCCCCCAAAGGCAAGCAAGAAAATTGGACAAAAATGGGATGGCCCATTTAAGATACACAAGTTCATAGGCGGTACCACTTGTGAACTTGAGACCACTGAAGGCTTGCTGAGGTATCATATTGATTATCTCAAACCCGCTTTTGATGAGAATGGTCCTATCCAGGCTAGCAACCTTCATAGGGCTCCAGAGTTTAGGAAACTGGAGAAAGCGGGTAGAGATATACTCAGGCTGGAAGCTGGTAAAGTGATAGCGGGAGTAGAATGTCCTTCCAAGTCCGAGAAGAAGAAGATCACTATAGGCGTTAAGCCTAGGGGCAGGCCGAGGAAGAAGGTAACTCCTACCTCGCCCGGCGGTGTTCCCCCTCGGACTAAGAAGAAGAAAAAGGATGCTGTTAAGGCGGGTGATCATGCATTGCCTGCCACAAAGCAGGTTCCTAAAGGTGTCAAACGTAGGCCTGGGAGACCTAAGAAGAGGGGGACGGGGGTCGGAACAGCATTGGCTGATCCCCCTGTCCTACCTAGTACTGGTGTTCTCCCAAGGAAAAAGCGGGGTAGGCCGAAAAAACAGATTTCGGATCAACCAGCTGTTCCTTTGTTGCCTGTTAAAAGGAAAGTGGGTCGGCCCAGGAAGTTACCAGCTCCAGTGGTCACCTTGCCAACCCCTTTGCCTAAGAGGAGGGTACGGAGAAATCCGTTTCCTAATTTGGGGGACTCCTCCCCACCACTGGTGAGGGCTCAGCGCACGCGCAAGGCCCCAGTTCGGTTGAATCAGTAAGAAAAATGGTATCCAGGAGGGAAATTTCTGAACTGGTTTTCCTCCCCTAAAAAAGTACACAACGAGAAGTCAAGCAGACAGTTCATTTGTACCGAATGTTAATTGTTTGCTCCCATTTCGGCAGATTGGATTGCTTTCCAACATGACTGGGAAACGAATATGGTCTTGGAGAGTACTTGTTTTGAACGACAGGAAAAAGCTAGGCCCAGGCTTGCCCTGCGAGTGATGGTAGCTCGGAACTTGCTGTAAGGCCGGAATCTATTTATAGTGAATAGATGGTTGCTCGAACCTGTCCAGATAGGCAAGGAAATTTGAGGAAACACCCTGTATAGTCTCAGCAGGGAAGAACAGGTTAGCCAGACTGGTCAAACACGTCTGCGCTAAGGCTCAGTGTGAGCGCGGGAGCCGGGTGGCGCTGCTAACAGCGGCGGCGGTTGGAAACACCGGGTGTGACCACTGGTTCCGCCGGTGTGTTTTACCATTTGCACTCTGCTTCCGATTTTCAAGAGAGTAACAAGCTACGACCGAAAGAAGTTCAAACTGTAAGTCTTTCAAATGGATGAACTTATTGCTTTGTACCTTGAAATGTTTGTAGCATGTTGCAAGAAGGTGACAAGAACTTTGGTAACTTTGTGTACGGTATTTATTGCAATATCAGTGTTGGAAGTAACTTAGCGGTCTGGCGCTAAAACACGTAGCCGCCATGTTGGTTGTTTTGTCTAGCGAATGAATGACTGTAGTGTTCCTAGACTAAAACACGCCATTTCTTGTCAAGTCCCGGTATTTTATGTGGGTGGAACTCGAAGTAACATACTAGTGCACGTGGTGTGTTATTAGAGCTAGAAACCAAGTTATAATTACGCCGGTAGTAGGTCTCGGACTCGCCGAATCTAAGATTGGTAGTGAAAGACCAGGCTTTTTCTTTAAGTCCGAGACGTTGTCCGGAAGGGGTGTTGAGTTGGGTGTGACCAGTTATGCTCTGTTATACTCTATGTTTGATTGTTTCTCTCCTTAATTGTTGCAGAGTAAGTGTATCGTTCATTCTGAACAATGTCCGACCGCGAATTCGAACATGAAGAGCTCGGACTGTCCGAGTCCGAGGGAGAGCCTCTGACGGAGGAGGAGGCGGCCGCAGTGCTAGACGGCCTACTCCACTCAGGATTCGCACCCGAGGTGCAACCTCCAGCCCCGTTCCCGGACGGTGAGGCGGAGATGATGGAAGTCGAGACGGAAAAGGAGACAGGTGAAAATCCTGCAGTGGGCCATGAGTCCGAGACCTTTAAGGACAAGCAGTCCAAGGTCGAGAAAATCTGTAAGGTGGTGGCTGACAAGGTAGCCAAAGAATCCGCAACGTCCAAGGACAAGCCGTCCAAGGACAAGTCCGCCACCAGGTGGTCCGGCAAGCAGTCCGGCAAGCCCTCGGACTCAGACCCTAGCTCCAAGGTGGAAGTGCCACCATTGCGCCGGAGTCCGAGAAAGCAGTCTGTCCCGCGGAAGAGTGATGAGAGTAGGTCTTCCTCAACCAGGAAGTCCCGCTCCCGTTCCCGCTCTCCCTCTCCCAGGCCAGACCCTCCTCCGGCGAGTGAGACAAGAGGCCGCAGCTTGACAAGAGCGTCAAAATCCAAAGCGGGTACTGACTCCCAAGTTGCTGGCACTAGTCGGACTAGTGTCTCACGAGGTAGAGGTCAAGCCTCTCAAGGAATCTCTCAGCTTCCTCAGATCAGGAAGCTGAAGTGTGAACACGAGCACCGCTCGGAGGCCCGCCGGATCCAGCTGTCTTCCATGGGATCCTTCCCGAAGTTCAAGGCAGACATGGACCTGGCAGAGCTGGTGCCAATGAACCCTGCACTGGATCAACCTGGGTCCAGTAACCAGGCGCCAGCGGAGTCCGATTCCGAGGAAAAGGACTTCGCTGACAAGCAAAAGGCCAGGTATGAGGAGGTGTTGTGGCCGGAACTCGTCCGCGAGGATAGCCTAGACTCCGGAACCTACGGGAAGTTGTCTAGCGTCCACAAACTATGGCAGCCGGGCTTCCGTTGCCCCTTCATGGTTTGTAGGTACCCTCGCTTGAACGAGAAGGGTGTAAGGGCCTATTCCACCCGGGCCCGATTCTTCCGCCACCTCTGCGAGGTCCATGCCCCCTCCTCTCAGGCGTGGATATGTCCCTACCCCAACTGCTCCCAGGTGCTTGATCGGAGAGTCGAGTTGGTGAAACACCTGATGAATGGCGAGTCGGTCATTCACAACCAGTCCCGGGAGAAAGCAGTGGGTAGGGTGATGAGCGTCATCCCCACTATTGTGAACAACAGTGCGTTCTTGAGGATGACGTACTGTTCGGCGCAGCACCTTCGGGTTATGCGCCGTATGAAGTCCGTCACCAAGACTGCCACTAAGTCGGCTTCAGCCAAGGAGAAGGAAACTTCTTCTTCCCCTACTGCCGGAACCAGCGCTCCCGGAAGCTCTGGTGGAAGTAAGGGCAAGGCCGGAGGTAGAGGCGGACGTAGAGGCTCTCCGTGAGACAATAAGGACACAGGCCAAGTTGATCCAAGTCCTCCGCACTTCTGCTGAGAAGAAAGGAGGCGTAATCCGCAGCTTGACTGAGGAGAACGCCAGTCTCAAGGGCGAATTGGCAGAGTGCGGGAGATCTAGTACTCCAGAGAACTTGGATCAAGAAGTGAGAAGCGAGGAGGTGGAGCAGACCACCCAGTCCGGCGGAGCTGTTGCCAGCACGTCAGTTGTGTCTGCGTCCGGCGGTGCGGCAGTGAGTGTTGACGCTGCTCAATACGAGCTGCTGACCAGGCTGCTGGCGCAGATTAAGCCCGCTTCTGTCCCTGCTCCACGGTCTTCTCCACCTTTGGTAAGCAGGACAGTTGCTGAGGATACGGCGGATGATCCCTATTACCTGGGGAGCATCTTCGGAACTCCTGAGGCTGCTGTCACGCCCCTCAAGACCAAGGAGCCAGCTGCCGAACCAACAGCCCCCGCGGACCCCTCCAAGGAACCCGAGGACCCGGACCAGGCCGACGACAACGCCATGGACGTCGCCTAGGAGCTCTCCGCGGTTGTAAGCCTCCGCTGACGCAGCGTCGAGCATTTCAAGACATCCCTCTGCTGTGTCAGCGTCGAGCTACGCTTCTCCGACATACTGCATTGCCCACGGACATCCCTCCGGACTTGTTACCACCAGAAAGAGAGTGAGACGTTGATATATATTTTTAACAGTGACTTTATTCTGATTCTCTCAGAAGGAGAGATCTGAATCCGTTCTGCGGACTATATTTTATATTTAACTACTTTCACTGGATTCTGTAGAATAGTGAGGACACCAAATGCTCCTTTATGTATTTGCAAAATTTTTCTTCACTTCTGTGGATGTGTGTGAGTGGTTCGGACCTGCCTTTTATTTTGTCCGAAGTCTACTGTTTTCAACGGATTTGTCTCTGGTGTGTTTATGCTGTTTATTACTGCCTTGTTGCCAAGTTTATATTGATGTTAAACTCTTTTTATTAAAGGGGGAGTATTGTAGTGGGTTTGGGTATCATATAAGAAGGTCTGGGACATTTAGTGTCCAGTTTTACTGCTGTGTGGTGCTGTCCGCTGAGGTTGGTACGCTTGTACTAACCCAGTGGGCAGTACCGGCTTATATTATCAGTTTTACCTTTCTAGGAAGAAGTTTTCCTATTATTCTTATATCACCCTTTATGTATGTCATTCGTTATGTTTCTATTACAAACCTCTTGTACCATGCTGTTGTATGTAACATCCGTGAGAAAGGTTGTTATCCTTGTGAATATGTTCATCGACCTGCGGATAAGACACCATAGCTGTGTTGGTGTAGGATTAACGAGGTGGCCGGACCATCTCCACTGGTCAAGTCGTTGGGGAGATTGCCCCGTGTAAGCTAATAAAAGCTGTGCAGAAGGTTTATCCTCGTTTGAGTCTTTTATCGGCGTAGTTGAGCGGATCGGATCCGAAAGATCACTACACCATCATAATTATTTCATGGTATTTCATCTCTAGTTCAGCTCACATATAGCTGGTCATTCACTATAGCGTCCTGGTGGGAACTAGGAAATACAATTCTTGGCAATCTCATTTCTCTGGGGCAAAGCCATGTTATGTCTAAAATTCCATCTCAGGTGGCTCAGACTATTATTAAATTAATTACATTTACTAAGTCACCAAGCACGTATGATAACGCCCAGTGATGGGGCTATATATATATACATGTATTATCTTATCAGCCCTCAAACAAGCCCTCAGGCCAATTGAAAACCCCAACCCGGGAGAATCGTCAACCCAGTATAGATATTAGGGAGGTTCAGCAAATCTAGCATATATGTAAACGTAAACGTATCCGTATCTCTGATATACAAAACACATAATATATGTAACATATCAAGCAAAATGTTTCATCTCACAATTTATTTTTGATACATAAAAATGCGACGTAATTCGCAAAAAAAGATACAGATACGGTTACGGTTACACTCTTTTAAAAAATAAAGTTATAACAAATAATTAATGATTCTGTTTTTTGGCAGCTACGTGGATTGGAGGCTCCATCATCCATCTGGCAGCGGGCAAAGTGTGGGAGACAGAAGACGGATTGCTCTGGGTGCATGCGCCCATTGCCTTTGCCTTCAGTCTCCTCATCGGTAAGTCCACGTGCATAAGTTTTATTATATTTTCTTCCCATATGTGATGTATCACAGAAGAATGAGTCGAAAGTCACAAGACAGAGCAAGATAAGAAATTTTCTCAGTTTAAAATCTTTTTTTAGTGCCTTGAAGGTAGGATTAGAAATAAAAAGCTAAGTTGGTTTCATGAATGTGTGACTATATGATTTGTTTGGTCTGATAACCCAACAGAAATGTGCCTTTGAGTCTTAGGATGTTGATATGATATGATGGTATGTTGTACATGAATTTGCCTTAAGGCCTTTATGATAGTTATTATGTTTTATATTAAATTGGATAATGGTTTGAGCTGTCGTATAGTAATATATTAAAATTATGTTAGAGGACAAGATAATTATAGTAGTTTGATTTATCATTTGTTTTATATAAATTTATATTTTATTATTATTACTGTCATCAAAATAATTATAACTCTTCCTTGTTCTTGTTACAGGTGGCCTATTCTTCTCTCACAAGATCAGGGATGAGTTGGGAATCGTGACAATACTAGACCCGATAGAGCGCACCAGCGGCAAGGTGATGACCATCCTCATAGCTATTCCCATGCTGTTGAGTCAGGTGATGTGGGCTGCAACTACATTCTCCTCCCTATGTGAGTAGTACTTCTCCCCTTGAGGGCCTAGTTCACTAAGCCAATTCTCATGCGATTCTCACAGAATTTGATGTAAAAGAGTCATAAGTCCTAAAATTGATATGTTTCAAAGTGTTTTATTCACAAGATTCTTTTGTAGGAATGTTCTTATTTTGGGATATCTAGCACTTTCAGTGACATGGATATTGTCGCAAGACAGGGTATTAGATATATCCTTGTGTTTCTAAGGTCATCGTAGGGAGTATATTTAACTACTTTACTAGTGATTGTACCCAGAAATATTGCAAACCCTTTTTTCAAACATAAATAAAATCAGACATGAAATATAGAAATTTGAATATCAGCCTTTATACAAATATCAATTTATGATGGATTCTAAAAACATTTTTTGAGCCTCGAATTGCAATTATAAATGGAATAGTTATGTGTGGGTGCATGTGCGCTTGGTGTATGTTTTTAAAAATGTTATTTATACTAGTGCTCGTTGATCTTAGTAATTAATGGGATCTGCTGATAATATCATTTCGATGAAATGCATGTTTTTCCTGAATATACACAAATCTTAAATCAATTCAATCGAATATTTTCAAATAATTATTATGATGGCATGTCATTATGCATCTTTTCGACTTAAGACTCATCATATTATTATTGCCTCATTGTAGCTGTGACTCTGGCGGTGTTGTTGGACGTAGAGAGTGTCGTGTCCATCTTCCTCTCAGCGTTTATCGTCTACATATACAGCACCCTGGGCGGTCTCTACTCGGTCATCATCACTGATATAGCTCAAGTCATATTCATATTTATTGGTCTGGTAAGTTACTCGTTCTGCTTTATCATTACTTCTTGTGTGACTTTTCATCGATAATTTTTGTTGTTAATATATCTATATAAAATATAATATCTTACTATTGTATTATTTATGTGTGTTTCTACATGCTTTACAAGAATTTGAAGACGAATCAACCAAAAGATAATGAGAAAAGATACAAAAATGAGAAAACGATAATAAGTGAAACCAATAAAAATATGTACGTTTATGACGCCCTGCAGCAAGAACAGGGTGACGAAAACTCCACAATCTTGATCAAATCCCTTGTCTTTCCCGAGCCCTGACTGGTCCATTTTATTTATTGACTATCACTTGTTTTGCTATAGAATAAAAATAAGGTAACCTTGCATTCCATCTGTCATGCATTACTTATCATTGTCCTTTATTCCAGTGGGTAGGCTTCGGTTTTGCCAACAATAACTCTGCAGTGAGATCCCTAGCACAAACAGCATCTGAGCCCAGTGGTTGGTTAGGAACTGCTAATATCAAGGCAGATGCCAACCTTGGTCGTTACTTTGACTCCGCCCTCCGCTACCTGTTTGCTGGGGTCACATTCCAGGTTGGTTATTTCGATTATTGTGGCTTCAAACCTACTTGAAAAAGCAAATGTATCCCGGAGTGCTGGTGCCCCTATTAGATAAACGATCAACCCAATCCTGGCCAATTACTGTTGTCACCATTTTGGGTTTGGATAATGTGGGGTCCATAGACTGATTATAACTTAACACACATGTTATAAAATTTGTTCAGGAAAATGAGTCACAAGTCATAAAAATGATATTTATCAAGTCATTTATTCACAAGATATCTTTGTTGGGACGTTTTCATCTTTGTGGTATCTAGTCCTTGACGTCGCATGAATTTATCTACCAGATTTTGAGACAGTGTTTCTATATTCATGCAAGTCTAAGGTCATGCTATAGACTACATTTAACTACTTTAATCTCAAAGTCCATTTTTTTGTGACTCCTTTTCCAGTAACACATACCAACAAGTCACCAATTGGGACACTTTCTGGTCACAATACTAAAGGATTTATCACTGTTTTGTGGGTTTTTCACACCATGTAGGAACAAAACAGGAAATTTAGTATTAACTGAACGAGATCCATCGCTCCTTCCAGCCCTCAGGTGTTGTGTTTGATATAATGTGCAATATGTGATGTGCTGGAGGAAAATGAGTCACAAGTCGCAAAAAAATAGATTTTGAGATATTATCAGAATTGAAAATATGAGATCAAGCCGATTCTAATGATAGTAAATTTCAAAGTAGTATTTCTATATCTTATGTTTAGAGTTTAGACTCACTGACCGTATCCAAATGTTAAATAAAAGTTCCAACAACAACAATGTTTGGTATATTTATATTTGAAAAAACATTTGCAATATTTTTGGGTGGACAATTACTAGTTAATTAATTAAATGTACTCCATATAATGGCTTTCAAAACGCCTGGATATGTTGATATGTACACTGTCTTAAAATTTAGTACATGAATTCACATGACTTAACATGCTAATCCCTTCAAAAATCATAACATTCCTAAAAAGAGATCTTGTAAATAAATGAGTGTGACTCATTTTCCTGAAACACATCACATGATATGCCTTTGGAATTATTATGATATTTATATATTATTATATATATCTGATATTTCATTCTATCACACAACAGCCTTGGCCTTAGAGTCGCCCATGACGTTTAACACTTTTGTTACTTCACTGATCTTATACTTTCTTATTCAACCTCTGTATTTATCTTATGGTCATAGCAGCTTTATTTTTCGATTTCCTTGTTTGTGAGATTTAGACTAGATTTAACCTATGTCATTGATTTGTGTTGGAACCGGTTTATGCAGGCAACGGTTTTTGTCATCCTTTATACTTTTTGATATGTTTATATGAACTCTTTTAGAGTTTAGAATGTATTGTATAGCTGTTAATCTTCCATTTCTCATACAAATAAATTGGATGAATTCTTTATTTGAGACTGCTCAAAATGGTTTCTGGTATTGTTTTCATTTTTTTCAGCTTGGACTGAAGTGTGCTATTTTAAAAAATGCGGAGCTCAATCAAAAAAATTAAATAATAATAAACTTTTAGGGAAACTTACTTTCTAACTTGATCTATTTTTTCCATTAATCAACAAAGTAACACGGTGTTAACGGAGAGACAGACTTGAACATTTGAAATTTAAACCAGTTAACTTTTAACTCCGATTTATTTCAGATTTACATACAAAGAGTGTTGGGAAGCAGAAATAACCACGTTCCTCGCTTCATGTCTCTCTTGGGCGCACTGCTTACCCTGTTCCTTGTTATCCCAGGCATCCTCATAGGTGCAGTCGCCAGGTCCACAGGTAAGAACAATAGGGGATTTGCATAGCCGCCATTTTGTATCTTGATTCCCATGGAATTACGGGACTAATGGTATAGTATACAATCTATAGATAACATTCTATGTTCAGCATTGAATATTTATCAATATCCATGGGTAATACATGTTTCCATAACACCCCAAGTCTCCATCTTTCCCATCATGCATTGGTTTTTTATAGATCATCTATCATCTATCATCATGATTTTGGTGAAGACATTCTCGCTATTTTCAATAAAGATTTTGCCAGATATTTGTATAGGTCTATCAGATTTCAGCAGAATCCATCCCAGGGCGGACTGTAACACACATACACAGTGGCACTTTGAAAAATATCAATCTTGCGACTTTTGACTCAATTTCCTGAAACACATCACACATACATTACTCTGATATTTCATCTTTTAGACTGGAGCCAGACATCATACCCTGGAGATCTGAGCCTGTTTAATCAGGACACAGACTTCCGGTTTGTACTTCCGGTGGTACTCAAGTACCTGACGCCATATGCTGTTGGAATATTGACTCTAACTCTCTCTGCTGCCGCCAGTCTCGCCTCAGTCGATGCCTCGATAGTGTCCTCTGGTGTACTTGTCACCAACAATATTTATGCCTCTATTAGGGATTCGTGTAGCAAAAAGGTAAGCTTGAATGTTACTATTAAAACCATGGGTATGTAAGGTGAAGCTTTGGTTAAATAGTATGAAAACATGTAATGGGTATATAGAATGAAGCCATGGTTTTATAAGGTAAAGCCATGAGTATAAGGTGAAGAAGCCAATTTTACATTTAATGTGTTAAAAACATTATATCTGATAAACAATATGAGGAACAATGGCCTATTTAGCCTATATATATATATCTATCTAGCCTATTTCATGTTGCCATGTATTATGGAAAAATGGAAATAAAATCACTTATAATTTTAGTAATTTTATTCATTATATTCGTAATATTATCATTAATCTATGATCGACGCATAAAGATGTAGTAGAGGCAGGTTTGGGCTTTAACATTTTATTTTGTATACTTGTTGTTTTCTTGATATTTGTATAATAAAATTTTGGTGATTGATTGATTGATAAGAGTTATATAAAAGAGGTTGAGTTTGAGTTGAAGATAAAACATATGTTGAGTTTGAGTTGAAGATATAAAATATGTATATGATTTGATAAGATAATTGAAATGAATAAGAAATACGAAAATGTGGAATTATAAATGAGAAGAAGAGACGTGGAAGTTGGGCATAAAGTATAGGTGTATGCTCGATGATTGCATGGCGAGCAGAGAGTGAGGTAGAGGTAAGGGAAGGAAGTAGGAGGAGGGAGAGTAGGCGATTATGGGTAGAGATTAGTATTTGATATTGAATAATAGGTGGGGTATATGCGGCGGTCGATCGATGACACCCCCTGGCGTTATATTTCACCATCACAATATAAACATAATGTATCACTATGAGCACATCAACCTGGGTCTTCACAGGGCTGATTCCTCATGCAGTCGAGGCTGTAGTGACTTGAATATGATATCTTTTTCAATAGCATTTTTTTTATAAACCGAAATAGGAAATCAGAGACTTATACAAGGCTAATGTGTTGTATGTATTTCAGAAAGCAGATTCCAAGGAGAGCCTGATTGTGACCAGGCTAGTGATGGGTATAACGGCCATACTGGCCCTGATCGTTGCAGTATTTGTGAAGCCTGTGTACGACTTGTGGGCCTTCACTGTCACCCTCGTCTACGTCATGGTCTTCCCCCAACTACTGTCTGCCATATTCTTTAGTTTCACTAATGGTACGTATATGATATTCTTACTTACTGTTGCTTTGATCTGATTGCGTTTGATTTGTGATATCAGTGACCTTCTGCTTGCTTGGCTAAGGCACTTATTCGCATTCTGTTTTATTCTTTATTTATTATATCTTTCATTTAATGTTTATTTATATATGTTTGTTTATTTATAAATTTAGGGGTTGAAAAGAATGAAACAAGATTAAATCATACAGTTATAATGTGTGTTTGTATGTGATGATGATAGACATTTCAACCAATTGGGGATTTGCATGTCCGCCATCTTGAATCTTGATTCAAATGGAATTATGGTACAGTGTTATTTTATAGAAAACATGTCATGATCAGCATATAATATTCGTCGGGGCTCCAATATACATATCCATGTGTTAAATGTTGCCATAACACAAGGCCCGATCTGCCCATCATGCATTCATCAATCATTTATACAGGCTAAGATATTGATAAAAACATGCAATTTTCGATAAAGGTATTGCTAAATATTTGTACATTGTAATTTGAATCTATCCAAGCATCTATTGCAACAGACATGCGCAGTGGCACATGCAAATGCCCTATTGTGAGAATCTAGAGAAATCTCTGATGTATGAAGTTAATATAATATCATTCTAGCCTACCATTTTACCGATTATTATATGTTAAAATATATAAAATAAATAAAGAAAACCTACATGTATGCATTAATTACAAAAATACTTGGAAGCTCTGAAAAGATCAAATGCTTTGATTATATCCCGTTTCTATAGAAAGACTGAATTTAAGAAAAGTTCAAAACCAAAACCCTAATCTTTGAAACATAATTGTGAAGTCCTGCTTAACCACCTATAGTATACTCCTATATTATTAGCATAGATCTAAGCATTGAGAATAACAAGCATTGAGCATTAATTAGCAAATAGTTAGACACAAGAATGGGCAGAAAACCATGGCTATTGTTCAATTGAACCCGTGAGCCTGCATCATAATTATGTTCACTGCACAGATGTAGAAAACAGATGTATAAAAACTTCATAATTGATTATTATTATTTTACTTGCTGTATAAACATACTGAATACAAGAAAAATGTCCTAAATCCTTTATAATTTCCTTTATTTCACAGGTATTGGATCCTTTATCGGCTTCATTGTGAGCCTGGTACTTATTTTGCTCTCCGGAGACGAAGATATCGGACTTCCATCCACAATCCAGTACCCATGGTATGAGGAGGACAAGAACAGGCAAAACTTCCCCTACAAGACAGCCATTGCTCTAGTTACTCTCTTTCTAATTATTGTAATTTCAGCTCTTACACATCTGTGTTACCGCACCAATATTGTTCCTGATTGCTGCAATCTATCGGGTCCATCTATGGATTATGAAGACAAAAAGAGAAGGAATGCTGGTAATCTAGACCCTATGTAAAATCTGAGAAAACCTCCACTTCTGTCAGCATTGAGTAAATTATGGTAGCATAGTTTCATCTTTGTTAAAAACTATACACAAATCTAGATTACTAAACCCTCTGAACCAATGTTTAAATTCCATGAATATCAAATGTTTTAGATGCACAAACACTTGTTTGATGAACTTGTTACTAGCCTGTTTTAAGTGAAATGTTCGGGGTTTATTTATAAATATGTGAAAGGACTTGGGCTAAACAGACTGAAAGATATGTCAATATTGGCGGACTTGGGGCAAGATAAAATGACTGAAATTAGTTAGTTTTCAGACATACCAAAAATCAAATAATCTGTCTATCCAGAATCTAATATGAAAGTCATAACATATAATTCAAAGATGGTGTAATGTTTGAAGCACGATGTCCATTGAGCCGATGTTTGACGTTCCCTCCGTTTGAAGGGACTCTCAACTTTGGGCCTGTTTCCAATCATCAGGCTGTCTTTCCATCTTTCTCTTTGTTTTTTGGTTGAAAGACAAACATAACAACACAATTTAAAGTAAAGGATTTTAATATGGAGTTTTATGATAGCATATATACGAGTTGATCTAGATGTAACCTATGATTAGCAGGAATAACTGAAAATAACATCATGAAATTGACTGAAAAAAACATATATGATGCTGCCGAGAATGCAGCGTTAATTTCCTTTTTGGTGTATAACAGAATTACATTACAGCACATTTCCTTATACAAGTTAATATGATAATAATCTAGACCAGAAAGTTCATCATAATTCATTCACAAGCTGGTTGTTTAGAAATATGGATTATTGGGGTCGCAAAAGTTTTTTTTTAAAAATTTTGATATCTCACCATCACCAATAGGGGACTTGCAGGCCCTCCAGCTTGAATTTTGATATTTACAAATATACTACATTATTTTATCGGAGCTCCAAAGTCAATATCCATGTGCTATACATGTTTCCATCACACAATAACATTAAACTGCCATCTTTCAAATCATGTGTTTGGTTTTGTAGATCATTTATATATACGCTATCATATTGGTGAATACATTTTTTCAACTTTTAATAAAAATGTTGCTAAATATTTGTATATTAGACTTAAACTGAATACATCCCAGCATGTACTGTGACAGACATGCACAGCGGCACATGTAAATCCTCTATTGAAAGTGATGTCTCATAGTGTTGACTTTGATCAATATATCTTCAAAAAGTACCTTGCGATAATAATTTTATTGCACTTAGGAGTGGAGTAGGGTCTTAAGGTCATAAAATTAGGCGTGATTTCGGTTTGTAGTAGCTGAGAGCTAGGTAGGGGGATTCTAACATTACAATTTTGGAAATCGCCATTCAGAAACGGACAAAATGTATATTTTGCAATACATATAACCATAGTTGTTTTAAACTAGAGAAATGTACTTTTTAAGGGTTTCCTGGTGATGACAGCTTGTGTTACTGTTTTAATCTAATAAAGAGTTCTTACAATTTAATTCAGTTAGCTTTTTCTGTTTAAAGCCAAAATATAGGTGTACAGGGTGAATAAGATGGAAACATCATTGTCATTGCTATGACTGGAGAAGCCCGACAACGCCTTGTATCTGACATGTCCCAAGGCTATTGTTATTTGATGATGAGATATATGTATACATGTATACAATTTATGTTGAGGTGGTTGTATCACTAATAAATATAATGTGCATGATCAATTGGTCTCCTTTTTTTCTTTTTAATTCTTTGAGTCAGAAAGCGAGCTCCGTTAGCAGTAGCAGTGCACCGGATACTGTTGACAGAAAATTAATTCTAGATTTTACAATCACTTATGCCGCCTTTCCAGAAAAAATCCTTTCCCATATAACTTAATAAGAATATCCCTTTCCAGAGAACTTTTAATTTCAATCAATTATACTACCAAAAACAATATGGGTTTCGTAGGGGACACTCTGTCAACCAAGCACATGTTGACCTCATGGAGATTATCTATGATAATCTAAATGAGGCCAACATAACAACTGCTGTTTTTTTAGATTTCAAAAAAGCGTTTGACACTGTGGATCATTCAAAACTGCTTACGAAATTAGAAAACATGGGTGTGAAACACAATGAAAACAGATGGTTTAATAATTATTTAACAAACAGGTACATGGCCAATTCCACCAATTTGACAACATTTGGCCCCCAACCGTGGAAACTGATTAAATGGGCTTAATATAAATAAATTACCATTAATTTGTTTTTTTTTCTTGACTGGAATGTTCCACCAACCCGTGGAACCACATTTTTGGCCTTTTTACCCCGAGATTTTTAATTTTTTTTTTTCAAAATCCCATTTTGGGGGCAAAAATCAATTTTTTTAACTGTCATTAAACCGTGGAATTGCTAGATTTCTAAATAATCATCAAAATTGAACATTTTTCTTTATTTGTTGTGATAGTAGGTGACTTGAACATGATCTGTGTAAAAAAAAAAAGCAAAAAAAAAATTTTTTGGCCAAAAGCCATCAAAAACCAATTTTTTTTTGTGTGGGTACCCCCCCTGTCGTGTGCCGTCACGCAGTGTGCCTAAGGTGGATTAAAGAAATAAAAAAATAAAAAAAAATATCAAATTATGATGAATAATGCTAAAATGCATGGGATTATACATGTATGAAACATCAAATGTATTGATTTGAGTCTTTCATGAATTGTAGCAGAGAAATTACATGGTGGCAAAAGGTGGTGGGTACACTAGCTCATGTCGTGTGCCGTCACGCCTATTTTAGGGTTTTTAGAGCCTTATGAGGCACAATTTTGATGATAAACTTTAAATTTGACATTTATTATTGACTTTGCTTGGTACCAATCTATGTAGATTGAAATTCATGATTTCCGAGTAGTTTTTACATGATTCTTAAGGCAAAATGCTTTAAAAATGTGCCGTCACGTTGTGTCGTGTGCCGTCACGCCTGCCGTCGTGTGCCGTCACGCCTGCTGTCACATAATATCAGAAATTATATCTCTAACATTATATACATAATATTAGAACGTTTATCCTTGAAGATGTTGCCTCTAAATAATTAAACAGAACAGGAACAATCAATAGAAGTATTCGAGTCAACTGAAAAAAGTAAACGAGGGTAATGAATGTTATATATAATATATCATAAATATAATGAGTTATACAATGTGTATATATGGGCAGAGGGTCAATGACCTGTCACCCTTGCCGCTGCCATTATGATTACCATTACTGAATGGTTATTTGGCTCTAACTTTTCTTCTAGTTAGAATATTTTCACAAACTAAAAAGTGTTATCACCCTTATGTCGAGACCTATCAAGTACACACTAGTTCAATACATTATGTGCATATTTGTTTTATTTATTTCTATATAAATTCTAATTCATGTAGAAATATGAACCATTATCCGACATGCTATTTTTGACATTTTTTTCATATTTGGGATCTATTTTTCGACCCCCCTGTAAAAAATTACTAATAATCAGAATGGTTCCATACTTTGTAGTTCAATGCACATATATATAAGGTTGATAAAAAATAACAAATCAACTAATTAATGTAAAATTTATTTTTGGGTACCCAGGTGGGGTCTAGGGGGCTAAATGTTGTCAAATTGGTGGAATTGGCCACCAATGTGTAAGGACAAATGGTCAGATATCGACCCAGGGCAAGATCACTCACGGCGTACCCCAAGGAACCGTATTAGGCCCGATCCTCTTCACAATATATATATCAACAACCTACACCAGGTTGTCCAAAATTCCACCATCCAGCACTCTTTTATAGCAACAAAACAGAAGAAAAGATATCCGAAAAATTACAAACAGATTTAGACTGCATCGACACCTGGTGTAGGACCAACAAAATATCAATGAATGTATCAAAAACTAAATATATAACCTTTAAAAAGAAAACCCCAAAACAAGAGAAAAATTCAAAATTAAACATGAGCCTTGCCCTGGGTAGTGAAACATTGTCTGAAGTTGACGAATATAATTACCTGGGCCTTATCATTGACAAAGACCTGACTTACAAAACTCATGTTAATAAGCTAATTGACAAGCTTAAATGGAAGGTGAGACTATTATCAAATGCCCGACATACTTTGACTAAAAAGGTAAAAATTGATATTGTCAAATCTGTCATAATCCCTAATATAGACCAGGGAGACATCTTTTATTCTGTCACGAACAAGCGATTATTAAAACGATTAGATTCCTTACTCAATTCAGCAGTTCGATCCACATTCAATATGAGGAAAAGAACTAATGTAGATAGGGAAACAGCAACCTTAAGAATACTGCCAAACCATGTAAGGAGAGAGGTCCACACACTAGAAGCTGCATACTACCTAGCACAATCAGACTCCAAATTAGATAAAAGAAAAATACCAACTAGGAGCCATGCAAAAAACAGGAAAAATTTGAAAATTAATCGACCAAAAACAACAATCTACAGAAACAGCTTCCTATATAAAGCTAAGATCTCACTACCCACTGAGAAACAGGCAATAGAATCGAAAAAACATTTTAGAAAAACAATAGAAAACACACTCAAATAATAAGGCCTATAGTGAATAGGCCCCTCTCTTAATGAATAAGGGTTATATTATGTACTATACATGATATCTAACAATATGTGAAACTATTGGTCTGCCATATGATATTTTGGATGAGACATGCATGTCTCACTTTATTATTATTATTTTATTTTATTTTTTAACTTGCTCATGTTTTACTGTATTTCCTATGTACACTAGGTTGAGAGCAAAACTTGCCCGCCTGTAAATAATCCTGTACTGGATTCACTCATTAACTATTGGGTTTTAAAACTCGACGTGTGGTTTTACCCAAGCAAACTGTATTATATATTAGGCTTTTATGTGTAGATAAAGGGAACGGTAGGAAGACCTAGGTGTAAATCCTATAAGGTACCTAGAAACCTGTAGACCTGTTCATCGTACAAAATTAATGTAAAAACCGAGTGATGATGAATAAAAGATATTTCTATTCTATTCTATTCTAACATATTTTGTCTAAGAAAGATGAGATTTCCAACTCAGAATGAAGTGCATTCAAAAAGGGTAGTAAAGCGTAATGAAACACACAGGGATTGCAAACTAACATTAGGGCCCATAGGCTCCCATACTAAAACCCCACTGTTTCTAAGTGAAAATAATGAGCGTTGACTTGTTCTAAAATATGTGATACTACGATAAACAAACTTTGTGTCAATGAAAGCGATTATCATTTTACGAATTCTTTTTTGGGTTGACTTGAAGCTCCAAATTATAGTATGGGACTTGCATTCAAAGCCGCAGAAAATGCAGCCCTGGGTTTGCTGCGCCACCTGCAGTCACATAACATTCCATCTCAAAGAATTACCCTGAATTTCTGTGCAGAAAAATATTATAGAATTAATGATGCACTGTCTGGTGTATAGTCCCAAGGTGAGGGATTATACACATATAATACACCAGTGCCCCCGAAATGGAGGTTATTAGTCTCTGCCTTAGGTGATTTTAGCCTCAATGCTCTCTAGGCAGTGATTGAAGTTTGATAATCAATGCTGGTCAACTTCTGGTAATCAAAACTAGTATGTGTTCTCCCAAACAGACTTTAAAGCTGGGTTCCACTGCTCGGCTACTTCTCCCACTTCTGCTCCCGCTTCTTGATTAAAGAAGCGGGAGAGTAACGGGGATGGGTGCTATTGAGCTCCGCTAGAAAGCCACGTTAAGGTGCATTTCCACTGGATCTCTTATATAGCTTATTTATAGGGTGCTTGTCATTCGCTCTTCATCCACTAGTAGCAAGCGCATTCACTCTTCATCCGCTGATGCCCCGTCTACATAGGGGCGAATTGAGATGCGATTTGGGCCTTGCGGCAATTCGTGCGACTTCAGAAGAAATCGCATTGATGTTTAAAACTAAATCGCCCCTATGTAGGGACAGCTGCGACCATTTGCAGAATCCTACGACTAATCGCAGGAGCAAAAATTGCCCCACACACATGCAAATTCATGTGCGATTTCAGATATGCCAGATCGCAGGTGAAATAACCCAAATCGCATGTGAACAATCTCAGTTGATGCGATTTCAAATGGAATCGCACATACTTCTACAAGCATTCGCATATGTGTAGGGCTAGCCACGACAATTTGTACACCTCTGTTACTGTCCAAGACTAATCGCAGGAGGTCATGTGAATTTCGGAAATATCCGAAATTCGCATGTGATTGCAGGTATGTTTGAACAGGTGTATCTTAACGAATTATGGATGAATCATAACGATTGTTTCACAGAACATGCACAGACATGTTGTCCCAAGCATGTTAAAAATTTGAGATTATAAATTGATTTTTACCCCCTTTTTTCAAATAGTCGCAAGTACACCTCAAAAAATATTTTCGGTCTTCTCTCCCTCATTTTTCTTATAATTTTAAGTGATCCAAATCGCACATCTGCTGCGAATACAGACCTGCGATTTCACATCAGTTTGCACCTGAAATCGCACATGTGTAGAGACTAAAAAGCCAAATCGCAAAGCATTATTTCTGAAATCGCACAAGCTCCCCGCCGATTCGCACAGGATTTCTACGATTTCACATGCAAACGATCGCAAGTGCCAGATTCACACCAGTTTTTTAATTCGCCCCTGTGTAGACGGGGCATAACAGCAAGTGCAGAGCGATTCTACTGGTTCGCTTGTTTCCTTATGAAATCAATAGTAAGTGCCTTGGTGCTCTCTCACTGCACTCTTAAAAGACGTGGAAAGAGCGCCGTGTTGCTGCGCTCAAATCAAACACGTCAGATATAAGCGCAGTGTCAAAAAGAAGCGCCAACGTCACATTTTCAGTCAGTGGAATCCCAGCCTTACTTCCCACTTCTTTTGGAGCATTTCCAAAGCGTAGAGTGCTCCCGCTTCTATCAAACATGTTTGATTTGTTTGAAGCGGCGAGAGCTGAAGAGTGGGGCAATGGCACCACTCTATGTTACCCCCCACATTACTTGATGCGTTCTTTCATGTGAAAATAAAATGTTATCTGTTCACATTTCTGAGTAGCGGCAGAAGTAGCGGTTTAAAGCTTTTATTTACACTAGGTACAGCAAGTATCCCCTTTTGGGGGTTTCTCACCCGCCCCTAGTTGATTTCTTTGCTGTATATAATTATATGGTCAGTTCTCACGAAACGAGCACACTGGCTATTTGTAACCCCTCATGGAAACCAGTTCATCATATATGAAAAAATTGTATATTAATTGATGCAGCTTATGTAGACCTTTCATGCGACATATACTTTTATACAGCTAAAATACAAAATGGCCGCCCTATGGGCAGAAAACCTCCCAAATAACCCACTTTTGTCAAGAGAAAAAAATAATTTTATCAAATAGAGTTTACTCAGCATTGTACAAAATATCAAATGATTATAGCATTTGCCTGAAATAATGCTCATATCTATTGGCTATAAATATAAGTGAAATATAGTGTTTGGAAATATTGTTAATTTCTTTTAATTCCTTTTTTCCTTTGGGGAATTTTAACGTTGCCACCCCAATGCTCTTTTAAAGGGTTCAGCTAGAGATCAAAAACAATTATTTAGTGAGATTTTGTTCCTGATATATAATCTCTAATAACTATATTTTGAATACAAACATTGCCTAATGGCATACCAGAAAAACTGTTTCAATGAGATCTGAATCATTAAAAATAGGTCATGTTGGGGAAGTTTTAACGTTGCCAACCCAACGACATTCGTTTTGAAACTGTGTCTACACAATTATAGATTATGAAACAAAACTTTGTCAATTTAAAGCATATAATAAGATGTCATAGTCATAGAATTTTCAATTTCAATCTAACATTTTTTCTGCTATTTTTGGACTGAATTAAGCTGGTGTTGCCACTCCGATGCAGCAGTGGGGTGGCAACACAAAATAATGGTACAGAATAGTTTTAGTTGAGACCAATAAAATGTAATATAATGGGAAAGCTATTGTAGTGAATCGCTCTTAACCGGTTCGTGATCGTAGTCGAGCAACAACACTAAAACCCAGATCTAATAGTCCTTGCCAGCAGTACAGTCTTTATTCAAATACCAATTCGTCACAAGTTCAGGGCGCACTCTGGCAGCATTCCAGAGCAGGCAAACACCAAACATAGTTTTAGACCTTAAATAACATTACCCAATTTTAACTGGGTGTTTAAGAGAAATAATGTAAACACACGTAAGCTTACACCAAAGAATATGATAATAAAGACTTCTAGAGAATACAGTGCCACCTTTTGCTAAACTTATTATAACCAACATCATCCGGCTAACCCCGGCCAGGGGCGGCTGTGTCAGCTGATACCCGGGTAACGCTAGAAGCGTCCCCGGGCAGCACTGTAGTGGCCGGACGCAAGCCACACTCACCACACTATGTCATTTTCCTATAAGAATCAATAAAAAAATATTGATTTTGAGAATCATTAATATTTCACAAGGTACAGAACAAGGCCATGTCCTTTGAATTTAAGTGTCAAAAATATAATACAATTTTCAAAGGAAGTTCCTAAAAATAGAAAAATCAAAAAAAAAATCCAATTTTCAACCATTGTTTCAGTTGAAACGTTAGCTTAACGATAGAATGATAAACGAAAAGATTGAAATTTAAAAAATTGTCTTCATTAGCACTACAATGTTCCTATCTAAAAGCATTGGGATGGCAACGTTAGAACATGAATATCCCACCAAATGCACAATGGTTAAAATTAGTGTTCCCAATTTTTGTTTTGAACCCTTCAATATATGTACAATGATATGTGCAAAATGGCAAGAAGTTTCAATGCATTTAAATTTTTAGCCAAAAATACCCCCCATGTACCTAGTTCGTGAGAACTGACCATATAATTATATATATAAGGATTTTTATTTCTCATTTGACATATATAATTTGCGAGAAAATGGGTTTAGCCTCTCAACACATTGCTGCTCTTACCAGGCTGCCTTTAGCATATTGATATTAATGTTAATTAACCTATTGTAGTGGATATGAGGATCAGCGCAAGTCTAGTATAGCTTGCTGTTGTTTTAACTCTTATATAACCGGGTCGGCCTTCAAGGTCAAGGTTGGAGCTCCGCTCGCTCAGCCTTTCAAGCCTTTCGGATCTGTTCCGTTTTTTACCATGAATGAAATGTTAAGCTTTACCCTAGTTACAGATTACCTTTCATCTTTCTGCATTGACCAGAATACGTACTGTATTGCATAACTGTGATGTATTGTGTATCTCCTGTATCACTTACTCCTGTACGAAGAACATCTTGCCATTTACTTGTACACACCTTGTTATTGTACGGATTGTATTTGTGACTATTCCGGAAATCCTTTCTGTCAGATGTCTTGGTTAGCCCGGCTGACCATGTACCTTGTGATTGCACTGTGGGGGAAATAAAGCTACGGAAACAGAGATCGTTGTCCATGTTTTACTTTCCCTTAGTTGAGAGGAGAATCGAACCTGGGTTGTCTAAGTAATAGCACGAAGGTTATCGCGGGCTGGATAACTAGTGTCACCATTTACTGATAAACTACCTGTAAGAGAGCCTACAGCCCCGGATTGGTAATCGAGATATCCGGAGTTTCACTACACTATTATGTATAATGTCTCAACTATTTCTAAACTATTGTGTATAATGTTCAATTTGTCAGGATTTACATCGAGCTCATGAATTCCTATGAAATACTTAAAAACTAACAATATAATATTCCGTCTTTCTAGAGACGCATTAATTATTTAAACGTCAATATTATACTCTGTATACTTGGTAATACGGAGATGCATTAAATTTTTAAACATCAATATTATCCTCTTTACTATAGGATATTTGTTATTTACCTCTCTAATTCGAATTCAACTACATAACAATTTATACATTACTACATAGCTTTCATCTCTTGGATTATAAGTTTTTATCAACTTTCAATACTGCCTTCTTTACTGATGACCATAAGGTTTGTATCATAACTGTCAGTTTTCAACTACATAAAAACTTATAAAACTACAAAGCCTCGACATAACTGGTAGCTTTACATTTTAATATTCTTGTTACCTTTACCATTTCCAAGTGAGTTCCTTTCTTGTTTTTAAACATTTTCTTGCTTATTATTCCGTCATATTTGACTATTCATTATTTTTACCATATCTACGTGTATTTTACTTATTTTTAATGTACAACCTTTTCTTTATTTGACCATCTATATTGCCTTTAATACTTCGCACCACAGAGGGGTATGTAGGGGTACAATAGGGGAGAGATAATAATATTTACAGAAAAAGGTGATGTTATTGTTTTAGTACAACCAATTTGCCACTCAGATTCAGTCGATGGAGTGTTATAGGTTGAAGAATTCTACTGCCATTTTGCCACTCGGATCATATGAGTGTTAATGGACCAGTTGTTAAAAGAGAGATGCTGTATGCATGGATGAGGAGAGGTGAAGTATCCATATGCTAACTGAGAGTAAATGCTGCTCCTGCTTCAAATGAAGCGGGAGCAATAGACTGTCAAAGAAGCAGGAGGAGTAGCGGGAGTAGTAGCCGACCAGTGGAACCCACCCTTACACTCTGATCTTTTAAAGAAAGTGATAGAGATTTTTTTTGTTTTTAAAAGTTTTTATTCAGTCTATCAACAGATTCTTTCTTCATACGGGGTCGATCACACTATTTTACATCGTACCCTCTCTTTTCCTGGACATTGGTATTTATTTAAACGTGAAGATTGAGGAATAAAAGAGAAAATATTAGCTTCATGCGCATAGAAATGGTCTTTTTTGTTAATAAAATATGACATGTACAGAGAATGTCTATTTGGTAACGTTCAAGGTTTGTGTACGGAGTATGACACTTTGGTAGCCAGTCAAGACAAAATACTCTGATTTAAAATTTGTTGTCTAAAAGATTTATGTACCGGGAATGACTTCTTGGCAGCACGCAGGCTATACATTTGATATGACACTTTATCACCTTAAAAAGGGGTTTATAACATCGACATTGACGTTCCTACGACTAGCTTAAACCTATAATTCTCATATGTACTGAGGATGACTTTTTGGTAGCCGTCTTAAGACATATATTAAAATTTGTTATCTAAAGGGCTTATGTACCGAGAATGACTTCCTGGCAGCACGAACAAGCTATACATTTGATATAATTTTTCTTTTCCTAAAGAGGGTTTTTACCATCTACAGCACCACTTCTACAACTATCATGAACCTATAATTCTCATATGTACTGAGAATGACCTTTTGGTTACCGTTTTTTAAAAAATATATTTCTATGTAACTTGGTTACGTATTATATACATTTCCAGGTTTAAGCCTGACTAGAATATTTTAAAATCTCAAACCTAACCTGAGAGGTGTTTGGATTTTCTTGTCACCATTTTTATTACCTGAATATTTGGGCGAGGGAAAATGTTATTTACATTGTGTTTTGAACTATATATTAAGAACTAAAAAAGCAGAAAGGAGATCTTCTTAGCTAACTAGTTGATTCCCTCAGAATCTGCTCAAGAGTACGCCAAGGTAAGGATTGAGCTCTGTTTTTTTTGTACATCGACATACTTTTCACCTGGATTTCAACTCTAAATTTCAGTTCCAAGAGTACTAAGAGTCTGGAAATTTCTCCCATATGGAATAACTTGCGTCTATATATAAATGCTTTCACCTGTAGAAAAATCCAATTAATAATGCTTACATTATTATTATTTTCGTCAATACCAAACAAGATTTCAATTGGCTTGATAATAACTCTTCCTGACAAATTTTTTCTAATAATAGTTTCTTTTTGCGCGTTTATATTAAGAAAGTCTGTTTCTATAATCCAATTAAAAAGATCTTCCCATACTTTTCTCGTTTTCTTACATGAAACAAAGAAATGACCAGGGTCGTCTCTATGGTTACAGAACTTACATGTTGGAGACAAAATTATTTTGTTATGAAAAAGGTACTCATTACATGTTATTGCATTGTGCAATAGTTTATACTGGAAAGATTGAATTCTGGTTTCTGAGCTTACTTTATAAACTCGAGAAAAGATCTGCTTCCAGTTTACATGCTCAAATTCTTGGTCAGACATATGTAGGTACATCTTCCATTTTTCAAACTTTTCGATGTTTAATTTCTTTTTCTCCACTATAGCCTGGTGTATTATTTTATGCGTACATTTTAGTATATCGAAGTCTTCATTCACAATATGAATTTCAATTTTATTATTGTCAGGAATTCCTGTGCTTGATCTGCACATATTTAACCATTCTCTAGGTATGGCTCTTGCTAGGTCCAATCTTTGTTTGAAAGTGGTATCAATATCGTAATAAGTTTTGAGCTGTCTGACAGACATCAGTCTCCCCTGCTCATCAATAATATCACCTATAACTTTTATACCTTTATTTTTCCATTTAGGCCACTCTAGCAATTTACGTTTGATTTTAATATTATTATTTGACCATATCCTCTCCTTTCTTACTTGTGAAACATTTCGAGGAGTCTGACTGTAAAAACATCTATTCCAATATAAGAAAAGCTCTCTATAGAAACCATTTAGGGCCTTGGTTGGCTTATTTCTTCTAAGAAAAATCTCTTCTTTGGACATATTCATGTCTTGTTCCAGTATGGCGTACCAGGAATTGTTATTGGTATTTATTATTCTCTGGATCCACATCAATCTATTTACTTCATAGAAATCTTCCATCAATTTTAAACCCATGCCTCCATATTCAACTTTTTGAGTTAAAAAATCGGCGCTTATTGGGAATTTCTTGTTATTCCATACAAAATTGAGAATTAAGGTATCAACTTTATTCCTAGATTTTACATCAATATTAACGCATGACATAATATGCTGAATGACAGGGAGAATAAAAGTGTTAGACACTACAACTCTGCCTTTTAATGTGAGAAATCTATTTCTCCAGTCGTTTGCCAGTTCAACATTTTTTCTAGACACTTATCCACATTTATTTTTGACATTTCTTTTTCGTTTCTTGGACTCGTTAAAGTAACTCCCAATATATTAATTGTTTTTTTCCACTGAAACTCTTTGGCTTTGGGAGATTGTATTATAATATCTCCTACTAACACACATACAGATTTAGAGGAATTAAGAGAGAGGCCTGAAGCCTCCCCGAACCTCCTCAGTACCTCTAGAGCCCTGAGAAGGGAGAATTCATTTCTGACAATTATAGTGGTGTCGTCCGCAAATTGAACAATTTTCATAACAGTATCACCAATTTCTATACCCTCTATCTCATTATTTTTTCTAATCATCTCTGCCATTTTTTCCACACAAATATTGAACAGAACAGAAGATATGGGGTCCCCTTGTTTCACACCTCTAGCAATCTGAAAATATTTAGACATGTGTCCGTTGTTAGTGAATACCGCTTTGGAGTCTGTAAGGAGGGTTTTAATCCAAGAAATAACATTTTCCGAGACATCATGAGCTCTTAGGGCTTCATAGAGGAATGACCAGCTGACAGAGTCATATGCTTTGGAAAAGTCGATTGCAGCAATAATACCGTTTTGTTTTTGTTTTTCCATCATAGAAATAACATCATCGATTTTCCTGATAGCTGTTCCTATATATCTGCCCGACATGAAACCGAACTGATCTTCTTTTATAATTTTCGGTAAAAATTTTGATAATCTTTTGGCTATGAGTTTCGAAACAATTTTATAATCAACGTTCAAAAGAGTAATAGGTCTCCAGTTCTTCATGTAGAGCGGTTTGACATTTTTTTTAGGTATTACGCTTATTATACCTCTTTTTTGGTTTTCTGTCATATTCTTATCTTCCATACATTTTCTGAGCATATTTATAAAAGATTCTGTACCTTGTACCAAAAGAAACAGTAAAACTCCACTGAGAGGCCATCGCATCCTGGGGCCTTATTATGTTTCATTGATTTCAGGTTTGTTTCAATTTCGCTTAACTGGTTATAATTTCCAGGATCATTAAAAAGAACAGATTCATCACTATTTGAGGCTCTTTCAGCGTACAGCTGAGAATAAAAATCATGACCTTCTTGTAATATTTTCTGTTTTTCGGTTGTCAACGAACCATTTATAATCATTTGGGAAATGGTTTTCTTCTGGCCATTGTACTTTTCTAGGGAGCAAAAAAACTTTGAAGGCTTCTCACCTTCAGCAACCCATCTGGCTTTTGATCTTAAAAGAGCTCCTGCCGCTTTTTTTAGTTCGATTTCTTTCAGTGACAACTTAATATTTTCTTTTTCAACTTTTTCTTGAGGAGATAATACTGCTTTGTTGGTTAACTCATCTAGTTTTTCTTGATATATTTTTTCTCTACATCTTCTTGCTTTAGCAAGGTCAGAACTTATGACAATGGCTAACTCTCTCACCTTAAGTTTGAAAAATTCCCACTTTAGCTTATTATCTAAATTATTTTCATCTATATTATCAACAATATTTTCAACACCACTGACAAATCTTTCCTCATTTAAAAGAGTCGTGTTAAATTTCCAGTAGCTTTTGCCACGCTGAGTCTCCCTTCTCCCATGTTCGTCACAAAGAGATTAACATCCATCTCCCTTCATCACATTTATCAATCACTGAAACATACTGAGAAATATCACTGGAAATTAGATACATTATAGCCCTTGAGGAGGAGTTACCATGTGCATACAAAATCTTCCCTCCCCACTGAGAATTCTACACTTTCTCAACTATCGGTGTTGAATGAGATTCTTGTAGGGCTACTATAGTGTTTTTCTTACTAATATATTTCGTGAACACTGCTTTCTTTTTACTTTCGTTGAGGCCATTTACATTATGGGAATAACACATTACAGCTTCTCCATCCTGTTCCATATTAAATTATGGATTCTCTCTATCTGATGCAGCTTATACTTTTGGTTTTGCTGCTTGGGGCTGCTTTGGAGGAGCCTTGGCTTGAGCTTGCTTGGGACTATTGAGGGTTGTTCTCACCGCCATCCACATTTTGCCCAAGAAATTTCCGGAGGTTATCCAAGCTTCTTGATCTAAGACCTGGGGGTTGTCAAGGGTCATACCTATACCCCATACCTTGTCTAGGGAAGCTTCTCCTATTTCTTTTTTTTCCGTGAACTTGAGGAAATCCCTCACTACCTCATTGTTTCTCCATTTGGCTTTGAGAGCTTGTTTGATCAACTCCTCTTTGTGTTGATTCCACTGGTCTGATCCTTGTGTCAGAGAGTACATGTTCCTCTTGCACTCCACTGGATCTGGTGTTGCTAGTGGCAAGGTTGGTTTTTCTGGATCATTTGCATACTTGGCCCTGTGGTAGTAAATAAACTGTTCTACATGGTCAAACATGTTCCCATCGAGGACGAATTGGGACGGATAGTGATTTGAAAGCGGGGAATCGCTTGTAAAGAATACTATGGTTGATTCGTTTTGTCTCATGGAGAGCATAGAAGGCATTAACTCCCTAGGTAAGCTTCCTAGTTTATTATGCCTGTATAAAATCCCACCGACAATGACCCCAGCTCTTACCACTTTGATATCTTCATATTGTTGTTCTCTTGCAGCATCTGCTATCATCCCAGCTCTCGCCATTCTTTTTCGAAGAAAAGCAGGGAAATCTTTCCTTATCCTTACTTTGTTCTTGTCGTCACATTGTTGGGCAGAATCCAGTTGTGTTTTGGCTTCAAACACGTTGTTGACGTCTTCCATGGAACTCCCATCATTTCTTCTACAACATTTATGACTCTAATCTTCTAGTTCTTCTGCCGATTCTTCTGACCCAGACTTTACTCCCATGATTAAGAGTTTTTTTTCGAGTTTGGCCACTTCCTTATTCACGAAGTCTTCATCTTCCTGTTGTTCATTTCTGGCCATTTGTAGGTAGTCTGTATCCTTCGGCCTGGCTAACTTTTTTGTAACCATCTTGAAATTGTTTTCTGTAACTTCGACCCTTTTTCTCAGAGTACAGAATTCTTTCTCTCTAGCGTCGTTCGATTCTTTTAGCTCATTTACATTGCCTTTTATTACCTCTATTTGACGTACTGCTTCGAAGAGCTTGCGGAATCTGGTTTTATTTTTTTTGTATCTTTGGTCCGCCTCTATATCCATTTTTTGCAGCATGTCCAACACATCTCCCTCAATTTTCTCTACCTTGGGGCTTTCCTCATCTTCACCTTCCAGACTATCCAAGTCGTCGAAATCCATTGGGGTGTTTGACAGTGATAAGTTAGTACTCGGGTTCGGGGCTATTTGCATTTCTTCCGATCTAGTAAGCTTAGCGGATCTGTTATCTAGGACTGGAGAAGCGAAACGCTTTATACTTGCTCTCTCCGATTGATCAGTTTGCCCGTTTTCTTTGCTGTTAAACACTATGCTAGCACTCTTGTCCGGTCCGTTTGGATTGTTATCCTTACTACCGAAGGTAATGCTTCCGCTTTTTTCTTTATTTTCACCCATACCAGCTTGTAACACACACTAGAACACTATGTCCACCACTCGTCTCGGTTTGTTTATATTATTGTTCTGCTTCAAACCAAGATGGCGGACTCAACTTCCGGTTAGAGTATATCGGGGAGTCGGAAAAGCTTGAAACTTTCACAGTGTTCACACGAAGGTCTTATAATGTATTTCTCATTTGGAACATAAGTAAACTTGGTTTCCTCGTCTTTTCTTAGCGATGAGCACTTGACTAATGGTTTATAGATTTAGTTTTCTTAATTATTGATTTTGTCGGATTTCAACTTCTTTTCCGCGCGACTCATCTGTTTTCACCTTTCCTTGCAGTGAAACGCGCGCTTAGGTCAGACTCTCCTTCCACTGTAAGAAGCCAAGATGGTCGTCTCTGCTTCCGGTCGCCCGGAATGACACTAGCAAGAAGTCTGAGTTTTCGTACACTACATTAATAAACTAACCTTGGACATTGAATATTGTTTAGAATAACTTTCCTAGGTTTTTAGAATTAGTTATCCTTATTTTCCACTCTTTCTTTTAGTTCAGGATGGTGTTTTTCTCTCACTACTCGTCCGAGTCTTGAATCGATGTTTGGACTAGCGTGATAAACCCGCCTGCTTCTATTCGTGACTGAGGAGAGCGCGCTTTCGTTGAGTTGGCCTTATGCTTTTTGTTTCCATTGTATTTTCACTGGAAATATGTCCTTTTGGCTGTTTTACTGAGCTAGGGAGAGGTTATGAAATATCCGTATTCAAACTTTATTCTCTCGAAAATAAAGGTTCATTTGTATTGTGTCATTGATGAGTTTAGGTTATGACTCACTGTCAACCCACGCTATCTTTTCCCGCCACTGTTGCACGTTGGAGGGCGATATTAGGGTAATCCGATTTGTTTCGCCTTTTAGATAGTTACCATGTCTTTTGATATAGTTTTTAAATTTTGTAATGTCCGCACAGAGATATTATTTTCAAAGGTGGTGTTATTTCACGTTGAGTTTAGGTATTTTGTCCTCTATTCCTCTGATTAAACCGTCGGGAGTGGAAACTGGACGATGTCCAAGATGGCGAAATTCCTCCACGGTAATTGTCCACGCTTCGAAAGTTCTTTTTGCGGGAGAATTTTAGAGGTATAATCCTGGAAATTACTTTCAGCGTGTTCCGTCTAGGTTAATGAAACTTTGACACTTTTCTTAGTTTTCCGTGAGCCTGTAAACCTGGGTAAAAAAGGTATTTTCCCTCTCTTCGATCCGATTCACGTGTTCACTGTACTTAGTATCAACTGGAAGTCCAAGTGATAGAGATTTGATAGATGAAGAGCTGAATCACTGCACCGAACAGCCAAATCTGTTAATTCTATTATTGATCATATCCTTCTATATATGATAAATGAAACTCTATTTCCATTTTTTTTTTGCATAACTGTAATATCTACATGGAAATGGGTCATACATACATCTCTGTCATTAACATGTCAGGTCTTTCGATGGGACCCTATACGTCAAACAACATTAATACATATTGCTAGTGCAAAAGTATAATAAAATACGTTCAAATTTTAAAAATATATTTCATTTTTCTTAAAGAAAACCGGTACTTACAGTTTTGCTTTAGATGTACATGTCTACTTAAAACTTGTCAAATTGTATTTTGTCAGCAAATGAAACGTATCACACTGTGTAAAATGTTATCGAATACAACAGTTTTTAAAACGTTACAGAGCAACAGATTACTTCACGATGTGTACCAGTGTAATAAACACAATAATATAAATGTATATAAATCTTTATTGATATAACCATCTTCAACACTAATCAATTTTCATAATGAGATTCACGTTTTTTAATGAAACCTTAAAATTGAACATTTCAGCAAACAGTAACCCAGGCAATAAAGCATGTATCCATTAGCCACAATAGTGTACTAATATATGTGATACATTCCAGAAAAATAGGTCAAAAGTCGCAAACAAATGTATTTTGAAAATCATATTTGAAAAGATCAGATCAAGCCGATTCTAATGATGGTAAACATTAGGACAGCTAATAAGTATTTCTATATTTATGTTTGATCTTCTTACTTTTGAAAACAAATGTTTGCAATTATATTGCAGTAATATAATTAAATGTAGACTACTCCATAGGTTGACCTTCGAAACCCAAGGAGTATGATAAGTAAATCACAGTAGTCTTGAAATTGAAACCCTCCCAAAAAGAACATTTCAACAAAGAGATCTTGTGAATAAATCACTTTGAAAAGTATCAATTTTGCGACTTGTGACTCATTTCCCAGGAACACATCATTTATAATAAACCAATATACCGACACAACTATATTGTGCCTCGGAAAATTTCGCTCCCCCTCATCCGCCCCCCCCCCCCCACCCCCCTCCAAAAAAAAATAGCCAAAAGTTAATATTAAGGCACAATACAATTATACCATAAATACCTAGACAAAAGACAATGCCATTGATACGCTTGACTTTTCTAATTCAAAAAAACACTTACACAATGTGGAATAGGTCTAAATGTATCCCAAAGGCGAAAATCCCTCATTTCTATATGATACATAAAGCTGTGATATGAAATATATAATGAAATATAATAACATAAATAATAGCATCAAAATTTAATTTGTTTTTAAGAACATCATTCTCTGCCCTATTAGAACCCTAGTAAGGTAAGTGAAGCATCTGTGATGTATTATATGAAAATGAGTCAGTCGTAAATTTGATATTTTTCAAAGTGTATTATTCACAAGACGACTTAGTGGGAATGTTCTCATCTTTGGGGTATTTAACGCTGGTCGTAGCATAAATATACTTACCTAATTTATAGATTATATTTAGCAACTTTTAGAAGCTGTCTGTGATGCGCTATGTTGTTTTGAATGTACAAATGTCAAGGTGGATTAAGCTCGTCTCTGATTTGTCATGAACAAATGCAATATTGACCAATCACAGACAGGCTTACATACAGGCGGCCATGCCTTTTCTTTATTGCGCATGTTTAGAATCAAAGAAACTATTCAAAGCCTGACCCATCCTGTTTGCATGGAATAGCCCATTTAGTTGTGGTATAAAGCAGAGTTTAGTACTATAGACATACTATGTCATAGTCCAGACACCATTATTATCACAGGTATAGCAAAGATTTGTGGTTTTTTGCTTAGGAAACATTCTAGCTTATAATATAATGTGTAAGAAAATGTGCAATTTGCTTTTTATCAGCTTTCATAATATTTAACCCAGATTTTGAACAAGACTGTCGTATAACAGGCAGACTTATCAGCCTATTTTGAAACTAACCAATCAGAATGCTCTATCTACTTTGTTGACATTTTACCATGGATACACTGGTTACACAATTTTAATGTACCCCCTAGAACAAAATCATAAAGACATTCCCTAATGAAAAGAGTGAACTATGACTCAAAACGTTGAAATCACCTTCACCATTCAAATAACTGAATAAAATCAAAACTTCACAACAACTGCTGAGATCATAGTTTTGGTGTAATTACAACTTAACAGTATTTTTAAACTAATTCAACGTTCACCCTAGCAAAAAACATGGTTTCCACACATGGCACACACAATTACCATCATGTTCACAACCATTGTGTGTTGACTAATGAGTTTGTTGGGAGAGCATGAATATCGAACACATTGCGCAGCTTATGAGCAACTGAAAGGAACTAGTTAGTTAACTGTTTTATTACATATTATATCTTTACTAATGAATCTAAATGCTTTTACTGTCTTCACTCCTCAGTGTCCTATCTGGATATACACAATTAATACAATTATGCAGAATTTTATTATTAGTAGTATTATTATATTTCAGATAAATGAAAATGAAACAATTGGAATCTATTACTGCTATAATTGAGCACATCTAATAGACAATAGGCTAAACTTGATATCTTGGGTTAATGGTGAGATATTCGTGCTCTCACTTTCAATGACTTGCTTGTCTTGACTGGAGGAATTCTTGTTCTAACTATCTTGACTTTGGAACTCACTGTGGTGGGTTTGTCTGTGGAATTCGATTTTTTTTCTGCCTTCTTGCCTGGATTCTTGAAGTTAGTCACATTATGTGCTTTTGCTATATCTTCCAGCCTTTTAAAATATTCATCAATATGTGTCCACCAACAGCTGAAATATGAAGTAATAAGTAACTCAGCTACTTTTGACATTTACATCAATCAAATATGTATACAACAATAATATTTTGTATATTCTAGTACTTTTAAACATAGTAAAAGTATGGAACAAAGTGTTCTACAGCAAAGCTCCGAGGTCTGGGTCAGAAGTAATGAATAAATGTTTGGAGAAAAATCAATGGATTACCAATGGGTCGAACATTTTGGAAAATAAAAACTGGTGTAAGAAAGGGATAAAGTTAGTAGATGATTGGATGGGGGATAATAAGCCACACTGGGGGGATCCCAAATAATAATAAGAAAACTATGTTCGAAATAAACAAGTCGAAGTCGAGTCACATGAGAAGAGAAGGCACTTGTTAATCTTATATAAATACATCCATGTAAACAATGTCAGAGGAATCACTGCATCACTTTATCCCATTATTCAAAAATTGTAGTTGTGATATAAATATGGAATAGAAACTCATGGCTGGTTGAGGTGTGAGGCTGATTGTTAGTGTGGAGTGTGCTTTGCATGGTTTGGACAGCTTGAAGATACATCATGCCCTAGGATTATTGTGGTTTTGTTTTGGTTGCGTGAAGATACTGCATACCATTGGATTATATTTTGGTCAGTCTGTTTGGATTATCAGGTTCTTGAGTTGTTCGTACACTGAGTTGCTCGTGTTTGGATGCTTTTAAATTTGTTTGTGTTTCACTGCATTGCAATGTTGTATATTGCTGAAATGTAGTCAAGTAGGGGTAGTATCATTGCTTTGTAGATTTTTTAAGTGTTGTTTGTTTGGTGAGCATGTGCCTGATGTGTGCTAGCATATAAAGTTTGTGGCTTGTGTTATTGCATTTATTTGTTTGAAATAGATGAATTTAATTTTCAAAATTTTGTATTGGCATCCATTCAAAAATTTAGTTTCTTACAATGTGCCATGCTCTTTTAATTGTCTACTATGAATTATAAAATAATTATTAACTAATCTAATCACAAATAAACGTACCTTTCTACCTACCTTTTAATATATTTCTACTTACCTGGCATATTTGGCAATGTGATTCCTTCGGGAAAGAACTCGTAAATGTGGATAATGTGTCAGAAATCCATTTGGAAGGACAACATATGTATAGCTGAAAATAAGCGTAAAAAATCAGAAAAAAAGGAAACTTCGTAAGCTTTTGATTTTTGTATAAGTCTTGCAGCCTGCAACAATAAGGTAGAGTTCCATTGATCGGTTTCTACTTATGGTCCCCATTGGTTTTCTTTAGGCTCAATAGCTGAGGTTTATGTTTAAACAAAACTGATAAGAAGCATGGTGTGTTATGCTCAACTACAGCTATC
The DNA here is from genome assembly GCA_942159475.1 of Sthenelais limicola. Classification (NCBI taxonomy): domain Eukaryota; kingdom Metazoa; phylum Annelida; class Polychaeta; order Phyllodocida; family Sigalionidae; genus Sthenelais; species Sthenelais limicola. The sequence goes on from OW804098.1 coordinate 38,303,312, forward strand.
TCTGCACTTGTTTTATGAAGCTGGACTTGGTCTGCCTAAAAATGAACATGTTTGATTTTTACCGGAGGTCTTACCCTTTTTTAGTGAGAGTAAGGTTAGCGCAAACTGAGCGGGGCAGAGGTAAGTACTACGTTAGGCCTTCCCTTATGTTTCTTCTCTTTATGTGTAAGAGAGTTATAAGAGCGCAAGGTAGTGCCTCAATTCTAGCTAATTGTTACGTTCCGATTATGATCAATATTGGAGGCGTTCACTAGAAAAGCAAATGAGCATAACCAACAGCACCATGTTATATGTTTCCCTTTGGACAATGTTTGAACAATTTCTTTGAGCATAGGCTTTTTCTGAGGAGCCAGATACAAATTAATGTAAAGATAACTGATCGTGAACGTAGGTTTCTTCTTTTTATATATGTGATATGTCACAGGGAAACGCGGCATAATTCAGGAAATATGTATTCTTCAAAACGATGCTATTTCAAAATATAATTTCTTGCGACTGGTGACTGATTTTTCTGTGACATATCACGTATAATATATAAACTTAGGCTATTTAGTTCATAGATATATGAGTCAGGGGGTCAGAATCTTACATTCCACAGCTAGACGTATTTAGCTAAATTTATAACGCTGAAAAATGATAAATACTATGTCTATCTAACCTATAACATCTGTGTGGTTCTTGTTAAACTCAATTTTTTAACACTATTGTTGTCTTAAATTTGAGTTAATTGAGAGGACTGGTGAATGCGAACTGTACATTTTTTTTTAACAAATTCACCTATTATAATAACTATTTATTAAAGGTATGCCTACTTTAGTGCATTGAGATACCAGAAGTGGACTACTTTGTCTCTCCACCCATAGAGAGCATACTCTTCATACGCAGGTAGACCTAGTTTGTGTACAACTACGTAAGGCTCGTAATCCAAGGTGTAAGTTACCTGCAATGTAGTAACAATTGTATATTAAAGCTACCATCTCAGCTATTATGACAAAATATATATGATTATATTTAGCTTTGAAATCTTTTTAAACAAACATCACGTCAAAACGGTATTCTCAGCTGATTCTGTGCTATTGTTTTCAATCATTCATATTAAAGATAAACAAAGGTGGAAAAGAAAATATCGCAGAAAAGTTTACTAGGGAAATACAAATGGTGTGATAAGTGGAATGCTTTACAAACAATCCAGTAGGTGTTAAATTGAAGTCTACAACACGATCAAAAAGGATTTTTACCCTCCAAATAGGATTTTATGTAGAATACACATTAGGTCAAGTCCACCAATTGGACAACATTTGCCCCCCTAGACCCCCCCCCCCTGGGTACCAAAAAATGATTTTTACATTAATCAGTTGAGTTGTTATTTTTCATCAACCTTATATATGTATGTATGCACATTGAACTGCCAAGTATGGAACCATTCTGATTATCAGTTATTTTCTTACAGGGGGTTGAAAAATAGCTCCCAAATAATTATATGAAAAAAATGTCCAAAATAGCATGTTTATTAATGACACGCTATATGAATAAGAACATTAAATGCAAGTAAAGTTAATAATTTTATTTCATTTACCACTGTATTATATAATTATGTGTAGAAAAAGACTTGAAAATGATATGAAATGAGTTATGACTGTAAATGCGTATAAATCAATCACAAATCGAGCTGGGGAACAAGCATATATTTTCTGCTTCACTTCTGTGCATAGCCTAACAAAGTAACATAGCTAGAAATAGAAATATTGTGGGAAAACATTTGATTTAAAAAGTGATAACATTTCACCAGACACTAATATTGTTCCCCAGTATATGGACCAGGGTCAAACTACAATACAAGTTGTCGTTATATTTTCAGACATGTTTTGACATCAGAAATTAAAAATCGGAATTTAAAATAAAGAATTACAACCATTCACTTTATGATGTGCCACTGGAAAACGAGTTACAGGTAACAAAAATAGAATGTTGACATACTGTCATATTTTAAACAATGAGATCAAGTTGATTCCCCTGATGGGAAATGTAGGACAGCTAAATATTTCTATATTTTCACTTTGATATTTGTTTGCAATAATTCATAAAGTAGCTAAATATACTCCATAGGGTGATCTTAGATACGCAAGGGTATATTCAATACATTGTCTTGGTATTTGTACCCCAAGAACAATAATTCATAATGAAGGAGGGGGCAGGTACCCCTGTTGCCCCCCCCCCTTTTTGGTACCCCCTTTGGCTATGTAGCAACAACCACTCGGGCCTGCACGCACTGCATTGGGAAACCCCGGGAACCCCCCTGAGTAGTCCATGACGTCATGACCTAGAACTGGATAGCAGACGAAACAGGCCAGTTTAAAATATAGTTACGAAATAATCTTAGATTTTTATAATCTGTAGACATCTGGTTGTTTGTCCCTGAGCAAAACAATAGGTTACATCATATTCTATATGAAGAATAGAGCATGATTGACTCCCTTACTTAAATCTTTACCCCGGGGATTCCCCAACTCAGTAGCCCATACACGCAGAAACACGCAGCACGAGAACTCATGCAAGACTTACTGCAGCTCGGTTCCCCATGCACTTGCACAGGCAAGCGTAACGGGGTACCTGTGCGAGAGAGGTCCCCGTTTATTTTCCGTGGCCACCCCACTCGGTACCCCGTCTATTTCGCTCTGGGTCAAACCACTCTAATAGAGAGGGGTGACGGGTCAAGCCATTCTAATAGAGAGCTAGGGGCGGCCGCTATATAGTGCATCACCCCTGACCCCACCAGAGGTTGTGCCACTGTACACAGCGTTCGAAATAACAGCTTGCCCGGGCCATTTGGCAAGTAAAATTTGTGGCGGGCAAGTTGCTTTGGCCATGAACTTGCCCGCCTGGGCAAGCTAACATTCAGGTGCAAGATTCAGGTGCATTTAATGACTAATTTACATGATTTTTCATGACTTTTTACAGACGAAATAAGGGAATATTACAATCGTTTTTAATGTGTTTTATAGTTACTTTATAAGTACATAACCTTTTCCTTCGAAAAAGATTCCATACAAAGCCAATTCCATACAAAGCTACCAACAATAATTCTGACAAATGGGAATCTGAGAAATACTCTTGGAACAAGTTGCCAACGGAAGCCCACCAACACTTAGATATTAAAACTTTGGCCAGCTCTGTCTCTCCACCTGGTGGTATAACACTATAGAATGATGACTATTGTGTATATTATTTTGGACGAAATTCATGGATTCATCTTGAAATCTACCTGCAAGATCCAACAAATATGTGTAGGTCAAGGCCATATATATGAATGTTCCTTTTATTAATTACCCAACGTTTCGAGAGCTTTGCTCTCTTCCTCAGGGGTGGTAGATGGTACAATGTGAAATAACTACTTTGGGGCTTGCTGTTGTGTATTTTAAAGACCTTTTTTTCGCCTGCTAACGACTTTATTTTGTTAGTTAAAATGCAATATGAATTGGGCTAATTAGTTTGTAATTTTGAAGACTATAGAGTTAGTATTAATGACTCTATACTTATTACTTACTATTTTATACTTTACTCATTATGTTGGTGGGCAACCTGAAATTATGGCGGGCAAGCTGATTTGTCATGGAACTTGCCCGGAGGGGCAACCTAATTTTTTCCCTTATTTCGACCACTGGTACACATAAGTCTCTCTCTCTCTCTGTGTCTCTCTCTCTCTCTCTCTCTCTCTCTCTCTGTCATTGTCTCTCTCTGTCTCTCTCTCTCTCTGCCTCTGTGTCTTAGAATATTGTTTGGGGGAGAGGGTAAATGATAAAAAGGGGGGGAACTGGGGTTGAGGTACCAAAGTCAATATGATGATCCACCTGTTGTTTTTGTCATGAGGTGCGAGTAATGTCATTCCTTCTTCCCCACATCCCCATCAAAGGCATATTCGCCGTGACGTAATTAGTATGGGCTATAGTATACCATACCTGTGAGGAGAGGTGAAGGGGGGTGACCAACTTTATTTTCAACCAACTTTTACAACCCATTTTTTTTACGACCGAACTTTTTTTTCGACCAACTTTATTGCGGCCAACTTTTTTTCGACCAACTTTATTTCGACCAACATGTTTTCAACCAACTTTTTTTTTACGACCCAACTTTTTTACGACCTAACTTTTTTTACCACCAACTTTTTTTCGACCAACTATTTTTACCATCTTTTTTTCTACCAACTTTTTTACCAACTTTTTTACAACCAACTTATTTTCAACCAAATTTTTTACGACCCACCTTTTTATTGACCAACTTTTTTTCGACCAACTTTTTACGACCAACTTTTTTTTACAATTTTTTTTACGAAAGAATGTCTGTCCATACATTACTCATTATTATTATTATTAAGGAGGGGGAATAAAAGGGGAGGGAGAGCAAGGGGGGTAATCGGGGAGGGGAGGAGAAGGAAAATTGAAAGATGTATAGGTGTGTGTGTGTGTGGGGGGGGGGGGGGGAGTGCACATTTTTTTTCCATGAAACCCTATTATATCAGTCATCCTCATCTCTCCTCTCCCTCTCTTCTCCCCCTCCTCTCTCTCTGTCCCTCCCTCTCTCGCTCTCTCCCTCCTACACCTTAGGCCTACTACCCCAACATAGGCCCCCTGTGATTTTAGCCATTTTGGGCAATCAAATTAATATCTCCAAATTAAAATAAATGTCCAGTAAATTGTTGGATTCTTATAAGAAGTAGAAACACAACTGCCTCTACAATCCAAGTGCCGAATTACAACCAACTTTTTTTCAACCAACTTTATTTTACGACTAACTTATTTTCGACTAACTTTTTTTAAAGAAAGAATGTACCTGTCCACACATTACTCATTATTATTAAGGCGGGGGAATAAAAGGGGCGGGAGAGCAAGAAAGGTAGTCGGGGAGGGGGAGGAGAAGGAAAATTGATAGATGTATAGGTGTCAACATCAATTGATAATGCAAGGTTACTTTTGTTTGGAAAACTGAATAAGACAGAAGAGTTGCCATCCATTGCTGATGCACTGATGCTGCATACTCAATGTGCCCATTACTAAGCCCTGGTTTAGAACTTTGCCCATATGGCTTATCCTAACATGTCTCTGAATTTCCTTCATGAATCTATATCCTTCATAGCAATATTGATATGCCAATGATATTGCATGCAATCAAGTTGATGTACTACTGAGGTGTACAGGCACCATACACAAGGCAGTTCTTCAACTGATTGAAGGATGAAGTTATAGCCAGGAATGTATGGACTTTTTATTCTGATTGTCTTGCTATGATATGCTCTAATATGCGATAACATGTCCTTACAACAATGAGAATATCAGAGATTGATTCCCCTCTGCATTACCATCATTTTGAGGTATCACATGACTATATCACTATATCACTATATATATATGTGTTTTTTTTATGATTTTTCTCAGAAATGAGTGAAAAACACATATTATGCGTGGATATTGTCATGGTAACCACATTGCTGTGACATCTGAGTAAGTGTGTAAAATGGATTGTCCTCTCAATTTCCATCATTTTGAGGTATCACACGACTATATATGTGTGTTTTATGATTTTTCTAAAAAATGAATGGTAGCCATTTTTGTTATTGATTTTTGACAAGGAAGGAGTCAGATTTCAACTCGGCAACAGTGATTTTCATGTTCAGCACACCAAAATTAGCCAGAAAAGTGCTTATGCACCTTTGTACTAAAAAATGCTCCTAGGAGTATTAAGAGTGATGTTTATGTGGATTTTGCCTAGTCTATATTGATAAAAAGTTTTTATTTATAATTTTTTCGTTGGGTGAGCATGGTCGGCTTCCGTATTACAGGCCTAATGCACTTATTTACAAATACTCCTGAAAAAATTCCACCCATGCCGAGACATACTAGGCTGGCCATGGGGGTTAACCTCATTCAGCTGGCAGCAAGGTCTGAAAAGTAATAGATCCCACATATCCAGGGCCCAAAAGTCTGGAACAGAATGATCCCCAATGAGAAAAAAAACTGGGATGGTTTGAAAAAAAACCCCTCAAACGTACAAATGACTGGAGGGATTGATGTAACGTGTAATGCGCCCAAATGAATGTTGATCAAGGGACATTGATGACTGTAGGCTAATCAGCTGATAGTATTATATATGATAAGAATAAGTTATAGTTTCTAACTATAAAGGTGCATTTGTAGTTTATCTTTTACTCACGAACTGGTTATGTATTGTTTTTAATAGGCCACAAAAAAAAAAATACAAAAATTCCTGTGATGTATTTGTATAAGCATGTCTATTATAATCTGAGCTGATTTACTTACTTAAAACGAATCGGTGACATATAGAACTATGTAGTAGAAGATCTATTGCCTGCGTAAATTCAATGATTAAATGGTACAATAATGTTGACGTTCAAATAGACGTCTTATGACCTATTAATGTAATGGTAATTAGTATAAGTTAGTAGTAAACAATTTAAATGCTTTTGTTTTGTTTTGTACTTGGCAAATGAGAACTATAATTATATGAAACTTTGTCCAATAAAATTTATAAAAGAAAAAAAAAAATGCAGCCACAAGGCTTTTTATGAGCCCGCTCGCAACCAGAACATTGTCACAGGCATTCTGCTATATTCCCAATGCAACCCCCAAAAACAACAGGCAGGTGTAGTGGGGTTGGTGGTTTAGATGGTACTGCAGACTGACGGTGCAGGCACCGCTACCAAGGCAAGGAGGAGTCAACATCTACACTAGTGTCAGTCCATATATATCCATATATTATATCACATAATTGGATAATTTTCATTATTTTTTTTCTAAATTATTCCACCTTAATCAAATAGAGTGTCGTTAATAGACACCAGGGTTACCCACTCTCAATTTTCTTCTGTTTTTTATGGCTTTCACACTAAAAATATTTATTTTGCATTATCTTTTGACACCGATCATGTACAGGTAACCTACTATCACAACATATAACGAAAACTGTTGAATTTTGATGATTACTTTCAAATTTAGCGATTCTATGGTATGATGACAATTTTAAAAAATGATTTTTGCCCCAAAAATGGGATTTTGAAAAAAAACCAATTGATATGAATTTGATATGAATTTAGCCCATTAAATCACTTTCAATGCTAGGGGACCAAATGTTGTCGAATTGGTGGAATTGGCCAAATTCAAACATGGGCATTATTGTGCACCCCTATGATGCCATGAGAAACCAAAGATGCCCCCACCAGACACCCCCATTGTCACACTGGACAGGGTGTCTGGCTGTTGGATGCTAAAAGAACACCTCACAGACTGGTAGCATTTTCTTAGTCTGTGACCAGCTGTTCTTATAAGTCTCACAAAAGGGTAAGAATATATAGAATAAAATACCAGAAATGTTTCAAACCAAATACTCTTAAATAGCGCATATATTTAATATATAGAGCGGAATATAAACCTTATTCTAACACTATATAAATTTACTGGTATTGAACGCACATGTTGTGAGCAGTCCATGTTTGGGAAATGCACTAGAAGGATTAATATGCAAATGTCTGTTTTTATGTATTTCCTGTTTTTGTTTATGATGCATGTTGGGATAGCCCAATTGCATAATGGGATAGGGCTGCTCCATGTATAAAATAGCCAAGCACCCTATTCTCATCAGTCATTGCTTGATACTACTTCACCGAATACACTTCATATACCATAAGCTATTGACTTGACTTCTTCTTTGAACCAGATAGCCTAAGCAGGGCTGAGGGATATAGTTTCTGCATTAAGTAATACTGAGAGACATTATTTATAATTGGTGGTTGAACCTATCGTTGATCTTTCTTTCCTGACATTCACCTATATACCAAGACTTGTAAATGGTGGAGAACAGGGCTTTGATTGGTGTACTGTATTGATCCGAAGTTTGGAGGGACTTCCAACATCAAGACTTGTCGACACCCTGGACCATCTCCAATCTCTCTCTGTTATGGATATACACTCAGTGGTTGACCAGGCAGCTTCTGGAAACCCCGGGCTCCCCACTCATGGATCAAAAGTGTATGCTTTTTTGTTCCCAATTTTGCAGAGAAAGGGGTCCTTTTTCACCGACAAATGCGGAGTGGGAAATCAGAAATAAGGGTACCAATTTGCAACTGAATTCCGCAAAATACTGATTAAGGGGGTATATTTGCAACTAAAGTCAGTGAAATGCTCATTTTGTGGACAGAAATAGGTAGAACTAACCACAGTTATGTATTTCCGACCGTTCTTCACCAAGTTGGAGGCGGGGGAGTCCCCAGGTGTGGAGTGTAGCATAGCACCGAGGGATTCCCCCCGCCGGAAACAAGGTGAAGAATGATCGGAAATACATAACTAAGGTTAGTTCGAGATTTATTTGACCTCTTCCAGACGATTTTAAACATATTAGATTGCTTTTGATTACGACAACTTGTTACGAGAGAAACACGGCGAGGGCATGGCCTAGTTCCATTGACGCTTAAATTTATGACAGCCGTCGTGACATTGATGACGGCCGCCGCAGTTTCAATGCTTAGCAGACAATGTAACGCCATGGCATGGCGTGTGAAGTACTTTCGCAATACTCTTACGTAAAAATTATGATCGCCATGCAAGTAGTATCAAAACTTATACAGTTAGGTCAGCACGGCTAACAATTTCCTGTTGGTAGTGCAATAACTCTATTGAGCTCTGGAGAGACTGTTACAAGTGTAACCCAAGAAAACTTCATTCCCATCCTGCAAAATAACCAAGAACTGGAGCTGAAGTCAATAAAGCATTAAATGCATTCTTATTTTATTGGGTCCTCACTATAGGCTTACTATACTGCTTCTCCTTTCCAGCATCCATCTCATTCTGTTGCAGAGGTTCCACAATCCCTCCAAAACAAGGCTGAAACTCCCTATGATAGGAAGCAAACCCAAGGAACTGCTTCACCTCCTTAGCAGTCTTTGGGACTGGCTATTTCTGGACCCTTACAATCTTGTCTGGGTCTGCACAAATCCCATGACCAGCAGCAATCTGGCTAAATACTTCACTTCTTTCCAGAAAAACCTGCATTTTCTAGGCTTGAGCTTAAGCCCATATTTTGTAATGTGTTCTAGCACCAGCTTCAGGTTTTCCAAGCATTCCTGGAAAGTCTTACCAAAAACAACCACATCATCCAGGTATATGAAACAGGATTTCCAAAGCAAACTTTCCTACATCCAGTCCATCATGCATTGGTAAGTGCCAGGGGTGTTACACAGTCCAAAGGCTATGAACTGAAATAATCGCACACTGGACAGGAAAGCAGTCTTGTGCTTGCTACTCTCATCCATTGCAACCTTCCAATATCTGGACTCCAAATCTAGTGTGCAGAACCATTGTCCTTCTTGGTAACTGCTAGTCCACACAGAACCTCTGGATTCCATCTTTCATAACAACCATAACTATGGGAGCCCCCCCCCTCCCCACAGTCTACTACTGTGCTCAATTGTAATACCTTTATACATTTTCCAGATCTCCTCTCCTGCATCTCACCTAGCCATTGGCAACCTATGATAGACTTGCTTTATAGGGATTGCATCCCCAGTGTCAATTGCATAATGCCCCATATGGGTACAACCTACTGTGTTACCAGGCAAGGTGAAATATTTGAACAATCACAGACTCAAGAGTGCCTGTCCTTGTTTCAATGCAGTCTCCCTACTAACAAGTGCTTGAGCCACACCCCCAGTTTCCATACTACTAGTGGAATCCATCTGAGCTGCGGTACTGTGAACCAGCATCCTATTCTCGACTGCCATCTAGTTTCTTACAAGGGTTGGCTGGGGTTTTCCAACTTCTTGGTTGAAGCGGGAAGCCCCTAGAACCGTTGATTGCAACATGACCTGCCTGTCCACAGAAAAAGCATATAGTAATATACTATTTACTGATATTATTGTGATTTATGTCACAAAAGGGGAAATAAAGATTCATATATATAATATGAAGAGGCTAAATAATGGAATAAATAACCGCAGTATACTGCAGTATACTTCATATATGAAGGGCATGGTTAGCAAACTGACTTTTTGGTTTGATTTTAATGCTGCATTCGCCTATTAGGTATTAGGTTAGCTATTAGCTATAAGGTATTAAGACGAAAAATATTTTAGCAAGTGTATTCATATTATGACCTATTGGACTGAGAAAAGCGTCAATTAGGTGAGTAAAATAGAATAATATCATCAATCAGATCAAATCGAGTTTGTCAAATACGAAGCAAAATTCAGGCCATTAAAGCTAGACAATTGTTGTCTCCGTTTACTTATATTGTAACAATATTATGATCAGTAGAAACCAAACCACTCTCTCTATACATAACACAATTAATAATCACGAAAAACAGGTAAAAGTAGCTAAAAAGAGTGACCCCTATTATACACATGTATACATAATAGATATATATAGGCGCTAACGTGCAAACTAACATGCAAACTAACGTGACAACCGTTTTCTGTTTTGATGATATCTATAATATTCACCTATAATAATATTATATAAAGATTATTTCTCCTGCATACAGGCCTGTATTGAATAGTCATAATTAGCCACAACTAGGTCCAACATTCATCGTCCCTTAAATCAAACAAAGAGAGGGTAGCATCCGTACATCTAAGATCTGACAGAAAAACACAATTTCTAAGAATAAGTCACAAGCAAATCAGGCATTATAATAATGATAATATCAATAGTAGGCTATGTTCTACTACTGTTTTATGTTTATATAAGAATTTTAAGTTGAATCAGCTGAGAGAAGATGGCCACCGGTGTCCAATAGTAATTGAAGGCACACAGTAAAAGAGTATATAACATCGCCTTTTGCGACTTAAGACTCATTTCGCATCGACCTCATTATTATTCATTTTGAAGCAAGCAAGTTTACTAGCAAAAGCACAAACAAATGTCTACTTACTACATATGAGGTATCCATTTTTTTCCATTTCTTATAATTGGTTCCCCACTGACCTGCTTTGTATTCTGCGTATCTGCAATCACATGAAAAAAGAAATATTATTCTAAAAAGTCGTTTTGATATATCTAGCTATATATGAGGTACAAATCTATATGACTGTATATGTTTGGTTGCTATAGAACATGTATTTACCATTGCCAGGTGAGCTCAACGCATTTGGACCTCCTCACTCACTCTCAGCTTGCTTACCTTAACGCACGCATTTCTTTTCGCATATCGCTAGTCTAATGCTTAGTCAAACATGCAAACTGATAGGTTGTAAATTATCACCCAATGAGCGTGGGGCCCTTACATTATAATTACTAAGTCGATATTAAAGGAAAACACCAGACTGAACAATTGCAGGTCACATGCCTCAATAATGGTTAATAACTGACAACTTGCATTATAATACTGGTTTCTGGGCAATATTATTGCCAGAATCAACCAAGTAATAGGGCTCCTGAGAGGGACTGGGGGGTCGTTATTTCTCTTGTCACTTTTGGTCCCATCAAGAAACAACAATTGTCATTTGTCACTAAGGAAATTCTCTTGTTGTGTGTCATTTAATTTTCGTAATATGGACAAATTTTTGTCGCTAAGGAATATAAAGGACTAAGTGTTTTTGTCAATTGTTACTGCATTGCCTATGTTGATTTGTGCATCTAAGAAAAGGCCAAGGTCAATTTGTCGAATAAGAGCCCTAGTTATTTCTTTCCCGCTCTCTCCAAGACCTGCCTTGGGTGCATCCATATTAGCACATGTATGACACTGAAATGGGTAGGGTAACTAAGATCACTGACTCCATCTTCCTATTGGCTAACTATTTTTGTCGTCAGTCCACAATAGTGGAAAGCCAACATTTTTTCATAACAGGCTCATGAGAGCTATATAGACTAGGTAACTAGCGCGGTCTGATCAGCTGTGGTTAGAGTGTTGTCACAGTATAATAAGTGGCAGTTAACAGTCAATGTCTACTACAGTATGCCAGTCAATGTGGCCAGTCATCAACATGTTGGTAGTGAGAATGAGGAAGGGCAGGTATAGTCAGATCCATTCTTTGCACCTTCCTTGGTGCTTCTTGGGAAATGTATGTAATGATGTAATTACAAAGGTATCAAGATTACAAATTAAGTTACACAATTACAGATTACAGAACTAGGTGCCATCAAGACATGCCAAAATTATCTCTTCAAATACCATATTATACACCAGCAAATCCCATACAGTGTCGTTCTAATATCATCTCTTGCATTGACTGGCCCCACAAGCCACCTGAAGACCTACCAAACAAAGTGACATTGGCAAGATAAATGCCTGAAGAGGATCTGAAGAGGATGCTCTTCTTTGAAAATTAACTTACCTTTTGTTAGTATAATCACTTCAGATTATTCTTTTATCATTAGAGCAATTAAATTCCACTCACCGAACAATGTTGATCACTTTTTGGTCCCATAATTTAATCAATTGGGATTTATTTGTTGGCATTTGTTCCATGGGAATTGGTTCCAACACTTCAAATGCTGGGACTACCAAAGCCTGAAATAAATTTCACCAGATTTATTTTAATTCAATTAATCTTTAGGAGAAATCACTGCATTGATTATTCAGACAAATAGATGTATTATTTTGTTTTCACAAATATTCCCCCCTATGAATTCGATTTGATTTGAATTTGTTTTATTTACCAATATTTTAAATATTTTACATGAGGACATTTTGACAAAAAGGTGAACAAGCTTCTGCATAATCCTGTTCTTCCAGATGTTACCTTAAATAGGACTGATATATTTATAACTACTTGTGTCAAAAGAAGTACATGAATTATGCAGATAGCACAAGTTGGATGAAAACAAAAACAAATTTTCCAGTGTTCGTTCAGTCCAAGTCCTTACAACCTCCCTCGTCGAGCTGCCTACACACACTGGCAAGTACATATACAAGCCAAAGCAACTTCGATTTCAATAGCCAATGAGCATTGAGTATTGATACACAAATTACGGCAAAAAAGCTGGCTACATTGCATGGTTCTCATTGGTCAATTTATACACATATTAATTAATACATCACATATTCTCATTAATTTATGGGGGCTAGACAAGAACAATTGGTACAATAAACAGGAAAATGAGTCACAAGTCACACAGTTGATATCTTTCAGAGTGTTTTAATCCCACTGTGTCTTTGTAGAAATGTTTTCATTTCTAGGGTACTTAATGCTGTTTGTAGCATGAATACATTTACCACATTTCATGACAGTGTATTAAATAATATTATATCCATGCATTTCTAAAAGGTCATCCTATGAAGTATATTTACTTACTTCACTAGTAATTGCTTAGCCAGAAATATCGCAAAGAATTTGTTTTCAAACATAAAAATAGAGAGGGGAGGAGAGCAGAAGAAAGAGAGAGTGGGAGAAAGGGAGATTGCAGAGAAGAGATAAGTCCTCCCTAACTCTCCCTCAGTGCTTTAGGATAGTTGAAAACATTAGGAAACCCCGATGACGTCATAAATAGGCAGGGAAAGTCTTTCTATTGTAAAACACTTTCCTCAAATGTTCCATTTTTCACACATAGTATTGTACAGTTCCATTCCGTCATTTCATTACATAGCCTACTATCCATCTCATGACCCTGCCTGTGGTAACTGGGTCCTGAATGATTGCTATGTGAATGGGCAGCCCGTGACAGAGGGAAATAGGTGACATCCATGATCTTGACATCTTCATTGGCTGTTGCTGATTTATTTCATTTTCTGGACATTTATTTACCCGCTCCATACAGAGAGATCAAGTTAAGCATTCAGCTACCTTGGAAACTGTAGTCTTTGAGGTAAACACTGGTCGTTGTGTCTAGAAAAGCGTACGGCACCAGTGAGATGTCTGTTCTAACTTCTATGCTTCCTAGGGTGTCATTGTTTATATGGTCGATTCCATAAAATCTGTGACAATGCCAAAAAAACCCTCAAAATTTAGAATTAGTCAAAAATCATTTATCTTTTGGTTACATGTACTCTACGTTTTCAGTGATAAATTGTATGATTTGGGAACACTAATCTTTATAACTTTTTCTGCTATGCTCTTTTAAAGTTAAGGGGCACCAAATACAGGTGTCCCCGTGAGTGGGTACATAGAATTTTGTACCACCAAGAGCTTTAAAACATAAAAATAAGTTCATGCTCTAGTAGTACAATTACATCCTGATACAAATATGCATGAAAAATCAATAAACATAAGACATTTCCCATTGTGCTATTATTCATATATCTATATGTACCCACCCACGGGGACAGTACCCACCCATGGGGACATTACATTATTCTCTGCTCTTGACATAATGAATCATACCTTATCATACATTAGTAGTACATTTACATCCCTACATACACATGCATGAAAATTAAATAAACACAAGAGTTTCATTTTCCAATACACTAGTACTCAAGCATATATTCATATAAATTATGTACCCACCCACGGGGACTGTACTCACCCACGGGGACATGACATTATTCTCTGCTCTTGACTGAGGGTAAAATGTATGTTGAAAATTCTTTTTGTTCGTAACATATCGTTGTGGTATGGCCATACTTAGAAGATAATATAAATTATGAAATTCATATTATTCCAAATTCAATACAGGAAAATTGTACCCACCCATGGGGACATTTCAAATTACCCCATCTTGTGTCTATGGCTCTGAGCTTTTAAAGCCAAATGCAAACATTATTCTAATGTAGTCATTTTTTTCTCTGAGTAAGGTGCTATGTATGAGAATTGTCAAATATGAACTGAAGCCCTTTTTCATAGCTAAAATAATGTTAAATTCATGTACCCACCCACGGGGACACATTACCTACCCCACCAGTTATTTTAGAATTCCAAGCAGAAAATATATCATTGATTACTTATTTTGCTAAAATGATAAATCACAAAGTATGACAATAATAATTATCAAAAAAAGGATGTGCCAATAGTTACTAATTATTCTACATCTTGACTCAATATTAAGAAACGTTTATTCTCAAGACAGAAATGGCCTAAAAATAGGGGTTTTTTGCCCATAAAATCAATAATTTTGTTCTTATATATACAAAAGTGGGGTTCGTATAAAGGCTTTCAGTGAGCCTAATACAATTATTTGGGTTAGAAATGCATAAATTGACAAACAAGAGTGTAAGGGGTGAAAAACCTAATGTCACAGATTTTGTGGAATCGACCATATAGCTGTGGCTTATCTGTCACATCTCCCCTACCCCTCCCCCCTCACCAGACTTTCGCGCATAGCCGTGAGGACGTCACGGCTCTGCGCTGTCAAAGCTTGATTCCTTGGTGGGCCCTGTGTATCATGCAGAGTTAGCTTGCAGAGTTAGCTTGCAGTGTTAGCTGACAACATAATAACAAAATAATAACATGATCATTGTACAGATGTTTGCAGACAATTTACATGATAATCCCTCTAAACTCAAAGCTTCTTTAGGTTGTTGTGAGTGCCTGCACAAAGTTACGAGGGAGGTCCACAGGAGGAATTTCCGAGTTAGTTGAATCTCATTCTTTTCCGTATACCAGTAAAGATCACTAGGTGGAAGAAAGGTGACCCGTTATTTGTTGTTATGGATTGGTCCTCCAGCCCTACGGTCCGCATTGGGTCGCCTAGTCTAGAGAAGCGTACAGGCACCAGTGAGATGTTTGTTCTAACTTCTATGCTTCCTAGGCTGTCATTTTTCATATAGCTGTGGCTTATCTGTCCGATCCCACCCCCCCACCCCACCCCTACCCCTCACCATAAATGCGTGGGAAAGAGAAAACAAACAATGGAGTGGCATGATAGCCGGCTGCCATGAAGACCACCCTTTAGTTTAATAAAAGTGTTTTTTTCCCGGTTGGGACCAACAAAAACCAATGTGTGACCCGTGAGTTGGTGAAGTGAAGTGACCACCATCACATGAGAGAGGGGTTAGTTAGTGAAACAAACTGAGGGGAGCACCAGTGCTGCAAACCTTCCCTGGTAATTTATATGAACAATTCCACTAAATCTTGCAATCATTGCGCAATAATTATTGCGAGAAAGCGTCCACTCTCATCACAGAACTATGGTGAGATGATTGCGCATTAAAAATCATGTGGAATTGCGTTCATTTGCCCATTGGGTATGTGCCTCAATTTTAATAGCAATCTTCTGTGTTCAACCATATCAAATGACTTGTCTTTCATTTACTACTACTTTCGCGCATAGCCGTTAGGATGTCACGGCTCTGCGCTGTCAAAGCTTGATTCCTTGGTGGGTCCTGTGTATCATGCAGAGTTAGCTTGCAGAGTTAGCTTGCAGTGTTAGCTGACAACATAATAACAAAATAATAACAAGATCATTGTACAGATGTCTGCAGACAATTTACATGATAATCCCTGTAAACTCAAAGCTTCTTTAGGTTGTTGTGAGTGCCTGCACAAAGTTACGAGGGAGGTCCACAGGAGGAATTTCCCAGATAGTTGAATCTCATTCTTTTCCCCATACCAGTAAATAACACTAGGTGGAAGAAAGGGGACCCGTCATTTGTTGTTATGGGTTGGTCCTCCGGCCCTACGGTCCGCATTGGGTCGCCTAGTCCAGTCACCAGGTAAAGACCTCCACTAATTTAGTCAAATGACTTTTAGTGAGTTTGAAAAAATTGGAGCAACAGTAAGTAGAAATTTATTAACTTTAGATCGATGTTAAAATTCTAAGAATATGGCTTCATGACTCTCTACCTTACCTGTTCCTTTGTGATATCAAAATTCTGTAGTATGTTGTGTAGGTTTGGCGAGGGGAGAAAGTCAATGTCTGTTAAGAAAACCCGACTTGTGGGTGCTTCTTGAATGCCTAAGTTTCGAAGTTTGTTGATTGGAAATAGTGCCTGGAATAAAACAATTTGTAATAAACATTGATGCATTATACGGTGTCTTTGGATTATCTAAGCATTTGTGTTGGTTTAGGGTATCAAGGTTCTTTATATATCAACGTTAACTAGCTGTGTCTGGATGAACTGTTGTGATATGATATGAAAATACTTTAGTTCCCATCCTCTGGATGGTCACCCTCTTCCCCGCCCCCGCCCCTAATAGTCTTTTTCTCCGTATTACACTAGTATTAAAAGTAGAAGCTTATATTTTCATGGAATGAGAATCAGATACTTTTATATTTTGTAAAATGCTACATTGAATCCCTTGCGAGTTGTTTTTAATTGAGACAACTCCACTCCTTCAACTTTATGAAATATCTAATATTCCTTTTACCCCAATGGGCTTAAAATACTCAAACACTGTCACTGGTAGGGAGACTCCTTTAACCCTTAAGGTCATTTCCATAATTCACTTCCAAGTTCCTCATTGAGACACAAAAATATGCTACATGTACCTGTGAATCTAAGAATATGATGAATTATTACCCCCCCCCCCCCCTCCCTGCCACCCGCCCGTTGGATTGCCCTTAAATCGATCACAAAGGCTTTCAATTTGGTAAATAGATAATTTCATATGTTGACTAAAACTGTTCAAAAGCACAAAGCACAAAGCAGAACTCTCAGAGATTGACAGACCCCCAAAAAAGTCGGCAATGCACAGGACTATCCAGAGTCCCCCAAACCCCCCGATTTCTTTTTGAAAATTTAAGAGTAAAATGGTGCATTCTGAGGGCATTGTTTTGTCATACTTTACAACATTTACAGAGGTATAACATACTAGGAACCTGAGGAAATAAGAACTGAGAGGAAACGATTCATTTAATTGTGCTGTCACTGTCATGCCTGCTGCAGGAAAATCAATAGATTGGATAAGTTTCCATGCATGGCGGGCATCAAATTCTTCTCCTTTGCACACAAAACAAAAGAAAAATAAGGGAGAAAGATTTTGACAGATTTAATTATGCAAAACAAATTTCTACCTAGGTTCACTAAATTATGTTCAAGAAATTAAAGGATGGGCATCCAACAACCCACATCTATTTTCATAGAACATTTATTTTTAACAAAAACAAGAACAACATTAACCTCTGCCCTCTGACTCTGTGCATCGGCCTTCAACGGCAGGGAGGTGTCAGCGCCTAAGCATTCACACAGACTGTCCCAAGTAAGACCTGTTACCCATTGGCATTCATAAGTATTATATGATAGCCCCTGTGTCAGGTCCGCACACACACCTGCAAAAATATCATGTTTAAAATGATGTTTCATTGATCATGTTTTCATGATGTCGGGCTTTGGTCAAAGTGGCAGGCATGAAGGGAGCAAACGTCAGCTATACCGAAGTTGTGAGTTTATGTATGGGCGCCGCCATACTGTGCGCGTAAGTGATGCGCAGTGGACTTGGGGGACAAGATTTCACCTTTAAACAATGGCTAAGCATAGCTAAGGTGTTGGGGGACTTATATTATCATGCTCTTATTGTTGTATACTGCTACAACCTATAGTTTACATCCTTCTAAGAGGTTCAGCAATATATATAAGAGCCTACCCTGGCGATTTGGCCTGTAAAAATCGCAGAGGGCAACGTTTTTTAGCCGTAAAAAGTAACTTAATCCATAAGTCATAGTAGGCCTACTGTAGGCTACACACAGGGGGTTGTGCGACTGGTAGGTGTGAGGCTATATGTGTGAATGCACTTAATTAATGAACCACACTACTGGGCTCGCCCTAGGATTGTTTGCCATTTAGCCACTGTGGCGAAATTCCAAAGAAATTATCTCTACAATGTTTGGTGTACATAATATATTAGGGAATATCAGCATTAAAGAAATTAGACTATTTAGGCCTAATTAATTAATCTAATAAAGCGATCGGGGACATGAATTTCCTCTTTCCTCTTAGCTGAAAGCATTGTTTGCTTCATATATATTCACTGTCCTTCTCGAACATTAGGGACTATAGTTCTCAAAGTGTATAAACTGAGATTACATAAACTGAGTTATTAGTCTTAGTAGGCCCTATTAAAGGCTAATTGACTAACTCTGGTCAATAAATATATTATATTAATACAGTTTTCGAAAGGTTTAAAGGTATATCAATATGCCTATTGGGTACGCCATTCAAGGAGAAATAAATCACTACTTAAATCATAAGAAAATTCTGATTATTGGTCGAGATACAAAAAGAAAACACAAATTTATTTTCAATAGGATGTGACCAAATGGCCAACCCAGCGGCGCCTGGTTTTGTGGCAAAGCGACGGCCAAATTCTTTTTAAAACAGTGATAGAAAATGGGATGCACAATACGTTTGAACTGGGAATAAGAATCTAAAACATGTTCCCGACACTATGAGGCATTTAAAACTGAGCGTCACATTGCTTATTACTTGACCAGAGATAGCCTTTTTGACCCTGCTTTTGGAAACCTTCAGCGCGTCGCTAGCAGTTCTCAGCGCGTCGCTAGCAGTTCTCAGCGCTTTAGTTAGAACCCTGTAAATTCATATGCCTTAAGGCCGTTATCCACTTGTACGACAAACGGTCACCGACAATCGGTCACTAGGGGTCACCAACAATCGGTCAAGTGGATACCGGGCGACCGACAATCGGTCACCAGGTGACCGACAATCGGTCACCCTCTTCATTTCGTCGGTGGGTTGTCGTGACCCCCTCCCGACAATAATGTAAATTGTGTTGTGTTTCAGGAAAATGAGTCATAAGTCGCAAAATTGATATTTCTCAAAGTGTTTTTTTCACAAGACCACATTATTGGAATGTTCTGATTCTTGGAGAGTGTGTCACTTATAGTTATCTCAATCGATGTATCAAATTTCAGGACAATCTATGTAATATATCCTTTCATTTTAAAGGTGCTCATATGGACTGCATTTAGTTACTTTACTGTTTATTGACCCCCAGAAATATTGGAATTTTTTTTCAAATATCAAACTTAAAATCTAGAAATACTTATTGGACTATTAGACTGTTTACTATCATTGGAATCGGCTTCATCTCATCTTTTCAAATATAATGATATCTCAAAATCTATTTTTTGCGACTTATGACTCATTTTCCTGAAACACATCACAATTTACATTATTGTCGGGAGGGTGACCGATTGTCGGTCACCTACCAATTTATTTTTTTTCCCTAACATGTATTTATGGTCATACTGAGTGTCGTTATGACCTTGGATACCTTCGGATGATATATGTGAATAATTTGGAGTACATTTGTACCTTAAAAATTAATTTATTTTGTTCATTTCTATAGATTTATGTATAATTATAGTCATTTTTACTGAATATTTCGATTTGTGCCTGGTTTACGGGTCCCTAATTTTGGTGAATAGTTTGACATTAATTTGTACATTTATTCTGTATCATTTCTAGTGATTTATAATTATTTATTGGTATTTTTTGGTGATTATTTCGACTATTTCTACATCAAAAGTCTCCCAATCGTACAGTATGTTACACCACGTTGTAGCATACTTATTTAACTTAATATTTCTTTAATTAAATATGCCGAATATAGTTTTACTATATTTCCATACATGTTCTTTATGTATAATGTTAAAGTAATAGAGCGGATTTGCCTTTCTTTATTTAACTTGGTTAATTCTCACTGTGGAAATATGCATATGAGTCTATCCACCAAACCTTCGTCATATGACTTTTGTCCCATAGTGATGTTATTCTAGTGTATTCAAATGCAATATTAGCATATATGTATTCCCCTTATTAAGAGCTGTCGATGGTATACCACATTTATATGTATAAGTCCAAAAATAGTTCTTTTAGAATATAGAATATCGCTGCATATTATAAACTTTTATATATTGAAACATGTGAAAATACATAAATAATTATTTCACAAAAATAAATCGTGATAAGAAAACCTTCTATAGTTGTAGATTCAGAATTTGTTGTGGGGTAGAAAGATGTAAGCGACCATGCTACAACTGTTTAAAACAATTGTAGGTAATAATGTAACATGAATTTGGCATGTGCCCCTGTGTTAAATAGAAGAATTTCACATCATCTTGGCCACGAAAAACATTCTTCTTTAAAAAAAAAGTGCATTATGAAGACTAGTGTGTATCCTAATATTTTTTTTATCTGAACAAGTATAAAAAGTGTGTAATTTATTTACTATAATCATGAATCAATAATTAATAATGTGTGCCCACGGTCGCTAACATAGTAACAGAGCTATCCAGATTCAAAACCTCATAGACTTACTGATTTTCAAGATTAATTCCCCATATTTCACGTACATGTCGCCCAAGCCATTGGTTATAGTACATCAAAATTTCAAGATGATATAAGTACTTCTAAATTTTGCTTTTTTTGAGGCCTTATGACGAAAGATTGGGGGAATAGACTCATATTTTATTAATGTCATTTTTATTCATATCTGCTATAACTCTTTTGCATTCGGGCTATACAGGCTCTTGTAATTCTGTGACGAAACTGGATTTATTTATGAGACTTTAATCTCACTAAAATATTTTGTATAAATACTTGTTAAAATAAGAGTCATCAAATTCTGAGAATAATGTACCTGTTACACAATACTTTTGACTGAATAAAAATCTTTAAATACAAAATACAGGCAAATCCGCTATATATTACTTTAACAAATATGATCGGCGATAGAAATATATATTAACAAGGTAGACCAGTATAGATTATAAGAAACCTGGGTCGTTTATAAGGTAGTAGCCTAAAAAACCCTTAAAAACAAAAAAATATAGCATCAGTCACCCCTAGGTGACCGATTGTCGGTGACCAAAAAGCCACTTTTTGTCGTACAAGTAAATACCGACCGACAGCAGCCACCGACGGCACCCACCGACAATGGCAGGTGACCGATTGTCGGTCACCTGTGGCCAGTTTGTCGGTGGTCATTTTGTCGTACAAGTGGATAACGGGTTTTACACAATTAATTAGTAGGCCTATATATATATATATATATAGTAAAGGGCGGGACGCATTGACTAGGCACAGGACGTTTTGACTAGGCAAAGGACGCTTTGACAGTAGGACGCTTTGACCAAGCCCCTTTAAAAACTTATGGGGGTTGATAGCGCTTTTTTTTATTCCAATTACCTGGGAAATGGGTATGGGAGTACTGATACAACCGATTATGAACATATTCAGAGTTATATATATGTATAACTCTGACATTTGACATTTCAAAACTGAACAGTAAAAAACGGGCGCCCATCGATGATATTCTCAATCCGTCCCCCGATGGCCTGTCGGACATAGCATGTCCTGACGTTTATTTGCTTATTTCACGGACTCTGGTCAATATAATATATTAGATTAAATACAGTTTTCGAAAGTTCTAAGATATGTCTATATGTCTCAAAGGTTTCATCTATGTAAAACAAATATTTCGTGTAAATTTGAGTCTTTTCATCATAAGTAACTCTCAAAGCCACACTCCCGCAATGCTATAACATTGATGTGTGTATTGACTGGCGTCCCCCAATATACTTCGCTTTAGCGCCGATGGCGCCGCCACCTCCGACTCAGGATAGGCCTATAGTCGATAGAGAGTTGCGTCTACCGCATCGTCCTAGCCCTAGGAGCAACATACGGTCTACATGCAGAGAAAATCATTTCCCCATGCTGTCCCCGCACCTCATCCACATGGCTGTACAGTCACACGTTTTCGTCCAACTTTAGGCAGTGAATGTTGTTAAGTTTGTCATCCCTTGGGGGTCTATATGTACTAAAAAATGTGGTTGTTCATAATGTGCGGACACGCCCACCTCCATTCAGGAGGTTGCCATCTTGGCGAAAATGGCCCGCACTTATGAGAAGCTCGCAAGCTGATTGGCTAAGAGGGCTCTTGAAAATACCACCGCTAAAACTCGAATTATAGCTCATTGTGCAAGTTTTGAGATTGCCAACAAGTTGATTTGTCTTAGTTAGGTAAATTACACAAATTTTTCATAAAGAATTATGTAGTCCCTCGATAGTGGGTCACGAAAAGTCACAATAGACGGGTCCGGCTCACGGCCTACCCCCCCCCCCCCCCCACCCCCTCCGCCCCCCTAAAAAGTGTACGCTTTTTTGTTCAAGCCTTTGAAAAGTACCCCCTTTCCGCAAATTTTCAAGGCATTTTACCCCCCCCCCCCTTTTGTGGCAAAACACGAAAAATCTGCTAAAAAAGACCCCTTTATGATTTCAAGGAGTCTTGCCTAACATGATAGGCCTACCCATTTTACCCCCTCCCCCTCTTTCTTGTGGCAAAACACAGAAAACTTTATGCCAAAAAGGATCCCTTTTTATGATTTCAGGGAGTCTTGTATAACATAATACCATTTTTACAAACATAAAGTAATAGCACTCCTTTATAATAATAATATAATAAGAATCATTAAGATTCAGAGGAATATCTGGGTAATACCATGCATTTATTCATGTTTCTCTGAATTTCCAACACCTGTCAATGGTACTTATACACTGGCAACATTTGAGATAATCCGTGAAGGATAGTGCGTTTTTCTGTAACTTATTAAATATGAAATCGACCTGAATGAAATAAAAAACAAAACGACTTCATCATGTGTAGTTTAAGATATTTATATTATAACAATTGTAAATGAGAATCAACCCTTTGCATATTTCCTTAAAATCACAAGTCCATAGGCCTATATTAAAGCTGCTTTCTGAGCTATTATGACTGACAGAATCTCACCAAATTAACTCATATTTTGACTTATAGGTCTGAATTCTGTAGATATATGTAGAAAAAAATAAAATGATATGAAAAATCACCATAAACCAACATATGCGACGGGCCTCCTGGGTTTATTATCAAATATGGAAATATTTTAATTATGTGGATTTGTAGGGTTATCAGGTCCTAGACAATATATAGAGAGAATGGGACGAGCCGGCAATAATCAAAAATTTATAGGACGAGATTCGTCCACATAAGCACGATGCCATGCAGAGTGTTTATGTGGACGAATCAAGTCCTATAAATTTTCGATTATTGCTGGCGAGTTCCATTCAATATTTATTATTATGTGCATAAAATTTGATCATATGTCATCAAATATCACTGAAAAAATATTAAAGAAGCACAGAAAGCCCCGCTGACAGCCCCACTGACAGCCCCGCTGACAGCTTCGTTAGTATAGGCCTATTTATATTGTTAACTTAAAACGTTCATATTGTGGCCATTTCTTGAGCTACATTAATAAAACTTATATCATTGGATAGAGAATTTAATGCTCTATTTAATGACATGTTTTTTATTATGTATTTCTATAATCATAGTACCAGAATCACGGGTGGATTACCGATCGCGGGGATTTTTTTACATGCTCCGCGGAGAGCCAAAGCTTACATGCTCCGCGGAGAGCCAAAGCTCCGCGAAGCATAATAACAGAGTTATTTTTAGACAACTACATTTCATATAGGACACGTCCTATATGAATATTTTTATAGCACCCCACTTATAGCATGTCTCATATAGAATGCGCGTATAATAAAGGTATGTAAATAGATCCACTTAAACAGCTTTTAAGTAATGAGCCAAATATTCTGACATAATTTTAGTCATAATTTCAGCTATTAAATGAAATTCTATATCCTTCCCTCCCTCTCCCTCGCTCCCTACTCCCTCACCCCAACCCCTCTCTCTCTCTCCCTCCCCTCCAACAATCCAACAATGTCATGCAGCCTATACATGTATTACATACATGTAGTATAGAATAATGTATGTACATACATACACGCATACAAGTATATACAATATTTGTCAGATAATAAGTCTCTCTAATACTACAGAACTAGGTTGACCCATTTCATGACAATTGCTCATATATAGATGGTTTATAAGTTAGTAGCAGGGGCGGATCCAGGATTTCTTGAAGGGGGGGGTTCAGGTCTTAGAAAAGGGCACATGTTGGGGAGACTGTGAGCACCGAAGGCCCGAAGCGCTTAGAGGAAGCTCCAGGAGGGTTCCCCCGGGAAAATATACACCTCCTGGTGCATTTTGAGTGGATAAATATGATTTGTATTTTAATTTTATAATTTGTATTTTAACAATATTTGCTGTTCATTATATAACAGATGATGTAGAAAAAAATAATAGAGTAGTAGTCTCAATACCTGATGATCAATACTTACAATGGTTTGGGGGTTATTTTCTGATATTAAAAGTAATTCTCTTTCCAATTCATCCCCCTCTTTCAGTAAACGGCTGATTATTTTAGTCTTTCTCCTCATAGTTTTTTGACATAATTTTTTACAAAATCGATATTTACAATTCAGGCCAGAAACAGGTGGAATTTGCCTGAGGGCTTTGTAAAATAGCTTCAAATGGGATATACTAATGTCACCATAATGACAAAAACTATAATACATTAGTTGGACAAAATTCATGGGATTGAAATGACTAATGATATTTTTGTAAAATTAGAAACAAATTCCCAACAATGAAAGCAACATATCAAGATAAAACGCCAGTTGAAAAATCAATTTGGGTCACAATGAGGCCCTATTCAACCTGACAATTCATCAAAATTCGGGCAAAATTCAAACTATTAAATACAAATCACACAAATAATTGAGATGTGTTTCAGGAAAATGAGTCATAAGTTGCAAAAAATGGATTTTGAGATATCATCATATTTGAGAAAGGAGAACAAGGTGATTCCAATGATACTAAACACTGGGACACATAATAAGTATTTCTTAATATATTAAGTATATCTATGTTTTAATTTTTATATTTTTATTTTTGAAAAAGTTTTGCCATGTTTCCGGATGGGCAACTACCAGTAAAGTAACTAAATATACTGGCCATGTACCACCAATTTCAGTTTCGTAGTTTCCTATTGCAATGGCAACGCATGAAAAATAACTGCGCTGTCAGTCATGCGTATTTGATTTGATCAGTAAAATGTTTATTATCTGTTAAATGTGTAGGCCAATAAAAATATTTAAAAAAAAAAAAAATACAAAGGCCTTCAAAATTCAGGGATCTATTTAATACAATGTCCTGAAATTTGTGACACAAATTTATATGGCTACAAGTGCTAGACCCTCTAACAATCAGAATATTTCAATAAAGGGATCTTGTAAAAAAACCACTTTGAAAAATATCAATTTTGCGACCTATGCCTCATTTTCCTGAAACACATCACAATTGATCTATTTCGCAATAAAAACAATATGGGCCACACTCTAATCACCATTAGAATTCAATATCTTGTATCCACTTAAAAACATTATCTCAACTATTCATGTATGTCAAAATGGCCAGATTTTAATACCAGTAAGGGCATCACATCACAAACGAAAGGGATTATTTCACATAAGGTGAAAATAATAATCTTCAGAATTGAATAGCCTTATTAGACTTTATATGCCCCTATGTACACCATTCACTATCCCATAAAGAGTTGAAAGGATTACTTCAATAATTTACACATGACAAAAGGGTCAGATCCTATAGCCTGCACAAAGGGCTATACTCACGTCACATGAAAGAAAGCAATAATTGTTAGATAAATTATAGCCTCATTTCCCCTTTTACTTATTCAAACAATTAATAGATTCCAGTCAGAAAACCAGTTTACTTTTTCAAACAATGAATAGATTCCAGTCAGAAAACCAGTTGAAAAATTATCATTTGTCATAATGAGGCCCTTTTTAACCAATTTAAACGGAAGGTTGCACAATTTTTTTAATCATCTTAAAAGTGAAATTTCCTTCAACAAGTTTTAAGGTTTATATAGGGTGGGTCGAAAACTACCGCTTTAGGCAAATATGGGGGCAAATAGGTAAGTTACACAGTGAATGGTCACATGGTCACATTGTCACATTGCTGTAGCCCTCAAAAGGCTAATTTTGAGACAAATTCATCGTTTTGGGACAGGAAAAAGGCTATTTGTGGCAGAAAAAAGACAATTTGGGGTGGGAAAAAAGGGCACTTTGGGGGGAAAAAATGGCAATTTGGGGTGGGAGAAAAGGCAATTTGGGGTGGGAAAAAAGGGCACTTAGGGGCTGGAAAAAGGGCATTTTGAGGCTGGAAAAAGGGTACTTTTGGGCTGGAAAAAGGGCACTTTGGGGCTGGAAAAAGGGCACTTTTGGGTAGGGAAAAAAGGGCATCATGGGGCCCAAGGGGGGGGGTTCGAACCCCCCGAACCCCCCCCCCCCTGGATCCGCCCCTGAGTAGGCCTATATTGGAAAATCAGAGGGCGGAACCTCGGAGGTCGGCGAGGTCGGCGAAAAAGTCCCAAACATTCCCCGAACTTGCCATGAAGGTTGCCGAACTTCCCCGAGGTCTAGCCCTAAGTTTGAAGTACCATTCTCGTATTCCATAATCTATGCTATTCTTAACTTCGGCTGCCCCAGCGAGGGTTTTTAATATTAGTGTTCACAATTTTCGATCTGGACTGTTAAACATGTGTAGAATCGATGATGTAAAGGATTAGAAGTTTCAATGAATTTGAAATTTGACCCCAGAATAGCCCAAGTGACCCCATTTCGTGAGAATCGACCAGATACTCCTTTTCACATCAAATCAAATATTACATTGACACCACTTTGGCCGACGTGAAAGGAGCAGATGTCGGCCATTGAAATTTTACGTCAGCTTTTGCCAACGTGCCGACGCCTTTTCAGGGACACTGATCAATGCGCAAAGTGAGTAAAAAAATACCCAGCATTTTGCAGACTTCACTTGCAAAAATACACCCTTTTTTCAAAATTTCGCTGAGTTCAGCTGCAAATTGATACCCTTATTTCTGATTTCGCGCTCCGCGTTTGTGAGTGAAAAATGACCCCTTTCTCCACGAAAATGGGAACAAACAAGTTATAAGTTTATTAGGTTAATTTCTGTTTAACTTTATAATCAGTTTAAGTTAATGTATATATTGTGCGTTTCCAAAGGAAACGAATTCTATGGTCAACTATTTGTGCGCAATGGCAAGTCATAGTTAGCAGTTTAGTTTTTGCTCGACTGAAAATGCTTAATATTTAATTAAAAGTGCCTATATTTAATTATATGTGTAAATTTTTTGATAATAATATTGGATAAAGAACATAACACTGTTTTGCCATTTATCAATGTTTATTAACATTTACTTAACCATAGTATCATTTCTGGTACAAATGTAATGTGCGGTCATTCATTTCCCAATCATTTAATCATGTATACTGGTTAACCTTGTTGAAACAATCTGTATTACTGTGAACTTAGTAACAGTGGAAACAATTACTAAATAGTAAAGATCACTCAGATTCAGGCATGGGTGGTCCTCTCTAAATGGGTTCCTCTCAAAACCTATACAGTGGCCTTAAGTGGCAACTTGTCAATCAAACATCAATCAAGATAGCCAATAGAATACAACAAATGTCAACCAATAGGATCTCACTGGCCTTCAGGGATTTACTGCAGAGATGGTAGAAGGTTGTCAATCAAGCAGTCCTTGCATAGGTGCAAAGTTAGTAGTGTTGGTGTGAATTACATAACAGAGATGGGCATCGAGATATCCTCCCAGATAAGTGTCCACACTCCTCACACCAATCCTCAACACCAACACCTCAAAATGTATCACATGAACTTGCTATTCAGGATGATTGACAGAATGGTACCCAATTCACTAACATTCACAATTTTTTTTTAAAAAAAATACCGTAGAATGTACAAAGCATGTATACACGTTTTAGCATTGAGTGTGTGTGTGTGTATGGGGGGGGGGGTCCGGGCCCTCTTCCTCTCACTCTCTCTTCCCGCCTCCTCTATCCCTGCCTCTCCTCCATTTCTCTTCCTGCCTCTCTCCTCTCCCTGTTCCTAGCCTCCCCCTCTCCTCTCCCCTGTCCTCTTCCTCCCTCTCTTCCTATCCCTATCCTGCCCATCTCCTCTTCCCTGCCCTCTTCCCATCACTCCTCTTCTCTCTGTATCCTCTTCTCCCTCTGCCTATCCGATTTCCCCCACCCTCACCCTCCACTTCTTTCATTCTCTTCCTCCCTAGCTCTCCCTCCCCCCTATTCCTCTTCCGCATCATCTCCTTCAGATCTTTTTCTCTCCCCCTCCCTCTCTTCTCTCTACCCTCTTTTCCCTCTCCCTATCTGATTCCTCCCACCCTCTCCCTCCCTCTTCCTCTCTTCCCATTAAGGCATGGCATCATTACATTTTCATTTAAGTGACGGTCATTTGAAGGGTCATATGTGATCCTTGCTTTTGACATTTGTCCATACAAAAGCCTATAAATAAAGTGGGATGTTCCCTTCCACCAGGCTTTCCCTGCTTCCCTAGGCTAAAATCCCATTCATGAATTTTCAGCCCAAGATGTATTATTGGGCTTACTGGGAGAAGATTTTTAAATTCTTGTCGTCAAATATTATATGTGTAGTGGGTCCGCCACCCGGATTACAGTGAGGCTGTCAACTATCGCCGAACACCAACCAGGCTACGACAGCGGGGGCACTTCTACCAGCGCCGGAGACGACTACCACCAGTTCCGGCCAGTTCCGTCAGGGGGCGACATACGACCACCGTGCAGACGACACTGCAGACACCCTCCGACGGACGGTAGGCGGAGGATACTACTACCTCCGCAAGGGGATCCAGGCTTCGCTTAACACTACTCGCTGACTCGAGCCGCGCCGCGGACCGAGATACTTCTGTTGTTCAATTTAAGCACCCTTGCTTCAGTGACAATACCTTTGTAACTGTATACCTTTGGGAAATAAACCAGGTTCAAACGAATCTCCTCGTATTCGTGATTCTTTCCGGAATTTCGTAAACTCGTGCCCACGAATCTGCGGTTCACTACATTGGTGCCGTGAGCCTAGGGCCGAGTAGGGAAGTTCCCGAAAGGATCCCCGATGCTTAGAGTCAGACGATGACTCCTGGCGACGAGGAGGCAGCCAAGGCCGCGGCCAAGGCTGAAGCCGAGCAGCAAGCATGCGAGGCTCTCGCTCAGAAGTTAACGAGACGTCAGGGCGATGCGCAAAATTTTGCGAATGACTCATTTGCTCAACTAGAGCAAGTAGTTGCACACTTAGACAATATGCGTGCCGACGGATTGATTGTCAATCCGGACACACAAAGCTTGGTTGAGAAACTAGTAGCTATTGTGTTAGGGTTGCGCTCGTGTTACAACGAGAACGATCTTCGCAAGCTCGTAGAGCGGGCGGGTTTCAACGTCGAGACAGGCGAGGCGGATGGATCGGATCATTCCGACATTAAGCCGCCGGAAACCGTCAAAACCGCAGTCCCGCTGGGACAGAGCGACGACGTGAAGGTCATGATGGACCAGTTGACTACCGTACTTTGTTCTTACGACAAGACGGGAAAACCACCAGGCGAAATCGCTGAAGGTGAAATTCGAGGAACACTCGACTTACTGTGGGTAATGCACGAACAACTTCCGTTGAAGCGTGTACAGCGGCTATATCGTGGTCTACACGAACATGCGGCTTGCCCCCAATATCTGATCGATATGTTGGATCGGAGATATCCTGCGATGCTGCCTCAAGGTAGCCCGGATCCGCGAGTGCAATTGCCTTCGCAAGATACGGACACCACTGAAATGCGAGCCCCGCGCTTGCCTAGTACTCCGGCAGGATTCAAGACTGCAGGAAGAAGAGTCGACTTTGTAGATTCGTCTCCTTCGGACAATGGTCTCAACTACTCATTGACTAATGTTTCGATTCCATTGTTGGATAACGACTTACAGCCCAAACGGGGTTTGTCAGCTGGTCGCGAACCAGACTACCATTCGACGGGACCAACGAGCACTACTAAGTGTAGGCGTTCGATGATGCCCGAAATGGAAGCTAGTGTCGTGTATAACGAGGACCGCCCTGCGGAAGTTCGTTTATACGGATCGACGGGCAAGGGAGAAAATCCCAAACCTAAAAATCTCAAACCTTGTCGCAATGGGGAGGATTGGGAAGAGTTTCTCGCATCGGCGATAAACTATGGCCGGAGGAAACGCTTATGCGCGAACTCATTATGGCGACTTCACGACATGTGAACCAGTCTACTTGGGGAAATTCTAGGTCCCTAACATTAAGTGACGTTGTGACGAGGCTTCGTGTCATCTTAGACACAAAGACCGAAGAGCAACGCCAGGAGGAATACCGCAGCTGTGTTCAACAGCCTGGCGAATCACTTCAACACTATGGTGAGGCTCTACTTACCTTGTGCAAACGTGCGTACGAGGGACAATACCTCGAACATATGAAGAAGGAGTCTATCCGAATCTTCTGCACGGGCTTAGAAGACAAATTTCTCGGCATGTGGGTGCAAACAAATCGCCCAAAGTCTATGCAAGATTGCGTAGATCTCGCAACAGATTTCGTGCAAGCAGGTGGCCCAGAAGCATATCAGCGCGTCTTGGGTTCCACGCCGGGACAGTCCTCTAAATTTAAAACTAGAGGATATAAGTTCTACGGACAGAGAAAGGACAAGGAGCGGAAAGCTTCTTACGCGGCTGCGGAAGCAGAGGCGCAGTCCGACTCTGACTCGTCAGCGGACGAGACTTCGGGGGCGTCTACTGCGACCGAAGTCCCGGATTCTGATTCGGAATCGGAGTTAATAGCCGATTTCGCGGCCTTCCAGGCTATGCGGAAGGACGTGCGAAAGGAAGACAGTAAAAAGTCTGACCGTAGCACGAAAAAGGCTTGGGATATGCAAGATTGCGTAGATCTCGCAACAGATTTCGTGCGAGCAGGTGGCCCAGAAGCATATCAGCGCGTCTTGGGTTCCACGCCGGGACAGTCCTCTAAATTTAAAACTAGAGGACGAGACTTCGGGGGCGTCTACTGGGACCGAAGTCCCGGATTCTGATTCGGAATCGGAGTTAATAGCCGATTTCGCGGCCTTCCAGGCTATGCGGAAGGACGTGCGAAAGGAAGACAGTAAAAAGTCTGACCGTAGCACGAAAAAGGCACGGAAACTTGCATAGACTTTGGGCGATTTGTTTGCACCCACATGCCCAGAAATTTGTCTTCTAAGCCCGTGCAGAAGATTCGGATAGACTCCTTCTTCATATGTTCGAGGTATTGTCCCTCGTACTTCGGGGGCGTCTACTGCGACCGAAGTCCCGGATTCTGATTCGGAATCGGAGTTAATAGCCGATTTCGCGGCCTTCCAGGCTATGCGGAAGGACGTGCGAAAGGAAGACAGTAAAAAGTCTGACCGTAGCACGAAAAAGGCTTGGGATAAAACCAAGACTTTGTCCAAATCTTCCAAGAAGACGGTCACGGAAACTGACTATCGGAAGAAGGACACTAAGGCGACTTGTCCAGAGCCAGCCTGTTGGCTTTGTGGGAAAACTACCCATTTGCAAGCCAATTGTCATCACCTAAAGAAGTTTCGCGCTTTCATCGCGAAAGAAACGGGTGAGGAATTCAATTCCCCGGAAATTAAATCAACTAAGGGAAATTGACGTGGGTCTCGCAAGGAAGCGGTGACGGGACCCGCAAGTTCGACGGAACTCGTGACGGGAGGGGGAACCCTTCCGTAGCCCGCTCGGGCAAAGGAACTCCAGGAGGGTCGTACAATCTGGGGAGGTCAGGTAGGCAGGCAGAACTGAACAAGGAGGAAACTGGGGTGATGGAAGGTGAGGACCCGACAAAGCCCACAGACACGAAACCTTGGGCGAAGGAGTCGGTTAGTAGTGTTCGAGCCATCCCACGCGATCGTGGAATGTGTTTGGACGGTCGCTATACTGACGCTTGCACGGCGCTGCTCGCGGTTAGCTCTACCGTGGGTGGGGAACGCTGTGTTAAAAATTTGACTAGTTCTGCGGCCAGCCGTGATCTCTCTATTCCTATCAACGTGGTAGCGATAGTGGATAGATGGTATGTACCTGTCACGGTGGGTACTAGGAGAGGAGAATTTTTACACGACACAGGTGCAACTACCTCACTAGTGTCTAAACAATTCTATGAATCGCTAGCTCGCAAGCCCGACCTGCTCGCTTCGCGGGTCCGGGTAAAACCACTTGCGGGTGGTACTCCAGAGACGATGGGGTATGCGGTCTTGGCCGCCCGATGTCGCGACGCGAGGCATTGGCAAACGTGTCTCCAGGCGTCCGGTCAGGCTTGGGATCGGATAGCTCAAAACGGCCGTTAGAGCCTCTATTCAAAATGACGAACAAAAAGGTCTGTTAACCCGGTTGTGTCTGTCGAAGACATGGGTTAAGAAAAAAGTACACAACGAGAAGTCATTTTGGTCAATACGCTAGGAGAGTGGACACCTCTGTAACGACCAACCCTATACGGCAATAGCTGTACGAAGCTGATAGGTTGAAACTGCTAGTATGGATCCATGATGTGGACAGTACCGATATCGGGCTGAAATCAACCATATTCGCTAACAGTAAGAAACCTGAAGCCAAGTATGTTTCCCTTATCATTTAAAAACTGCCATAGTACCTTGGAGCGGCCCGTCTAGGGCTGCAGATTAACATATTTAACACGAATGTGTTACTAACCGTGGTTAAAGACCACATACTTACATACGTACAACATTCGTATAGATCAACTATGCGGAAGTTATCCAGTTTACGGGTAGAAATATTCGTGGAGGCTGGGCCCGACCAGGGCGCCACCTTCAGGCGATCTGTTGATCACATGACCTGATCTTAGAGCATCTGCCTCCGAGACAGTCAGTCAAGCGAGAAGCGAGTTGGTGGCCACACGTAAGTGGCTCGCATCAACCGCATTTTTGGCTTTTACATAGAGCGAGGAGAAATCCAGTTCACTGTAAGTAGCAGCAAACGTTAACTTTCATTGTTGGATCATTGTGATATTGAAAATGAAACCATGTCATTATGTTACCATTGATGAATTACGATTGTTGAGTTCTGGCCGCTTCCATATAGCGTGCTAAGACATTCCGCCATGTGCATCGAGAGAACAAGAGGAGGCTGGTGTCGATACCGACCATCTCAATGAACCTCTTTCCGATATGGGATTGGGTCGTTGGGAACTATCCTTGATGTTCGCCAAATGTTGCCGTGGTAAAGCGATGAAATAGTAAATGGGAACTTTTGATTACCGGGGAGGGCTGTTTCATTGTTTAAATCTGATGGTTTCGATCGTCAACTCGAAAGCCGCCATGTGCGTAGAGGTGACCTTTCTGCACTGCCGGTGGTTTCGGTTGCTGATTTTCCTGTCGCCAGGTGGGGCGTATCTAGTTCAGTTTCGTGTTTTCGTACGGGCTCGGGCTATATCGTTAATAAAGATGCCGGGCACAGATGGATACACGAATGCTACCGGATAACGCTTTTCACGAGTAGTGTCAGTCCCAATCGCGCCGGCGGCTCGTATGGCCGCCATACCACGCGAACTTTCGCGAGTGGTGTCAACTACGCAGCCGGAACGGTTGGACACGGCTCCTGGGAGTTCGCGAGCGATGTCAACACCTCGGGTGCGATTGAGTTGTTTCATTCGGATGGCCGCCTATATAAGAGCCCGAGACTAAGAGAGAGGTAATTAACTTCGGCAAACACTCGTGGTTTGCCGTACTCCTCTATCTCGGCGGACTACTGGTTAGGCCGTTCGTGTGTGAGATTTCATTGTGACCCGTGAATTGAGTGTTTCACTTTGTATTACAGGGTACGGACTTCGAGTTCTGGGACGAGACGAGTCGGACGAGAAAAAACGGATTGGGGACTGTCTCCGAGACGAGCCCCTTCTACCGTCGGGTAGCCTTTCGCGGTCACGCTCCTCATGAGCGATCACAGCGAACACTCGGCCGCAGACTCCTTCGAGAAGACTGCAGCCAATCGCAAACGGCGTGTTCGTCGTGCGCGCGACCGCCGTCTCAAACGTGAGGTGGACGGTCCGTCAAGTCACTCGGATGACTCGGACGCGAGCCCATCGGATGGCCTAAAAGACCCCGATGCGGCTGCCGGCAAGTACCGCCGGCACAAAGCTCTCAACGCCGCGGCGAAGAAGCTCAAGTGGGGAGATGGAAAGAAGCCTGTTCTTTCTCTACTCCCCGCAAACAAGCGAGAGCGAAAGGAGGCGGTCCGTGACCCATCGGAGGTCGATCGTTTCCCCGACTACCCGGAGTACCACAAAGCGGTCTCCGTGGAAGAGTACAAACGTTTCTTTGAAACCTGTACCAACCCCCGTAAGGTCTTGCGAACGGCTGACCTAGCGTACTCGTTTGAAGCTTCAAAGCTTCAAGCTTCAAATGGCTATGCTCCTCTACGAAGAGGGTTCGCGGTGCCCGTTCCTGCTCTGCAGAACGGAGGCACTCGTCGGTAAGCCGGAGATCTTTAAATCTCGGCTTCTCTTCACCAGACATCTGTGTGAGGTGCATACCCCCGTGACACCGGTTTGGCGGTGTCCGATTGGGTATTGTCCCGTAACCGGGGACCGTCGCTCCGACATCGTGGCCCATGGGTCAAAGGAGCCGCATAAGATGGCCCGTAAAAAGGCTGTCGACAAAATTATGCCGGCTCTTGAGCGCGCGGGCGTTTCGTATCTCCCACAGTGGGGATACAAAAGCACGCTTCACCTTGCCTCTGCAACCTCGGAAGCCATTCTGAGGAACGCGAAGGAGGAAGGCTTCACCTCCAAGTACCCGTTGGAAAAGGATATCACTAAGCCTAAACGAACGGGGAAGACGAAGAGGAAGAAGAAGGGTTCCGATAAGTCGGACAAATCGGACCGTTCCGATACGGAAAAGCGGCCCGAGAAACGTCCGAAACTCGTGTCCGCACCGATTCCCGACAAGAACGCCTGGCTAGACGGGTATAAAATTCCGTCCTCTAAGGAGAAGGAATTTCCCGCCTTGCCCGCGCCTACAGGACTTACGGTCCTGCAGAAGTCGCGCCGCCCCGCACCCGCAGCCGCGGAAGGTAGAGCACCTAGTGCCACCTCACTCGTGCCGGACCCTCAGCCGGGTCCGTCACGGCTACGGCTGCCGCAAGGGCACCCCCACCCGAAGTCGACCGGGCAGGCATTGCCCGTACCCGAAAGGTGGTGGCTGATCGCGCAGCGGTCCTCCGGCTGGCTCTACAAGAGTCGCTGGAAGGCTTCTGTGTGGATATCGCATTGACCTACAGGCCTCTCGATAACGTGGACCGTTTGGTTGATAGCCAAGCGGAAATCGCGCAGCTTATGGAGGACCTTAACAGGTCCCTCAATGAGCAGGAACTCCTGGTGGAGAGGGTAAACCTTCTCGACACGCAAGTCAACAGACTTCGCCGGGAGAACCAGGAGCTGCACGCGGAGGTCACTCTGCTGCGGGCTCAGGCCACACAACGGGCTATGCGACCCGCGTCTCCCCCGCCACCAAGGGTAGAGACGGCTCCTCCAGTGCAGAATCCGATTCTGCGACTGGAACAGAGGAAAATGGAGGTCCGCGAGAAGTTCAATCGAGCTTTGCGCGTAGCACCGGCCGTTCCTCCGGGTTTCGCTCTGGGTGATCGTCAGACCGCCAAACCTCTTTTCGGAGGTATAGGTCGTGGCACTCCCACCCACACTCGCGCCCACACGCGTCGCAACTACGAAGGTGCCCCCGACCGCTGGGGCATCAGCGCTCGCTAAAGCGACTCCTCTCTGTAGTACGGAAACAGAGATGGAGGTAGACCCCCACAAGGGGTCAACTGCTCGAAAGGAGGAGGAAAAGGCGGCGGCACAGCGTCGTTTCGAGCAGGGTCGGGTCGAGGCAGAGCGGCTCTGTATGAAACGTGAGACGGCCCTAGCCGAGACGCGCCTGATCAAAGAGGCCTTGGAGAGGAAACTCCGTGAAGAGGAAACTCTGCGACAGGCGGAAGACCTATGACTCCAACAGAAGGAGGCTGCTCTACGGCAAGCCGAAGAGCAACGACTCCGACAGGAGGAGGCTGCTCTACGGCAAGCGGAACAGCAACGACTCCAACAGGAGGAAGCCGCTCGTCAGCAACTAGCTGAGACGGCCAAGCTGGAGGCTTTCGAGCAACTCCGTCTGCGAGACAAGGAGCAGTCGGCCCGCGACATGGTGTTCTTCCGCGAGGAAGACGACAAGGAGGAAGCTGAACGTCAGCAGGCCAAGCTGGATCGGGAGATTCAAGAGCTCCGCGAGACAGAAAGTCGGCTGCGAGTTGAGGCGCTCAATTCGCGCCAGCCGGCCTTTCCCCTATCCCACGGGATAGAACCTCCCTCCATCCAGATAGTGGACCCCGCGGGGATCCCTATGGACACTGGTGGCACGCTCATCGCCTTTACTGATCTAACTCGGCAACGCGAGAACCAGAGCGTGTGTACGGACACGGGAACCACCCCGCGGATGTCAGCAGCTACGTGGGGCCCTAACATGCTCCCGGGTAGCCAATCCGCAGAAGCGGAGGATTTGGCCAGAGTAACTCCGGCTGCTTCCTCCAAGCCCCGTTCGTACAGGCCACCCCGAGGGGACGTCTCCTCGGCGACCAAGCGCCTCTCCTTTATAGAGGAGAAAACTTTGGTGGCTCCGCCGGCACCGCCTCCGAGCGGAGAGGCCTCCCCAAAGTTGAAGGAGGCGCTACCTTCGATGGATACGTCCACGAAGGGTCCGTTGGCAAGTGTACCAGCGGCACCTCTTCCCGTCACCGCGCCCATGGGTACGAGTACGGAAGGGGTCGAGGGAAATGGTTAAGTAATCCCGTTACCATGGCCTCGCACGGACGAGAGTACCAGCTCCGTGGACGGTCTGGCGACAGCAGGCTCGGGCTCTGACAAGTCGGTAGAAATATCGGACGGGGAAGAGCACGAGCTACTGCAGGAGTCGGACTCCGATACGGCGTTGATATATGACGATCTGGGGCAAGAAGACAACGTAGTTGTCGTCCCAGATCCGCGTTTCGACCCGTTCGATGAAGCCCTTATTGGGAATCTTTCGCTTCACGGCATCTCCAAAACGGAGGGTGAAGCTGAGGCGAAAGAGGCAGGTGAGTTCGTCTAGAACTCCCTCAATAGGGCTCGGGATCAGCACTGCGATTCCCCGAGGCGGCTGTCTCGTGTGGGTTCATCTCACAGCGAGGGGGGGGGGGGGGGGGCTCTCCTCCTCGCAGGTGGTGGTTTTATCCGCAAGGCTAGTATGGTTCACTAGTCTCGCTTTTATTAATAAAGCTCGTGCACGAAAATTTGTTATGCTTCGAATGTACGCTTCCAGTTGTACCGCGCTGCGAGACCGGGACGGACAGGCATGTCCGGTGGCCTCTTTAGGCCTATGAAGGCTACGAACCTTGGGGGGCGAGTGCAAGCCTGGCTCTAGGATCCGTGCGGCGGAGTGGCATAACATTTGCCCCGCTGCACACGAGGATCTGGAGCCACGAGGATCTCCTTGGTGCCACGGCGGACCCTACATAACTAGTTATCGTGGATCTCCTCAACTCCAACTAGTGAGGGGGCAGCGAGGCTGATTACAGCGAGGCTGTCGACTATCGCCGAACACCAACCAGGCTACGACAGCGGGGGCACTTCTACCAGCGCTGGAGACGACTACCACCAGTTCCGGCCAGTTCCGTCAGGGGGCGACATACGACCACCGTGCAGACGACACTGCAGACACCCTCCGACGGACGGTAGGCGGAGGATACTACTACCTCCGCAAGGGGATCCAGGCTTCGCTTAAGACCACGGACTCGAGCCGCGCCGCGGACCGAGATACTTCTGTTGTTCAATTTAAGCACCCTTGCTTCAGTGACAATACCTTTGTAACTGTATACCTTTGGGAAATAAACCAGGTTCAAACGAATCTCCTCGTATTTGTGATTCTTTCCGGAATTTCGTAAACTCGTGCCCACGAATCTGCGGTTCACTACATATGCTAGGGCTTTCCCTGCTTCCCTAGGCTAAAATCCCATTCATGAATTTTCAGCCCAAGATGTATTATTGGGCTTACTGGGAGAAGATTTTTAAATTCTTGTCGTCAAATATTATATGTGTAGTGGGTCCGCCACCCGGATTACAGCGAGGCTGTCGACTATCGCCGAACACCAACCAGGCTACGACAGCGGGGGCACTTCTACCAGCGCTGGAGACGACTACCACCAGTTCCGGCCAGTTCCGTCAGGGGGCGACATACGACCACCGTGCAGACGACACTGCAGACACCCTCCGACGGACGGTAGGCGGAGGATACTACTACCTCCGCAAGGGGATCCAGGCTTCGCTTAAGACCACGGACTCGAGCCGCGCCGCGGACCGAGATACTTCTGTTGTTCAATTTAAGCACCCTTGCTTCAGTGACAATACCTTTGTAACTGTATACCTTTGGGAAATAAACCAGGTTCAAACGAATCTCCTCGTATTTGTGATTCTTTCCGGAATTTCGTAAACCCACACGCGTCGCAACTACGAAGGTGCCCCCGACCGCTGGGGCATCTGCGCTCGCTAAAGCGACTCCTCTCTGTAGTACGGAAACAGAGATGGAGGTAGACCCCCACAAGGGGTCAACTGCTCGAAAGGAGGAGGAAAAGGCGGCGGCACAGCGTCGTTTCGAGCAGGGTCGGGTCGAGGCAGAGCGGCTCTGTATGAAACGTGAGACGGCCCTAGCCGAGACGCGCCTGATCAAAGAGGCCTTGGAGAGGAAACTCCGTGAAGAGGAAACTCTGCGACAGGCGGAAGACCTATGACTCCAACAGAAGGAGGCTGCTCTACGGCAAGCCGAAGAGCAACGACTCCGACAGGAGGAGGCTGCTCTACGGCAAGCGGAACAGCAACGACTCCAACAGGAGGAAGCCGCTCGTCAGCAACTAGCTGAGACGGCCAAGCTGGAGGCTTTCGAGCAACTCCGTCTGCGAGACAAGGAGCAGTCGGCCCGCGACATGGTGTTCTTCCGCGAGGAAGACGACAAGGAGGAAGCTGAACGTCAGCAGGCCAAGCTGGATCGGGAGATTCAAGAGCTCCGCGAGACAGAAAGTCGGCTGCGAGTTGAGGCGCTCAATTCGCGCCAGCCGGCCTTTCCCCTATCCCACGGGATAGAACCTCCCTCCATCCAGATAGTGGACCCCGCGGGGATCCCTATGGACACTGGTGGCACGCTCATCGCCTTTACTGATCTAACTCGGCAACGCGAGAACCAGAGCGTGTGTACGGACACGGGAACCACCCCGCGGATGTCAGCAGCTACGTGGGGCCCTAACATGCTCCCGGGTAGCCAATCCGCAGAAGCGGAGGATTTGGCCAGAGTAACTCCGGCTGCTTCCTCCAAGCCCCGTTCGTACAGGCCACCCCGAGGGGACGTCTCCTCGGCGACCAAGCGCCTCTCCTTTATAGAGGAGAAAACTTTGGTGGCACCGCCGGCACCGCCTCCGAGCGGAGAGGCCTCCCCAAAGTTGAAGGAGGCGCTACCTTCGATGGATACGTCCACGAAGGGTCCGTTGGCAAGTGTACCAGCGGCACCTCTTCCCGTCACCGCGCCCATGGGTACGAGTACGGAAGGGGTCGAGGGAAATGGTTAAGTAATCCCGTTACCATGGCCTCGCACGGACGAGAGTACCAGCTCCGTGGACGGTCTGGCGACAGCAGGCTCGGGCTCTGACAAGTCGGTAGAAATATCGGACGGGGAAGAGCACGAGCTACTGCAGGAGTCGGACTCCGATACAGCGTTGATATATGACGATCTGGGGCAAGAAGACAACGTAGTTGTTGTCCCAGATCCGCGTTTCGACCCGTTCGATGAAGCCCTTATTGGGAATCTTTCGCTTCACGGCATCTCCAAAACGGAGGGTGAAGCTGAGGCGAAAGAGGCAGGTGAGTTCGTCTAGAACTCCCTCAATAGGGCTCGGGATCAGCACTGCGATTCCCCGAGGCGGCTGTCTCGTGTGGGTTCATCTCACAGCGAGGGGGGGGGGGGCTCTCCTCCTCGCAGGTGGTGGTTTTATCCGCAAGGCTAGTATGGTTCACTAGTCTCGCTTTTATTAATAAAGCTCGTGCACGAAAATTTGTTATGCTTCGAATGTACGCTTCCAGTTGTACCGCGCTGCGAGACCGGGACGGACAGGCATGTCCGGTGGCCTCTTTAGGCCTATGAAGGCTACGAACCTTGGGGGGCGAGTGCAAGCCTGGCTCTAGGATCCGTGCGGCGGAGTGGCATAACATTTGCCCCGCTGCACACGAGGATCTGGAGCCACGAGGATCTCCTTGGTGCCACGGCGGACCCTACATAACTAGTTATCGTGGATCTCCTCAACTCCAACTAGTGAGGGGGCAGCGAGGCTGATTACAGCGAGGCTGTCGACTATCGCCGAACACCAACCAGGCTACGACAGCGGGGGCACTTCTACCAGCGCTGGAGACGACTACCACCAGTTCCGGCCAGTTCCGTCAGGGGGCGACATACGACCACCGTGCAGACGACACTGCAGACACCCTCCGACGGACGGTAGGCAGAGGATACTACTACCTCCGCAAGGGGATCCAGGCTTCGCTTAAGACCACGGACTCGAGCCGCGCCGCGGACCGAGATACTTCTGTTGTTCAATTTAAGCACCCTTGCTTCAGTGACAATACCTTTGTAACTGTATACCTTTGGGAAATAAACCAGGTTCAAACGAATCTCCTCGTATTTGTGATTCTTTCCGGAATTTCGTAAACTCGTGCCCACGAATCTGCGGTTCACTACATATGTATATCTTCTCTCTGTATCCTCTTCTCCCTCTGCCTATCCGATTTCCCCCACCCTCACCCTCCACTTCTTTCATTCTCTTCCTCCCTAGCTCTCCCTCCCCCCTATTCCTCTTCCGCATCATCTCCTTCAGATCTTTTTCTCTCCCCCTCCCTCTCTTCTCTCTACCCTCTTTTCCCTCTCCCTATCTGATTCCTCCCACCCTCTCCCTCCCTCTTCCTCTCTTCCCATTAAGGCATGGCATCATTACATTTTCATTTAAGTGACGGTCATTTGAAGGGTCATATGTGATCCTTG
This sequence comes from Sthenelais limicola, assembly GCA_942159475.1. Taxonomy (NCBI): domain Eukaryota; kingdom Metazoa; phylum Annelida; class Polychaeta; order Phyllodocida; family Sigalionidae; genus Sthenelais; species Sthenelais limicola. The sequence continues at coordinate 38,345,121 of OW804098.1, forward strand.
CTTTTGACATTTGTCCATACAAAAGCCTATAAATAAAGTGGGATGTTCCCTTCCACCAGGCTTTCCCTGCTTCCCTAGGCTAAAATCCCATTCATGAATTTTCAGCCCAAGATGTATTATTGGGCTTACTGGGAGAAGATTTTTAAATTCTTGTCGTCAAATATTATATGTGTAGTGGGTCCGCCACCCGGATTACAGCGAGGCTGTCGACTATCGCCGAACACCAACCAGGCTACGACAGCGGGGGCACTTCTACCAGCGCTGGAGACGACTACCACCAGTTCCGGCCAGTTCCGTCAGGGGGCGACATACGACCACCGTGCAGACGACACTGCAGACACCCTCCGACGGACGGTAGGCGGAGGATACTACTACCTCCGCAAGGGGATCCAGGCTTCGCTTAAGACCACGGACTCGAGCCGCGCCGCGGACCGAGATACTTCTGTTGTTCAATTTAAGCACCCTTGCTTCAGTGACAATACCTTTGTAACTGTATACCTTTGGGAAATAAACCAGGTTCAAACGAATCTCCTCGTATTTGTGATTCTTTCCGGAATTTCGTAAACTCGTGCCCACGAATCTGCGGTTCACTACATATGTATACACAGTCAGATTGCATGGAAAGGGCAGAATTGAATTTATAGAGGCCCTAAGGCATTTAATGAAGGTAATATGCGGTCAAAAGCGAGAAATATAAAGAAATGCTCAAAACATGGGAAAAGATTTGATAATATCTAGGTTAAAAAGGTCAAAGACTAACAAATTTATAGATGAAGAACCCAAAAGATTTGTATTGTTACCATTATTTGTTATTTAACTTATGTTTAGAATTGTAAGAGCCCTGCAGGTACAGGAAATAAAGAATTTAAAAGAAAAAAACCCACTAAGCTCGTACATTGTTGATGGAGTCTAGTACAATATGGAAGAGCATGAGCGAATGATCCACGTCTGTCACTAGTTCTGCCAGTACCGCAGCGACAGTGCTGACATCTGATGGTTTGAGGTAGAGTACAATTGACAGTGGTCCCCACCAGGTGGCTAGGATTCTCTTTATCATAGGTATCCGGTCCGGTGTAGTGATTGTCACCAGTGTTACTGCATCCTTATCTGTTAAGGTTGGAAGAACTGGAGTTACTGTATATTGGTATTATTATGTTGTAAAGTAAGGAAGGTCAGAGAACGACTATAAAGAGGTTTGTGAAGTAGTGTTTAGTCATCTCCAAGATCAAAAACATAATCACTTACACAAAGCTTGCATTTGGGGTCTGGCGTGCTTCTCAGCCTCATTCCTGCACACAGTTTCACCTAGCCATCTCCCACTACCACCACTAGTGCCACTGCATACCCATGGTTTCTCCCACTACCACTGCTAGTGCTGTGTCCAGCCTCGCCAAGGATGGACACAGGTATTAGACACTAAACAAATGGATATTTTGATCGGAGGGAGGGAGAGCAGGGCGGAGGGAGTGCATTTTCATTGAAAATAAGAAAAGGAATCGATAAGTTTACAAGTAAATAGCCTAAGACTTCCCCTGACTTCCCTGAACTAGCTGGCACACTTTCTGGAAGAAACTTACCCCACCTAAATTGTTTCCCTTTGTCTAATTGTATGCATGATTTTGTAGCAGGGAAATAAGTTGTACCTCTCCCTAACTGAAAAAAACCTTAACAGGTAGATTTCTCTTGTATAACTATTCTTACGAAATAGACATTCTTTTAGTTCCTAGAAGGGGGTTTCTAAAAAAAAGAAAAAAAAGAAGTTACTAGCCTCCCCAGTTTTCAGCTATATAGAATCGGAAACCACCCAATTACTTTGACCTTATAGTTCATGCTTCTTATTACTAATAACCTTTTCGACAACTACATTGATTTATTCTAACTGACGGAGATTACTGGCAACATGATTGAATATTTATTTAAAACTTATTCAACTAAGAATATTCATGTTTTTACAATTCACCATGAAGTCAAACCCGTTTCAAGTGATCGCTTTGACATAAAGACAAGTTGACCCGATTATCATAATGTAGTGTATGACAGTATAGATCGATAGTGCACAACCACAACATCAAATTCCTCTAGTCGAAGCTTGACAATTATTGTCAGTCATGAGTACACAACCTTTTATCTTCTCTAGTCTATCTCTGGATAACTATGAATATATCCTCTGCATAAATGTATCGTTTGATTTTAAACTACAAAATTGTACTTGCCTGGTATTTGTGTGCCAAGTATATTCTTGTATATCAATTGTTTAGTTCTGAACACAGTCTCAAACTCAGCACAGACATTGCGCTTTAGTTTGTTCATGGTTAACGGTTGCCTTGTCATCGTGTTCCTCATACGGCTTAAATCCATATACAGGGATTTATCAAGCTGATCAATTAGGTTTAATATTCTCCCAGTTTCTGTAAAGAATAAGAATAAGAATACAAAAAGGTACCTGGTAAATCAGTGAAGGAGACATTCTTAATGAAAAAGAATATATGTTTTCACATCGCTAACCAAATTTTAGACAAATTAAAACCACTGTAAAAACAGAAGTGAAAGTTTAAATGCATGTCAATAATATATGTCGCAATCTGTAAATCAAACATCATGAAAAGTCAAAATTAATGTAGAACATGTGGTCGGATATTGAATATATACTTTTTATTTGTGTGATATTTTAATCCTACAAAAACAGACGTGGGAGTTTAAATGCATGTCTATAATATATGCCGCAATCTGTTAATCAAACATCATAAAAAGTCAAATGTAGAACATGTGGTCGGATATTGAATATAGACTTTTTTTTTGTGTGATATTATAATCCTACAAAAACAGAAGTGGAAGCATGTCAATAATATATGTCGCAATCTGTAAATCAAACATCATAAAAAGTCAAATGTAGAACATGTGGTCGGATATTGAATATAGACTTTTCATTTGTGTGATAATATTAATAATAAATGGAATATTGATGTAAAGACTTACGAGAACCTTCATATTTCAAATAGAAATATTGAGGCCCAAGTTATATCCTGTAAGAAAGGTTATATTAAACGAATAACAGTCGTAAATGTCTATATATCGACCTCCGGGAGGAGATTTGGAAGCAGCCAATGAAACCTTGGGCATATTGTATCAGAAATTAAGAAGAAAGATGAAACATATGTTATGGGAGATTTCAACATTGATCAAAAATCAGCTGATTGGTACATCCAAAACCACAGAATTTTTTAATGTATTCTCCGGATTAAACATGACACAATATATAAATGAGGACACCAGATCATCAAAGAAATCATCTTCTACGCTAGATCATGTTTATTCCAATAGTGATTATATAATTATAGTCTGTGGGGTAATAAATGATAATTCCAGTGATCATCTTCCTGCATTTGTAATCAAAAAGAAGAGTAAGAATATTGCCATTTCTGTGCTGTTGGAAGCAATATAAATGTTGAATTAGGAAATACCCCTGCTCGCGACAGATTACTTGAAACTGTGTATAACCATTGGTCTGACTTGAATATATCTGAGGCTGATCTACAATCACTGATAAGAAATATCGATACTAAAAGGAGTTCTGGTTGTACATATGTAAACAGCCGCCTATATAAGGATGCATTTTGTATACTAAATAAGCAGATGTTATATTTGTACCAAATGTCTATGAAAGATAGTACTTTCCCTACTGCCTGGAAGTCGGCTATTGTCCGACCCATCCCTAAAACTAATTTACCTAAGTCACCTGGTGATATTCGGCCTATATCTCTGACACATGTTGGAGGAAAAATTCTGGAACGTATTGTGGTAAACAATTTAATGGAATATTTAATTACTAATAATATACTTAGTCCCAGCCAGCTGGGCTTCCAGGCAGGGCATTCAACGACTGAAGCTCTTTATAACTATATATCTGATCTAAACAAAGCAGCTTACAATAAGAAATTTTCTGTGGCTATATATATTGACTTTAGTAAAGCCTTCGATTCAGTGGTCCATAGTATTATGTTAGAAAAAATGTATGACATCGGGTTGCCAACTAATATTGTAAATTGGTTTAAATCTTACCTAATGTTATAACTTGGTTTATGACTTGAATATATATTTAGAATATTGTAGAGCTATTGTAGAACCAACGTGTTAAATTAAATGACTTTATATCAGAAGAAAAGATGATATCATATGGCGTTCCTCAAGGATCAATCCTTAATTGGCCCGATAATGTTCTTGATCTATGTGAACGATTTAAAGCATCTTAATATGACATGTAAGGTAATACAATATGCCAATGATACGATTCTCTACATCTCTGGTGTTGATGCGAATGCTTGTATAACAAATATTAATTCTGATCTCTCTGTATTTTATAAGTGGTGCTGTACTAATAAGTTATTGGTTAACATTAAGAAGACCAAGGTAATGTTGTTTGGCATGAATGCTGTATTGAAAGAATTGAAACCGGTTATCTCGTTAAATAAGGAGAAAATTGACATTGTTGACAAGTATGACTACTTAGGGGTAACTATTGATCAAGCCTTATCCATGAAACCTCAGTATAATAGTCTTATTAAACAAATAAATAGTAAAATCTTCACGTTTAGGAAAATCAGAGGCAACCTAACCAGAGAAGCTGCCATAACAATAGCCAAATCTAAATTGCTGTCCATATTTGACTACTGTCTATTTAGTCTAACCCCCCTAAGTCAGACCTTGTTAACTAAGCTCCAAAAGCTACAGAATCGCATACTAAGAATTGCATTAAACTGTGACTATTATACACCAAACATTGCACTACTACAGACCTGTGAAACTATGAGTGTCTCGAATCGACTATCTTTAATTTATCTAAAATAGGACACATGGAGGTATATGTAGGGGAGAGTGGGGCACCTTGAACCATGGGGCACCTTGAACCATGCACGTTCTACATATGTATAAAATATAATTTTTCAATATTTAGCCACTTAAAGAACCATCTTGGGACATCTCTCTTAAGGGCCAACAAATGGTGTACTTTGCACCTGCGCATGCGTGTAGGGGTCCCAGAGATCTATTTGGCCCCCTAAAGTAAAATTTTAAGGTGGGATGAAAATTCTATTTTTAGCCCCAAAAATATTTTATCCGAAAATAACACATTGTTTGTTTTCATATGTTTAATTGCTTTTGGCAAATATAATCAATCGACACGTCGATGCCCATATTTGGGGCCTTGGGCAGCGACTGCGTGATAGCCACGCCCACACCTCGTCACGTGGACCAATCGGATGAATGACTTCTCCATTGTGACGTAAGGTCGATGGAACATAAACAAACAATCGCTCCATTCACTCTCGCTTGATTCACCGTACTGGGCGGTTGTGTATTGAAAAAATTTTCAATCTGAGCTGTCTTTGAGGAAATTGATCTTCACAATGACGAAACCTAAGGTTTGCAGTAAATGTCAAGTGTCCCATACGGGTCCGACGGGCGAGAATTGTACATACAAGCCGGAGGAAGAAATTCAAGCGAGTTTGACCGATCGTATGGGGTCCCTCGAGGCTATGATGAAAACAGTCGTTGCGGCATTAGAGAAGAAAGCTACTGATGTTCCTGCTGTTGCTTCTACTTCCACGGTTGGTTCTGACTCTGGAATAATCTCATTTAACCAGCGTGATGCTAGTGTGGATGGCTCGATTTACAATGTGGGCGTGGACTCGCATAGCCGTGGACGTGCGCGCTGCAGATCTAGAACTAGGTCGAGGACCCGCCCCTTCGATCAACGTAAAGACCTGGATAAAGGTGATGCTATTGATACCATTGAGAACTTGCTATTACTTAATCTAAAATTGGTAGATAAGTTAGTCGTTGATTCTAGACCCCTGGATGAGATTAGGGGAGTGGTGGGACACTGTATAACGATGTGTGAAAAAGCTGGATCCCAGGTTTACTCTCTCAAGGCAAGCCTGTCGTATGATCAGGCCGTGCGTAGCAGGGCAAACAAAGTTGGCTTGTCGGCATTCAAGGAGGTGCGTCAGGAAGAAGTGCTTCGCTGTTATAGCTATGAAAATTCACGCAAAGCATCTAATTCTAAGCCTGCTGCTGGTAAATCTAGGAAGGATCGTGTCTGCTTTAAATTTAATAATGTTGGGGGATGTCCCAACAAGTTGTGTGAATACCCTCACAAGTGTTCGACTTGCGGGGCCTCCGAGCATGGAGCCCGTGCTTGTCACGGCACCAAAGGTGGTAAATAGGATGAGGACTGTCGGGAGAAGGTTGATTTGGGTGTGGTTGACACTTGTGATTACGGAAATGCTGTATTTTCGAGCTGTCATATTGTTAAACCTGATGTTTATGCTAATGTTGTGTGTAACCACGCCCCCCCTGGTAACCATGTGAAGAATGTTTGTTGTGATCTTGCTGACCTGCCCATTGACCCGGAAGTGGTTACTGGTAACCTGGGCGACCCGGATTTGAACTCGACACCATGATGGTGAAGGGCTCGATTCATCAAAAATGACAAACAGTTACTTCCCGATTATTCTTCCAACAAGTCTTGGACTTTCTTCCAACTGTGACCAAGCTAAATATAATGATCTTAGAGACATTATCTGTGACTTTGGTAATTCTGGAACTGAAACTGACAATGATATGCTACTTTTTGACACTCCGAAATCTCCTCGAGGTCGTGTCGTTAATGTTTTTGCCAAATGTGCTTGTGGTGTTTGTCATTGTATTCATCAACTGGGAGGTATGGATACCCAGCTGAAACCATGTAGGTTTGCATATTTATTATTCAGCCTAAATGACAACGATATTGATAATTATATTGGTGTATTCTACGGTGTATTGGATGGGTTTGATGTGGTTGACAGTACAGTCGAACCATATGACTGCCCTAATTATAACTCTATTCTCGAGCCTGAAATTAAATGTAAAATGGATGACATTGTCTCGAAAGAATTGTCTGAAGGTTTTATCTCAATAGCAGATGATATTCCCATTTGTATTCATTCATTAGGGGCTGTCCCTAAGCCAGATGGAGGGATACGCCCCATAACAGATTGTAGTCGACCATTGGGTATTTCTGTAAATGAAAATTGTGATTCTCTTGTACATGAATTTTCCTACAAAAGTATTGACGATGCTATATCGCTGGTAGACTGTGGCTCATATATGGCAGTAGTCGATATTAAGTCGGCTTATAGGGCGGTTCCCATCAACCCTGAACATCGTAAATATTGTGGATTCCGTTGGAATATCGACGGTAAAGAAGTCTTATTTGTAGACAATAGGCTGTGTTTTGGCCTCCGTACAGGTCCCTGTATATTTAATCACATTTCCAACTTTTTTGTGACATGTATTGCTCAATTATTCCATGTTCCTGTGGTAAATTTTCTGGATGACTTTTTTGTATCCAGTAATTCTTATGATAGTTGTACTGCTCAACGTGATGTATTATTGCATGTTTTACGATTTTTGGGATTCCATGTAGCATGGAAGAAAGTCACTGCTCCCTCAACTACATGTGTGTACCTGGGTTTCAAATTAAATACATCTGATATGACATTGTCCTTACCTATCAACAAGGTAAAGAAGTTATCTACACTGGTGGGAGAGACAAAAAGAGCAAAATATATATCCAAAAAACAGCTTGAGAAATTCTGTGGATACATTTCTCATTGTGCCGCTGTTTTTAAAGGTGGTCGTACCTTTTGTCGACGATTCTTTAACCTGTACAAAGTCATGCTGATGAAGAAATTAACCAGAATACCCATCAGCAATGAAGCTAGGATGGACCTAGGATGGTGGGAGGCGTTTACAAAAATTTTCAACGGTGTGGGTATGTTGAAAAAAATTGAATATCATCTTCCAGTCGTGTCTGACTCTTCATCAAGGGGATTTGGAGCTTTCATGGGCTCAGACTGGCTCGCTGGAGCTTGGAAAAATCATATTATTCCCTCTTCGTGTGACTTCACTGACCATATTTATCCCACGCCTATGGAGGATGAATTGGCTTCGAATATAAATATTCAAGAATTATACCCAGTTTTAGCTGGCATCAGGAGGTGGGCTCCCCTCCTGAAAAATAAATCTGTTGTCTGCTTCATCGATAACACACAGGTGAGGAATGGTACAAGTTCAAGCAGCCAGTGTATGCAATGGCTGTACAAGCTGTATTGGATATGCTTCATTTTCAACATATCTCTTGTACCTAAATATATTAAAACTGACAATAATGTGGTTGCAGATTTATTATCTCGTCTTCCATATTTTTCTGCTGATGCTCCTGTGCCTAATATCCTACGTATGGCTGAATTATGCTGCTTTAACTCAAGCCCTTGTCTTCTCCAGGGCTTGGACAATGGAATGACAGGATCATCCAACTTAGAAGATTATCCTTAGCCTCTTCAACTCGTCATCAGCGTGATAGGCAATGGGGTGTATTTATGAACTTTCTGGACGACAACAATTCTACTCTACTGCCATTGGATGTACACAAACTTTCTGCCTTTGCTGCATTTCTGTCGTCGGTGATGAGATAGATATTCTTCAATTTGTACCTACCTAGCTGGTGTTATTTCTTATGCTAGGATATCTGACATTGATTGTCCAACTTTATCTCATCCAAGCTTGAAATCTGTGCTTCGAGGAATTAAAAAACTGCCTGGATCTGCACCCAGACCTGCCCCACCCATCTCACCTACTATATTATTGCAGTTGTACCCATATGTTCGACTGGACAATATTCTTCATAAACTGTGTTGGGCTGCATATATGTGTTTATGTTTAGAATGCTGTTGAGGGTATGTCATATAGTGTCCTCTCCCCATATGCTTCGTCGTCAAGACATATCGTTAGTTACTGATGGGATGTGTGTTAGGGTACGGTCTACCAAGACCTCTACTATTCCCTTCTCAGTATTTATTAAGGCTATATCCAACAGATCTCTGTGTCCAGTTTACTGGGTTAAAAAACTTTTGGCCCAGGATATGCCTAAATCTCAGCAACTCTTCTCCTGTGCTGGTCATCCTGTACTTACGTATGATCATATTTCCAGCAATTTAAATGATTTATTATTGTCAGCTAGTGTCACTGGGAGCTTCACAACCCACTCTTTCCGTAGGGGAGGAGCCTCGTATATGTCTTCACTAGGTATTCCCTTGTCAGACATCAAGGTGAAAGGGAACTGGAGATCGTCCATCGTCAATTCTTATATCGTTCCTTCCCCTGAGGATATGCTTAAATGTGAAAATATTATCTCCAAGCATCTTGACGACCTGTGAAAATCAACTCTTTTCTGGTTTGGCCTGTTTGGTAAATAAACCTTGCTTCGCTCGGTTCTGGCCAACCCTTGTGTATTCGTTGATTATTATAATATAGCTCTGTCTCCCATCCAGCCGACCCAAGCCACTACATATAATCAATCGACACGTCGATGCCCATATTTGGGGCCTTGGGCGGCGACTGCGTGATAGCCACGCCCACACCTCGTCACGTGGACCAATCGGATGAATGACTTCTCCATTGTGACGTAAGGTCGATGGAACATAAACAAACAATCGCTCCATTCACTCTCGCTTGATTCACCGCACTGGGCGGTTGTGTATTGAAAAATGTTTTCTTATTGTTTATGTCATTATTATGGTAAATAAACCTTGCTTCGCTCGGTTCTGGCCAACCCTTGTGTATTCGTTGATTATTATAATATAGCTCTGTCTCCCATCCAGCCGACCCAAGCCACTACATATAAGTTTAAATTGTAAAAGTCAGTATGGGGCACCTTGAACCAGGCCTTACGGGGCACCTTGAACCATGGTTCAAGGTGCCCCATGAAAATTACACTCATACTAAATGAATGGTGTGTTTCTCTGACAGAGTCATATCACATATAAGGTTTTTAGTTATCATTATCCAAACTTTTAAAAAGCTTGAACTGTTGGTCAAAATGATGTTCCTTAGGTACTGAGTGAAATTTTATGGTTTTTATGTGTTTTTAACAGAGAACTGCTTAGAAATATGCATAGAATACCCGGGATTGATTACCCTAGTCAGGAAGGGCATTACAGCAGATGATGTCAACCTTGACTTTGCCTTTAGGCCTGGAGTAGCTGCGCTCTCTACTAAAATCAACACATCTGAAGGACCATGGGTTATCCACAATATTTACAACCCCCCCCCAACAATGCCTTCACAGACATAGCACCCACTCTCAACTCCACCACCATTTCTGTCCTAGTCAGAGATTTCAATGCTCACCACCCTTCCTGGGACACAAACCAGCAAAAGTTATGTCCAGGGGCTGACAGTGTTTGACAATGTTCTGGATTCACAGAAATATATCATCCTCAATGACACCACCCCCACCCATGATTCCGGATCTACCATCGACCATTCTCCACAATTCCTGCCTCCCATCCACAACTCTACAAGTTCTTCCTGTTCCAGCCTCCAATCATTTCCCACTCCTTCTCTCCTTTAATCAGAGCCAACCACTAGTCATTGACCCCCTCGCTCTACCAACATTTCTACTCAAGCAAGCCGATTGGCCTACTTTCTCGGAAAAACTCCGACACTCCTCCACCCAACTTCTCCAATCACTTGATCCACCAGACATAGAGAAGCATGCTGCTACCATCCTAGAAACTCTTACCTCCACTGCCTTAGGAACAGTTCCTCAACATAATGCCAATAGACCTCCCAGAAAAGACTACTGGGATGGTACTCCCACCACCAGAGCACTCAAAAGGAAAGTAAACAACTTTTCAGGAATTGGAAGAAATTTAGGAGTCCACAAAGCCAGAGAAGAATCCTGGATACAGTGGCTCTCCTTAAACAAAGAACCCAATGCCCGGGATCTCCGGCTAAGAGTTCGCGCCATACAAGGCAATCACCCAACCGCCACCCCGTCTTCCCTGACCACTGCTTCTCAACTCCTCCACCTTTTTGCCACAAAAGCGGACCCCAGAAATCTGTCCCAGGCAACAAGTACACTATCAGAGGAGTTTCATCTGAACACTGCCAGCAGAATCGTCAGAGCAGCAGCCACTAATGGACAGACCGTTCACCCCTTAAGAACTTCAGATTGTCATTGATCTTGAAACAAAGGAAACAGCCCCTGGAGAGGACCTTATCCCCTACGCGTTTTTCCGCCACGCTCCTCCTTCCTTCAAAAATCTCCGTCTACAACTCCTCCTTCTACAATAGCATTTGGACTCAGGGCAGGATCCCAGATACTTGGAAAAAGGCTGTCATCATACTAGTGCCTAAAAACACACTACCACCCTCCTTTAGACCTATCTCTCTACTTCCATCACTTCTAAAAATCCAAGAATCAATAGTTCTCAACCAAATTCATCACATCATCCCTGCCATCCACCCACAATCAACAGGTTTCACCCCTGGACGCTGTACCACTGACGCCATCTGCACTCTCCTGCAAAGCATCACCAAGGCAGTCTATTCCAAGAACTCCATGGTTACAATAGTCTTTCTTGATATAAAGTCTGCCTTCGATATCACCGATCCCCACTCCGTTCTGCTTTCAATGATAAAGGAAGGCCTCACAGGAAACGTTATCAAATTTGTCAACTCCCTTCTCAGCAACAGGACAGCTTCCATTCGACACCAAGTGGGGTGCCGTCAGTGGGGGTTTCCTAACCTAGTTAGAATGAGGTCACGGGACTTGCAGGCCCTATATGCCTCCTCCCTCAGGTAATTATAGGTTACCATGGCAACCAATCATGGGGGATCACCTGCAGTTATGAATTACAATGGTATCCTTTAAGGGGTTTCAAACTTGTGTTCATATAAGTCACAAACCTCATGATAACATTTTTTTCTATTAATTTGCTCGCAATTTTTTTTTTCTATTTGAGGTCAGCATGCGGAAGTCATAGGGCTAACTTGGTAAATCTAGGGCCATTTCCCTCAAGACTGGTGACTAATATGTAAAATAAATGAAAATTAAATGTCTATGACCCTTAACTATATCATTTAATCACATTTTGCTGTATATTTTTTGTCAAAAGCCCATTTTATGAGGTGGTCATGCATTAATCCGAGTTCCTGGTTCAAAGTGCCCCGGGGGGTGTCTTTGGATGTGCGAGGGATAAAGCTGTGACCCAACTTTATTTTTCCTTCCATTCCAAAGAATTATGGGAATTTTTTTTAAATAACCACATAGTCTAAAAGTACTAACATTCATACACTAATGGCTGCAATTCCCTAAAACAGACCCCGATTAATTACTGCATGAGGGAGGAATTATGAAAAAGTGGTTCAAGGTGCCCCACTCTCCCCTAAATAACAATGGTTCTATACCGGCCAGGCACACCAGACAAGCCGAAGCCCCGGTCTTAACTAGCTTTATCCCTCGCACATCCAAAGACTCCAAATGTCTATACAACTCGGTAGTATCTAGCTGGAAGAAGTTACCGGCCCACCTGAGAGTAATTGGAGACCCCATTAGGTTTAAGGTATTGCTAAAACAGCACTTCTTTGCGCTCCAGGCCCCAATCCCTGGACCCAACTGAAACAAATTGGATTATAATCCTTGAATTCACCTCTGTATAAAAACTTTGCTAGCACTTTATATTGTATACATATGTAACTGATGCTTCCACTCTCTGTGTATATATTGTAAGTTGGAACAAAATCTGTTGAAATCATGTCAACATTTATGATCTTAATTGTTAGACAGTACTGCAAAATGCTGTCGTAATCCAACTCTGAAAAAATGTAATATTAATCGTCTCGGGTATGTGGCCAATTCCACAAATTTGACAACATTTGGCCCCCAACCGTGGAAAGGGGTAAAATGGGCTTAAATAAAGTTAATTATCATTAATTTGATTTTTTTTTTGATTGGATGTGTGCCACCAACCTGTGGAACAACATTTTTGGCATTTTTAGCCCAATTTTTTTTTTTTATTTATTTCAAAATCCTTTTTTGGAGGCAAAAATCGTTTTTTTTTTAACAGCCATTAGTCCGTGGAATTGCTAAATTTCTAAATAATCTTCAAAATTGAACATTTTTTTTTATATGTTGTGAAAGTAGGTTACGTGAATATGATCTGTGTAAAAAAAAATGCAAAAAAAATATTTTTTGGCCAAAAGCCATCAAAAATCAAAAAAAAAATGTGTGGGTACCCCCCCCCATGTCGTCTTCGTCACGCTGTGTGCCTAAGGTGGAATAAATTTTAAAAAAAATAAAAAAAAATATCAAATTTTGATGAATAATGATAGAATGCATGTGATTATATAGATATAGAACATCAAATGTATTGATTTAAGTTTTTCTTGAATCATAGCAGAGAAATAACATGGCAGCACAAGGGGGTGGGTACCCTAGCCCATGTCGTCTTCGTCACACCTATTTTAGGGTTTTTTAGAGCCTTACAAGGCATAAATTTAATAATAAACTTTAAATTTGACATTAACTTTGCTTAATAGCAATTAATGTAGACTGAACTTAAGAATTTCCGAGTCGTTTTTAAATGATTTCCATGGGAAAATGCTTAAAAAATCTTCGTCACGCTTTTGTCGTCTTCGTCACGTCGTCTACGTCACGTCTGCCGTCACGTCTGCCGTCACAAAATGTCAGAAATGGTATCCCTCAAATATATACTATCAGAATCTTTATGTTTAAAATTTTTGCCCCTAAGTACTTAAACAGGACAGGAACAATCAATTCAAGTATTCAAGTCAACTTAAAAAAGTAAACGAGGGTAATAAATGTTATATATATTTTAAATATAATGAGTTATATAATGTGTATACATGCATTATAGTGTGGGCAGAGGGTCAATGACCTAGCACCCTTGCCGCTGCCATTATCATTACCATTACAGAATGGTTATTTGGCTGTAACTTTTCTTCTAGTTAGAATATTTTCACCAAATAAAAGGTGTTATGATCCTTATGTCGGGACCTATCAAGTACAAAATTGTTCAATGCATTATGTGCATATTTGTTTTATCTATTTCTAATTTAAATCCTCATTTATGTAGAAATATGTACCATTATTCGTAACGCTATTTTTAGCATTTTTACATATTTGGGATCTATTTTTGACCCCCCTGTCAAAAAATTCCTAATAATCAGAATGGTTCCAAACTTGACAGTTTAATGTGCATATATATGAGGTTGATAGAAAATAACAAATCAACTGATAAAAGTAAAAATTATTTTTTGGTATTTTGGGGGTGTCTAGGGGCACAAATGTTGTCAAATTGGTGGAAATGGCCATGTACACTCCATATACTTATGCCTGTATAGTCAAAATCTAGTAATCAAGGTCAATTAATACATTTATATTGGAATTTTTTCTGTAATACAAATTCTATGGTTCAGAAATCATCTGCACCCTCTCACACCTCTCTTATATTGTATGTCACTAATGACACTAGTGGGTCTGAAGGAGCGGCAATATAGCATGAGTTGCAACCGCGAAACACACGAAGCCGAAGTTGCAACGAGTGCGATATTCCAAGCGACGAAGACCCACGAGTGATTTATCTGATTTATTATATATGCTTTAGATAAGACAGAACAATAATTATTTTTAGAAATATTACCATTAGGCCTATGCTTGATCATGTTTTTTGTGTGTGAATAGACCTAGGCCTATTTGCAATGAACCGCGCTGTTCTACCATCGCTGCGAGGCAAACAAAGTTGAGAAAAATAGCTCACAGTTCCGAATCAATTTTAGACACTTTCACAGCTTTAAATCTTTTCAAAATAAAGTAATGGTTTGAAAAAAGGTAGGCATCGATAATGATGAAAGGATTTTAGTTTATAAACTCATTTCATAGGTATATTTACACCTCTACCTGCATTGAAAGTTACGGCGATCTTTACTGATCATGATTTTGTTGTCATTTGGCCACTCCGGGAAACTCACTCGGGACTCGCTCACATTTTAGAATCAATTTCCATCCTTTTTACAGCTTTAAAACCTCCGTAATCCTTTAACAAAGGATACTCTTAAATAAAGATGAAAGTATTTTAGTTTATTTTGCTTCTATTTGATCTAATTTCACCGTTTTACCTCCCGTTCTGTCTGCGTTGACAACAGATCAGTCCAATGGCGTGATTCCCCTCTGGTGGGCCTATACGCTCTCATAAGCACCTTCAGAGCATGGAGTTGTATACGGCACAAGTCAGAGCGTGGAGTTGTATACGGACACAACGTATACAACTCTACAATACGTTGTTTCAACGGCAACGCGTATATAATAAAACTTGTAATCTCACAATAACCTGAAGAATGTAATATTGATCATGCCCTCTCTCAATATGATGTTTAAATATATTTGTAATCTCAGGGCACAACGAAAATTCATCTACGGATGAGCGTGCTATAATTTTTGTAACAATTTCCTGAATAAATAAACTTGTACTAAAAAAAAGAATAAATATATTATGATAAAGTCTCATTTAAAGCGAGAAATACAAAGAACCTAGATAATATGAAGATTTTACAGGAAATACTAAGAAATGAGAACTGGGCAGATCTATATAAGGATGATACGGATGTAAATGAAGCATGGAATATGATATATAGCAGAATCAACAAATTTCTTGATAGGATTTTCCCTATAAAAGAATTTAGGGGCGTCAAATCCAAACCTCAGTGGTATAGTAAGAAGATGATAAATTTGTCTAAGATAAGAGACAAAGCATTTGTAAAGGCAAAGAAGTCAGGCAGGAGTGAGGACTGGGGTGAAGCGAAGAAAATAAGAAATAATATGAGCTCTACTCTTATTAAAGCAAAAAATGAGTTTACCAAAAATCAAATAAAAGAAAATTATAAAGATCCCAAAAAATTATGGGAAATTCTTCAACCTCTTATAAACCCATCAAAATCAAAATCTAACAGTGTTATTAGAATAAGGAGTGATGGAGATAAAAGGGAGGATAATGATATTAAATCTGAAGAAGACAATAGTCCAAATTTACTTGATGATTTCTTTGCCTCGGTGGTTGATGTATTAGCCTCTAAAATAGAGGAACCTGATAATGACGAAAAATGTAAATATGATGTAGAAAAAGCTATAAATGCACCAAGTAATGTTGAATTTAAATTTGAAAAGATTTGCCCTTCTACAATAGTTCACTTTTCAAATAGCACCCCTGAATAGCACTCTCGAAATCACATATATATGTAATAAGAATTGGAATTAGTATATTAGATGTCCTTACGTTTACCATCATTGGAATCCGCTTGATCTCATTGTTTCAAATATGATGATAAGTATTTATATAGATCCTTCTTCTTATACTGTAATTGTTTTCCATGTATACATGGGGTGATGTTCCAGACTTTTTCACAGACACATCTAGTTATTTCCAGAAATAATGATAATGGGATGGGTTTATGAGTTTTGAAGTTTCCTTTTTATAGTTCTAATCGCCTATATCGGGAGAAATTGAGGGAGATGCTATTTTTACTACCTTTCCTTTCCACATGATCTCTTCATCGGAAAGTTTTGATTTACTGCCATGGTTATTTAACACTTTTAGTGATATAATTATATGTGCCAAATTTCAAGACTATATATAATATGTTTAAATAGGACATCCTAAAGAAGTATAATCAATGTTTTGTGACTTATAGACTCATTTTCCTGTAACGCATCACAGGCTGTTTAGACATTAGTTCAGCTCTCCTCATGGTTCGAGACCTTTCTGGACACAGTATGTCAGGACTGATAACAACCATACATAGATATTATTGTATTGAGATTGAAGATCATTTCCAATGACGATTTCACTTATTATCGCTCATATATGCGTTTTTGCTCATGCAACTGTTTCACCTTCAAATTCATGTACAGTTACAGTAGCAAAATATTATTATAAGTTATAATAATAATAATAATAATAAGTAAATTTGGTAAGATTTGTTTCGTCGTAATTTAAGAGGCCTCCGTACTCACCTGCATTCTTTCTTAAACCAGCGGGTCTGAGTAGTTTGTCGTAGAGCACTTGTTGTTGATAATCTATATGCCACACTCGTATGAGGTAAAAACTTGTTACCATGGCTAAAAACAGCAGCAAAGGGACTCTGGAAGAAAATAAAAATTCATATTGTTGATATGTGTCAGAAAATCTACGATTTGCCTTCATCAATGTTCTCAAATAGTTTAAATTAAAAATTGAGTACAAAATTAAGTTTCAAAATACTGTTCAACTTCAATAACTGAACAAATGTTTTCAATCAACCAAATATATTCAGATGTACCTAGTATTTTTCATAATTCTAGTGTAGAGCTGCCTGTTGTAGGCCTACAGGTTTTACGGTACATGTTTTATATTCATGACCGTCAAAGGTGTTCTAAATACCTAATTAAAGATTGGAAAACAAATTATTTCATTATTATGTTCAATTAAATATTGGAGCTATCCTACACTTAAAGTTTCATTTTCAGCTATTGCGACACAAGAAATCTTTACTCATATTATGACTTAAAGGACTGCATTTTTTATCTATATTTTGCTACTATTTTAGCACGAATTTAAAGTCAAATCGGATGAGAAAAGTTGTACCCATATAATTTCTTGTCAATCAATCAATATTCAATTACTGCTATATGTAATATAGTCAAATAAGAATTTGAAGTCAAATCATCCAAGCGAAAGAACCCGCCGGTGAGCATAATAATTGAAGTAATCATAAGAAAGTATTTAAATATGTTAATAACCTATGGCCCACCCTAATCAACTGGGCCAGTCGTAACAGATGGTTAGACTGTGAAATACTTGACGACATTAATGCCGCTCATTTGATCTTAGGCATTCCGTCCAACGACATAAATCATAGAAGGTTAAACCATATATTCCTAAAGGCCAAATTCTATATTCATAGAACAAGATTATTCCATGAGAATAAAGTATGCTTCTTCGAATTTCTACGAGAAATTAAAGTTGCTATTAGAGCACTCAAAGATTGTACTAAATTTGGGCCGGTTAACAAAAAGGAATTCAAACTATGGGAGGGATTCTACAATGAATTGTAACCCTCACCTATTGTGGCATATATTATGATAGTGTAGAACGGTCATATAACATGACGACACATGTGTAGAGATAATGGTCGCGTGATAGCTTCCCATTATATTTTGTTTCTAACAAAAAACAAAAGCAAGAGGAGGACGCAAAGATAGAGTGTGACCTACAAGTGTGATCGATAGGTTTAATTTTAAATCGCGTTCAAAGGTACACAACAGTAGGGTAGTCCCATAATCCCAAAGATGGAAGGGAGTCGTATGAAAGACAAAAAAAACTCCGTAATAGGCAAACAGTTTTTTATTTAGAAGTGAAAAGGTAGCAAACAAGGTAAAGTCGCTGAAATTTATTTTCGAACAGGTACAAAAATGAAAAGGCGTATACACATTCCTGAAAAATTGATATTAGAGTGTTGTAACATATTGTCAAGCTCTTTAAATGTTGACTCTGTCTGACTTTTGAATAAAGACCCGGTGTTGGGGGGGGGGGGGGGGGGGGAAAGATAGTATTTAGGCGAGTCCTCCAAATACAAATAAGAACGTTTTAGAAACCCTGGACCAAAACAAGCAGACAGAATCCTCCAAAATTTTAGTCCAATGACTTTTAGATGGGCTGAAAATAACAGACAAAAAGCAGAAAATCTTTAGCTTTTGACCGACATTAACTGAGAATTATTATCATGTACCTGATAAAAATAAACAAATACAACTGCATGGGTATGCAGCCTTAAGAGGTGGGATATCTGTCTATGTTTACCTCCCCTGTCAACACATGATGATTATTTCTTTAATCGGGAACTTATCGGACCTTTAAGCAAGCGTCCTGATATAAACCTTGGACACTCATGATCTCTTTATCTCAAGGATGTCTGATATAAAGTTAATTTATAGACTTCGTAGCGTAATCTCTCGGCCTGACCTTAGGAGTGTATGCACAAACCAATGACGGTTTAATAACCATACTTGTGTCTAAGTAATGATTTGATTATAACCTCCTCGAGTGCAGATTTGACCACCAGGTGCATAGTCAAGAACTAACCACTAAAGTTTCTCTTTATGGTAAAAAAGATGGTCAATGAGCTTCTGTAGATGGTTTTCAGTCAGGATCACTTTTCTGTAACACATGACACTCTATTATCTCCTCGATTAAACTTTGGGAATCCTTTTGGAATCGAAAATGTAAGGATAACACTGGCTAGATAGGTATATGAAGAAGCCAACTGTCTGCACAATAAATCCTATTTGATCTAGAATGCCACTGTAGATTAGCAAAAAATCATACAAAATATCCATGAATTCATGAAAAACTCAGGATGTTCGAGGAAATATAGATTTTCTTCATTTTCCTTATTTGAATCATCCATTCTAAGGCACTCAGGAGAAAGGAAAGAAAAAACCGAGAAAAATATTTTTGGGTCACTTTAGCTGGGAATGCAGCTTTAAGTGGGGAGGAGGGAGGAGGATCTCCAATTAGTCTAGTTCATGCCACACTTTCTCTGCTGACCACTACAGCTACAGGTTATATTAAAGCTGCACTTTCAACCCGGTCAAAAACTGGATATTTCCTACTTTTTGTTCCATTCTTTTTCAACCCGACTCAAAGTCATTTTCGCCAAGATTTTGGAGGATTTTGTCCAGTTGTTTTTGATGCAGGGTTTCTAAAACGTCCTAATTACTATTTGGCGACATAATTATAACAACAGCAGAATATTAATAAATCCAGCCCTATAAGTCATAGTAACAGTGAATTTGGTAAGATTTGTTTAGTCATAATAGCTGAGAAGGCAGCTTAAAGAATCGAACCTGCTCTGCTTAGTAAAAGGCATTCAACATTTTCTCTGTCAGGTCATATGGACCATAGGCCTTCAAATACAAACATTTCCTCATTACTCTTTGTGTTGCCATGAGATAGAATTAATGATATTCAGATAAAGATAATGATAATGGGTCAAAGGAAATTAGTTTTAGTTGAGGAGGTTATAAAATTCAACAAGAGAAACAATGACGATACAGCAGGTTAATAATACTGTGACTTTCTAATATGATATGGACGTACATGTGTTACAGAATAAATTGCAAAATTGATATTTTTGAAAGTGTTTTAGACCTATTTACAAGATCTCTCATGTGGGTGGAATGTTAAATAAAGCCACGTGGATGTGACCCAATATAAAGTTAAAAAGCTGTTTTATCACAAGAGGGCAATGTAAACAATGTTATCTGGACTAATACACGATGCCATTTAAAAAATTGTTTTCTCTCACAAGAGGGCACGTGTGTGTGGGTGGGGGGAGGGGGAGCACTGTAAACTTGGTACTTGCTGCTTTATGGAATATCTATAGACATTACAGACTGCAGCTCCCGTCCTTCCTGACAAGGCAACTGTCCGGATATTTGTTAACAAACACGTGTGTGTTAGATATTGAATGATTAATAGCCATGATAAAGTTCTATGAGGAGCATTAACAAGGTTAGTATCTGAGGTACCATAACAAAGGCCTACGATGCCGATAAGTTTGTTAACTTCTGGCCTAGCTTGATTCCCCAATCCCCCTGCCCTGGGCAAGGGGATGTATAAGTTGTCTACACAAGTCCTCGACAGAGATATTCTGACTGTCTCCGCTCTAAATTGCTTTAGTCTTGAATTGTTGGGATTTCGGGGTATTTACTGGTAAAGTATGTGAGAGCGGACAACTAGATGGTTCCGGGCCGGTGACCACGGTCCTTGTTTAGCAATGTGTTGGTTCCGGTCTGTTGAACACGGCTGGACACTTGAGTTAGTGGGGCGAGGCAACTTAGCCCAGTCCATCTTGGTGGTGAGCCGGGGTGGCTGTGTGTGTGAGGATCCCAACAATGCCAGACTAAAGCAATTAGACTCTTCAGTTGGAGGGGAGGCCGGTTGTCTGTGGGCCTGGGATGAACCTTGGGGTAAACCCCTCGGTTTGGTCCCTAAGCCCGCAGACAACCGCCCCCCCTCCAACTTCAGAGTCTAATCGCCCATTAGTTGATCGCTAGTCAGAGAGCAAGGCAATACTTTTCTTTTATAGAATCGAAGTCCTCCCTAAATACTTGTAGGCTGCATCATTTTCGAGATAAATACTTCTCTACTTTTTTCCATCATAAATAAACCAGCAAAGCGATTTGTGTGGTACTTGCAAACGTATTTCATCAAATTCGCCACAGTTTTTTTTACCACCCATTAGGCCAGGTAGGCCTACGCCAGTGTGTGACTGAATCCAAACACAAACTAGGCCTATTTCGGAAGGGCTCTGCTACAAGTCTTCCAGAATGGCTCTGGTACAAGACTTCCGGAAGGACTCTGATACAAGACTTCCAGACTCCCTAGTTATAGTTCTACTTGGAGAGTCTCATATCCGAGGCATGGTCCTGTGGGTTAGAGGGCTGCCTGCTCCGGTCATTTGATACCATGCTCTTATCCATGCCTCTCCCCCCCCCCCCCCTCACACACACAAATAAAATAAAAAGATGACTGTACAGATCTTTGATTTACTGGATAAAGTATTGCTGGCTTGATGGCCATCCATTAAACCCAATAACCCCACGACGTAGGAGTGGGGTTATTAGGGTTTCAATGGATTAGGACATCAAGCCAGCAATATTTTTTCTAATTTAACACATGTCTCAATCACAGCCCATACACTCCCGTGGTTTCATGGCCCTGGGCCCTGTTGTATAAGCTAAAGCAGCATTTTTTTCTGTGGGAAATTTTCCCTCCCTACATTCATTCCTGCATAACATACCCAGCTCGTAGGAATATTCCTTGCTGTACAGGTGTGGGTCAGCAAGGTAGAAGGTAAATTGGATGCATGAGATTCACTCCTTTCTTTGGTTTAAATATTAATATAACAGTCAATAATATAATAGTCACTGGTCAAGCTACAAGCTTTCCAAGAGTGGCATAGTGTGTGACTGCGTACTGCACACACTGTCAATCACCATAGCTTTTAATTTGATAAGTAAAACTACATAAAGGCATAATATATGGCCGATGTACCAATACATCTTGGATATTCATGCAATCAGGACTTTTTAGATCTGTAAATTACAATCTTCACTATGAAAATAATCCTTACATAGAGCAGTTTTTCTACTGCACATTCCAAACGGTATAGACATATATAAATTTACTTCTTACAGTGCAATCCTGCAAAATCGCAATGTAAAGAATTAGACTGTAACAAATAAATGGTATTTTCAATTAATTCAACTTTTGTCAATAGTGCGGTCACCCAGATATTATATTCAGCATAATATAAGTTCCCAGTGCTTCCTTAACCACGCATGAAAACGCACCACAAAACTACCCTCAAGCATGCCCAAAACTGAATCATTCAAAAATGCCCCTTGCTACAAGGGTGCCAGAGCTTGGAATGCTCTTACCTCTTCAAAAAAAACACACCCTCATACTCACTATTCAAAACCCTCAAGAACAACCAAATCACTATTAAAACTACACTGACTGATTAGGTACAAACTGGTATGCAGCTGTTGTGAATCTTGCCTATGTTCTTCCCAGTGAGATGATTTGCCAGTGTTGCACTTTCTGTGTATCGACTCTGGATCTCTTCCAGGCTTAAATACTATCGATATTTAATAATAATATATTTGTGATCGTATAGGTTACTTCTCTGAATAAATATTAATCATATCTCTAGCAAAGGCAGTGGAGGAAAGAACTATGTCCATGTCAAAGGCCTAGGGTGGATAATATTCTATGTTTAAAAGCGCTTCTCCAGAAAGAATAACACATAGAGAAAGTACTTTATAAGTCCAGTTTATTCCTTTAAATCCCTGAGGTGAGGTTGAGGTCCTTGTTCCCCAACCTGACAATACAAGAGTTCCGGGCATAGGTCATGATTATTTCAACAAGTAACATAAGGTGTGTACAATATGAATCAGGAATACATAAATAAATACAATGAGCAAATAAGTATAAACTTCATCATAAAATAGAGTAATATATAACATAAGAGATGGTCGAAGTCTGGAAGCTCTATCATTAACCAATAATTAGTTATAACATGATGAACTAATATAAGCAGAGAATAGTAGCAGTTCTTGATATGTAGCCCCTGGTGGCAGCCGGAGATATCACAGAGGTTTCCCGGAGGTTTCCCGGAGGTTTCCCGGAGGTTTCCCAGAGGTTTTCCAGACTTTTCCTGGAGATTATTCCAGTGATTTCCCAGAGGTAATTCCGGAGATTATTCCGGACTTATTCCGGAGATTATTCCGGACATATTCCGGAGATTACCCGGACATATTCCAGAGGTTTCCCAGAGCTTCATACAGTCATCACACATTCGTAACACAGTATCTTCCAACTACCAAGCAACTACCAAAGATCAGAACATCATCCAAATAGAAACTGAAATGGCATACAGAGTCTTCTTGTTAAGGTATGAATGGAAGAATAGCAAACGAACGTGGTGTTAAGGTATTAATGGAAGAATAGCAAATGAACGTGTGGTCTTCGTGAGAAGAACTAAGCAACTGATTTAATGAACTAGAATCTGTACACATGTTCCTACAGGATGTGGGTAAAGAGTAGGGGGCGGAGCCCTTACGTAATACCTATGGCTTAGCATGAATAAGTAGACTTGCACAGTACTGGATAGCTAAGTATAATTAGCGATTTTGATAATGAGATAATATAAATAATAGGTGATAATTAGATAGATAATGAGGTTACACAATGTTACGTAATGTTACATAACATTCTCGCTACCAAAAGTCAGACCACCACTACACACCCAATTGGCTACCCCATGATTGTGTCATGTATTGACACCAGACAGCGTTGGCCGTCGGAAAAGGACGCCAGGGTCGACATAACAATGCTGTAGCGATAGCCTACCGAGTATGTATATGATCGGTAAACATTATAAATGAAAGCCATCTTATTTAAAGCAGCTTAATCATTGAGAAAAACATTCACATTAAGTTACTAGGTAGATAAAATGATTCCCAAGATGGAATTTTCATACATCAAGCCCGTTGAATCCCGCTCCCATAGAGATTGGCCTGGCTGCGGTGCGATGTGTCAAATTAAAAGTACAGCAAAAGTACAGAAGAAAACCTTTGATATGCCTTATACTAGGTGGCGCAATCAGCATTCAAGGACAAGTGAATTGAAACCTCCCATCAACCCAATCAGAATCTGGATTGGTATGCAGAATCTTCCCGGAAGTCTACTAACAAACTGCTTTATGATTACAATCCCCATGTCGCAATGCAAGATGGCGCCGATGGCTGTGGTCCCGGCCGCACAACTGAGATAGTTTTTTTACCGATAGCACAGGCAGGAATACTCTAACTCCTTTTAGCAAGTACGGAGAGCTTAAAAACACTGACAGGCACTAAAGTGAACCATATTTTTGGATCAACTACATCTTATACACACCTTTGCTGTAGTTTTTTTCCTGTGCAGTGAGCGATATATTGGTAGGGCCTACCACCGGTACGCTGTGAAGGAAACATACACAAGCAGCCATTGACTGATTGAGTGTTATTGTTTTGACAGAGAGCACTGTGTACGAGGGACGTCCAACCAGTAAGTGAAAATGGGTTCTCCTATAAAGACCAAGGATATTTCTGATGAATATGAACTTGCTAATAATTCAGATGCCTTTGCTCTAGCACATAATGAACTTGTTGAATTTGCGGGTAACACTCAAAGCTATGTAAACCAACTGGCTACATCTCACGCTGAAGAAGTACAGGCAAGAGTTGAGTTACAGTCCATTACACATCGACTACTACTGAAAGTAAAATCGCTTGAAAGCTCTGTTGATTATCTGACTGCACAAGTTGACTCTCAAAATCTAATAAACAATGAGACCGACACAAAATCGATAGTCATTAGTGGGGTGTTGGAAAAACCTAGGGAGGAAATTTTTCGTGTATGTGCAGACATTGTCAGCTTGATCATACCTAATTTCAACTGTTCAGGAATTGACGATTGTTACAGAATTAGAAGCAACTATGATGGCCCCAAGAAAAGTAAGCGTCCTGACCAGATTGTTCTCACTTTTATGTCCTTACATGACAGGAAAACTTTCATGATGGGTAAAGTGAGGCTTTACGATACAACTGTTTTCCCTACAGCCAACTTCCCTGCGCATCAATATTGGACTTTTGATGACAACCTGTGCCCAGATGTACGTAGATCGAGAAACCTCCTCAGACTTGTAGCAAAAACCGCAGCAGAAAAGAACATTGACAAGGACGCAAAAGCGGTTGGTGATGAGTTGAAGATTAAGGGAAAAAAGTATAAAATAGATGAGCTGGACTGCCTCCCAGAAGAACTACAACCATCGACCTTAAAAGTGCAGAAAGTTGCGGATGGCATCGCATACCAAGGGCCTCATGCTTGGCCTAGCAACTTGTATGGATGCAAATTTGAATTTAAAAAGCTCACGTTTTATTCAGTAGAACAGGGCTATGCATACCATAAGGCATTGTTGAATGGTCACATCTCAGCCTCGCGGCATATCAGAAACATACGGGATCCTTTCAAAATCAAGGACATAAACAACAAATTGGAAATTGATAGACAGGGTGATTGGAAGAAACAGGAAATGCCCTATCTTAAAGCGATCATGAAAGCGAAGTTCGCACAGAATAGTGAGCTACGCGCACTGTTACTGGCCACTATGAACATTGATTTAATCGAAGCAACAGCAGACAGGTACTGGGGTTGTGGAGTATTTCTTGGTTCTGAACATCTTGATTGCAAAACATGGTGGGGAGAGAACAAGCAGGGTAAACTTCTGATGAAAATCCGGGAAGAGTTGGCTGAGAAATTTAGAGAAGAACTGACAGACATCACTCCCGTCTGACCTCCTCCGAAGCCTCTAACCCCATCTAAACTGCCGGCAAAAACCCACGCCAACCCAAACAGGCGATTTTTCAGACGCTCGCCTTCCAAGGAAGAAAGGATCCTGAACAAAGACACTCAAGATTCCGACCTTGACCTCCCTGTCCTCGACATTGTCTCTAATACAGATGAGGAAACAGTGGATAGTGATGAAGAATCCCAGGCCTCGTCCACCCTCTCCACGATTGGGTCAGACATATCGAACATTTGCAAAAGACTGAAACTTCCGACGAGTACTTCTTCAACCCCGATAACTCTGATTACACCTGACGTAAACTCTGCCAAAGCTGCTCTAGATGCAACCCTCCGCAAACTGCGATCTGCCAAGGCACGTCATAAATAATATGACTTGTATAGGCTGCTATGACAGCGAGCGCTTATCCCAGGTTATTTCACAATGGTGGACTTCTTAGAATAGTGATCTCTTGATACTATTTGAGTGTATAATTAGGGGCTTTGCCTGATAACAATTTATTTCTGTGTGATGATAATGTCATATGTAATTTCTTACAAGTGTCTGTCGCACCTCATCATGACTTGTCTGAGTTTCGCAAAATTAGCCATTTACTGCTAAATAATATAACTTGTATAGGCTGCTATGACAGCGAGCGCTTATTTCAGGTTATTTCACAATGGCGGACTTCTTAGAAAGGTGATCTCTTGATACTATTTGAGTATATAATTGGGGGTTTTGCCTGATAACAATTTATGTCTGTGTGATGATAATGTCATATGTAATTTCTTACAAGTGTCTGTCGCACCTCGTCATGATTTGTCTGAGTTTCGCAAAATTAGCCATTTACCTCGGAGTGAAACAAAATGGTTCTCTTGGACTAAACTCTTTGATCTCAGGGCTAATGCTCCCACACAAAAAGGTATGTAATCATCATTAACACAACACCGATTTACATGCGAATACATAACAGCCTCTCTGTTTTTTATATGTTTGAGTATTTTTTTTTTCCTGTGTCACTGATATATGGTAAAAAATCTCATGTGTGTTTACATCTTGCCGACCCTATATAGGGATATTGTATGTGTTTTACCCAGGCCAACTGTAACTATGTTTTATGTCCATATCGCCGTGTTTGTGACCATAAAAGCTGCTAGTGTCTCTTCACTTATGTCAAAGGTTTGCCCAAAAAAGAATAATCTTGGACTAAAGTCTTTGATCTCAGGGCTAATGCTCCCACACAAAAAGGTATGTAATCATCATTAACACAACACCGATTTACATGCGAATACATAACAGCCTCTCTGTTTTTTATATGTTTGAGTATTTTTTTTTTCCTGTGTCACTGATATATGGTAAAAAATCTCATGTGTGTTTACATCTTGCCGACCCTATATAGGGATATTGTATGTGTTTTACGCAGGCCAACTGTAACTATGTTTTATGTCCATATCGCCGTGTTTGTGACCATAAAAGCTGCTAGTGTCTCTTCACTCATGTCAAAGGTTTGCCCAAAAAAGAATAATGTTGTTTGTACCTTGCCAAGAAATGGCGTTGGATAACCTAGACGTAATAGTAAATGAGAAGGGTCTAGTTGCCATGTCAATTAACATTAGATCTCTGAGGAATAAGGTAATGGAGGTCAACTCTAATTTCTTGAAAGGAAATCTTTCAATTCTGGCCATTCAGGAAACCTGGTTGGACTCTAATGACAGTAATGATCAAATTGCGCTGAACAAGAAATATAATCTATTCAGACATGATAGATCACTGGTGGACAATGGTTTGGTAAAAAAAGGTGGTGGCTTATGTTGTTTTATTGTAAATGGTTTTTCGACTGATCAATGGTTCTACAATGACAGGAACAGGTGTAATGAAAACATTGAACTCCAAATTCTGAGAATAAAAGCAGGAAACAGAAGAAAGATTATCCTTGTTAACGTATATAGGCCCCCCACAGCCAATAAAAATGTCTTCCTAACAGAAATAGCAGATACTATCAGGTTCCTGAAAAGTAATGATAGAAACTGTTCGATTCTCGTATGTGGTGATGTTAATATTGATGTATTAAACAAAAGAGATGAATGTTGTAAGGAGTTTAGACACTTACTTGGTGAACTTGAACTAACTTTAACATTCACAGGTAGGCCTACTACACACTATACCTTTCGTTCACAGAGTCAGTTAGACATTATTGCAACCAACCACAAGCATAGCAAAAGGGCAGGTATAGTGAATAACAACTTATCAGATCATTACCCGACTTACGTTGTAATAAAGAAGTCTAAAGGTAGGTACACTGTATCTGAAAGAATTGCCCGAAAATATAAGAATCTAAACTGGCAAGAGTTTGAGGATTACCTAAATATTAATTCCACTGCAGAACAGCTTTTCCTTGGTGTGAATGTCAGCCCAGAGATAGTGTGGAGTCGTATGAAAACAATCCTCTCACGTTTTTTAGATAGGGTATGTCCTTATGTAAAGAACAAAATTTCCAGCAGAGGCAATATTGTATTGAATAGAGAGGCTCTGAATGCTATTAAACAAAGAGATGAGGGGTTTAAAATAGCACACAGGACCAATAATGAAAACGATTGGAACCTGGCTAGAAGCTATCGTAGAAGAGCTGCTCAACTCATTAGAAGAGCTAAGAAAGATCATCTGGATAATATACTAAATGAATGTGGGGGTAATACCAAAAAGTTCTGGAGGAATTTGAATGGCCTATTCGGTAAAAAAACAGGGAGTTTACCAGAAAGCTTCAACTTCAATGGAAGAATCATTGAGGGCGTTGAAGCAAGTAACTGTTTGAACAAAATTTTCATGGAAATGGGAAATATCGGCCCACAAGCAAATAAAGACTTTAAAAGCTTTTTACCAGAAGATCCTAACATTATTGCTGTAACTAGAATTAATATTAGTGAGAGCGCTGTTGAGGATATCATAAAGGCTATTGATGTTAATAAGTCGTGTGGGATGGACTGGATTAATAGTGAGGTTTTGAAATTCTACTTTTCCAGGTGTATTTCTCAATTTACTAGGCTATTGAAACTATGTGTCTATGATGGCAGTATTCCATCTGAATGGAAAGAGTACTCGGTAACTCCTTTGCCTAAGTCAGGAAATCCAAGGGAATTAACCAACTTAAGACCAATAGCTCTAGTCCCATTGCCATCAAAGGTTCTAGAAAAGTTTATTTGTAATGCCCTGACCGAACACATGAATGTTAATAATCTATTTACTGAATCTCAGGGAGGATTTCGTAAACTCCACTCCACAAACAGGTCTGTTTTCGAATTTCTTGAGCCAATTCAAAGGGGTATGGACCATAACAAACTTGCCGTGGCAACATATTTTGATGTTGCCAAGGTATTCAATTGCGTTGATCACAATATTTTGAGGGCCAAATTAGAGCATTATAAAGTAAACCCGACTATCATACGTTTAATTTCCGCCTACCTTATGAATAGGAGACAGAAAACCAGACTGAATAATTGTTTGTCAGATACGGCTGTTATAAACGTGGGCATTCCTCAGGGAAGTTTGATCGGGCCCTTGGCCTTCTTGATATTTATTAATGATCTGCCTCTGGCTCTAAAGGATCTAGTTTGTGACTCTGAAGTGAATATCTCCGTCTATGCGGATGATACGGCTGTTTCAGTAACAAACACCGATATCAACTCATGCCTAATTCATTCACAACGTGTATGTAATAATATTGTAGATTGGATGACCAGAAACAAATTGAGGCTCAATGCCAAGAAATGCCAATACCAAATCCTTGGCTCAAAATATAAGATAAAAAGAATTAATCTCAATAACTTGCCTAATATATATGTCAATGGTGTGCCAATTGAACATGCAGGTATAGTGAGATATCTTGGCTTTACTATTGATTGCTACTTAAAATTTGACAAGCATTTTGAAATTATGAAAAACAATCTACAACTCAAAGTGAACCAACTCTCAAGGGTAAGATGGCTCCTAAATAAAAAGAATGCTATTCTAATTTTTAAAGCACATGTTCTATCCCTTGCGGAGTATGGGAGTATCTTTTATAACTCTGCCAATGCAGCCACTATCAACAAAATACAAAGCGTTGTGAATAGAGGATTAAAAATGGCTGTCAACGACCCCTTGAAATCCTTGGATGAAATTAGATTGGAGGTTAATTGTAATCTTTTCTCAGTTAGGGCGAGAATATCCCTTATGGGACTCATGTTCAATTTAGCTAAGCTGCCTAGATATATGGATATAAGACCTAGACAAACTCGCCTTGCAGAAGGCCAAATTATGGTGGTTTGTACACCAAGTTCTGAAAGATTTAGGAAGTCTGCTTTTGTTCAAGGACCCATAATGTGGAACAAGATCCCTGCAATTGAGCAAAATGCCGATTGGACTGATCTAAAAAGATTTTTGAAAAATGATGTAAATTGGTTGACTGAATAATTTGTTATAGCTAACTGCTGTTAGCCAAATGACGATTCTCCCAATTATTGTGATTTAACACTATATGTATTGATTTATGATCAAAAGGTGTGTTATAAGTGACTATATCTGTTTTTATTTGCTGGACAATTTTGATTTAGAAACGGTTTTTTGTACCTTGTTTTTATTTAGGCCACAAAAACTATAAAAAAAGGGTTTATGTGGGAATCACATAGGGCATTGGTTTTGCTGCTAATTATCCTGTATTTTGAATAACTTAAAATGATTAATCTTTCCTCTTTCCCAGTCTCCATGATGTATCTTGTATGAGTTAGTTTGATTAAGCTTATTCCTGCTGTCTATATGATGAACTGTGTTATGAAGTCACATTTATTGCTTAAACTTAAATTATCAAATTGTAATGACCCCCGAAAAACTGTCTTCCTCAACCGGGAATTGAACCACGGATCTCCCGCTATGCGCGCGGACATGCTACCATTACACCACCGAGGTTGACTGATTCTCAAAGGCCACCACTGTAACCAGATTCCACACTCTAGGCCACTACACTATCCCTTACTCTTTCTGCACGAAATTCATATGATTTCGTGCTCAGAGACAGTGAATACAACCTTTACTGAGTGTGACCGGCCACGGCACCAAATGTAATGACCCCCGAAAAACTGTCTTCCTCAACCGGGAATTGAACCACGGATCTCCCGCTATGCGCGCGGACATGCTACCATTACACCACCGAGGTTGACTGATTCTCAAAGGCCACCACTGTAACCAGATTCCACACTCTAGGCCACTACACTATCCCTTACTCTTTCTGCACGAAATTCTCTATTTATTTATTTATTATTTATTTCTTTTCATGATGAAGTTGTATTAATCGAAATTTGAAAAATTTCTCAACATGAAATGTATCACAAGCGTGAAATAGTTTGGGAAATAAAACTTTATTTAAAAAAAAAATGTCTTGTTGATACTAATGTAGTTAGACACAGCAGTGGGTGGAAGACCATGGTTTTTCTTCATTGAATTGCTGCCCGTGAGCCCATAATCTTCTCATGCTAATGAATGTCTTTGTTTATTATAGCCAGTGTACTTTGTACCAGTCTACCAATAATTCCAATTGTCATTTGCAAGGATGTTTGATGTTTGCTGTAGAAAAATTCTAAATAATAAAAAAAAAATCTAGGACACTTTAAGCTACTCATCAGAATGTTACCCCTTCCCCACATACATTACATTACAAAAAGGCTCTATTGTTATTCACAGCAGGGAGGTATTTAATATAAGTGGGTATGTTGTGTTATGCCTCTAATCAACACAGCATACTAAGATGAAATAAATTATTAGAAACAATGAACTTACAACAGCCGTCAAAAGCCACATTACCTGACACTTCACTCACCTATAGCTGGCATTTCACACTCACTTGTCGCTCATTACACCCACTTCTCCCTCCCTATATTTTAGAAACCCCTCTATCTTAAACCAATCAATATCCATTGTGCATTTAAAGCACTAGAGGGTGCTACAAGCCAGGCGGTCATTATTTTTAATTCTTCTATATTAAAAGCATAACCCATGTAATATTGTGACATTAAATTTTATGCACTGTTGGAATTGACCATCATCTATCCTGAAATGTTTTCGGCGATATTCTCTTATATTTTTTCTTATCGTTATCATTTGTGTGATATTGTAGAGGGTGTGTAATCAAAACGCCCCTAATCATTTACATCTGTATATGTAGTGTACCCCCTGTGGGTCTGCCAACTCCCCAACCTGCAACCTACGGGGGAGAATGATAGAAACCCACATTCATGTGGACACTGTAGGCAAAATGATGAATAAATGGATACCAGTGGTTATTGTTATTACTGGGTTTCCTCAGCAACTCTAACTTGATGATCTGAATGTTCATTAAAAATAATCATAACTGATTCAAAATGTACACTAAAACAAGCTCAATATTTAACACATTAATGTGCATTTTGATGTGCTAATTAATAAATAGATAGAATCTAGCTAGGGTTTGGTCCGTCTAAGGGCTATGCATCGAGGTTGGGGCAGGAGACCGAGGGATGGAGCGCAGTAATATAGCCTAGTTGAACATCGGGTGATGGTAGAGCTAGTGTATATTATCTTCAAATGTACATTTCTCATGTTTAAAACAACTACTGTTATTAAATAAACAGAAAATAGATTTTATTTCAGTTCTTTGAAGGTGGTTCCCTAAAAAAATGAAAAAACAAATTTACCTTGACACCTACCAAGTTTTCTGCTAGATAAATCGGAAACGCACCTATTTCGTTGGGCCTTAGTGTGATCAATGACCATACAATGTAGCACAAGAGACACCCAGCCTTTCATAAGGGGTTTTTAATCCAGTTACATAGATATACATACCAGCTGTAAGGCCTGGTCAATAATACTTTGAACAGCTATTGAAAAATGAAGGACAAATTCAAGGAGGCTTGAAGTTGCCTTATCAACTATTATATCTGGTCCTGGGTATGACCATAACTATAGGAGCTTATCGATACTGTGCTGGTGTTGTATTGTAAAGGGGTTACGGGGTCACATCATCAGAATAATGTACAATCAGCAGCTCTACGCATTTAGTAAATTCTGCTAAATTCTGCTAAAAAATGGTAAATACTAGGTATATCTAAGTATGTGGTATTACGTTAAGTCGAGAAATGTATTCGTATTTTTTTAGTTTTTTATCCAACATATTTATACTGCCATTTGTGTGTATGTGTGAAGGAATTACAAGGCTCATGGGACAAACATGTAGTATGTTTGGCCATAATCGAACAAAAAAATATCCATGATCTTCCACTAGGGGCTGTTGTTAGTGCGGCATTAAAGATAGAAAGGTAGAAAGGAGGGGTGCATGAGGAACAGATATTAGTTGGAAAGAAACGTTGATAGATGTAATGAGCTATGATAAGTTACAGGGAAAAGAAGGTTATGTTGAATTGTATTTTGAGCCTCATTGATATTTCAAATATCTTCTTTAATGTAAATTATCAGATTATATTAGTAAGGCATTTTCATTGCTCGTACATTTTCGGACGACCTGACCCTATTTTTTCTATATTTTGTTAGAAGTGGCTGAGTGCCTGGGAAGGCGAGCACCGGTGAGCGATAATAATGAAACCACAGTAATTAATGGATTTCAGCGGGTGGGCGAAATATAAATTTTGTGGACTTTGATGAAAAAAAAAGAGTATATTTAACTGTTAGATAAGGGAATAAAACATTAAAACCATACAAATAAAAAGGAGTAGTCCTGGATGATTGTTGCTTGAAAAGTAGTTTATTAATGAATTACCAACGTTTTCGGTGGCCATCGTACCTTCATTAAGCTATGAGTATATATTTATACTTCATTATAGTGATTGACCATCAAGAATTAGTGCCAACTTTTTTTTCATGAATATAGAAAATATAGAAGTATTCATTCGATCATGTTAATGTTTACTATCATTGAAATCCACTTGATTCATCTTTTCAAATATGATGATATCTTTAAAAACCCTTTTATTTGACTCACATTTTTCTGTAAATGAACTTGGAAGCCCATACAAGGGTATAAGGGTAGCAGACATACCTCAGTAACCGTGACAACAAATGGAGAATTTTATATATCAAATTAAAGCTAAAGAGATGGACTATCCAGGCAAAATACTCCATTGTTGATGAAACCATGATTTAAATGCAGAAATATAGAGTAGTTCTAGACTAAAATGACTAATTTTTCAGGGGTTATTTGGTTGCCATGGTTACCAGTTTTCTTATTTTGTACCTAAAACATTCCATTTTGTTGGTTGTCTTCGATTCAGTTGCCATGGTAACCAAGTACCACATTTCCCAGAGGTTGGACCCAGTTCAAACGAAAGAGCTTAAAATTAAAATTCTGTATAGGAATCAATCCTCAACACATACTACCCAAGAAATCAATGGGGCTGATGAAATGCACCCTACTTCATTTCTATGTAACTGAGACCATGTCAATAGGGGCTTTGCATGTGTGCCCGTTAGAATCCCAATTCGCCTGGACTTATGGGAGTTGTATGTCAGTGTTAAAGCTTTCGAAAATGTGTCATGTTCAGCATGGAATATTTAACAATGATAGTTGGTACCCACGTGTTTCACATGTTTCCATGAACTAGACTTAATCTCCATCATGCATAAATTTGTTTTGTATAGATAAGATCAATTTGCACAAGCTGTGGTCAACAGATCCTTTCTGAAAAAGAAAAACCTCAGTATACCTTATTGCACTTCATGGAATTTGTCAAAAAACAATGGTAACAGATTATAACCATATTCTCTGTAAACTTCAATCTGTCAAATCAATGTATAAACATGCATGTGTCAGCAGCAGAATATTGATGAATTCAGCCCTATTGAGATCAAACCGTGATTAAATTTGATGAGATCTGTTATGTGTAACAACTGAGAATGGAGATTTAATCACAAGAGAGAATATGATATATGTATTATATATATTGAATCTTTATTCCATTGAACAGATGTATACATGCGACTGGAACATGGAACTGGAACATGAATTCTACAACGTAGGTTTTCCATTCTGTCCAAGAAAACAGTCACAGTTATATATATTGATACATCTAAGTTATATATTGATACATCACAGTTATATATTGATATGTGTCAGTTATATATTGATAAGTGTCGATAATATATTGATATGTCACAGTAACATGGTTATTATTATTTGCCTTGCTGTAGAAACATCCTCAATAATAAGAATAATACTAATGATGAATAAATAAGGAGAGGATGTCCATCGCACATCTAGTTCAGCATTTACACATGTATCTACCTAGTAAAACTAAAATATTGAGTATATGGAGTATATTTAGCATCCACCCTGAAATATTGCAAACTTTATTTTCGAAAAATAAGGATATCAAACTTAAAATTTAGATATAATATCTTATTGGACGTTCATGTGTTTACAATCATTAGAATCGACTTGATCTCATCGTTTCGAATATATTGACATCTCAAAATCCATTTTTTGCGAATTGCGACTCATTTTCCTGTAACACATGATAACTCTAAGAGTCCTGAATACAAACAGTGATAGCCTATTTTGATGACTTACCATGGAACAAACGTCTGGATGGAGTGTCTAGGTCTTATCAACTACGCTGATAAGTAACGATTATTGAATCATAGATCAGTTTGTTTTTAAAAAGGCTAGACTGTAGATATAACAAGTGCTTTCATGTGTGGGCCCAACTAATTCAGTTTTCCTCAAAAACTTTTAGATACAACTGTATAAGCAGGTAGGACTATGAGGTGCTATTTCATGGTTTTGAACTTTGAACTTATTTTTATTCTGAATCTTAGACAGTTACATCTACTCAGAATTAGGTTTCCTACCTTTGCCTTTATATTTAATATAAGTTGATTCACCTTTTACAAAATAACGAGATGTACATTTGTCTTGTCCTATTCATTAAATACAATAATTATAGTGATATTAATTCCTAAATTCCCTCTTCCCCGTCTCATCATTTTTCTATGTATTCTAATCTAGTTGGTTAATTAAATGTCTACCAACTCAAGTAATTTTAAAGTTTTTTTTAAAGTTCATAGTGTACATGGTAAAATGTACTAATCCGATAAAACAGTGATATGATGTATAAAAGTTTGATATTGTTTATCGACATATCAATCTTAAGTTAAGGTCTTACACGCCTTATATATGATGGCTGGTTTATTCTATTAAACCGTACTATTCTTTCACCTGTAAATACGAATATTATACGTAAAATTTCGTTGAATGCTTTTCTGAGCAATTTAACAATAATATCGTTCAGCTTCCAGGAAGTTATCATACTTTTTCAAATAAGCAGTTCAAAGATAATGCCTGAAATGCATTCTTGTTTTGGTTACTTGAACATCGTCAGGAAGCTTATTCCGTAATTCAGTTAATCTATAAAAATATGAATTTTTGAAGATCTCGTTCTTTGGCTGCGGCACCAGCAGTTTCTTTTCGTTTTTTAGCCTACGTAATCCTATTTTTCTATTATCAATGTTTCTTTCTTCCCTTGTCCTCATAAAAAATGCTAGGTCTAGTAGGTGACTTTCTGACTGTCGCAAGTGAAGGTATATTTAATGATTTGTGTATTTCTTTTGTACTTGTATATTTCAGCAACTTTAATATTATTTTTAACGCCAAATTCTGGAGAGTCTGAAGCTTCTTTAAATGTAATTGTGCCGCTGAAGAAGTCCCCATAATAATAATATAGGGAGTACCAACGTCTTATACAATAATGATAGGGTGTTCCATCACAAATGTTATACAATTTCAATGAAGAATGGATTTTAGTCCTAACAGTGAACATCTTCTTTATAAGAAAAACATTATAATTAACTCTATTATCAATCTCCAACCCCGGGAACTTATACTCTGTGACACCATCTAACCCTTGGCCCTCAATATCATAATTCACAACATTTTTGGGGTCATTTCTCGACCTTATCATAGAGTTTTTACACTTTTTAATGTTGAGAGAGATCTTATTAACCGCACACCAACATACTATGTGAAGCTGCATCGCAGTGCTTAAATTGCCACGCCCCCCTTGCTGAGGGCTCCCGTGTGACGTCATAGTCAACTCAGCATGAGCGACCACGCCCCCTCCGCCTCCAAGGATATCTCTATGTCGTCATCACTGCGCCAGCCAATCACCGTCTAGCTCACCGCGACAAACCTGCCTTACTGATTCGTAACGGGTCACTCTCGCTCTACTCGCCTAGCAGGCAACACCCCGCTCGTTCAACGCGGAAAATTTAAACTTTACTGCTGTGTTTTTCACAATGTCGGATATTGTCTGTTTACTTACCTTATTCTACAACTATTACTTCTGTGACATTGTTAATATGTTATGTATTTTTTTTTTTGTTTTTACGACAACTTCTTTTATTCAATCTGTCAACAATGTCATCTTCCTCCGGGACAGCTATACATCGAGAATTACACACGTCCCTCTTCTGCATCATGTTTGCTCGATAATTTTATATTTTTCTCAGTTTTTATTCTTATAACATTAACACTAGAGTACCACTGTTAGACAATTTGCT
This sequence comes from Sthenelais limicola, assembly GCA_942159475.1. Taxonomy (NCBI): domain Eukaryota; kingdom Metazoa; phylum Annelida; class Polychaeta; order Phyllodocida; family Sigalionidae; genus Sthenelais; species Sthenelais limicola. The sequence continues at coordinate 38,382,525 of OW804098.1, forward strand.
CATATATATATCACAACACAACTATCTTCATGTATCACCTACTCACTTGTCTACCGATTTTAAGGTGGGTAGGGTGTCGAAAGGTTATTTATTCTGATCTATTAGATCCGTCAGATCCGAGAATATTTTTCTCCACTTCCCATCCTCTTCCCTGTCTATTGTCGTGAGTTTATTCTGATATAGAATGATTGAGATCTTAGATCTCAGTTCATAACAAAAGACGAACCATTCTAACATGCCTTTATGGAAGAGTTTCTGGCGATGTATAAAAGCTTTTGCTACAAGAATGATCCAATTTATTATCTTACTATTTGTACCCATCTTGTCGAATCCGAACATGATGTTTATTCTTTCAACATTACATTCTCCATTGGCATTTTTTTTGATCACCTTTTTCCCACTTGGGTCCTCGTTTAGGTACCCTATAGAGTCTATAAACTCAAAGATATTCCTCCACAAGGTTTTTGTTCTTCCACACAACATGAAAAAATGTACGACATCGTCTTTTTCAGTACAGAATGAGCAAACAGGTAGTGGTTTGATACCAGCATTTTTTAGATAGTAATTGCAAGTGATAGTTTTATGGATAATCCTGTACTGTAACACCTGAAGTCTTGTTTCACAAGAGGCTTTGTATGAGATTAAAAATATGTTATGTATTTGTGGATATTGATTGGGATATTTGATTATTAAACAACTTCTGGCCAAACCTACGGTAGTCACTTGTCATCTTCTTTATTCCCTAGCAAGCGTCGGCATATATGTTATTCAAATCATTTTGTTATTCTATATTCTCCGGCTCCACTAGCATTCTTTCTTTATACAATACAGTGACGTCTGCAAATAACTGAATATTACAATTTTTCACAACTCTATATAAGTCATTAATATAAATGATAAACATTAATGGCTCAATGGCTCAATGGCTCAATTAATGGCTTAATGGCTCTAGTCCCCTGCAGAACCCCACAAGTTGCTGGCTTACAAGTTGCTGGCTTCAGGGAAGAGAACGCCCCATTCACAAAAAAACTCTCTGTGTCCTATCTTTTAAGTAATTGTTGGACCACTGTAACAACTCAACTCCAAATTTAGACAATTTAGCCAATAAAATATCATGATTTACGATATCAAAATTTTATTTGAAATCCAAAAATATTAAATCAATAGCCTTCTTATCATTAAAATTTCTCGTGTAATAAATTATTCCCTTCTAAATGTTGGGAGAACTGTTTTTGTATACACATTTCCAATATTTTTGCCAGTAGTTTTATACACAAAATAGGTCTATCTTCATCGTTATACAGGGGCGTAACATTAGCCTGTTTAAAATCTAAAGGTATATCAGAGTTTTCGATTGTTGCCTTAGAGATAGACTGAGGGACTTGGAGCAAGTCTACATCCCAATGTGCACATATTGATATATCCTGAGGGACTTGGTGCTAGTCTACAGCCTGATGTACACATTGACATGGGCTGAGGGACTTGGTGCTATAGGTTAGCGCTGGTTTCCTTTATCAGGAATGGGGAAGATGGATGGGGGAGGGCGGGGGGGAAGGACAAATGCTTTGGTCGTTGTTTAAGTGTCAACACGTCGCCTATATGATACAATCGATTATAGCCTAGCTTGGAGGGGAGAGAGAGGTGATGTGTTTCCGGAAAATGAGTAACAAGGTCCATCCTATGGAGTATATTTAGCTACTTTACCAGTAATTCTCCCTGTCCTGGATAGCACAAAAATATGCTAACCAACCATCACCCCACCTAGTTGGTTTTTTTGCAGAGATAAAGCTGAGGCGGGAGCTTCAGGTTATGGCACCCGCAACCTAAGAAACAGAGTAGGCCTAAACATGGTTTATTTTTGTCAGGTAGTTGAGTGCTGGTCTTGTACTCAAAGAAGCCTAGTAAATATCCTTTCATGGCAAGTGTAATATCAAACGTCTAGGAACTGAAAATAAACCGAAAAGTTTGCCATGTTGTTGTTTGTTGCATAACAGTGGCACTGGAAGCTTCCGTCTCAGCCTACTGGGAGATGTAGCAGCCGTCAGCGCCGCTGGTGTTCAATTCAATTCAATTCATAGATTCTTTATTTGCAGATCTTGATTTTACAAAGGTAATTCGATGTCTGATTATAGAAGTTAATTCTGATAATCAGTTCTTCCAACGAGCGCCTGAATCTTGATTTTTCTTTTTAAGGTAGTTTTTAACGTTAACAACAATGAATGGAGAATTAAATTAAGATATGTAACAGTACATGCGTCATAATGTAGTGAGATGAGAGATGAGTTAACATTAACAGAATATGAGAAGCGAAGTATAGGCGAGATTACCACTCCATAGAGTGTGGATAACAGTTATATTGAGAGTTTGAATTAAGGTAAGTTAGACATATAAAGTGCCAAGATTAATGTAGCACGAGAGTTTACATCTAAGTCTTAGTTCATATGATGTATGCAAGGCACTTTGTGCACGAGACATTTTATGCATCTTGGTGTGCATAGGAACCATTAAATGAGGTACAATAACACTTAGTAGGAATAATATGTTGTACCAAAGGCACTTAAAGTAGCTACATATACAGTATTATTAATCTAATAGCATTTTAGCGGTATACATATTTCTAATTTCACATTCTAATTTCTAACTAAGTGTGTTCCCCGCTTTCATTGATAACATAGGAATATAAGCCAGTTGACGGATTCCCGGCCCCCACACTCATGTATGAGTGCAGGGGCCGGGAATCCGTCACACCGCAATGCCCCACTCATGCAGGCCTATCTGGGACTCTAGCTTGAGAGAGCACTGGACGTGTGTGGAGTGGTGTGGTTGGGGGAGGGGGGAGGGGTAGCTACAGGCAGGCATACAACCCTGCACTAGTAGTGATATAATGGCTAGCAAGGACGTACATTTCCAGGAGCATTTTAAATTGGCTGGTAATGGTATGAGGGTTGAGGTAAGTTACTTAATTCTTGTTCATTACTCTATCATTCTAAATCGATATTCAAAAGTTTGCTTTAGTTATATCATACAGTACTATCTCGCTTAGCTATCTAAATAGCACTGGTAACATTGATAATACTATGTGAATTGTATGGACAACAGACTGGAGGCATTTAACTCATATTCAAATCTTCTACTACATGTTTCAATAGCCAATAGAACAATGATAGAAGGGATGGAAACGGGTAACATTATGATTATCATTGAAGGTGATATATAGTTAACAATTCCTTGCTATTAACAAAATCCAATTACACCTTTTTGTTTGCCTCCCCTGTCCGTTGTTGGGACACCGAAATGGTGTGACATGTTGTTAAGAGAGCCATACCAGCAGATAGATTAGTAGAATCTGCCCTGGCTCAGGAGGCTGGCTATATGCAAGACGCGCAGCATATGGGCAGTACTGGTATATATGTGTTCGCTGGTTGCTAGGAGACAAACAAGCTAGCGGTTGGGCCGGTCAACCCTTTACTCGCTCACCCTTACACACACATGGTATGACAGACAAGCAGTCCTTGCACTCCCCAGGGTAGGACGTTCATTTCATGAGAGTCAAGGTAAGTTATTTAGTTCTTATTCATTTCTCTAACCCTCTAAATCGATATTCAAAAATATGTGTTGGTTATATCATACATTAGTCTCTAATAATCTCTAAGATAATCAAACATATTTGCTGGTAAAATCGTTTTCATACTTTTTATTATGTTACTGATATGTGATGTGCTTTAGGAAAATGAGTCATAAGTCGCAAAAAATAGATTTTGAGATTCCATTGTATTTGAAAAGATGAGATCAAGCCGATTCCAATGATAGTAAACAGTCTAGTAATCCAATAAGTATTTCTAGATTTTAAGTTTGATATTTTTATTTTGGAAAAAAAAGGTTTGCCATATTTCTGCGGGGTAGTAAGCAGTAAAGTAACTAAATATAGTCCATATGAGGACCTTTAAAATGAAAGGATATATTACATACATTCTCCTGAAAGTTGATACATCGATAGATCTATATATAAGTGATAAGGTCTCCGAAAATCAGAACATTCCAATAAAGTGATTTTGTAAAATAAACACTTTGAAAAATATTATTTTTGCGACTTATGACTCATTTTCCTGGAACACATCACATATGGTCGACCTATAGGACTTAAAGAATATATGATTTTGCACCTCAGTCAATTTAGTGGCTCTGTTTTCCCTTGACACTTCACAATTGCTCTGTCTACCTATTATATCACATTTATGATCACATTATTCAATGGCTTTATACATAATCATGATTGAATTTTATATTCTAGGTGACAAGAGGATGTCCTCCCAAACAGACTTGGAGGGAAGAAAGGAATTATCGACTGGAATACTCACTGAAGAATAAAGGAAAATACTATCCACGCCATGAAATGGAATATGTTGAATAATTTGATGAAAAGTGATGTTACTTCAGCAATAAAAACAATAATAAAATCAACCCTGGACATTTTCAGATGGAGGGTTCTTCAAATCAAGGGTTCTATGTAGAACCCTACCTATTTTGGCCAGAGGGTTCTTCAAAGGGTTCTTCAAATCCAGGGTTCTATGTAGAACCCTGCCTATTTCCGAAAGGGGGGTTCTACTTAGAACCCTCAAAAAAGGGTTCTAACAAGAACCATTAGGGGTTCTGCCATGTCGACAAGCCGAAGAACCCTTAAGGGTTCTTGTTAGAACCCTTTCTTCTTAGAGTGTATGCCTCCCTCAAGAAATAACGTAATAATACCTTTAGACTGGGCAACAGATAAGAAATTCTCCATCCAAGGGGCATTTTTGAGTACAAAGGTGCATCGGCACTTTTGGCTAATTAATTTGGGTGTGCTGCACAGGGAAATCACTGTTGCCAAGCTGAAATCTGACTCCTTCCTTGTTAAAAAGTCAAAAACAAAAATGGCTGCCATTCATTTCTGAGAAAAATCATAAAACACACATGTATACATGTGATACCTCAAAATGATGGCAATTGAGAGGACAATTCATTTTAAACACTTAGATGGATGTCACAGCTATGAGGTTACCATGACAACCAAATATCTCATACATTCCTGACTAGAACATCATTGTTCAGCCAGTTGAAAAACTGCCATGGGTATACGGTGCCTATACTCGTAGGTAGTGCATCAACCTGATTGCACGACCAGTAGTGTTCATATCAAGAGTTGCTATTTGTGTTTCACTTTTATAATTATTATATCTTATTGCCTTGCTGTGCTAATCTGTTCTCAACTGCATCAGGTGCCAGTGGAAGACCATCGTAATGGTGAGCTGGTTATACTTATACAACTTATACTATTGATTGAATGTAACCATGCTATTTATAATGTGCTTATACCTGAAAAAGGTGAAAAGAGAATAGGTGTGTTTCCAATTTATCTAGCTGAAAACTAGGTAGGGGATGATAACTCTTTTTTAAGGAAACCACCTTCCAGGAACCGCAAATAAATGTCTATTTCTTAACTAATAGAAGTTTGAAACAAGAGAAATGTGCCTTTTAACGGTTCCTGGTTATAGGAAAACACAGGGGGAAAACATGTTTTCCAGCTTTTATTAGCTTGGTTGGGGGTGTTGGTGGTGGGGGTGGGTATTATGGCGACTACGGTAAACATCTCCAAAACCGGAAGTTGTGATAGCCTATATAATAAAGACGGGGCGGCCGCTTACTGATATCCCCTCATGGAAAAGGAGGGAATGGGGGACCAGTGAAGTAAAGAGAGGCTGCTGGTACCGGGCTTTTCTTCCCTCTTATAACGACCTCCATGTGATTCTGTCCCATTACGTCACGTCATGCCTCGCTGGTCACACCACAGTGGTCACTCCATCTAGCATTCACCGACCACCACAGCATGCTTTCCCTGCCTCCCAAGTCACACACATTTTGCATGACACTCACTGTGCCCACACTCCCTACACATAATGACACACAAGCTCTTTCCCATTTTCGTGGAGATAGGTGTCTTTTACGAATTGAAAATGCATGCATCTCTCTCTCTCTCTTTCCCCATCCTACTACCTCACTACACCTGTTACAAACCCCTCCTCCTCCTCCTCCTCCTCCTCCTCCTCCTCCACCTCCTCCTCCTCCTCCTCCTCCTCATCTCTCTTCCTACTCCTGCCCCACCTCAACCTCCTCCTGGGGGAGAGGGCACAAATCCCCCCTCCCCTTCCCCTCCCCCTCCTCCTCCTCCCCCTCCCCCTCTTCCTACTCCCCCTCCTCCTACTCCCCGTCCCCGTCCCCGTCCCCCTCCCCCTCTGCCCCCTCCTCCTCCTCCATCTCTCTTCCTACTCCTGCCCCATCTCAATCTCCTCCTGGGGCAGGCCAGAGTGAGGGGAGGAGTGAGTATAACATTGGTTGCTTAACACGCTTATCAACACATTTAATATGGTTATATCAAGGGGATGAGGATGAGGAAGGAGTGCAGGGGGAAGAAGAGGTATAGGTGTGTGTGTGTGGGGGGGGGGGGGGGGGGGAGAGGATGAGGACAGGAAGGTAGGAATGGGAGGAGGAAGAAGGAAGGGATCAAAGCAGTGGAGGAAGAAGAGGAGAGGTGAAGGAGGGGGGGGATAAAAGGGAGGGAGACTTTTTTACGACCAACTTTTTTTTTCGACCCAACTTTATTATGACCAACTTTTGTTTCGACCAACTATTTTTATGACCACCTTTTTTTTTTGACCAACTTTTTTTTCGACCCAAACTTTTTTTCGACCCAACTTTTTTTCCAACCAACTATTTTTACGACCAACTTTTTTTTCAACCCAACTTTTTTTACGACTAACTTTTTTTTACAATTTGTTGACAAGACAGAATGTACCTGTCCACACCTTAGTCATTATTATTAAGGAGGGGGAATAAAGGTGTTAATTGTTATACACCTAGAGAGAATAGATATTGGTTGATATATTGAATCCAAACCAGATGTTTGGCAAAAAAAAGGAGAGGGAATAAAAGGGGAGGAAGAGCAAGGGAGGTAGTTGGGGAGGGGGAGGAGAAGGAAAATTGATAAATGTATAGGTGTGTGTGTGGGGGGGGTGCAATTTTTTTCCATGAAACCCTCTTATATCAGTCAGTCTCATCTCTCCTCTCCCTCTCTTCTCCTCCCCCCCTCTCTCTCTCCCTCCCTCTCTCTCTCCCTCCTACACCTTAGGTCTACTACCCCGACGTAGGCCCCCCTGTGATTTTAGCCACTTTTGGCAATCAAATTAATATCTCCAAATCAAAATAAACGTCCAGTAAATTGTTGGGTTCCTATAAGAAGTTGAAACACAACTGCCTCTACAATCCAAGTGCCAAAGGCACTTGTGGCCTATACTATTAAATCGGTCCGGTGCCGAGGGTCGGTGCATGTAATTCCACGCATCAAACGAGATATTGCGAGCTTTCCCATGGCTCGGGGAACCGTGCACTCCCGGAGGCAACAGTAATAGGGTACCCGTCAAATAAGCAGGGCGACAGAGTTTTTTCTGTTTTTTTTCCCTAAGTACTTCCTAAGTTGTGATATCATTTAAATTGGTCCTTACTGTAATGTATCAATATCTCCCTCTTTCCACACTTATTAATTTAAGCCTTTGAGTGAGTCGTTTTTTGCATACATTTCCGTCAATTTCCGTCGACGCATGGCCCAGGCGATGGGACTGTTTACAAAGCATGCATGCTCTCAGTGGTTGCATTCGGGAAGTACCTCTACCCAGCTCTCAGTGGTTGCATTCGGGAAGCTAATGTGTTGTATAGAGTAGTTGTCAAATGGCCAGCCAGGAAAACCTGCGAATGAGCAGAGGGCTATTACTGATTCTGATATTTACTCCAAGACTATACTATGTAACTGTAATAACCTGATTTGAATAAAAGTATTCTCCTAATCTGTCATTCTCATCTCTCATCTCCCTCTCTTCTCCTCTCCTCCTCCCTCTCTCTCTCTCTCTTTCTCTCTCTCTCTGTCCCTCCCTCCCCCTACCCCTCTCTCTCAGTCCCTCCCTCCCCCTCTCTCTCTCTGTCCCTCCCCACCTCTGTCCCCCATCCCCCCTCTCTCTCTGTCCCTCCCTCTCTCTCTCTCTGTCTCTCTCAGAGAAAGAATGTACCCGTCCACACATTACTCCTCATTGAATTTATAAATTCTTTTTAAAATAATATCAAATCCTCATTTCTCTGTAATGCTGACATGTATGTGATTCATTTGGTATCAAAGACAAGTTTATAGGATGAATTGTCTTTCCTGCATAGATGTTATGGTGTGTGTGTGGGAGGGGGGGTAGCAAATTTTTTTTCCATGAAACCCTCTTATTTCAGTCATTCTCATCTCTCCTCTCCCTCTCTTCTCCTCCCCCTCTCTCTGTCCCCCTCTCTCTCTCTGTCCCTCTCTTTCTCTCTCTCTCCCTCCTACACCTTAGGCCTACTACCCCGACGTAGGCCCCCTGTGATTTTAGCCATCTTTGGCAATCAAATTGATATCTCCAAATTAAAATAAACGTCCAGTAAAATGTTGGATTCCTATAAGAAGTAGAAACACAACTGCCTCTACAATCCAAGTGCCGAAGGCACTTGTCAGTTATAAATCTTATAACCTGGCACATTAGCCCACAATGGGCCCCACGTGCAAAAACTGTTACATGAGACATGAACTATGAAAAGCCAGCACGCAAATTAGCACGCAACAATGGATGACATAACAATACAGCTGATGGGGCTTGTCCACGGTCAGACAAAGTTGGTGTAGGCTCACCTTTGATAGGTAACAAGTGCCTTCGGCACTTGGATTGTAGAGGGAGTTGTGTTTCAACTTCTTAAATCCAAAAATTTCCGTATTTTTTTTAAAATTTGAAGATATTAATTTGATCGCCAAAAATGACCAAAATCACAGGGTGCCTACGTTGGGATAGTAGGCCTAATGTCTTTTAAAAACGATTATTATTATTCATAACACTTCCACAACTTAGTACTAGTAACTTAGCATTCTAACGTTCCTGAGAGAGGGAGGGACAGACACAGAGAGAGAGGGGGAGGAGAGGAGAAGAGATGAGAATGACAGATTATGACAAAAAAGAGGGTTTCATGGAAAAAACTTGCCACCTCCCCCGCACACACACACCTATACATTGCCACGACTATAAATCACACCTTTTTGTGTTACATATGATTACATAATATTGAATAACATTACTCAAGTTCATTGATTATTCATACACATTTATTGCCTAACATTGTGCAACATTATCCAATGTCATTAATTACCCATCTCTCTCTTTATGCATCATTACTCATAATATATGTATAGTAATATCGATTTTCCTTCTCCTCCCCCTTTCCCCTCCCCAACTATCTCCCTTGCTCTTCCTCCCCTTTTATCCCCCCTCCTTCACCTCTCCTCTCTGCTTCAATCATATTCTAGCCTTTTAAATTTTAAATACATTTTAAATGGCATGTACCATAACATCAATGCAGGAAAGACAATTCATCCTATAAACTTTTCTTTGATACCAAATGAATCACATACATGCCAGCATTACAGAGAAATGGGGATTTAATATTCTTTTTAAAAGGATTTATGAATTCATTGAGGAGTAATGTGTGGACGGGTACATTCTTCCTTTGAGAGACACAGAGAGAGAGAGGGAGGGAGGGACAGAAAGAGGGGGAGGGACAGTATAATAGGGGGAGAGAGAGCAAGAGATAGATAAAGAAGGGAGGGAAGAGAGAGCACAATTTCAAGTCCCAAGCATGTATGCATGCAACTGTGTGTCAGGGCTAACTCCCGTCCACCACGCACCCCCACCCACCCCGACACACTCTGACACAGCACAGCCACTGACCATACCAGCCTGCGCTCCCAGACTAGTGTGAGTGCAGGGAGGACCAACCCCTCTCTCGCCGCTCAGACAGCTCGGTATAGTGTTACGTAACACATGCATGCTGTACCCGGGGACCCGTCTCTGTCTCTTGAATTTGACGGGTTCCCTGTTTCTGTTGCCTCAAGGAGTGCATGGTTCCCCGAGTCGTGGGAAACCTCGTTTGATGCGTGGAATCACGGGCAAGTAGAGCCTCGGGCCGGACCGATTTTACCTTATTGGTCATCATCACCATGGATTTGTGCCTACAGCTGCGTTCTCAGCTATTACGAGAACAACCCATATTTTGACTGTATTTATCGATATTATGCTGCTGCTAGATGTTAATACAAGAGTTTGAAGTTAATTCGGCCGACAACACAATCTTGATAAACTCTCAGTCCTAGCGACCATAATAGGAGTAAATTCGGCAATATTTTGTTTGTCATAATAGCTGAGAATGAATCGAATCAGCTTTGATAATTCCATTACCGACAAATTCCTAAATGGCACGGACAGGAGAAATGTACAATTGGCCTTCACCAATCTTACCCAAGCCCTAGATTTAAGAAAACAATGAGTTTCAAAATACAGCTCAACAAGGCATTAAATACGAACAGGCCTTTTTAATCAATGCAATACCAAACATATTTTCTGACATGTATTTAATGCCCCAGAGACGGCCCGACGACCTTGACCTTTCTAATTCCAGGTACATTGCATGGCAAAATTGGCTTATTGATTCGCCCTTTAGTTCAAGGTTGATAACACAAAGAAAGTCGCCAGGAGTTAGTAATAGTCGGGCCAAGCGGTTGTACATATTTTAAAAGAGTATGTGGACTGTGTACATGGGTCAGGTCGCCAGAAATTGTACAGTCACCAGCTCTACACATTTAGCAAATCTGGCTAAATTAGTCTGCAATGATGAATACTATATATGATGTGTTACAGGAAAAGGAGTCATGAGTCGCAAAAAAAATGATACTGTTCAAATGTTTTTCACAAGACCCAAACATATACCAAATGTCAAGAATTAAATGTATATTGAAGATGGCAGGTATCCGAAAATTATGTTTGTTTGTTTTTAAATGTTTTATTCATCAAGACATTATGCACATTTTTACACTGTATCTCAGTACATGATGAGTTACATTTAATATTATAATATATGATAAATATAATAATTATTTATTATACAAAAGAAAGATTTTTAGACAATGTTAAAATCTGATAGAAGCACCACCACCTGCGCCGTGTCACAGCAATACATGACATACATATTATCATGCAATTATTATGTAATAAATGTAAATCTTGTTCACATGTTACTTTCTACGTCGACGACATAGGGCCAACTTTACATTATACTACATACTATTCTATTAAATCAATTTCTCAGGAGAGAATGGTATAATATTCTACTGTTATGGCCTAACTAAGTGAGTCAGGTATTTCCCACATCTCTCTATGTTCCTGGAAAATTTTCCAACATATTCTCTTTATACTGTGCAAAAAATAAGAATGTGTATTGAATACATGGGACCATGGTATTATAGCATATGTGATGCGTTTCAGGAAAATTAGTCACAAATCAAGTCACAAAAAGTAGATTTTGAGGTATACCATTATATCTGAAAAGAGGAAAAGATAAGCTTGATTTCTGAAAAAAAAAAAGGTTTTCAATATTTTTGGGTGGGTAATTACTAGTAAAGTAGGTGAATGTACTCCATAGGATGGTCTTAGAAATGCATGGACATATCTAACACACTATCCTGAAATTTGGTCCATGTATTCATATATAAGACCTAACTGACTAGATAATCCATATATGAGAACATTCCCAGTAAGATATTCTGTGATGACTTAAAAAAATATGAATTTTGCTACTTGTGACTCATTTTCCTGAAACACATCACATTTATATACATATATCTAGTTGTGTCATAATTAGTATCCAATAGTAAAGCTGGAACATATCCACCAACCAATGGACATTTTTATTGGTCAAAGTTTCACAAGCGTGATATGTCTCATTTGCCAATTAAAGTATAAATGATAATACAGCAGAATTTAAACTTAATCGCATCTACTTCTACATTACATCAATCATATTCATATAAACTACTATAGTTACTTTATTCTGATCTCTATAATAACTTTATTCAGAACTCCAGGTCAGTTTTTATACCTTTAAGGAATAATAATCCCTATAATTATACCAAAGCTATGTGCGGATACTAACAGATAGTCATAATATATACATATACAAAAATAGTTTGTTGACGAAGTATATTATATTTTTTTTAATATTTTTGTGGTCAGTTACAAATTATATAATCACAAGTTCGCAAGGATAAAAACAAACGATTTCACAAACGACACCGATTATGCGACCAACTCATAAGTTTGGTATCTGATATGTTCTCATTTCTTACAACAGTTCTTACGACAGTAGTATGTCAGTTTACAAGTGACTGGTCACTAAGCGATTGGTCACTAAGAGGAGTTAATATCTAAAAAGAAAAGAATAAAAATAGGAGTTTTATATGAAAATCCTACAGAATACAGGCAGCTGTCGGGGTGCTTATAGTTCTTATATTGCTTATAGTTAGTTATGGAATACAAATTGTAACTTTCTGGAATCAAAATTGTAACGGTCTCCAACAATCGGTAGTTTTTAAATATATTTTTAAAATCTTGCCAATTTTTCCTTCTTTCTTGAGTTGCATTGAGGTGAGGTATGATATGTTCAGACAGTACTTTGACTGCACGTGGACGTGTTGCATCACGTGTAACATGAGGAAAGAGGAGAGCTGGTAGTCATGCTGTTAATTATTCTTGATTATGTAATAGGTAAACAGGTTGGCTGCAGTGTGTGTGTGTGGGGGGGGGGGGGAGGGGGTCCAGCCAACTTTCATGTTACTTCTGCACTTGGAGTAGGGCAGGTAAGCTCTCTGATATGACTTTGATCCCTAGGCAGATGGTATACTGTAAAAGTCATCTTGTTTGTGTTGGATGACATTTTTTTCAAAACTTTGTTCGTGATTTATATTGAATGGCATCGATTGTAGACATGTTTAACAGACATAGAAATGTTGCATGGGCAAAACACCCCGTTTTTAAAGAGCGGGGAATGATAACATAAGTAGACACACCTGGTAACGTGTGACATATGTATAGGCAAGACCTTGCGGCCATATAGCTGCGACGAGGCCACGCCCACTTGTTGTTTGTGTACGGTCGTCAACCACATGACAGGCTTGACCAATAGGAGCGCAGGAAAGTTGGAACATTTTGTATAACTGCCACACCTTTTTCCACGCTCGGGTCGATCAGACCTATTTGCATGTGTCAACATTGGAAATTTTGAACTTTGGTTGTTCTAACCTTATTTCCTTCGTGATGAATCCTAGGAATTGCAAGACGTGTGGGCAGTTCCATGATCCGCCGACTGGCAAGAAATGTAAAGGCACTAAAGTTGACGGCAAAGGCAGCGAGAAGGAAGGGGGGCGGGTCTGCCTCTGGTGGAGCGGTGGGCGGTGACGACATGGCCGTACGAATGACTGCATTGGAAGATATCGTGAAGGCTTTCATATCATCCAACGAGAAGAAGTCTCAAGAGTGGGGCGGCAACCATAAATCTGAGTTGGACCAATCACGTTCTTCTTCGGTTGACAGTGATATATACCGAATTAGCGATGGGCGGGGACCTCGCCGGAGAGTCAGGTCGTACAGCCGGGGAAGAGACCGTGCATCTAAACCTTTCGATCGTAGTCGTGAGGTTCCTAAAGGTGAGACTGTGGATTGTATAGAGAAACTCTTGTCGATTACCATTAGACTTGCTATCAAATTGCTCGATGATAGTCGTCCGGAAGAAGAAATCGAGGGTGTTCTCCGACATGCTTTATTATTGTCTGACAAGGCAGCAAGTGGTGTCTATTCCCTGAAAGCGAGTCTGGATTATGACACTTCTGTTCGTGAACGTGCGAACAGGGTAGGACTGTCTGCGTTTGAAGACATTCGTCAAGATGATATACTCAGATATTTCTCCTTTGAGAATTCAAAGCGTTCAGCAAAAGTTGATTCTAAAGCTAAAATTGTGAATAAGGGGATCTGCTTTAATTTCAACTCTGAAAATGGCTGCTCCATGGAGAGTTGTCGTTATGTTCATAGATGTCAAAAGTGTGGTGCATTCGAACATGGTTCTAAATCTTGTTCGAGCAAATCATCAAATTCTAAATAGGATGAGGCTCTTCGTGAGGTTATTGATAAGAGTTGTGTTGTTCCGGATGGTGAAATTAACAATACAAATTCTTGTGTTTATGGCAGTTGCCATGGTGAATTCGAAACTGTTGCTTCGGCTGACTCCGAAGATGAGAACTCTCCTGTGCGTACGGAGACATATGTATCTGACAACGGAACCAATATGGCGGACATGGATTCACATGTGAAGTCTACAGAGTGTTCGCAAGACAACTTTACTCTCACGGAGGACAATGAAAGATATTTAAATGACAATTCTGGTGAAAATGTTGACTTTGTACATGTATTGAATGATTTTGATATTGATAACAATTTGTCACATGCTTGTTCCGACAAAAAATTACTTTAGCACGGCTCATACGCCGGCCGGTCATGTCGTTGATGTGTACGAATGCTGCAGTCTTGGTTGTTGTGACTGCATATTTATGCTAGACGGTGTTGCTTCTCAATTTAAACTGTGCAGATTTGCCTATATTAATAGGATTGTTAATGACACTGATGGTAATGCTCACCAGAAAGTGTTTGTGGGTATTCCAGATGGTTTTCCAATCATAGATTCCCTTCCACCCGGGTACCATTGCGATAATTATTCCTCTATCCTACAACCTGGGGCTCGTGAGAAGATGGATATTATTATTAGGGATGAATTTCCTGAAGGTATGGTCTCCCAAGTAGATAGTAAACCTCGTTGTATTCATGCTTTAGGGGCGGTGCCCAAGCCCGATGGAAATATTAGACCCATCACAGATTGTACCTTACCTGTGGATATGTCAGTCAACTATTTTTGTGACTCTTTGGTAGTTACAAAGGTTTAGATGATGTGGTGGATTTGCTAGATAGAGGTGACTATATGGCCACTATTGATATTAAATCAGCTTATAGAGCTGTTCCCATTGCCCCTGAGCATAGAGATTTATGTGGGTTTATATGGGATGTGAATGGTGTGGAGAGATATTTTTGTGACAAGAGGTTGTGTTTTGGTCTTAGAACTGGGCCCTGCTATTTTGACGAAATATCTAACTTTATTGCAGATGTATGCAATTCATTATATGGAATTACTGTAGTTAATTATTTGGATGATTTTTTCATCAATTACTACTCATATGAAGGTTGTGTTGCTCATCAGAATTTAGTGATTAGCTTGTTGAGGTACCTAGGTTTTTACATAGCATGGAAAAAGGTCTCCCCTCCTGCTGGTGAATGTATATTTCTGGGCATAGAAATTAATGCTGATGATATGACCCTATCTCTTCCTCCTGGCAAGTTATCTAAGCTTAGGGACTTAATCCAGAAAGTTAGCAAATTTACATATATCTCTAAAAAAGACCTAGAAAGAATGAATGGTTATATGGCTCATTGTGCAACTGTCTACCCTGGGGATAGGATTTTTTGTCGTCGATTTTTCGACTTGTACAAAAATATGCTAGAGAGAAAAGTAAAATCCTTAGCTATTGACGATGGTTTCAGGAAGGATTTAGACTGGTGGAGGGCTTTTGCTAATATTTCTAATGGAATTCGCCACCTAGATAGGCCTAGTTTCCCTCACCCTCTTATTACAGATTCCTCCAAGAAAGGGTATGGTGCTGTGCTTGATCAGGATTGGGTTGGTGGGACCTGGAGAGGTGTAGAAAACCCTTTTGTTGACACTGAATGTGCCCATTTAGGCCCAACGTCTGAATTTTTGGATAGTGAAGATAGCATCAATGTCTTAGAAATATTCCCTGTATTAGTTGGGTTGAAGCGTTGGTGTGGTAGGCTAAGGGGGTATGATGTTACCTGCCTTATAGATAATACCCAAGTTATACATATGATCAGAAATGGCTGCAGTCGTAGTCCCATATGTATGGAGCTCATGTATGAAATTTTTTGGGTTTGTTTCATATATGATATTCATTTGATCCCAGTTTATATAAACACCAAGAGTAATATTGTGGCTGACACTATTTCCAGGCTTCCTTATCCAGCCACCTACAAGGATGCTAATGTAATATTAGGGGCTGCTCACTTATGTTGTGCATCTTATATTTTCTCTGATTATAGGATCACAAGTCTGGAGAAATAGGGTGTTATACCTTCGTCAGTCCTCTGTGTCCCCCTCTACCCTGAAGCAAAGGCAGCATCAATGGAGATTTTATCAAGATTTCATGTTTTCCATTGATATTCAAACCTTACCTGTTAGTGAAGAAAAAATTTGTATGTATGCTGCATATTTATCAACCTTTATGAAAGCTTCTTCAGTGGTATCCTACCTATGTGGGGTTACTTTTCACCTTAAAATGTTGGGCCTGCCGACTGTGTCCCTGTCTACTCCTTCTATTAAGGCAGGTATTCAGGGTATTTTTAAACTTCCAGGGTCGGCCCCATCTCCTTCTGAACCCCTTCTACCCAACCATTTAAAGAGAATGTATTTGGTGTTGGATAGATCCTCCCCCTTGGAGATATTAGTATGGTCTGCTATTGTCCTAATGTTTAGATCCTTGCTAAGGGTTTCTCATGTTACTATTTCTAAGCACACTCTACTCAGATCCCATATCGAATTTCATGAGTGGGGCTTGGAAGTAAAGGTTATGTCTTCAAAGACTTCTGATATTCCCTTTATCATTCCTATTGCTAATACTAGCTGTAGAGCCTTATATGCTGTACGTTGGCTGAGAAAATTATATTTCTCACATAAATCTCCTTTAAATGCCCCCCTCTTCTCATGCCCTGCTTGTCCTCCTGTTACTTATGATAGATTCATGTCTGTTTTTAATCATTTGATTATTAGAGCAGGCCTCAAGGGTAATTTTTCCTCCCATGCCCTTCGTAGAGGTGGGGCTAGCTTTATGGCTGCTTCAGGAGCCTCAATTCTTGATATTAAATTGAGAGGTAATTGGAAATCATCTGTAGTATTCCAATATTTAACTCCTTCACATTTACGAATGTTAACTATTGATGCTCAGACGTCATCTAAATTATAATAACTTATTTCGGTGGGTTTGGCGTGGTTTTTGGTGGAATAAATATTCTATGTTCGCCAAACTGCTCCTTCATGTTATTATTAATACTAGTCTTGTTCATATAATATAATCGTTCAAAATATATATCTATGCTTAAATGCCTCCCATGACAGCCTATGTATAGGCAAGACCTTGCCGCCATATAGCTGCGACGAGGCCACGCCCACTTGTTGTTTGTGTACGGTCGTCAACCACGTGACAGGCTTGACCAATAGGAGCGCAGGAAAGTTGGAACATTTTGTATAACTGCCACACCTTCTTCCACGCTCGGGTCGATCAGACCTATTTGCATGTGTCAACATTGGAAATTTTTAACTTTTATGTCTTTATTATGGTGGAATAAATATTCTATGTTCGCCAAACTGCTCCTTCATGTTATTATTAATACTTGTTCATATAATATAATTATTCAAAATATATATCTATGCTTAAATGCCTTCCACGACAGCCTATATATAGGATATTCATTTGATATTTAATAATACATCAAATATTCATAAATCGTTATACATGATACATTCATATTTAATAATCAATTATGCAATGTTGTGTCATCTTATAAATATAATCCATTTGGGAGGTATAAATCATAGAAATATGATCATAAACAAATATAGAAATACCTATAAGATACCCAAATGTGTACCATCATTGAATTCCCCATGATCTAATCCTTTCAAATATGTATCTCAAAATCCATTTTGGGCGGCTTGTGACTCATTTTCTTGTAACACATCACAACAAAAGCAAATTCGATCACCGGACCCGTTGGATCACACTTTAGTGTCTGATAGGACGCAATGTTGTTGGGGAATAAACGCTTTAAATGAACAATAATCTAGTTCATATACCATGCATCTAACCAACTGACAATTTTCAATAAACTACACCTGAGAGTTGAGGTTTCTGGTGTGCTAAAAACCGAAGAACACTTTCATCGCTCATTTTATTATTTTATCAACTGTAAGTGTACACATAATGTTGACGACCTGACCCATATACCGACCTATGTATCTCTTATATCCACTCAACTTCTAAGGATCTCTATAATTCAAAAGTGATCAAAATATTTAACAACTTTACTAGTAATTGACCGTAAAGACCAAAATGGTCAATAGTTTTGAATTGCTAGAAAAATCCACCTAGTTCAAGGGGGTTGAATCTATCAAACTGAAGGTTCACGTAAAACTTAAATTCAAATTGTATGTGACTGTTAAAAGTAAAGTATTACAAAAAGACTGTAACTATAGTACTTACAACTATTATTGTTAAAAGCGGGCAATATGCCCTTTTCCTTAAATTTTTTATCTTATCTATGTTAATCATGAAATTGTATGTTCATATCTGTATAAAATGTTATCTAATATCAAACCATATCGAACCTAATGTAGTAATGTGCCACGGCCTCATGGGAAGAACAACCATGTTGACATAAGGACCTTTTTCTCTTGAATTTTGCGCTTCTCAGAAAATTCGAGAAGCTTAGTGAATTGCGTACCATTCTGTCAATCATCTTCATCCATCATGAATGTGTGAGATGGTTGTGGGGTAACAATCAGTGTGAAATCATCTGTCTAATCAGTTTGCATGTTTGCAGAAGGCTTATCTACTCCACCCATTTCCCACCTCCAAACCTCCACGCTGCCCCCTCTCTGGTTATTACATAATAAGACAAACAAGGTCTGCCCTTGCCTTCCAGCTCCCTCCCTCCCTCCCTTGCCTTTCACTCATTACCCCCATCTCTCTTTCTCTCTCACTCTGAGTGCTGTTTTAGTGCACTATCTCTATCCCTCCTCCCCCCCCCCCCCCCTCCTCTCTCTCTCTCTGTATATCCCTCTCTCCCCTCTGTCTCTGTCCCTCCCTCCCTTTAGTTGGAGAGGGGGAGGAAAGGGGGAGAAGGAACATTGATAGATGTATAGGAGTGTTTTTATTCTTTTGTTGGAAAACCTATTATACATGATCAATCTTTGGAGGGATTTAGACTCTCTCTCTCTCTCTTTCTGAAATTCTCTCAGAGAAACAATGTCACTGGATGGGGTGAACTCTTCCTCACACTCCACCTGCCTGGATATACCTGTATATATATGGGACAATCGACTTTACGAGGGGGGTACCTCGACTTTACGAGGGGGGTACCTCGACTTTACGAGGGGGGTACCTCGACTTTACGAGGGGGGTACCTCGACTTTACGAGGGGGGTACCTCGACTTTACGAGGGGGTACCGTCTCCTTCTGACCCCCTTCTACCCAACCATTTAAAGAGAATGTATTTGGTGTTGGACAGATCCTCCCCCTTGGAGATAGTAGTATGGTCTGCTATTGTCCTAATGTTTAGATCCTTGCTAAGGGTTTCTCATGTTACTATTTCTAAGCACACTCTACTCAGATCCCATATCGAATTTCATGAGTGGGGCTTGGAAGTAAAGGTTATGTCTTCAAAGACTTCTGATATTCCCTTTATCATTCCTATTGCTAATACTAGCATACATTAACATGTATAAAAATGTTTATTAGACCTGAATAAAATATTTGCAAAATCAAAATCAATAGTTTGTTGTCTTGTTTCATCAACAGGTTAACCATTGTACATGGTTAAGGGATTGTGTATTTACACATTTACACATATAAGCACTTTTAATTAAATATTCTGCATTTTCAGTTGAACAAAAACTAAATTTCTGTAACTATGACTTGACATTGTGCACAAATAGTTGATACTGAGAAGTCGTTTCCTTTGGAAACGCAGAATATATATACATTAAGTGAAACTGATTATAAAGTTAAATAGAAAAATAGTTGATTAAATCGTGCACAAATAATTGATACTGAGAAGTCGTTTCCTTTGGAAACGCAGAATATATACATTAAGTTAAACTGATTATAAAGTTAAATAGAAAAATAGTTGATTAAATCATTGATTAACTTAATAAACTTATAACTTGTTTTTTATGTAACTGTATAAAAAGAGAAATAAAAATACTTATATATATGAGTCACATGTCGCAAAAAGTGGATTATAAGATATCATCATATTGGAAAAGAAGAGACCAAGCCGATTCCAATGATGGAAAACATAATGACATCCAATAAGTGCTTCTATATTTTTCCATGCAAGATGAAATATTTACAATATTTCTTTACGGTCAATTACTACTAGTAAAGTTGTTAAATATACCGCACAAGACACGCATTGTACATTAATTCACATACAGCCTTGAAATTTGGTACATGTGCTATTAGCAGTAATGTTAGCACCCCAAAAATACAAACATTCTGACCATGAGTTCCCTTAAAAAGAAATTGGAAAAATGTCATTGTTGTATACTATTCCTGTAACACATCACAAATGAATAGAAGCATACATGAAGTATAAAATAATGTTAATGGTTAATGGCAAGTGATTTGATCCAACAATTCAGAAATCTCTCAGTATAATTACATCAAGAGGTATCAAGTGTATATAAAAATATGATCGGCAATTTGATATGCAATGTTTTGTAAAATGTGACTTGGGGCAGATGAAAACCCCAGTTTGGGGATTCTGTATACCAAGTATAAATAAAACCTTAAAAATGTCATCATAAGTTTAAGCTGAGAATATCGTACGTTGTAACATGACGAAAGCTTATTGGAACAAACCATATATATTAATCTTCTATTGTGAGCTTCAACTTATCCAGACTTTTAAACCCTTCCCACACACGGGCGACTTTCCTCCCGATTGCCCCCGATTTGGGTCTCCTGATGAATCGTAGGATTTCATTTCCAATCCTGGTTGATGTTATTTCAAAAAACATAAACCAGGATTTGAAATGAAACCATAGGATTCATCGGGAGACCCAAATCGGGGTGCAATCGGGGGCCAAATCGGTTGTGTGTGTGCAGGGTTTTATTGTCCAAGCGTTATTATGTTACATTCTTATAATTAAGCTTTAGAGTAATCTCACAATCAACCCCAATGCTCTCCTGGTCCGAATACAACAATACGTCATTCTTGAAACTGAAACTACAATTGGCAGCTCTACACATTGAGTACATTCTGCTATACCTTCCACTGAAAAGCGATAATTACTTGGTATATCTGAGTACATTCAGGATCACTTTGGTCGACATTTTCTATCAGGTTTTGTTGAACTGTATTTTTAATCTTGTTATCGTAAATTAGAGCGATTTGAGAGGATTTGTGATTTTGTGAATTGTACATTTTATGACGTCGCGACCCCATGAATCACATTCAGTGCCCTTACAAACATCTTGAAACTCCGGCAATACTGCACATTAGTTAAACATAGGTTTAGGCTAACTTCATCTACTTCAAATATGTGATGTGTTAGAGGGAACTATATAAGTCGCAAAAGATAGATTTTGAGATATCAAGATGAGACCAAGCCAATTCCAAAGGTAATAAACATAATGATATTTAATACATTGTTCTATGTTTTTGTTATGCATGAACAATAACCTTAGCGATATTTCTCAATGGTCAATCACTAGGTCTTAGGATAACCTCAGATATGGATCAACATATTCAATACGGTCTTGAGCTTTGGTAAATATGCTCGTGCTAATCAGCGCTCGACACTCCAAAAATATGAACACCGGCTCTGCAATATATCAATTAGAAGAATGATGTAGGCCTATAGTTTTGGCACCTAGCAACAATCTCGATCTTCCTTCACAGTTTCAGTTTGTGTAAGCTTGATTTGTGCATGTTTTCGACACACCTTATATTAATTTCACCTGGATATCAGTGTACATATATAGTTTATACACATCGCTAAGACCACCTGTTAACCTGTATGTTACCGGCGAGCCCCCTCAATGAGGGGCAATAAAGACTACCAACGTGGCTCTCATCCTTAAAGCATTATCTAGTAACAAGTCATATCCAATATCGACACATCAAAACATGAAATACAATCAATGGCAGTTCGCGAATGTTAAGAAAAATAGCAGACACTGACTGACCTTCTGAAGAAGCGATAAAGGACGAGCGTGCTATTTCTTAACATGTGTAATAAATCCATAATGTAGGTGGTGGTGGTGGAGGAGGTGGTAGTCGTGCTGGTGGTGGTTGTACACGCACTGACGGTGCTACATCCTTGCGGTTCGTTTTATCATGTTTACCGTAATAGGTTTAAGTTGGAGGGAGAGGTGTGTGTGTGTGGGGGGGGGGGGGGGGGCTGGGGGCAGGGGATACATACCCCCATCACCATACCAGATCCCCCTGTTTAGATAAAATTGTTTTAAAAAATTGTTGTTTTAAAAAATAAAAGGTTTAACAGCTAATGTTGAGCCCAGTAGCGTTGCTTTGGGGGCAATGAAGTGATTATGTTTGAAGGCGGGGGGGGGAGAGAGGGAGAGAGACAGAGAGGGAGAGAGGGAGAGAGACAAGAGTGGGAAAGATGGAGAGTGATGTATGGTGAGGGGAGACAGAAAGGAAGAGAGACAGACTGAGAAGGAAGACGGGGAGAGGAGGGGGTGAGGGAGAGAGACAGAGACATAAGGATAGGGAGGGAGAGAGGGGGAAGGGAGGGAGAAAGGGGGTGGAGAGTGAGACAGAGGGAGAAAGAGATAGACATAGGGGAAGAGAGGGCGGCAGAGAGGGTATAGGGAGAGAGAGACCGATAGGGAGGGAAAGAGAGACCGAAAAAGAGGGCGGTGATCGGACGAAGGGAGGGAGGGAGAGAAAGAGCAGAGGGGGAGGGACAGAGGGACAGAGAGAGACAGAAAGAGATTGAGGGAGGGTGCGACAGGGAGAGAGACAGGGGAGAGATATACAGACAGAAACAGAGACAGAAATGAGAGAGAAGATGTATGTATTGATTCTAACCCTTTCTTGGAATACATTATCTTGTAGACTTTACAAATAAAACATCATCTCATATCGTCTTTCCCCACCTACCTTTCCCACCTCCCCCAGATAACCACCTCCCACCTTTCCCACCTCCCCCAGGTAGTCACTGCTTATCGGACAGGAGAATGACCCTGCAGTAAGCGGTGACGCACTTCTTGGTCTGTTATCTATACTCCCAGAAAGATGTGTTACCTACAATTCTACGCTGGGGTGGATTCAGTACAAATTTGACATACAAATATTTATGCAAATATTTAGCGACATTTTCAACGAAAGATTCCAGGATCTTTTCACCAATATCATAGCACGTGTACCGTAAATGATCTATAAAAACAAATGCATGATGGAAAAGATGAAGTCTATTTTCATCAGATCATTGTTAAATATTCCATGCTGAACATGGCAAGTTTTCTTTTTTCTATTCAAATCCCCTATTGTAGTTTGTACATAATCAGGCGACTTCTCCCAATGATTATAAGTTGACTTAGATCTAGAAATGAATGAGTACATGGAGCAGGACCAGCTGTGCATTAAGTAGCATAATGCTTTATTAGCCACAAAATCCACATTCAAACTCGCAGCAACAACAAAGTGTAACTCTGGGTTGTATGTAAAACTTAGATCCGATTTTCTAGACTTAAAGTCTGTACTTCTCTCATGTAATCTCATATAAAGCTGCGATTCCACTGGGCCAGACTTGATGTACCCTTAAGCTTCGATTCCAATAGATCACTTGTATCAGTGCTTATGCTTTGCTATTGGCTTGCTTCTACTGGTTCGCTGGTTCCTTATGTAATCAATAGCAAGTCTGTTGGTCCGCTCTCAGCATGCTATTTGACAACTACTAAAAGAGGTGTAAAGAACATCCAGTAACTGGACTCAAATCAAACATATATTACATACATAAACAGATATTAGCAGAACGTCCTGAGCACTTCTAAAGAAGCACAAATAACATTTTGAAAGCGTATCTATAGGAAGTGCACTTACTGACTCCATTCGACTGCTCTAGTTTCACTCTAACTTCGCTTGTTAGGGGCTTAGGTAAAATAAAAGAGGGGACCATGAGCAGACCAAAAGAGCGATCGAGTGGACGTACAGCTTAGGTACAGTAACCATTCCATTGGACCGCTCTGGTTTCGCTTTATCTTCGCTTGTTAGTTTTTTTTAAAAAATCAGAGTGGAGCGCTGCATTGGGTTCAAAGCGCTAATTACATGTGAAAAAAAACATTTGGGTCAAGTTGTCTAAAAAAACGTTTGGTGTTATATATTTTTGCCATGTGAGTGTCTATCTCGGTCAAAATCTCGATGACTAGCCTTTGGAGAAAGCAACAGTAAATGAAGAGCTGTTGAGGTTTCTGTAATGACTTTTTGTACAACTTGAAGGCAACGCAATATAATAATAATACTTTTGTATCTTTTGTAGATGTTTGACCTGAAATGTAATAATAAGAAAAGATATCAGTGGTTCCTGTACATGTGGGTAAAGCTATCACTATAAGTGGACAACTTGTATAAAAATTTATTTACACTTTCAGACCGAATTATATATTATGTATACATTGAACTGAGACTTTAAACTCATTTATTTTCCAAATTCCTCTTTAGATGCACTTGCGCTACAGTTGCTGTATTGAACATTAATTAGTGACAACTTATTCCTCCCTTATTAGGCTTACTAGCCCGTTGGTACTGTTGTTTAATGCTCTCTCTTATTCTACTTCATATAACACAAAGATATTTTATAATTCACGTATGTCCATCTTGGTTATTGTTGTTTTCTACAAGTACTTATTAGCTTTTCTAGTAGTAATTTGTGTAGGCCTACAGTAAATCAGGATATCTCTGAGAATAGTATCGTGAATGTAATGTAATTCCTGAATAATAAAATGTAAACTCTATGTTAGAATTTGCTTTCAGTTTTCATTAATTCTATACCCACATGACGTTTAGATGGAAAAGAAGAGAACACAAATTAAAACATCTTGACCATTGAAGTTATTGACCGTCATTAATTGATAATGCGGTTTAAATACCTTGCCAAGTGTCAGAGGGTTACTATAGTCTTTATTTGTAGTGATATGCACAATCATATAATTGGATGTTTACGTCATTATATATATTTCGCCACCACTGTTATTGGTCAAATTCTACGAAAATGGTGCACTTTTTGCCTTTTTTCCGTTCGTTATTTTACTTCAGTGTTTAAACAATCCTTGTTAGACTTAAATGATAGTCTAACACCAGTTCCTTAAAATAATATATAAAAAGTAAAATTCAAAGCATTTTCAAGCCCATACATTTCACATTAGGATTATTTCTTTTTAAAAAAAACCGTAATACTACGAAACGGCCACTTTAAATCTAATGTGTTACAGGGAAATGAGTCACAAGTCGCAAAAAATGGATTTAAATTGTTAATGTACATCGATTGATAAATACATATGTGATGTGTTTCAGGAAAATGAGTCACAAGTCGCAAAAATGATATTTTTTCAAAGTGTTTTTTCACAAGATCCCTTCATTGAAATGTTCTGATTGTTGGGAGCTTTAGTACTTATAGTCATATGAATCCATGCAACAAATTTTAGGACATTGTATTAAATACATCCTTGCGTTTTGAGGGGTTTCATATGGAGTATATTAAGTTACTTTAATGGTAATTACCCATCCAGAAACATTGAAAACCTTTTTTTTTCAAAATAAAGATATCAAACTTGAAATATAGAAATACATATTAGATATCCTAGTGTTTACTATCATTTGAATCAGATTGATCTCCTCTTTTCGATTATGGTGATATCTCAAAATCCATTTTTTGCAACATATATGACTCATTTTCCTAAAACGGATCACATATGTATGATGCGGAAATCCACCCACGTTTTCCTCATGTTTTGACGCCTCAATGGAAATAGTTTTACCGCGCGGCAAAAATTTGCACCAATGGAAAAGCAGCTTTAAGTTTCATTCTCACGTATTCCTGATCATTTGAACTACCTCCCTTCACAGAGAACATGTAAACTAACATGTGCTACACATTTTGTTGAATAAAACCCGGGATATATATATAAATATTATCACCTATATATGATGTATTGATATAAATCGATTGTATCTGCACACATCAACTCGTACTAAATACTGAATTCAAATACTTAGGAAACTTGTGTTTAACGATTTTTATGAAATGAACTGTTTTCCTGCGCCAACATGTGGGTCAGATTTTCAGAAATTGTACAATTGGCAGATCTACACATTCAGTAAATTCTGCTAAATTTGGCTGAAAAATGATGAATACTGGGCATATCTGAGTATATTTGGGATCGCATTGATTTATAGTATCAGTTCTGTTAAATTAAAGTGCATTTTGAAGCTCATTTCTGTCTTAAATGTGGGTTATTTGGAGGATTGGTGAAGGCGAATTGTACATTTTCTGAAAATCTGACCCATGTACTGAACTGTTAAAATACGCACTGTCAGGGCACAACAAAAACCACTTCTCTTTGAGCGTGACCGGGCTTTTCCCAGGATAAAAATCTTTGCAAAAAAATATTCTCTATCACTATTCTCCTGTTATTGTTAATGTTAAAACGCACCAGCCTTAAAATTATGGAGCTGACTTATCTCAAAATTTAGCTGAAGTCCATGGTTGATCATTACTGATTCTCATACCGTGAGGCCATATCCCATTATGTCAATGGCCTAAATTGTATTATTTGTCACTTGTACTATACAATATGCTTGAATATAGTATTGTTTGATGTCATTTGTCTGAGGATACACTGTATACAAATTCTTTCAAAAAAAGAAATTCAAGCTGAACTAAACGTTCACATTGTAATTGCAATTTTCAGGTAGTAAAGTAAGAAATCTTAAAAGAATCATGGTATAATAAAAATCATATGAAGTTATTTGCCTCATGGCAATTTATCAACGCAATACAAAAAAAACTCAGATATACTTAGTATTAATCATTCCAGCCTAATTGAGCAGAATTGTTTGAATGTATAAAGCGAAACTGATCATACATGATCTGCCTGAGCTAACCTGCCAGCTGTAGTGCAACAGGTGGGGTCGCAGTACGCCTAGTCTCTATAGAAGTGGCTGGTTATTGTATCAAACGCTTCACTGCTGCGTTCTGCTGCTCCTACCCGCCACATCATCTTCTACAATCTATTCCAATCTATTCTCGTGGACAGCTGCGCAAGTGAGTTACGCTGCTGTCGTCAGAAATCTAAATTCTAAATTCTACAATCAATTATGCCGTCTTTCCAGAACAGTTCCTTCACATATAACTTAATATAATAAGAATATCCCTTTTAATTTCAGCAGGGTTTGTCCAAGAAAGATTTCTAACTTTGAATGAAGTGCGTTGGACAGGGTAATAAAATGTGGCGAATACGGCAAAGAATGCATACAGACTGTTTGATCAACGACTACTAACAATAGTGGTCAGATCTCAACTGATACTTTATTTGAACTCCCTCCAGGTGGCGTGGTGGTGCCTCTATCCTCACGTACATACATCCAGACATCTCACTCCTTAAAGCCCACACACACAGCCACGAATTAAAATCTGCCACGAAATTGGGACTCACGATTACTCGTGGATCTAATTTCAACCAATTCGTGGGTGTTATTTGTGTAAATCGTGGTTCAAATTTACGCGCACACATACACGATTTCAGACGTTTTTCTGATTTTGTGTCAAATTTTGTCGGCGTTGCGCACACTGCCACGAATTCGCAGCTAGTAGTCACCACGAATTCGGTAATTTTGCTCAACCACATAATCTGAGTTGTGAGGAACTTTTAGTAGATCAGAGCGATTTCTTCTATATGCTGAACCGCCAGCAGTTACCACATCATACGACCTAGGTGCCATTTTACCTTTTACCTTTGCCTGTACATTCCAGTGTTTTTTCTGATCTTTTATTCTAACATCATCTCCTACGGTGAGCAGTATCGAGACAGCCCTAGGACCATGCATCGGCGACCGCGTCCACCTCTATAGCCTGCAATACCATTGCACT
This sequence comes from Sthenelais limicola, assembly GCA_942159475.1. Taxonomy (NCBI): domain Eukaryota; kingdom Metazoa; phylum Annelida; class Polychaeta; order Phyllodocida; family Sigalionidae; genus Sthenelais; species Sthenelais limicola. Next base: position 38,410,515 of record OW804098.1, read on the forward strand.
TGTGTCTTGAATTTGCGCCATCTTTCGTCCACATTTCCATCCCTAAGCCTCAAAGGCTCCGGTGGCTTGATCATACTTGAAAGCTTTCGACACCGTTAACCACAAATTATTATTACAAAAATTACAATACTACGGCATTGATCAAAATTCATATAACTGGTTTAGTAATTACCTATCAGGCAGATATCAGAGGGTTATAGCGAATGGTGGATCGTCCTCCCTAAAGGCCATATCATGTGGGGTTCCTCAAGGAACATTTTTGGGACCACTTCTATTCTGTATTTACATAAACGACTTATCAGAGGTAGTTGAATCAAGCCATGTACAGCTATTTGCTGATGATACCGTTTTATATGATGATAGACCACTTGGGGAAACAAAGAACAAGTCACTCCAGAGAGACTTAAATAATATAGTAGAATGGTGTGCACGAAATAAAATATCTTTAAATATCGACAAGTGCAAGAGTCTCACAATAAGAACGAAATATGACTCGAAAAATGTTGTATACTACAATATTGGGGACAAGAGAATGGGGGATCTAGATGCCTATAAGTACCTGGGAATAGAACTGGACAGACATCTGAATTTTAAGAGGTTTATGTGCAAGAAGGTTAATACTGTACGGACTAGATTAAGGGCCATGTCCAAACTATATGGGGCGTGTAGTAGAAAGACACTTTTACTTATCTATAAGACAATGATTTTACCGATAATTGATTATGGGGATTTATTTTATAGCTCCACAACTCAAATATATCTTAATAAATTGCAGACTCTACAGAATTCTGCCCTAAAGATTATACTCCATCTTCCAAAGTACACTAGTACAAAAACAGTACATAAGGAATTAAATATCATGTCCCTTAAAACTAGACGTGAAACCCACTGTTTGGACAGGGCCTATATCCGCTCCAGGGACATTAATAATGTTGATACGAGGAGTGTATGTCTCAGAAGTCTTGAAAAGGGAAAGAAACTTGTTTTATTTCACCTCTGGAATGAAGTGCCCATAGACTTTGTATAGACTTGTTATATGCAAGTGAGCGGGAAGAAATATGTTTCATTCCTCCCTAGGGAAGAAACAGATGACCCAGTTTATCCTTCTACGTTTTCATTGGCTATTCCGAAAGTAGGCCAGCGTTGTCATAGGGACACGCCATGCCATGACGTTACGTCGTCTGCTAAGCATTGTAAGTGCGGAGGCCTTCGTTAATGTCACGACGGCCGTCATAAACTCAAGTGTCACTGGAACGATGCTGCTCCCTTGCCGTGTTTCTCTCGCATCAAGTTACCGTAATTAAACACAATCTAATATGTTTAAAATCGTTTGTAAGAGGTCAAATAAATCTCGAACTAACCTTAGTACTGTCTGTGGGATCATTCTTCACCTCGTTTTCCGGCGAGGGGAAACCCTCGGTGCTACGCTACGCTCCGCACCTCGGGTTTCCCCCGCCTCCAACTCGGTGAAGAATGATCCCACAGACAGCACTGCGGTCAGTTCTACCTATGTACCGCACCCGAAGAATGAAACTTTTCGCAAATCTTATCTTTTCTCGCTTCCTAATTTATGGAACAAATTAACACCGGATACTCAACAAATACCTACAAGGAAAGAATTCAGGGGATACCTACGAAATAGATACCCTTCTGAATTTGATCCTTATCTCACTAAAGAGAGTGAGTCTTAAATTGATATCATTACTACTAACCTTTTACTGTATCTAGGGGAATGGGAAAGAGGGTATTGATAAGGAATGTAAATCCTTCCTAAGAGATATGATCGATATAACGATGGGTCCACGGGGGGAAAAGGGGAAAATGACAGAACTCCGGTGCGCCAAATACATGTACTCTTGATTTATTGTTGTTACCTGTAAAACTTGTTACCTGTAAAACTTTCATGAGATATTATTGACATATAATGTATTACTTTAATATTCTCGCGATATTAATGACATTTAATAGTGAAGAATTATGAAAATTGTTAAGCCTAGCTAGTTCAAGTTGGGTTAAATATCAGTCCTTCGCAAATTACAAACTGACGCTTTGCCATATACAAAAGTACAAAAACATACTTGTTACCAAGAAATGTATTATAAATTTAAAAAGCCAAAAAGCTTACAAAGTTAAAAAACTTAGGTGTCCTATTTCAATGGTTAAGCCATCAAGGCGAAGGAATTGTAAACTAATCTTATTCTTTCCATTGCCGAATAACATTGATGAATTGTGATATTCTAGCCAGTCAAGGAAATGATATTGTCTTTAATAATTATTACTTAACAATATATTATCAGAACACTATACAAGGAAAATAGGAGACACGACAACACACTCCTATACATACTTTCGAGGAACAATTGACAATCGTCATAGCGAGAATCAACAAAACGAACTATGAGACTCTATATAACCATTAATCTTTGTTTATTTCTGTTTGGTATGCCCGGAAGACCTACACGGTCCAGAGTGCAGAGTGTAATCTACCGTTTCTGACAACTGTATTATATTATGATGTTGGAATAAAAATCTTATATATATATATATACCTTCCATTCTGAGTATTTATGCCTTCTTATACGCTTGATATTCGATTTACTCTGGTAACATATTTGTGATGTGTTTCAGAAAAATCAGTCATAAGTCGCAAAAAATAGATTTTGAGATACCATTATATTTGAAAAGATGAGATCAAGCCGATTCCAATGATAGTAAACAGTCTAATAATCTGATAAGTATTTCTAGATTTTAATTTTGATATTTTCGTTTTTGAAAAAAAAAGTTTCCAATATATCTGGGGGTCAATACACAGTAAAGTAACTAAATGTAGTCCATATGACGACTTTTAAAACGAAAGGATATATTACATAGATTGTCCTGAAATTTGATACATCAATTGATATAGCTATAACTGATAAACCCTCCAAAGATCAGAACATTCCATTAATGTGATCCTGTGAAAAAAACACTTTGAAAAATATTAATTTGACTCATTTTCCTGAAACACATCACATTTGATCAACGACTACGAACAATGCAATGGTGGTCAGTACTCAACTGATACTATATTTGAACTCCCTCCAGGTGGCGTGGTGGTGCCTCCATCCTGACGTACATACATCCAGACACAGACCTTGGGGCCCATAGACTCCCATACTAAAAGTTTACCTTCCTTTTTCTAAGTGAAAAAGATAAGAAATTGACTTGTTCATAAAATATAAGATTTAAGGATCATCAAACTTGGTGTCAAAAGTGATTATTAGTTTACCATTGTTTTCTATATATTTTCCGGGGGTGGAGGTGGGATGTGGGTGGGGAGTTGAAGCTCAAAATTTTAGTATGGGACTCGCCTCCGGCTGAACCCTCTAAACCCCCCAAAAAGCTTCGAATGCAACCAACATCGTGATCACACAGTATTTCTATTGCACAGTTTTATTTGCCTCTCTCAGTCTAACTAACAGTGGAGTCAGTAGAACTGACTAAGATATCACATCTATAGGAACATTCACAAGAAAGGTAATGTAATGTTATAATCAATACACAGAATAAAAGTTCAGACGTAAATGTAATAGGGGATTTGCAATTGCCACTGTGCATGTCTGTTACAGTGCATCCTGGGATGGATTCTGTTGAAATGTGTCATACAAATATTTTGCAGCATTTTTATCATAAACTGCAAGAATATTTTCACCAATATCACAGCTTGTATACATTTTATGATCTATATATATGTTAACCGAATGCATGATGGTAAAGATGGGGACATGTGTTATCGAAATATGTATAAACATGGATATTGATATTAGAGCATACATTTATGAATAGTCCATGCTGAACATATTTTTTTCAATAGATTTTATGCTGTACCATTAGTCCCATAATTCCATGTGAATCTAGATTCAAAATGGCGGCTATGCAAATCCCTTTTATGTATATGTTACGATCATATGAATTATCTTTATGGACTTTCAGAGGAATTCCGAGTATTATATAGTCAGCATCTTATATATAGCTTGTATAATGTAGTGTAGAATATCCGAGAAGGAGAATGACGACCAGACACAGTAATGTTCCGTTACCAACTAACTAGCACTTTATTTAGACAAGCAACCCTCACAAGAGCAGCTCACATGCTACTCCTGGAGATGAGCGGGGCACTATCTCTGATAGGCCCAAACATAAATGACAAGCAGGTGTGAGTCATGGAGGGAGGGGCAACGGTGAATTTAGCTGTATAGCATCACCCCGTCGCTACCCGTTAACGCTCCTCCATAAAACACACCTGCAAATAATGATCAAATTATACATAAAATCCAATCCTATCTTTCAAACAATTTCACCGTTTTTATAATCATCGTATTTGCTAATAGCCACACATTATAGATCGAGAGCAGATGGCCTCGAAGAACGCTTACTGTTAGCGATGTTTGTTATTCTGCCATGTTTCAGTGTGTATGTGAAAATAAAATCGTTTAAAAAAGCAAAAAACACACACACAGACACATTCTTCTCCCTCAACACCACAATAGCAAATACTACCATTCACATAACCCATTCATTCATTCATCTGTCCTATTCAATGGTCCTACCCACAGGCTCCGCGTATAACCCCAACAATCATGTGAGTATAGTTAGTATATACAAATAAGAACATCGCCATACAATCCCCATCAACCAGCACTCACGCACTCTTGCATGCTCTCTGTCCCCTATTCTCTCTCTCTTCTATTCTCTCACATGTCCTTCTCCCACCACAACCCAATAGACAAACTCCCATATACTCTCTCCCTCCCTGCCTCTCCCTGCCTCTCTCACCCTCTCTCTCCCTCTCTCTCTCCCTCTCTCTCTCCATACAACCCACCCATCACCTACTACACCCCTCCACACTGCTCTCTCTCCCCTATTCTCTCTCTCCCCTATTATCTCCCAGCCACATGCCCTCTCCCTTCCACCCCTCCATACACTAATAACACTATTTCACAATCCAACATCACCTTCACCCTCTCCCCCTCTCTCTCTCTCCCCCTCTCTCCCCCCTCTCTCCCTCCCTCTTATTCTTATTGAACTGTGTTGCACATGGACTTTATTTAATTTAATATGGACTTATAGGATTAACGGTAAAAACAGTGATTTTTTTAAGTGCTTGTGTGAACTCACTGGACTCCCCTGGACTTTATTTTATATGCAGCTTATATGCTCTCAACCAGTTAGACAAGTCAGGATTATACGCTTTGTACAATGACGATGTTATAAGCGCATTTTCCCCTGGTAATTAATTCATATCTCTTATGTAACATTGCATAATAATAACTATTATGTAACATCACATCACAGGACGTAACCATATTAATAATCATAATCAATATTCATAACTCATAATAGGCATATCAAATGCACTAATGGTTACAAGGTTACATCACAGAGATCAGAGCAGTTCATTACATCACTAACCTGCCAGGTGGCGCACCAGACGCACCTCCCTGACCCTGTCTAGACATCATGTATACAGGTCAATCAACATGTATGATATCATTGGACCACATATTGCACACGGCACCAATAGACATGTTCTATTGGACAGTGCTTGCACACTGCACCTACGAACATGTCTCATTGGATAATGTTATCCACATTAATGTAAGGTATCACCACATTGGCTAATTATTATGTGACCCAATTCATGTTCACTCATTGGTTATGTCATAATATAAATACGTGTGTTGACCAGCAATAAAGCACTCTAAGATTGATATCTTAAATACAACACACCTGTGTCTGTTACATCCTGGACGCACCTGAGTTCCATTATACACCACAAAGCTCTACCACTCAGACTCCTGATATACTTTATTCACAAACGCAGTTATATCACATGGTGAAGAACCCTTAAAATCCTGAAGATTTTAAAAACACTTTGACTTCATGAAATTCTGGAATTCTGCAAATCAACGATATATGGACTTATATATGCTTATGCACTCTATGGACTATATACTATAATTATACAATCATACGCTTGTATAGCCCTCATGACAGATATAAAATAAGGTATGTTAAACGCACTCAAACTTTTGAACGCTATGAATCTGCACAAACATCCCACCCACTTTTATTGACCCTACACTCACAGCACTCAGACAAGCGCACACACAGACATGACTGTCCTTCTCCTCCGACACCCCAATAGCAAATGAAACTCTTAATGCACCAACGTGGGTTCATGAAAATGGCAACACACCCTCTCTCCCTCTCCCTCCCTCTCTCTCTCCCTCTCTCCCTCCCTCTCTCTCTCCCTCTCTCCCTCTCTCCCTCTCTCTCTCCCTCTCTCTCCCCCTCTCTCCCCCCTCTCTCCCCCTCTCTCTCCCCCTCTCTCTCCCCTGTCCCTCTCTCCCCCTCTCTCCCCCTCTCTCCCCCTCTCTCCCCCTCTCTCCCCCTCTCTCTCCCCCATACTCCAGCACCCCATACACCACCACCACCCCATACACCACCATACACTTCCCTCCCACCACCAACACACGTCTTCACCCTTCGACATCCCATCCACAAATGAGTCATTTCCCCCACCTGTCAATCAACCCCTACCAACCCCTACCATTTCCAATACTGTTCAATACTGCTCCTAAAAGGTCATTTTCCACTCGCTCCTCCTCCTCCGCACGTCCGTTCACTACCAAAGCCAACCCATTAATGAAACATTTCCCCTACCTGTCAATCAACCCTTACCATTTCCAATACTGTTCAATAACCAATAATATGCTCCTAAAAGGTCATTTTCCCTGCGGTGAGTCCTACTACTCTCAGAGATCAAACTTTAAGGATATATTGCCTGAGTCGTCCCCTATTACATATCCAAAATTCAGGATTATACAATGTTTTTCTGTGCTAAGACAAACATTGTATATGGAACATGTACATGTAAATTGATCTGACAGGATGCCACGGCAGTGGCGATAACAGTACACACTGGGTCGCATCCACTGCTACTTTTACTGCAGGGCATCTACTATTTTTCATCTTCCGGTCCTACTACCTTCCACTACACCTACTACCTTCTATTACTTTTCATACTGTTCATGCTGCATGTAATATTTAATCTTCTCCCACTACTACTTTTCCTACTACACCAATTCCTACTATATTCAAATCCTACCCTATTCCTATCTCAATAACTTAACCGTATCTGTACCTTATAGGGCTCCCCCACTAGGGAAAATCTCGTCAGAGACAAGTCTTGTGTCTCTAAGACAAGGTGTATTTCCATGTCTTAACGTGTCTCTGACAGGATATCTCCTAGTGGAGGAGCGCACTAAGACACTGTCACCGACAATTTTCACTTGTTTTCACTTGTCTCAGACAACGTAAAATAAATCAAATCATTTTGATTTTCTAAAAGACTTGTCTCGTGTCTCAGAGACTCAAGACATGCTGTCTTGTAGTGGAGTAGCTTCAAATAGCTGTCAGAGACAACTTTTCACGTTTGACCTAGTGCTCTACATTCTCACAGCCAATCACATGCCTTGTTACAATGCATGTGCAAGCCTCATGACACATCGAAACGTTACTGCTGTTAGAAATGTGATAAATGACGACTTTGTGGGTCGAAATTTAATCATAATAATGCTAATGAGTCTGAAAGTGGTTGGCAATGACATAAATCAAAGCAGGACATATATATTGATATATGCACACGGAAAAACCAAAGAAGTTGGATAGGACATTTTTGAAAATGTTCGATGAAACAATGCAGATTAATAATAACAAGTGAAGGGACTGATATCTTTCCACGCATAACATGTCATGAATTATGTTGTTGTGCTTTTAACATTGCACAGTGCATTCTCCATTTAGTTTAAGCTCGAATCATCTTGCCTTGTAAACGATGAATGATGATGGATATGAGAGAAGGGAATGTGGAGGGCTCTTGGAAATGGGATATAAGCAAGGGAATTTAGCGTAGATGAGGGAAAAGAATAAGGGGACAATAATAAATGGACCCTTCTAGGAATGAGAATCTAGAGCAAGGAGGCCTGCACTCATTCCCAGACTGAATGTATACTGATCAGTTAAATTTATAAGCTCACGGATACTGGTGCTTAAAACATAAAGCCTATAGTATCCTGCATCTTACTTGGGTATAAAGGTCAGTGCGGCCGCTAGAGAGAGACTATGTTCCTTAAATATTTAAAAGTAAAACTTAAACTGGATGATAACATATTTATATAAAAACAAATCGGACCTTGATCAAATAGTTTGATGTCCTTATAAGGTCAAATGCATTGTTGATCCCGTTTCCGTAGGTTGTTGATCCCGTTTCTATAGAAACGCTAAGACAATTTGTCTCAGATATCTGAATACAGTGGAAGACCTATTGTTTTAAAGTCACTGACAAGAAATGTGTGTTGGTGACAACCACTTTCCTGTCAGTGACTTTGTCTCTGACAGATTTTGGTAGTGGAGGAGTGGGCAATTCCGTGTCTAAGACAAAGTCGGCGGGATGAGTTGTACAGTTAACACAATGTTGTAAGGACCTCCTCCACTTATAATATTTATCTCAAGCTTTAGAGTTTTGTCACAGACGGACTGGAAGTTTTTCTTAACACAATGTCAGTGACAAAAATTATCCTAGTGGAGGAGCCTACGTTGCATTCTTATGTATAAAAAATAAATTGTGAGATGAAACATTTTGTTTCATTCGTTACGTTAAGTATTATATTTCCCACCATGTTTTTTAAATGTCTTTATTGGCCATATCTTTAATTACAATCACAAAAACACACATTTTGCCGAACCTCTTCCTTCCTTTCTTGTTGTTGTGGAAACAAAACCTTTATTCAAGGTACCTGCCCTTGAGCTCTTACAATTCTAACGCTCTCGCGCACACCTAGACTAGAAGATATGCATTTCCTATTATTGGGTTGGTTTGTGAACTACCTTGAAAGACTTGGGGCTATAACCACCTAGTACAGAGTTTTAAAATGTACATTTCGGGCCTCCTGGAGTACTGTTTATGCTTCGCCTTGGGATTATGTACCACACAGTGCACCAGCAGCCCCTCAATGTCGGCCATTAATCCCTTAGTAAAGCAGGAGTGACGCCGATATATATGTGTTTACAACTGTGGGTCAAATCGTCAGAAAATGAACAATTCGCTTTCAACCAATTTTCTCAATTACACCAAATTTAATTCAAGGACACCAAATATACACATATATTCTAGGTTGGTGAGTAAGTGACACAATTCTCAAATAAACACAAGTCCGTCAGATTTTATTTGAAGTTGTTGATTTATTCGAAGGTTATTAGACCTTACATGTTTCGGGCCGGGTTGGGCCCTTCATCAGATATACCAAGACTTTTGCAGAACTATGGATAGTACATTTTCGGACGATCTATTTCTTATACTGTACCTGGTATTGACATGGACTTTGATCAGTATAGAACGTGTTCAAAGCACAAGGATGTATACGACTTCATAAACCTTTACTTATACCGCATCTACTTTGTAGTAATGTAGGTTGTTTTGTCCCCAATCGGAAAGTATATCTATAGATGTGAAATAGGAAATCTCCAAAATACCCAACACTTTTCTTTTGGGAATATCCTTTTCCTTTTCTAAGATATTCCATAACATAATCAACATTACTTAGAGACATTATAATATCCACAAAGATACGGTACCCTTGGATTGGGGATATTCTTTCGTACACAAAACTATCCACATACTAATAACAGATTTGTATTTCCAAGTCACATTTACAGTAAGTGTTATACAGTGTAATGTTAAATTAGAATGAATTATGGAAAGTGGAATGGTCTCCATGAAGCTGACAGGTCTTCCGAGCACCACTTTTAAATGTGAATGGGCCTTTATAGTTCCATCCTTATCCGCATTAACATTAAACAAACATGCTTTAAAAATATAGGCCTAAGTATGGTTTGATAAGATAAGTTTTGAATGTTTCTGCGTAACTGTCCATATATAAGAGTAGCCATGGTGTAGGGAATGGACATAGTCAGAAGCATTCATAGAAAATGTACAATCGGCAGCTCTACAATTTTAGTAGAAATCTGTTAAACTATGCAGTGAAATAATAATTACTGGATGAATCTGAATATACTTGGTATTGCGTTAATTAAAAATCTGTTTAATTATTTTGAATTGCATTTTGAAGTGAATTGAATTGAAATAGTTTGTCAAATGTTACACAGTCGTATGAGAGATGACAAGTTGGTAAATCGGCTTCTGGATGATTCCAGTTCACCCAGCCGTAGCCCTGGAAAAGACAAATTTTCCTATTAAGGAACTGACAACATGGAGTAAATAATATAATATACGTATTAAAGCATAAAGTACAGAACTGTACTATTGCGTTGAACTTGGGCTATTTGATAGAATTTGTGAAGGCGAATTGTACATTTTCTGGTGTCTTCACCCTAAAGGCCCATTCACATTAACACGACCAGCCGGCCGATCCGTGCCGGCTGTAATACTTTATATTAACATTGTATATATTGCCGTGCGGCAGCCGTACACCAATCGGCCGTCGTAATGTGAATGGGCCTTTATAGGAATCCCAATATGGGTCAGATCGTTAGAAAATGTACAATCGGCAGTCTAACACATTTGGTAAATGTTGCTAAATTAGACAAAAAAGTGATGAAGACATATATAAATATACATTTGAATATACATGTATTTAGTATTACGTTGTTTCAAAATATCTGTCCAATTATATTGAACTGTATTTTGATCCTCATTTTTGCCTTAAGGGGCAATATTTGAGAGGTTTGGTGAAGGAACAATTGTACATTTTCTGACGATCTGACCCAGAATGTGTGTATTGCCATTATATGGGCCGTAACATATAGGAATGGGCTATAAGGAATTGGCTTGATAAGAAGCCTATTTAATAGATTACCTTCCCCACGCTCCTCCAATCCCTGATCTCCAGTGCAACCCGGCAGCATTCCTTTGAAGCCCCAGAAACTTTAGGTAAGAGCAACTTTCACATAACCTATTTTCCTATTATTTCTTGTTTCCTTTTCCCAGAAAAATGTTCCAGAAAATGGAGGAAAATTTGTATTTCTACTGGTTTTTGTTAATTTTTCAAAGTTCGTTTCGAAGAACCCTTTCTCAGAATTATCTTATTTCTAAGGTGATGGCGTTGTTATAGGGCGACTCCACTAGCAAATCGACGCCGACAAATTTTGTTGTTGCCCACTAATTTGTTGCAACAAATATCCATACAGAAAAAACAGTTTCCAGAGAATGTGGCAACACATCTGACACTCCTCAATTTTCGTTTTCATTGCAAACATAAAGTGTAGGACTACTGATGTTAGTGGGCAACACAACAATTTGTCGCCGCCGTTTTTCCTCTAGTGGAGTTCTGCTATTAGTAGCATAAATTTTTTTTTTTTAAAACGTTTATTATTTCACATATATATTGAAAAGGCAGAAAAACACTTCGCTAACAGCAAGCGTTGTTAAAGGCCATCTGCTCGAGGGCAATATCAGATGCAAAGCGATTACATTATCTCAAAAACGGTGAAATCATCATTATATATGAGAAATTACAATTTGATATCATATTTCAGAAATGTTTAAATAATTATAATAATAATAATAATAAGTCACATGTTGGGAACGGGATGAAAAGAGAAATGATGAGAAATGAGAACTATACAATATTCATAACTTTACAGAGAGGTGTGAGTGAGGCGGGAGGAAGCTGAGCGAGCCTCTGATTATCTAAACCGTCTTATCAAGAAAGTGTTTCTTGATGAATATCTTGAAGACATTTTTGTCTTGAATGTTACGCAGTCTTATGGGGTAATTTGTTCCAGTTATTAGCAGTCTGGTAATGAAGTGATTGTCTATCTACTTCTTTTTTGGGAATAAAAATTTGTAGGACGGGGGCATCAAATAATCTTGTGGCTCTGTTATGGTGAGGAATTAGTTCTGCGTCGATTTTACTGACAGAGATAAATGCTAATTTACATAATAAAAACTCAATCCTATGCACCACCCTCATAGTTTTTGTCGTAGAGTGTATAAGGTCAGTTGGCGTTCTCAGGGGACATCTCAGGGCGATTTTTAAAGCTTTATTCTGTAATCTTTGTATGGCTGTGATGGTTTTTTGATTGCATCGACTAATGAATGGTGCACTGTAATCTATGATGGAGAGATTTAACCATTGTGATGGCACATTTTTTGGTGAGGTTTGGTCTGATTAGAGCTAGTTGATGTATTCGAAAGTGGAGTGATTTCAGTAATATGTTGCTTTGTTCCAAAAAATTTAGACGGTGGTCAACATTTATACCTAGGTAGTTATATTGATTCACTCGTTCAATAATTTCATTATTAATTTTAATCTCCAAAATGATGTTTTCTTTCTTTTTCTCACCAAAGACCATCGTTTTAGTCTTACCAATATTAATAAGGATTTTATTACGTATCGACCAGTCATGGAAAATTGCAAGATCAGAATTCATATTTCGTGTTAGATCTTGTATATTATCACCAGACGTATATAGGACTGTATCGTCAGCGTATAAGATATAATTTGAGGTCAATAGTAATTTGTTTATATCATTTGAAAAAATTAAAGAGATAATCGGCCCTAATATCGACCCCTGAGGAACGCCACATGTAATCTGCAAGGAATCTGCGTAATGGTTACCAAGTTTCACAGTTTGTGACCTTTCCGAAAGATAAGAAGCAAGCCAAGATAATGCATAATTTTTAAATCCAATATTCGATAGTTTTTTTTTTATAATTTCATGATTTACGCTGTCAAATGCTTTACTAAAGTCAATAAAAGTGGCTATTGTATAATGGTTCTTGTTATTATTCTTATTTATATGGTTTACTAATTCATATAGGGCTTCGTGCGTGCTTCTATTCTTTCTAAATCCAAACTGGTGGTCCGAAATAATTTTATTAGTATCTAGGTGATCCCATAGCTGAATAGAAATATACCTCTCAAGCATTTTGCCTGCGATGTGGGTGAGTGCAATAGGTCTGGTATCTTGGGCAGTAACAGCATTTGGTACCTTCGGTATCGGCTTAACTATTGCTAGCTTCCATTTGGATGGAAATATACCTTGTGTAATCGATAGGTTCATAATATACAATAATTGGTCAATGACAATATTAAAACAATCCTTGTACATTCTTGATGTGAGTTCTCTACAGCCAGAAGACTTGGAAATATCTATTTCCGATATTAAATTGGATAAACTTTCTTTGGTAATATTATTAAATTTATCACATTTTCTAATGTTTATCTCCTCATGTATTATCGGCGGGATATCTGGGATTTTCTTCTGAATTTTTTCTCCTATTGTACAGTAATGTTTGTTCAGGAAGTTTGCCGAATCTGGTTGGTTAAGCTCTAAATTGTTATTATCTCTAATTGTTGTGATATCTTTCCCTTTTTTTGCGGTAATTTCGTCGAGTGTTCTCCATAATTTTTTACTGTCATTCGTATTAGTATTGAGGATATTTGTGTAGTAGTTATAGTTGGTAGACGTGGCAGTATTCACCTAAACCTGTACGACCGTTGAATGCCTGTGGGTGGGATCTGTCCAGTATTTATATGTGTCCAGATTCCCGCCAAATGTTGAAATCCTTTGTCCAGTATGAGATCCAGGTTTTGGACACTGGTCTATTTCCGTCTGCCCTGGGAGTGTTTGTCCCACCTCTGTGGAGGTAGGGCTAGACTTGCATAGGTCTCATTCCTATTTTGGAAGAGAGGTGGGGAGGTGGGGGAGTGGGGGGAAGTGGGGGGTAATAGTGGGGTAAAAAGGGTGTGTGTGTGGGGTGGGGGGGAAAAACAAGGCTTTTTTGGTCTTGTTTCAGGAGGAGGAAAAGTTTTTTTCTCTCTCTCTCTGTGGTATGGAAATAGATTTATTCAAACGGTTTCGGCTGTTGGGCCTCATCAGGTACTTTATTTAGGTGTTAACTCTTTTCCCTATCTTCCACCAGTTTATTGGGGATTTTTTAGGGCGGTCATAAGAAAGAAATTTTATTTTATTTTATTTTTTATTTTTTATTTTTTATTTGTTTATAAGGATTTTCTTCCAAGGTCCTCTAATTTAAATTAGGGACCTGGGGCATTCGAAAAAAGAGTACAGGTCTTAGTGAGAGTCAGTCCCCTATATTTTATTTATAGGTTTCAAATAAATTTCGCCTTTGTGGTGTTACCCATTTTGGGAGAAAAAATTGTACTGGCTCATCCGAATTCTGAATCCTTTACATTCATTCCATGTGGTTGGTATGTTTGCAGTCTATGTATCCAGTTATGCTCTATTAGGGTTCTGAGCTCTTTCGCTCTTTTGCTTTCTGGATGTTTGTATATAAAGTCTATTATTTGTATTTCGAAGTCTTCAAGACCCGCGTGGTCATGCTTGTTGAAGTGCTTCGCTACCACTGATTTCAGCCTGTTGTGTTTTATGTCCGCCATATGTTCGCTCGCTCTTTTCCATAGGGTACGTTTCGTTTGTCCTATGTATAGTTCCTCGCATTTTTTGCATGAGATGCAGTATATCAGATTTGAGCTACCGCAGTTAACGTTTGTTTTCACGTCGGTTTTGCGTCGGTTTCCGTTTTTTATGGGGCTGCTTTTGTTTAGCTTCGGGCATATTTTGCATTTTTTGTGTTCGCATTTGTTTTTTGTTTCCGTTTTCTTTTCTACCTCCTTCTCAGGGTGGTAGTCCAGTTTTGCTCGGATCAAGTGTTCTCTGAGATTTTTTGGTCTCCTATATCCACATACTAGGTTCTTTGCTTGTAGGCTTTGGGTTTGCTTTGATTTTCCTAGTATGGGCCAGTGCTTCCTAAGTATGGTCTGTGTTTTATTGTACGTTGGTCTGAACGTACTGATATGGAAGATATTATTGTTCTCCTTTTCTTCTTTTTGTTCTTTTCCTTCTTCTCTATCTTTCATGGCTTTATTCAGAGCCGTTTGTATGAGGTTTTCTGGGTATCCTCTTCTTTTGAAATGTTTCTCTTTTTCTTTGCTATTTTCGACAAAGTCTTCATTCTTTGTACATATTTTGTTTATGCGTGTGAATTGGCTATACGGTAGGCTCTTCTTACATTGTGGTGGGTGAGCTGATGTATAGTGCAGATAATTGTTTTTATCTGTAGGTTTT
Source organism: Sthenelais limicola (assembly GCA_942159475.1). Taxonomy (NCBI): domain Eukaryota; kingdom Metazoa; phylum Annelida; class Polychaeta; order Phyllodocida; family Sigalionidae; genus Sthenelais; species Sthenelais limicola. Next base: position 38,425,671 of record OW804098.1, read on the forward strand.
GTGTACAGTGTGGTGTACAATTTGCCTTTCTGGTCCTTTCTTACAGTTGTATCCAGGAAATTTACTTCTTCCGTGGAGTATTCTGAGGTGAATTTTATCGAGTGGTGGAATTTGTTTATTTGTTCGATGAATTCTTTCAATTTTTGTTCCCCATGGGGCCAAATGAAGAAAATGTCGTCCAGATATCTTTTCCAAATGGTGGGTTTTAGTGGTACATGTTCCAGCATGTTTTCTTCTAGATTTCTCATGAAGAGATTCGCGTATGATGGTGCTAGGGCTGTTCCCATAGCTGTTCCCCCTATTTGTAGGTAGTTCTCTCCATTATATTGGAAGTTATTTAGATATAGTACCTTTTTTAGTAATTCACAAATTGTGGTATTACTTGGTTTCAAGAAGGTTTTTCTCTTTTCTTCTAGCATTTTTTCTATTACACTAATTCCTTCTTGGTTGGGTATGTTAGTGTATAGGGCGCTAACGTCTAGTGTGCCTAGTATGTCTGTGCTTTTTACTTTTTGTGTCTCTTGTATTATTGATATGAATTCCCCAGTGTCTTTTACATATGATTTTCCATCTTTTACCATTGGCTTAAGGAAGATATCTACGTAGTTTGATATTTTTTCCGTTGGGCCGTTGTTGGCTGACACGATTGGTCTGCCGGGTGGGGGTATTTTTCCTTTGTGGATTTTTGGGAGAAAGTAGATTTGAGGTGTTTTACAGTTCTTGTTCTTTAGGATGTTTATGACATCCTTTGTTATTTCTCCCTCTTCCATTTTTGTTTCTATGTATTTGTTAATTTCTTGGTTGTATTTTTCTGTTGGATTTGATTCCAGTTTTTTGTAGTACTTAGGTTGTGAGAGGTCTTTTTTACATTGTTCTACGTATTTCTGGGTATCTTGTACAACTATAGCTCCCCCTTTGTCTGCTTTTTGGATGTAGAGCTCTTTATCTTTTGCCAGGTTTTTTAGCGCTTGTTTCTCGTTAAGAGTGAGGTTATGCCTCTTGATTGGTTTGATTTTGGTTTTTGCGATTTCTGAGTCGCAAGTTTCTATGAAAAATTATAGGTTTGGGGGGCCCTGTGGGGCTTTTTTTGTACTTTTATCTTTAAATTTACTTTTGAATTTTGATAGTTCTGGGTCTATCTCTTTTTTCTCCTTTTTCTCGTCTTGTTTTTGATCCTTGTTTAGGTCAATTTTCTCAAAGAAACAATGGAATCTCATTTTCCTATATAGGTCTTCAGTTTCTCTAACTACTTGGGATATATCAGTATTGTTGGTAGTTGGGAAGAATTTGAGGCCTTTTGTGAGTAGATTCGTTTCATGTTTGCTAAGTTTTCTACTAGAGAGGTTTACTATATCGCCTTTTTGTAGGACTTTTGAATGGGGCATATTTTCTTTTTCTGTAATGCCTGTTTTTAGGACTTTCGAGTTTGGTATATTGCCTTGTTTCAGGACTTTCGAATTGGGGGTTGGTTGTTTTTCAAATGAGACACATGGGTACGAGTAGTTTGAATCAAATTTATTCATCATTTCTTTCTTTGAATATTCAGTTTTATTTTGCATCTTTTGCTTTATTTCATCATTATTGTTCGTAAGTAGTGTTTTTTCACTCTTGCGGTTGGACGGATTGTTTTTGTTCAGTTCGGGTTTCGATAGTGTGGGGACGAGTTCTTCTCCTATTGGTTCCTCTGGTATGGGTGAGGGTGGTAGGGTTCGTATCCTCTTGGGGCCTTGTAGCCCCTGGGGTTCCCCCTGGTTGGACCCCTCGTGCCTCCCCTGCCGCCTCTTCCACGGCGAGGGTTGGGGTTTCCTCGTCCCCTGCTGGGAAAATCCTGAGTTCTGGGAACTGATACAGGATCGATTATATCAGACTTTGAAGGAGCTTGGGTTTGGAGTTTCCTCCGTCGTTCCTCCAATTGGCGGTGTTCTTGTTGGGTAGTTTTGTCCTCGGTGATTTTCCAGCCTATGTTCGCCTGGGCTATTAACTCATCCGAGAGAGCGATCCCTTTTGATCGCTCGGTAATGATAGTTGCGGTTGCTTTTAAGGCGACTGCCATGCTTGCCTGGTCGGTGGCCGCCTTATGCAGGTGTTGAGCCGCAAGGTTCATTTGAGCTTTCGCTTGTTCTCGGCGCATTTCCAGGAGTTCGTCTTGGAAGACCGGCATCTTCATTAGAAAACCGGGTGTCCTTTCTAGGCCCAAGGACCAGGGCTCTAGGACATCGTACTCTGTCGCCTTTTCAAGGAAAGTCGCCCTCAGTTCCATCTTAATGGCCTCCGTGTTTGCATTACGAGCGGAGCTCCAAGTGCTCTTTGCTTCCATGGGGAGTTGTTGGTGTTCCTCATGGGTCTGAAAAGATATAAGTGATGGTATTTGAGGTATTGTGTGTATACTTTTCATAATTAATTCTCTTAGTCTTTTCTCAGTTTCCTGTGATTCGGTTATTGGAGAGAAGTTTTCTTCTTCGTCTGCCAAGAATACAAGATTTTCTAGAGTTTTACTTAGAGTTTTATTAGGAATACAGTTTCCTATGTTAGTGTCATTTTTAATATCGCTGGTGGCGCCCTCTTGGGTCAAGGCCACTTCGTTGGTTCCGTTACGTTTTTTATTCGGGGTGGACGTAAGGATATTGTTAGAATTAATTTCCCCCAGTTTGGAGAAATTAAAATCCGGTATTACTAATGGTGTAAAGTCGTGGGAGTGTCCGTTCGTGACAGATTCCCTGCTAGTGGAATTACTTATAGCAGACGCATTTCCCCGTTCTTCTGCTACAGAGATCTCATCGATGGTGGCGCCGCCTTTTGGGTTTGGCCTAAGATGAGTTTGTTTTCGTTTTTTACATGGTGTGGCTTCACAATCATTTATCATGGATAAGTCTGAGCGTGAGGAGTTAACATAAGTTATTTTCTCCGATATTTGTTCGTATGAGCATTCGTATGGGTCACTATTACTGTGAATCGTCCCATTAGTTGTGATCGCGGACGTGGTCGGGACCGGGTCTACCCGTTGTTCCGCCGTTCGGGTGCGTTTTTTACCTTTTTTCAGGTTGGAATCACTTCCGGCCTGTTCGGGAGTTTTGGGCTTACGCACGACCCAATCGGAGAGAGAAATATGGCGTTTAGGAGCGGAAATATAGTTTATACTTACATTTCCTTCCCTCGTGGAGTGTTCAGTGGTCCAAAATTTTTTTCTCCCAAAATGGGTAACACCACAAAGGCGAAATTTATTTGAAACCGATATTTGTGTAGTAATTAGTTTTGGCTCTTCTTAGGAGCTTATTAACATAATTTCGTTGATTTCTGGCTGCATTGATCTCATTTGGATCTTTTGTTTCATTTGCAATCTTATATAAATCATCTTGTATCTTACACGCGTCCACTATATCTCTATTATACCATTCAGGCTTGTTACTTTGGAAATATACACTCTTCCAAGGAGCTATCTCATTAACTGCATTGATCAAGGTCAAATTGAGGAAATCCCAGGCCCTATCAACATCTTTAGTATTGAAAAAATTATCCCAATCAATTTTTGATAGTATTATCTTTAGTCGTTCAACATTATAATTTTGCATAATTCTAATTGTTTTTCTGGCTCCAGGATTTTTTTTGTTTTTTTTGTGCCTGAGAATAAGATAGATTGCCTGATGGTCCGAGATGTTATAATTGATAGTACTTTGGGTTGCCGACCTCTCGCTTTTGACTAGAAAATCGTCTAGAATACTGTTCTTATGTAGACCGTATCTTGTGATAAATTTCATATTAAGCGCTACGTTTGAATTTGATACAAACTCCTTCATGGCTTTGTATTTTAGATTCGTTTTATCAAGTAGATCCATATTAAAATCGCCTAGGAGTATCAAGGAACCTGGGTGTTTTTGTTCTTCATATATATGTACCAGTTCTTTCAGTTTGTCAAGACAAGATGCTATATTTGATTGGGGTGGTCTATATACTAACCCAAGGTGGATCGGTTTCATATAATCCTTAGTCACCGTGATACACAAAAATTCAATATTATCATCACTAACCGATAGATCTTCAAGTACATCATATCTATACAAGTTCCTAAGATAGATACACACTCCACCTCCATGTTTGTTTATGTTTGTTCTATTTAAGTTGATGAGATTGTATTCAGGATGTTGTATGAGCGGTAGGCAAGCCTCATTACGTATCCAAGTTTCGGTAAAGCAAGCTATATCTATGTCTGAACTTAGTATATCATTTTTTATCTGATCAAATTTGGGAAATAATGATCTAACGTTTAAGTGTATAATCTTAGTTCCTTTTAGTTTAGATAATTCATTCCAGTTCGCAAGCTGGGAGTCGGTAATTGGCTTCATATTTTAATCATGGAGGAGGTGTGCGCGTATAGCTACCACTAAAATAAGACATTGAGGTCGGCATACCGGTACTTATAGTGAACATTATTATGCATTACCAAAACTATTTAGACCAGAATACAATATAATCGGGAGCACTCTCTGCATTTCGATAGTATAGCTTAGTCTATAACTATTTAAATCTTTATACCAGAACAGTGGGGAGGGACGTGTTAGTTGCCATGATTATCATGATCTGACTTTTCCTAGTCGCTCCCCGAAGGTTCAATGGTTTTGCGAACAGGCATTGTATCATTCACACATGGTAGAAGCATATCTGAGTACAGTAATATCAAAGTGCTTACCGTATCGACCATTGTAGTGTGAAGTTGGTAATTCTCATTGGTATCCATTAGGTTAAATACAGGATTAGTTGACTGAGTGTCTCCGTGTCGAGGAGAGGAAACAGGTTAGCTGCCATGATTTTCATGGTCTGTCTGCGCTGCCACCTCTCCTGTCGCGAGAGAGAGTATAGGTAGTCAGTGAAATGGACATAATAAACAATTCATACAATTCATACAATTATAGACAGAGTCTCCAATACCCCCGGCCGATCGTGGCTAGGAATCCAATCAAATACATATATATAAAATAGCGGCATTGAGTATGCATTTATCCAAAACAAATGTTTACATATATATAGTTAGGTAATGTGATCACAGCTGTTTGCGAGAGACTATAGGAGTAAGGGGAAAACCAAATGACTGCCATGATTATCATGATCTTGTCAGTATAATAAGTTGTAGAGAGTTCATATTCAAACTAGTGTAAGACCTCCATAAGATACATATATTAGTTCTAGATCGCATATAAATTTATTCGTTTATAGAAAAGGAAATATTATGGAACTATGTAGGGAGAAGAATGGAATGATTGGATTTGTTTAGCCCAATTCTCAAGAACTAGTTCGTCAAGGTGTATTCTGTCTGGGAGGCGCTTATAGGTATGTCTGGCCTTGTGTCTTTCGAATTTGTGGACTTTGGTTATGAGGTGTGGATGATTTAAATTTCGTTTAAAGTTCAGCATTCAGATATCTTGGTTAATTGTAATTATTGCGCTCGAAATCATTCTTTGGAGGGGAGAGAAGTTGGGACGATTATTACACTTGTTCAACTCGATACCAATTAGACCCCCATAGGCGATGTTACAGGTTCTTCCTTCTTCGGTAAGTTGGTGCAGAGAGGATTCATATAAGGAGGCCATGAGACGGACAAGATTACCTTCATGGTTTGAGGCAAGAGATATGATTTTGGTGGTCCTATTCTTCACACAAAAGTCGCATATTCCCCCAATAAGTATAGCATTGGTTGGGCGATCTGCTTGAATGATGCTTTTAAGTTCCTGTGTTAAACGATCAATACCTGCTCCAGGGAAGGGATAGACTGTAATTCCAGGTGTAGTTATATACCGTTGGAGGTAACGACCTCTAGAATCGGTAACTATAACTGTAGTATTGGGATTCATCTTTCCTGTAATTAGTATTCAAAAGAAATGATACTATAACAAATATTATTAGGAGTCAAGATATAGGCCAGTAGATGATACATCACATAGCGATTGAAAGGAGAGTTTATCTTTAGGCAATTGCATAGAAACACGAGTTTGGGATTTATTTTCTTCTGCAGTGGTTACCTTAGGTAGCTTCTTTGTCTGTGATTTCGCTTTGGAGGTAGGTGCGGATGCCGATGCTTTTGATGAAGAATCCGATCGAGAATCCGATCTGGGCCTCAGATATGACGGCGATAATTTCTCAGCGTACTGAGGAATTTGCATGCTAACACTTCCAACTGTTGTTCTCGTCTGTGATGTATTGAGAGGGGAGCTCGGTGGTGGCATAGAGGATCGTATATTTCCGCCTGGGCCTAGTATGGGACCTTGGTCTAGTACCATTACGTCAGAGCTTGGATTAGGTTGGCTTGAGGACTTCCAATTGATTTATCTTCTTTTTTCTTATGTTTCTTTTTCTTCCTATCTTGCTTAGGGGAGCCGCTGTTATCTGGCTTAGGATTTTCTCCACCTCGACCTTTGAATTTGTGACTAATTCTGTCTTCACAAGTGAGATTACCGTCAATATAACTGGCCCGGATCTCCTGTAGTATCTGACCCATGATGTTGTCCCCTATGTAGGAATCAGCTGATAGATATTGTGAGTTAAGGCCACACCCGATTGCCCAAAATCTATCTCCGGTCGCTTCGTGCAGAGGTTCAGATCCAGTATCGATGAGAAATTGAGCCAGTTCATCGTTTTGCATGAACTTTTCTTCAAGTACAGCTCGCATGACAGAGATTTTCATTTTATTCCATGTTGGTGATGACTCTACTTCAGTGGCTAATCTTTTAATTCTCCGAGGATCCTTTTCTTGATAGATTTTTGTGGCCAGCTCTCTGTCACCTAGCAAGTTTGCGCGAGCGAAGTGATAGCCTTGTTCGGCGGTATTGAAGATCAGGTCATCTATCTTTATAGGAGACGGGTGAAAATTACTTAACGGTGAATACTCTGACTGGAAGAAATATCCTTTATCGGTCTTTTTTGTCTTTGCGTTACTCAGGCGAAAACCATCCTCTAGAAGTTCTAATTCATCATGACGATACCATATTCCGTCGACTTGTATTTGATCTTTTACAATTTTCCCAATTGTCTTGCCTCCGAGCTTCGATATATAGTGTTGAATCGTTCTCAACTTGGCCTTGCGCTCCTGAATCTCATTAGGTAAATCAGGATTAATATACACGTTGGGATAGTTGGGATTATCTTTCAAGTTGCGTCTTTTGTCATAAATCAAGTTACGAATGGCCTCGTTTTCTAGTTTTACCAGGATCTGTTTAACGCCCGATTGTGTTTTACCCAGTCTCCTGGCATGGATGATGGATTCTATTTTGAAGGGAGGATCCAGTTGACCAAACAATTGAAAGACTTTTTGGTAGGTATCTTCATGTTTGTCTTGGGAGAGACCAGATATAATCAGATTACTGCGGTAGGAATTGATTTCTAGGGATAGCATTTTTTCATGTTGAGAATTATTCTCTTCCACGACCATAGCTAATTGTGATCTTAGGAGGTTCATTTCATCCTTTATATTATTCTCCCTAATCACCATATCCTCCATTTTCGAAAGCAATCTGTCATTGTTTCTATGTGCCATTGCCAAAGATTTTTTCAGAGATTCGACCGAAGAGTCATCGTCCGGAATAGCACAGCCCGCAAGGGAAGCTATTTCGTCGTCTGGTATAAGTTCTACTGGTTTGAGCAAAGTAATCCCTTTGTTGGGTTGTTTGGGGATTAGCAGATTATTGAATGCGCTCGAATGCTGGTCACCGGACAAAAACTGAACTTTTCCGTCCATTTTCTTGGACGGTATTAGGGTATTTCAATATTAAAGTCACTAGAAATCACATAAGTTGTAGATCAAATTTCGATTTAAAACACTCACTCAGCTCCCAGCACCATATCTCATACTATACTCTTCTTTGAAAGGTGATTGTATTGTCCGTTCCTGAGATATGAGGTGAGAAGTTAGGCAAAGTCGGAGCTACGCCAGACACGTCCGACACCTCTGAAATCCGCTACTAACTAAATGCATGTATTAAATCTCAAGTCAATAATGTAAAATCAAAATCTATCATTTCCAACTAGTTAGGAACCCACTGGAAGACCTGGATTTAACTTTCAGATGCGAGTCTCCTTTTTGTATAAATAAACTTGTTTGTATAGAAAACAAATACATTGAATTGAATTGAAGCCTGTATATATCAATCAATCTCACTATATGCACATCTGAGGTTATCTGAGGCTATCTAGTGCTTGATCTCGCATGAATACATGCACCAAATTTTAAGATAAGATTCTTAAATATATGGATCCCTGCATTTCTAAGGTCACCGTATAGAGTATATATCTATAGCTACGTTACTAGCAATTGTCCATCCAGAATTATTTCAAACTTTTTTTTATTCAAATATGAAATATGAAATTAGTTTTTAGATTTCCTAATTGTTAACATTTGAAACCCACTTAACCTTATCTTGTCAGATATGAGAGTATCAATATTTCCCCACACATACGCATCACCAAATGGTGGTTTAGAGAAATTCCAAAGATGGGATAATGTCCTGGGGGATGAAGCTCCTTTGTTTTGTTTTTCCCCCTAACTGGGCCTTTTATTCAGTCTGTCAACAAAGCAGTTTTCCGGGGCGATAACACTAGTTTACATTGAACCCTCTTTATCCACGTCTCATCTTAATCATATGTACCACTACTGGAGCATCATTTTTTGAGGTTGTACAAAACATATATATGAAAATTAAAGTATCACCATCTAAGTTTGACTTATGCTTGACAGCTGCGTAGTGTTATCTTACATTTCAGGAGACAATTAAAACATGAGGAGAAATGTGACATCGTCTACACACACAAAATAAGATCTACAATATATCTGTTATGACGGTCTTTGTACCCTCAAGATGGGGCGTACAATCTGATCCGCTAGATCACCAGGACCTAGTGCATAAAAAGTAACAAAGGTTTATAAGGTTTCATAAAAGGGTTTCCACTTCGCCCAATCACTTTTATGCGATGCATTGACGAAAGAGGCGCCATACATAGTTTTCAGTTTAAACTTGAGTTCTCTTAGGAATTCGTAGAAGCAAATGATGTTCTTTTTGAATAGCCTACATTTATAAATGTAAAATCTAGCATACACATAGGGCTTTCATTTTGGAAGGGGGCCCCCATTCTGAAATATGAATATGGTTGCCATGGTAACCGTTTATATCACAAAATTTGGTATTTTTGTGGAATACAGCTACTGAAAGATTAATTGACTATAATTTTTTGTCTTTTCTTGTGATTCCTTAGCAATTTTCAGGAATGGGAAAGCCCTCAGAGACCATTTCCTCAAATTATACGAATTTTACCTTGGCCAAGGTCAAGGTCACAAGGCCAAGGTCAAACCTGTGAAAATAAACCTCACTATACTTTTATTTTCTTTTGCTGTATGGGACCAAATGAGATGGCATGCCCCATAGTAAAACTTGAGGTCTTGCCCTATTCACACATTAGCTATATGGCCAGATTCGAATTATGGTTGCTATGGTAACTGTGGACAAACATTCATCAACTCCCAACAGTATTATAGAGCTAAAACTGTTAACTGAATATATCTCTTTACTCATTCATTTGATTTGTTAGCAATTATCAGGAATTGCACAGCCCTTAGAGACAATTCTTTCAAATTAATGGATTTCACCTTTGTCAAGGTCAAGGTCACCAAGACAAGGTCAAACAAGTAAAAAAATGTTAAATTTTAGCATTGACCTTGCTATACTTTCACTTTTTGTTTACTCTATTGGACCAGATGACATGGCATGCTCCATAATGAAACTCTATGTCATGCCCTAACCACACATTAGCTGTATGGCCCAGTTGGAATCACCGTTGCCGTGGTAACTGTTGACAATTTTATCACCTCCTCCCAGAAATACAGGTTTTGACTATTAAGAGCCACTGAAACTGTTTTTATTTGTTATTGTCCCTTCCAATTGATCCACATCCATGGAAAACAAAGTCAACTTTTTTATTCCATCATAAAATCTGACCTTGGTCAAGGTCAAGGTAACAAAGGTCAAGGTCAAACTGGCAAAGGTGTATGAATTTCATCATTAACCATGCAACTTAGAATGCTATAATACTATGGTTACTTATTGGTTTTTTGAGTCATTATGCAACATCATGATATTTGGATATAGTACCTACAGCAATACCAAATATTTATTCCATTTCAATGGATGGTTTCAATGGACCCTTGAATAGATATTATGACCCCTTTTCCAACATTGAGCATTTCTGAGGTTACATGGTCAACTGATTTCTGTTGCACATATCAATGAAACATTTGCATGGTTAGTTTATTTAATAAAATAAATAGGGGGGGGGAGCTAAACAAGCAACATCTGGAGCACTGAGAGTATAGTAGGTTTGTTTCTCTATGAATTTGTTTTCTATGATGGCTAAATACAAAATTTAATGAAGATGTCTCTCGCCTAGTGCGGGCTAACTCTGGTAATTTCTGTATACTACCATCTCATGAGGATGTTTCACATCCGGCACAAGCACCACTGAGATGAATGTCCAGGGGAGGTGGGACAATTCGTCCAAGGGTCGGATCATATGAGGGCGATGTAATGGCAGATGGATAGACTGGCTGGTGGACACAGGCACTTGTGTCACGCTGCTGGGGAGGGCCGTATGGGAGACAATGACTGATCACCCTACTCTTTGGCGCACAAACATCTGAGAAGTCGGAGTGGGGGGAAACCCATGGACCTGTTGGGGCAGGTGCAGTTAGAAGTTGAAGTTCAGGGGACTAAGATCATAGTCATAGTGGTAGACATGGATTACATGGGCATAGGGATGGACATACTCAGACCACTGAAAGGGGTGGTAGACATGGACAGATAGACTGTGAAATTTGATCACAGCGTGGTACAGGTGGGACCTGTGAAAGTGAGGGAGGGCCTGACAGTGCCCTTGGGCACCTCGACAAACTTACTAGCTACAGTAGGAGAATGGAACTGCCAAGAAGATGTACTAGTGGAACCTTGCTGGCTAGCGTTGGGCTTACTGACAGCCAGAACAGTGGGTAGAGTGGTGGAGGGACAAACATGGATCTGAGTATCCAATCCAACCAACGAGGATGTAGAATTGCATCCAGGAGAAAGAATGGGACAGTGGGAAGAAGTTGGGGAAGAATTACCAATTGAATCTGATCTGGACGTGGACGGGGTGAGACAAATCGCCGAAGGGGTCAGGATCTCTGGCACAGACAGATGAATCAGTGGTGCAAGGAAAAGAAGAATTAGTACAGAAACTGTACCAGGATTTTGAGAATGTCTTTGAGGACAAATTAGGTCAAACTGACCAAACTACCCATACCATCGATACTGGAGATCATTCGCCGATTAACTGATTGAGGACGGGGGCAGTTTACACATAATTTGCCTGGCTGACGGGGGCCCTTTTCCCCTTTTTGGGCTTCAGGACGGGTGTTTAACATGAGGTTTAGGGTTTAAAAACACTTTGAGAATATTTTCTTCAAATAATATGTGTCATATGTACATTGTTTAATAGGTGTAAATAGTTATTGATCATATTTTTTCATAATTTCTAGAATTTGGTCTTCAATAATTAAAATAATGGGTCTCAATTGGGTGCAATATGGCAGCAACCTTGCTCCAAATTCACTTTCCAGCATTTACGTATGTTAGTTATGATGTCATCATTATTGTCTCCATGACAACATACCTATAAAGATATTTCTAGTGTGTTTGTATACATGTATTTTAAATTTCATCAAAATCCGTTTATTTTTTATTAAGTTATGCCCCCTTCAATTTATATAAAAAATTGCTGCCTTCAGGCATCACCCCGTCCTTAATGGAGAGGACGTCATGCTGCCTGCAGGCAGCATCCCGTCCCCAACGCTATTTTGAAAATGCTGCCTTGAGGCAGCATCCCGTCCTCAATGAGTTAAAACACGACCCCATAGGGTCTCAATACACCGGAAGAAACTAGTGGAGGATGAATCGGATAAATTATTCAAGTGTTTGCCACCATAGACCTGGCCAGTTGGTACTGGCAGGTCAAAATGGCTGAAGAATCCTGAGAAAAGATGGCTTTCTGCACTCATAAAGGGCTGTATCAATTCCAAGTCATGCCCTTCGGTCTGGTCAATGCCCTGTCAACCCTTGAAAAACTAATGGACGCAGTTTTGACAGGCATGGTTGGAGACAAATGTCTTGTTTACTTGGAGGACATGATCTCATTTGGCCAGACGGTGGAAGAATGTGCAATGCGGCTACGCAAGGTGTTTGCCAGACTGAGAGAGGCAGGACTCTGTATAAAAACAAAGAAATGTCAATTATTCCAAAAGAAAGTAGCTTCTTGGACCACCTCATCTCGGGAGAAGGAGTAGGGATGGACCCGTCCAAAATACCAGCTCTTACTGAATGGGGGGACCTATGGGATATAGAAGATGTCCGACCATTCATGGGGTTTTGCTCCTACTACCAGTCATTTGTACTCAATTTGGCAATATAGCTCGCACTCTTCACACTTTCACACAAAAAAAGCACACCATTCCAATGGACAGACGAATGCAAAGAAGCAAAACGCATGCTGATCCAGTCGCTCAGTTCAGCACCAATAATGGCTTTCCCAGAAGCCAACACTGAAATGATTCTAAACTGCGATGCTTCTGCCGAATATCTGGGTGTGGTGCTGTCTCAGCAAGTAGAGGGATGGGAGAGGGTATTACAATTCGCCGGTAGGACAATGATTAAGGCGGAGCACAACTATTGTGTTACTCGTAAAGAGTTATTGGCGGTAATTTTTGGAGTTAGAAAATTTAGATCCTATCTCTTGGGAGCTAAATTCCTGATCTATACCAATCATAGTGCCCTGTGCTGGCTCATGCAGACCAAAGAGCCAAAGGCCAACTGGCATGGTGGATTGAAGAGCTTGGATTCCATGAATTCCACATCGATCACTGGCCGGGCACTCAGCACGGCAATGCTGATGGCCTATCGCGACAACCATGCTACCAATGCAGATGAGTAGAAGAGGATGAACGTGACAAAGGGGCCGACAAACCTCCAGTTCTGGCACCATTGTACTAAAGGTGGTACTTTTATTGAATAAAAACATACCTGTTGCACAGAAATATCCCTAGAAACTATTTTAACCTTGATGGAAGCATTTGAAACATCAGAAATAGCCCCAAACCAAGATTCCAGTATGCCACCATTTTCTCTCAAAATACCCACAACCCTCCTTGATTTTTACGTCATCAAGGGCGAAGCCTGTCTTGGTTCCGCACCAGCCAAGACAGAATGAGTGGGTTGTGGGTGTGGTTGGATTGAAGTTCAAATCATGTTTTCCTTCCTTCAAATCCCTAAAAACCATTTTTTCTTGCTAGCATTGAGTGAGAGAGGCTATAACTGGACTGGTATGGCTTTGTTTGAAATTAGATGGTTTGAAATGAAGCCTGTATTGTCCCGAAAGTGTTGGTGTATCTGTGAGCGATAATAGGGGCTAACAAGAGTGTTGTCAGTTCTGGTTTTAGCAAGACTTGTTTACCACTTACAGAACACCTTCTCTTTCATAAAATCACACTTTAAAAAGTGAAATCTGGCATGAATAGCATGTAGAGATTCAGATCTAATGAGACCAAGCCTATTTCTGCTATATATCATTGCAAAAATGCCAGTAGGAGGAGGAGCATGACCACGGTACACTCACCATGCTAGCATGGCAGGCAGGATTCTCTCATGAGTAACGTCATGACTCCTGCCAACATGTCTGCCTACATTAAACATCATAATCCAAGATTGAAAGCTCTCCAGGATTCTTATAATTAACCATAAGTATGTTTGAACTTAACTGACATTGATTTTACCTCAAGAAATAGGGATATAGGGATATAATTCTTCTGGGTGTGTTAATGGTGTATAAGAGTTATTGGGGCATGGAGGATTTCATGTTTTCCAAGTAAGATCTCCGCATCACACCACCACCATGACGTTAGAGCCAGCCAACTATGAATTCTAAGTACTACTATGCAGTTTGTATCAACTCCTCTCCAATCTCTGAACATACCAGACAAAGTGACCGCCTTTAACAAGGAAATCATCGCTCCTTCAGTTACATCTTCAAGCATCTAAGGTAAGATCCAGGCTAACACAAATAACTGACCTAAAACTATATTCCCTCATTTTAACCAAGACAATGGTTACCGGAAGAGCCAAGATATTCAAGTAAGGAGCCATTTATTCAAGGACCCAGTTTGTGTTTGTCCCTCCTTATCATCAGCCTTCCCTCTTAATTATGTTTAATTTCTACATTAAAGGCAAACGCTACTATCTAGTGAACAATGAAACTAAATGTCATTTTTCTGAAACTTTGGTATTTGATTCTTGAAGTGTTTCTGGTCATAAGGATGGAAAAATATCAATGGGTCGCCATGCTCATTATTGAATTACAGTGCTTCAAAATTTGGTATCTCAAAAGAACCAATGAGGATCAAAAGGGTGGCCCATTTTGCAGTACTTCGACTTCATAGTTCATATTTGCTATTTATTTTCACTCAATTAAAGTGAAATTAACAGTTTTGTAGAGAATATCATTTGGCCAATAATTCTATGCCTCTTTTTCATAAAGTGCATCGTTATATCTATTCTGAAAACAACAAATATGTGATGCAAATTTTAAATTAAAAACTCGAAAAAACTCACTATTTTTCTCCATTTTTATCAATACAATTTTATTCTTCTCCCTGTCGAAAATAAATGTAATTTTTCTGATTCTTTAGTATATGAGCAATTCCACCCAAAATGCATAATTTGGCCATCCAAGGCTGAAAATTTATAATTTTTTAAAAATTGCTTACATGTATTCATTTTTTATCATACATACACTAGATATATTGCTGCTAATATAGACAAAATTGGGAACGTTAATGATAAATATTGTGGTCAGGGCAGCTCGGCAGAGACTGTGACCTGAATTCTGATACAAAGGGCAAAGGGGAAAGGTACATATTTCAACATAAATTACGATTACAATTAGAAATTAATAATTAAAATGTATGCATAATGTTTTGAATTCGTGTGTACCTGATAGATCTTGATATAAGTATCATATAATGCTCTTTAGTTTTTGAAAATATTCCAACTAGAAGAAAAGTTACAGCCAAATAACCATTCATTAATGGTAATGGTAATGGCAGCTGTACAGGTCATAGGTCATTGACCCTCTGGCCCATTATGTACATAAAACCCATTATATCTAGAATATGTACAAAACTATCAATAACATGGTTTTCCCCTCGTTTTTCTGTTCAGTTGAGTTGCATACTTGTTTTGGTTGTTTATGAAGGTAGATATAAGTAATATTTAGGTATTTAGAAGAAAAATTAGTGGGGAAAATTAAAAAAAAATAGTTTCAACCCCCCTCCAGACCCCCGCCCCCTGTAGACCCCTGTTACAGCGACCAGGGGCGCCCTCTAGATTCCCGTTACGGCGACATACTCTTTTTGCTTGTTGCTACCATCTCAAGTATGACAAAAAAAAATTTTGTATTTATTTATTTTCCCTTGTGTTTCTTACACATTATAATGCTCATTGAAAATAATTTATGCTAATACTAATTTATTTATTGCTGAAACCTAGACCCCCGTTACGGTGACATTAATATTCCCCCAAACTTTTTTCAGAATTCTAATCCCATTATTTAATAGGAAAGAATTAGCTGGAGATTTTTCAATGAAAATATTGATTTTGTTATCCCTAAAAACATATTATTTCAGAGTAATCATTGTCCCTCTGGCACATTATGCCCATGAAACCCATTATATCGATAATATTTATAAGTTTCCCCCCCCCCAAAAAAAAATACTGGCTGCATTTTTAAACAGTGATTCTGATAGGAAAATCTGTGTGTTTTATGGGTGATTCTGGCAGAAAAATAAGCATTTTCTAGGCCTCACGATTAAAAAAAAAAAAAAAATGTAGGATACTTCCCCCTAGGCAACTTTTTCCCCCTGGATCCGAAAATAACAACGAAAATAATCTCAGATAAATATTTTAGCCTCTTGATAGGCCATCAGCTGTACGTACCCCAAAAGAGTGATTTTCGTTCCGGATTTTGGGCACTACTTTTTAGTAGCAGATTCCTATTGCTAATACCCTATATTATAATATCCCAAAAGTTCTCCATGCAATTCCTGCCAGATTTTGAGTAATTGGGCATTGTTTCTAACAGTGCAAAGCCTATGGAGCCAACGGTCTGGCTTCATTTTAATGGTCATTTTAATAGAACATCATTTATTTTATGAATGTTGAATCTTCGGTCATACCAATGATTTTGTTATTGACTCACGATGACCCGGAATCTTCTGATTCTGAATCTGCCATTTTTAACTTTTTAACTTTTGAGGAATTTTAGTTCTCCGTGTTTGGAAAATAAAATGTAAAAAACTAAATAAATAAATAATAAAAAATATTATCTTCTACATTTAGAATGAAGTGACTGATATCAATCAATAGAGAATACTGTGCCCTAAAATTGTTTTCTTTTGACCTAAGATGTCAGTGCATTATTTTCAGGGTTATTAGCAAAATGTGTCATAAAGGTCAAGGTCAAAGGTCATTAATTGTGAGGTATTTTGCAAATAATTCTGAAAGTAATGCACTGACATATTAGGTCAAATAAAAACAGTTTTAGGGGACATCATTTCCTATCAATTCATATCAGTCACTTGATTCTAAACGCATTAGATAATTTATTCATTGAATAATTATTTAATTTTTAATTATTTTTTTTTCAAACGTCAATAATTAAAATTCCTCAAAAATTACAAAGTGGAAATTGGGAGATTCGAAATCAGGAGATTCTGGAGATTTTGAATCAATCAAAAAAATTTAGTAGGATCGAGAATTCAACGTTTACCAAATAAATGATGAACTATTAAAATTACCATTAAAAATGAAGCCAGACCATAAGCTCCATAGGCTTTGCACTGTCAGATTGATTGCTCATTTTCTCAAAAACTGGCACGAATATCATGGAGAACTTTTGGGATATTATAATATATAGTATTAGCAATTGGAAACTGGTGTCAAAATGTAGTGCCCAAAATCCGGAACGAAAATCATTTTCTAGCCATATTCTGAGGCTCAGCTGATGGCCTATGAGGAGCTGTTGTATATTAACCCAAATGATGCACTTTTGGTGGAATTGCTCATATGATGCTTGAAGTATATGTGTTCATAAAACGGAGAAAAAAAAGGGTCACCCTGCTAGTTTCTGAATTATGGGGCTATAGTATAGACATCTATAAAATACAACTATGCATATGGGTCTTTAGCACATTGCTAGCTCATTGTATCGATACATAGTTCTACAGATTTGATATTCTCCTCTGCTCCCCGCTCCCTGTTAATATTAAGGGAAAGATGATGGTCCTTTAATGTGCTCTAATGAGTGGGAAAGACACCAAAATACTTAATTAAAGGTATATGTGGGAGTTCAACATTTTCACAAAACTTTGAAAGGAAGAAAGAAATCGAAATAAAAATTATATCTCACCACTTTAGTTTATATTTAACAGTCACTTGAAAGTAACAGTGCTTTAACATGGGGTCAAATCATCAAACTGATGTCAAATATGAATTCTCTGACCCCCAAAACCCTAAGAACCATATACTGACCAGTATTGTAGGCCAAACCATTGAAAAAATAATTCTTCGAATGGTCCATGGTCACCATTTTTTTATTTGGGGCTATCACAGAGTTAGCCCACACTAGGCAAGACACATCTCCACTAAATTTTGTATTTAGCCATCATAGAAAACAAATTCATTGAGAAACAAACCTACTCAAGTGCTCCAGATGTTACTTGTTTAGCTGCCCCCCCTTCATCCCATAGGGGTCATAATATGTATTCAAGGGTTACCATGGCAACCATCCATTGAAAAGGAATAATTATTTGGTATTGCTGTAGGTACTATGTCCAAATATCATGATGTTGCATAATGACTCAAAAAAACAAGTAACCATAGTATTATAGCGTTCTAAGATGTATGGTTAACCCATTGAGGACGGGGGCAGTTTACACATAATTTGCCTGGCTGACGGGGGCCCTTTTAACCCTTTTTGGGCTTCAGGACGGGTGTTTAACATGAGGTTTAGGGTATAAAAACACTTTAAGAATATTTTCTTCAAATAATATGTGTCATATGTACATCGTTTAATAGGTGTAAACAGTTATTGATCATATTTTTTCATAATTTCTAGAATTTGGTCTTCAATAATTAAAATAATGGGTCTCAATTGGGTGCAATATGGCGGCAACCTTGCTCCAAATTCACTTTCCAGCATTTACGTATGTTAGTTATGACGTCATCATTATTGTCTCCATGACAACATACCTATAAAGATATTTCTAGTGTGTTTGTATACATATATTTTAAATTTCATCAAAATCCGTTTATTTTTTATAAAGTTATGCCCCCTTCAATTTATATAAAAAATTGATGCCTTGAGGCATCACCCCGTCCCCTGAGCCAAATTATGTGCGATGCCTTGAGGCATCAGCCCGTCCCCTGAGCCATTTTAATGTTGATGCCTTGAGGCATCAGCCCGTCCTCAATGGGTTAATGATGAAATTCATACACCTTTGCCAGTTTGACCTTGACCTTTGTTACCTTGACCTTGACCAAGGTCAGATTTTATGATGGAATAAAAAAGTTGACTTTGTTTTCCATGGATGTAGATCAATTGGAAGGGACAATAACATACAAAAACAGTTTTAGTGACAAGATATGAATTATGAATATCATATAGGACCATAAGTCACTAGAAATCAAATGAATGAGTAAAGAGATATATTCAGTTAACAGTTTTAGCTCTATAATACTGTTGGGAGTATGTACATGTATGTATAGGTTTTTATTTCTGGAAGTGTACATTTTCAATAATTATAACAGATTTTTGACACCGAAAAAGGGGGTGGGTCTCCTCTATGAAACCATAGATCTTCCTGAGGGCCCCCTTGATGAATGTTTGTCCACAGTTATCATAGCAACCATTCCGCACCCAAAAAACGAAATGTTTAAAAGATCTTATGTTTACAATATGCCAAATTTATGGAATAGGATGGATGATAAGATTCAAACTATTCCTTCGAGGAAAGAGTTTAGGGGATACTTGAAGCACAAATATCACCTAGACTATGACCCTTACCTTAAATCTACCGATGCTGAATGATGTGAATCGTTACATGACTCGTTATAAATGTTCACCAATGTATAGGGAAATTATATGGATTGGGGGGTAAATTACACTGGGCATGTACTTACCAGTAGTTAAAAAGATCGATACAGCGATAAGGGAATTAACAATTGAGGGAAGGGAACATAGAATAGTGAACCCATAGGGATGTGCAAATATTGTACAATCAAAAGGGAACACTGATGTTGTAGATGTAATTTGTTGTGGAAAAGATTGAGAGAGATCTTCCACTGATGTTTTGAGTTTAATATTGATTGATGTTTAGTCTAAAAAATTCATTTGTACAAGACAAGTATATATGTACTGTATGAAGTTGTAATCTAAAAATATACTGTAAAGAGATAACTATATCCAAAGCTCCAAAACGAAGGAGTGACATATATTAATATTAAGATATTAAACATTGTATTGAAATATTGTGATGTCAGAAATATAATTATGGTTATAATGATTTGTAAATACCATAGTGGTAAAATGTAAAACTCTGTAACTGTTTGAATCTGATTTGAATAAAGTATTATATATATATATAATTCGAATCTGGCCATATAGCTAATGTGTGAATAGGGCAAGACCTCAAGTTTTACTATGGGGCATGCCATCTCATTTGGTCCCATACAGCAAAAGAAAAGAAAAGTATAGTGAGGTCTATGCTAAAATTTAACACATTTTCACAGGTTTGACCTTGGCCTTGTGACCTTGATGTTGGCCAAGGTCAGATTCGTATAATTTGAGGAAATGGCCTCTGAGGGCTTTCCCATTCCTGAAAATTGCTAAGGAATCACAAGAAAAGACAAAAATTATAGTCAATTAATCTTTCAGTAGCTGTATTTCACAAAAATACCAAATTTTGTGATATAAACGGTTACCATGACAGCCATATTCATATTTCAGAATGGGGGCCCCCTTCCAAAATGAAAGCCCTATGTGATTTCTACCTGCTGTCAAATTTTGGCACTTTTGTCACTAAATTCGCCATTTTTGCCATAACTGACTAGACTAACAGTGGCGAAAACAAAATATCTCTAATAAAACAATATTTTCAATCATTTCATTGCTTTCACCTGGTTCCTGTTTTATGACCAATACCATGTGACTGATCAGGGCTAAAGAAATATGATCGGATGGCTATACATAGAAAATCTCTAATATCTAATTGGTTCTTGGTTGTATACATTTTCAATGATGGTGAATGTAGTAAACAGTTAATATCTTTGATGATTTTGGGAGTTCGGCGCTAAGACTTGGGATGGAGTTCGGGGTGATCCGGCAATAAGGCAATATGCACATGAAATATATATAGACTGTAAAATGTTGTTAAAAGTGAAACGTTTTACGAGTTTTGATTAATTAATTATAGATCTCTCCATTGAAGTTTGTGGTTGAATAGGTCTGGATCGAGAGGATTTCCCGCAGTTTAAAGGGACTACAGATAGCATTGTTGCTGTCAAAACCTGTGGAAGAACTCAATTTTGACCAAGCCTTCAAGTACTGAGTAAATGCTACATAATAAGACGGGGTTATAAGTATATCGTGAAGGCCTCATCTATAATCTAGATCATTCTTTAAAATGATCTACATTATTAAGTTGGTTATGTATGTTAATTACCAATGGATGACATCATTAAAGTACGGTGTAGATTCATTGATTCATATAGTTATAATCTGATTTGTATACTGATGGGTTCAGAAAAAAGTGGTTAAAGTGGCTAATGGAAAAAGCTCCTAGCACAAGCCCAGTGAAGGTAGGCGTAAATTCCTAAAGACCTATCTCACCTCTCTTGACAAATTAAGGGCAATATCCTAAAAATGTCTGGAATAGCCTTGAAGATGGCAGAGAGCCTATGTTACTTGAATATTTCTAAGTAAAATTCAAACTTGATGTCCTTATAAGATCAAATGCGTTGTTGATCCCGTTTCCATAGAAACGCTACTAAAGGTCCTCCTCCACTTAAAATATTTGCCTCAAGCTTAACATTTTGTCACTGATGAACAATGTTAGTGACAAAAATTTCCCTAGTGGAGGAGCCCTATTAGACTATATTTATACAGCCGGCATATAAAATGCACAGTTTTACAGTTGAGGAAATCCATTGCTCATCGCATTGTTCTGAAAACAACGTATCTAGACTGCTTTACGCATAGTGCGTATTTCACTAGTGATTAACTGGGGTTGTCATGGCAACCAATCTGATTTTTTACTAAGATTACCGGTAAAATTCAAATTTATGACTCAATTTTTTTCTATTTTCACGATTGAAAGCATGTATAATAAATCGGTTAACTAACACGTTGGTTTCGGCCCCTTAGAATGTTGCACTCGTTGCTACGCAACTCGTGCAATATTCACGCTCCTTCAACGCTCCTTCAACCGTTAGTTAACCTGTATTTATTTTGTCTAAATGTCATCAGGAATATTTGCCATACAATATAGGAAGTTTTCAAGCCCTCATGACAGCGTATGGAGAGAATAACAGAATTTCTCAAAACTAATTCAAATGATTTGTTTTGGGCTACCTAGAGGGGAAAATAATACTTATATCATAATTGTTATAATTAAATATGGAACAAAGGGTATGAAAAAGGCCCTAGTGTTACAAGGGCAAAATTAACTTTGCTATATATGCTTTTGCAAATCGTTTATTGAACTTAACCTGCCTTTGGGGCTTTGACAATGCTAAACATGTTTTTTTACCACGGTAACCATAGAGAAATACAATTATTGGAAAAGAATCACTTTCCCAAACTAATATTTTCGTTGTCCTTGGTGCCCGGTCCCGATTTGGCGGACCCTGAATAATATTAGAGTAGTATTTTATCAATTCTATATGAGAAATCCAAGGAATCCAACAAGGGTGGAGGCGGGAAGGAGCGTACACGCCCGAGGGATTCTTCCGTTCCCTCAGATAATGCGTCAATGACGGCCGTCACGGAATGCATGTTAAAACTTTGGAACAAAAGTTTGAAATTCGCGCTACCTTCGTTATTTTGACGTCTGCTTGTGCATTAATTTATATTTGTTGCTGTTTGAGTGATGAGGCAAGGGACTACTTCTAATTTCCGTACACTGGAGGTGTGGTATATGACACATCATACACTGCACCTCAGGTGCATGCAGTGTACAATGCTAAAGGTATAGGGACGACGCAGCAAGGGTCGAGTAAAATATAACGAACCAAAGCACTTGTATATAATATTATTATGTCATCCTGAGTGTTGGGCTCATCAAATGTATGTTTCTTTGCGACCTGACCCTATTATTTTTAATTTTATATTTAATTATTTTGATCTTTTCTAGGGTCAACATGTCAAACCTCTCCTGGACCTTTATCTTGATGGCTTTCTTCATGGCAGGTAATATAATTAATAAATGTGCATAATTATTAAAAAGGGAAAAAAGGAAACAATGTACAAAGGAATATATAATTCGCCTTCTTACATATAACTTACATATGCCCATACATGTATGCATGCAGGCCCTCTCACCCCTTTCACACTCATCAGCCTTTCAAATTGGAAGACACAAACCCCGATGAGTGATAATATGTGAAGTCACCAAAGGAAAGTACCCGCAGTTCTTAAAAATATAATTGTGGACGTTTATGAAGCCATGTAACAACAAATTACGTCATCGGATAGAATAAGCCAATCCGTCATATCTCCACGAAGCATGTCAATAAATCCACAGGCATAGGCCTGCAGTGTGTAGATAACATCAGAGCTTTTTTTAGACAACTAAATACTTCAGAAGTATAGAGAGCAATAGAGGCGCGGCGTAACATATACAATATTGGGGGGGGGCAATTTTTTTTTGGTGGGGGAGGGGGGGGCATAGAAGATGAATTTGCATTACCCTGCAATACTATAATAGAATCGAAATATTTCACAGACACCCAATAATTTCATCAGGAAACGGGGCATACTTATTATGCCTATACCATACTATTGAATAAATTTTAATGCAGTTTGCTATATCCCAGCTTATCCCAGCCCATATGGTCTGGGGTCTGGGGCCCTAGGCGGGCCCCAGAAGCCAGAGATTTTCCCCTTAGACTTGGACACATTTTTGGCAATTTTGGGGTGTTAAATCTATCCTCATTGGGATCTAAAATGTTTGAAAATGTTGTTCTTTTAGTTCCATGATTTTTTTTCTTACATGTATATATTTTGGTGAGATTATTTTAGGTATAAATTTAAGAATACTATAAACTAAATCTGGTGACGATCATCTGTCATCTTCATTCGTGCATTGTTTAAACATTTAAACAAATATTTTAGATCTCTAAAATGTAGGATATGAAGTAGGTGATGAATGGTGATAAATAGTTAAATGTTATATTGCTATGGGGTGTTTTTCATACAGCAAAGCCTAATTTGATACGACATACATGTTAAACATGAATAAGTAATGCAGCTTAGATGCTGACTTCGAATAACTGGATAGTTTGTGTGAGTTATAATAATATTATTCAATGGAGCCCAATGGTTCTTTTATTTAAAAAGAACATGAGTGTATGAGTGGTAACCTGCATATCATTTCTGTTCAACTCTATTTATTTCTACAATACTTATCTATATGCTATACTAAATTATTCTACTTTGTTTCACTTCTGACTTAGGGACTGTTCATTTTCAACCACTGGGTGGGGCAGGGGAGAATTTTCAGGCGGGCACCTATTTTGTGCAGACTCAGAAGGCATCATTTTTTGCACAGACTTTAAAAGTAAGTGTGTGTGTGTGGGGGGGGGGGAGCATCTTTTTTGCAGACTCGGAACTGCAATGATGTAGGGGGTATCATGAAACTTTAAACAAACTTTAAAGGGAGGCCCAAGAAATTTCTCTTTAAGTGTGTGTGTGGGGGTGGGGGTGGGGGGGTGGGGGGGGGGGTGGCAGTGGTTAGTGGTTAGTCAGTGGTTAGTCCCTTAGGTAAATGAACTTACTACTTACATAAATGAACTTCTATAGACTAGTGATTTTGAGTTAAGTAATAAATGATTAAATGGCTGGGCAGGACCAACATACTTTTAGATGAGGTTTCCCAACATAGATTTTGGCTGGTACAAGTGGTATGCTTTTCCATTGTAAAGATACTATTAGTCGGAATAAATAAGTTTGATCTTTCCTGGGCTTCCTGTACATGTAACATGCTGCCAGGTACCTTTTCATCACATACAGCATGTCAGCTTGGCAGCAAATAATTTCCTCTTATAGTTCTAGATTTTATTTTGCCAATCGAGCAAATTTAGAGCATTCACAGCAGTAAACCAAAATATAATTTCATAATATTCTGGATCATCCATATGAATATCCAGATTAGTTCTCACCCATTTTGTTATACCTCATTGTGTCTTGTATGTATCCCTATCATGTATGTATCCCTATCCTAGCTTACTAAATTTCAATGAGAATGTGGGGGAAAAGTGAGTGAGATATTGTTATTTATCTGAAAATCATTCTGAAGACACTAAGTGGGTATCTGCTTTCAGGTTATCAGGAGTAGGTGTAGACACAATTGAGAAAAAGGTTATGAGGTAATGTGGTGATTTAGAGGTATGCGATAGTTATGTAGAAAGAGATGAGATAGGATGAATGATTTGCTAGTCTGATTGTACCATTATGTTCAGCAAGATAATGTATTAAGCAGCAGTTTCCTATGTATAGTTCAATTGTATTAAATATTTACATAATTTAGCCTGGCAGATCTGGGGATGTTTTTTGCTTAAAAATTGTTTAAAACCATTAGCATCGGGTATTTTCCTTAAGAGAGATGGCAATAGACAGTGAGAGAAAGATATATCATGGGAAAGGGAGGAGGGCGAGAGGGAGAGGGAGGGAGCGGGAGGGGCAATGAGAATCCAGAATCATCCAGAACAATAATTTTTCACTGGCTCTCCTAGTAGTTTTTACATGAATGATGTAACTTTTATTCATGATTTATTAGTCATATCACTGTACACGTTACACAAGTGTCTGTGAGTTATTTTTTGGGCCAATAAAATTTCCACATTGTAACAGAGTTATTGGGGGGCCAGCCCCCCCCCCCCCCCAATATAATTATTGGGGGGGGGGGCAAGTGCTCCCCTTGCCCCCCCCCCATGTGTCATGTCTGAATAATAGAAGCCTCACCTACTGCAAAAGTTGGGTTTGATCCCCCTCTCTGCCCTGTCATGGGGTTGCATGGTCTTTTTTCTCTGAATTTAGCCCGTATCATACAAATTGTGTACTATTTTGTATACCTGGCAAAACAAAATTAGAATTTAAGTCCAATCGACCTCTGCCCTAATAAGGTCTTTATTTCTCAGATTCCAGTGTACATATGATTGTATTTATTCAAAGAAAGATAATACATTTCTGACTGATATCGTCATTCATGAAATTATTTTTATTTTGCCTGTAGTACTGCTGCCTGGAGAAGCGTTGAAATGTCATGTGTGTGGCATAGATTATAATGGTACCATATGTGCGAACATTGAGAAGTGCCCAACCGATAGACCATTTTGTGTAAGCAACTTGAGTTACTGATAACTACAATCAGGGAGATACAGAGGGGGTAGAAACGGCCCATTGACTTAAGCAGAATATGCCCAACGGGTACATACTTTAGCCATTGCATGTCAGTTGATGCTGCAGTACTGTTATCACCAATAGTACCACCCACCTATAGCCCAGGTAGTTGGATTGCCTTTTCTACCTGGGCTATAGGTGGTACTATTGGTGACAACAGTACTGCAGCATCACCTGACATGCAGCGGCTAAACTATTTACCCATTGGGCATAATCCCCGTCTCTACTCCCTCTGTATATACCTCCCTGCTACAATTAACATCTTGCATGTAATAAATTCTGGTATCAGTCATGATATTGAGTTACTCAATTTGATAATACCCGCTGCAAGAGTTTAGCATAATCATTTTATTCTAATCACAGTTCAGTCTATCCAGACTAGACTCAAAGCCTCTTGGATAAGAAAAGAATGGTATGCCAGTGATTGAACGCCTACTGCGCTAATGGCTTTCCTGGCCCGGGTCTAGGTGTCCTAATGGGTTTATAATGGCCTGTTACAGTCCTTATGGAATTATAATGGTACTTCGCTCTTTGGAGCGAGAGCCTTTCCTTAGTGTGAAGGGACTCTCTCCACTCTGATTCTAGACTGCATTATTTCTCCTTGTATACAGAAATATAATATCAAAAAATGCTCACCAGTAAATCTAATATTTCTAGGGTAAGGTGGTTATAGAACTAGATGGAAAGACTGGCGTGGCCAGAGGCTGTACAGTACAGACTGAGTGTGACCTAGACAACGCTTATTGCTGCGACACAGATGCCTGTAACAGTGGAACCATTCCACATGCATCTACTCTCTTCATCCTCTCCACCGTCTCTGTGTTCATCTATGCTTACTTCAGGGTATAACTATACAATCCAAGGAGGCAGTGTGGGCGTCAGTTAATGCTAAAGATGCCTTTTGTAGCATACAACATTCTCCAACTCTTCCATCGCGAACTGCATGAACCAAATCATAGATTCCAATAACTTACTTTCAAACCCTAATGTTTAAAGCAGTCTGGCCACTGTTGACAAAACCAAGTCGATGCAAATTTGATGTAATTGCTGGCGATGCACGTTGATAAAGAGGCTTATCAGAAGCTGCATCGTCTTTGCATCAACAACCAGAATAAGATCGGCAACTATAGAACTAATTCTCTTGCTTTTACATATGAGCAATTCCACCATAAATGCATCATTTGGCCATCCAGGGCTGAAAATTCATAATTTTTTAAAATTGCTTCCATTGATTTATTTTTTCTCGTACATAAACTAGATATATTACTGCTAATATCAACAGAATTCGGAACGTTGATAATGAATATTGTGGTCAGGGCAGCTTGGCAGAGACCTTGACCTGAATTCTGATGGTAAGGGCAGGGGGGAAAGATAAATATTTCAACATAAATAATGATTAAAATTAGAAAGAAATAATAAAAATGCATGCATAATGTTTCAAATCAGTGTGTACCTGATAGGTCTTGATATAAGGGCCATAACGCTTTTTAGTTTGTAAAAATATCCCAACTAGGAGAAAAGTTACAGCCAAAAAACTGTTTAGTATTGGTAATGGTAATGGCCATGACAAAGGTCATACATCATTGACCCTCTGGCCCATTATGCACATATAATCCATTTTATCTAGAATATGTACAAACATATCAAGAACATAGTTTCTCCCTCATTTTTCGGTTTCGGTTGTTTATGGAGGTAAATATAAGTTATATTTAGGTATTTATAGGCAAAATTAATAGGGGAAAATTTAGAAAAAATAGTTTCAAACCCCCTCCAGACCCTGGCCCCTCTAGACCCCCGTTATGGGGACAATGTCATCTTCTAGACCCCTGTTACGGCGACATACTTTTTATGCTTATGGCTCCTAACTCAATTATCTTATTTTTATTTTTACTATTTACTTATGTGACCTGTTACAGGGACATTAATATTCCCACCATTTTTTTCTTATCATCCTTACCCCATTATTGAGCTGGGAAGAATTAGCTGGAGACTATTCAATGAATATAATGGAGGTACTAATCATAAACAATGTTATAAGTAATGGATGTAAGGGTGTTTTTCATTTTAATTTCTTCTAGGTCTATATTCCAAAAATAATTTAGGCCCCCGTTACGGCAACAGGGGGCTTCCAAATAAATATACCAACATTTTGATTTTTTAATCAAACCAACATAATATTTCAGAATAATGAGTTGTTCTCCGAAATTACTGGTTGATATTCTTTAAACAGTGGTTTGGATATGAACACATTCGTTTTTCGGAGAGGTACTGGTATGAAAATAAGCATATTTGTTGGCCTCAGGATTAAAACAAATAGAAGAAACTTTGTAGGATACCTTCCCCCTAGACGATTTTTCTCCCCTGGATACAGAAATACCGAAGAAAATAATATCAGATAAGTATTTTAGCCTCTGGATGAGCTGTTGTTTTTCAACCCAAATGATGCACTTTTGGTGGGATTGCTCATATGTAATCGCATCAACTAGGCATTGCTAACGCATCGCTATGGACATTACCTCCATTGACAATGCACCGATACAAAATCACATCGACGGGAAATGATTTTCACATCGCCCGCTCATCACTTGTCATCGCTTGCTGTTGCCGAAGACATTGCGATGACAAGTCGATGTAAAGACGATGCAATAAATTTGACAAAATTCTTATCAACTAGCTCATCGCCAACGCATCGCCAACGCATCGCCAACGATTTCGTTGACAGTGGCCGGACGGCTTATGAAATGACAATAGGGTTTAAAGGGCTGTGCAGCGATCAAATAAGTTAACACAGAACCTAAAGACTCATGGGTACAGGGCTACAGGGTTTGAATCCTATGACTGGCTGTCGGCCATCACACAATGTATACATCTAGATATCAGCCAGAATTATGTATTAAATCGAGGTTTTAACATTGTTTATTCATATCAGAGTTTCTCATCTTTCCTTAAATCATGAGATTAATTCATCCAAAAATGCGTTTCATATCGGAGTTATGATAAACTATTGAATGTGGAGTTAGAATCATCAGAGTCTGTCTCTTATAAAACATAAAATGTGTAAGATTGTGTGGAAATTAAAAATAAAATTGTCAAGCTTCCATGACATGTTTAGTGTTTTTATCTTTTCTCCCTGGTTGCTATTGGTTATGGCATCAATGCCTCAAATAAAGTGACCCAAAATCCCTGACAAGAGCAACAAATATATGTCAAAGTATGTTGGATCTATACCAACTTGTAGGTAACATCCAGCTGAAGTAGGAAAATTAAAAACAATCGCCAAGACAGTAGATTTCTCTCTCATTTCAACTCTTCATTAGATCAAGAAACACAAAACCCAGATTTCTCAGTTCTGGCTAGTTCAATATCCTCTGTATTACCTTAACATGGCTAAAGACGGGGTGGAATACACTCAACTCAAGGCTCGAGCTTTTCCTTGGGCAAGTCTATATCTCACGTATCAAGTATAAGAGGTGGGTTCAGAACTCATACATTTAGGATAAATTACAAAAACATAGGAGCTATAATACAGTGCATAAAAGCAACTCGTCGGGTCATAGTTGCCAAGAATAAAATATAAGATAAAACGCCACCTTGTGAATATGATAAGGCATTTAAAGATATCAGAATTGCAATAAAAATATCTGTAAATATTTAAAGATATTGGTAAATATAATGTTAATAGGGATATCAGTAAATAACTATGAACAAAAGGGATATCGGTAAT
This sequence comes from Sthenelais limicola, assembly GCA_942159475.1. Classification (NCBI taxonomy): domain Eukaryota; kingdom Metazoa; phylum Annelida; class Polychaeta; order Phyllodocida; family Sigalionidae; genus Sthenelais; species Sthenelais limicola. The sequence continues at coordinate 38,455,183 of OW804098.1, forward strand.
GCATTCATTGATGTATCTAAAATCAAAGTTGAAACCTGCTTCACCATTGTATATATTACCATATTACCATTCATAGTATCTGCTTTACAATTGTCGAAATCAAAATTGACTAGGATTTGCAGATACCACTAATTTGAATTTTGTGAATTATGATTCGAACATTATATACATATATATATATATTAAAAGTCGATATCAAGGTAAACTTTCCAATCAGCAGTACTACCTGTAGCGGCCTGGCTCTTGTCACATGCCTCTCTAAAATATTTACAAGTGGCTTTTCTTCTTTTTTCTAAACGAATTTAATTCAGGTTTAGTTTACTTGGATCAGAAGTAGCCCCATGATTATGGCTGTAGCCACAAGCTGTACACAAAAACAATGTTGTAGGAATCGTAATGGAAAATCCGACAAAAATTTCCTAGACCGTAGTTTTCGGCCACAGGTACACGAGTCAAAATTTTCCCTGGACAAGGAGGCGCTAGTGGCATTCATGCCTGCATATTACTTAATCGTTCAGACGCGCCCCGCCCACCCGGGGGCTTTTTACAGTCTAGAAAATCCATCTTGATCATCCAATTACCTATGTTTTTGCATTCCACGGGAGAAAAGAATTACAAATTTGTCATCCTTTTCATGTTAGCCAGCCAAAACGTCTGGGTCAATAGGGTCTTTACTGAACTTTAAATGCACATACCCCCACTTTTCAAGGCATATCTCTCTTAAGTTCTGAAACCATGCTCTCGCATAACCATCCCTCTCGCACATTGAAATACACTCGGCTGTACTCGTGTAAACTTCGGGTAACTTTGCTAAAACGCTCCAGAACAAGGCCCATGTCATAGCAGAGGGGATTCCACACCATCCATTCTGCGCCACCATAGAGTGTATGATGTGCAAAACATTGGCGATGGTTTGCACATGGATTTACCACTAAAATGAAGCGATTTTAATGCGACTAGTTAAGGGAGGAGGGCGGGACAGCAAGGAGGACGGTGGGCGGGATGGTGGGCAATGTCAACCTATAAAAACATTCCATATTTATGAAAGTAAATAGCCCAAGACTTCCCCTCATTCCCATCAAGTTGTGACGATACTCTGGTGCCATATACCTCTAGAACCTAGTGTTCGGCGCCAGGTAAGAGAGTCAAAATCAGATCCCCCTAGCAGATACCAACGAAACTGCCTGTGCAGCAATGTATGCAAAGTCTATGCTCCTCAACTACCAACTGCTTAAAACTAATCCAACATTGACACATCTCAGACATTACAAATTGATACTTACTTTCATTCATTCACCCCAGACAATTGCTACCATATTAGGATTAGAAATTATTCATTACAGGTTAAGAATTGCAAAATAATATGTAAAGTCTAAATATTTAGGAATATATTGCTCATGTCGATGAAGTGCAGTGCATGGTCAAGTCTGGTAATCCAAAACCCAATTCAATTTGCTCCATAGTTATAAAGTAAAGTTGACCTATGGAAATTCTCATTATTCTTTTTTCCTAAGCTTATTCAACCCAGTAGTATTGGTTGTTCTAAGACAATCTTCAGGGTCACCATTTGCGCAAAGGTGTACAGTTGTCTATGCAGAAAAAGGTGAGAAAATTATGGAAATTTGACCATCGTCATAGACACAATATTACAAGTTAAGTTTTTGGCTTGGTATTGGGTTTGAAATGTTTGCCACCCGTCTCTGCCCTGCTCCCCCCCCCCCCCTCCGGTTCCGATGCTAATGCATCGTGTCACGGACAAATAAGTCATAATTTGGGAGAGAAAAACAAAAAAAAAAATTTTGAGATATCATCATATTTGAAAAAATGAAATAAGGGGATTCCAATGATGGTAAACATAATAAGGGCATCTATATTTGTGTATGCATGAACAATATGGTATGCATGAACAATATGTTAGCGATATTATTTATGGCCGATCACTAGTAAAGTACCAGTAAGAGCACTGAACTCCCCCAAAGAAAACATTCTTTTTTTTTAACAAGCTTTATTCAATCTATCAACAAATCCACTCCATCCAGGGCGATTAACATTTTCAATACAAAAGCCCTTCTTGTCCGCATCATGCAGTGTGTATCTGGTGAAAAATAATCCTGTTGATTTCAAGAGAATATAAGAGCGTCAAGTGAATCAAGCTACTATAAGGTAAAGAACAAATTCTTAATACTATTTTCTGTGAGAATGGCATGCGACTTGTGAACCATCTTCCTGTAATACACCACATATGATTAGGTGCAATAAAAGGTGCAATAAGAAGATAAGGAGCTGCTCCATATGAAGCCTTATAAGGTGAACCTCTTGAGGCCTCTACACTTACTGATCATCAACACCTTGAACAGGCCACATCTCCCAACAACTTTCGGTAAGTGCGATTTGCTTTGATTTGACATTTGAGATTTGTCTCAGGGATAATTGGGAAGTTACTAACTCAAGAAAGTTCGGAAGAATTCGGTCTTGAATATCTTCAGGTTTCAGAAACACAAGTATTGACATTTTGTAGCAATTTGGTATGAAGTAAGTTGACCCAAAACAAGAACAGAAGTTTTAAATCTTTCGGGGAGGGGGGTTGTGTTGTGTTGTATTGTATTGAGGTCCGACGTTTCCGTTTCAATTTGCCCTTAATCGTGGAGGTTTGATTTTATTTAATCCATCAACAATGTCATCTGTTTTAACCTCTGTCTAAGACATTCCAACCTTTAAAATCACACAAAAACAACAGTTATACATTTTATTTTCAAGTATCTTTGGTAAGAAAATATATTAACTAAATAGAGGAACATAAATCCCTGATGAGTGATGAAACACATTATATCACACATTATCAAACAGAACAACTAGGGCTTGTAAGAATCGAGGGAACTATTCTGTGGGAACTTTTTCATTTTTGGGTTGCGTCACGGTTGTCATAGCATGAAGACATGCACCAATTTCAGCAATTTCAAGACTGTATTGAATATATTCATGTCTTTTTAAGGTCATCCTATGGAGTACATTTAATTACTTTACTGGAAAATGTCTACACAGAAATATTGTAAACGTTTTTCAAACAATCTATTTATAATTTATACCAGAACTTACTAACTGTGTAGAGCTAACGATTGTATATTTTCTAACGGCCTGCAGGTGCACACACAAACGGGATACAATTAAAACGAGACAATTTTAAGCAGTTCTAGACAATATCGCGCTCATAATGCATATTTTGTCTTTTGTCTCTAATCGACTTTTGAGGCCTAAAACAAAAAAAATAAAGATAGCTTCTGAAGTTGTCTTTAGCGGCTTTGTCTCGAAAAGATTAGTGCCTTTTGTCTTTTGTCTTTAGGCCTCAAAAATACAATAGGCCTCAAAAATCAAAAACGAAAGACAAATAACAACGTCATTGTCTAGATCTTAATTATTGTCTCTTGGTGGTTGTCTCCCGTGTAGGCTATATGTGCGCCTGCTGACCCCTATATGTGTCTTTCTGTCCAGTGTCAACATGTCAAACCTATCCTGGACATTGATCTTCATGGCTTTCTTCATGGCAGGTAAGTTGATAATTACAACAAAATTGGTGGGTCATGTGGAAAGTCGCTAAAATGATATTTCCAGAGGTACCCTTCATCAAAATGCTTTAATTTTGGGATTGCCTTCCGCTGCTAGTAATATATGAATACATTCCAATGCTGTTTATTGAATGGGTGTATGTGGCTCGTTTATCTGTGGTGATCCAATAAGGATTATATTCAACTACTTTACTAGTGAATTGCCATCCAGAAGTATAGCTAACTTTTCATGTACACGTGTGTATAAAAGATATAGAAGAACCTTTTGTATGTCCCAATGTTAACCATCAATAGAATCGACTTGATCTCATCTTTTCAAATATGAAATTATCTCGAAATCCATTTTTTATCTCGAAATCCATTTTAAACAGCTTTCATTGAATGTCAATGATGGATTACCTCCGAAAACAGGTTTGGATTGGAGGCCTGATACTACGTGCAATTCAAATCTTATCAGTGGCCAATGAAGCAGGTAAACCATACGAAACTTTCCGCATCTGAGCTAATGTACGGTATGTTGGGAGTGTTTGAATATATTCTGTCGTCAAATGGTGATTGCAAAGGTTATCTCGCACACATGCAGTATGTCGGCAGGCACCTCATAGAATCGTCAAGCTTCTCTACGCTGGGCTGCATATTGTATGATCATCACGTTGTGGACCAGGTGTTAGCTGGTAACCTTCATTTTGGTCCTCCTGATACCTTTGGTGCTGGCATTTACCTCAGTGGGATGTATGCGAGAAAGAAACCAGACGATAAAACAAGCAACAACACTCCTAGCTCGTCACAAGTGTCATGGCGGCCAGGCAGCCGGAAGTCAGCCAAGAACTTCGGTAGAACTCAGGATGATTTGGTTTCTCACGTCAGCTCGGTTCCCGATGATTGGCAACAGGATATTTGCTATAACTATAATTCCAAGGGTTGTTCTCTTGCGAGATGTGCTGAACTTCATATCTGTGGCCTGTGCAAGTTTCGCCACCCAATGTTTTTGTGCCGAGTGAAAGATCGGAAAGATGAGAAACCTTCAGCATGAAATCTCGCGCAGTCCGAGACTTCCGCCCCAAACATCCAAGATGGCAGTCTCGGACTGGAAATGGGCATTTTGTCGACAACCGATTCTTCTATTTCTTCAAAATGCATCGATGATCATCTTCCCTCACCCATCCAAGTTGTTCTGGGTGAGAAAGTTTGTGATATTAACCCTGTCTCCAGGCCTGGAGCAGTGTGTGTGCCTGATTATTCTGTGTTTTCCTACTTAGACGCCCCCGCTTTGCCTTACTCGCATATTGAAGGCTGGTCTATACATAATAGAATAGCTGACATTCATTATGTCGGCGGGCTTAGAAGTCAGTTGAAATGCCATGCCTGGCTTAACGAGCTCTCTCTTGAACCTGATATTCATTATCGCAACTTCATAGCTAATGGTGTGATAAATGGTTTCGACATTATCGACCCTGGTGTTACGATTCCAGGCTATCACTGTGCAAACTATAAGTCAGTCTTAACCGATCCAGCATTTTCTTTCATTGATCGGCTTATTTCTGAGGAACTGAATGATGGGAAATTCTCTCTTACAGACTCTCCCCAGCTGTGCATTCATTCATTGGGTGCGATCCCAAAGAAGGACGGGTCTTTCAGGCCAATCACGGACTGTCGCCAACCCTTAGGCAAATCAATTAACAACTTCATGGATGTGACTGCCCAGCCCTTCAATTTCAACACGATCGACACGGTATGTAATATGCTTCAAGCATACATGGCTTCTGTTGATCTGAAAGCCGCGTATTGATCTGTCTGTATCAGTAATAATCATTGGAAACTACAAGGTGTAGAATGGAAGGGCCGCTATTACTATGACACGAGACTGTGCTTCGGTCTCAAGTGTGCACCGTTTATATTTTCTGCCTTGAGCGACTTTGTAGTGAGAGTAATGAACAGACATGGGTTTTTTAATATAGTGAATTACCTAGACGACTACATTGTACTTGGTTCTACCTTCGCCGACTGCCAGGCCGTTCAAATGGAACTGATTACCTTACTGGCTGATTTAGGCTTTCTCATTAGCTGGAAAAAATGCTCATCCCCGTCTCAAATTACAACCTTCTTGGGTATTGAGATTAACTCTTCTGCTATGACACTCTCTCTTCCTCAGGAGAAGCTCACCAAGCTGTATGCGGAGTTGGCATTTTTTGAAGGTCGTACCAGAGCTACCAAGCACCAGCTCCAGCGTCTCTGCGGTATCCTGTGCCACTGTGCGAAGGTAGTCCGCGGTGGCAGTACGTTCAGCCATCGTATTATAGCTCTGTTGAAGGATCTCCCAGATCGCAACGTCAGGGTGCACTTGACAGACTCCTTTCAGTTGGACATGACCTGGTGGAACGAGTTCGCTGAATGGTTTAATGGTACTTCCTGCATGATAGATCACGACTCGTCCCCTGAGTTGTCTTGGACCACAGATGCTTCCTTGGGAGGTTATGGTTTGGTCAGCTCAGATGACTGGGTCGCCGGCTACTATAACAGTGACTCTGTGCCTTTAGACTTGGGGGCATGCGATCCTACCCATGATCATTGGATCAACATAGACATTGAGTCCGACCATGCAAGGAATATTAATGTATTAGAGGCTATACCGTTTGTTGTAGCCGCTGATCGCTGCAAGGAACGCTGGAGAAATCGTCATGTAGGACTCTTCACTGACAACACTCAGGCCATGGGCCTAATCAACAAAGGCATCAGCTCAAATGCATATTTTATGGTCCTCCTGCGTCACTTGTTTTGGCTTAGTGCTATCTACAATTTCTATATTACAGCTAGATATGTGCCAGGTGTGCAGAACATCTTAGCTGATCGTCTATCTAGAATATCTGAGTCTGGATATATATTCTCTGATGACGCATGTCAATCTCTCTGTTGCAGACCAATTGGCTTCGTTGGATCTCAAGGTGCGTGAAGTGACCTCCTAGGCCTGGGCCTCAAATACCAAGTCGGTCAGATCCTCTCAGTGGGGCATGTACTTCAGGTTTTGCGCTGACTACGGCCTGGTGCCTCTACCTGCATCAGACAATACTATTGCAAGATTTCTCGTGTTCAAGGGGCAAACATCGGTGTATTCTACAGTCAACAATTATTTGTCCGCCATAGTGCTCCTTCATAAATGCTACGGGTATGAGCCTGCATTCCGTGACTCTTTCCTTGTCAGGATAGTCTTGGAACGCCTTAGGAAGACCCTGGGGACGGCCGTCTCCCAGAAGTCCCCTATTTTACCCCCTGATTTGCTCAAGATGGCAAAGTTTGTGTGTTATTCTGATAATGTGTGCTCCTCTGCTTGGTGTGCCATTGTGGTTTCATTTGCCACACTACTTCGAAAATCTAACCTGTTGCCCGAATCTCCCTCTTCCTTGCTGTCAAAGGACTGCCACGTCCTCCTCAGGTCTGATGTGATTGTGAACCCAGACCATATCGTGCTTCGGGTTAGATCGTCAAAGACGCTGAAATATAAGAACAAGTTCTTGGACATCCCCATATTTCCCCTATCTGCTAATTTCCGGATTTGTGCCCACACGTTATTGGTAACGCACATCCGTCAGAATCCGGCAGCACCTTCTTCACCCCTCTTCACTTGTGCTGGCTCACCCTTGTGTTACCCGACCGTTCTGCAGCATCTGAAGTCCCTGGCTTCCAAGATAGGCTGGAGTGTAGTGTAGTGTCGGTTTACACTCTCTTCGCAGGGGTGGAGCCCAGCATCTACATTCGATGGGTATTCCCTTATCGGACATTCAATGCATGGGGGACTGGTCAAGCCTGGCCGTCCTCATGTATTTGGCTACTCCACATGAGCGGAAGTTATCCATTTCAAGAGCTTCTTCGACGTCTCTCTCTGGTTTCAGTTGTGTTTAGTTGCCAGTTGGCTTATTGTTAAAAAAAAAAAAAAGGCTTTCTTCGAACTGAACTGAACTTGGGTGTTGGTGGCATAAGTCACCGTTGTCTCCACACCCCTGCCTTATTTATTACATTCATATAGATGATAGGAAGTAGATATGTTGATCTATATATTATATATGGGAATATATCTAAACCGGAAGTCGACGTGGTCAGCACACCTGACCTTGGCCGCTTCACCTGTTCGCGCCAGTTCTCCTCTAGCCGCCATGATCGGAGCACCTTGAATTTTTTCTTTCGTTCAATAAAGGGTGGCATAAGTCACCATTGTCTCCGCACCCCTGCTTTATTTATTACATTCATATAGATGATAGGAAGTAGATATATGATAGGCATAGCAGTATCTGAAGTATTTGTTAGTGTCTGTAGAGCGTAGACACTACAATTAGGGATTACTACTAATGGATTACGGAGTTACTCTAATCACTCGGATCTTCTCGCGATATACTTATAAATAGGGGTAGCTTCGATTAGTTAGACGTCTCAATAGGGATATGATGCTTGGCTTGTAGTTTCAGTAGGTATAAGGTAAGGCGTGGAGTACAGAATGGCTTCTTTTATTAGGCTTCAATATAACACAGTGTTCATGTATAGCAAGTTATAGCATGGTCAGTGTTCAAGGTGGTAGGGCTTCCAGTCAGTTCATCATCATACAGCATACGGTAGTACAGCTCTCCAGGAGAAGTCTGCCTATACAGTGACTGGGGGTCCTTATATATTCTAGGTATTGCACCAGACCTGGGATGCATTTCATCATCTTTCCCGGGCGTACTGCAATGGTCAGGGGGCATTTCGTCAGCCACCAGGGCTGTTGAGCATGCGCTGGCCCTTGCATCAGCCTCCAGGTTAATGGCGGAGTAGCTCACATGCAATGTCGCCGGGGGATTTCATCATCCAGAGACATTGCATCAGCTCTCTCCGCCCAGGGGTCAGACCCCCTCCCCACCACCGTTCATAAGATCGACCAGTAAATAAGTAAACAATCGACACACATATAAATATAACATACACATGGGCTTAAATATTATTAAAAATAAATTGGGACATTAACATCTTGAGTACCAACATGGTGTTTTCATTCAATGATTATTGAACATGTGTAATGAATGAGTCAGAAGCCTCTACTCATTTCAAATCCCAGAGGAAATGGTCTAGCCACAATAAGGGGCTGCCCCGATTCCCAAGTGGACAGGAAAGGAACTAATTTCCATTTTATTGACCAATCACTACCCTTTATCAGTGACCGCACCCAAAATAGACACAGTGACATGGGGCCCCGACCTGGGGTTACATAACTCCAGATGCCAACCCAACTGGCACTTTGAATTTCAGCTTGCGAAAAATATTTACTCACTATTTTGTACAAATATCTCATATACTGTGGATTACATAGTTTTAATATCACCAGGGCTTTGTTAGGAAGGTTAAGAAGAACCAGATGCCAGAAGATTGAGTAGAAATTCCATTACTGGGCAATTAGAGCCTGAGTTTATTGTCCGAGCTGGCCCTCTATGCCTGACGGGAATCCTGTCGAGGCCGGAGGCCAAGACAGGTTCCCGAAGGCATAGAGGGCCAGCGAGGACAATAAACTCAGGCTCTAATGGCTTTAGTCCCCGTTGGTTGGGCTGTTTACCGGAAGTTCTCTAGGCATAGAGGGCCAGCGGGACCGGTAGTGACCACTGGCCCTCTATGCGTCTATAACGGGCCAGCTCAGACCAACCAACGGGGACTAATCGTGAATAAAAGCCAGATACATGTATCAAATTTCAAGGCTGTTTATTGAATGAATCTATGCATATCCCAAGTTATCCTAATAATTATAAGGACCATATTTAACTACTTTACTAGTGAATTGCCATCCAGAAGTATCGCTAACTTTTCATGTATAAAAGATATAGAACTGTGGTATGTCCTAATGTGTCACTTTAATGCTGCATTCTCAGCTATTATGACAAAGACATTCTTACCAAATGTATCCATATAATGACTTAGAGGACAGGATTTACCAATATTCTCTTGCTTTTATGGAGGATATTTATTGGACTAATAAATATGTTCATAAATATACCGTATTGCTACCTGAATGTGTGTGTGTACGTTGCCACGTTGTACGTTGCCAGGCGACAATTAAGCTAACCGCTCGGCAGAACAAGCTGATCGTCGCACTATATAGACGTTGGAAAATGTAGAAATTATTATGTTTTTTACTGACGTTAACTGAGAGTGCAGCTTTAAGTAATGTTCTCAGTAACTGAAAATATATCTGTGTATGGGTGAAATCGTCAGAAAATGTACAATTGGCCTTCACCAATTCTCTCAAATAATCCAGATTTAAGACAAAAGTGAGATTCAAAATACAGTTCAACATAAGTTACAAACATATCGTTTGAATCAAGGAAATATCAGATATATTCAGATATCGTCCTAAACATGTATAGCATACATAATTGTCCGAGCTACAAAGTGTTACATTAAAAACTAGTAAAGTCAGTATAGAAGTCAAATTAAACATAAACTTCTGTATATATGAATTTTCCAATCCAAATTGATTAATAGTACAAATTAAATTGGAGTTATAGATGGGCTCTGTGTAAGTGCATGTGCGCTGGGTAAAGGTTTTTTAGTGTATGGTATCGTAATACATTTTCTTCTTTTGACACACCTAAAAAGAATTGATAGTATGTCTGCTCCATAATCGATAATTATGCTTATTGATGGCAGTCAGAAGTATTTATCATGATTCAACATCTTTATCTGTAACATGGTTTAGTATTTCTTTATCGTCTTGTAATAACATTTGCAATTTTCACTGTCTATACCATATTTAAATCGATGTAAATCAATATCAGGCTCCACTGGGAATATCGTCTCTGACGAAATGTAAATGTTTCCTAAATAACAAAAATCTAAAATCTGTGTAAAATCTGAAAAGACGAAACCACTTCCTAGAGTCACCAGAAGAACTTACAAAATAATAATAAAAGAAATATTCAAGCCTGCTGCCCATCCTGAATGAAATAAAATAGATAAGATAGAGTCAAGTCAAGGGCCAAATGCATATTGTCCTTCAGACAATGAAATGGCTGATTGGCAGACAATAAAATGGCCGATTGACTGAGATAAGGAGTAATGGGTAATATGATTTATCTGATATAAGTATAACCACTCATTTGTATCAAATTCTTATTTTTTTAATTTGTGTTTTAGGGAGCGCCTTGTTGCTTTTTAATGAAGGTCTTTTAAATAATTTGTCGACCAATTTAATCCAATCCAAATTCGCTAAATATAATCATGTTATATGTCTTTCCAAATATTTGTACATGGAATGCACGATACCATTCGTGGCGGGAGTTGCTAGGGTTTGGAGAGATCTAGTGATAAGTGAAAGTACGAGACAAGGACACTTTCTTATTATTGCTTCCTTAGTGATGCTGGAGGTGAAATGAATAACAACCAAGGCCAATTAAGACTTTACATTCTGTGATTTACACGGGTAAACCAGCTAGAACAGAGCTGACATAACAGCGCAAAAGATCGACAGTAAAACACTTACACAATACCTGAAGAAAGCTCGCATAACAAAATCAATATCAACGAATCCTTTACTCTTTCCTTGGTGTAGCCTTGACGTATCTCCTGCCCAACCGGTATAAGTGATGTGTTACAGGAACATTTCGAGACAGTGTATCAAATATATCCGCGAATTTCCAGGTCATCCTATAGAGTACTACTAGTATAGTAGCTACTTTACTAGAAATTATCCACCCAGAAAAATTGCAAACATTTTTTTTTTAAATTAAAACATCCACCCTAAAATATGAAACTAATTTGTATTTGTCCTAACGTTTACCAACATTAGAATCTGCTTAATCTCATCTTTTCAAATATGATGATATCCATTTTTTGCTACATGTGACTTGTGACTCATTTTCGTGTAACACATCACATTTATACAGGAGAGGTGTGTTAATTATAGTAATAATAAAGATTACACTTCTGATTGTATTCTTTTTTTTGAAAACTTTATTGTGCTTATTATGTCTTACAAAGATATTCTCATGTATGTTGCAGATACATGTGAGGATAATATTGCCTTTTCCGGGTCCTTTTGCTATTTCTGTTGATTTAGAACTACATTTCTAAAGCATTTATTCTGTTTTCCATATCTTACCTTGTGATGGTCCCTGATTCACAACCGCTGATTTTAGGGTAAGTAAGATTGAGGTCATTTATAAGTAGAGAGAATATTTGCCTGATATTGATAGTGGTAAAATTATTTTTATTTTTCATGTATAGTGTTGGTGCCCGGAAAAGCGTTGAAATGTCATGTGTGCGGCCAGGTTACAGATGATAGTGTATGCGATAATGTACAAGAGTGCCCAAGCACGCAACCACTTTGTGTAAGTAATATTTTGAAAGAAATTTTATTTGTACTCAATTTCGGATTGCCCCGATATTTTCATGAAACACATGGAACAGCTGATCTTATTACAATTTATACTCCACATAATCTTCCTTGTCAGATTATAAGTTATTTATTACTAATAACACCATATTAAACATCAATTAATTTAAACCACAAAATCAATATTGATATCAATTTTCTATATAATTAATCTTATACTATATTAATCTATACATCAAGATTCATGATCAAATAAATAGTAAAGCATTTTGTCCTCCAGGCAAAGATAGCTGTAGACGTGGGTAAACTCAACGCAGTGACCAGAATGTGCAGCTCCAAGGTTGAATGTGAGCTGGCCGGTTTTCATTGCTGCGACACAGATGCCTGTAACAGTGGAACCACCCCGCATGCATCTGCTTTCTTCATCCTCCCCACTGTCTCTGTGGCCATCTATGCTTACTTCAGGGTATAACTATACAATCCAAGGACAGGGAGGTCAGGTGGACATCAGCTTAAGAGCTACACATCAGCTAACGGTTCACGTAACTTACTTTAAAACCTTAATGTGTAAGAAATCATAATGCTATATTAGATAACTACAAAGAAGATGTTGGATGATTTTTCCACTACCAACTGCCTGAGCCAAATCTTAGATTCCCATAAATATGTTCCCATATTATTCAAAGCCTTAGGACCTGAAGGGGGAGGTCAGTAGGTGACGTCACACCTGGCTGACCCCTGGTTCCCCCTTGTGTGTAGGTGCGGTATTACTATACATATATTATGAGTAATGGTGCATAATAAGAGAGATGGGTAATTAATGATATTGGATAATGTTGCATAATGTTAGGCAATAATGTGTATGAATAATCAATGAACTTGAGTAATGGTATTCAATATTATGTAATCATGTGTAACACAAAAAGGTGTGATTTATAGTCGTGACAGCATGAACACTGTATTAATATTCAAGGAGAATAAAAGCCCAATTGGCAAAGCTTGAACAATATGTTTATTTTCTTGTAATAAAATAATTTTGCCCTGTACTTGCAGGGTACACACAGCAGCATTTGGATGACCAGCATTCATAGGGGGCCTTATGTGATATCTGAACAGCTGGCTTTAAACATTTCACAAAGATGCCAAGTATAAGTCTGGGGATATCATGATTTTGGGTAGTGTCCACTAGGGGTAAGGGGCCCATTCGCAGTCTCACATACCCACACTAGAAAAATTGTAAAAACTAGGAGTAAAATGGTGCATACTGTGGCCATATAACTTACATATTCAGAAATCTGAGAGGCATTGTACATATCCGAGCTATTATTTATTTAAATGATACATTAGCCAGAAATTAGGACTACAAAACTAAAATAACAGGAAACACAAAATATAACCCTATGTCACAAAGTTACTGAGCCGGTCTGACTATGAAAGCCAAACTCTGGAAAAACTTGATATCTATTTTAGTTTAAATCTGTTACGAAAATATGCTTTTACCACATCATGAAGATGTATATAGGCCTACAGGCCAACTAATAAGTTGGTTGTAGGAGCGTGCACTATCCTTTAAAAGCGACTGAAACCAACTACATGATGTGTTATACATATAGACGTGTATGCCTTTAATTAATATGTCTGCCTAAGGACTTATTCTGAGAATATTACTATTAAATGTTAAAGACTGATTAACAATTTAAACAACATGATGTGGCTAAAATTGTACGAAACAATAGCCGTTTCTCTTAGCTAGCTCTCTCTGTCTCTCTCGTTCTCGTTACCTCTCTTACCTCGCCCTCTCCATCTCGCCATCTCTAGCTGACGCTCGGTTGGTCGCACCTCCCACCTCCCACTAGATGTCACTACTATATATCCCTACTAGTTTTAGCACCATACACCAGGTGCCAGCAGAGATAACAGCATCTCCCCACTGCATGGAAGCATCCAATCCATGAAGCTATATTGATGTGTAACAGGAAAATGAGTCACAAGTCGCAAAATTGGTATTTTTCGAAGTCATTTATTCAAAAGATCTCATTGTAGGAATGTTCTAATGTTTGTGGGTATCTACTGTTGTAAGTCGTGTAGTGTATTCAATATACAACGTGCGTGCCTTATCGTCTGATGATTGCACTATAAAATACTAAGTACTAAAAAAAAGAATATCAAATTCGGGATACGTGAAACATAATATTACACATTATTTCAGTCTTATTACAAGCAATCCTGCATTTTGACAAGCAGAGTTTTATGGTATTTGGTTTTATATGCAATAAACCATAACATAAGTAAATACTGCCGTAAATACATGTGCTTAAAATGGTGGAAGATGAACGATTGTATGACCCACAAATTAATATCTTCTGCTTCTTGTCTTCTGTACAAGAATTAATACACCCTGCGAAATGGTTCGCAGCCTCCTAAGTAAGATTTGGGCCTTCATTGGCACAGTTGATTGTGACATATCACCAGGCTGATATTTTACTCTTCTGGAAAGTTACAGAAGGACGGAAACAAGTGGATTGAATTTAATTGCATTGAAATATTCTTTATTTACTAAGCGTGTATACAAATATCTTATCTATATACCTGAAATCACAAAAATATTTTCATTGTAGAATATTTGCTATTACTAATGATAATGCTTTATGTTGTATCGATATGTATTATTGCGTAGATAATGAAAACTTTTATATAATGTAGTAGTATTGATGGTAGAATATTAATCATATAAATCTGAGGTCTTTTTAATTTCTGGAACTTAAGCTGAGAATAGCATTATAACAATTTGATGCTTAGGGAAATCAAAAATCAAAATCAAAATCAAAATCAAATCAAACATCTGGAATTGATCCAGGTCTTTCCAGTCTAGGCTTATAGCCTCTCAAATCAGATAAGAATGATATATAAGTGATTGAACGCCTTCTGCGCTAATGACTTTTCTATCCAAGGTGTAGGCCACCTAATGGGGGATTATAATGGTGTTTTGCGGTTTGGAGCGAGAGGCTATCCCTCAGATTGAAGGGTCTCTCTCAACTTTGAACCTAGACTGTTCCAGTTCGTGTCTGACTTGTGTTGCCTTCTTAGTTTCACGTGAAAATGGATTAATTTTAAAATGACTGTCTCAGGGATTTTGAATCTTAAAACCCTCGAAAAATAAAACTGGAAACCCCAGAGTCTGTTGGTTCAAGGCCCATAATAATCCAATATGATATAATTATGGTGTATTGGAGATGAATAAGGACGAATCTCAGCTTCGAAATGCACTTACGATTATCCTAAATATTCCCCATAAATCAAATATATTTACTTTTTGATACAGGAGGGTGTAGTGCATTCACTCTAACCGGACGACGCATGGGGTTATTGGTGTTTTCCAATAATGTGTATTTTCTAATCTGATATGGCAATTGCACCTGATGTAAGACTGCATAACAAAACTATTTTTAATCAATTAATCATAAAGGAGATTTACAAAATGGTCCAGGAACGTATTTCAAATACCATGATATCATCATACACTGTCATTCTTGGTATATGACCATCGTCTGGTGGATGTATATAAATCACAAGTGTATATGGTTGGACGTCTGCTTATTTTTTAACCACCTCTAGCCGTATACGTAACAGGTGTGAGTGATTGACTGCTGTGTAGCGCTGCAGCTAACGAGACTACGTGTGTAGCATGCTTTTCGCTGTTACGTAACAGGTCATCTGAGGTCGCGCTAGCTTTTCTGTGGCCAAGCGGCCATGTGGCTTTCAAGGGTGTACAAGGCAACCTTGAAATCCATTCATGCATGAAGCAGTCTAGCTATATGGTTTGTATGCTACTATATGTGGACGTCTACCAACACCCAGACACCTACTGCACTTGGCTACCTAGAAGACAGGCATATGGGTTGGTTACCTCACCTGCTTCACAACCCTGCTAAGTCAGTTCACCTCCGTCGACATCCCTACCTAAGAGTGCTTCAACCCATCATCAATAGCCATCCCCCGACTACCAGTCTACTGCATCCTACTGGAGAGCTAGAGAGTGGTGATCTCTAACTACTTCACTTCCTGGAACAGATTCTGGCAGCTCTGCGGACATCCCACTGGTGCTACAGTTCTACTCTACAGACATCCACACATCTCATCTACTACGTTGGAATATCTTCTCCCTATCTGACCTCCGTGACGACTCCAGAACCAGTCAGATAGGGTCTACATTCACCGGCACATCTCATCATTTCTTCAATCATCAAGCCTCACCAGGAGCCAACACCAGACCCTTATCATAAGCAGTAAGTTCTTATCATGTTTGGATACTCGGCAAAGATCCCTTGAGTTCTGTGGTAAGATGTGGAACAAACATCGCACGAATACTAACTGACAGTCTGTTTACTGCTACCCCTGGTAGTGTGGTGTTACCCCTGCCGCCCCTGAAGGGGGAGGGACGGGAGAGGTTGGTGGTGTTACCCCTGCCGCCCCTGAAGTGGTAGGGACGGGAGAGGTTGGTGGTGTTACCCTGCCGCCCCTTAGGCTCCCCTTGTAAACTCAAGGTATGATTAATAATTATATTCATTATTCTAAATGCACCTAGACTTTTATAGAGAGATATTGAAATATTGAATTACTAAGTTAATTGTTTTGAAATACAGCAAACATTGATGTGTTTCAATTGATGTATATACCTGTACTTTTCTCTTTACTGAAGCTGGCACAAGGAAGAAATACATCAGAGAGAAATGATGCACCAAAATAAGGAAATGATGAGTTTGAAGGGAAGAATAAATTCACCCTCTTCAAAGTCAATGAATGAATAAACAAATAAATATTTAAGCGGTATTTTCGTGGCCTAATACAGGTCAGCAACAATAGGAATTAACTCCCTCCCCCACCCCAATCATAATCACCACAGCATGACGAACCCCCTCCCCCACCCCACAGTGTGGGTACATGTAGCACCCGATATTACGTCCTGAGGCAGGCCGCCGACGCCGGGGTGACGGGAGGGCGCGCTGATGGCGCCTTGTTGCGGAACACCCTGCTAGCGTATATTTGGACAGACATACATTCAGTCTGTGGCCGGCTTGAGGATGTAATCGAACATGTGAATAATGTTACTGGCGTAGCAGTGTAGCAAATACCTTACTTCTTTGCTACTTACATACATAATATTATTATAGATACATATACATGGTTAAAATACATATATGCACACATATATACATACATACAATGTACACATATATGCATACAAGCTTTCATACATACATTAAAACATACATGTATACGTATTCATACATACATTAATACATACAATCTAGTGACCAGTTTGTAATAATATCATGTATTTACATAAAAACCCTTTAGACATGGAAACTATATTCCAGAGAGCTTAAAAACCTGGGGCTACAATATTGAGTTTATGTACACATATATATTATATCTGAATGTACTCCGCACAATATTTATATGTCGCCCTACGCCAAATTTCACGCCTGAAGCTTGTGAAGCATATTTTAAATGATTTTGGCTTTAAGAATTTAGACACGGATCCCTCGACAGTAGTTTATTGTGTATGCGCACAGAAACATGCCTCCCTCGCGCCCTTAGGGGAGGTGCACAATTCATTGAGGCATCGAGTCATTCGCTCCATGTTATAAGGTTGGCCTCGCTTTATGCTGAGGATAGCATGTAGTGGGGAGGTTCTGTGTGGATCAAATTCATTCGCATTTATCTGGTTTTATTTACGATTTGGGGTAGTTTATGAAGTAAAAACTATCATTGTTACATAGAAGATCCCAGGAATTGCTACAACTGTAAAAGTTTCGAATAAAAGTGGATATTTATTAGGGGAAAAGATTAAAACTTCGCGAGGCAAGGCCTTAGATTGGTGTATGTTAGGTTTATATATATACCCCAAGCTCCGACCATGCATAAGGAAGCATTAAACTCGGACATGCTAAGTTTAAACCAAGGTGACAGGGCAAGAAACAAACTTTGCAGGGAGAACAATCATAGCAAATACCGGGGACCGGCCAAACCAAGCAACTTAACAGTCTGACCATGGGAAATGTTCTCCCGTGAAGAGGAGGAAACTTATGAAAGCCCCAATGCGCATGCCCGCAGCGCATTTCACGCTCTTCCGACGACGCTGTGTACGTCACACGATGTTTGCAAAGAAAAAGATGAAAAAGATGAAAATACTGCGGAAAAAGGAGCAGCAAATGGGCGTCTTGGGACCCTCCTTGCCACCAACTAGCATATAAACATCAAATTATGCTGCAACTCCCGCTCTTTCTTCATCTTCCGGTTGACGGAAGATATCAGCGGGAATTAGTTCACTTGACAGCATTTGTTTACGTTGTGAACGCACTAAATATGAGACGGTAAATGGCGGAGGAGAATTGTTGACACAGGGCGAAAGCGTACACGCTTTTCTGAACATTTACATAGCCTCCGTCTTTTCACTGCCGCAGTCTACCTCAGACGAACCTTTTCATAGCAAAATGACTTTTTTATCTCCCCATTCAGCATTGGCGCCATTTCGTACGCTCCGCGCTCCCCGAATGTCGTCTGCTAGGTAAAGAAAGTTTGAAAAACAAAGCGGACGAGATGTCTATCTGAGTAGGGAGAGAGGGAAAGGACAGATATGGATCTGTTATCGGGTATTTAGTGATTTCTGTTTACATCTGAAGGCGATCAGTCAAAATAAACCATAACAACGTACGTCGTAACGTCACCTAACGTCGCACACGGCGGACGGGCGGGGATAGGTATATGTGAGTGCGGATTGTCGAAGAAGGAATGGATCTAATTGGGACCTTTTCCTGTAAATAATGTTGTATACACATTTATCATTGTCCTGACAACAATACCATATTTCTTTTCGTAACAAATATTCATAACTATAATATGTTTGGATTAATCACAAATTATTTAGCTACATTCTCAGGTAACGTCGATCAAAAACTAAATACTTTCTATATTTTGTCGCGTCCTTTTCCTTCTCATCCGAAAGCCATTTGACCAAAATTGTGAAGGACTTCACCCAGTCCACATTCATATGTCCTAAATTATAAGTTATAAACTTAATTCAGGATACAATGTTCACGAGATCATACTTGTAATTCAATTGTTTCATCCAAGCTAATAATTGCTAAGCTTCACAATTAAATAAATGTACAAGGTAAGATATTATTCAACATAGGTTTCGAGTACAGAGAAGGAGGGAGAGAAGCAAACAGCAATCTTGAGACAGAAGAGAGTGAGAGAGCGAGAGACATGGACAGAGAGCCGGAGCGGGAGAGGGGGAGAAAAGGAGAGAGGGGGAGGGAGAGAGAGGGAGGGAGAGAGAGGGAGAAAGAGGAAGAGAGAGGGACAGAGACATACAAACAGACAGACAGAGACAGAGTTTATGTCTTTGTAAGGGGGTGTCGGGGGTGGGGGTGGGGTCGAAGATGGGGGGGGGGGTGTCGAGGATTGGAGAGGGGGGAGGGCGGTCGACTAGATGATCCGCTTCAACTGTAATCAACGATTATAGTAGGTACTATAATCTTTGCTGTAACCCTGCAAAATGCTACATGCCCGACAAGCACCTGATCTAAATAGTTATTAAACTGTCGGATATAGCAAACATATTCTCCATCAGCATTTGTACATTATGAAAGATTTATTCAAAGTTTACCAAAGAATTCAGCTTATTTTGTGAAATTTCGAGATTTCAGTGACATTTCTGCTCGCACATATCCAGGTACGTCCGACCCTATGAGCTCTGAGCTGAATTAAATAAAGTTGCTCATGGTTACACACAGGATGATCCTGGAATTCTTTAGCTATCTAGATATAGAACACTTTAAAATTGAGACAGTATTTTTTTCCCTTTTAAGATGGTTATATCAAGGGCGTGAGAGCTGAGAAGGAGGCAGTTTATGATCATACCCAGGGAATAGAGATAGAGAAGTAGGGAGAGAGACAGAGAAAAGAGACAGAAAGGCACTTTATGGTCATACCCAGGACCACGAGACAGTATATTAAGTATTAAGAGAATTGTTACATAAATAACAGTTTAACTTGGGATACAAACTGTACTCATATCTAAGCAGGGTTTGGGTTATTTTCTTTGGGTGGAGGGGGGTGGGGGTGGGGTGGGGGGTCGTGTGTGTGGAGGGGTTGCCTAGCGCCCCTTTTAACAATATACTTTCTTATAAATTTGGTCATATCGGGGAGTGAGAGGACACACCAACAGGGTGTGATACACTATTTACTGAATAAAGGTTGTACAATGTAATGTCATGCAAGTTTAGAACCAGTGTGTTACACTCATACTGCGAGGTATATATTTAGCTATTTGTGGCTTATGCTATTTTCATTTTTTAGGAATTGATAATATCTCATTTGCATATGGGTACAGTCATCAGAAAATTTTAATGTAACAATACGTCTTAGCCAAGCCTCTCAAATAACCAAGTTGTAGACAGAAATGAGGTTCAAAATACAGTTCAACTTAACCGAACAGATCTTTTGCATCAACGCAATACGAAATATATATATATTCAAATATTCCTAGAATTTATCGTTTTTAGCAGTATTTAGGAGAATTTACTAAATGTGTAAAGCTGGCGATTGTACATTGTTAAACCACCTGACCCATCTAGACAGTCCAGCCCCAAAGTTGAGAGAGTCCCTTCAAACGGAAGGAAAGCCTCTTGCCTAAAACCGCAAAGTGCCATTATAATTCCATTAATACCACAAAATGTCAAATGTTATATTCCCATTAGAACGCCTAGTCCTAGGCCAGGGAAACGGTTAGCGATGTAGGCGTCTAATCACTGACACGCCATTCTTATCTGATCTGAGGGTTTGGACCTAGACTGTAGAGTGGACTACCAGAATTACTTTTGGGAAAAGTCCACAAAATCGCTTCAAAACTTTCCTTTTTTAGAACATTAATGGCATATGTAAAAAATTAGACATTCAAGATTATTCAAAGTATGTATAACAAAATTAAATATTTAAGATAGGCCTTTAATGAATAACAATAAAAAAGATTATTCAATTAAATTTAATGCAATTCAAAACAGTATAAATAAATAGGAGCCAGACTTCAGAAAATGACTTTTCTTCATGTATTTTCCCGGACTAGAGGAAAAGAACATTCTTATCTTTAATTATAATTATAATTTCAAGCCCAGAAGAAATTTGGAGTCTATTGCAGTACTAAAGTTCTAGTTCTTAGTAATACATGAAGTATTTAAATCAAAGGATTTATGGTATACATGTATCTTTTATACTTTCCTAGGCTTAACCAACATGTATACCTTAAGCTATTCCCATCTATACTGCAAGCAGATTGTGTATACTTCATATATACATATTATAATATACACATTATACCAACTTTTACCATGACATATTGTTTCTGTGTCACCACGTGTAAAGAGAGGTAAATGAAGGGGTAAAGGCAGCATGTTGTTTTCACTTGTTTTCATCCCTCGGAGACAAAGGGTTTAATGAAGGGTTAATACCAGCACGCGTCAAGCTATCAGCAAATGTTGAGGTCCAAGAAAATTTTGGACCGGGGAAAGTTGATAAATATTTGTGATAAATATTATTGCCAAATGTGGAGTGAGTCAACCTGGTAGTAAATGGAAAATTGGAGTTTTGGTCCTCAAAATATGATTGCTTAACTATTTTGTATTGATAAGGGAGGACGATATATATGTGTTACAAAACAATTCTGATTTTGATGTGAGGGTCTAGTTGTCGATGATTATGTGGTTTGGCGATTTGTAGAGAAAAATGAGTGATTTATTGTGAAAAGTTGGATCTTTTTCTGGATTTTTGAGAACTAGCCTGTTGTACATGCAGTAGTGGCAGATTCGGAGTTGGGTGTTACATTGCCAAATTTGTGAACTTCTTTCTAGATGTTCCTGCCGCCTTTTCTGTAGTTGTTCCAAATTTAATTTTAAAAAATACACAAAGTAGAAGGGCTGGGTGTAGAGTGAAGGGACTGAAAATATTTCTTATATTATAGTCTGTCTATTAAAGCTGTTTTTTAAGCCGCGTGGCTAACTTATGTTCATACATAACTAAAGTTGCAACCGGTATAATATTCCACACTACCCTAAAGAGCTCTCAATTCTACAACTTATAATTGGCGCTGTCACGTTTCCATACTCGATAAATGAACAAACAACCACATCACTCAGAATATTACAATCTTTTAAATTTCTGACCTGAATACAAACTCTTCAGACAAGCAAACCCAGAAACAGACAGACAGACAAACCCAGCCTGATGTTACCTGGCAGCAGAAAGTTAGTTCGTCTGATGACCGTTGTGGCTGGTGGTGGAGCCACTGATCAGGGTTTATGCCACTCTTAAACGCTCAACATGAACACCATGAAGCTCTGGTGTTAGAAAATGTAGAATTGGGGCCTCTGCACATTTATCAAAAACCCGGCTAAATAAAAGATGAATACTAATCAAAGATATATCGAGAGAGAAGAGAGAGATAGAGAGAGGGACAGAGAGTCAGAGAGGGACAGAGGAGAAAGGGGGGGGGGGGTAGGTACAGACAGGCAGAGAGGAGGGAGGAGAGATAGAGGTCGGGGAGAGAGATATAGAGGAGAGCGAGGGGTAACGAATGGAAAAACGAAAAGAGAATAAGCACAAAGAACCAAATCTGAGTTAAAGGATACATACAACTTTCGACATTCCTGGCATTATAAATTTTAATAAGAAAAGCTCTAAGTAGAAGTTATTGTAGAGTTTGAACGCCTGCTTGAACATTTATGAAATATTGGCAAGAGAAGCTGTAGGGAGGAGGGACAGATTTGAGGGCTGACTTGTGAGCCACACTTTATACTGGCAGGCAAAGTGTGAGCATAGCACGGGCACACAATTAGTGACTATAGGTGTGTGTTTTGGTGGTGGCGGGGGGCGGGGGGGGGGGGGCGAACATGCGAGCTTAAAGCTGCAATGTCAGCTATTGCGACAAAACAAATGTTAACAAATTATTGAAGACACTTAATTATTATAACTTATTTATGACTGAATTTATCAATATTCTGCTGCCTATGTTTATAATCAAATCGGCCGAAAACTGCCGCCGGTGAGCGATATTAAGTGAGGTCATTCGGGGGGCAGATCCTCCATATATGAGGGCGTTTTAGAAGCCCTGTAGCAAAAACAATTAAAAAAAATTCCTTAGAATTCTGGTCAAATGACTTTTGATGTAAAAAAGGTAGCAAATATTCAGTTCTTGATCGATCAGAATGCAGCTTTTAAGTTACATAACGAGCTAATTTCTCCAAAAGAAACTGTTGGGGTCTATTCATTCTCAAACCATGCATACATATACAAACGTCACCACGGGAGAATATCAAAGGATTTTCGCTTGGTGTTCTTGGTGTAAATTCAAATCCAAAATTATTCGTTTCGGTGAACACCGAAATCTTACCATTTCGAATAATCAGTATCTTCTTTAACTAAACACGATAAGAGAGGGTGTGAGAGAGTAAGAGAAATGAGAGGGTGAGAGAGAGTGCGGGGTGGGGGCGGAGAGAGAGTGAGAGTGAGAGTGAGAGGGGGAGTGAGAAGAGAGATGAGAGGGAGAGGGAGGGAGAGGGGGAGATAGTGAGGGGGAGGGGGACGGAGAGAGGGGGAGAGTGAGAGTGAGAGGGGGACACAGAAGAGAGATGAGACGGAGAGAGAGAGGGGTGTAGGGTGAGAGGGAAGGGGGTGGAGAGAGATGGAGAGGGTGGGGGCAGAGGGAGAGAGGGGTGGAGGGAGGAAAGAGGAGGGGAGAGAGGTGGGCAGAGGGAACAACCAGAACAGAAGAACCTGAAGAAAAGGATAAGAGATAGGAAAATGACAAAACAACTTTCAGGCTATATATAAAATGTTAATGATATATATATTGTTCAATAGCTATGAGCATTGTTGTTTTATTTATGGATTAGAACACCTTCAAGAAATTTAACAGTTTAAACGTGCATCTTTACTAAACTGCAACTGAATATAAAATAATTTCAATAAATTGATGAGCATATAACGCAAAACCTGTATGTTTACAAAGTCATATAACCTCTATTGTCAAATATTTATCTGAAGACAAATACAACATTTCTTACTTCAAAAAAAGAGAAGAGATTCTCAATTCAAGTTAGGTCAACCTGAAATTCAATACCATCAATTGCTCGACTTCTGCAATTCACCGCGGCAGAAGAAACTCCTCTATTGTTGTTCTATCCCAAAACATACCTGTTGAGGCATGAACCTAAAATAGAACTGGAAAGGTTCAGTTAACCATGAAAACTAGACATTATTTGAATATTTTGCAACATATAATGAACAAAGGCAAACATAAAATATAGAAGTAGTTTTTGCTCTCTAATAACACTACTCTTCTTGGTATTTTTCTTACAAAGTTGTGGCAACAACCTTTTTGAATTACCTCTGGTGTTTTGTAAATATGCAAACTATTTCTCAAAATATTTCTCGACTCTTGGTGAGTTCAAACTAATGACTAGTTTCAGGGTCGAGGCAGGGAAGGCGTCTACATGAAGTAAATTGTATACATGTATGCATGTGTTCGTACCATGTGTATGTGGGTCAGATTTTCAGAAAATGTACAATTGGCAGCTGTACACATTTAGTAAATTCTACTAAATTAGGCTGCAATTTGGTCAATACCTGGTAAAGTTGAGTATATTCGGCATTGCATTGATTCTAGCAATCTGTTTGGTTAGGTTGAACTGTATTTTAAACTTTATTTTCGTCTGAAATCTGGGTTATTTCAGATAATTTGTGAAAGTGAATTGTACATTTTCTGAAAATCTGACCCGTGTATAAGTTCGATTCTTACAAACCGGTCCAGTTCGATCTTTCAGTCTAGGCTCAAATTTCAGAGTTCCTTCAAACTGAGGGAAAGCCTCTCGCTCCAAACCACCAAATCTCATTATAATCCTATTAGGACCGCAAAATACCATATTTATAATCTCATTAGGATGCTTACTCCTGGGCCCGACAAGCCATTGGCGCAGTAGGCATCCAATCACTGACATTCCATTCTTATCTGATCTGAGAGGCTTTGAGCCTAGACTGCTTTATAGGCTTGAACAACGATTTTACATGGAATTCTCTCTTGGGGGTCGACAACTGGTATATTTAGGCTTTAATCTTAATTATTTGGTAAGGTTAAATATTATCTGTCATTGCTGTGGAGGATGGTAAAGTGAGGAAAGTATATACATGTATGTATGGGTCTATTCATCACAACATGTACAGTCGACAGCTCTACACATGCTTAATCCGGCTGAGAATTTGGATGTATTTCTGTTTAGTATAAATGATGAACTGTATTTTGAAAATCTGTCTTAGATTAAATATTATTTCATATTATTTATTCCATGTAATCAGCACCTTTAATAGCTCAGTGAACTTTTTCTTTTCCATTGTAACGGCTGGAGGAACTTGATTCATCCAGAAGCCTGTTGACCAACTTGTCATCTCCCATACGAATGTTTTGACAAATAAACTATTTTTCAATGTAACGTATGTATACATGTATATGTATGTGTACATGCATGTATACACGTATGTATATAGTATGTATGCATGTACATGTATATTTGTATGAGTGACAGCATGAATACATTCATGCATCATTATATTTCATCCGTAATGCTGGCTGCATGTAGTTGAACTTGTCGGCCCATCATCACCTTCAGCGACAGGTTTCCATGGACGGGCCAAAGAGACCGAGAGGTTGGCCCCAGGTCTACCGTGCCTTGGACACCACCCTCCCGTGACGGGACGGTACACCAAACCCTTCTCTCGGCCCTCACTCAGAAGCAGAAAGAGTAAAAAAAAACACCGTCAGTTATGAGGATATGTAGGGAACTGTGAGCAGTTGATTGGGAATTGAGTTCATTTTACTGTGTATATATGTAAAAAAAAACAATCATACTATTCTTTTTACCTCAAGAACATACAAAACACAATTATCATTTCAAAAATAGAATTCGAAGGATCATGTTTTATTTCACTCCAAAAGACAGACAGAAAACTAGAGAGAGTGTGTGTGTGTGTGTGGGGGGGGGGGGGGTGCGGGTCATTCATGGCAATATACTTTTTTTCTTGAAAATATCAATGCGCGCCTTTTTTTGAAGACCCTAACCTTTTTATTGAATTCTCCATCTTACTTCAAACATTTCTAGATGATGTTTGTTGTACGATATTCTACTTATACCCTGCTTTTGTTTATTCACATGATTATTTTCCCCCAGGGATTCAAAGGGGTGACCCATCTTTTGTGTCTTGTATCCACCCCCAACCCCCACCCCACCCCCAACACGCACCTACACCCTACACACTATAGTAGGGTCAAGTCACATGAAAATGTACAATTCACTTTCACCTTTCTTTTCAAATAACCCAAAGTTATATGGGGTTCAGAATACAATTCAGCCTTACTGAACAGGTATTTTAAATCCAACCAAATATACTAAGATATTCCCACTATTTCTCTTTTTTTTTAGCCTAATTAAGGAGAATTTACTCAATATAATTATAGAGCTGCCGATTGTATATTTGCTGGCGACCTGACCCACTGACCCTATATTCTGCTTTCCCTCGCCAGCCCACAGGCAGGGGTCTGTTTTATTTAGCATCAAGTAGTTCGACATTTGCCCACAAAGAGCGCTTCTGCTGTACAATCCCGTGATGCTCTACGGGCTGTCATCCGCCCAGCGGGTGATGCGATCTGTCAATCATGGGTTTGTATAGGAACGCTGCCCTGTAGGTGGCGCGCTGAACAACACATATTAGACGCTCATTACCCAGCATACACTGCCAATTATGACGTCATCGCTACCTAGTTCCGGCCGATTCCGATGGAGGCGCTACAATGCATTTCGAATAGAAATCGGGAGAACTGGGTTTCTCTGCTTGTGCACATTTTCATATACAATCATTATAATACTATTTTGTTCATATCGATCCTCAAAGCAATTGATATGTGCATGTGTGTGTAGTTGAATAACCAGTAATTAATTACTCCATATATGATGAGTTATAGAAAAAGGAGTCATCCGGAGGAGCCACAAGTAGCAAAATTGATATATATATATGTCAAAATGTTTTATTTACAAGATGTCTAAAGTTACTTTACTGGTAAATAAATGTCCGTTCAGAAATATTGCAAAATTTCTTCTAAAAAATGAAACTATCAAACTTAGAATATAGAAGTACTTATTAGACGTCCTATTGTTTACTATCATTGGAATCCGCTTGAAAATCTCATTAGGATGTTCAAATATGTAGATGTCTCAAAACCCTTTTGTTGTGACTAACGACTAATGTTTCTGTATCACATCATATTTGTGATGTTGGAAGAGCTTTTGCCGCCAACCTGTCATTGAGCGTCATATTATTCAATTCAATTAAAAAATTCTTTTATTTGTAGGTCTTATTATACATAGGTAGTTCGATGTCTGGTCACACAGTGTTCCTGATCAGCCAGGTCTTCCAATGAGTGCCTAAACCTACCCTTTACAAAGACAAACACCAACAATATCGTCAGTATGAAGACATGTGCGCAGGAAAAAAAATTATTTAGAAAAATTGTAATGCTGAACAGCTTGAAAGATGCTGAACTTCCCGTTTGAAGACGCCTATAACATTGATCGTTCTAAACAATGATTTAGAATGCATCAATCATTTATTTCTATTAATTTAATTTATTTTCTGGTTTTGATTGAAGAACTACCACGAGTATACACAGACCGCTAGCGTTTTTCCCCTTGTAATAATCTTTGGAAGTGAGAGAAAGAAAATTAGAACAGATTCCATCCAAGTGTATTCCCTCACTTCACGTCATTCCAAAGAAGGAAGAATGGTGCATCAATTATTTATTTCTATTAATCTAAATTCTGGTCTGGATGGAAGAACTACTATGAGTATAGAGACCCCTAATTTCTCCTTGAAATACTCTTTGGATTTAGGTAAAAACAGATTCAATATAATTTCTTTCTCTCACTTTATATTTTTGCCTAGTATACCCCACCTTGGTGGTCCGAACTATGACACCAACGCCACCTACCCTTTACAAAGACAAACACCGACCTCTGACCTTGCCCGCTTTAACTCCCCCAAGTGCCGCCAGGAGTGTTGTTTGTATTGGAGTAGCTCCACACCAACTTATCCCCCTGGCGGTCGATCTACGTATCCTCCCCCAATTATCGCCCAATTTTTCTCGCCTTTCCGTCCGTCTGTATGTCGCCGCTGGTAATTTCCTCGTTTTGCTGAGTCATTCCTGCCCCGCCAGTTTATTTATTTGTGTGTCCGTGTCTAATTTATTTGCCGGTAGGGGCGGTAGTGTCGGCGGATTACCTGACCAAACAGTTTATAGCAAAATGTCAGAAAAGTCAGCTGTCCAGTACGCATGCGCCAACAAGGGAGGCCATCTGGAACTTGGACAAGGAGACAGAATTGGGGCAGGGTAGTTAGGAGCAGAAAGACGGCGTTTATGTGTGGAAAGATCCAATTCAATTCAATTCATTTCAAAACTTTAGTAATTTATTCATACCTTAGAGCAATACTTCAGAAAAAGACTTTCTGGTCTTCCAGTACAGTGGAACTTCATATAAATACCACCTAATTATAGAGACCACCCCTCTATCAAGACCAGTTATTCCCAGTCCCTAATTATTCCCTCTTATTAGATTTAGAGCCCTCTAATGAGACCACCTCGCTATGAGACCAACAATCATCCACTCCCAAAGGTGGTCTTAATAGAGAGGTACCACTGTATATACCTGGACTAGAATGAGCCTTTAAAGCTGCACTCAGCTATTACGGCAAACAAAATCTTACCTAATTTACTCATAATTATTATGACTTATAGGACTGAATTTATCAATATTCTGTTATTGTTATATGTTTATAAATACAAGAATTTCAAGAGAAATCGACCGCTGGTGAGCAATAATAAGTGAACCTAACTCAGGAAAGGATTCCAGCAGGTCCTCCAAATAAAAATGCGGGCCTTTATGGAGCCCTTTAGCAAAAAACACTTGACAAAAGTTCTAAAGTGTTGGTCAAATGACTTATATATGCTGGAAAAGAACTGAACAAAAAGTAGAAATATTTCTTTTTTACCGATGTTAGCTGAGAGAGTAGCTTTAAGTCAACGCTTTCCCTAATGTACGTTTCCGCGCCTCTCCTCTCTTCTCATCACATCTCACATCTAATCCTCATTTCCTTCCTCTCTCTTCCTTCAATCTAACTCTTCATTCCATACATTGGTGTTCACCCAAAGTGCCCTACCCCGTCGCTCCCCCTCCTAACCTCGCCCACCCCGTCCAAGGATTCCTTGTTGTAACAGAAGCAGGAACCAGCATACCAACATCCGGTACAGACGCGCTAAGGATCATGGGATATGTGGACCAATTCCGAATATTTGCTTCAGAAAATAAACCAAAATGGCGACAGCCGAGCTAACGGTTGTCAGGGCCAACACTCGGCTTTGAGTCAAGCTTACATAGGAAAATAAACTTGACCAATAATCTGACTTATATATATATGTTAGTTGGGTTGAAGGGGGTAACGGGGTTTGGGTAAGGGGATGGGGAGGATGTAAACTGGGTTTGATGGTGGATGAAAGACATGAAGAAATGCTATTCTAAAAATAGTCTCTTCTGATGTATACTTAATATAGGCAGCTAGAGTTATAACAAGGAATAAGAACACTTAACTTTTCGTCTCTCTTTCACCAACTCCTCCCCACTCCTCCACCTCCTTTTACTCCCCCTCCTGCTTCCTCTTTTTCTTCTTCCTTAATTCACCTTCTCCTTCTCACACTCTCCTCTTTCTCCTTTACCCTCTCCTCCTCACCTCCCCTCCTCCTCCCCTCCTTGTCCTCCTTACTCTAGGTCCAAACCCTCAGATAAGATCAGATCAGATAAGATCAGATAAGATAGTATGTCAGCCTACGTCGCTAATCAGTATCCCTGCCTAGAACTCGGCGTTTTAATAGGAATACAAGTGCCTTCGGCACTTGGATTGTAGAGGCAGTTGTGTTTCTACTTCTTATAGGAATCCAACAATTTACTGGATGTTTATTTTAATTTGGAGATATTAATTTGATTGCCAAAAATTGCTAAAATCACAGGGGGCCTACGTCTGGGTAGTAGGCCTAAGGTGTAGAAGGCAGAGAGAGGGAGGGACAGAGAGAGAGGAGGAGGAGAAGAGAGGGAGAGGAGAGAGGAGGATGACACTGATATTTAGATAGAACTGTACGCAAGGTTTTCTTTTGTATCCAACGCGCGACCTGCGGCCGCTTGTTGGATACAAAAGAAAGTTTTAACTCGAGCCATTGAATTACACGAGTAGTTCCAACCTTAAGTACAGTTCTTTCTTTATACTACGACTTGGAAATATTAAAAAAAAGGCCAATCTTATGCTTACAGGCTGGCTGCATGTCCAAGACGTGCGGCCATCTTTAGTTTTGATCATGCCGAATCATGGAGTAAGCTCGTCTCTGATTGGTCTACGCAGCGATGACGTCACCATATCGACCATTACTGACCAATCAAAAACGTTTTTACATCGGCGGCCACGCACTCTTTATTCAACGTGTACAGAAATGAACAAACTATTAAATGGGTGTATTCTTCCCGCTCAAAGTGAGTAACCCATTCAGTCGTAGTATAAAATAGGGTTTCATGGAAACAAATTTGCACTCCCCCCCCCCACACACACACCTATACATCTATCAATTTTCCTTCTCCTCCCCCTCCCCGACTACCTCCCTTGCTCTCCCCCCCCTTTAATTCCCCCTCCTTAATAATAATAATAATAATGAGTAATGTGTGGATTATTATTAATAATGAGTAATGTGTGGACAGACATTCTTTCATAAAAAAAATCGTAAAAAAAAGTTGGTCGTAAAAAGTTAGTCGAAAAAAAGTTGGGTAGTAAAAAAAGTTGGGTAGTAAAAAAAGTTGGTCGTAAAAAGTTGGTTGAAAAAAAGTTGGGTCGTAAAAAAGTTGGGTCGAAAAAAAAGTTGGTCGTAAAAATAGTAAGTCGAAAAAAAGTTGGTCGTAAAAAAAAGTTGGTCGAAATAAAGTTGGTCGGAAAAAAATGTTTCAGAAAAAAGTTGGTTGAAAATAAAGTTGGTCACCCCCCTTCACCTCTTCACCCCCCCCCCCCTCCCCCCACTGCCCCCCCCCCCCCCCCCCCGGGTGAAATGGTGCATCCTAGGGTCATTTTCACATCATATTCCAGCTATTGGAAGGCATACTGACTATCTCCGAATTTGTGGGGGAGGACGTCGTCCTGCAAGAAATCTTTTGAATTTGTTAAAGAATCTATTTATATATAAAATATAAGTGAGAAAAAAAGAATTTCCATGGGAACATACTTCATTCAAATTTGTAGTCCATCCCATATGGTTGGTATCAGAGAGCAGAATGGCTAGCATACTCCTGAATTTCCGCATATACTAGTAGCTGCATATGGGCCTCCCACATGTTTGCATTGGCATTAGTTTCCTTTCCCATGTCTCAGAGACACCCCCCCCCCCCCCCCCCCCAGGGAATTAGTGAAATGGTGCATTCGGTGCACACTGAACCTACCCGAATGCAACCACTAAAGGTCTGGGTAGTGAGTTACGTAATCCTCTAAACGGTGTGACGTCATAGGTTGTTTACAAACACTCTCGCCACTCTCGCACTCCCGGGAGTGGAGGGTTCACCGAGCCGTAACGAATCTCGTATGCTGCGAGTTTCCACGAGTACGCAAAACTCGAGGAAAGGAAGATTTCATTGTATAGGCTACAAGTGCCTTCGGCACTTGGATTGTAGAGGCAGTTGTGTTTCTACTTCTCATAGGAATCAGACAATTTACTGGAGGTCTTTTTTAAATTTGGAGATATTAATTTAATTGCCAAAAATGGCTAAAATCACAGGGTGCCTACGTCGGGGTAGTAGGCCTAATGTCTTTATAAAATGATTATTATTATTCAAAACACTTTCACAACTTGGACCTCCTGGTAGAGCTATGATTAGCATAGAATGGGGTACCCATTTCCAGGTATTGTATTGAACTTATCGATGTAACTGTAGTGTATTGAACTGGAAATAAACAATATACATACATTCATACATAGGCCTACAATTTAGTACCTGAGCATTCTAAGCATATGAACAATATATTTGACAAAATGGTCAGAAAACTTTACCCTGGCGCTATATTCTATCCTTTTAAATTATAAATACATTTTAAATGGCATGTACCATAACATCTATGTGGGAAAGACAATTCACCCTATAAACTTGTCTTTTATACCAAATGAATCACATTCATGTCAGCATTACAGAGAAATGAGGATTTAATATTTTTTTTAAAAAGAATTTATAAATTCATTGAGGAGTAATGTGTGGACGGGGGAGATAGTGAGAGGGCAGCACTCATGACCAGCGAGGCATGACGTGACGTAATGGGTCCGACTGGGTTTTTCTCAGTGCATGCATTGCGCGACGAGGTGTAGTAAACAATGCGATGACGGAAATTGACGGAAATGCTCCCCGAATGCAACCACTAAGGTCTGTATATATTGGCTATGTTGGTATAGGCCTATTCCCTAATGCAACCTGAGTCACGCTCCCTCGCGTAGTTTGACCCTCCCCAGTCTTTAACAGGGAAGAAAACCCCGGTACCAGGCGGGCCTGTCTAGATGACTGGTCCCCGGTCTCTCCCTTTTCCATGCGGATATCTGAGTAAGCCTCCAACCACGCCTTAATATAGAGGTTATTATAATGACATTTTGTGGTCTTAATGGAATTATAAGGGCACTTTCCGGTTTGAGGTGAGAGGCTTTCCCTTCGGTGGAAGGGACTTTCTCAACTTTAGGCCTAGACTGTCCTCATCTTCCCTCCTCTTCTTCCTCCCCCTCTTTCTTCACCTTCTCCTCTCCCCTCCTCCTCTTCTTCCTTCCCTTATCTTCCTGCCCCTCAGCTTCTTCTCCTCATCTTCCCTCCTTCACTTTCTCTCCCTCATCTTCCCTCCTTCACCTTCTCTTCCTTTTCTTTCTCCCCCTTCCTCTTTCAACTCATCCTCCTTATTTTCCCTCCTCTTCCTCCTTCACTTTCTCCTCCTCTTTCTCCTCCCCTTATACCTTCCGCCCTCGTACGTCCTCCCTTATAGGTTCCCTTTCCTCCTTCTCCTCCTTCATCTGTCCCCTTCTTCGTCACCTCTATATCTCCCTCCTTCTATTTCTTCCTCCATCTCCCTCTACACCGCCCCCTCCCCCCACATCACCACATCCCCCAAGGTGTATGTAGTCAGAAGTCAGGCGGTTGTATTGTTTATACACAACCTTACACCGTGTATACCACAGCTAACCACTCACCCATCCCCATGTTTGTTTAAGCCGGCCAGTATATGTGTGGCAGGGTGAAGAGGTGAAGAGGGTCCTAATAATTTGGCAGGGCAGAAAATGGTCAGGGCGTCAGAAAATGTACATTTTGTTTCCTCCAATCCTCTCTAAAAACACAAATTTTAAACAAAAATGAGATTCAGAATGTAGTTAAGCATAACCGAAAAGACGTATCAAGCTACGCAATACAACATATATATTCAGATATTCATAATGTATAATTGATCATGCTTCAGACAAATATAGCAGCATTTTCAGAGTGGGAGCTAATGTGTGTAGCTGCCCATTGTACTGTTATACCCGCTTTTCTTGCCTGGTGACCTGATCCCAGGTGGCTGGCCCTGCGTTATTCCAATCGTAAGTTGTTACATTGAAACTACATTGATTTAGGTTAGTTTGATACAGCATCACACAATGTGACAATTTTAAATAGGTTTTGATTGTTAAATTCTCAATATTGTCCTCTAAGTATTGCTATGTCAGAATGTGAATTTCTTTTTCTACCTTTATCTATACACCTTGATGTATAATTTAAAAAACATTACTATATGATTTCTACAAATCAGCGCTATCTGAGAATAATGTACTACTCATCAACTAGGTACTAGGGTATTTCATAATGAACTTGCTAAATAAAAACATATTGAATACAAATAATAATTGAATACAAAATTTCATCCTCGAACTCTGTCAAAAACAATACACTTTTTGTTCCGTTCTTTCCCTGCCAACCTGAAAATCATTTGACCAATATTTTGGATGGTTTTACCATATACATATAGTTTTAGATTCAAGGCTTCCGCAATCATATTTCGGCGGCCCACCGAAATACTTAGCTGAATTTATTATGGCTCAACGGCGCTCTTAGACTTGTGCAAGTCTTTGATTCTGTTTTTTGTTTAAAACACAA
This sequence comes from Sthenelais limicola, assembly GCA_942159475.1. Lineage (NCBI taxonomy): Eukaryota > Metazoa > Annelida > Polychaeta > Phyllodocida > Sigalionidae > Sthenelais > Sthenelais limicola. The sequence goes on from OW804098.1 coordinate 38,489,433, forward strand.
TATTATCAAAAATATATTCTCATGTTAGAGTCACTACGGCCTCGACTGAGGCTCTGTCCAGTGACGCCCAAGCATCAGTAAGGCCTCTGCTGTGTGTGTGTGCGCTCATTGAGGGCAGAGGGACTTGATGCTAGTCTACGGCGCTCTTTGTTTTCAGTCGATTCAACTGTAATTCAGTGTATACAGATATATAACAGCAGCAGGATATTGATAACTTCAGTTCTATACATATACATATATAGATCAAACAATGAGTAAATAATTTGGGAAGCTTTCTTTTATCGAATGGCTGAAAATGCACAGCTTTAACACTTAAACTTTCAGGACGAAAAAAAACAATTTCTTCCTAGAAGATGTTCAAAATGATTTGTCCTACTTTAGGCCAATAGAAAAATTAAATAGAAAACTCGAACATTAAATGAATAAAGTATATCATTTAATAACAATAACAGTAAAGAAACATGCAGCATCTCTACTCAGAAAATCAACATACAGTTAAATGTATTGATAATTAATACTTAGATTATATTATGTAAATTGATCATGACAAAAACGTTGAAAAACGCTCGATTGTGAGCGAAGATTGTTCTGTCATGTATAAAATATAAATCTTTAAAATTCTTTTATACATATTTTCAGCACATTTTAAAAATAATAGTCTTGTGAACTCTTTTCAGCAGCCTATAACTACACCTACCTAAATAAACCAGAGGATATACATACAGGTCGGTACATAGGGGTAATTACAGGTAGGCTCAGGTACATATATATATCTGTAGGTGAGACAAGGGTAATAATGACAAGCTGGTAGACAGGTGAGTTATGTCACACCTGGTGTCATGTAACGTACAGGTGTATAATTACCTGGAGGAGGTGGCAGTATAGGTATGAACTGGATGCCTTGTATTTAGTGAACCGCCTGAGGCTAAAATATGTTGTATTAAATATTAGGGTTCAGGGCGGTATGTGCGTCTATTGTACACAAACCCTTAATACTTTCCGGGTCTGAACAACACAAAATGTACAATTCACCTTCACCAATTTTCTAAAATTAGTCAAATTTGAGGCTTTAGGATTTAGGTTTAAAAAAACAGTTCAGCTTAGCTGAATGGATATTTGTAATCAAAGTGATACCAATATACTCAGATATACCTATAATTTATCGGAAAAAATTGGCAGAATTTACTTAATGTGTTAAGCTGCCTAGTGTACATTTTCTGGTGACTTGACCCCTCAATGTTACAGCTAGCAAGAGGACAAAGAATCCTTGTGTTGGGTTATGTTAAATGGGAGATTTGTTTGTACGCAGTATACTAACTTATAAAGGAGCCTCTTTTACACAAGTTTTGTTAACAAGTTCTATATTGTTTTTTTTGTATTAAAACAACTTCATTGCTGGAAAACTGTCCTAGCTAGACATAGCTTTATAACCAAATCTGAAATGTTGTGTTAGAATAAGTTATAGTGTATGACACATAATGGGACAGGTGCATTTATAATATTTTCCACGAAATTCGTAAGATTTTGTAAACTTGTAAAGTCAGAGTAAGGTAAATCGGTGTGCATGAAATAAGGCCTATCTTATTATAGACTTGTAGGCCTAATCATTGTGACTTCCTAATGATTTTCATAGTGAAATAACCCTTTTTTTACACCAGCGCAAATAAATGTATGATCATTCAATTCAATGCAATCCAATACAATTGAGTTTATATACTGACAATAGAATGAATGTAACGCTTTGACTGAAACAATAATAAACACATAAACGCTATATATCACATACTATACTATAATTTGCTTAATTATAAGTGAATTCCTTTATTTACTATTTCAAAGTTTAGTCAAATTAATATGTTGGCTTAGGAATCAGTTCAAACACAATATCTACAAACTCACTGGTTTAAAAAACGAGTGAACAAAAATGAATAGAAAGTTACAGATATATTAGGAAAGTTCCTATGTGCAATACCGCGTCTCCCAGGGAATTAAATCTCAAATTCACTACAGCAGCAGCTTTGCCCCTCCCAATTTCCTGGTTCACAGAGCAGGGAATAAACCAACTTGAACTGACCGGGACAGGAGGTGGGCGACCCGTGAAGATTATAGAGTGTCCAACGGTCTTGTTCTGGGAGGGAGCAGAGGGGTTGGTTGGAGAGGGCAATAGCAATAGGTATGCCCTCGGGCATTTTTGTGGGCGATGAGCTTTAAATCTGATTAGTCGTGGGGATGACATGGCCGGATGTCAAGACGTCATTGTTAAGACGTCATTGCGTCATGACGTCACGATATTTAAGTTGAATCTGTACTAGGGTATTATGTTCATGGGTCATGTTCAATTGTTCAATGTCAAATACCAATACTGAAGATAAAACTGAAGCTCAGGATAACTCCTAGACTTGCGTAAGTCTTCTAAATTTCCCTAAATTAAAATCTATCATATCATAATCACTACTTATTAGAATCACTACTGCCTCAACTGTTGGCTGCGTGAAGGAACTGACGTATGATACATGCATGCAATACTACAATATCGTAAGTATCAAATGCTATCAAAGATATCATAAAACAATGCTACAGTAGTTTCACATAAATCATCATGAGATCTAGATTGAAATCGTAACCATCATATATTTAAAGATAATATTATAAAAAGTGTATACTAAATGAAAGATAACAAGGGTAAATGAAATCCAGGATACTGACGAACACATGGTGTCGACGAGGAGATGTACCTACTAATAAGAAATAAAAACATTTTCAAATCAAATCAAATCAAATCAGTGAATGGGGAACACTAGACCTGCACTAGAGCCCTACAAATAACACAGTCGTGGGGACGAGGGCTATACAGTCTAGATAACCCTTCACATGGAAGAATATGCATTCTTAATTTTTATATATTTTGTGAACCAACGACTTGAAGGGATGAGATGAAAATGTAATTTGCTATCAGTACATGCCATAAGTGGTACAAGTGGATTTATGTGCTGACATGTTCAATCAATTGATATAGTAGCGTTTTCAGTTGAGATTTTCCTTATGCTTTGGTTTATGTCTTTAAATCTTTATTGGCAGTTAATTTACCAAATAGGTCCCAGTATAATAATATTAGATAGTCTTTATTTTAATAGGCCAATGCGATGGCAAGTTATGCGAAATTTCTCCCAATTTCCTGACACTCGCCCACTGTCACTGTCACTTGGGGGAGCTAGCTCAGATGGTAGAGCGCTCGCTTAGCATGTGAGAGGTACCGGGACCGATGCCCGGGTTCTCCAGAAGCCTTTTTACCAACGATGAGAATGTCTTGAGCAGTTTCCAGTAGCCTACTTATATATAAAAAAAATAAAGTATAAATGTATATTCTTTATTTTCCAACATGATAAGGGCATTAGTTACATGTTATTGAGATCATATGTATGTATATATAAGAATGATGAGTTATAAGTGCTAACAACGCCGTGCATCAATTCTTACATAGGCCTATCTTTCTTGCACATTATGACGAAATCACATAATAACTGAATCATAGTAGTTTGTACTGACAGTGAACATTCATAGGCCCACTGGCCAACCTGATCTATGTAAAGGGACACGTTGTTCAAAATGATATTATTGAGGCAAAGGCTTGAGTTATTTTGGTTTTTAACTGAATTCATTTTGAATGCCCAATCACCAAGTAATACTTTCAGATGTCGAATTCAATTCACCAAACAATCTAGAAAATGCGTTTCCTTTAAAACTGTTGACATCATTCGTTATAATGTTATGCAGTATAGTATAGCTCTAAGGTATAGCAATAAATGAAATATCGCTTTGGATTCTTTTAAGCTCTGTCTTCTCTGGTCTTCTCCCTGTTTGTTATAAATACACTATATTCTATAGTCGCTGTATATACTCCTTTATGTTTAAACCAAGCCTTAGCAAACCCAGTGAAAACAGACACCCTAAACAACAGCTCGCTACACATCCTCATTTATATACATTTATATACACACATATACACACACTTCAACACACCCTTGCTGTGCCTCGCCTATGTTTAGAAACTGATCATTACCCATTAATGACAGCAGCGCCCCTTTTCGCCATTCTACGCAAACTCCCACGCCTCCTCTCGTCAAGTGACGTAACCAACAGCTAGTACTTGAAGTGACCGTTGATGCCGCTTCAGCCTGAGGAGAAGTTGCATGCTGGGAATAGGTGTCAGGGTGCATTGTGGGATGTATCTTTTCATGCTTCTTGACTCCATGGAATTTGAAGTGTAAGCCCCTTGGATATGGATATGTAAGCCTTTAATTTTGATTGGTTAGGATGTGCACGTCGCTTGATTGTGAGATTATAATTATTATATGTTGGGTTCGTAATTCGATGTCGGTTTTATCTATTTGTAATCTTTTCTGGTAATTACTGGTTTAGGTTGGTTTTGAAGGTAGCAAATCATTTGCAAATATGCTACGAAAACAAGGAGTTCAAGTTCGTGAGGAAAAACATTCATACTTTTAAAGCGTTTTAGGCCATTAATTGATATTGAAAGTGTCACCATTCATTGCTTTTTGAGTTTGATCTTTTGGCCTATTATGGTAGTTGTTACTGTTATTTGCATTCATTCGCATTAGTTTCCTGCAAAGAGAAATAAGGTTTCTATGGAAACAACTTGACAACTCGTGAAGTGAGATCCTCTAGGTATGACATTTCCTTCTCTCTTTTTTTTCTCTCCCTCTTTACTGACTCTACTTTCCTTGCAACATTCCTAGGGCTTCACTTACCATGTTTTAATGATATGGACATTGATAATGATGATGCCCAAAATATTATTATTTTGCCCTTTGATAAAACCTTATAATATGAAATGAGTCAGGACATCAACACTTGCGAGACCAAAAATAACAAATAATTAAAAGAAAAAGTAATAATAGGTAATTTCAAAATACCTGACAATTCATGCCTATGAGTATATTTGGCAAAGCGTGTAAGACATAAGTATCTACAGTTTGAGTTTTTCTCTCAGATGTCTTTTTAAGACATCTGATACTTGTTTAAGTCTTAACGTTTTTCCAGAAAGAAACCCCCAGACGTTCAACGTAATATTAGATTCAGTTGTGAAATAAAATAGAACATTAATAATAATCTCCCTCTGAACAAAAAGATGGCTTGAGCACATTCCAAACAGCGAACTCCTTCCACCCCCTCCCCCTCCTCCTCCCCCTCCCCCTCCCCCTCCCCTCCGTCACCCTCCCCCATCCGCCCTCCCCCTCCCACTTATATCACTTATTTAGCCTGTCACCATATTCTCCAGATTTACAGTCAGTTGCCTCAAGACCAAGGTGTTGTCTCCTCACATTAGTCCTCTCATTGTCCACCAGGAGGCTTTAGCTTATCTTACCACCAGGGGTCGGCACTGTAACATCAGCACCCCCTGGTGGGGATGTGTATAAGCTTGTTATTCCGGGTATAATCCAATCTAATTATGAGCTTACAACCGATATAACCACTTTCTATTTCTCATCACTCTCTTTTCACCCTCTCAACTTCTTATACCGACCCTCTACTCTAACACCCACTCACTGCACCTATAGATGTCGGCGCCATAGCATAGCAAACTCCATGATTTTGTATATATGATGCGTCACAGAATAATGAGTCACAAGTCGCAAAAAAATGCATTTGAGGTACCATCATTTTTGAAAAGACGAGATCAAGCAATTGTTAATCAAGATGGTAAACATCAATTAGGGTATCTTATAAGTACATGTTATGTATTTTATGCATGGAAACAATGTTAGCGATATTTCTTGAGGGTCAATCACTAGTAATTAGTTATATTTAGAATACTGTTGGGGAATTTGGTACGTATATTGCTACAACTAAGAACACAGGAAAAAAATGGAAAAAGACCTATGATGAGTTCTTACATTTGAGAAATATTATTATTTCGACTTGTGACTCATTTTTCTGTAATACATCACATACTGTGTCATAATTCAACCCCCACTTAATCATCACCCAATTGCGCATGATTAATGTACATTCTGATGTATAATGTTAACTCCCCACGTGTTAGCTAGCAACGTGAGAAATATGTTCTTTATCACCTCCATGATGGTCCTCTATACTATGCTTACTTAAGCTAAACACTTATAAATATTCTTGTATTTCAGAAATGTATTATTATTTATTAATTGTCCCTTATAACTGCAGCTCGTTTGGTCTTCTGATAATTAACTTACTTCCCTTTAATTTTTGCTGTAGTCTAGGAACATACTGGAATTAAAACCTCAAAATTCATTTTTCAGAAGTATGTCTCCTTTTTGTATAGGGTTTTAGGTACAAATAAATGAACATGTCCCTATCACTCGAAGACGTCTAAATTACCGGTTGAAACGTCTGGCTAACAAATGCACCAAATTGATTGATAATTCTTTTGACTTAAATAGAAAGTGAAATAGTAGCATCTGCACATTTCAGTCTTCCTTCAACAGCCAGTATTAATTATAACGAGAAGGTTCTATATAAATGGACAACAATAAACAAAATTTCAAGTCCAGTGAAAAGCCTGGGCAAGAACTGGACAACCTAAGTATTATGTTCGCGACCTTTTTGCTGAAGATCTTAAGTTCTAGTTAATCTCAGCAAATAAATAATATTTCTAACTAAATCTTAATCTAAAATCTTTAATCTAATTAGATATTTCTAACTTAATCTTGCAATCCAGACTAAATTCAGAACTGAGAAGAAAGAACAGATAAAAAGTGCTGTCATTCAAAGATTCACGACAGAGATCTATAATTTCACATAGTGACACTCATTGTTCATAGGTGGCGCATCCTTCCATGCTCCATCAAGAGCAACAATTGGCAACAATCAATAGACTTTCAGCGAGAGGTGTCGCACACATAATAGCCGCTCAAACAATGTGGGATTATTTCCCACCGCGCAGTAAGTAATAACAGCGGCGGACTAATCCGACCTAACCACTGCCCTCTCACTTCCCTCCGCCCCAAGAAGGTGGTGCTCTTCCCCAGGTACGTGTATACTGACATAATCCCCGAGTGTAATTCACACCAGCAGCGCGATCAAGTTTCGCGTAATCAGACAAACCTTACTGCGGCGATTCTGCCCCGTGAGCCACCTAATAACAGCCTAGCGGTGACGGTTGAAAATATTGACGCTGATTGGCGGGAAATGGGCGATGTTATCAGAGATTTCTTCTATTATCACTCGGTAAGATAACACCGCCACCTCGCGTTATGTTGACAAATTAATTCTTCACGCTGACGTGATTACGACAACCAATACATCACAGACGCTTTTCGGTAGCAGTCGCCGATATTAAGGAACTTTCGGTATCGTTTTCCAGGGCAAGTATAGATAAAAGCTATTGCCAATGATGTCCAATATGGCTAGTTTATTTTGTGAACCCAGAGTAGGTTTCGCTTGAAATGCACTCAAACTCAACACATAATAAGAAAATTACCTAAATCTGCCACTATATTCAAATGCCAATAGGTAATAGGAAATCCATTCTACACTGGTTGGTTCTCCAGTCGGTTCTTCTCTGCTCATCCACGTCATTGGTTAAACTGTGGGATCAGATTTGATCTTGATAAGTTCTAATGCACCTGCCAATATAAGTTTAAACTCCGATTAAGCTCCTCATAACTATTTTCTACCTTGTTTAGATGTTTTGCTTATTTTTTTTCATGAATTTGTATAATTCTTATACAAGGCCATAACGAACTAGGTCTTTCAAGAACGGAATTTCTGCTATTTCATAACAACAATTAGGTCAGATTTTAAATAAGAGCAATGCGGTTTCTACATTTTAAACTCACAGCCTCTCAGATCAGATAAAATTGGTATCTCAGTGATTGGACGCCTACTGTGGTAATGACTTTCTCGGCCCTGGAGTAGGCATCCTAATGAAATTCTAATGGCATTTTGCAGTTCAGAGCTAGAGGCTGTCCCTCAGATTGGAGGGAGTCTCTCATCTATTAGACTGGATACCATTCATTATTCATATAAATTTGCTGTCTGCTCATTTTATAGTTGTGGTATTATCATTATGCCCAGTCGGATTTTGTCGGGATTATGTCATATGGGGATTTTAAATTACACTAAATGCACTTTTTGCCTTCAAGACCAACTCTGATGGGACCGACAGTGAACTGCATAATAACTGCAATAAGTCTTATACAGTTCGATATTCCCAACCATGGAGATGTAAAAATAAACCCCACTGACAACCTGCTATGAAGCACCCTAAGTTCAATTCATTCTTTACCATCTTAAAAACGTCTTAACCTTTCTCCTGGTCTTGAGCAGTTCTACATACACAGACACAGACCCTTATGGATATTGTTGTAACGTGAGCAATTCTAGTGCACCAAGCCACGTGTATGCACGCGAGATTTACACCAGGACGCCCCCCAGCGGTTCGTGAGTGAGTGACAAGTAGGTGTATCAGTAAATAGTTAGAGCGAGCATAATTTCACGAACTAAGGGCTGAGCCGCTACGTTTAGCTTCAATATTGTGCCAGCGAATATCAACTTCCGGAACTAACTTACACAACGCATGCGCACATGGATACCTCGTGATCTGCGCTGAGGTAATATTTGGGGTCTGTACGCTTGTAGTTATTCCTCCGCCTTTCTGTTGTTGTCATATGGGGTCTATCCACTGCTGCGTATGGCCTGGCATATGGCGCTGCGTATGGTGTGCAGAGAGGCTGGCCGCCAAACCTTGCATATATAGGCACCGCCCTATGTATATACTCTTGAGTTAAAGATTATTTATTTGAATCGCCGCACCCGATTTTCCCATATCCATTGACGCGACTGTACTCTTGGTTGTGTGTATGAGTGTGGAGATTAGCTGGTCTCTGATTGGCTAATCAGTGCTGACGTCACCATACGCTCGCTGCGGTCGTGAGTATACGCGCCCAAATATCAAAAAGTTTTGATATTGCTGAGTATGGAGCGTATGAGCTGAGTATGGGCCGCCACCCCCATACGCATGTGTGCATGCTTTTGAGCAATGTGCGGTCATACGCAAGGGTATATCCACTGGTGAGTATGGGGTCGGGAGTGTGAGCCGCCAGCTATATGCACGGCTGTACTCTTCCCATACTCAAGCCATATTTAGGGCCTATACGCAGCAGTGGATAGAGCCTATTAGGAACGACGATAGTTTACCCAGATCGTCCTTAGTGCCCCTTCACAATGTTACATGGGCAACCTTTTCCTGCGACACTCGCGGATCTTGTTACAAATCACGCCGGAAGGTGGCACAACAATTGGAGAAATCTTGCGAGAAGTAGGCGAGAAGTGGGCCATTGAAGAGTAAGCGGATATGGGCTGTTATGGGCATGCGCAGTAGGTCAGCGAGTGTAAAATGGCGCTGGTTGTACAGACGACATTGGCACTGTTAATTGCTGTGTCATTTTGCCAACAACCATTTTCTGACGATCAGTAATAGAGGGATTTGCTTAGATACCAGAGTGTACTATTTGTGTATAAACGAGAGATATAGGTATGTTGGATCTTCTTACCCCTTCACTTGCAGTGTGGCACTAATTGCAAATCTCTATGAATTTTAGCCATATTTTGCTCATATTTGCCGAAAATATTAATTGTATTATGAATTTGGCGCATAATATTGTGTCAATGAGGGACAAGGTCTTTCCCAACTATTTTCAAATCGGAAACATTGAATATATTGTAGAATTTACGATGCAAATTCATATATTTTTTGCATACGAACATTGAGGCTATCCATAATTGGCTTGTGTCAGGTTAGAGCAAGCTCACTATCATGCCACCTGCCTATTTGTCCTGGATCAGAGATGTTTAACTATTGAGTAAGATATTGAATGTATTTTGAATTCTGCCGAATGTAAGAAATGAATCGAATTTCATGACAAATGTATAGTAAGTTAAGAGGCAATTTTGACAAGAGTGAATTTCTCAATATCTGAATATCTGCTATAGATCATGATGCAAAATGACGCAGGTGAAAGTCCCCAATTATCGCCCGGTTCCCATGCCACCAATCAGCGGAAGTGAAGCCGGTAGCGAGTGCGCATGTGCAAGCGGAAGTGGAGGTCTCAGGTGCCAGAAAGACTCCATTAAATCTGACACCAGGGAAAATAGACTTGTGCATTATGGGGGAAATCCATCCGAAGCGGAGGCGTTGTGATTCCCAAGAAGCAAAAATAATAACATAGATAAATAGAGACTAATTATGTCATATCATTTGGGACAATACCCACTAGAAAATAGGTCACTTTGCCTTGTCGCTATTTTGTAATGTAGAATAACTGGCGAGTGAGTGAGTGAGTGAGATTGGTTGCTTTACGCCCTTATCAACACTATGAAGTGTTATATCAAGGGCGGGAGAGCTGAGAGGGAGGCAGTGAGTTTATGATCATACCCAGGAAATAGAGATAGAGAAGAAGGGAGCGAGAGACAGAGAAAAGAGACAGAAGGGCACTTTATGGTCATACCCCGGACCAGGAATAACTGGCGATGAGCTATTGGATATATGTGTATTTTAGGAAAATGAGTCATAATTCGCAAAATTGATATTTTTCAAGGTCATTTATTCAATCTCCTTGTAGGAATGTTCTGTTGTTTTGGGTAACTATAGAGTATATTTAGCTACTTTACTAGTAATTGTCCACCTCGAAAACTCCTTTTTTTCAAAAATAAAAATATCTCATTAGATGTACTAATGTTTACCATCATTGGAATCCGCTGGATCTCATCTTTCAAATAAGATGATATCTCAGAAACACTTTTTTTGAGACTTGTGACTCATTTTCCCTCTAACAATGCAGTCCTGGGTCTGAAGTCGATTTCGGCCGATTGCTGTAGCCCACGACTGAGTGGACTGACGGGCCTAACCACAACTATGTGTGGCATCAGTGAGGCCTCCTACGATGTATAGTCTAGGCAATCTAAGCCCTCACACACACACACATCAAAATAAAAAAAACCCATGTATAGTTTAGTTTCTAGAGCCCTGTTCTCTGAAACCTTAGCAATTTGTGGTCAAGTGAAAATTATCGGATTGAATTGGGTAGAACTTTTTTTTTTATTTTTAAAGATTTTATTTCCACTGGGGAAGACATTTCCCAGTAAACTGGGTTTTTCCAATGCGCCCAGCAAACTATAGAGATCATCCAAGTACAAATGTTGACGTTAATTTATGAAGCGGCAGCAAGAACAAACTATGTTCAATCCTCCACAATTTGGCCAATCAATCGAACATAACAAAAGTAGAAAATCTTTAAATTTTGATTGACTTTAACAGAGAGTGCAGCTTTAAGAAACGCAGCGTATGAACACCATACCGGCGGAGGATGCCTGGTCTTTAAATAGCATGGTTCCCTTTCCATAGAAAGAAATCCACTCTGATATTTGCAAGCGACTGGGTGTAATGGGTGAGGTTGTCAGAAAACGTACATAATGAAGACTGATAAATGTAATTATAACTATATTGAATCAGTCATAATACTGAGGAATGCATATTAATAATAAGAATCTGTTGAGACTGAACTCTGAAGGCGAATCTACTAAATAAAGAAGTATAACACAACTCACATAGTCATTTCAAATATCAAGAATGTGTATTGCCAAATGGTAATTCAAATAATATACCAGGCAAGTACAATCCCTGACTGACTGACTAAGGAGAAGGATTCTTGGTGTAGATAGAAGTTTGTTCAGGTCCAGAATGACTTCACCAAGAAACCCAGCACCCTTATATATCAGTCAGTCCAGGACATGTGACTTCCCTGGATACAATACATTTTCAATGTAAAATACATGTGAATACAAGTTAAGGCATGATCATAACTAGGCAAAATACAAGCTGGAACAGCTTTATCCCTGTCTATAATCCATGGGGACTGGGTAGACTCCCAGTCGCCCATATGCAAGGATTAAGGATGCATTGGGATTAATACCCCCTTGGTAAGCTAATCCCCTTGCCCTGATGTGTACAAACAACATTTTATATTTCATAATTATATTCACAAAGTTACTCAAAAATACAACATGATTTTATCATACTTCCCCGCCCTCTAGTCTTGAAATACCACTTTTCAAGAAAAACCTAGGGCTTACTAAAACTGGAGACAGTAGATAGCAAAAATCTGTACTTCAACCTAAATTCCACTTTTAGGCGAATCATAATTCAAATATAATAACAATACCATTGCAATAAAGTTCAAAATATAAATAATTGTCCAAGCCAGTACTCTATGGACCTCAACCCTGATTTGCATAGAGTCTGCTTATAAAATCATTCAATAAAATAAGATGTCAATCCAGCGGGACACATCTGTATCACAAATTTTCAAAAATTACAAACATTCAAATCGTATAAGATTCAACCATATAGTAAAGTTACAAGATTTATGACAAAATCAGTTTGTTAGGGAACTAAAGTTTGGTAGAGCATAGGTATTCTGATTTTCTCAGTCATATTCTCTGAATCATAAATATGGTATCAACAGGAAAATATAAAACTCAATCAATATCGTCAAAACAAATCCCTAAAGTATCACAGTTTTCAAAGTTCATGAATAAAATATACTGTAGTTGATAACTTCCGCCGGGAAATGTTCATACTAGAAAAGTTACGTAGAAGATTCAATAATGTCCTATAAGCACTGGTGTAAATCGGTGATGTGTCCTCAAAATCGATCTTAGTCTGAAGCTCATCCGCTCAGACACCATTACATCCATCAGGTCGAGTAGGAATTATTTTCAATGCTTTGTGCATATATTAAAAGTCTCTTCTCAAAAGATAATCACAAGTATAAAACTATAAAAACACACGATATCCTTGCCAAATGTCTATCATAACTGGTTACTCAAGTAGTGGTATTTTCCTCGTCTGCTATAAGGGGATTAGCGGAACCATCCTGGAGCTGATGATCCTGCTGGAACTGGCTACTTGTGAGTCTGGGGGGTTTTGCGGGTCTCACAGAAGTCCAGTTGCTATCCTCGTCATCCTAGATAAGAAAAATACATCACATTTGCAATTGGCTCTGTATGGTACCGTTTTCAGAAGGAAACTAAAATTACATCTATGTACATCATTAATAAAGGGCGATTTTCAAATCAATCGCATTTTCCGAATAAAATGGTTATTCAAATATGAGCATGTATACAGGAAATACCTCAAAACCGAAGGGGTCATTTTTGTCTGTTCATCCCATTCCCATTTTATCAAAATCAAGATAAGGGTAAAATACCCTAATGAAAATAAAAGCAAATAAAATAAATAACTATCTTACCGAGTTAAGCCAATCTGGCTTAAACTTCGGATCCAGTGGACTCAAAGAAGATAAATCTATACCGGAATCTTGCACTCTTGTTTCCTCTCGCTTCGGGATACGAGGTATGATTTTGGGGGTCTGACTCAATATAGGTTTGAACAAGCTCTTGGGTCCTTTCAAAATCTTGCTTTTTAATATTGGGGTCAATGAATCTGTAATAGGTGGATCGATTACTTCTTCAAAACCTTTTCCTGATTTCATGATGAAAATACCGGCATCCTTAATTTCAGCATGATTACTTAGAATATCCTTCAAGCGTTTTCCCATCCACTGTGTGGTTGATACTGTTTTGGGTATACAAACATCCCAAACCCTGGTTCCTCTTTTAAAGGTAAAATGACCAACTGATTTAATTGTAATCACAGCAGACAAACATCCTCGTTTTACTGAAATATCCATGATCCTAGGGATAGCCATGAAGGAGATAGTGTTAACTTCGTTGATTAAACTGACCACAGGTATACAAATATTATCATGTTTGGCTCCTAATTTATAATAAATTAAAAAATTGATGGAAAAGCAACTCAACAAAAACAGTCATGGGAACGAGTCAAGTTGGTATTTTGTAGGTTTATTGGCGTTCCTGACGCGTTTCGCCTTTAGAATAGAATAGAATAGAATAGAATAGAGTCTTTTATTTGCCGATAATTAATTACAAAGAAAGTGACAAATGGGTCGACATGCCTATGTGTCGAAGTTCATCAACACATTTCTTCCTGCTGTTACCCTATTTGGAATATATTATGATTTGAGTACAATGATAATTTATATCTAACGACTAGGGTGAGGTTTTTATAGTAAAGTACATTACTATACGCTGCGATGGGCGATTATAGAGTTATTCGCTTCAAATGAATGACATGTTTGTTATAGTAGTAGTATTAGGACAAATAGTATCCAACGACTAGGGTTTGGTTCATATAGTTAAATACATTACTATATGTTACAGTGAGCGATTACTTAATTATTCGCCTCAAGAAATGACATCTTTATCAAAGTAGTATACAACTGTTAAAATGTCAAAATCTCCATATACTTTGGGATTTCAATAGTCAAGGTCGTGACCAGTGGTGCTAACATACAAGATTAGCATTGACACAAGAGAGTAGTAAAAAATACATTTTACCAGAGACATTGTATGATCTTTCTTGGGCTTCATCAGAGGATGGTTATTTACATACAAATAGGGGCTTATATTAAAAAATGAGCAAATTGGATCAACATGTAAAGTTATGGTTTCGTCTTAGTTTAGTATGAATTAAGTAAAGTTAGCATCTTGGGTCCATTGTCTTTTTCTCTTAGTTTCGTATAAAGTGAAAAAATTGGCAAAATTCTCTCAAATCTTCAGGAGAGTTCATAAAATTATCCTAAAAAATTTTCCCGTCATACGTTGTATGAAAAGTCAGTTTATCGAGAGTTCCTATCCAGAAATCCTCGTCTTTCCATGGCAGTCCGCATGGCTGCGGCTACTGCCTGATCTGCCTTCTTGGTCATTATGTATAGATCAAATAAGATCTCACTCGTGCGGATGTGCGTCCTTCTTGGTAGATCATAGTGCCTTGGGGTTGGGTCATATTTCGGGTAAGGACGTGGGTGGGGCACATCTCTCGGGATGTACCTTTCAACGTCTCTCCTTGGAGGGTGGGTGTGGTCTGGGCGGGGGTTGGGGAGGACCCTGGTCTGGGGGGCCTCTTGGGGTTTCCTTGTTATCTCCTTCGGGGGTGATGGTTTTTTGGGTGAGGAACTGCTGGTCTTGGTGGAGGTGGAAGAGCAGCTCCCTGGGGAGCTACTCTCTGTCCCACTGCTGGGGGGGCTGGTCTTGGGTGTTGAGATGGGGGGTTTGTCTGTGTTGACGGTTTTGTGAGGGGGGGGGTGTGATCACGGGTTTGTTGCTTTCGTCTTCGGAGCTGGAATCATCCGAAAGAATAAGGTCAAGTTCTAGTAATTCTGTTACGTTTAAGTTGGCTGATTTGCCAGATGATGTCGATGGTTGGGGTTTGGTCGGGTCTGGTTTGGCTGGTTGGGGGGAGTCTGTGATTAGGATGGGCATTGAGGGTTTGTTCAGGGCGTTCATTTTGTTACGAACAATGCGGTTAAGCGGTGTTCAGTCCTGGGTTTTTTCCTAATAGTTGGATCTACGTCAGGGTGAGGTATGTGTTAAAATTATTCACTTTAGTTTCGTATCTTTTACGACTTTGCTATTGCGTCATCACTGACCTAATTATGGCAGGATGCTTTCCTGTTCAAATAAAGCTTGCTCAGCGTCCCTTAGTACGACTGACGCCAAACAGTAAGGACGTGTCCTTGTTGCTCTCTGCACTTTGTAACCATATTTCAATAGGTTATGGGCCCAGACACCTTCAACTGTGGACGAAATAGTCAGTGAGTACTTTGTGCAGATGCCGAGCTAAATTTTGTGAACTTTTGAGTGCAGGAAAGAACTTTTATGTGACTTAGAAGTTTGGAGTTTTTCTGTGTACACTCAAATTGAAAATGGCGGCAAATACAGCATCTATTTCTTCACTCAAGGGAGGTAACTACCCAACATGGAAGTTACAGTGCCAAATGGCCTTGATGAAGGATGGGCTGTGGAATATTGTACAAGGGACTGAAACTCGACCAACTCCAGAGAATGGTGATGCTAGGGTAAAGTTTGATAGTAGATGGGACAAAGCCTTGGCCATCATTGTTCTATCAATTGACCCAGCTCTCTTGTATTTGGTTGGAGAACCCACAAGTCCCGTCGCAGTATGGACCAAGCTAGCGGATCAGTTTCAGAAGAAGTCATGGGCCAACAAGCTTCATCTGAGGAAGAAACTGTATTCATTAAAGCTGAAGGATGGTGATTCTGTACAGGATCACATAAGGACAATGACTGAAACATTCAGTGCACTATCAGTAGTTGGGGACGCCATTACTGATGAGGACCGAGTAGTGCACCTTCTCGCCAGCTTACCGGACTCCTATGGCATGCTTGTTACGGCGTTCGAGGCATGTACAGATGTGCCTAAGATGGAAGTAGTCATGGAGCGACTGCTCCATGAGGAGAGAAAGTATGAGGATGGTACTTCCTCACACAGTACAGCATCGGAGAAGGCAATGTTTGTGAGGCGGCAAAAGGGTCAGAAAGCGACTGCTAAAGGACCTAAATGCTACGGTTGTCAAAAGATTGGCCATATTAAGCGTGAGTGTCCCGCGCTTAAGAAGTCCGAGGGTAAGGACAAAGGAAAGAGCAAGTCACACAGAGCGCACAGCGCCAGGGAGGACAGCGGCTCTGACAGTGACTACGTCGGGCTGACTGTGATACACGCTCTGTCCGTCAAGGGGGCAGCACCGGGAGGATGGATCATTGACTCTGGAGCCACGAGTCATATGTGCAATGATAGGTCTAAGTTCCTTACTTATACCCCTCTTGATTAACCACA
Source organism: Sthenelais limicola (assembly GCA_942159475.1). NCBI lineage: Eukaryota > Metazoa > Annelida > Polychaeta > Phyllodocida > Sigalionidae > Sthenelais > Sthenelais limicola. The sequence continues at coordinate 38,506,207 of OW804098.1, forward strand.
AGGAGTTACAGTGGGAGATGGGTATGATCTACCTGGAGTAGGGACTGGAACTGTATCACTGGAAATGGAACTCCCTGAAGGTAAAGTGAAGACTGCTAAACTGAGAAATTCCTTATATGTGCCCGAGCTCTCTTTCAATCTCCTTAGTATTTCTCAGGCCACTCGCTATGTAGAGCGTACTGTATTTACTCATCATGGATGCCAATTTATTGACTCTAATGGTGAGATTGTGGTAACAGGAGAGAGAGTAGGAGATCTTTACTATGTGAACTGTAAGGAGAACCACCACATTGCAGCTGTGACACAGAGAGGGAACAAGCCCACTGAAGAACTGTGGCACAAGAGATATGGACATCTCGGCAATCAGAATATGAGGAAACTAAACGCAGAAAGCATGGTTGTTGGACTGGACTGTGCTATGAATGGTGATGTAAGTGTGTGTGAACCATGTGTTCAAGGAAAACATCATCGCACCAAGTTTCCTACCAGTGGTGCAAAGAGAAGTGAAGCAGTGTTGGGTTTGGTACATAGTGATGTGTGTGGGAAGATGAGTACCAAATCACTCAGTGGCTGTGAATACTTCCTAACCTTTGTTGATGACAAGACTCGGTACACCTGGGTGTATGTGCTAAAACACAAGGACCAAGTGTTCAATCAATTTCTGGAATGGAAAGCCCAGGTAGAGACTTCTACGGGCATGAAATTGAAGGCACTTCGGTCTGACAATGGTGGCGAGTATACCTCAACAGAGTTTCAAGCCTATCTAAGGAAGGAAGGAATCAGACAGGAGCTAACTGTACCAAAAACGCCGGAGCAAAATGGAGTTGCGGAGAGAATGAACCGCACGATCGTCGAGACAGCTCGCTGTATGCTGTCTGAGTCTACACTCCCCCGCAAGTTTTGGGCAGAAGCTGTGTCTACAGCTGTGTACTTGAGAAACCGGAGCCCAACCACTGCAGTTGAGGGAATGACCCCTTATGAGTCTCTGACTGGTGAGAAACCTCATGTAGGTATGCTGAGGGTGTTTGGCTGTCTAGCCTATGCTCACATACCTAAGGATGAAAGGAAGAAATTCGATCCTAAAGCCAGGAGGTGCATCTTTCTTGGCTATGGTACCACTACCAAGGGATACAGATTGTATGATGTGAAGCGCTCCAAGGTGATTCTCAGCCGTGATGTCATCTTTGATGAGACAAAGCATGGGGTTGAGAAGGAGCAATCTGCTGTGGAGAAGGAGCCCGAACCCGTGGTTAAGAAGGAGCCTAGCTGCTCTATCGAGACAACCATACTCCTTGACAGCAGTGACAACGAGTCTGTGGTAGAGGAAGATGTGCCAGTGGTAGAGGAAGTTGAGCAAGTGATAGAGCCAGAGGAGCCAGCAGCTCAAAGGCCACGTCATGAGAGGAGAGCACCTAACATGTATGGCGAATGGGTGCAACTGACTCACACTAATCCCCAACCAACTTCTCTACAGGATGCAGTGTCAGGACCAAACAAGAAGAAATGGCAGGATGCCATGAAAATGGAGATGGACTCACTCCATGGAAATCAAGTCTGGGACTTGGTTCAACTTCCAAAGGGCAGGAAGACTGTCGGCAGCAAGTGGGTGTTTAAGGAGAAGTTGGGAGCAGATGGAACCATTGAGAGGTTCAAGGCAAGGCTAGTTGCACAAGGTTTTTCCCAACAGTACGGACTGGACTACGATGAGACTTTCAGTCCAGTAGTGAGGTCAGAGTCAGTCCGCACAGTGATTGCACTAGCTGCAAGAGATAATCTCCATCTGCATCAACTGGATGTGACAACAGCCTTCTTAAATGGCACCCTGAAGGAGGAAGTGTATATGAAGCAGCCAGAAGGGTTTAAGGTTAGAGGCAAAGAAGATCTCGTCTGTAGGCTAAAGAAGAGCATCTATGGCCTTAAACAATCACCACGCTGCTGGAATGCTGCACTCGACGAACACTTGTGCAAGATTGGGTTCAGCCAATCTACTAATGACCCGTGTATATACACATCAGAAGGAGGATTGGTGATTCTTGCTGTCTATGTTGATGACATAATCATAGCAGCAGGAGATGAACACAAAATGAGGAAGGTGAAGAAGGCCATCGCTGATGAGTTTACTGTGACCGACATGGGTAAACTCAAATACTTCTTGGGTGTAGCTGTTGACCAAGAGACAAATCCTGTGAATATCTGGATGGGTCAATCAGCTTACACTGAGAGAGTGCTTGAGAAATTCAAGATGAGCTAGGCCAAACCTGTGGCGACGCCAGTGGACACTAGCGTCAAACTCACCAAATCTAATGAAGATAGTGAGGCCGTCAACCAGTCGCTGTATCAATCAGCTGTTGGCAGCCTACTGTACTTATCTACATGGACAAGACCAGACATCACATATGCTGTGAGTAATGTAGCTAAGTTCTGCTCGAAACCATCAAACGAGCACTGGACGGCAGTGAAGCGAGTCATGCGCTACCTGAAGGGGACCATCGACTATGGTCTATGCTTCGAGAAGGGAAATCCAGGCGACTGTCTTGGTTTCTCCGACTCTGATTGGGCCGGCGACATCAATGACCGCAGATCCACCTCAGGGTACATTTTCCAGATCTGTGGAACCGCCGTCAGCTGGAGAAGTAAGAAGCAAAGCTGTGTAGCTCTCTCCACCGCTGAGGCCGAGTACATGGCTTTGGCAAGTGCTGCTCAGGAAGCAGTCTGGATGAGGCAACTCGTTGGTGACCTAACGAACGCACCAACCACACCAATGCTGATCTACGAGGATAATCAATCAGCTATTTGCATGGCCAAAAACCCCCAGTTTCATGGTCGTGCAAAACACATTGGTATTAAGTACCACTTCATCCGTGAGCAAGTGGAAAACGGTACCGTAGATTTACAGTACTGTCCCAGTGAGGACATGGTCGCAGACATCCTAACCAAAGGTCTGAATAAGGAGCAGTTCCACAAGCTCCGCACCATGACTGGAGTGAAGAGGCCTAGTGACAATTAGTTTTTGTCAAACCTACTTCACTCTAACACTGAGAAGAGACTTTCTTCTCAAAATCTCTATTTTTTAGAACTGAACTCTCATTATAACTGAAAGATGCTATAATTCTAAGTCATGTCCTAAGTCAAATGTTATTGCTAAGTCAGGTAGTTTGTCTACTGTGTTTAAATTCTGACTAATGATCTGATAAATAATAAGGTGCTAATACCAGGAGTATTTCTAGGATAATTGAAAGGTCTGTTACTAATTCTGTGAGTAAAACATATATATAGCAAATATGAATTGTGTGTAATCTTAAACTGTAGGATACTTCACAAGCAAGTGAGAAGGAGTGTTAAAATTATTCACTTTAGTTTCGTATCTTTTACGACTTTGCTATTGCGTCATCACTGACCTAATTACGGCAGGATGCTTTCCTGTTCAAATAAAGCTTGCTCAGCGTCCCTTAGTACGACTGACGCCAAACAGTAAGGACGTGTCCTTGTTGCTCTCTGCACTTTGTAACCATATTTCAATAGTATGGTTATGATGGAGCGTTTAACTGGGGCAGATTTGATCGTGCGATCAGGTTCAATCTTACTGGCCTGTTTCGTGGTTGCCTGGTCTGGTGTTTTGATTGGAGATATTCTTCGCTCCGGGGGCGAGATAGGTATCAGTTTGTACTCGGGTTTGTTCCGGTCCCCTTCCTTCTGAGGGGTTAGTGGTGTGGTGGGCTTGTTCGGGGTGCTGGTTTTGATGGTGCCTACCTCTGGTTGAGCGCTGCTTGCTGCTGCAAAAAGGAGGGCCTTTGTAAATAATACGGAATTTTACGCCGTGTGGACCGGCTTTTTCCCATTTAGACAAGTCATAGTAGTCACTTTCAAACTTAGATTGTTTTTTCTCGGGTTTTTTTACTGCTATTTTAGGCGGGGTGACAAGATAATTTATAATAAATAATAACTCCTTCGTGTGAGATCAACTTCTGGTCTCCTTGTGGGAAGATAAACAATCCACAGTAATCTATTCTCTTGGCGATGACTCTGAGACAACTCAAAGCTATTTTCTTGATTGCCACGATAAAGATGATAAAACAGATTATACTAAGGATCAAATCCTGATATTTCATCTGGGAGAGGAAAGACATAAATCCGTTCTGTTCCTCTGTGGCTGGAGTTAAAGAAGCTGATGGCAAAAGAGCAATTTTAACCATTTTGAACTCTGGCAGTGACTTGGCTTGTACAACTTTCATTTGTAATTCTAATACAGCCACTACCACCAATCTGCGTGCGCGATAGATTGCATATAAGCCTGGCAGTGCTATGGCAAAAGCAAAAAGAAATAGAGCTACCTTAGTAATCCAAAAGGTGTTCCAAGTGATTAAGGTAGAATCATCCATAGGTATATCTGGAACATACCCCATGTGTTGGTTTTTGAGAATTTCCACAATATCATCCAAATCCCTCCCCTCTTTAAACAAACCTTCCTCTTCCACTAAGGAAAGATTGGGCAAATCTAAAGAAAAGCTGTTGTTATTATTAGATGGGTCCGCCGAAATCTCAGCCAATGATAAATTAAAGGCTTGTACCAGTGGTAAATTGATATGATGGATGATAAATATTTCTGTGATAGGGCCGCATTGTTGATCTGCTGTGGCATATAAATAATTAACCTTGATTCTTGTGCCACACAGAATATCAAATGAACAGAAGATACAAGTAATGTTTTCCACCGTGCCATTCAATGTATCTTCCAAAACAAGTTGTCCCTCGCCAGAAGAAATTAAGACATTCGAGTCAATTAAAGGAATGATTCTGGAAGGTATATTGGAGAATTTGCAAAGAATGTATACTTGCAGTTGTCACTAATGTACTGATCTTTAAAAATCGCCCAGGTACAAGTCCATTGGGTTTGCTCCCGTCTTGCTGGGATGGCAGCACATTCAATGAAATGATCCTTGTCACATAGTGAATATTCAGTTTCATCAAACATTACATATGTAGATCCAGACTTGCTAATCATGAGGGCGTAAGAGATGTCTTTTACCTTGGTATATCCATTGGTCCTATGCCTGTCCAAAGGCATTGGTAATACTGTAGGCCGATATACCAAGAAGACACACTCCTCAGTTGAGGTGGGAAGATCAATGAAGACAGACAGATGACTGGTTGTATACTTATACGTTAATAGTTGATCAGTATAAATGAAAGAAGTGTCTCGGATACATAGGTTCCTGCCTTGCTTGGCCAGCTCACCTTCATAATGTAATAGAATTGTCATCAATTGATGAGGAGAAATTAAATGTACACTGATCTTTCCTTCTCTAAGTGCTTCTATACTTTCGATCCATTCAGACATTTCAGTTGAATAAGCGTTCAATAGTTCAATCTGATAAGCGACATAGGACATTGCTAATGTAAAATAAGAGTTCCATATGTGCCCAGCATAAAAGTTACCTGACAGAGCGGCCATTTGAGTGATCATAGATCTCAATGATTTCCGTGTGGTCACCATGGTTTCTTCTGCTCTATCTAGCCGTTTATGTAAACTCTTCATGGCAGTTGAAGTCCTGGACAAAGCTTCGACAGTTAAGTTTCTAAATGAATCAGCATTTCCGGCAACAGCCTGTACATTCTGGTTCAAGACATTCATACTGTTGGCTAGACGTATAACATCTTGTACGGTCGCAGTACCAAAGATCGATCTTGAGATATCACCTATGAAAGAAAGTGGAGCACCCCTGTACTTCCTGGTCTTGTTGTTAGATACAGGGTGTTGCAACAAATTCCAGAAATCACTAGATTGAGCATGAACTCTCCATCTCAATCGTTCCCAGGCTTGTTGTTGCATGACTAAAAATCCCTTGATTTTGTTACAGAATTTGACAGTATCCTGTCCCTTGTCCACTCTGGTCAGATTCTCACATGGATGCATGGCTTTGGGAATCTCCTGTAACTTCAATGGCAAGGCTACTCGTAGAGATATAACTGCCTTTCCATCGGGTAAGATAGCAAATTTAGGATCCTTTCTGAAGATTACCCCGACATTGTGGCGCTCTACTATAGTAGGCCACATACCTTGAGTCAGACCCTGACACAAGTATACTAAGAGTACCTATAATAAAAAAACAAAAATAACCCGAAATAAGAAAAACGGCTCAAACGGTATTCCTGTTTTGGAAAACAGCAAATATAAAAAGAGCTAACCATTGTCCTCAATTTCATAAAAATACCAAGTCATATCCACAGCGTAGCATACACAAATCAGAGATAAGAGCAATAATAATAGTATATGCGCTCATTATGTAAAAATAGCGGCCTTCTTGTGACATATATATATATATAGCAGCAATGCTTACCCTTTTCCATTTTCTCTTTCTGCTTGTAACACTTTCACTCAGATATGTAAAAGGCGGCAACTAGAATCTCTGCACTCAGTATTCAACTAGTACGACTAGTGAAGATCAGTACCAATGATTGATATGGTCCCTTCCTCTCAGGCAACCCTTCTTATATTGTATGCTAGCTTGGATATCGCACCTTGTAGAGGCTTTAATCAATGCTTTTTCTCATGCTATTTTGTTTGGCTTTTTCCTTTCCTTATGCGACTAGGGCGACTAAAAGCCTGAAGTTTTGCGTGACCTCAGCTTTAGCGCTTTAGATAGGTGGTGATGGTCAACGTTGAGTTGGCTTGGTAGCTCTCGCACTCCTACCTACATGGGGCTCTGTGCAAGCTACCTCTAGCTCTAAAATAAGTCCTAATCAGTACGTAGAGGTGTAATATCCTGGCTTTTCAGTCAGGCTTTCAGAGATGATAATAATACAATAATAATCTATATACACGTTGTCATGATGTAAGCACCAGCGGTGGATCCAATCCAACCCTGTACTAAAATATGATACATATTTTTATACAAAGAATAATGTGTTTCCCGGGATCTAATAAAAGATCTTAGATAATTATCACAGGGTTCCAGAACGAGAACGAGTGCGGGGAACTTCCTTTACTGCTCTCTGTTCGATCTTGCTTCCTCATTGAAATGTTCAAGAGGGACCCACTTTACGTCATCGTCAATAAACATTACCTGATATTGTAGAGGCTGTCCACGAGGCCGACAAACATCTAATACAGCTTTTATTGGATGATAAGCTGTCTCTTCCCCTATTTTGATAGTTTTGGCTACCTTAGGAGAATTGTTGCCACCATGGATCAATTCATCCTCCTCATCCTCATCAGGGAGATGCTCGTCACAAGAATAGTTTGCTTCAGAGCCCTCTTCTTCAGAAGGAATCATAGGATTCTCAGAAAGGTTTGTATTACTGGGAATTACTTCGGGAGCGGCAATAGGGATCTGAATTTCCTGAGAAATTGATTCCTCTAGAGGGTCTACCAGACTTTCGAGTGGTATATCCCCCTCAGTGAGGTCCTCAGGATCATCAGGTTCCTTCTCATATTCCGTCCAGTTCTCTTGTACCGCTTCTCTAGATAAACCTTTCTTGAGCCTCATAATATTGACGGCTTTGAGTAGGAATTTACCTGACTTGGCCTCTCTTAAGAATACTGTACTGTCAGTATTAAACCTTACGATGTAATAAGGACCGTGAAATTGATGGGCTAATTTCAGTTTGGTCTGAGGTTCCTTTATACGAGGCCAATGCAGCCAGACCATATCTCCTGGAGATAACCTAGGGTCATTGACTGTCTTATCGTATCGGTTCTTCATCTGGTCTTGAACATGTTTTAATCGTTCAGCAGCCTTTTTGTTGACTATTTCTTGATTCTGAAGGATAGAAGCAAACCTTTCACTGACAGACGCACCTTCTTGTAAATCTAAACTTACATTCACCTCAAAAGGTGACAGGGGCTCACATCCATTAAGTAAACCGTAAGGTGTCTGTCCAGTGCCATATGCATTGGTCGAATTTAATGCAAAAGTCACAGAATCTAAAAATTCGTCCCAGTTATCCTGGTTCTCATTCACATAGCTTCTAAGGATATTTAGAACGGATCTGTTGGCTCTTTCGACCAAGCCTGAGCTCTGGGGATGAGCAACACTGGTAAAGGAATGAGAAATATGATACTTGGCGCAGATCTCAGCAAAATAATGGCTGGCAAAAGCCTTCCCATTATCAGAGACGATCCGGCGAATTCCTCCTACCCTGCACAATACTTTGGAGAAAAAGACTTTACCAAAAGTATCAGCAGTCAAATCTGGAAGAGGAATACATAAAACAAAACGGCTGTAATAATCTACGACGACCAAGATATGTTTTGATCCAGATTTTGTTTCTGGCAACCGCTCTAAAGCATCTAGATTAACCACCTCCCATGGCCTAGGGCTAGGATCCCTAATAGTTAATGGAGGGCGGATTGGGTGCGTCATCTTTTTCGTGCGAGCACAAGTCTCACACAATCTACAATAATCATATATGTTCTTATTCATAGAGGGCCAGAAATATCGCTCTTTAATTTGACCAAACATTTTCTGGTACCCCAGATGACCGCTTTGTACTGCATCATGGTGCATTTGCAGTACAATTTCCCTTAGTTTCTTTGGAACAACCAGCTGAGCTAGCACCTTGGCTCCTGTTCCCATTTGTATATCTAGATGATACAAGATGTCCTCACGTAAGATATAATTTGGTTCCCTCAATAGAATTACCTTAGCTTCCTTCTCATCGTCGGGAAGCGTATGGTCTTTAAGGAAATTAATTATATCCTGAGATAAGTTATCTTCACTTTGAGCTTGCCTCACGCTCTGCCTTGATATACCCATCCCTTCAAATTCAATATCAAAAGGCTTCACAGCATGGCGATACCGATTACGTTTAGTATTGTTAGGGTGGGCATTAGTGGTGTTGATAGCGTGGAGGGCTATAAAATCAATATCAGTGGGTTCATAAGAATAAATATCAGGGGTCTCTGCAAAACTAACAATACTTTGGGATGCTCCTGTTTCATTCCTTGATGCTCTTCTCTGTTGCTTGGGTCTACGAACTATATGAGCTGGAGGCTGGCGTGTTAGCTCCTCTACAGCAATATGACATAGTTCGGGAAAGGTCTCAAATAATTCTGGATTTTCAGGTGAGGGAGGAGAGTCCAAATCCAATCTTGAAAGTGCATCAGCTACGACGTTCAGCGAACCTTTTAAGTGTTCCACCCTAAAGTCAAAACCCCTTAATTCAGCCGCCCATCGTACCTGTCTGGACGTCAACTTACTTCTTGGATTTAAGATATATTGAAGGGGGGCATGGTCGGTTTTTATTAGAAATTGCCGGCCCTCCAAGTAGACTCTCCATTCAGTACAAGCGAAAATTATTGCAGCCAATTCCCTGTCCAATGTGCTGTAGTTTCTCTGGGCAGAATTAAATATTTTTGCACAATATGCCACTGGTCTCAGTTCCCCGTCGCACACAAGGCCAGTACGTAAGAGCGACTAAACATGAAACAATAGAGGCCAAAGAGCGAGCATGGCTTGCCAGTGCGTGCGGCCACTGCTTCCCCTATAACCCCCACCACTGACCAGTAGCTCTCTGCAGCCACGCTGTTTTGAATTGAAACGTTTGCGCGGCTGGAACGCTCTTTGCTGATGAGTGAAGTGTCATGTTGGTGAGTGTGAAGTGCCAGATATAAATAGTTGTTCAAGGCAGGGTAGTTGTGTGTTTATTGTGCTGTGTTTGATTGGTATTTTAATATGCTAACACACTATATGACAGTCATACTGTTCTCAGTGTACACAGATACATAAGTCGCAAAAACATGTACCTGGGATATCAGTGTATTTTAAAAGATGGGATTAGGCTGGTTCCAACAAGGTTAACCATTAGCATATATACTAAGTATATATTTGTATGAGTGAAAAAATAGTTACTCATATTTCAGAATGGACAATCACAAGTAAATTAATTAAATATAACTCTTTAGGATTACCTCAAAAATGCCGGGACATTTAATATCCAGTTTTGGAATTGTTGGAACTAGATGAAACACCCCCAAGTTAAAAACTGGCTCATCTTGCCACAGACTTGGTTCGACTTGTTTTCACCAGGTGCCGTCATGATTGACTGGTTTGCATTTACAAATTCTTTTATTTTTCAGCACCCCAAATTAACGTATATGGCATTTATGCACCATCAATTCTCTTCATCATGCATTTAACAAACGGTGTAAGTGATATACTACTGTAAAGTTCATTTGTGTATTGTTTCTATTTGATGGTGAAACACTCAATATTAAACCACCCCTATTGTTGTTCATGTGAAAGTGTGAGGTGGACTAGGCGCTGCTTAGCTCTCAATCCAAGGCACCCTCATACATACCACCTGTTTCTGGGACAGGCAAACTACGGCATACATACACGGCAAGAATGATGAAATGATGAAATAAACAGATGAAATACTCGCCTAATAGTAGGCTATTATTTTAATAAAATATTGACCAACTGAATCATAGAAACAGGATTTAAAAGAACGCTGACAATTTAAAAATTACCGCGGCCTAACCAGCCATAATTGTGCGACCTGTACACCCACTACCATTCTGCCTACCTGCCCATTGACTGCAGTTCTATATATAGTAAAGCTTAACAAGGCTTGCATGGGCAACGCGCAAACCGGCCGCGCGAACATTTCAATGCCAAACATGATTTGCGCACACCGGGTCATTATCTGGACTCACTGAGATAGGGTCCCGCCCATTCCGCTGCCACTGGCATCCGTGGTAACCATGATATGTTTAGTGAAATCAGGGTACAATAATAATGAGTCACTCTTCAAAGCGCCTTTAAGATCTTGAAAAGCAGCTTTGTGGTCACTAGTCCACTCCCAAACACAATCTTTTTTGGTTAGCCCGTATAAACATCTAGCTCTGGATGCATAATCTTTAATAAACCTTCCGTAGAAACCTGTCATACCAAGGAAACGTCTAACCTGTGTTGGAGAATTGGGTGACTTAATTTCGCCTATTACTTGCACTTTTTCAGGATTGGGGCGTATGCCATTCTCACCTAATATATGGCCTAGAAAAGGAACTTCTTGTGCAGCTATAATGCACTTTGAAGCTTTCAGCTTTAACCCTGCCTTTATGAGATTGGTAAATTGTTGACACATGTCCTCTGGATGTTCACTGAACGTACTAGAAAAGGTTATGATGTCGTCAACGTATGCCAAGCTAGAGTTAAATTTTAAACCTCTAAGAACCATATCTATTATAGCCTGGCATGACCTGGCGGCATTCTTCAGGCCCATGCTCATCCGCTTATAACGAAACTTACCAAAAGGGGTGAGAAAACCTGTTTTATCTCTGTCTTGCTCCCTAATTTTAATCTGATGGAAAGCCATTTGAAGGTCACAAGCAGAGATATACTTGGGACGAATTTGTCCCACAGCATCTAAAGTATCATCAATCCTTGGAATGGCTAAATATTGGGCTTCAGTGACCAGATTTAACGAGCGATAGTCACAGACAAGACGAAAATTACCTGTGCCCTTCTTGGCAACTAAGAATGCTGGTGAACCCCAAGCACCATCTTGAGTCGGTTCTACAATATACAAGTCAACCTGTGCTTGGACAGCATCCCTTAGTCTCTCTCGCATGATTGGCGACATGCGAAAAGGCATTTGCTGGACTGGCTTAGCTCCTGGGTTCAAATGAATCTCGTGTTCAACCCAGTCCGTACATCCCAGACGGCCATCAGGACCAACAAAAGCCTCAGAGAATTCAGTTAATAACTCGTTCATTTCCTTTATTTGGGCTTCAGTTAAATTGGATCTAGAATAGTCTACTTGTGGGATAAATCCTTCTGGTAGCGGCAAAACCGAAGTGCCTTGTTCGTTTGATTCAACCATTGGCGCCGCCTGGGTCATAGTGACAGAGTTAAGTGCAATACACTCGTCGCTACCCAGGGTAACAATTGAACCAACCAAAGTTCCAGCAGGCAAGCTTACTTCTGCTTCTCCTGTATTAATCAAACGAACTGGTATCTGAGTATGAGCTGGTATATCTGGTATGAGCTATTAATAATCTATCATTACCTGTAGTATTTATCCCTGAGAATTTAACAAAAGTCCCATGAGGAATAGGGGCTCCAGACCCTAAGTTACCCACATATAAAACCTCTGTATTCCCTGGAATTGCTAATTCCTTAGGTAATCTAATATTGACCGTAGTTGAAAACCTTGTTTCTTCCTTGGAGAAGTGAATAGAAATACCATAGTTCTGTAGAAAGTCCCTCCCAATAATACAATCGTATTGGAGAGAAGGTAAAACATAAAAAGTAGTAATATAATCAACCCCATCGATGGAAATAATAGTTTTCACATCGCAAACGACATTCATAGTACCCCCCCTGCAAAAGTTGCAAATGCAGTTGATGGTTGAACAGACAATATTTTCCCTTCATTTTGAATTTTCCTGTAATATTGCTCGCTCATTACACAACGATCAGCTCCTGAATCAATCAAGGCTGGGGTACATACAGTGCCAACACAAATCCTAATGCAATTTTTCGAATCTAGAATATGAGAAGCACTGGAATTACCTAGACTTTTGTGTTCTTGCTGGTTAACACAAATCTGATGTATCTGTAGTCTAGTTGGTCGTAGTCGGGTTTCATCTACCATAGGCAGGCCATGGCAATAGTCCTGCTCCGTACACTTGCACTCATCTTTCCTCATAACACCCCCAGCGTTACAAGGAAGATCTAGTTCACCGAATTCTGGTTCTGTTGACTTTGGGCGGTCGTGCCTTGATCAGAGTAGTTGGTCTGGTTACCTCCGTTATTATGTCCTCTACCTCGTACACGGCCACGTCCTCCTCGTCCTCTCTTGGGATTAGAGGCACAGTCCCTGGAGTAATGTCCCTTTCCCCCACATGTGTAGCAAATCAGATCTTTCTGTGAATTGTTCACAGGAAAGTTATTTGCTGGTGCTGAGAGATTTGTAGCATTGATGCTCATTTGCTGTCTGAGCGCTTGTATTTCACGGAACATATCATTGTTTGTGGAAACAGCATTAACACTAGTCGATTGTTCTTTCATAGTACGGATTTCTTGCCGCAATAAATCAAACTCAGATTTCCAGTCTCTTTGTGCTGTCACATTATTAACACTGGGGCCTTTTAAATGCCTGATTTCCTGGCGTAACAACTCTAATTCTGTTTGCATTTCTATATTCATGCTATTTACTGGAGTGTTAACCTTTCCAGCCATTTCAGTCATTAGAGTTTTTAGCACTAAAATGTCAGTAGAATTTTCATTACTACGCTTGTTTTTGAGTGACAGATTGTCACATGCTTTCAGAGCAGCATTTAATGCAGCTTCAAAGGTAGTAGGATTAGCCTTTACAACCTCTGCTCTAAGTTCTGGGAGAAGTCCAGCTTTAAAATGTTTTAACTTATCAGCGTCTGTTAAATGCAAAATGCAAAATGCTTTAGAAGCCTTATGAATGAATTGTTGTATGGTTTCACCTTCCTCCATACGTGTGAACATTAACTCGGCCATTCTGTCTTCAGTAAGATCCGAAAAACAGTCTAAGAATTCTTTCTTAATATCAGTCCAAGCTTTGTTATCGATCCCATGGTCGATAAACCAGGAGTGGGCTTCACCTCCTAAGTATAACATAAAAGAGTCTTTTGCCGCCGCTGCATTCTGCGGTTGCTGAATTTTGCAAAATCGTTTGTATGTTTGCAACCAACTTTCAGGATCTTGATTAACAGCACTTCTAAATATTTCTGAAGTTGCTGCAGTAGCATATTTTGTAATTGTAGTGTTATTTACCGTGGCTTCTCGACGTTCGTTTGTCACCTTGCCGACAATTCTTGAAATGCCTTGAGCATAATCGCTCCTTCCTTCTTCTGGCGATCCTTCAGGAGCTCCAAGTTCGTTAAAATCTGTTCCGTCATAACTTCTTCTTTGTTAGAACGGGTGATCTTTCTGTGCATTCCCAGAAGACCTCAGGTTTCTGGGATCTTTTTCAGCTCTATTAATAATAGGAACTGACCACGGTTCGCCACCAATGTAATTATAACTATATTGAATCAGTCATAATACTGAGGAATGCATATTAATAATAAGAATCTGTTGAGACTGAACTCTGAAGGCGAATCTACTAAATAAAGAAGTATAACACAACTCACATAGTCATTTCAAATATCAAGAATGTGTATTGCCAAATGGTAATTCAAATAATATACCAGGCAAGTACAATCCCTGACTGACTGACTAAGGAGAAGGGTTCTTGGTGTAGATAGAAGTTCGTTCAGGTCCAGAATGACTTCACCAAGAAACCCAGCACCCTTATATATCAGTCAGTCCAGGTCATGTGACTTCCCTGGATACAATACATTTTCAATGTAAAATACATGTGAATACAAGTTAAAGCATGATCATAACTAGGCAAAATACAAGCTGGAACAGCTTTATCCCTGTCTATAATCCATGGGGACTGGGTAGACTCCCAGTCGCCCATATGCAAGGATTAAGGATGCATTGGGATTAATACCCCCTTGGTAAGCTAATCCCCTTGCCCTGATGTGTACAAACAAAATTTTATATTTCATAATTATATTCACAAAGTTACTCAAAAATACAACATGATTTTATCATAAATGATAGATACTAAGTATATACCTGAGTATATTTTGTATTGCGTTGGCAGTCTAGGCTTGGAGCCTCCCAGATCAGATGAGCAGGTATCTCAGTGATTGGACGCCTACTGCGCTAATTGCTTTCCTGGTTTAGGTTAGGCGTCCTAATGGGATTATAATGGTATTGTGCGGTCCTAATGGTAGTGTAATGGCGTTTTGCGGTTTGGAGTAAGGGCTTTCCCTCAGTTTGAAGGGATTACATCAACTTTGAGCCTAGACTGTTGATTAAATAAAGCTAGTCACTCTTGTTGAACGGTGTTTTAACCTCATTTGTTGTCTTAAATCCGAGTAATTTCAGAGGATTGGTGAAAGCACATTGTACATTTTTTGATGATCTGACCGTAATACACCTTAATTAAATCCAGACTATGTCCTTCTAGAAAAATGAAATTAAGCTAATGCTAAATATATTGAAGATCCATTATAATCCCATTAGTAGTATTATTCCAGGGCCAGCATAGCTATTAGCGCAGTAGGCGTCCAGTCATATCATTCTTACCAGGCTGTGAGCCTAGACTGATTGTTTATTCCAATGCTGCAACGTTCCTCTTATGAGTGCACCTTCCTAGTTCAAGCAAATGAGCGCAGGGACCAGATAAAAGAGTCTGAAATTTATTCTCTCCAAATGCAGAAGCGAAAACATACCTCAACTGTTTTATTGCGCACCCTTCAAGTTTGTGCGTCTGTTATGAGACAAGCTTGTTACAGAGAGGTCTGTAAAATACCATTGCACTGCCCCCTATCCGTAACTACCAACATCCACTTTTCTCCAGTGAATGGGGAGGCCAGGGGAAAAAAATGGGGGTATTTATTTTGTTTTAAATTTGTTATATGAAAATAAAAACACATTTAAATGTAAAGAAAAAAACTACTTGATAACCTAATTTAAATTTTAAAAAACAAATTCAGGCCCTGATGAAGATACAATGAGAATGCCAAAATGTTGGTACTATAGTTTGGCGCTGGATTCCTTAATAGGGAAGGAGGAAAGGGGAAGAGGGAAGGGGGGAAAGGCCAGATGCTTTGGTCATTTAAATGTCATTAAACGTCGGCTATGTGATATGGCGGGAGAGGATTAAAGCCAAGACAGGAGCAACTTTCCCCCAAATTGGGTCGAGGGAGGGAAGCTGAGGCCATGGCCCAGCTGTTTTTTATGGGGATTTAAACTAATTTTTTTTTTTTTTTTTATTATTACCATTTTGGCCGTACAAATTACAATAAAATACAAAAAGCGCCTGTCCAACTTGTGGATGTGTTCTCGCATCGCCTCAATTCATTACTAGATTTACCTTACACTTTGTCATTTACTTTTACAATTGCCCTACTATAGGTTTACACAATATTAGATTTCATCCTTAGTGTTTACTTAATCACGGCTCTTTTCACCTTACAATTATTCATCTTCCAATTCAAACTATCCAACAACAATTAGTTTTAATCTAATCAACTTATTAGTGTCATAATACCGTTTACCATTTTATGCGAACAGCTACAATTCCATTTAGATGCTGTTTGTACTCACTATCGCCTAGCCCTTACGAGAGCTTTTATTAAAAACAGGGACAGATTAAAAACTACCACTTGGCAGTATCTAGATTTCGATCATTTCTGTTAGCTTTAACCAGTATAGGTCTTTCAGTTGCTTGCTGAAGCCTGCCGGGTCATTACAATTGCGAATTAATTCAGGTAAATCATTCCACAGGGTTATCCCTCTGTAGTACGCACTTTCCGCATTCGTTCCGATTTAGGGGTGAAGGTTTTAAACGTGACACCTACTCTATTTCTGAGTTCCTTCATTCACTCTCTCGCTCGTATCTATATAATCCTCTCTTTTTCTAAACAATGTCTTGATAAGCGCAATTTCCCTTCGGTAATCAAGGGGTAACAACTTTCCCTTGAGCAACAGTTCCTTCTTGGATAATTCCCAACCAAACGCTAATCTTAGTGCCTGAAAGATTATCTTTTGCAATTTTTTCTGTGCTACTAGATTACAATTCATAATTATCGGGCCTGCATATTCCAATAAAGGGAGTATGTACGTTTTGCACAGCAGCCAACAGAGATCACCGTTTAGGTATTTTCGTCTCTTACTTATACCAGATAATGACCATTTTGCCCTTGCTACCATGCTATTCGCTTGCATATTCATGCTTAATTTATCATCAATCGATACGCCTAGGTATTTGAATATGTGTACACGTTCTAATACATCATTATCACACCTCAACATAATATTCGTTTCAGACCTGCTTTTACTAAATACCTGGTATTTCGTTTTCTTTTTATTTATTACCAGTCCATTTAGTTTACACCAATTGTTATAGATGTTGATAGCATTTTGGGCTTTAGTCTCCAATTCTTTATCCCCTCTCGCTGTTACAGTAATCACTGCGTCATCCGCAAATAATACCAATTTTCCACCAAAATTAATATCTACAAGGTCGTTGCAGAATATTAAAAACAGGGACTATTCGTATACCTTCTTCCATATATCGACATCAGAGAGAAATCACCTTGTTTAATTATCCTGCCATAAACTATACTATATTTATGCAGAAAAAGTATCCAGTTTTCATTTCCAGGATATTACAATCCTGATTGAAAATTGAAATGCCTAAAATATGAACGGAACATTTGAATGAAGAATTTGCTGCTACTGCCTTCTCTGAATTGCTATCTTAGACTACTTTGAGCTTGTTGCTTAGACTTGGACTTATTCTGTTCTAGGTGCCTTGTGCCATTTCCTCAAACTCAAACACAGTTAGAGCCCAACTATTCTTCAACTCAAACCAACTTTCTATAGTATACTGTCAATAACAGCTGATCACTGACAACTACAGCTCTTGCCAAATTCCCCTGGGAACCCATAAGGGCCTAGTCCACTAAGCCGATTCTCATGCAATTCTCACAGAAGTTAGTGCAAAAGTGTCCTCTGTGGCGCAAAATCGCATGAGAATCAGCTTAGTGGACTAGGCCCTTTAGTCACTCACATGGGTATAGATGCCCTACCTCACAAACTCTGATACTCCTGCAAGGCTGGAAATAGCCTTCATTCTAACCCCTGTCACTCCAACCCACGGTCAGTAAGAGAACTACTATTGCCCTGTTTCACAGTCTCTGCCACTCTAACCCAAGGTCACTCGATCACAAGGCTACTATTATCCTTTAGTCCCCGTTGGTTGGTCTGAGCTGGCCCGTTGGTTGGGCTGTTTACCGGAAGTTCTCTAGGCATAGAGGGCCAGCGGGACCGGTAGTGACCACTGGCCCTCTATGCCTAGAGAACTTCCGGTAAACAGCCCAACCAACGGGGACTAAAGCCATTAGACCCTTCGTTTATTGTCCTCGCTGGCCCTCTATGCCTTCGGAAACCTGTCTCGGCCTCCGGCCTCGACAGGATTCCCGTCAGGCATAGAGGGCCAGCTCGGACAATAAACTCAGGCTCTAATTGCCCAGTCGCGATGGGTAGGAACCCATCTCACTACCTCGGTCAGTCACTCACAGGGCTACTAATACCTTGTCTCACTAACTCTGTCCCTCCAACCCGTGGTCAGACTACTAAGCTCTACTACTAAGCTCCTGATCGGGGTGGGGGGAGGGGGGGGAGGGGCTGTCCTCTCATTTGCATGGTCACATTATCATTTGCATGGTCACATTACATGAATACCCTACCTTACTATTTCCTTTGAGTAATAAGGAATATTACTCTAAGATCACTCCAACACATGGTCACTCAGTAACTACAAATGTCTTTCCTCAATAACCAAACCTTTGTCCAACAAATGGTCAACCAATGCAATCCTCCAACACTACCCCAGTCCCTTAATTCATGTTCCCCACTTCCACAACATCTCTACTACCCAAACTTCAAGATAATTCAAGATCCACCCAAACCACATTTCTCCCCAACAACCACCACAAATCAATTTCTCACCAAACATACGAGGGGCGACTATTTACCGTCGACCATGCCATGTTTATAAACACACCAACTCAGAGTCCCCCCAGCCTTCTACGGCTAGTTACACAATACAAGCACCAGGGGGCGGCTAATGCGGCGATATCCGGTCATGTGATGATGTACGGGGACTTGAGATTGACGGGCAGGGGCTGACACGTCAAGCCGACGTTTGCTGACGTCCAAACAAGGCATGATGGGAGTGTAAATACGTCATAAGACGTGTAAATAGAGAGAAGTAGCCATAAACAGAGACCGTAACGACAGGATCCAGATCCACACAGTCACCAATACGGAGGGGGGGGGGGGGGGGGGGGGTCATAGAGGACCGGAGGGGTGAAATGGGTTTTGAAATACCACCATATTTGAAAAGATGAAATCTATAAGGCTGATTCCAACGATGTTAAACGTTATCCCATCTTATAAGTGCTTTTATATATTTGTATGTTCAATAAAATAGTGATAGCTTTGGATGGACAATCACATGTAAAGTAAGGTAACAATACTAGGATCACATTAGGATCACACATCACTTATGGAGGAAGTCGCCTAGAGTTAAGAATTTAGATTTATTTTTTATTCACATTTACTAATCTTCTCAAATAGTCCAGATTAAAGACTAAAGCTATTATCAAAATGCGACCTATACGTTTTAAATAAACTAAACATTCACTCATTAAAGATACGTAGTATTAATATTTTTCTAGCCTAATTTAGCAGGATTTACTACTAATTCATACAGCTGCCAATTGTAGATTTTTAAGCGACCTGATTCTTGGGTTATGCTTAACTGCATTCTTGTATTGCGACAAAAGAAGTCCCACCTAATTTACACATTGTTTGACATGAAAAGGACTTAAGTTTATAAATACAATAATTTGGAGTCGAATAGGCTGAAAGGAAACAAAGCGCTGTCGAGCGATAATGAGTGAAACCATTGCAGGACCAACCTCGCCAGCCAGGGCAGATTCTACTAATCTAGAGGGAGGAACGAATCTGAGAGACATCCTGTGTTCGGAGGATGTCGCAGGACTAGATGTTCGTGTTCCACTGAAGTATGAATGTGCATGGACTTCCAAAATGTGATGGTTTCAGGAAAATTAGTCACACGTCGCAAAATATGGATTTTGAGAAATCATCATATTTGAAAATATGAGATCAAGCCGACTCTAATGATAGTAAACAGTAAGCATCTATAATAAGCATTTCTATATTTTCCCTATTGGTTGACGTTACGCTCACTTGTGACGTCACGCCCATTCGTGACGTCACACCCTGCCCGTGCCTTCGTTGATTAGTCAATCAGCTATTCTAGCGCTTCTGTATCAAAAATCAATATGGCGGGTCCTTGGAGTGAAGCGAGGTAAATAAACAATTTGCTTATCCAATTTATTCAAAAGCAACGGGGTAAAAATCTTCCAAAATGTTGGTCGATTGACTTTCAGATGGGTATTAATTTGGTACGACGCAAAGTGCAGATGTTTCATTGATTTAAATTCATAATGCATCTTTACGTTGTTGGCTTTGTCATAAAGTATAAATTTATATTATATGTATTTCCTATCAAAGAGTATCAGTACAATGCTGCAATAGATATATATTATATATATATATATATATATATATATATATATATATGGACCATATATATATATATATATATATATATATATATATATATGTATATAGGAAGTTATAGGAAGGGTACAACGACATAAAGATGTAGATGAGTCATAAGTCGCAAAATTGATATTTTTCTATTTTTCTATTTTCCTGTTTTGTTCACACGATCTCTTTGTAGGGCATGTTCTCATTATGGGAGGCATCTATAGCGTTTTATGTCGTATCAATACATTCCAAATTTCAAGAGAGTGTATTAAATATATCCTTGCGTTCCTATATGTACCATTATCCCTACTCAACATTGAACCAGCAAAAACTGGGAGGCCTGGTTGTCAACCTGCACTAGACTACCTTTTAGTAAATTGAATCACAATAAAGAATTCACTGAATTGAATGGAAAAGCCAGTGACTTCTGGTCCCAAGCTGACATATACAAGTAATCATACATGTATGCCCTTGGGCTCCCTCACCTATGTATACACAAGACCCACATATACACCCTAGTTGATGCATCAACCCTTCCTTTAGTACCCCTTTAGTACCCCTGCCTAACAACCCCTAATACTTTCCACTAATAATTTTACAGACCCCCAAAACAACCCCCTATACCACCCCTCCCCCTGTTATTTGTATTGCCTTCATCTATAAAAAGAAAATTGTAAATGATATTAGAAGATGCAATAAAAAACCTCTGTACTTGGAGAAATTTTCCCTAATCTAATTGACCAAGTTGAATAATAAAGTGTCAAGAACAAACTTGAGTATTATATGTTTGGATGAAATCGCCTGAAAATCGGTAGTTCTACACCTGAAGTAAATTCTGTCAAATTAGGATTAAAATTATAAATACTAGGTAAATAGATGGAATAGGTGGTTCGCCGAACAAGTAAGTACTCCAAATGTAGTTTTGAATATGTTTTATTATGCTTAAAATATTGGCGAAAATCCCAACGCGTTTCGGCTTGGCGTAGACTTCGTCAGGGGTACTAGGTAAATATCCAAGTGCATTTGGTATTGCGTTGAGTAATAGAGTTTCTTTATGTTGAATTGAACCTCTATTTTCTTCTCTTAAATTTAGGATTATTTGAGAGGATTGATGAAGGCATTTGTACATTTTCAGGCAACTTCACCCTCATAGAATGCATTCTATTTACCCTGTACTAATACTTACATCTCGCCACCCTTAAGCGCCGTGTACCCCTTACCCCCTTCCCTACACCCCCTCCCCCTGCCATATTTCACCCCTCGTTGCCTAATCTAGATGTGCGATATCTCTCCACGTCAACCTCACCTGCCTTCTCTGCGCATGCGTAAACAATGCTTAGATTTACTGCTGATAACCTCGATGTGTTTGTATAAGGGTTTTATTATGTGGTCCTACACAATCTTATAACATACATGTTATATATATCTGTGATATGTTTCAGGAAAGTGACTCACAAGTCGCAGAAATTGGATTTTGAGATATCTTCATATTTGAAAAGATAAGATTAAGCAGATTTCAATGGTAGTAAACAATAGAACATCTGATACATATTTCTATATTCTAAGTTTGATATTTGTACTTTTTTTTTAAAAGATGACCTTAGAAATGCATGGATGTATTCAATACACTGTCTTGAAATTTGGTAAATGTATTCATGTTACAACCAGCATTAAGCACCTCTTCCCTAACTTCTTTCCTCCCTTCCTCTCCCTTCTGCTCAGTACCCCCCCCCCCCCCCTCCCCCTCCAACATGTCACTCTCCTCCTCCCACTATCCCCTTCCCCAACCCTCTTCCCTCTCTCCTTTCCCTCCAACAGTTCCCTCCGTTCTTTCCCTCCTCTTCCTCCTATTCATTCCATTCCTCCTCTCCCTCCCCTTTTCCCTCTTCCTCCTCCTCCCTTCCTCTAGTTACTCCTCCTTCCCTTCTTCCTACTTCCCGTCCTCTTATTAAAAGTTAGTTATCCTCTTCCCACTTCTCATCGTCCTCATCTTCTTCCCCCTTCTCCTCTATCTCCTTCTCCCCAACTTTTCTTCCCCTTTTCCTCCTCCTTCCATCTCACCTACCCACTTCCTCCCCCATTCCTCCCCTCTCCCTCCCACCAACAGCCCCCCCCCCCACCCTCTCCCTTTACTTATACTCATGTTCACATGCTACTTATACATGCTACCTAACTTTACATGTACCTTATCACAAGATTATCAAGATGACCGCCATCAGACCGAAAGTAACATGCCCCACAATAATCCCCCTCTGTGTGTTTTCTTTTGGGGCCACCTGGCGACAAAAATGCACAAATAAATCAACAGACTTCGTCCCCATGAAACTAGAATTTCGCTTTTTGTGGATTTTTCTTTAAATTTTCATGTCATGTTTCCCAATCTATGTTTCCGAAAATGATAACTGCCTTTAATATCTTGCTCTTTCCAAGTTTAAAAAAGAATAATAATGCCTTGTTTTTTTATTTTTACTAATGACAATGATATCAAACTGCTGAACATCTGGTTTCCATTTTTGCTTTACTGAAATTTAATTTCAATATGAATTTGCGACTCATGCATGTGTATATATACCATCTCAGCAAATAAAACATAAAATAAAGGGAACGGCCGGAAGAACTAGGTATAAATCCTAAACGGTACCTAGAGGCCTGTCGACCTGTTCGTCAACATAATTGTAAAAGCTCTGATGAATAAAAGGTTTTTCTATTCTATTCTATTCTATATTTCAATTCAATACAATTCAAGTATAAACTCACTAATAGACTAAGAAAATGCACGAGATGTTAAAGCTGCACTCTTAGTTAACGTTGGTCAAAAACAGACCATTTTCTACTTCTTGTTCCATTCTTTTCCAATCCATCTAAAAGTGATTTGACCATTATTTTGGAAGTTTTTGTTCAGTTATTCTTGGTATAGAGGGCTTCTAAAACGTCCTCATTTGTGTTTGGGGGCCCCACCCGAATCCTTTCAAGCTATGACTTCCCTTATTATCACTCATCAGCGGCAGTGTTCTGTCGGTGATTAGACTTCGAATTCTTGTATATACCACCAGTAGAATATTGACAAATCCAATCATAGAAGTCATAATGAATGAATTAGGTAAGATTAGTTTACTCGTTATAGCCGAGAATGCATCTTGAAGAGACAATACTTGACAAACAATATCTTATAACTGAATTGAAGTACCTTTTTTTTATTTTACCATTTATTGTGTTCATACAACATACAAAACGGTCGGAAACATTTGAATATATTAAGGTATTCCAGTTCATGCCCACATAGGATGGCTTTCTTTGTTAAAGTTATGTTACAAAAAAACTAGAAAGATCAACAGAATGTTTATTGGTAAATATCATATATAACTCAAGGGATAATAATTAATATAATATTGTCTTTTTCTGTCTTAAACTGAAAATGACATGATTACATGTGATATAAATAAACAAATCAATCAATCCATCAAAGCAAGTAGTTGATGAATAAAGTTCACACATGAAACATTCATGAGAAAGATGCTAACTTCTAAGTGAGAATGGTAAGTTTTAAGAGTACAGCTGAACAGTTCCATATTCATGGCTTGATTCTCAAGTGACAGCCAATCTGCACTCAAGAAAAGCCTAATTTCATGCAGTACCACGCCTCCTAGGCTATGCGATGCTCGTTTCCACGGTACTAAAGAAACCTTAGTCTAGACTTGAGCTCAGAGTTGGAACAGATCCTCCAAAACTGAGGGAAAGCCTCTCGCTCCAAACCTTAAAATGGCTTTATAATTCCATTAGGACGCCTACTCAAGGGCCTGGAGAGCCATTAGCACAGTAGGATGAGTATCACTGACATACTTTGTTATCTAATCTGAGAGGCTGTGAGACTAGAATGTGCAGTACGGAGATACTTATTCGTGTTGTTATTATAATTAATGGTTCCAACATTGATAACAGTATTTGGGGGAGGCATAAGTATATATGGAATTCATAGGTTAGGACGTAAATGTATAATCCTCGGACGTAACATATCTGACACTTTTCCTTGATCACGAGTTATCAACAGTTGACGTTGCGAGTATAATATCGTGATACGCTAAACCTTTCAATACTCTTTAATGTCTCGACTACTTGTCGATATTTGCCTTATATTATTAGGCCTATATACTCTACTGATAATGTAATGATAACTACTAGAATTCAAGGATGACACAAATCCGGTGGAAAGCAAAACATCCAACTATTAAGACAGATCTCTTTTACAAGAAAACGAATAAAACGGCCTAACTTTATGAAATAATGATATTAAAACACCAAAAATTGCATGAGGAAGCTAGCATTCGATTAAACTATTTAAATTTGAATCCATGCCTAGGGCAACTATAGTCCCTATCAGCGTTAACTTCTGGCCGTCCCTAGACAGCTACACTTGTTCACGCCTCGTCTACCCATATCAAGGGATTAAAACTTATTATTGAAATATCTCCCCCTCAAACCTCACACCAATCCCATAATGCACCTCAAATCACCGCCATTATCAGATCACGCTCACACCTGACTGCCCTTTATCGGGGAACGCCGTAATCACTTTCACAAACGCTGCATACGTCATTTCACAAACACAAACTCCGCAGACGACATTTGAACAAAATGGCGCGCTTTGTTGCCTAGAAACGAAAGGTTCAGGTAAAGGGACAGATGTAAGGGGTAAACTGTAGGGAATAGGTTGATAGGGGGGAGATAACGATCTTCTTCCCACCTGTTTGCCCTACCACAACTGATAAGGATCTGCGGCGGGTAAATGTTCTCATTGCGCACACTCCGCGCGCATGTCAGACGTCACGTGGCCTGGGAGCGGCGCAGATGCCCGGATGGAGAGACGGCCATTTTGTTCCAGAGGTAAAATTGCGTGCGTTGGGTTGTTGTGAGAAAGGGTTAGAAGACGTAATAAATGTTCTTGCATTTAATGGAAATTCAATTCAGATTTAACAAACACATTTGGATAGGAGAGCGAATTAATAATTATTGAAGTTTGAAATGAATTTGAAGTAGGGCCCATCAAATATTAATAATAATAAATATTCTTTTAAATATTGCTTTATCTTTATCTTATATAAAGCGGACATTGTTTTAAGAGTGAAGTTGTGGAGAAAGAATGGGATCCGAGCTATCACCTGAGAATATTTTTGAAAATCTGGGGGAAAAGTCGATTGTAGCACCATCAAGGATCCAAAATAAAAAATATGAAAATATAGAAATAAATATAGACGAGATTCTATTTTATATAATATAAAATTTACAAATAAATATAGAAATATAGAGGTTGATATTATTCTTATTTATGATGATGCATTCAACTCAATAAACATATTCCTCCAAATATTAACAATTTTAAATTAATTTGTTTTACCATTTGGCCAAGAAAGTAGATACAAAACAGGTGGCACAATTCAGATTACAATCTGGTCTTCAAGTGCATGCCTTTAATCTACTGGGGCTCACTATCTACTATTTGAGATTAGGGTTTGGTGTTAGGAGTTTCATAGTTTGCAAACTCTCTAAGAAATGTGTGAAACCCTTCGATGTTCATTTCTTTGGAACTTGACCCGTCGTCTTTGAGTTGACATTGCATACATACAATCAGTGTACATTCATGAACCCATCCTTTGTTGATAGTCACTCTGGCAACAATCATCTTAGCAACGCGGGTGTTGTCGCAGGTATCCCTGACGACCAATCGCATCAGCGTCATGGCAACCAACCAGCCAGCAACATGTACTTATCTCTAATTACGCATGCGTACCGGTCCCGCTCACAACTTCCTGTTCAGCGAGGCCAGATAATTGTCAAAGTCCCCAAGTCTGACTCTGCACTGTCCTATTCGCTGGAGGGCTATAGGTCTACCCAGGAACATAATGATATTTTCTTGAGATTTTGAAATAAATTGTTTGCAGTGCATGGTGATGCCTTGATTTTATTGCCTGCATCATGTCCAGTTTTTTTTTTTCAGGAAAAAAGGTAATATTAAAAATAATTCCATCGATACTCATACTTTGTATATGGCTATGAGTTGTAAAGACATAGGGATACTTTCTTAGATTATTAAAATTACATTGCATGTTGGGATTGAATCTCACTGACATATTATTCAGCATTATTCAAAATTAGCAGAATATTAGGATATACTAGGGGATCTTTTGTGCTTCAGCACAGGTCAAGTCAAGCATTGTGATAGCCTACGAGGCGCCCCTTATCATTAATTGTTCTCTGCTTTAACTTGTTACGCGACCATGTGATCCCTGTACTCCCCTTTAAATTCTCCAATCACATATTAGATTTGGAGCATAGCTAAGTTACAACAGTTTTGTTTATGTTTCTTATAATACAAGTTCTGTGCTATCGCTGCATTTTGCTAGCCTGTATTCCGTTCAGAGAAAGCTCCTATATGGACCCCTCAGTATATTATTATAAGATTAAATTGTTAAAAGAAGAGAGAAGGTAAAACACAGCAGACACATTTCCTCCGACAGACCTATAGTTTCGCTCTAGACACACAGCGCGGCGCTCTTTCCCAGCCCGCTGTAATCTAGACGTATGATTATGACGTTGAGACGTATGATCATGACGTACACACGTCACGACGTGCTCGTCGCAGGGCAATGGGCGTTTTCTACATGAGTTAGTTCGTGTGCTTGGGTGGTGGGGACGCTGTGTGTCAGGAGCCCTCAGGGTTGACTAAGTACGAGGAACGGTTACGACAATGGCCTTGTGGCACAACACGACATCGACGAACCTAAACACGGCAAAAACAGACGCGTGGACCAGGAGATAAATAGATGTGGGAAAGGGAGAGAGTTTGAATACTTGGGGGCAAGTGGAATAACAATCTCTAAACACAGAACATGTCTGTCCCTTACAGGGAGAGCCAAGTGTTTTCAGGTCAAAGAATTGATCTGAAATCGGGTATTTATTCTGGGGGCAATGAAAGATTCGTCATGAGATGTGACGCCTACAAGGTTTTAGATAGAAAAGCAACATATGATAATATTATACAAACGGAATAGACACATGGTCTTGGCAAAAGTTAAAGTTCAAAACTGTGTTTTCAAGCGTAACATTAAAGGTTTTCTAGTGATTCAAATGCATTTGTTCGGGTAGTCCTGTCCCCTTCCTACCCATCTGAGAGTCATAATTATGTGACCAAAATTAGATTGTGGCGAGTTTCACCAAATCTAGATTTCGGTGGCCCGCCACAATCCTGGCTGTAGTGGCTTCCGTTATTATCGCTCAGCAGCGCTCAATTTATTTCTTTTTAGGATTATTTTGTTAACAAATTGTTTTACTTTGGCCGATTCGACTTTAAATTCTTGTACATAGAACAGCAGCAAACTATTGATAATTTGAGTACTATTGGTAAAAAAATGTGCAAATTTGGTAAGATTAATTTTGTTGTAATAGCTGAGATTGCAGCTTTACCATACCATCGTACACCAGGATTGCGTTTTATCACGTAGTATTCATAAATTACATCCATTACAGGAATTTCGTCTTAAATCAAATGGTTAAGTTTAATTTTCCCAGGAAAATGTCCAGCTGCTTCAACCACTCCTCTTGGAATTTTCTGGAAGCACCAATGAGTCACATGTGAAAAATCAACAGGATTTTCTTTTAGATTTTCCACATAGAAACGAAAGATCATGTCCGAAGTATATCATTTGACCACTAATTATATAATGCGTTCTCAGACATCATTTGACAAATTTCAGAAATACAGAATCTGAAATACAGTTTATTTTATGCGTATTATATATATCTAAAATGTATGATTTCGTGATATCGGAATTGGAATACATACACAATCATATTGACGTACAGAGAAGGGGAGGTTTACTCTTTTTTTAGAGAGAGAAGTAGAGCTAGATTGAGGAAAAGGCACGAAATGGCAGAGTAAATTGAGAAAAAAATGAAAATAAAAAGATGAAGAAGAAAGTATGAATAGTTGGAATTGAAATTCCTTATTTTGCTAACCATGAAATTATTATATTCCATCCACACACATTAAACCAAGACCAGAATACAGACGCAGCTTCATTTGAAAAGCAGACTACTTTTTTCAATCTTCAGGTCATGTTTCCCGCGTGCCACCCAACCACCTTCCCTTTCTACCCCTCGCCGGAGCGTAAACCACAGGTCTAAAACCTGCCTGACACCAGCAAAAATATATCATTTTAAACACACAAAACCACCCAAATTGTTGCTGAGTGAAAGTGGTAACATTTTGTCACGTCGCGGAGGGATGTGTGAGGACCGGATTACCGCCCTTTTCCTCCCGTATTCAACCGCGGCTAGGTATAACAAGGGTCACATGACGAGTTGATTGTGAAGAGGTGCATGTCGGGAAATATCAATGTTGTGCAGCCCCAGAGCGAGGCTATTGTGCGCGCGCACCTGTATTTACTTTGCGAGGAGTCGTCAAGGATAAATATTTCCCCACCCTTGACCCCTATCAAAGTTTTGAGGGGCGCAGAATCAGGCGACACAGACCGGATCAGCCCGCCTTGTTTGTCCTCGGTGCTTTTTCCTCGCACACCCAACCTCCGCCATTTTCTTTGCACAAATCCTTATGTTGCGCGATTTGTGGCTAAAGAAACAGGATTAGTCGCCCAACAGAAGGATTCTGTGCTCTCTGCGCATGTCTACAAGCGAACCAGCCATGGCTTCCTTGGGGGCTTGACCTTGGAGGTGGCACAGACACCCTCAAGGTCACGACAAAGCCCTTCCATTATGCGCGTGTGTCCCCTATATCTACACGTCTTTGTTGGCATGGTAACAATCTACCTCAGCTACCTGAACTACTGGGTGGTAAGGACTTTTCAATTATTGTCAATAAGAAGCGAATGTTGACATAAAATTAAAATCGGTGTTTGCCTTTCTTCATGCCAAACATGTGTCGGGATTATGTTGTGTGAGCGGAGGTGTTTGGGGACTATATTGGGTGAGGGGGCAGAGTTTGTATTCCTACATCGTGGATCCCTGGCTCAGAAAGTCTTCTAAGGCAGTGTCAGTATTTATGAGAATTGGGGTGAAATAACGTTAGTAGATCAAATAGGAAGTGAAAGTGATGGGAGGATATATTTCTGATAGGGTTGGGAATACTTACCCGAAAAGAGAGAAAGAGAGAATTGATCTTAAGTGGCCAGTTTGTTTTGTTTAGAATCCCTTTCTCACTCCTCTCTAGCTGCTTCTTTCTGTTCTCTCTCGCTTCTTTCTTTTCACCCGTTCTATACTTTCTCTCTCTTCGTTCTCTTTCCCTCCTCTCTCTGTCTCTTTTTTTCTGTTGTTAATGCCTCTCTGTTCCCTTCTTTTCCTCGCTCTCTTTCTCCCTCATTTTGCCATGATCCCTCTCTACCCCACCCCCTTGTCTCCCCATCTCTTTCTACTACTACTCCTGCCTCTCTTCTCTCTCTCTCTCTCTCTCTCTACCCGCCTCGCTCTCCCTCTCTTTCTCTCTTTCTTTCATAGATTGCAATTTGACTGATATGAGGAGAATTGCTCAAAAGTAAATATACATCGAGTATCTTCTTTAATGCCACATTCTTTTTCTCTCGCTTTCTTTCTTCCTGATTGTTTCCACTTTTCTTTGACCTCTGTCCCTACCACTCACTCTACTCTCTCTTTCTCTCACTCTCTCAGTTTCACTCTACTCTCTCCCTTTTCTAGTCTCTCCTCTTACATTACAAGATCTCTTACATTCCCCTTACCGTTGCCACTACTTTTTTCCCCTATGTCTTTCCTGTCATTCTCTCAGAACCCTTTCTCAGTTATAGGAATTTCTATTGCTTTTACTTAAATCAGATCTAACTGAATCTACCAATTAATGCCTCGTCTTTGTCATTCACTTTCTATCATTTCACATTTATCATAATTTTGAATAAAAATGTTTCCAAACCAAACCAATCCTATATTCACGTATCTTCTCCCTACGTTTTGCAGATATATGTCTGGACAAATATATTCAATAAATTTGGGGATCTATTATTTCCGAGGGGTATTATATAGTGACTAAGATGCTTGTGACTAAGACGAAACTGTGTTTATTTGACTTGAATTGATTTCATCGACTATTAAATATTTCCCTCTCCCAGGTTAATAATGCTGGCGGCCCTCAAGTGGATCCCGGCAGAACTGTTTGTACGTTTTGTATCTTTTCCCACCATGAAACCTGCCTGATTTAGTTCCATAAATCCCCGCCATATGGATGTTGCCTCCACCTGATAATGACCTCTCGGGTCACGCGCCAGATGAGACTTTGGACGAGACTTAGGACGAGACTTAGAGCGAGAGTTAGAGGGTATCTGCGGGGATAGGTAAGATAGGTAGTGGATGAGGGGGATTGAGAGAAAGAAAGAGGGGATTGATAGAGGAGTGCGGAGGGGAGCGGAAAGGGTGATATTTTCGCAAATCTCTTCTGCTTAGTTCCCAAACTAAGGGTTGGACAAATTGGAAACAGGAACCGACGATTTGTGGCTTATATTTGTCTACTCAGAATCTAGGGATAATTCCAACCAACTTCCAAAAATATTGGCCATAGTTAATTTGAAGTTTATTCCTCTCGAACGTGAAACATTTTATGAATATATCTAATGAAAGAAAATATATTTCATTCTTTAATATTGACAAAAGAATATATATAAATTTATATTAGTTTCCTAAAGTTGAGCAAATAAAAAGATTGTGTATACATGTATCGAGATATTATGAACGAATGTGGGAGGGGTACCAAAAAGCTAGAAAGGGGAGGAGGAAGAGAAAGGGAGATAGACAGGGACGGGGGGAGGTAATCAACGAGAAAGAGAGAGGGGGAAGGAAGACGAAATATACAGAGAGAAAGGAGAAGACAATTCTCCAGTGATAAACGACTAGTGAAAAGATTTGTGATAACAGGGACTGTGAGAGAACGTGAAGGAGGGAAGCGATTGAAAATGAGAAAGGGGCCAGAAAGCAGACATGACAGATAAATAGACAGAGAGACAGAAACTGTAGGGATATAATTATGTCCCTAGTTCCAGGTATTTTTTCTTTCCTATCTCTTTATAGATATATATTACATATTATTATATCTAATAATTATTATATGGGAGAGTTCGTCAGAAAATGAGCAATGTACATGAGTAAATTCTGCTAAATTTAGCTGCGGAATGACTTATGTAATAGGTATATCTGAACATATTAATTTTGGTATTGCGTTGATTCATAGAATCTGTTCAGTTATGTGAAAGTGTACTATGAACCTCAATTCTGTCTTGAATTTGAATTATTTTAGAGAATTCGCGAAGCGAATTGTACAGAACTACTTTACACTCACCGAGTGTAAGTCACAGGTGGCATCACCCATGATGGGTCAGATTTTCAGGAAATGTACAATTCACCTTCACCAATCCTCTCAAATAACCCACATTAAAACAAAAAATGAGCTTCAAAATACAGTTCAACATAACCGAACAGATTGCTAGAATCAATGCAATGCCGAATATACTCGAATTGTCCTAGTATTGAGCAAATTACGGCCTAATCTAGTAGAATTGACTAAATGTGTACAGCTGCCAATTGCACATTTTGTGAAAATCTGACCTACTATGCTCGACAGCGACAGAGGAGCAAGACATGCAGAAAGAGAGATAATGTGAAGAAGGAAGGGGAAGAGGATGAGCATCGACAAAGCAAAGACAAAAAAGAAAGGATTATAACCCGGAGAGTGTGGGAGGTTTTGATCTCATATCTAACACACTATTCAAACAATACAACACCATCCACGCCCCCTCACGGCTCTTACACGTACTTACCTCACATCTTAATAAACCAGACAAACATTGTTGCCCCGGTAACCTTTAATTCTCTCCATTCCATAAGTTTGCCACTCGTCACCATGAATTTTAAGTTCCGACATCAAAATATATATTGTGTAAACAAACTCAGTCGGCCGATATGGTATTTCTTAGTGCAAATGAGACCACAACGTGAAGTACTTTATCAGGAAAACATAACGAACAAATAGCATGTTTTAAAAACAATGATAATACCCAGAACATAATCATGGACAAACCTCCCCATGGAGATTTTAGTTTTAATTATGAATTGAATTCATTCCCTATTTCTTTTCGATGTTGGCTGTCCATTTCTGTTGCCCGGGGCTTCCAGTGGATGGCAGATACAACTGAGAAGTAGATCTCTATCAAGAAATATTATGAAATATTATGAAAAAATAACACTGACCTCTGTCCTATAGTTTAAAGTATGAGTTCATTTGGTGAGGTTTTTTTGTCGTAATAATGGAAAATGGAGCTGCAAAATAAAGGAATTAACTAAATAAAAAAGTATGGAGACAAATAATTGGAATAGAAAGGACGGAATGGAGGTCAGGAGGGATGGTGGAAACATTATGATGACCATCACGATAGAAATACCATGTAGGCCACTCCTTTCTCTTCCAATACAGCAACACAAACAAAAAGCGGAGGTCTCGTACAAAGTCTCGCATATTCTCGCCCGCGGTCACGCGACCTGAGATAACAACTCCCCCGCCAGAGGCAACTCAAACTTTGACGTCTAACAAAAAGACGACACCTTCTACATATGTCAGAGACCCCTTGCGGTGACCTTTAGTACCTCCCACCCGTCCTAACGCACTACATTAATTTCTCCCCGCTAGGGGGCAGTAAACGCGTATAAAACCTAGCGGGCATCGTCCTTACTAACCGGTAGTTACCTGCCCGTCATTAGGCATAGCTGTGGGCGATGTTAGAGGTACATCGGAACTTCTCCTTGTCTGCAGGTGCTTAGATGTACAAGAAAGGAGACATACACGCGTCTAGTCTGCAGGTAAGGGAAGACAAGAATCTCACACCTGTCAGGCTGGGTTTAATGGGGTAAATCAAGCATGAGGCAGACTATCTCTCATTATAAATATTTATCTATTGACATTCTACCTGAGGGGAGAGGGGGAGGGGATGGTTAGAGGGGGGGAATATTGGCCAAATTTATTTTCCATTAACCGCTTGTGGTACTCGAATGTGATCAAGGCATCACAAAATGTCAATGAGACAAGGAAAGAATAGAACTTGACATATTATACTATGAATTTATCTAACGCATATATAGCAATTGGGTTGCAGTTGTTCACCAATATAAAGTCTATATATATCACTGCGGGTGTATGCAAGTTTAGATATCAGAAGTGAGTTAACCTGCTCTAACACGAACCAGTGTTTAAGGTCTTTAATCATATTAGAATTTGTTGTCACCTTAACTAGAAATATATATATACGGGCCGAATACGCAACACTATTTTGTTTTAAACAGTAAACGCCGCTTAACACATTACTAAATAAAGAACTTCATAGCACGAGGGTATAGGTTCATAACCTCATGCATTTGAGGAAAGTGAAAGGTCTCAGAAATAATCGTATAGTGCAATGTTAGTTATAATATAAGGGATCTATATGTATACGAAGACTGTAAGAGTTGTTTACAATACACAAACTATATGAGTCGTCAGAAAAGGTACCATTGCCTTTGGAACATTCTCTCAAATAACGCACATTTAATACAGAAATAGTTCAAGAAGTTCAACATAATGAAACGGGTGATTTGAATTAATATTAATGCACTAACTGATTGAGATACTTGATATGTAAATATGAAGATCTCCAATAAACTAAATAAGGACCCTGCTTGTTTTCTGTATGGTTACCTTTATAACTTAACCACTAACAGACGGTCTTTGTCAGGGGCTATTCCATGCAGCATTACAAATATTTATAGTTACCAAGTGCTTAATATTCATCAATTTCAGAAGAATGTACTCAATGCCGATTGTACATGTTATGACCAATTAACCAATATAATGCCAAAGACACAAACAAACAATATCCTCGAGAATAATTGACTAACCATGCATAGTGTAGTTGCATTTACAATAGTTTCTATACAACAACTGCATGACAAATTCCCCAATAAATGATACCGACTATTTGCTTAGGACATCTTATATATTTAATGTATATTCAGTAAACATACATGTACATTAATTACATCATATGTTTCCGAATTTGACGAAACTTTCTACTTAGTAGTTCTTCCAGGCTGTCCACTAAATAATCATAATAACAATTATAAATAAATTGTGATACAATGCTTCCGGGTATGATTTTTTCCCTATACTGCCTTAGGCTATTCGTTTGCCTCGATATTATAACATATATTCTGTTCTTTTAAGTACATGTAATACAGTGTTATAATGATCCAACCCATTTCGTTGTTCTACATGAGAATACCAGGATTTGCTGAAATTGTGTGCAATAAAAACTTTTCCAAAAAACCGTTCATTCAAATACCGGTTCTTCAGGACCTACTCGACCTACTGTTAATATATAATATTAGTTTTTGTTGTCTTCCTAACAGTATTACATTTGTACTGTTGGTATTCAATTATCTTATTAGATAGATGACGAGAACAACATGATGTGACCCAAGCTAAACTTAGGTCAAATGTTCAGCCTGTCGCCCTAGAACATTTTAGCTGTCCATCGTAATTCCAGTTGAGACACATTCAAGGATACAGAAAACATTGTTTCATTTTGTCTGTAAATACAATTCAGGGCCAACAGAAATGGTTATAAATGTTTGTAATTCTGAGCGGAGGTCATTCTGAAGGTCAGACGTTGAGGTCAAGGTCAAGGTTGCGGGAGGATAAGTTGGGTGGAGCAGATCCTTAGTGTTCACAAACATTTATAAGCCATCCAACTACGTTTACCCCTTCCCCAACTCCCATCTCCTGCTTCGCCATCCCTCTTATCATGTGGGGTCTTGAGGGTTCGACTATTTTCTTCTGGCTATACTTTTCTTTCTGACCCTTTGCTGTGCCTTTCTCACTCTACTCTTTACTTACTGTTACTGTTACATTCTTTTCACCATCACTCCTCCTGCTCCTTCCCCACCTACCCCTCCTCCTACCTCACCTTTTTACTCCCTCGTCTACCTTCACCTCCTACCCCCACCACCTCCTCCCCTACCTCCTCCGCCACCTCACTTCCTCCTCCACCACCACCTCTTCCACCACCACGTCCTCCAACTCCTCCGTCACCCTCCAACACCCCACTATCCAAACATCTACTCCCTTCACCTTACCCCACCTTCAACTTGACCTCGACCTTTCCACTGACCCCTAATGACCCTCTTATTGCCCCCTCTACACAGATTTACTAACATTTATACTTACCACTCCCAGCCCTCTTTAGTTCTTACAATTCCTACTAGGGGGTAACGACACGAGCGACCCCTACCTCCTGCCTGGAGAGCCTTATGTTTTATACCCAGCATGCCCCGCGCGTCAGGGTGGCCCTCTAGTGAGACGCTCACAAACTTAACAAGGTCATGACCTTGCTGGTCAGGACCAGCGGCCCTCCGCACCACCAGAAACAATTATGTGCCTTGCTGCATCTCACGCTAAAAAAGAAGAAACAGAATTAAAGCAACTTTCAACTTTTTCTTCTTTCTCATCTCCCCCATCCTTTTCACTTCCTCCTGATCAAGAGACATTGTTCATATTGGTGTTATAGGAACAATTAAATTACGGTCATTTACTAAAAGTTTCTGATCTGAATATAGGTATCACATGCGTGGATTCGCTAACATCAATAAAAGGTTTCCCAGAAAACCTCGCTTAATTATCTAATGATTCAACGAAACCGTCAATAGAGATTGTATTGGTCCTTGATTATTGATAGCTGTGACTGGGTTGAACGGGTTGGTGCAGTAGGCCTCTCAGTACCATGGCGTTTAAGCAATTGATTTGAAGTTAAGGGCCTAGTCCACTAAGCCGATTCTCATGCGATTTTGCGCCGCAGAGGACTCTTTTTCACTAAATTCGGTGAGAATCGCACGAGAATCGGCTTAGTGGACTAGGCCCTTTAGTTTCAGTACCAATCACAGGTCTATTATCTTATCTCCCTTCCCTCCTCTTTACTCCCTTTTCTTCTCTATACCTTTCCTTTTTAAATGTACCATATACGAAAGAGAATCTTTATATTAGAGTACACCTAAATGTGTATTAGGGTCGGATCGTCAGAAAATGTATAATTGGCAGCTCTACACATTTAGGAACATTCTGCTAAATTAGCCTGAAAAATGAAGAATGCTGGGTATATGAGTATATATTTGGCAATCGCATTGATTTAAAGTATCATTTCTGTTATGTTAAACTGCATTTTGAAGCTATTTTTTTCTTAAATGTGGATTATTTGAGAGGATTGGTCAAGGAGAATTGTACATTTTCTGAAGATCTGACCCATAAATCTGTGTCTGGTGTTAAAAATAAAATCATTGCTCGCTTTTCCCTTCTACATCTTTAGTGTATACTTTCGCCATTTCCTATTATTAGTTAAGTAATGAGCCATTAATGATAAACTTCCTTGCTGGGTGAGTTCCCACGTTTATGGAAGTTAGAGGATTCATGTTAAACTTAAAGGTCCATTGCAATATTCGAAGGAGTAGCTCTAGGGTAGTAGCACCCATGTTCCCTAGAATTGATTATACCCCAGGAGTTAGTTGTGGCTATTGCAGCTGAACTAAACGCCCTGATAATACATGATATATAAGAATAATGATCCCTGATACTGATATGGAAGCAAATCGTAACTAAATGCTGCTAATTCAAGGTCACAATCTGTAGTAAAGGAAGCCACCGCCAGGACTGGGGGAGTATTAAACTCTGGTCGT
Source organism: Sthenelais limicola (assembly GCA_942159475.1). NCBI lineage: Eukaryota > Metazoa > Annelida > Polychaeta > Phyllodocida > Sigalionidae > Sthenelais > Sthenelais limicola. The sequence continues at coordinate 38,543,151 of OW804098.1, forward strand.
ATTTATGGTATCAGCTTCTACAGTTCGCCGCTAGGAGTTCTGCCAGTGCCCACAATCAAACATAAATATTTCCCACTTCCTCTTAACAGAGTTTGCCGTTATAGAACACCGGCTGCGACAACCAGATCCCCGATACAACGTGCTGAGTAATGAGAAACTGACTCAAATATCCACCGACAGAGGGCCAGACATGAGGCTCGCTTACAGCAATGTTAATAAGCTTTCTCAAGGCCCCTTACAGCAGCAATACACGTTAAATTAATCATTTATATTCTTGATTTAATTATTTGAGTTTTAGCACTGGGAGTTTGAACAGGTTTGATGTTATTGGAACTGACGAAAATGAGTTTATTTTATTTTCTTGCGGTAAAATGGTAGGTGTTCAAAAAAACAAATATTCTCAACAACAGATTCTCAATTCCAGATGAGAAGAACACCATAAGCTTCTCAATATAGTTTTCCAGTAGTAAATGTTCTGTACTTTTTAATAACTAAATTCCCTACATTTGTAAAAAAAAAAAAAAAAAAAAAAAAAGGCAATGTAAGTGGCGTGTTGAAAAATATTAGAATTATGGTGTACACAGCAATAACAAAATAAATTGGTAAACTATTTTCTGGTAAAACGAAAACGAAAGAGACAACTTTATCATGGATGACTTTACTTTTAGAAAGGTTGGAAAAGAAAGATCCTATGAAAATAATTATTTTGACTGAAATTAGCCGGTATTACCACTTTCACACATACAGAACCAGGCCTCGCTCCCTCTTCGTCACAACTACCGCCAGATCTCGCGGTTTCTCGCAGAGGTCCTAATTTTGGGAACATTGTTATTGTTACTGCTAACAGCCACTTGGTGGCGTCACCCGAGCAGCAATGCATGTCGGGATGTTTGTTGGTGCACAGCGGCCATTTTGTTTTCTTTGAGGAGGTGTACTTGAGACATTTGAGGGGAAGGTAAATAATGACAAGATTGGATTAGAAATAGATCCAGTGGTTTAATAGCATGGGGACGCCCGAATGAAATCAGGTATTTCTTTCTGCGGCATCGTTGCATGGGAGTTCATTGAAACATTATTTTATTTTTCCCCAACGCTGGGTCTTTATTTTTAGGCTAACCTTGCTCCTTCATATACGTGTCGTCTATATCTAGATATACAACTACCCTGTACAAGTAATTGTTTCAGGACAAGTTATTATAACAAATATGCTTGTTTGAAGATGGCTAAACACACAAACAATTACAACCAAGTTTGACAGATGTCGTTTACTTTGAAAACCCTATACAATTCAATTCAATTCAACATATTATTCATTTGCACCTCAAAGTATACACAAAGGAGACACAGTGAAGTGAGTGAAAGGTGACTTCGAGGTCTTCCAGTATCTTCCTACACGTTCCGACAGTTTGGTTTTCAGGGGTTGAAACAAAATATTCAATGGAAAAGAGATGATCGCAACGTTTCTAGATTGAGATACGTCACCTGAGGCAACACTGCCACATTAAGCACTGGAGCTAGTTTTATAGTCCCCCCAAAATGGCTTTAAAATATCAATTCTAATTTTATTAAAGGCATATGGTTGAAGTCCCCTGTAATTGCACAATTGGTCTTCAGCAATCCGCTAAAATAACCCAAGTTTGAAGACATTGCAAAACCAAATATGCTTAAATATCTATTTATCATGTTTCAGCCTAGCAGATTTTACTAAAGGTGTAAATCTGCCGATTGTACATTCTCTTTGGACTTTGACTCAGATTGAATGAATTAATGAAGCACATGTATTCGGTTTCACGCAGATGCGTCGGAATGAAGACCACATCATATTTGAGGTAATTTAGCTTTAACTTGCGAGCACCCTCCTTAGGAGGGAAAAGAGGGGAGGAGTGTTAGCAGGAAGATTAGGGTAAGTTTAGACCAATAATTGGTTACCCATGCTTTAGATCTTGTCCTCACAGGGATACACATACAAACAGGCTGTAACAATAACAACATCTTCTTTGTTTGTTGTACACACTAGTTTGTTTTTATTGCTTGAAACTTTCTCATGCCACTGGGGAAGAGAAGGTCCCTTGTCCTCACGACTCCCTAGGCCAAGAAAGAAGGTGTGTTTCCGATTTACCCGCCCTACCTACATTTCCCTACTGAAACAATTTGTTGACCATGGCTGATCTTTTTTGGATTTCTTTTTACAGAAAAAGCTAATAAAACAGAAAAACATATTTTCCTAACCAGGAACTGGAAGTACAGTTCCCTTGTTTAAAACAACAATTGTTAAAAAATAGACATTTTTTTCAGTTCCTGGAAGGTGGTTTCCTAGAAAAAAAAATATAAAAAGATGTAACCTACCTAGTTTTCAGCCAGATAAATCGGAAACACACCTTAAATATGTTATGCTGAACATGGCATGATATTCTCGGCTTCCTCAGTCGAGGCAGTAGTGCTATATGATATGATTTTCTTTTTAAATTTCTTTTCTAAACAAAAGAAATCAGTAACGTACACGAATCGAGTCTCTATTTCTTGTCTCTACTCTTAGTCCGTTTCTCTTGTGTCTCTTTCTGTCCGGCTTCCCCTTGTCACGATCCATAATGCCATCATATTATATGGTTACGTAATATCACCTAATGATATGAGATATATTATTAAATATTAGTACATAAGCCTGCATTGAATTACAAATATTAAATTAATCGTGCAAGCTTCATGTACTCTCTTTCTTTTACTGGCTCATCCTTTTTCTTTTAGTTTTACTCTGCGGCTATATGTATGTACATGGATATCTAATCCATTGATATGTATGTAAAAGAGCCATTGCTGATAATCGAAAAGAGCAGGAAATTACATATCTCGTCAGCGTGTTTCCCTTCTCGCCCCGATAGGACCAAACATATATATCGTATATATATACGATAGTACATTGTAATAAGGGGTGTAAAAGCCCACACACACATACACGAATTCGGCCCACGAATTGGGCTCACGAACGTTCGTATGAAATTATTGTGCCCATGATTAATCGTGGATGTTCACAAATTTCCGTACGAAAATTTGTGGACCCAAATTTGGTCAATTTTGCCACGAATTCAGTGGATTGTTCACGAATTTTGCCACGAATTCAGTGTGCTGCGAATTCAAAATTTCGTGGCATTGAATTTCGTGGCAAGTCCAAATTATTTATCTGATTCGTGTATGTGTGGGTCTGGCCACGAATTGTCATGGCTTCAACATTAGTGTCTACGATAGATCGTGGATGCTGCCACGACAATCGATTATATTCGATTGTCGTGGGTGAGCCACGAATTTGAGCCATTTGGTGAGCCACAAATTTGGCACCATAGGAGTTAAATGAAAATATGTGGAAAAGTACACAAGTGATAACAATGAATTTTTGCATGGTTGAACTTACATATCAGATCTATATTTGGACATAAATATAGTTATTATGAGGTAACAATTCCACCAATTTGACAACATTTGGCACCGATGAATGGTACATATTTCTACATAAATGAGGATTTAAATTAGAAATAAATAAAACAAATATGCCCATAATGTTTTGAATCACTGTGTATGTCACAGGTATCGGCATAAGGGTCAAAACGCTTTTTAGTTTGTGAAAATATTCCCACTAGAAGAAAAGTTACAGCCAAATAACGATTCAGTAATTTATTTTTGTTTAAAGAATTTTATTTTCACATTGTATATAGAGGTTTTCAAAAATCGTGGGAAGCATTACTACCGAATTCGTGGCAACTACTAGATGCAAATTCGTGCCAGTGTGTGCCAAGTCGACACAAATTCAGAAAAATGTCTGAAATTGTGTATGTGTGCGCCAAAATTGGGACCATGATTTACACAAATCACACCACAAATTGGTTATGATTAGATCCACGAGTAATCGTGAGTCCCAATTTCGTGGCAGATTTTAATTCGTGTCTGTGTGTGTGGGCTTTAAGGCAACCAACCCCCCTTAGACTATTCTGAAATTGGGACCTGGGTGGCTGTAAGCAAGATGACTCGCCCCCACCCCCCATCCCCCAACTCCCCCTCCTCCACACCTTACCTGTACTAAGCGCTAGTTTAATTGTCAGGAGGAAATCTTGATAAACACCATTGTTAGTTCCTGCCAGCGGCGGTGGTGGCGCTATTGTACGTCACGTGACATGCAGGGGCCTCTATTATCATGGGTACCTCCTTCCCTGGGGTTGCACTTAGTAACTGAGTGATCCCACCCTCCCTCCCTCCCTCCACCCCCAAAACCCTTATCAATGGCTTCACCCTCCAACCCCCAACTCCCTTAGGATGGTTCCAATGATTACTGGGGAGGGGAAGTCACAACATGAGATATATATATATATATATGTCAGCCAGGATGCCAGAAAAGTTAATGTACAATTGGCAGCTCTACACATTTTGAAAATTATTCTAAATAACGCAAAAAAGAGAAAAGTGCTGACTAACCATAAGGCAACTGCATTCATTATAAATGCGCATTTCACTTGAGAGGTGCGATAAAGGGGATGCAATACAATTCTAATTCTGCTTTCTTTTCGCTTTTAGATACTTTATTTATGGCGAGTCAAAACCCCAAACAAGGGTTTAATGGGGTCTCCATTGGTTGCGGTACGACCTGCGGTAAGCTTTGAGATACAAAATCAGAAAATTTTATGTATGTGCAGTCCAAGCACAGTCTAAAGTGGGGACTCCACTGGCTGTGGTCCAAACCAAAGACTTCGCTTAGACTGCACATAATTTCAATTCCCTGATTTTTGTATCGTAAGGCTTACCGTAGTGCTTACCACAGCCAGTGGAGACCCCACTTTTATATTTCAACATCATACTATGCTAGGTGCATATAATAAATAGTGAAAGAAAAGAGGTCGTATAGTAATTGAATATTTATTGACTCGTTCAATAAATATTCAATTATTAGCACCTCGTTCTATTCTTTCTACAGGCTTGTCTCACATTCTTCTCACACTGAATTCAATTGCAAATTCAATTTTGATAAAATATTGCCAATGGTAAGAATAATGATTCTAAGATAGAAAAAATCGTCAAAAATCAAAAATGTCAAAAATCAAAAATGTGATCTTAACATGTCCAAATAAATTTCTTCTCAATCTCCTCTCCCTCCCTCCCCCATTGCCCCCCCCCATTCCTCTCCCCATTCCCCTCCCCCTCCCCCACAGAAAGCTCTTACTAATGAACACTCCCTTGGGTATCCCATCATGCACTGCAGGACCGGAAGGAAGATGGACGCCGGAATTGGCCTCGTAAGAAAGAGAGAGAGAGCGAAGCTCTCCCTAGGAGCCAGCGTTACTTCTATTATAGGCAGGGCACTTGAGAGAAAGTGAGAGATACTTTTATGATAAGACATTAAATGGACCGTCCAGAGAGAAATTCAAGCGTTGCTTACCAACTTACTTCAAATTAACATGGTACTTTATATTGTCGATCTTGCATCTCAATTCTCAAACATTTCCAATCAAAAACTTCGTTTCGTTTTTCAGGCAAATATACAACAAAATGGCGTTGGTCCAGCTTATTCTAGCCTTTGCCAAGTATTTCCAATGTGACCATGGCAACCGTATGGGCATCCCATTTCATACAGAGTGCCCCCACCCTGGTAAAAGTGGAACTAGACAAAAGGCGGGACAATAGGCAAAACACAGGTACAATAAAGGGGTTATCACGCCGGCCAAGTAACATACTCTCTCTCCCATTAGTAAACAAAGGGTCATATGACACCAGCTCCAGTTATGATTGGTTGGGAGGGGTCATGTGACAACTATTGTTCCTATTGTGAATGAATGCTTGCAAACATGCTACATTGATAGGTGCATCTTATATAAGAAATGTACATTGGCTATGGAACCTTTCTCACTTGGTTTGAGACTACCAAATAATGGTAAAGCAGAAATGAACAAATTATTTCGTTGTTTCATTATTTCTAAGTACAAATTATTTATTGCTGTGAATATCAAGGTCAATTTAAATGAAGGAATAAACATTCTTGCAAGAAATGGCAATATGAAGTCTTGCATACAAACACAAACACGGGGGTGAGGATTGGATAGCCGGCAAGCCATAAGGCAGCCCTTTATTAATTAATTGAATTTCATTTATTTTTCATCATCAATCAATCAATCAATAAATCTCCTTCAAGAAAATTTTTTCAGGACGTGCGTAACCCAACGTGACCACAAGCAGAGTGGCGACTGACCAGTGGTCACAGGGTGAGGTCTCTAACCAGTCCGGTAGATGGCAGCGCAATCATATAGACCTATATAATCCCAGGGCAATATATAGCAACAATACCTCTTAGTTCTCAGATTGGGAGTAATGGTTAAATTATTTGTATTATTATTATAAGCACTAACGTCTTATGAAGTAATATATATATAGTTTCTCTGCAGCGTCCTGTAAAGAATTTGAACAGGACTGTACGAGAGGGAATGACAATTATACTTTGAAATACGTCCAAAAGACAATTTGGACTTTTAAAAAGAGCAGTGCATAATCGATCTATAGGATAGGATACTTTGCCTCCCTTAATAAAAATCAATATGAATAATTTCACTCCAATAAATGAAGGAATAAAGATTAGATCATGTATCAAGAGGTATCATTGATCGAATTGTGGAAATAAAACAATTGTCTAAGCTGCAGAAATATACTTCTTGAACCGTTTTATTATTTCGGCAGCAACAAATTTGATTCATCTCATTCTAATTCCAATACTACGAAACTGTTTCTGTTCTTCGCTCCCCTCCTATAAATTCCCATCTTTGCCCTCAAGCCCTCTCTCCTCCTCCCGCCTTCAAACTCCTCCTCGCTGAATAAAAAACAGAAGTCATAATTCAACTTTTTTCCCCGTACGTTATCAATGATTGCTTGGTTTTTGAAGGAGCGCGTTGTCATACTAGTTATCATGTACGACGTCGTCAAGACGTTCAGGCTTACGTCGCAGACGTTAAACTGACGTAAGAGCTCACATAAACATGTGTATATGACAGCCTTCTGGAGGGTGTTATCTTTCAATGTTAGACTCCTGCGCTTCTCCAAGGCAACCGACTAGAAACATCCAGCCCCGCGAATGTCGTCTGCTAAGTATCAAAAGCGCGCGAAAAGCACAAGTTTGTAACAAGAACCATCAACTTTATCAGGAAGTCTTTCTTGTGTTTACTAAACATTAGCCTGTAGACATTGCAAGCTACACTGTTTGTCCGAATCTTTCAAGATTGTTTTGCCAAGATTTGGTGAAGTGGCGTGTGTGGGGGGAGAGGTACAAGTTAGCCCATTAAAACGCCACCTATCGGGGGAATATATTTAATGCCACCATTTTGATTTCTATCAGTCTTTTCCTTTATCTTGTTTTTTTTGTTAATATATTGACGACAGAAATAGTGTACATAGATAGGAAAATTGTGACCCTATTTCTGGTTTTCTGAAAGTTCTGAATGTTAATTCCCATTAAATCCAATATTATAGTAACAGGAACCCCTTTCCTACTCTAAGATGATCTAATATAGGATATAAGGACGAGACAGTCTAGGCTCAGAGCCTCTCAGATCAGATAAGAAAGTTATTTCAGTGATTAGACGCCTACTGCACTAGTGGATTTCCTGGCCCTGGAGTAGATGTTCTCTAATGGGATTATATTGCCATTTTGTGGTTTGGAGCGGGAGGTTTTCCCTCAGTTCGGAGGAACTCTCTCACCTCTGAGCCTGGACTGGAGACACACTAAGCCGACCAGGCGACCGATTTCGAAATCCTCCAGAAATCGTCTCAGTGTCTCCCTCAACTGAATATATTCACCTATGTTGTCTACAATCGGTCCATTAAGTACCCATATCTTCTTGAAACAGATTTCCTCGATCAGTCGGGTCAGATCAGTCATATCATCGGTCAGTTTAGTCAGTCGTGCAAAAAACAATATATTTATAGGTAGAAAAATATTGTTCCAAGTGTGTATTCTGGATACAAGTATATGTAAAACATTTCTTACGTAACTGATATCTAGTGTCCTATTGCCACTGTAATATTATTAATTTGTTCAGGACACGATGAAAACCACTCATTGAGTGAAACTGTACTACATTATAACTACCTGAAAAGAGATGCTTGTGCAAAAAAAATCATTTTTATGTGCTAAAATCTGATTCCAAGGAAGGCCCACAGGGATCAATTATAGCCACTATATAATAGGTAATTATTGCGATTCTATAGAGAATTGAACAAATGGCCCTATTACGTCTAAAATCATTGTTTTAGGGACTATAGCATAAGATGTGGATCTATAGATTTAGGGATCATGACCTGAGCAGCCAGTCCCTTCTTCCTCCCTCCTAGCACTCCTACTCTTTCTCTTCTCTTCTTCTCCTCCTGCACCTCTCCCAGCTCCTCCTCCTCCTCCCCTCCCTTTCCTCCCCCTGTTCCTCCTCCTTCTCCTCCCATCACTCCTCCACCAGCCCCTACTCCCTTCCTACTCCCCTCCTCCCTCCCCCTTGCTCCCCCTCCCTCTTTCTCCTCCCTCCTCCTCCCGCCGTCCTCCCTCCCTCCTCCTTCCTCCTCCCTCCACTTCCTCCTCCCTCCCCTTCCTCCCCCTGCCCCTTCCTCTTCCTCCTACTCCTACTTCTTCACCTCCTTCTTGTCCTCGTCCTAAACCTCCTCCCTTTCTCCTCCTCCAGTCCAACCCCTACTGCCTATACCCTTTCCTCCTCCCTCCCCCATGCCTCCCTGCCCTTCCTCCTCCCTGCCCTTCCTCCTCCCTGCCCCTTCCTCCTACTCCTACTTCTCCACCTCCTCCTTGTTCCCGTCCTTAACCTCCTCTCTTTCTCCTCCTCGAGTTCAACCCCTACTGCCTATACCCTTTCCTCCTCCCTCCCCCATGCCTCCTCTCTTCCTCCTATGTCCCCACTCATCCTCCAGATTGAACTGTCCTCCTCCTTCCTACCTGCCCCCCCCCCCCCTACACAAACACCACCCCTCGCCCCTTGTTCTACACGTTTTCCAGCGGGGTGCGCGACGACGCGGTTCTACATACATGTAGGCCTACTATGTGGTAAGATAGAAGTTAGGGAAGCAGGGTTGCGCGCTATCCACGATCTCTTCTAAAGTCATTGCATGATTCACGAATTTATTAATAAAGCTTTTAAGATTCTCGGTATACTATTCTCATTCGGTATCTACAAGTGTTGCAAGAAATACCACACAAAGTGATAAACGATGTACATAGGCAATCGTTGAATATGAACTTTTGATTTTGATGTTTGGCACCAATCCTTCTCAATTGTATGTACATAAAGCTTGTCAGGCATATGAAGGTTCATGTATTATTCTACAGGATTCGAGGTAGTTTTACACCTTTTTCATATTTGGTCTGATGCCAAAATTAATGTTCGCTGATTTAACCGCTGGGAAATGTTTTTGTATTTCAAAGCTTTCCTCGTTAATTTGCAGCTGTTTATATACAAATTCGACTGATTGTATTCTATGACATTATTCTGGCATTACAAGGCCGATCGCAGTCGGGAAAAGGTTACATTTTAAAAAAGAACTTGGATAGAGGAATATATTTCTCCTTCTAGAGCTACCACCAACACCACCGCTTCCTGATCCTACCCATATATATGTTTTTTAAATAAATTTAATTTGAGTCCAGTGTCATTACAATGATATTCTCATGAAGCTCAAATTCTTAAATCTCTGTTTCCATACCAACGCGTTCCTCCATGTTTTCACCCCAATGGCCGCCCAGCGTGGGAGCGGGTAGTCGTCCAGTGCCACTGGCTATTTTGCCTTTTCCACCACGCCAACAACTTCCTTTCATACCACACAAGACGCCGCGCAATGCATGTCGGGACGTTTCCCATCACCCACCAGCAGCAGAGAGGAAGCACAACTTTCACTCCTCCTCCTCCTTGTTTATTTTAAAAAGAGTTCTCCCCCTCTTTTTCTTCTCACTACTTACTTCAGGGATTATGCCTCGCAAATCGCACTGCGCACCAGGCCGGAGAAAAAGGCAGAAAATCCCTCAGTGTTATCCGGTAAATCCTAACCCGTTTCAACTTGTCTGCTGTGTTAGCTGAGGGGTGAGGAGGGACCAATATTGACAATGTTCACCCTTCCCCGGGTCACGTGGTATATCTAATTTGGAGGCGGGAGAAGGTGGTGTAAATGTCGTCTGGTTGAAAGCGTTCATCCGTCCTCAGCAAACATGGCCGCCAACAACATGATTGTCATGCACAGTGGATAGCTTCATTCGGGGTGTGTGTTTGAGTAGGGAGGTAGAAGCATCAGCTCAGCATCAGGCTGTTTATTCAATGCTGGGAGCTCTGCCTCGCACTGCCCATCCATACAAATAGAAAGAATTTATATATGTATGCTTCACATGCCAACTAAACTTAATTAAGGTAACTTTTGTAATAATGATATTAATAATTTACCCCGATTTATCTATGGCACATTAAGTAGCCTACAATGTAGGCTTAGATGGTATATTTTCGATTTGTTTGATGTCCTTGAGGTGAAAATAAAAGCGAGGCGAGTTGCGAGGCGAAGCCAAAAGATTGTTTCCTCTATCAATGTTTACACCTGCCAACTTTGAGAAGTGAGAAGAAGGGCTAAGAAGGTGAGGGGAGGCCGGGGTCTCGAATAGGTGTGCAGGTATTATGGGTGATAATACAAGGATTTGACAATAACAAAGAGGCTTTGAGGTTGATCCGGGTCTTTTTCTCACTCTTCAATCTCTTACCAGGGGTCGCTTCAGCTGTGGGAAAGAAGGAAGGATGAAATGGGAGATGAGGATATGGGAGAGGGCTATCTTTGAGGTTAATGACACTTAGTTAATAATACTTATAGTTTATAAATATGTGGTCACTGCCTTGAAGGTCTTGGGGCTATAACAACGCAGAGACTAAACAGATTAATACCATCCTGCATGCTAGTGCACTGCATCAGCTGCCCCTAAATGTCAGTCATTAATCCCTTATGATTAATTAGTCTCATAACATTATCAATATCTCAGTATTCAAGTGAGGTTTCAAGAAAATGTAAAATTCACTTTAATCAATCATCTTGAATAAACCAAATATAAGACAAAAAAGAGGTTCAAAATACAGTTCAACATAACAGGACAGAGTCTTTTAATCAGGTGATACCAAATGTATTCAGATATGCCTAATTTAATTTTGAATTTAACAAACGCGTGGTGCTGCCGATTGTACATTATTTGACTACCTATTTATGAAAATAAGAAGTGAATTAAAATGGCCATCACACTTTCTTTCCTATCCCATTGTTATAAAGGAAATTGCCTGATATTTATAAAGTTCCGAACTAAAACATTGGCAATAAAAAGCTTTTTTAATCATCCATCATTGAAGTACCTCATGCTTTCATGTTTATTAATCACCAAGGAAATACATCACAGGCGACTGGAACCCGGAGACCTTGTGAAAAGTAATTTTCAGAACATTCATGTTATTAAAGCTGCCTTCTTAACTATTACGACAACAACAAAAAACCAAATTTACTCATTGTTTGACCTATGGAACTAAGGTTATCAATATTCTGCTGCTGGTTTATGTATACGATGATTAGAAGTCAACTCGGCCGAAATATAACGAACGCCAAAGAGCGACAATGTTAGTGAAACCATCGCAACACAGGATTTCGGCGGGCCGCCATTATGTAGATGGGGAGGATGTATGAAGCCCTATTGCAAAAGGAACTGCACAGAATGCAATTTATATATTATACAGTCTAGGCCCAAAGTTCAGAGAGTCTCTTCAAACGGAGGGAAAGCTTCTCACCTCAAACAACAAAGTGTCATTATAATTCCATTAAGACCGCAAAATGTCATTATATTCCCATTAGAACGCCGAGTCGTAGGCCAGGATACCGATTAGCGAAGTAGCCGTCTATTCACTTACACTTACCATTCTAAGGGTTTGAACCTAGACTGTACGTGAACTCCTCCAACACCTTGCTCAAGAGATGTTCTCAAGAGGTAGGAAAAGAACAGACCAACTAGTAGAAAATCTTTAGTTGACTGACATTGCAGATTTAAATTTTCCTCCGCAAATGGTGTCAGTTCGATTGGGTGGGCACACATGAATATTGGCTCTCATTTTCACTAATCTCCTTTAGAGTCCATTCTCACCTTCCTTCCCCTTCCATACCTTTCTTTTTTCATTATTTCTTTTTTTACCCAGGTTATATGAGGGCCCATATTTGCACCATAATTCCTGTTTGATATTCAATGGGGTCCCTGCTTTTTTTCGTCAAGATCGCAGATCCGCAATTGAAACGCAAGACTTGCGGCTAAATCCTAGGAATTATGAGGTCCATTGCGCAAGCGTGGTATCCATAACAACCAACATTTGTTGAGCACCTTGACATTTAGATTGGAGAGGTACATGAGTTTGTGTTCGAGGTTGGAGACTTTATTTTTGTGAGCGTCCTTTTGTGTTTGTAGTAATTCCATAGTATTGGGGAATGATATTGTCAAATTAAAGCAATCAAAAAGGGATTGTGAAAACTAGAGAAGAAGGGGGGCGGGGGGGGGGGGGGGACAAGGGTGAGTGCATGCATGGGGAGGTCAGAGTGAAAAGGGTGCGATATAGAGAGAAGGAGAAAGTGGGAGGAAGGAAGGGGGGGGGGGGAGAAGGTAGGGAAGAAGGGTGGATAAACGAAGGGGGAGGGAAGGGAGCGATGGAGGAGAAAGGGAGGGAGGGGAAGCGAGGGAGGGATAGAGAGAAGGAGGGAGTGGAAGGAAGGAAGCGAGGTGGAGACATGGGAGAGAGTGGGAAAGGAAGGAGTAGAGAAAGGAAGGGAGAAAGGAAGGGAGATAAATGGAGACAATGGGAGAAAGTGGTGGAGGAATGGAGAAAGGGAGAAGGATGAAGAGGGTTAGTAAGGGAGGGGGGAGGGAAAAGGGATGGGAGGGAGGGAGAAAGGAAGGAAACGTAAGGGAGAAGGGTGGGAGAGGGAGGGAGAATTATGAGCTGTGGTGAGTGAGAAACGTCGATAAATATCAGAGAAAGAGTAATGACAATAGATGACAGAGGAGAAAATAATTTTCTCTTCACTACAGAAACGGGAAGAACAAAATTATACCGATACAGTAGGCAACCATACATAATCAGAGTACGAAGGGACTGTAAGGGCCATATGATACTTTTTGAACAATTACGTGCAACTCATGGGCTGAAGGGTACAATTGACCAGCTCCATTTTATATAATACAGTTAGTTTTTTGTTTTTTTGGACGAATTTTATCCACCTTTTAGTTCATGAACTATTAAATTCTACCAAAACAATATAATAGAGAAACAAGGTCTGGTAAAACAAAAATGTCTGCAACCAACGCAGATCTGCTTCCTAGGTAAATTTAAAAAGAGAAGGGAGATAAACAACATAACATTAAGAGACTACACCCGCGCCGTGCTCTTACACATAGCCCATTTAAAGATGAGATAGATATGAAGTGGATCTGAACTAAATATTATAAAAAGTGGATATAGAAAAACTCTAGGATCTGAAAGACAGTATTAAACGCTCTCTGCCCACAAACGCACCACCCCTGCCACCGTGTGGTGGGTCCCGGAGTTAAGTGTTTTATAATAGCTGCCACTATATGGTGCGGTATATCTCATCACGGGACATATCCCAGCATGCCCAATCTGTCGTCACGTGACCTGGGCGATGACAGACGGAGGAACGCACCGGCTACAAACCCGTTACAACTCTAGTTGTCCAAGCCGACGACGGGGGCGCTGGGATTAGTCAAGCCTTTAGTGTGATTAAGTTGTGAGCCGACTGGTTTCAGTGCCTTACAGTTCTTGTCCTCTTTGATTCCGTTTAACCTTGTGTCTTTATTTACTTGCCTTCCGCCTTTTCCTGTCCAACCTACAGTGCTATTCCTATTACTTTTCCATTTTCTCTTCCTCTTTCGCCTCCCAGTCTAGGCTCAAAGCCTCTCAAATAAGACAAGTGATTAGATTTAAAACGAAAATGAGGTTCAAAATACAATTTAATATCATCAATTTTATTGAGTCAAGGCAACACTAAATTACTCAGATATACCTTTTTAAGCCAAAATTAGTGGAATTTAATGTGTATTACTGCCGATTCGGATTGTACATTCTCTGATGATCTGACCCACATATTTCAATAAGAATAACTAGAATATATAATGTCACTTTTGTACATCTGTTTAAGGCCAGCTCTTCTTGACATCAGCTAAGGCAGGTTCTTAAAAATTGGATTTTTGTTTTATCCGAACACCTCGTTATTGTGGATGGGGAAGCCCAGACCTGAAGGTGTAGATAACTACACAGTCTAGGCTCAAAGTAGAGAGAGTCCCTCCAAACTGAGGGAAAGCATTAACTCGTTCCAAACAGCAAAATGACATTATAATCGCATTACAACGCCTACTTGAGGGACAGAGAAGCTATTAGCGCAGTGGGCGTCCAATCACTGATATACCATTCTCATCTGATCTGAGAGGCTGTGCCCATCCACTGCACAATACTTAAACACTTCATGACAAACGTCGCTTTGAATTAAACTCACTTGCAACGTAATATCTGTCAATTTACCCGAAATTGTATTTCATTTCTATACACGTGTAATAATCATATTTCCTCCTAAAAATGTCGAAAGATTGGCAATAGTTATAGTGGGTAATCATGGGCAACGTAAGTGAAATAGAAAAAAAATAATTGGAAAGATAGGAACTTCCTTAGTTGTCAGCTAGGTCGGCCATGATGTTATGCTACTATTATGGGATGTTGGACTTCAGTGTGCGATGTTGTTGCCATGTATTTATCCTCATAATACTAGTGGTTAACATGTTTCATGGAGACGCTTCTGTTGACGCCATGGCATAATTTCTCTCACAGCTCCCCCTCTCGGTGCCTAATTTAACGACAGTGTCAGGTGACTAGCCTCGCTCTGAAAAACGCCGAGTCATGGTGGGGATGTCCATGGGGAATAAACGCCGCGCGAGTTTTGTGTTCAGGTTGAGATTTACACTCTTAGAGCTCCGGTAGTAACAACAGGAAATGACGGATGCAAGGCCTCTTGGGAAATCTCCACGCCTGCGCTGTGGGGCCAAAGTGGATAGTAGCCAAGTGCGCATGCCTAATGATAGCGGAAATAGAAAGGCCCTTAGAGAGCGGACTACAGAGGTAGAATAGCGGCCTGGCCTGCCTAATAACGGCACCTAGCGGACGAAGAGGGAAATATTGACAAACGCAGCAGACGTCATTAGGCCAACTGGGACTAGCGAATGACGCTCTGGTGGCAGCAAAAGGAGAATTAAAAGCCATCATCAGCCGCCATCTTGGATCATCTCAGCCGACGCTGATGGCTGGGAATGGAGGTGGACAGAGGAGGAATAGGCCAATTTGCGCGGGAAAACGCGCGCTTTAATCATCGCCACCAGAGCAGACGACAATCTGATGCGCATGCGTAATAAAGCGTAGTGGGCAGGAAAAGGCGGGAAAATTGGCTGTGAAGGGGGCGAGGAGAGGAGGGAGGGGACAAAAAGGGTGCAATTTACAAAATATTGACGTCTGACACTGTAATAAGTAACTCTCTCTTTGTGATACATAGGGTGCATTGCACTATACACGATAAGATTGAGACTTAAAGGCCTTGTAACATGCTCTTAAAGTTGCGACTAAGAGGTCTTTAAGATACGACGAATGTGCATTGCAGAATAGAATCTTAGAGGCCTCTTAGTCGTGTCTTACCAAGACCTTAAGAGGGACTTACGACGGACTTATGAGGGTCTAGAGGGGAGAACATTTCATGATACACCTTCCACAGCAAACAGCGTCTCCTTGATAAACATGTTTCACTTTTGTGTTTGAGAAGATGAGAAGAGATCATGAGACTTGACCATTGGTGAAATTCTTACTGGAGAAGTAAATGAACTGGAATATGAACCTGTACGGTATACAAATAAAATCTAATCTTCTGGGAGGTCTGTTGAACAAATATACACACTGTTGAATATGTAATGGGCAGTCAACTAACAATCAAAATTCGATTACCCACTATACTTCTACTACTACAATCAAAACTATCAATTCTGCTCTTCTGTATTGCTGTGGTGTCGTATGTATGGGTGTGTGTGTGTGGGGGGGGGGGTGACGGGTGGTGAGTAAATAACAGTGGTATACTTTATCTTAAGGTTTGTAAGGCAAGGATACATTTGATACACTGTCTTGAGATTTGGCAAATGCAGTGATATGAATTAATGTGCTGAACTCCCACAAGAAGAGTCGATAGAAAATAAGAAAACCAGAAAAAAAATACAAAAAGAAACAAATAGCTTTACACGAAAATATTGTAATCATAAAAATTGTTATTTTTGGTCTGAACAGACAACCCTTTGTCTGTTACAATTGTTTGTATCACATTTGTGTTAATATATGTCATGGTGAATAAAGATCCGCTGTTGGACAAAGAACACTTGGAAAAATATCCATTTTGCTCTTGTGACTCATCTTTCTGAAACACATCACATTCATAAGGAGAGAGAAAGACAGAGAGAGGGGAGACAGGGGGAGAGCGGGGGGAAAGATGAGAAAGAGATGAGACAGGGGGAGAGTGGGAAAGAGTGAGGGAATTACACTCTTAATCCTCAGCGTAAAATTTCAGTGCGGTCCTGTTTTATTACAGATTAAAACGATAGAGTACTGTAAAATCTAGATGCCCAATTTTGGCTCCGTGCTAGAACGGTGCCCTTGACACTGTTACGCTGCACTGTGCTATAACGGAGCGCGGCCGTGTGGCTTTCACACAAGCAGCGTTTCTATTATACATCTTATTGAGACTTGCAGTTATTTTTAACTAGGTGAGAAAAGTAACAACAATCAGTGATTGACTATTACACTCAATTGTCAAGTGATTATAGGACGATGCCAAGTACATATAGGTGCAATATTTAGCGCGACAATATTATGGAGCTATATGACAGTGCATATTGTTACACTAGCAGGTGTAGCTCCATAATTGCTGACAGATAAATGCTCAATATGGTATAAATGTTATGTCTTATGTTGTGGGAACACAATGGCTGTGTTGAGGACAGATGTTTGTGAACAATAGAGTTAGAAGATAAGAAAAGCAACCGTTTTGCAGCCAAATAAGTGAAATTTATTAAATTAATACCTAGTATTGTTTTAATCTAAGGTATATTATTATAAAAAGTTATATTTGAATTATGGATATATATTGGAACTTTATTTAGCATCATTTGATATTTGGTAATAAGTAAGGTAGGTGGATTATCTCTTGTGTATTGGGCGACTGGGGTATAGGCTTTAGCACCTTTCACGCTTTAAGGGGTACCCACACAGAGCTCATTCCACGGCCAATTTGGCATTAAGATTATTTCTACGATTTAATTCCAACCCACGATTTGTTGTAGGATCCCAAGACTAATCGTACGACCAATTATGTTACTTTTTGTTCCCCGATTTGAAAGACACAGGGCCGATTTCACAGCTAATTCGCCGATATTTAAATAAAAATATAGTACTTTACATATTCCCGCAAAAATAAATTCTGTTTTTCTGGTTCAGTGAAAAAAGGTACATAGATTGTCTGAAATTGCTTTGGGGACTGATGTGTCCAAACATTCACTATTTGCGCGGCGGGAAAAACTGGTAGAGAGATGACATTTTTTACTGTAGTAGGTAATTTTATTAGCTTTAAAATGAGACTAGAGCGGACAAGATCGGATTAAGAAAAGCAACCGTTTTGCAGCAAAATAAGGGAAATTTATGAAATAAATACGTGTAGGTGACCCATCACCGTATATATTCCAGAAATGTTAGCGTCTTTAGGTTCAGAAATCTCAACGTATCTAATATAGTCTTTAATCCAAACTGTAGGGTCTTGTTTCCCTGTAAAACTCTACGGTCCCCTTTGAAACCGTCCTTTATGCATGTTAACTGCAGCAATTTCTAATTTCCAGTCATCATTGAATATATCTTGTAACGCAGTTACAGCGTCTAGTGATTTCTGTGCATTTTCAAAACATTTGTCTAATTTGCCCTCTGGCACTCGTTCACAAAGTGTATTAAAAGATCTGTCATGGCATCCATCTTTGCAGCTTGCGTCATCGTGATTTATCACAGACATGTAATTAATACACACAAGTCAATTTTCACTAAGAAATAGTCAATAATCGTGCCAATCAATACAATGGGCCGAGACCTTGGTGACTGATGCGGTAACCACGCCCCCTTTGTTATGGGCGTTACGTCATAATACACACCCCTTCCATTCCCAATACAAATCCTCATTCAACGCCCATCTCCTGACCCGCACACACGTCAGAAATTTTTTGTTATATCTTGTATCTGTTTTATGGTGAAATAAACTACATGTCTATGTGGTTTCAGGCCATTCCTTCATTGGATCTTCTTATTCACATATTATATAGTCAGCAAGTCAAGGGACACATATCTAGTATTGACATACTATTGTTTTAACCTAATGGTATATGGTTGTAATGCGGCGGCCCGAGATTGGCTATATGTGCGGCGGAAAAAAATGGTAGAGAGATGAAAATAATTACTGTAGTAGGTCCATTCATTAGCTTTAAAATTAGTCCAGGGCTGATATACAACCCTTGTGATTTGTAAACGCATCACTTGATGGCAACACAATGCTTCTGTTTATTTACATTATTTACATAATGGCGGCCAGATATATATGAAGTAAGTATGAAGTATTTTAAATGTTATTTGATACATACAGTCAGCTCCCTGTCCCTGCCTCTACCTTGCAACAAAAGCTGCTGAAAATTGCCTAGGATATTGTAAGGACTACCCGATTTCTATAAGGACTAGTGGTTTTTATACTCTATCAGTCCTGTGGGCGAGTGCATGATGACCACGTTTCGTGAACCCTGCTATTCCTAGAATTGCAAAAATGAACTTTCCTCACGATTTGGGTTCTAGATTCCTTAACATTTGAGCTTGAGTGCCATTGTTTTAGGATTATATAGGGGCCGGGAGAATATATATACTTTCAGGAAATATAACCATGCATATGGACAATAGAACTAGTGTGTCTGACTATAGCTCTATGCTCACACCTACCAGTCATGTGGGACGTAGATGACGTATATCTTATACTATCAAATATATTTTTCATTGCCCACAAGACTTAGTGTATAATCGTATCCTTAGTATAGATGTCTGTATGTTGAGAAAATTAGGCAGTTTTAATGCTATACAGTGACCGTCGTGGGTTTGTTTGTCTGGGGTTCCACCGCATGGCCTCGCGTGAGACAGTGGGCAGAGCATAGCCCCGCTCGTGGAGAGGTTATGCAGGGATTACAGACTAGGCAAGAGCCAGTGTGTCTGTGCAGGTGGGGTGGGGGTGGGGGGGATTGACTGCCAGTGCGGAACCAGCCTTGTAGCATACCTTACCTCCACCCATACAATCTGAACCTGTCTGTGCGACTGGGAGGTACACACAAGTCATTGGAAGTATTCATAGTGGTAAGAGGAGCGGAGGACGCTGAGTAAAAGCCAATGGAAGGTATACTATGGTAAGTATCATGTAGGCCTATTGTTTATTTTACTCTATTTTTATTTAATATGCTCTTTATTATTATTTATTGTCATTAGCTATTCCTTATCTCATTTATGAATATACTCCCATTGAAATGGCCGACTGACTTGTATGTTCTTGTTACAGAAGCTGGCATGAGGAAAAAACACTTCAACAAGTAAATGATGCACCAAAATGATGCTTGGTAAACCTGTGAGAAATTGGTAGGATATGTGGGCTAAAAATAATTAGCTCCGTCCTGCTGGCTGTGCTAAAATGTTTGTAGGTCAAGGAGGTAAACATAGGCAAGCTAAACCAGGCAGTCAGTTATAGTCATGCATGGTCAGGTGTTGAGCGACCCGGCCTGGGTGAGCGAATTTGTGTGAAAGCAAAGTGTCACATAGGACAGATGTGTGCGACATTGGGTTGTACTGGCTTACTGAATTCAGACAGGACTGATTTTTCGCAAAGAGAACAACTACTAGGCTATATGTTGAGATTAAATAATGAAAAGTTAGCCACTTATATGTTGAACACATTTTTATGTCCTAATGAAATAATAGTTCCAGGGTTGCCATTCATTCAATTATCTTTTAGATTAGATGATTACTGTTATATACTTTTCATTTTACAGGCGGTATCATGAGTGAATAAATGAACAGCTACAAACGTCTATGCATGGATGGGTGTGACTATGAGTTAACATGAGTTAATTGCCTTTCGATCACTGACGATGTGTTACCAGTGTCACCGACTGACCTGCCGCCGAGCTGACAATTTAACAAAAAAAAAAAAAAAAAAAAAAAAAATTGTTTTTGTTGCCGAGCTGACAATTTGACGAAAAAAAATTCTTTTTTTTCAAATTTTTTTTTTTGTCAAATTGTCAGCTTAATTAAGCTTAATTTAGCTTAATTTTCAGATTCTCAGAAAATGTACAATTCGCCTTCACCAATCGTCTCAAATAACCCACATTTAAGACAGAAAAGAGCTTGAAAATGCAGTTTAACATAACAAAACAGATAGTTTAAATCAAGGCAATACCAAATATACGCAGATATACCTTGTATTCTTCATTTTTCAGCTTAATTTAGCATAATTTCCTTAATGTGTAGATCAGCCAATTGTACATTTTCTGAAAATCTGATCCAAATATTCGAACAAGGGGTAATTCTAGTGGGGATATTCCTTGACAAGCGTGGGGGGGGGGGGGGCATTTTTTTTTTAAAATTTCGGAAAAAATTACGGTGCCGAATCACAGTGTGGTACTGTCCATAAAACAGTGCCCAGTAACAGTGCCCAGTAACGGTGCCATATAGGCCTGTATATATGGAGGGTACCGCACCGTTATTAGCACGGGGCGGTACTGTGACCAGCACGGAGCGGCACTGTGATAATTACGGTGCCTTGTCACGGTGCCTTTGTACGGTACCGCACCTGCATTCCGGGTTTCCGGTGCCGCACTGTTAAAACACAGAACTCTGCAGTTATTACGATTTACTGTGTAGAGAGACAGAGAGAGCAGAGAGAGGAGGGAGAGGATTGGGGTTGGGGGCTGATAAATGACAGAGCAAAAATGCATGCCACGCCCCTCTTACATTTATTTAATCATTATACAATTTTAGTTGATCTGGGGTACATGGGTTCGAATCCCAGTCCCGCCAGCTTTTTCAACAGTCAGGACTGACCAATATGTGCTAAGATATGCTACGAGGGGTTTATCCACACCTGTTTTGGTGCTCATAAATTCTTAACTTTACGAGGGCTCTGAGAGTACTCTGAGAGTAAAATCGTATATAGTGCAATGCACATTTTGCTAAGAGGGAGTTACGAGGCCTCTAAGAGTGGTTTAACACAGAATCGTATATAGTGCAATGCACCCATAGACACACTATAGGCAGGCTGGGAATGGTTCTGAGTGGATCGTGGTAAGGAAGTAAAATGGGGGTGGGGGGGGGGGGGGGGGGTGGAGGGAGTGGGGTGAATGAGGATAGACATATGAGAGAAGGAATACTTGAGGATGGGCAAGGAATAAAGGTATTAACTTAATTGATGTAATTCCATCTTTGATGTAATCATCTTTGATGTAATTTGATTTTTGTATTTTCGGAATTATCACCCTGTATTCTACATGTGTATTATTTCGAGCTTTTGTTAATTAAAGGCAGCCTGAAGACTGTGATAGTAATATTTAATAAAAAAAACAAGGGGAATGTAGTCTTGATTTGTTTTTTGTTAATAAACATTGACATCTAGATATTACATCATTAATAAGAAAATAGGATATGATAACTCGGCAAGCAGGTCCAACTAATATTCTCTCTGTGAGTAGATATGTAAATATCACACTGTAGCCATGCATATTTGAAGTGTGTATCTTCAATGTGTTATACAGAGTCAATTAAAAACTTGAAGCTGCAGAGGGCGTAGATACCGAACAAACTGCCCATATCTGGAAAAGGAAAACTAATTATAAATGGCCAAATGACTTGCAACGTTTGAAAGAACTGGAAACAATGTAGAACATTGTTAGCTTTTGATGGATGTTAACGCAGCTTCCCTAACTTAAATGGACAGGGGAAGGAAAGGAGGTGAATGTCAGAAAAAGAAAGAAACAAAAAAGATCAGGGTTAATTTAAGAAAATTAAAGTACAACAACGTATAGTGAAAGGTAGAGGTAGGACAAAATGAAATAAAGAGCGGAAAAAAGTAATTGACGAGATGAAAAATGATTGAAAAACAAAAAAAAATACAAAAGAAATGCAAAATTTCTTCATTATTGTAGAAGCCAAGGACGCAGGCTATGTTGAATAAACTCGTTTTGCGGGAAAAAGGCAGTAAATGCAGGGGAAGAACCTAGTCCTGATTCTGAAACCTTTCTGATATACACTTTCTAGTCTATTATAACAAGGTACCAGCTATACCATAACCCTGCCCTCACCCCTCACCCTCACCCCCACTTACCCACACCTTCCCTATTTACCTCTCTACTCCTGTACACAGGAGTCAGGGAT
Organism: Sthenelais limicola; assembly: GCA_942159475.1. Classification (NCBI taxonomy): domain Eukaryota; kingdom Metazoa; phylum Annelida; class Polychaeta; order Phyllodocida; family Sigalionidae; genus Sthenelais; species Sthenelais limicola. The sequence continues at coordinate 38,565,752 of OW804098.1, forward strand.
TATCTGCCACTAATCTGTTTCCTATTTCCCTGTAATCCCCTGCAAACACTTACACCACAAACCAAAAGCTTGTGTATAAATATTGATACAATTTACTCCCATTGAACCCAAACTAGAAATGCTTTAACAACTAGAAAGGCTTTAACACAATTTGCATTTCTTACTTCCATATAATATATATATATGTATTTAATGCATTACAGAGTAAAAAGAGAGCAATTTTAATTCATAAAATGGATAAAGTTGCCATAAAATGTACAATTGGTTTTCAGTAATCAGCTCAAATAATCCAAATTTAAAACAAAAATGAGGTTCAAAGATCAGTTCAACATGACTTAAGCACAATTAAATCTAAATCAATGCTATACCTAATATATGCGGATATTCCTAGTAATTATAAATTCAATTGGTCTAATTTAGGCAGATTTACTAAATATGTATAGCTGCCAATTGTACACTTTTTAATAAACTGACCATATGAAGAAAACTATTTCCAACGTTTTGATATAGTGACATATGGTCAGAACTTTTGTGGTTTATCTGCAAAATAGCCTATTGTACAGGGTAATTAATTGCTTACAATGTTATAATGTTCTGGTCATGGCTGTAGCGTTTCACTGGACCGACTAGAGGATCCTGTTGCATAATTATGTGTCATGCTCTTTTGTAGCATGGAAAGAACATGTATCGCATTAATAAAATTGCTAAAGTATAAATAATGATAAATGTCTAACAATCCCAAAAATCTCGTACATTTATGGCAATATTTATGCAACGGACCCATGACACCATTCCCTCTTCACTTTGATACCTATCTAACATTTTCAATTTGATTGAAGGTGAGAGAGAATCGGATAGAAAGAAATATGGAATTTCGACGGGTCACTCAAATGAACATATGGGCCCAAATTGTTTAATATTTTATCTCGGTGACCTTTGGAAGGGATGGGAATGAATGATTATAAACCGCTAAATAGATCATTTCGTGACGAATGCAGCCTGAAAAGAAAACTGCATTCAAGGGAGAGGAAATTTTACTTCGTCCTACACACAACAGGTATGAGTAGGATATGACATAGAGCAGCAGAGACTGTGACACAAGAACTAAAATCTATTTCTTTTTCTGTGGCCCTCCCCATGATCTACATTCCAATTGTAAAAGGATCCAGAAAGTATTTTTTGAAGGTGGAAATTATCAACTTTGCACCACCAACTAGAATAAACTGACATTCTAACGCTAATCACATATAAAGCCCCTTTTGAGATGTTTTATACAGTTTGCATGGTTAGCCCCAATACTGTAGGCTACCTCTAATACCCTCCTTTCCGTTTCCCCCTAATCTACGCCTGTTTTTACGTCTAATATACTCCACTACCCCCAGCTGCAAACATTAATTCAAAACTCGTCTGCTCTCCTTGCCAATAACCTTTCCTTTCAAGAAATGACCTTGAGCCAATGTCCGCCATCTTTAGCCTTAGTTTCAAATGTCGTCTGGTGCCAGTATCAGGTTCCCGCGCTTGTCCCCTTGACAACAGCTCTCTGAATTAACCTGTCAACATGGCCGACCAGGTACAAGACCGCAAACAATGAAAAAACAATTTTACACCGCCAGACATTCAAACAACACCCTCCCTTTTCTTTACTTTACCCATAATCCCTCTCTCACTTCCTCATTTTCTTTACATACGTCTGTTTGTCCACATCGCATCAACGCGCATGCGTCCCTGAACCTAAACAATAGCTCCGAATTTACCCATGAGTGGCGCTGCGTTTGACTCCTTCAATAGCGACCGTTTTCTCTGTGATTCTCACCTCAAGCGAGAAATTGCGAGAGGACGGATTGGTTTACAAGAGCCTCAATAGCGAGCGCTGACGTATAATTAGCCGCCATTTTGTAAGGTGTTGAACGTCCGGAGACGTCGGGAGACGTCATTAAAACGTGCACCTCTCACTACCTATTGTCTTCATAGAAATGCCCCCAAACTCAAGTGGAACTCTCCAAGGCCACTCGAAAAGGCGTGAAACAACCTCTTCAGGAGGATCCAAGTTACTTACGTCCGGTTAGAGTAGAGCTTGAAAAGGCCACGCGAGATCTCATGGGATGTGACGAGAGGTTAGAATGAAAGTTGTGTATGTAAGCGCGCGTTGGAGTATGGGTAATGAAGGAGAGTGTCGGGAAGGCATAGGTTTACCTACACCAATCAGGATGTGTGCGATTGTTGAGTGAGGAGGGAATAACAAACTAATCGAACGTGCATGAAGAGAGGAGAGACGCAGCGAGTAGAGCGATCCTAGCGTGAACAACTGCAACTCCGCGGGGGGCATTGCGGGGGGTCGGAGAGCGGCTTGTGAAGGGGTAGGGTAAGGACTAGAGGTGATTATTTGGTGATTTCTGAACCAATTATACTCTGAATTTTCGGTAATTTGTTTTGTTATGTAGAAGCCCCTGGTGTATAGGTAGCCAGTATAGGTGAAGTAGCCCAGGCCTCAACTTGTACAACATTTTGTTTTGTGAGAAGAACTTGAGTTATTTCACTTTCACTGAATTAAATTCTAATTCGTCGTATCAAAAGGAGCAAGGAACTGAGTTCGACTGTATTAAATCTAGTTTAACGTTCTAAAATCGTGCAAATATAAACCACTTTCCGGAATAAATTAGGAACTTGTAAAGGCAGTTATGGATATAGTTTCCCACAACGCAATTGATCTAAATAGTGTGTTTGGTATTTGCTTTGTTGCTTAAAATAAAAGTATAGAGATAAATAGATTAGATAAAGGAATTAAGTCACACCTAATGAAATATGTTTTTTTGCCAAATTAAAACTTAAACCCTCAATTGGTGAGAAGTATGTGCAAAATGATTTAGTAATTTGATCATTAAGGGGTAATCTTAACAATGTTTAGTTTATTTCAAAATTTCTCCTATCGTAAAGGGCCTTGTCCACTAAGCCGATTCTCATGCGATTCTCACAGAATCTAGTGGAAAAGTGTCCTCTGAGGCGCAAAATCGCATTAGAATCGGCTTAGTGGATTAAGGTGATTTTCCAATATCGCAATATTTGGATTGGATTGGAATATACTTTATTACCCGAGTTGTACAGTTAGAGAGGATGACAAATGGGAAAGCAGGCTGTTGGATAAAAGGCAATATATATATATTTATAGGAATGGGAATATATTTAGATGTTGGGAATACATTAATAAGGAAGATTTACAGTGGAACTGAGAATATACATGTGTGATCAGAACATGCGAATGGATCAAGACATCCTATCCTACCTCGGAGTCACAACCGTTGCCCTAACCATCTGCGCAGCAGCTTCCTGTGCTCATTGCATAAAAGTCCTTCTTTCCTATATCCTTCCTTCCTATAGCTACTTTTCTTGCTAAGCAACTAGTTAGGAACCTTTAGGATAGGATTTTGCTATATACAATGATAATTTGTATTCCTACAGTAGAAAGTTCCTCCTTAAAGAAAAATAGCTTAGCAAGGAACAGTCTAAGTAAGGATGTGTTATGCAATGGGCCCGTGGTCTGCGTTGCCCATCAGCCAACGTCACACCATAAAATACAACTTTTTAGGTTAAAAATGCAAAGGTGCTTTTAGGATATAAACAGATTATTTCGAATCAACGCAATATGGTCAAACATACCTATACCATTTATCATTATTAAGCCTGACTGATATATAAGCAGCATTCTTTGGTATAACTTTGGATGTTATCAATTCCAAAGGTAGAACTATAAAGGTACAGTCTAAGCTCACAGATCGAGCGCAGACGAAATTGTAGCCGAGCATATCAATGTAATGACTCTAACAGGCCCTGTTGAGTCAAAACACAAGGCCTGTTTTACTCACAGCAACCAGGGAAAGAGCCCCAACCTTCTAAGTCTATACTATGTTTCCATTGATAACGTTGTTACAACGGTCCACACTGTAACTTGAGACAAGTCTGCGGCGAGGCATGACGACTGAGCGTCCCCTTCCCTTGGTTCCAAGGGAAGGGACTCACTTATGAGCCAGTACTGGGTAGGAAAACCAAAGCATGCACACATAGGAACTTTCTTCAAACTTCCATTATATTTTGCAGCCACCTGAAATATTGGCAATATGTTATGAATCTTGTAAATTATGAGCATCAGTTTAGTTTATAAACTGCGCCATTCTAGGGGTTTATAAATACTTGATTGTACATATTCTGACACAGACAAATCGTATATATTTGAAGTTAATACAAGATGATATGGGTACATATGTGATGTGTTATAGAAAAATGAGTCACAAGTCACAACAAATGATATTTTTCAAATGTGTTTTTTTTCACGGGAGCCCTTGGGCAGAATTTGTTCATGTTTTGTGTGATTAGCGTTGCCAGTAGCATAAATATATATATCAAATTTCAACACAGTGTAATAGATATATTCATGCATTTCTAAGCTCATCTTGTAGAGTATATTTAGCTACTTTACTAGTAAATGTCCACCCAGATATACTGCAAACTTTTAAAAATATCAAACTTAAAATATAGAAATATGTATTATATGTCCTATTGTTTACTATCTTTGGAATCGGCTCGATCTCATCTTTTCAAATTATGATGATATCTCAAAATTCATTTTCTGCTGCATGCTTGTGGCTCAATTTCTATCACATATGAGCACATTATAAGACTTCCACCATTTGGATGTTGTATTTATTTACTGAAATGTAAGAGTGCGAAATATAAGATTATACACCAAACAGTGTGATAAATATCAGTCAATAATCCTATATTAATATGTATTTGCTAAATTATAAAAGTGTCACTTCTGTGTAGGATTAGTCCATTATTTTGGCTGCGTAGTTGATTAACATGACCCTTGAAACATCTGGGTTTGAATTTTGCAAGAACACAGTGGAGGGCCGAGTTAGTGGACAAGTGGATCTCGTGAGTGTGGAAAGGGGGGGGGGGGGATGTGAGTGAGTGAGTGCGGGTGGGGGGAGGTTAAAGATCGGTTTAACCTGCCCTGACAACCTAATGACAAACTAATTAATATTTTCTTTATATTTGAATAACAATACTATACTTATTAGGATTTTCTGTAAAATTCCAGAATATTTTCACAATAATGTTTAAAATTAAAATATTTTAAATGTGCATTATTTTGTTAACTTGAAATATAAATATTTGTGTTTATTATCTGGCTGCATGTTCAGCCTAGGCTCAGAACCTCTCAGATCAGATATGAATAGTATGTCAGTGATTGAACGCCTACTGCGCTAATGGCTTTCCTGGCTTTCCTGGCTGGCACTGGAGCCAGTGTCCTAATGGGATTATAATGGCATTTTGCGGTTTTGCACGAGAGGCCCCTCAGTTTGGAGGGATTCTCTCAAATCTGAGCCTAGACTGTGTATACACTGGGCATGGGACATTTGTAGGGTTATCAGTAATGAGCCAACTTAGTCTCCTCGAGGTTTAGTTTAATTCAAGAGAGCTATATTGCAGCAAAGCATAACGTACTTTAATCGAGAATTTCTCTCAGAGACTCAGTATGCCAATTTTGCTTAAATATTTCCTTATTACTTCAATATATCAGAGTACATATATAATAAGTATTTGTTATCAGTTATATGTAATAAGGTTATGAGAAGCAAGAACATAGGGGATATTAGACCATGTTCGAATATGGGACCGCAGATATAAATGTATTATTATAGAGATTAAACGGCTTAAAATGTATATCGATGTAATAGTTAGTAAGTAAAAAGGTCTTTGTAAAGTTTTTGAAAAATGGCAAAATGAAAGGTACCGCATTTGTGAAGTTTGAATAAAAAAGCAACACACTCTTTGGAAGCCTGAATAACATTTCCGATCAATCAATTGTGTATATATATCCAATCCTGTATCCCCCCCTTTATTTATACAGGACCAGACCATGTTAAACTATTGACTCGTACTATTTACCTACATTCTAAACACATACAAAATTGTATAACAATAGACATACATTTAACACCCAACATCCATGCATCCACCAATATGTTTCCCCTCGGGGCATTTTCTCTCTCTCTCACTTCAACACCCAACCAGACGCCCGATGTGACGTCACAGATTACGTCACAACAAAAAACGAAGGTGTGAACGCCATCTGAGCGCTGCATTATGCTGCCCTCAAGCGAGCTGTTTATACAACATCGTATGCGAAACATCGATAATTTGAAAACAAACCGCCAACATGAGTTGGAGGAAATCGATATGAAATTGGCAGAGTTTGTTTTCTTGCTAAAACATGTAAATAGATATAGAGCGAATGGGTGAATATTGGTCTGACAAGTTGTCTACGGCAAGGAAGATTGGGAAAGTTACACATTTTTCTCCTCAATTTCTTCTACTTTCTCCCAAAGGTTTTGTATATTTTTCAGCCAGAATGAATTCCTATGAATATTTGGAAGTAAGTGTAAGGTCGTTGGTATATCTGAGATTTGCAATAATTGCCAGGTGTCTTAGAATGAAGAAGATAGTTAATAAATTATTTAGAACCATGATGAAATCCATAAATCTTAAAAGAACAGCAATCGAAAATATAAAGTTCGCTAAGATTTCAAGTTTTTAAGATTGCAAATATATTTATTTCAAGTTGTTTTGTATAGCCAGTACCTTGGATGCTGATATTCCTAACATAACAAATCGGATATTCCATACTATTATATAATGGATGTCTATCGAATTTTGGAGTAATGTTTAGTTTATTGTAGAACATTGCATTAATTCGAAAATAATAAATTCGAAATCATGGATATATATCAGCACAACTCTGGTCATAACCAAAAAGAATATTTTTCCAAATATTTTAGAAAAATTAAACTTACATTGGCAGGCAAAGAAAGGGACAGAAAGGAATATAAATGATTAATTTCCTTGATACAATTGTACATGTGTGACTGGTCTTGCCCATAGAATAATGCAAGTGTTAGCATGGCAAAGCTACATTGCATGTTCAGCTGTGCACACGGTGTGCTCAAACTGATAGACGTGGATTTCCTTGATGTAAATTGATAAAAGTTACGAATGATTGAATTGTTCAGACGAGCTAGATAGCCCTCACTGCTTATCTATTTACTCGAATTACAATGGAGAGTGCTTAGTATCAATCTCACGTCTCTGCGAATGGATACATTCAGAGAAATTAATATTCTCTCTTTTTGTAAATTGATGAAAAGTCGTGAAAAGGCATTAATCGATGATTCATTAGATTTTGTCTGATCTAAAATAAGGAGCAGGGTTTTTTTGATACCATATGATTACACACATTAGCATTGTCTGTATAGCAAATTTCCTTACCGGCTGCTTCCCAAGGAAAAATAACTAAGGAACAAAAGATGGGAAATTACTAAATGGATAAAACCAAACATATGGTATACTATCACGTAGGACAGCCACCCGAAACAAAAATTTATGATAAATACCTGACAGGTGTATGGGTTTACCTTTGTTTTCATTTTTGTTGTATCGTTCAATAACCACTGACAATAATTTGAACAGCAGCATAATATGGATAAATTTAGTCCTATAGGGTATTTGCATGTGCCACTGCGCATGTCTGTTACAGTGCATCATGGGATGGATTCTGTTGAAATGCGACATACAAATATGTAGCACCATTTTTTAAAATCTTTTCACCGATAGCATAGCTTGTATAAATGATCTATGAAAACAAAAATACATGATGGGAAAGATGGAAACTTGTGTTGTGGAAACATGTATAACACATGGATAGTGGCATTAGAACATCGATAAATATTCCATGCTGAACATGGCATCTTTTCTATAGATGTTACACTGCACCATTAGACCCATGCATGCGAATCAAGATTCAAAATGGTGTTTATACAAATCCCCAAATGCGTGAATTTGATCGCGGATGGTAAATACTGTTTGGAAGACCTGCTATGCAGAAGAATAATTCCCAATTTCTGTATGTTTTATGACTGAAATAAAAATTCACTATATAATAGTATATATTATATAAAGACTTTTTTATGCAACGGGCCCCAGAAGAATTTGATTTACAATGTGGTTATCTCACAAGACACGGAGAATTACTAACTATGACTCGGTGTGATATGTATATTTTATAATTAAATGTTTGACATCTTCTCCCCCTTGTCTTTGCTGTCTGCTTGTAATAAAGATCAGCTTCTGTCACAAGGACAAGTGAATGTTTGTAATTTGTTTCTCTGATGTGTGACATGCTCAAATAGATCATGTTTATACATGTTAACCAACATGTCATAAAGTTGTCTCTATCTGTAAAGTAGAGAGATGGATCTTGAGGGAGGTTGGGTGGTTGTTGGTGAAGCGCTAAGGGGGATCTCAATCACCGCGCCACAAACCCTTAGAATTAGATTGATTCATTATGTTGTTCGCTTATTCTCCCACAATAAGCCGTCCCACATTTGTGATGAGTTACAGGGAAATGTATGATATGTGTAAAGATGATATCAAGCCGATCCCAATGATGGTTAACATTAAGGACACCTAAGAAGTGTTTCTATACTTTATTTTTGATATGTTTATGTTTGAAAAAAAAAGTTTGCAATATGTCTGGGTGGACAATTACTAGTAAAGTAATTGAATGTACTCCATAGGATGACCTGCAAAACGCAAGAGATTTCTTGAGATTTAGTACATGTATTCATACGACAAGCACTAATTAAACCCTCCAAGAATGAGAACTTTCCAACAAAGAGATCTTGTGAATAAATCACTTTGGAAAATATCATTTTTGCGACTTGTGACTCATTTCCCTGGAACACGTCACATTTTGGCCTTCCTCAGAGATTTGGGGAATCTCGCACCTGGTCTGGTCTCCAGACATATCCACAACGTACTGACAGTTCAAGAAATCATTACTATATTTTCCCCCTTTTGCCTTGCTAAGTCTGCAACTATACATCATTGGTGTTCCTCGACTTTCCAAACATATACCAAGACTATGACGTAATATAAACAAATATACACTTAACCACAATCATTTTAGAGGGATTCTGCAATTCTATATTAAAAAGATACTGATATGGGGCTGATTTCGGGCGAATAAAAACATTCCATTTTAATCCCTCTTCAGACCGCCCAAATTCCACAATTTCTCCAACATCATGTTTATTATTAACTGAGTAACCAATTCAAGGCAAATATTGGTAACACCATGATAGTATTTGACCCAGTCTGTGATAGAACAAAATGCAAACCTCGATCCAATATGCCTCCTTTACTCGGATCTAATCGAAGGATAAAGGGTTAAAGAAAACCTTTGAAATTCGTTAATATTATCGAGGAATTGGAGTGTATAGAGAATTTAGTAAAAAATATTCCCAACTACAATAATTTATTTTTTTAAAAAACAACAAAACTATCAAAATGTATTTTGTACATTCGCCGACGTAGGATGTGAGGGCCTCAGAAAATGTACAATTGGGTAGCTCTACACATTTAGTAAATTCAAGTTACTAACTATGACTCGGTGTGATAACATGATGAATTCAAGATATATCTAAATATATTTTATGAATATAACATTTTCTGACGACTTCACCTAGGTCTATCTGAGTAGATTATTTTTTAAAAGATTATATTTGCGTTCAATTTCGGGATAACCCGATGTTCTCATGATACACAACTGTTCGGTTATGTTCAACTTAAGTTTAAAGCTCAATTCTGTCCCATCATGTTATTTTATAGAGGGGTTGTGACGGCGAAATGTACATTTGCTGACGCCCTGACCCACATATAGAGCCCTAGGAAATAACCCCAAGTCACCCCCTACATAGATTTTTCGATCCGCCACCTACCCCCAATCCAACCCCCTCTCCCTTTTCACCCTAGTCCCCAGGCCCCGAGAAGCGGTTCCCTGCTTGTCTTTGAAGGTAAACAAATTGAAGTCTCAATATCTTTTGCTTTGCTAGATGCCACTTTGAGTGACAAACTCGAGTGGCCTCCTCGACAATCCTCGGAAATCCTCGGCCATCCTCGCGGGTCGTTACTGTCCAGACCACTGGCAATGTTTGGAAATATGCCTTTGTCGGAATTAAATTGAATTAAGCGACAATAATATAAGTATCAAGAGGAGGGGTTGTCGAAAACGGCCGGCCAGCTCTTCATGTCAATATGTCGTCTGCTTTTAAAGGATGTTTATTTTGAAGGGAAAGCGTCGGTGCTTTGATGAACGGCCACCAGGGGTCTAAAAGTGGAAATACCCGGATGAAACAACAAAAAAGGAGGTAACAAAAGAAACCTTGCCAATTCACACATCAAAAACTCGCCTTTGAGCCAAGAAGAAAAGCGCGGGAAAGGAATTCCGGCGGATGAATCCCTACAAGATAATCGGATTGTGGTAGAATCCTCACAGCGGCGGGATCCATTCACGAGGTGTGCTGCGGCTTTGGAAGTAGTCCCACAGTTGCACCAACTGACGCAACAGAAGCGGAAAATGTCGGCAAGTCTCGCGAGACAAAGCGTGACAAAGTAGCCATGAGAAAATATTGTCATCGTGGTTTGGTTTTGCTTTAGATTTTAGGCGAGGCGTGAATAAAGGCGGAGCTAAAACTTCTCGCCATTCTAGTACAATTGTCGGCTGCTAGCCAAGCCTCATGATTACGCCGCTAGGAGGCGGTACAATAGACGCCTAATGTTGTGTGACGTCATGAAAGGAACGCGCAGAATAGGTGGCGCTACGATCATTAATTACACGCTGAATTATACACTCCATCAACGTCAACAAAGTCCTCAACGTCATTGTCCATCACAACTCGACGTCATTGTACGTGATGTTGTATGTCATTCATTGACAAAACAATATCCACAATGCTCAGACATTAAAAGGAAAAGAAAATAACAAATTGCTCTCTCTATCTTATTTCTACTGTGAGGATAGACCGTTAACATAACGTTGTGATGTAACGCCAGACGTAAGTGGCGTAACGCAGTTATTGCTCGCAAGTTAATGAAATACGCATTTCTTGGATAACTGGCTAAAGAACAGCAACTAACTGCTGGTGTAATATTTATTTATTTCTATCAAGGATTCGTATAAGGACGCGCGCTTGAACTGAAGGAAACATATAATAGCATTTTAACTCTTGCCCACATGTATTGCGATATGGTATAAATCCATATAATAGGGCAAAAACACAATTTATGTAATTGAAATTATGCTTGGTTATATTCTGTTTGAGAAATACATTATTATCAACACAATTTATTAGCCTCGGAAGAAAATGGAATGTTACCTAAAAAGAGTTATTCTGAGAAAAACTAAAGTGAAAAGGTTATGAAGCAAAGGACAAATTCCGACGTGTCACGGAAATAAGTCATAAGCCACAAAAATGGATTTTGAGATACTATCATATTTGAAAGGTGGAGATCAAACCAATTTCAATTATGGTAGGCCTACACATTAGTATTAGCACATCTAATCAGTACTTCTATGTTTTTAAAATGTTTGTAATATTTGTTAATGGTTAATCACTAGTAAAATAATTAAATATAATCCTTAGGATAAACTCAGATATGGCAAAACATTCTCATGATTCTGAGACAGGGTTCTTTTTGAAAAAGTTGAAAAATGTCATTGTTTGCGACTTGTAAGTTGTGAAACATTTTCCTCTAACACCTCACAATTAGTTTTCGATTTTGATGTATGTGCAAGATTGGTAACTTTGCAATTATTCTTCCGTTCTATCTCTTGGGCACTTCTGTTTAATTGTCACCAAATCTAGGTATGTGGGTGGGATGGAGCGATGGAAATAAAGACTGTCTAATATTGTCCACCAACTTTAAACATTTTAGAAAACCCAGTCCGAAGCAATCTTCCAATTTCTTTACACATACAAATATGGCATGAAATATATTCATAAGCCCTTTCAATTTTAACCAATGACATTCATCTTTCTATTCAGTGCGGGGTAATTCAGGAAGCCCGATCGCAGCGCACCCTATAGGTGGAAGTTAGAATAGCTTCATTACCTTGTATTTACACTCGGTGTGAGGCCTGGCGATATTGGGGGAAACTGAGCGATAATGGAAGCTTCTGCGCATGTAATCAACACCTCGACACAAACAGTTTTTTCCGCCCTTCCCCAAGGTGGTCCTAGCTCCGAGCGTCCTTTTATAAAAGGAGTGAAGATTTGTAGCAATTATATAAGAAATTGAATCGTTGTTTGTGGAAGATACCGGGGCAGGATTGACAGACCTGAAAAGGGCGGTTTTGTCCCTATAGCTCAGGTAGTTCATCATGGGTTATTTTCATTACTTGATATATTTATTAAGGGGGTATTATGGACTTTATTTGTGTACAGTAGGTAGGAGTGGGGGCTTTTCAGTAGAATGTAGGTGGGCGAGGGAAGGGTAAAAGTGTGGGATTTAGAATGGGGTAAAATGGGGCATGAGAATGGGAAACAACTGGGACAAACTTAGTTTTAGTCTCTAACTCACTGCTCATGTCTGTTACAGTGCATGCTAGGATGGTTTAGCAACATTTTTATCAAATAATGCAAGGATATTGTTAACGTAATGTTACATAAAAATGTCTTCTACAACATCATAGCCTCTGTAAATGATTTATAAAAGGCAAATGTATGATGGAAAGGAAGCATTCTTTCCTCATGAGAACATGTAAAACACATGCATGTTTATTTTTTATTTATTTTACACATGGCTATCTATTTATTATTATTATTATTTAAATAATCTTATTTTCATATATTAAGCAGACAGACACTTCGCTTCAGATGGCTATTTACATGGGATCACTGTTAAATATTCCATACAACTCTCTCCGATGCGAATCAAGATTCAAGATGATGAACATGCAAATCCCATATTAGCAGGTATATGTCCAAATGGATTCAATTAACTCCCACAGGTAAGAAGGGGTCCCTATGGCGATGACCACTTGCTCCTAGGTACTACCTTAGAAGTAATATAATATTTCTATTACTTCTAAGGTACTACCTGTTGTTCCTTATTAAAATGAATTTCTAACCCCATTTCTATGAATAGCAATACTTAACCCTATGGGCAAAGAGACCAGGGGCAAAGTGACACAAATCTAATATTTAGATTCATGGCAGAATCTTTCCATCATTTATGGCAGAATCTATCCCTTAGAACCTGTTTAAACTCATCATAATGAGTTTATTTTAACACCATGGGGGGAGTTAATAAAATCAAATTGTCCATGCTTGGGTGGGTGTATATCCACAGCCCAGATATTTCCAAATCTGGATGAGATTTATATTCAATTAACAGGTGAAATTTCCATGACAGTGAGAAGAGGTCCCCATGGGCACACAATTAATAAGGTGAAATATACACGACATTATTTATGTGTGTCGTCATAACAACCAACTGGCACCCTGCCTTCACCACGCCATCTGCTGACGTCCCAGGGGTATGTTTTGTTCTGGTCCCCCGTTGGCCTATCTGCCCCCTTTTACCTACGTATACACATATCTGGGTGACGTCGTCAAAACATGTACAATTCGCCTTCACCAATACTCTCAAATAACATCAATTTTAGGCAAGAATAAGGTTCAAAATACAGTTCAGCAGAGCAGAATTTTTTAATTAACGCAATACCAAATATATACTCTGATTTAATTTGTATTTATCATTTTTCAACCTAATTTAGCAGAATGTACTAAATGTGTAGAGCTGCTGATTGTATATTTTCTGCCGACCTTACCCATTATATGAACACTCTCTCATAAAGGGCGCCCAGTCCTTGCCCCCGAAGAAGGCCCATCTAGGACCCATGGAAAGTGGAGATAATGCACTGGGAACATTGGAAAATATGTTTACCAACAATGCAGCAAGTAAGAATAATCTATTGAATCCAAAGGCATTATGGGAAAGATGAGAACGTATGCAAACATACCATGTATAGTTAACATGTCTACAGGTACCTTGGACTTGGATTTATTGATCAAAATCTTAGTCCGAATATATAATCTTTGCTATTTATATTCTGATATATAGCCCCCATGATTCATTGCAAAAAAAATCCAATATGGCGGATATAAAAACCAATTGGGACCCATGGAAATAGAATTGTGGCGATAAGTTAATTAGAGGAAAATAAGTCGCAAAAAACTGAATTTTGAGACATCATCATATTTGTAAAGATGAGATCAAGCGTATTCCAATGATGGTACACATTAAGACAGCTAATAAGTGTTTCTATATTTTAATTTTTATAAAAAAAAACCCTTTGCAGTATAGATGGGTGGATAAGTACTAGTAAAGTACCTAAATATACTCCCTAGGAAGACCTTGGAAATACACATGTACATGGATATATTGAATACACTATCACGAATTTGGTACATGTATTCACACGACTTAAAACGCTAGATACATCAACATGGAGAACATTGCAACAAAGGGATCTTGTGAATAAGACGATTGAAAAATATCATTTTGTGGGACTTAATAATTATGACTTGAATTTTGTTAGAAAATTATCTAGGTATAGTATGTATTGGCAACTAGCAATGCTTCTATCATATTTTAGAATATGATTAGGACATAAATCATATCTTAGAATATCTGGGATGGCGGCCGTGCTCTCTGCAAAGTTGGTACTTTATAGGCACCCAACTACAAAGTACCAACTTGGGCCTACACCACTTCACTGCAGTGTAACCCCCTCAGAACTAACCCCCTTTACGTTCCTAAATTCCCCCTCCCCCTCCTAGTCCTACCACCTCACACTCACCCTCTCTCCTCACAATCACCCCTCTCACACCTTGGATAAACAAACTTTCCACCGGACATTATTATCCGCGGGCATCCAGCAACAGATTGTCACAGGGGCGCACTATTGTCATACACCTCTCCTCTTTTAATAAGGCGATGTCAGACGAGAGGTTGGCATGTCGTCTCATTCAACTGCCATGTCGTCGCTTTATTTTCTTTTCATTTCCAGGCTGGCCCAGCATCTCCTCCTAGCGGATGAATTGGGTGTGTAGAGGAGAGGGGTGGAGGGTGGAGAGAGGATGGGGGCACTTTGAAACAAAATGGTTCCTTACGTTTGGGTACAGTTGTTTTGTGTGACAGTGTCTGATCTTTTCGGAACGAATCGTTGGCCCTCTTCTCTGCACTCTTTTCCAATCCTCTCTTTTACGTAGGCCTACCCTCTTTTCCCAATCCCTACTCCCCCACCCCTCTCCCTTTTAACGTAAAGCTGCGTTCACAGCTATTAAGACAAACTTACAGGATTGAAATTTATCAACAATGTGCTGCTGTTATAATATATTATGTTCATACAAGAGAATTGAAGTCGAAACTGTAGAGGGAACACGTGCCCCGGTGAGCGATGATAAGCGAAACCTCCACAGGAAAGGATTTCCGGCCGCGGTTCTCCTCATCCTTATCCTCTTTTCCCCTCGTCACTATATCCACCTCACACTTTCTCTCTGCTTTCTTCCACCATATTCTTGCCCCCACCCCCTTACCTCTACCCTCCAGTAACCCTTCACTTTATTTGTGAAAAATAAGTCAATTCATATATATTCAAAGTGTTTTATTCACAAGATTTCTTTCTGGGAATGTTTTCATTTTTTTAGTATTCTAGTAGTTTAAGATAAATCTACTAGATTTTAAGACAGTGAATTAAATATACTCTTGCCTTTCTAAGGTCATCCTATGTAGTATAACTACATAAATACTGTAGCCTAACTACTTTACTAGCAATTGTCCACACAGAACTATTGCGAACTTTTTCTCAACCATCAAACATAAAATATAGAAATACTTTTAAATTAAGATTGTTGAAATCAACCTAATCTCATCTTTTCAAATATAATGGCATCTGAAAATTCCTTTTTTTCCTACTTCTTTTTCTGTGACGTCACATTTGTCACCACCCCATCCTCCCTAGGCAGGCCCTCTATTCCGCAATGAGTACTTACTCCATACTAGTACGTAGAAACTGATTGCGGAGTATAGGGCCTGCCTAGGGAGGATGCACCACCCTTACCCGACCGAGGTGCCCTACCCCTGTGCCCATACCCTATAGAGAGCCTGTGATGTCAGGCCTGTCGTGTAATAGGCTAATATTGACCAAGCGACCTCAATCGGACAACAAGAATAAACACTTGTAATTGAATTCTCGCAGATTCACGCTCTGTTGGTGGTCGTTTGGCGAGATTAGACCCGCCACCAACGGTGTGCAGTGAAACTATTACCGCTCTTCAGGATGAGAGGTGTTTACTTTCTCCACCGGGGGCGCTGTCTGTTGCCATGGAGAGGGCTTATTCAAACATACGGGTACTCAGGGGTGAGAGGAGAACACAGTTAAAGCTCCATGGTTGACGGACGCAGCAACTGATGTTGTCTGAAACAAAATGGCTTCTGTTTAAGTTCTTGTTTGTTTTGGTAGGCCCGACGCCTACAGTTCCACTATTTTCTTTCTTTCCAGCTATCCCTTGTTTGATTTTATTCTATCTACCTATTATTTTTTATATGTAAAATTTATTAAAATATGTTATCACATAGGCATTCAATTTTATATATAACATTATTACTATTATATGACAATATCTATTAATTTAATATTAATACTTTAAAGTCTTCGGGGAAAATATACTACTCAATTTATCAAGTAATACACATATTTACACATTGTTTATGCTTTTGGGGACAGATTAAAACAAGTTCAAATTGAATACTTAACTTCTGAACACGTCAAGAAACACATACAAAAAGTCATAATAGAGATAACTCATATATAGAAATGATACATATATAAATAATTGCCGATCCTAGACTTAACTGATAAATGCAATGTATCTTACTATCAATTAATACAATAGATAATTTATAGTAATTTGGAATATTAATGACAATCATTTGGTTACACATATTGTTACGTAACAACAGCGTAGCATGCATGATGTAACACTTCCCAGCAAGATTGGTTGAATCCAAAGCCGACTGTCCCCCAGTGAAGAACTGACTCATACGTGATGGTCATTCTAGGCCCGGTTCTAGGCTCAACGTTGATAGTGTCCCTTCAAACTGAGGGAAAGCCTGTCGCTCCAAACCGCACAATGTCATTATAATCCCATTAAAAGTCATTAGGACAGCAACATACCATTATAATCCCATTGGGACTCCTACTCCTGGGCCAGAAAGGTCATTAGCACAGTACGTGGCCAATCACTGACATGCCGTATTTATCTGAGCTGAGAGGCTTTGAGCCTAGACTGATAGTATAAAAAAAAAATCCCTAAATTCGCGGATATTAAATTTACAATTAAGCTTCATATCAAAACATTTATAATAACATACGTCCTATGCTTTATATCATTTTGCACGGTCTTACTACAGCCATGAAACTTTCATCTTGCGAAGTTCTCGAAGGAGATTTTGAAACTTTCCACAATCTTTCCCCTTCCTTTGTCACACACAAAAAAAGTCTGAGAAAGGGAGAAAAATAAACAAGAAGAGAGTTGAGAGACCGTGGGTGGAGTCACGAGATAATTGAATAGAAGGACGGAGTAGGAGGTGGCAAAGGAAATGTTAGCTGCAAAAAATAACAGGAAGAGCTTAAGCGGGCTGTTTATTTTGATTAAATCTGAGTTGAATACGTGTACACTGACCTTTTTTCAAAACTTGCTAATACCCCAAACCCACTAACTCCTCCTTCACACCCAACTCCTATACTTAAACACGGAGTGGGTGGTCCCTCAGTTAAAACTGCAATACTCAGTCTAGGCCCAAAGATGAGTGAGTCCCTTCAAACTGAGGGAAACCCTCTCGCCTCAAATCGCAAAGTGACATTATAATTCCATTAAGACCGCAAAATGTTATTATAATCTCAATAGAACGCCTAGTCCTAGGCCAGGAAACCGATTAGCGACGCAGGCGTCCAATCACAGGACGTAAAAGAAAGCAAATCTAAGCTATCAGAAAGTGATTAGATCTTAATTAATTAAACAGCTTCGACTATTTTTTTTTTTTTTTAAAGGTTGTATTCAGCATGACCTGCCATCGAGGCTTTTACAATTCTAATCGCAAGTTAACTTTTTTTGGATTTAATTGGATTTTCAATTTTCTATCACTCTATCACCGTCGACTACATGTATTGAGTCACCTCTCAAAGGCAAGGTTACAAATAACACACAAAGTTTATTATTCTTCACCCTCCATTTCGCTGAGGATTTTCCCCCCACATTTTTTTTTATTTTACATATTCCTTGTATGACATTGTTATACTCTGCAACTCTTATTTTCATCTCATTAACAAAGGCTCTAAATATAATTTTATGGCTGTGGAAAATCCTCTGCCTGTATATGTAGGCTTTTGCTAAACAGCTTCGACTTTATTTTAAATTTCAATGCAGCCTCGATGTACCCTGCATTTTGATTATCAATTTTAAATATCAATTGTGATGTGTTACCGAAAAATGATGTTACTGTTATTCTTGTAAGTCGCAAAAAGTGGATTTTGCGACATCATCATAATTGAAAAGATAAGATAAAGTAGATTCCAGTGATGGTATATATGTATAGTATTTATATTAAATAGCCCGATGTCGATGTCCCGACGTCGAGATCAATTTGACATCGACATTGGGCTATTTAATATTTATTTCATACGTAATCAACAAGAGAAAGACGATTTTAATGACATTTTACCTTGGTTTCCATCGAGTTTGCGGACATCGGTCTTGAACGGAAGCCATGATGGCGGAAGTAAGTTATATCATTGTGCGCTGAGACTTTTCACTACCGTTCAATTTTTCTTTAATATTATGTTTCTACGTCTGATTTCTTCGGAATTAATATAACTCGAACTGGACATTAAAGGTGTGTATTTGGTTTTCTATCTTATGGATCACGATATATCGCTTGAAATTCTTCAGATGGGGGACTACTTTTTCTCTCCCTGGTTACCAAGTCATGATACGTTCACAAAAATTGTCAACAAACCGTAACTTTCGTCTTTATTTAGACAATAAATAAGCAATACATATCATATTTCTGAAATTATTTCTCAACATGGAAAACAAAACTTTCGCCGCTAATATTGGAACCAGCAAATACACATCTTTCTGTTTGTTGCTGGTCACTTGAAATAGCGAACATACGACCGTGCCGGCTTTGATGCTGTCACTAAAAAAGCGGGTCAAGCAGACAATTTTAATTCTGGCTTCTCATTGGTCAATCTAGTCACGTGACCCCTGAAAGTAGTTCGGTCCGAATAGCATACGTATGCTATTTGACATTTCGAATAGCACCCCCGAATAGCACCCGTGAAATTGCACACGTATGTAATAAAGTTATAAATAGCATGATAGGCTGAATACCTAAATTATTTCGCCTTGTGACCACATGTAAATTCTCACCGTTGAATTGATTGATTGAAAATAGCTTTATTCAGGAGACAATACCCTACATATATACCAACTACAAAACGCCATATGTGCAATTGCCATATTCAATTAAAAAATAAGTATATATCACAAGACACCAATAATCTTATGCATCGCTGGGTAATGCACCATTTAAAGTCTTATATACAAGAAAATACGTATCTAAATATCAACTTGATAGATTGAAATTATTATTCCTACACTCATATTAGAAAAAAGACATGTTTCTTCCATATATTTGGGAATCCGCTAAGACTCCATGGACTTAGGTTCATATATGTGTGTATGCATGAATATGTTTGAATTGTAATTCGATACTACTTTATCAAGCCTAGTCAAAATTGAAAATTGTATGTTTGAATAACGAAATCCTGGCAAAGATACATTGAATGTGCCTCCAGTCCATGTATGAATATACAAACCCTGTATTATGGAAAATACAAAAGTGAAATCCAATTTGAAAATATTCTTATTTCTGAGAAGGGCCATATCCTGATATCCAATCTTTATGGCTCAAACCCTGTATGAAACAGCAGATAAGCTGTATTTCCTCAATTATTAATTCATTAATCTGTCTCAAAATTGGGGGAAATTTGTAAAAACATTAGGTAATGATTAATCGCCCTGTGTTACATCATTAAGTGTATGGACCCACATAATAATCAACACTGTAATAAGCGTGTAAACATGTTTATGGGTGGTCTTAACGATTACACTATGCTGGTCTATAGTGTGGGTATTTGTCTTAATCATTATTAACTACCTATTTCTTATATCTATTGTCACTATTTTAGGCTTTAATCTCTGATGGATATTCATTGAATTTGTCTTGATCATGAAGGTTATTTTTCACTGAAATACCACAGGCAGAGAAGCTAACTACATGTTTCCCCAGTGAATAAAATACGTATATGTTAAATGCATACATGTATTGAAAAAAGAAATCGAAATATCTTTCTGTTTACCAGAGTTCGCTTACTGAATTCACTATCCCAATTATGCTATCATTGTTTCAACTATTACTGCATTACTGTGTTCTGTGGCTGCACGGTCTGGACCAACCATTGTCTTTACCATTATTTGTGAAAACTGTCAACGCATTTTAAATATTTTAGATAGATCACTTTACCTGTTAGATATTAGAGAAGCTGATATACTGAAATAGCCTTTAAAATAATGTTGGGCCTATCACTGTACATCTAAATTTCTTTAACACTTCCAAGTAATCAGGGACACGCTGGAAGACCTGGAAATCACTTTCAGATGCGTGTAACTTTTTCTGTCCACCTTAAGTTTTGTATGGCGGTCGTCTCATTGATGTTTACCCAGTCTAGGCCCAAAGATGATAGAGTCCCTTCAAACGTAGCAAAAGCCTCTCAACTCAAACCGCAAAGTGATATTATAATTCCATTAAGACCGCAAAATGTCAATGGCCTAGTCCTAGGTCAGGAAACCGATTAGCGAAGTAGGCGTCCAATCACTGACACTACTTACCATTCTTATCTGATCTGGGGTTTGGGCCTGGAGTGCACTCGCCATTCTACCTATAGATACATTCCATCATACTGGAGTTCATCGGACCTAGTTAATATTAATATCGTTTCTTATGATATCAATTGGAAAGGCAATCATTGTGAAAAGGTTTATCGAAAAAATCCAACTTAGAATGATATAAAATTTATTTTGACTATCAGATTTTTCATGCTAAATATGTTTGAACTGTTTATAATAATTGCACTATATTGTCCCCGATTAACGAGGGTTATTTCTGCATTGCTTTTTGGCCCTATTTTGAAATAATCCATGAATTTTGCTTCTATATTTCCATATGTACGTGTGATCTTGACCTTGCTGGATTAGTCCTTAATTGTTGATGCTGTGCTGCTTGTTATGGACAATATTTTGGTACGATCGAATAAATAAATTGCCTTTGATGCCAGAAAAAGAATTGTGTTTCTGTAATTGGGCTGCACAATTTCGGGCACATGAACACTTCATGCATGGGGGAGAAAATTTGTTAATGTTTAAGAAGACATTTGAAAGAAATAGGCCTAACAGTCACCCCATGTGTCCTGTTAAATCTCCTGTTCACCACAGCCCCTATGCCACCCCTTTACTCCCTGCAACCCCTCCCCTTGCCATAGTAACAGACCTCCCTCACACACCCATATAGCCTCTTATACACCCCATAATTAATAATTGACTTCTAAGCTGATTAATACTCTACAATGCACGGTCTAAACATATCATACACTAGTAAAAGAAGAGGTTCCTTCCTCCCAGGGGTTATTATTCATCACTTTGTTTATATAATTAGTTAGTTCTCCGAGCTACAAACAGTAGCAAAACCTGTTACTGTTTACTTCTCGGAAATGGTATGTTGCAAACACCTGGATCTACCTAAAACAAATGTGATGGTTTACTACAAAAACTTAGGCTAAATTCGCAAAAATGATATTGTACCAAATTCCAAGACTGGCTATTGAATATATTTTTGCCTTTCTAAGCTCATTCTTTTGAATATAATTGACTAATTTGCTTGGTGATTTTGTATCCAGAAATATCATAAAATAAAAAATAACTAGCAACACCTAAATATTAGGTTTTCTAAAGTAGTTGGAATCCAACTGATCTCACCTTCTTAAATATGATGATCTTAATTTCCTTTCGCTTTTGACCAACTACATGTCTGCATACATTGTAGCCTACACTTATACGAAAGTATATAGTGTTCAAAGGAGCGAGAAACAACCATTTCCCTCCTCTATGAGAGCGACTATTTTTGATAATGTAGTTCAAATAAAGTTAAACAAAGCGACCCAGCCCCATGACAAGGGATTAAAGTTGGCTATTTTTGTGTGGTCGGCTTCAATTATGGGGGCGCAATTCACTCATAATAAATCTCACTTTTAGACCATCCTCACCATGCGAATGGCGGATTATAGAGATGAGTGTTTTTAGAGGGAGTTATATTTCAACTTCAGTCCTGTCAGAGGTTACCATGGGAAGAACTGGGGAAAGGGAATAGGGAAGGAAAGGGGTGGTGAGGAGCCGGGGAGAGAGCGGGGCTGAGGAGTGGGGCGAATTTTACGGTGTCTAATCAGTAGGAAAATATTGTAGACTCAATTGGAATGGATTGCATTATTGGAGTCAAGGCTCCGCGACTTATCGATTTTTTTTTCTTGATTTATTACATTTGGGAGAAAACAGATTTTCACCTGTTGTATTTGATATGTTCATAGAATACATTTGGTATTTGGTGGTATATGGTATTATTTGGTAGTATTTGGTAGCAAAATACAATCATTTTTCTCCAAAGTTGTGATTTTATATAGTGCTAGACCTTCTATATAGTTACATATTGTGATGCCCTAATTCATACCCAAACGGCTAACTGCTCCTACTCTGCGCTCCTATACTTGCTCTAACTGCGCCCCCCCCCCCCCCCCCGCAATCCCCCCTCCCTCATCACTCCCCCTCCCCCACTTCAGAAAATTGCTATTGCCACACACAGTGCCGGGTGTCGCGGGGCATGTTTTCCTGCATCATTATTGATATTTTACCCCGGTCATTTTGCCCCGTACAGCGCCCGTAATTGGCGCCAATCATCGTCATCATCTCGCGCCAAACCTCGCCAGAACGAGAAAGGTCGAGATTGATGATAAATCATAATGATTACGGTTCTAGAAAGCTCTGTCACAATTCAACGGCGGGACACACACAAAGCTGTCATATTGTAAAGCTGCGTTCCTTGATAAATTGACATAAAAAGTCTAGGCCCAAAGATGATAGAGTCCCTTCAAACGGAGGGAAAACCTCTTGCCTCAAACCGTAAAGTGCCATTATAATTCCATTAAGACCGCAAAATGTCATTATAATCCCATCAGAATGGCTAATCCTAGGTCAGGAAACTGATTAGCGAAGTAGGTGTCCAATCACTGACATACCATGATTCTTATCTGATCTAAGGGTTTGGACCTGGACATAATGTGGCCCGTGCAAAAACCATTTTCACCGAAAATAAACACAAGCTTACGACTGCCACCTATAACCTCTATAACAGAGAACCTATATATCTCCGAACACCAACCAACGGACTTTTCTCCCTCAATTCGACCTTAGACTTAAAATGACTCGAAAATGAGACAAACTTAAAAAGGCTGGCTGCTCTGGGACTCGACCTTAGAATGTCCAGTTTGGAAGTCCAAAGCTTTAGCCACTTGGCTATAGGGGAATACATTAGGGCACATGCATATAAACAACTACATTGATTCATCACAATTAAGGTTTACTTAAGTCCCCCATTGTCCTCATGAGGATGGAGGAGAATGGGGGAAATACACTATCTTTGAAAGTCCCTCTGTTTGACTTAATCACTCAAACTAATCATAAAAATATATCTTGCAACTGCATTCTATTTCTATAATAAGAGAATGCAGGACTAGTTCTGCACGCTTCCTGGACTGTTTATACATGTAGGCCTACAGAGATTCATTATACACACTAACACAAAAGCTAAATATAATTTTATACTTATATTAAAAGTAATTAGCATGAAATTGTTTCAAAAGAAAGAATAAAATACAAATCAAATGCTGAGGTAGTTATAGAGAATAGGAGAAGACTAATTATGCCATTAGCTGAACCTCAAAATATGGCTAGAAAACGATTAGCGAAGTAGGTGTCCAATCACTAACATACCATTCTTAGCTATTCTTATCTGATCTGAGGGTTTGGGCCTGGACTGTAAATCTTTTCTAAATTCTGAGAGTGCAGCTTTAATATGCCTTTTCTCGAAATAGAATCAGATGTTCTTTTGCCAACAGCGATGTATTGTAAATAGGCGTTCAGTTCTGTATGTACAAAAGTCCCTTATCGTAGCTTGTTAGCGTGTGGTAGTGTGTTATGGCTTGTACCAGATATACTTAACGGGCTAAATACTGGTCCCCTGACCATTCACCCCTGCACAATTAATCAAAACTTCAATACTAATGTTTCCCACGATGTATATGGGTGGGCAACATATACACCAACGGGGCACAATTAAGGATCCAAAATACCTCAGAAAATGTACAATCGGAAGTTCCTCCCATTTCGTATATTCTGCTAAATTAGGCTGAAAGTTTACTAAATTATAGTGCTAGGTATGTCTGGATATATTTGGTCCTGTGTAGATTTTAAAATCTGTTTACGTTGAACAGTATTTCGAACCTCAGTTTGAGTTATTTGAGAGAATTGGTGAGGACGATTTATACATTCTCTGACGCCCTAACCCATAATATGTAACTTATGTTAGACTGTCATAGCAGAGTTGAATGTTGTTGTTCAGTGTCAAAAGCCCAATGTGATAAGCACGTGTAAGTGTAAAGACATTATGTATACAAACATTAGTTATAGCTAGATGCTAAAGAGTCAATTTACAATCGGTAGCTCTACATATTTAGAAAATTCTATTGAATTAGGCTCAAAACTATAAAATATAATTGGTATTACCTTAATTCAATTTCAACAGAAAAGCATGTTCGGTTATGGTGAAATAAACTTTGAACTTCATTTCTGTTTTAAATATGGATTGTTTGAGGGGTTTGATAAATGCGAATTGTACATTTTCAGGCGATACAAGTCAGAAATTCTGACAAAAGATTCCTCTCAAACAGAAGCCATGCAAAGAATAGGAATGGTTAATGATTAATCAACCAAAATCATCCCTATATCAAAGGCGTTTTCTCTACAAAGCCAAAATAGCGTGGAATGCTCTGCCCACTGTAGCACATAACTTCGATACAAGAAAAGAATTCAGAAAATTAATGAATTAACCAATGATGTTTCTAAAGTTCTATATCTCGTGGTTCAGGAAGAAAATCGAAAATTGAATTATATAAAATACTCAGAAAATATCAATGTCTAAACTCTCATTGAATACCTTAAGTATCCATATCGAATAAGTGTTATGTGTTTAATACCGAGAAAATCATAACCCAAAGTGAAGTAAATATCACCTCTGATATTATGAACATTTATTATATACATGTAACCAAGTTTATTAAGCTTTATTTTGTATTTTGTGTTTTATTTTTATTCTTTATATTAAATTATATACTTTATTTAGTTAGCCCCTCTAATAGCCTAGGAAACTATCCTTTTAAGGTAATTGCTGGGAGAGTAAGATCCAGATCTTATCCAGAATCCTGCTTACCCATTGTCATCCTCTTTACCGGTAAAACATGGCAAATAAAGTATATTTCAATCCAATCCAATCCGAATTATTGCTTTATAAACCCTATGGCATATAACACTGAACATTACAAGTTTTGGTGTAATACATTCCAGGATGCATACAAATTAACTAAAAACGGAACCCAGACTCCATTATTATTAAAAGAACACAGCTTCTCAATAATTAGACACAAAAGATGAAAACACAGGTCGGAACAAACATTCTCTTTGATATGCACAACAACCGCTGGGTGCACGTGTCAAAAAGGGGCGTGGCTTCTATACAAAGAGGCGTGGTCAAGGCAAATATAGGGGCTCTAACACAAACCCCGCATCAAAGTGACCATACATCGAGTAATTACCGTATGCACTCTAACAAAAACATCAAAGAAGCAAAGATAATATTTACAAATGTTTAAATTAGAGATGTATGCGAGGTATAGGTGTGAGGAGAGTAGAAGGAGAGGGTGAGTGAGAGGGAAGTGGGTGAATGTTAATTAGTGTTGTTAATTGTTTATATTGTTGTGGGTAATTAGATGGGTTATTGGTCATTTATACTGACCGTTAGCGTACATAATGCTAGAGATGATAGGGGAAACACAATAGATGGAAGTTATGGGTCACATGATGTACAATTTGCCTTGGCCAATCTCTCAAATAACAGAAATGTTAGACAGAAATGAGGTTCAAAATACAGTTTAATATGCCAAATATGCTTAGTATTTATCATTTTCAGAATACAATTTCAAAATACAATATAATACAACGAAACGGGTTATATGAATTAATGTAATAGAAAATATACTTATACTTATATAGAAGATATACTTATATAGTATTTATAGTTATCACTTTCAACAAAATCTAGTCTAATTTACTAAATGTGTAGAGCTGCCAATTGTACATTTTCTGATGCCGTGACACATATCCCTGCCGATGAAATGCTGTTGCTGGGGAAGAATTACAGTTTGCTCTCCTGTATATCTAGAGTCTTGCTGTATATGAGATACACAACCTTCATCAATGTATCCAAGCAAGTGTCATCGGACCTCTTATTCCTTTAACAATAACAATAACATCCCAAGATTTGCACTACTAGATTTATGTGAAAGTGTGAGGGTTTTTTAGTGTAAACTTTACCTTGAAAACAGGCGGCAGGGACATATTCAAAATAGTGGAGTTGCGAGCTAATTTGATACTATACATATGACATAGTTTATTCAGAACGCTGTGCATTGACGACGGTTTTTTAATAGAAATTGAACTTGCGCCTCGACATCCAAAACGTTTGCCATTACAGAATAAAATGTGTTAACACCAATGTCATGGTATACACTCATAAACTCATCTTGTATAATAAAGGTTGAGGAATTGAAGTTTAAAATGTAACCTGAATAAAAAACCAGGTATCCGTCAGTCTTGGCCTTCGTATTAAGTCATGTGATGTGGCACAGGAAAATGAGCATGAATACATTCATTTATCAAATCTCAAGATTATTTATAAATGCATATCTTAGGTCATCCTAAGAAGTATATTTAGCTACATTACTAGTGATTGACCATCAAGAAATATCGCCAACCTTTGTTCATGGATTAGAATATAAAGAAGTAGTTTTCAAATATGATTGTATCTCAAAATCCAGTTTTTTGCGACTTATGAGTCATTTCTCTGTAACACATCACATATTTGGTCTTTACAGGGTTTGTGCTTTTGCCTCAGTGACATTTGTTTCACCATTTCAGTTCAGCATAATCCCTTTTTATCTGTATTTCACCCCAGGTTTTATGTTTCAATATTTCTCCTTCCTTTTTCACCTGGATTTTTGTCACTATTCTATTGAAATTGTGTCACAAGAATGAAAGCCTTGACCTAAAGAACGCAGAGGGTTTGGGGGATTCCATCACATCCCGTAGCTTCAATATCCCAAAATATTTTCCCACAAAAAGGGACAAAAATACCCAAACAATAACGCCATTAAATATTTACCAGAAGTCGTGAGGAAAGACAAACATCAAATCACGGACGCAGGAGGGTGCGTGCGCAGACTCCCTGTGACGTCACAACAGTCGGCGTCTCTATTTTGCCCGCTTCGTGACGTCACCAGACGCTGTGACTAGCTTCCGGGTGATTAGGCTAATTTCCGGCAGACGTTAATTCGCCGCCATTGAGAACGTCAGACACTGCAGACGTTTTTGGCGACGCGGAGGTCGCGCCCTCACGTGAAGACGGACGAAAACAAAACATGTATGACCGGAGAAAAAATGGCGACGGCCCCGCAACGATTTATGACAAATTCTGAGTATAATCTTAGCGCTTTTTCAGTAAATTTCTCTCTAATTTTGAAATCCTAGTTCAAGGCATGCGCAGTGACACTGTTTTTGTTGGATTCAGAGCAGAGGAATTGTCGTCTGGTGAATTGTGACGTCATACGACCTGTACCTCCTTTTCACTTTTTGGGACGCATGAGCATTTTATGATAACAACATGTATTCTTGTTGAAGAAATGGGTCTCCATGGAGATATGCAAGAACAGGTGTGTTGAACGTAGTTGGAATCCCAGTTTATCAAATTCTTTGTTGTACATTGTAAAATGATTACTTAATATAAATTTTGAAATAAAAAACTCAGAGTGCCCTGATACAGTAATCACTTTAATCTAAGTCCTATTTTGATACTCAACGGTGTTGTTTTTATTTCAGGATGGCGTACATTTCCAATTACAAAATCCCTTACCCATGATAAGCTGTCTAAATGCATGTTCGTCTAAATCAACTAACGATTTATTCCCCTAATTTGCGAGAACACTTCAATATCAAAAATTGAATATTGGAACACTTGCTTGTAAGCATCCTTATTGTCTGTTAAATCAGGATTTGGATCGATTATTGGACATAATTGCTTGGCACATTCCATTTAAATTGAAGTTGTTCTTTAAAATTGAAAGGAGAAAAGTTTGAATGGTTGTTTTTGTTTTGTCTCACAGAGCTTCTATGAGAAAAGAGTCATTTTGAGAGCAGAAGGCTAGTCGCATACAGAAATCGACAAATCTGGAAAATAATTATTCTTTTTTTTTCTTTACTGAGAATGTCCTTATGGTTTTTATAATCATGAGTGCAGACCATCAAAGAGGTAATTTGTTGGTTTTAATTTGTATTCGAAATTGACTGATGAAGCTGTTTGACCGTCCCCTCCCCCCCCCCCTCCTTGCCCCCCCCCCCCCCCCATGCACCACCACTACATATCCCCAGTCATTCATTCAATAACAATACAAACAATGATCACTACACTAAACTAGAGCACAAACCCCTTAACTACAAACGCGGAAGTGACGAAACAAACACGCCAAGTGCAATCAAGTCACGTGAGAACGAGAAGTCACGGTGTTTGGCGAGATAATGCGATAGAATAGGATTAGGAATGCTTTATGTAAGGGCTCACACAATGGGCGAAAATAGGGGCTGTATGGCTGAGGGGGTTAGCGGGGGTGAATAGGATTGTGGGTGAATAACTAGGTGTGACAAAAGGATTATGGGTAATTATTAGTTTACTTATATTGATGATAGGGAGCGGGAGGTGTAGGGGCAGTTGTTCCCATTGTGTAACGGTTACGTCATCAATAATTGCAAAGCGGTGGCGTAGAGAACTATGTTATGTTACACCTGCAAATAGATGTTAGACATTGATAGACGGGCAGATAGACTGATGCGTAGATAGATAGATAGATGGAACTTAGAAAGGTAGATTTAGGATAGATACAATATAGCCAGAGGGATAGGAGGTATTATAAGTAGATGTCAAAAGGATAGGCAAGTTTGTGGTTGTTGTTTTTTTAAAACATTTTCGCAGAATTTTCACAATGAAGTGTTAAGTCTCATTACTCAAAAATAACCCATATATTATACAGACAAATAAACAAACTTATATCAATCATATTAATTTAAGCGTTACATCGTTAAGCAAAAAGGTCCCTACCCGGCTTAGGGCCTTAGTACATGGTTCATCACTCCCCCTCCCATCATTCTCTCTTCCCCCTAAACAACAATTCCCCCTCCCCCCCCCCACCCCCCCCCCACCCCCACACACACACATCGAAAGTCGAATGAAGCAGATACAAATTTGAAAACGATTGATAAATCATAAAGATTATAGACAAAGTGTTCAAAGTATACATGTATAACGACCGTGGGAAGTAACACAATTCCTCAATTAATACTCTCAATTTCATTGAATTTACTATCAGAGGTAATAGAGTCAAAAATCCATTTACACGAACCTGCTGCCCAACGATTGGTTCCATTAACCCCTTTTATGCTCCTACCTCTGGAATATGTATTGTCAGATAATCTACAATCGGTAGCTCCACACATTTGTGATATGTTAAAGGAAAATGAGTCACACATCGCAAACATTATATTTTTCAAAGTGACTCACAAGATCTTCAAATTGGAATGTTCTGATTTTTTAAGGGTTTTAGACCTTTCAGTGACATTTATCGATGTATACATACCAAATTTCAGGACATTGTATTAAATATATCCTTGCGTTTGCGTCATCCTATGGAGTATATTTAGTTACTTTACTGGTAATTGTCCACCCAGAAAACTTTCCCAAACTTTTTTTCAAACATAAATTTATGCATCAAAGTCAAACATAAAAAAAATAGAGAAACACTTCTTATATGTCCTTAATGTTTTACTACCTCTGGAATCCGCTTGATCTCATCTTTTCTAATATAATGATATAATATAATGATATCTCAAAATATATTTTCTTTTGGCTGTGACTCATTTTTCTGTGACCCATCACATTTAGCCAATTATGGTGAATTGCAAAATGACAAATACTGATATATTATTTGGCGTTGATGACATAACTCTATTTTGAATCCCTTTATTTTCTGAAATTTGGATGATTTGAGGGAATTGATGAAATCAAATTGTACATTTTCTGAAGAATTTTTATAAGTTTAATCGTAACTACTCGTTCACACATTTTTGTATGGATCGTTGTTAACATATCTGGGCATGTGGGGATGAATTGACATGGAACGTATACTTATACGTCGACACATAAGACTAAGTCAAAAACGCAGCTGGCTTCAGAGCGCGCAGATGCAGGCGCAGGCGCAAAGCTAGCCTCAGGGGACTATGGCTGACATCTTTATAAACAGGTTACGGTGTCAGCACCTTAACTACGGTGGCCCAAGAGACCCCTGTCACCGCCAACAGTCCAAATACACACTAATACTTACATACACGCTCCGCCATACGCACCGGAACCCCCGTCGCGCGCGGCAAAACGACGGTTATTGTAAAAGATAGGATTTATTAACAAATAAAGGGATTTGTATCTGGACCGCAGGGAGGTGTCCGGGGAGAGAGTGAGAGGTTGGAGGAGGCACTGGGTGTGGTGGTATTAATTGGGTTTGCAATTTAATATGCACACGTATAAGTATACGAGCTGAGATATAAGGGGCTTAACGTATGGGCAGCTTCTGGGGTTTGTTTGTGTTTACCCAAACAACATGCTCATCCTACTAGATTACGGCTATTACTACTGAATAAACTGAATCCAATATAGCAGTTGGGATAGAGCCATTACAATTGTGACATGGGTGAGAAGTGGAAGGTATAAATAAACAATTACATATAAATAACAAGAGGCGAGTGAGGCAGAAGTGGAACTGTTTACATACATGCATGGTATGAGTTCTGGTGCTGTTGGTTGAGAGCTGGCACTGGTGCAATGATTGGTTTCCAATCTAGGTTCAGACTTGAGAGTGTTCCTCCAAACTGAGGGAAGCCTCTTGCTGCATGCTCAGACTTGAAAGAATCCCTCCAAACTGAGGAAAGGTCTCTCGATCTAACTTCTAAGCCGCAAAATTCCAATCACTGACATACTAGATTTATCTGATCTGAGATGCTCTAAGCCTAGACTGTTTCTGCTCGGGAGGTAATTGATGAGGAGGAGGTGAAAAAACTATCATGTCGTAGCTTTACATAGTCTTTATGAATATTTTTTACAAGTATAGAGAGCTTCCAGTAATGTTTGTACATTTTAGAAAATAATTTTATTTGGACTCTATTTGCAGTATTTTTTATATTTCGTTTAAAAATAATTATATTTGGACTCTATTTAGTGGTATACTATATTTTCAAGAGATCCAATGGACAAACATTAAAGAAAAGGCACTATACAGTACATAAATTAATCAATTTAACAATATTCGAACTAAACTTTGAACTTTATTTATTCTAGTTTTGGGTTATTTAAGAGGATTGCTGAAGAACAATCGTACATGGGTGAAGTTGCTATCAAATGTACAATATTTGCCTTCGCCAATCCTCTCAAATAACCCAAATTAAAATAAAATTGAGGTTTAAAAATCAGTTCAACATATGTAACCGAACAGATCCTTTGAATCAACGCTATTATACCAAACGCATTCAGATGTACCTATATGATTAATCATTTATCAGCCTAATTTAGGAGAATTGACTGAATGATGGTGATGCTGACGAGTGTACATCTTTTGACGACTTCACCAATTATATGAAGCTATTTCGGACAATACTAGGTACGTCTGAGTATATTTGGTATTGCGTTGATTGAAAAAAATCTCATTTTTGTTTTAAATTTGGGTTATTTGAATGGATTGTTGAAACCCAATTGTACATATTCTGGCGACTTCACCACGCGTCTTACCATTTAAAAAAAAGTATTATTTGTACTCAGTCGTCGACATGGCGAGAGGTTCACGATATTTTCATTGCACCCTATACCCCCTATAGATAGCCACCCCTATATAATTAATCCATATGTCAATTGCTTGAAACATACACACACAATACGTTCCCATGGTATAAAAAGATGTACATTTCTTCATGCTATGTTAATTACCATTCAGCTATACATACATGACGGCCTCCACAATACATCCTCCCCTTTGTTAGTCCCTCTGAAACAGACACTTCTCCGAACTTGACAGGTGTTTTTGTTGTCATGACAACCGTTCTAAACCTACTCTCGCTACTGTTAACAAGTCTCCCGAGAATCGGCGTGACATTGCGAGATGTCAGATGAGAGTTGGTGCAATCTGCGGCCTGGAGAGTAGTCCCTGGTGGGCGGGGATGCAACTAGAATCTGCCCCCATTCAATATGGTCTAAAGATGTATTATAATTATAGTCCCATAAAATGAGAATGATGTCAGGAGAGTAGAGGTCGATTTAAATATTGAGGGAGGACTGTGTATTTCAGGCTGATGATGAGGCGCCAAATATAGCTGGGTAAAGTCGCCAGAAAATGCAGTTATAGTTCGCCTTCAACAATCCTCTTTAACAACTGAAGTTTAAGACAAAAATGAAGTTCAAAATGCAGCATAAGCGAACAGGAAATTAAATCAATGCAATACCAAATACACTCCGATATTCAGTTGTCAGCATAATTTAGCAGATTTGACTACACATGTATAGAGCTGCCGAAAATTAAGACAACATTGAGGTTCAATAGACCGTTCAATATAACCGAAAATATTTACCTAGTATTTATCACTGTTCTGCCTAAATTAGCAAATTTTAATCAATTCTCATTCACTACAAAATGTTTTTTTCTGAATTCTACTTTTCGTTGATCCTTATCGAGCTGGATAATCTGAATACTGAAGAAAAGTTAAAACAGTATTCTTTATATTTGGCGTGAATTCTTGGCCTTTTCTCTATGTTTAAAATCATTTTGCAATTTGCTGTCCTGCAGAAGTAATTTAGGACAAAACTTTGGACTATTAGCGCAAATTGTAAGCTTCTTGATACACTTGTCTAGACAGTATTATCCTAACATTAATTCGAAGTTTAAGATGATGACACATTATATATGTAACGTGTCACAGGATAATGGTCACAAGTCGCAAAAAATGGATTTTGAGATATATCACCATATTTGAAAAGACGAGATCGAGCAGATTCTAGTGGTAAACATTCGGACATATTAGAAGTATTACTATATTTCAAGTTTGATATTTCTATTTTTGAAAAAAAGTTTGCAATATGGTGGACAATTACTAGTAAAGAAGCTAAAGATACTCTATGGAATGACCTTAAATACATGGATATATTTAATACGCTGCCTTGAAATTTAGTACATATATAGTCATGGGACCTGAATGACTAGACACCCCCAAAATAAAAACATTCCAACATAGAGATCATGTGAATAAATCACTACAAAAAATACGAATTATGCGACTTGTGACTCATGCTTCTGAAACACATCACAGAGACCTCTCTAGGTCCTGCACCATTCCCCTGAAATGTCTCCTCCACCCCTTAACCCTTCAGTGCAATCCACCCTTAACCCTTCAGCCCAGTCTAAACCTACTCACAAAGAAAAACAAATTACTTCCTCTATTTTGAACTTCCCGTCTAAGTGATTGTAATTTGAGCGATAATTGCGGAGCCAGTGTGATTGTGTTGACACAACTGTTGGCTGAACATTACGACAACTTTTACCGGCCATCCGCGCGGTAAACGAAACGGAATAACGCGATTACACCAACCGTAATAATTCAACCTAAACCTCAAATCCTTATTTATTTATTTCATTTTATTCAATGAATGATTGAGAGATTTTCATACTCGTGTGAACACACGTAAGGCTGGGACGACCGGAGAATTATTGAATGGGGGAAACCGCCATCAGCAATTTGCTATAATTTGGGTGATTTCAATTTTGTGTAATTTCGGAAATATTTCATGAATTGTGTACAATATTTGGAGGCATTCATCAAAGCTGTTGGACTGTCTAACGAGAGGAGAAGTTTTTATATTCTTTTTAGCATTTCCACAAAAAAGAACAAGGCTTTGACCATTTGACTTTAAGCAATGAACCGAGGACAAGCTTGGGGAGTGAAGTTCAATTGTGCTTTAACTTTGGGAAAACGCGATACAAACAAGCGAAATGAACAAGTGTGCATGTTTAGTGGTTAGAAGGTAGGTCCTGGAATAAGCCTCTTCTTTGTCGACCTATTTCAACGAGGGTGTTCCACA
The DNA here is from genome assembly GCA_942159475.1 of Sthenelais limicola. NCBI lineage: Eukaryota > Metazoa > Annelida > Polychaeta > Phyllodocida > Sigalionidae > Sthenelais > Sthenelais limicola. Next base: position 38,600,432 of record OW804098.1, read on the forward strand.
AAGGATATCTAAAAGAAAATATGACGACAGAGAGAGAGAGAGAGAGAGTGTGTGAGAGAGCTGGGGAGAAAGACGAGGAGACAGATGGAGAATGACAGATAGGATGGAGAGACACACAGAGAGGCAGAGAGAGGAATGCCTATAGAGACACACACACACACACACAGGGGGCGAGAGACAGAGAGAAAGATATACAGCGAGGGATAAAGAGATCGACGTATACAGAGACGTACACTGTATTGCCGGACCGTTGCCGACCGTCTCTGGTGCCTTCAGCACCGTACAGGTGAACGTTGCACCACAGACCCCTCTGTTAGCTAACGCCACCTACCTGCCAGCAACGGCACACTGGTAGCCACCGGCCCTACTGCTGTAAGGTTAATTCTAAATTTCCCGATGGTGGCGCGGCAGTCGTTTTTGATTATGTAACGTCGTAATGGCGTTGGGTACCGCTTGATATGCATTGTGAAACGTTGGTTTATATAGGTAAATAAATAGAATTATGTTATAAGAATTTTCGAATTAGAAATCCAACTTAAAAATGGCTGATATTGGTCACAAACCAAATAAGAGGTGACTAATACTTGGATGCTCTTAAAATGAATCCTTGAATCCTTGTGTAAGTATGAACCTAGTTTTAAGTTAATACAATTTGGTCTGTTCGATCTGTACGTCTCTGTATACAGAGACGTACAGATCGAGAGACAGGGGGAGCGTGAGAAAGACAGAGAGAGAGGGGGGGGGGGGGGGGGGGGCGGGGGGGGGGGAGAGAGAAGGTACTGACCATGACAACAAGACATGAATATCTTATGAATTCATTTTAATTCGCGTCAAAAATAATAATGATTATTGAAATTATATTTACAATAGGGCATCTTCCTCGGGAAGTTTCTTCACACCATCTTTCTGGGTTCCATTAATGACGTCATACGTCGCGTGGTCCAGAAGATTGCGTCAACAAAGCAAAGGTCATATTGCTAACGTTCAAATGACGTTGGACGTCGAGACAAACGTCAAGGTTCATTACATGGTATATACAGTAGAAGAAATGTGGAACCATTTCATCATAATCCATACAATATGATACATATCGGATTTTTAAAGAACCTCTGGTATTTACATTCTGCTATACATTTGGTTTTAGCTTAAGGGCGTCTAAAAATGTACTAAGATCTGCTAAATTAGGCTGAGACAATGACAGGTACCGGTATATCTGAGGATATAGGGTAGGCCCTACTCAGTCTTCAGCAATCCATTCAGATAACCCTACTTTAAAACAAAAATAGGTTCAAAATTCAGTTCAACATGACTGAACAGATTTTTAAAATCAACTCAATACCAAATAAATGCAGATCTATTGTTAGTAATCACCATTTTCCAACATAACTGAGGAGAACACACACAATATGTAGACCTGCCGAATTTACATTTATAATATTCTGTCGATTTTGACCCTCAAACTTGGTATTATTTGAGGATATTTGGTATATATAACCAACGAGAGTCCTTTTATTCTCGTTCATATAACGTTGATTAAAATAACATTTGTTCGTTTATTTTGACTTTTTTTCCTGTCTTAAATTTAACTTGTATGAAAGGATTGGAGAAGGCGAATCGCACACTTTCAATTTACATAATATGAAATCCCATTTCATTTATGTTTAATGTACACTTTACCTGCATGCACAAGGTGGTATATTACAATAGTATGCCTCAAGACTTCTGTCTATACTATAGGATATTTATTTAACCGCGATTGACCCTGAGTCCATATTGGTTGACCTTGTCCTGTCTTGACACTGACCTTACTTTGACCTTGGCCACTGGTCATTCATAAGTCTATTTTACCAAAGTCAGACGTTAATGTACCTTTCTCAAAATATTATTTTGGTCCTGACTATGTCTACCAACCAAATTTACACGCAATTGTGTGATATACACATGTTTTGTTTCCCAGACCAAGGTAAAGTTAACATTTACCGATTGTTTACGTGTACAAACTAAGTCTTTGCTTGTTAATAAATACAACGTGCACACAATGTGACTATCCCAATAGCGCAGCAGGGGGGAGCGATAATTAGTGTATCCATCCATAGAAAACAGTCTTGAGCTAAAATCAACCTATCATCGCTCACTAATCCGACCTAATCCCTAATTAGGTCAGGATTAATGTAATCTCATTCCACCAGAGGGAGTTGGAACACACAAGAACAAACTCTCGTTGACTCGTTGGGGCGGCGCGCGTGAAATAATCTCATTTTGCGGTGATGGCCAAAATGACAAAATAGGTGGAAAAAGAACAATCACGCCATTGTCACAACCAACTCTCATGCTGATTTGCGCTTTCCTAATCCAGCGAGAATCCTCGAGTTTCGGTGAGATTACATGACACCTCAACTAATTGGCGATAAATCTGATGGAGCTAGTTTTTGGAGGTTTTTGGAGGGGGTGTTCTTCCACAGAGAAAGAACAGAATATTCTGTGCGAAACAACTAGCCCAAATTTACCAAAAATATTTAGAAAAGGTTAGAAATGTTAAGAGGTCCATTAACTAGTTGTTTTGGTGGAAATGGAATTAATTATTAATGAACTTTAGTTTGTTCAAATAACATTGGGGTAAGTGTGTCCTTCCGGGTGAATGAATTGTAATGTGGGACAGTTTAATTGAGCTGAATTGATGACTGTAATAAAGGATGTAGTTTTTTTCTAAAATCGGGGGGATCATCGTCCTGGTCGGTTTTGATAATACATTGTGCATGTATACTAGTAATGTTAATTTCCTATCGATATTCATTATTTGGAAATTAGATCGGTAAAATTATGTAATGGGTGTCCTATTTAAGTATATAAGCGCTATGTACGTCAAATATACTAATAAAGTAAAAATTAACTAATGCGTTTCTGTAGCCATATGTTTGTCATTTTCCTTTCTCCCTCTCTCTGTCTCTGTCTGTCGGGTGGTCTCCGCCCCGCCCCCCCCCCCCCCCCCCCCCCCCATCCACCCTGCCCCCTCTCTGTCCTCTCTCTATTGCTAACTCCTCCCCTTCTAAAATACTGTCTGTCTAGCTCTGTCTCTTCTCTCTCTTTCTTTCTTTCTCCTTCTCCTTCTCTCTCTCTCTGTCGCTCCTTCTCTCCTCTCCCTGTCTCTTGTCTTTCCCTTCTCTCCCCTCTTTACCTTACCTCCACACGCGACCTTTTATTTCCTAGCCCACACACCCAACACCCTGCCATCGCCCCCGGCGAGTTTCACCGGCGGAGCACCCACAGGTGCCGGCAGAGGGTGATGTGACGGAGACGGTCTCCCCTCCCGTGGACCTACCAACCTACCAACCTACCACCCGACCCGCACCTACCTACACACATCACCGCGTGCACGCAACCAGACGCTTTACAGACGCTGGCGAAGTTTTGCACTTTGGAGGATGTCAACACACCAAATATTGGGCCAAATTATCTCCACCACAAATATCCCATATATGCATTGCCTTTTCCACATGTTATTAAAATATAATGACTTATAATGACTCACCTATTGAGAACTTTCTGAAAATGAGCTCAATTGTTTATATGTTGGAAATTTGCATGAAAATGATGCTTGAATTATTAATTAAGTGATCCGACATGAAGCTTTTCGAGATAGGGAAAATTGCACCCTGTATGGTATATATAGATACCATCATTTCGCTAACATTTTGCAAACTGAATGATATATATATGGAAAATAAAAAAGAACTGTCATATACCTTTGCTAATATTACTGATATACATGTTGATATCCATGGCCTTAAAGTCTAACAATGTAATAATTAATATTTCAGGATAATATGGTGACTAGGGTCAATTTGCTGTGTCATTATGATGCCACCGCATCATATCAATTGTGACACTCTGGTAGATTAATCTGCCCACAAATACAGCATAGTCAGGGTGCAACAACATTATTTGGAAAACAACATTTTGCGACGCAAAAGTAGAAAGCTGTAAGTTAGATGGTATGAGGTACCGATTTAAGTGGCCAAATCATAGCGACACTAAATATTTCTGTCTGGGAATCTGTTTTTGATAGCCCTAAAAAATAATGCACTAATGTTATAGGGCTTATCTAAATTATAAATACTAAATAACTCTGAGTGCATTTGGTATCTTATGGTGAACTGTATAAATTTAAGAACCGCATTTATATATAAAATTTGGGTTATTTGAGAGGGTTGGTGAAGACGAATTAATGGTACATTTTCTAGCGATATCACATGTACTTGTACTTGTACATGTACTTCCTACCTTAGAGAAATCCTATACATGCATGTATTTCTCAAAGTTCCTGCAGAGCAAAGTTTCTAGATAAGTCTAAGCCCCACCTCTCTACTCTAAAGACGACGACGACCCGCGTAAAGTCTAAACCTGACACTTTGCTTGTTGATTTGTGAAAACGGTCACTATATGACATCAGTGAACGCCGGTTAGTCATGTGATCAGCGACGTTACAAGGTCACCCGCAGCGTTCCTAAACCCACGTGACGTCATGTCAGCGAGAGCGTCTCTAAATATTTTCATCAACTGAACTCTAAACATAACATGGTGTAACCCACGGTCACAAACCACTCACGCCTTAAGAATTCTACTTGGAAAATCTTCCTGATATTGGTCCAGTTAATTTGGCCCTTCAACTCAGTCGTTTTGCAGCAATTTTCTCGACGGGGGATTTACATGTGTCACTGGGCATGTCAGTTAAACACAGCATTGGCTGAATCAAGTCAATTAATATTTGAAAAGTAGGGTATGAGTACTGTAACTCCGGTTAGCATGTTTACCTGCCAACAATAGACGGTAGTATACTACCCCAGGAGTCAGTGGAAGGTCATAGCAACCATGCAGCTATAGCATCAATTGAATCGAGAGACAATGAAACTATTTTTGCTTCCATTTTAATTTTGATATCTGCTTCATATCTCACAAATTTTAAAGTATGATTTCACAGCCTCGCCTAACAAGTTCCTCCGTACTCTGACTAACCACATTTCCCGATATTTGCATGGTTATCAATTTCGCAGAGGGTAAATATTTTCGTTTAATTTCTGAGAACTTTATCATATGATTTAAGCTAATTATATGATTTTGAAAATGATATCCGGACATAAAATCCAGGGCATTAGATACAAGTGAATTAAATCCTAAAATAAAACAAAGAATAAAATCTTACTAAATACAGTTTAACCCTATACTTATTGCCTCGTATTGCCTCGTACCGTAGATTAGTATTTGACTGTGTCGAGTCTATTGTCTACGATACAGGTATAATTGCCCAGTTCCTCTAGCTCCATAATGACGGAGCTATTTTTAGTAGCACTTGTGTTTCCAGGTAACGAAGAACACGCTGGTGACGCTATCTAGAGCCGGTGGACCCTGCAGACTCCTCTGGTCGTCCACAGGGGCGCTAGTATAGTCGCTAGGTAATGAGCTCCGAGTGCATGCTGGGTACTAGTCTAGTCTCATGTCAGTTGTAGTGATTCAGTCGGAGGTAGGGGTAGTTGTGTGTGTGTGTGTGTGTGTGTGGGGGGGGGGGGGGGTAGGCCGAGGACGGGGGAAGAGAGGTAAAGGGGGGGAGACAGAGGGGGGGAAGGGGGGAGAAGGAGGTGGATAAGGGAGGAAAGGAGAGGGAGAGAGGGAAAGAAAGCTAAAGAAGGCAAGTTAAGGAGGGAGTAATTGGATTGAGTTTGGATTGAGAGCAAAAGGTGGGAGGGAGACAATGAGTGACAGTGAAAAAAGGTGAAGGAGCCGCAGTGAGCAAGAAAAAGAGAGAAGGAGACAGAACTATATTCTGTTATCTATAACAGTGTCAATGACTGATTGTCTGATTCGACGACAGGACAATTAATCTAACGGCAGATCAACCCACGAAGTTCCCATGCATTACTAGATTAACTTCTAAGAGAATTATGTCCTTGACTGTTTCTCATTTTCTGTCCTGGAATTCTGTAGATGCCACATGCTATAGTTATTTAGTCTTGAAGTATAAGATATTAAAGATTGATTGTGGATCAATTCTAGCTCATGGTGATCGTCTATTTTTCACAAATTTAAGGTTTAAATCTGGGAATTTCAATTGTAATGTAGAATATATAATTAATTCAGGAACCTAGTTTACTCGGAGTTGCCATGACCTTTTGATGTCACTTATTAATGGGTCAGTGCATCACTAAATGTACAATCTGCATCTCTGCACATTTAGTAAATTCTGCTAAAAATGATTAATATCATACTGCATAGTATATCTGAATATATTTGGTATTTCATTAACGTTCGGTTATGTTGGATTGCATTTTAAATCCCATTTCTGTCATTTTCAAATTGCGTTATGGGTGATGAGGACTGGCCAAGGTGAATTGTAGATCATCTGACAACTTTACCCATATGAGAATTATTTAATTAATAAACGTCTCGCGGATAGTATTGGGTTCTTAGTAATACCCCGTACATTATAGCCTCTTTCTTCACGCTGTCGGATCATTCAAACTAGCTGATTATAGTGTATTTGAGCATGTAAACATATTATGTATTATTGGCTATATGAAGTTATAAACTTAACTTATATGTCAGAGGTTATGGATTAACTTTCTTGCTTTGCTTTAGACCTAGCTATAATTACTCAGTTGTAAATATTTGTTTAGGTACTTTCGAAATGTGAAGTCCAACATATTTGGCACGGCTTATGGGTATATTACAAATTAATTTTAAATTCGGTCTAGTTATATTTTTAGTTGCATGTTTAAAATGCACTGTTTCTATATTGAGGGCCTATATGATAATGCCCCCGTTGCATAACAATCTGCGGGTAGCTTTTTCAGTGTTAACATCATAGAACTAGCTAGTTCTATGTTAACATTGAGGTCGCAGATTGTTATGCAACGGGGGGAATATTGATATATGTAAATGGCAAATAATCCCATTAGAGTTCTCAGATGATTTCTTATAATTATATCAGCGAGCTTTCAGAAATATACCAGCGCACGATTGAATATGACGAAAGGATGAAACTAACAAGCAAAGCATCGACATTTCATAGGAAAAATAGCATTTTAATTTCTTCCTCGTATGTAACCATTTCAAACAAATCGGTGAAACTCTCACTTCATCAGGATTCAGCACACAATAATACAGATTTATATCTCCCAGTGGGAGAAGGTTAATCAGAATTAACTCCAGAGACATTCGTGGATTTCTCTTTGAGAAACCATATCAGAGCATAAGGACAATCTCCATTTCTCTTTGAGAGACCATTTTATCAGAGCATCGGATATGGAAACGCTGATCAGCAATTCTGGGTTATATTACAATCCCATTCTGGTGTCATTTGGCACTAGAAATTATATTAATACTTTTCAAATCAAATTAATGTCACAGTGTAGATAATAAATACTATGGTAGTGAGATGATACAGTAAAAATACAACCTTTACTGGTTAAAGATGAAGACCTTCTATGTACGATAGTTCATACCAATAATTACTATTATTAGGCCAGACAAAATATGTGTGCTTCCGAAAACTAGGTATTAAGGGGCTACTGATACTAACTTGTCTTTTAAAAATATGTTTTAGGAAACCACCTTCCAGGAACTGAGAAAAATGTCAATGTGGTATCAACAATTGTTAATATAAACAAGGGAAATGTTCCTTTTAAGGGTTTTTGGGTTAGGAATGGATTCTGCTTTAACATGTTAATTAGCTTTTGTAAAAAAAAACAAATACAAATATGCAAGGTCATTTTTGTTAGGTCTGGAAAGGTTAAATCGGAAAACACACATATTTCTTGTTTGCCCTATACCAATAATTTAAGCTCTTACAGCAAACCCCCTCCCCCACAAACCCTTCTAATTGACTGTCTTACCCCCCCAACATTTGTATCAATATAACATCACATAGACAAACTAGAATAATTACTATCATTTCTTCCACCATTTTATAAGATCATTATTATCACTTGTGTTGCCATAGCAACCCATACTCACTGTGCGAAATAAGTTCATACAACATTTTATCTGTGGCGTCCCATTTGTCTGTTCCTGCGTCCATTTGGGCGTTTGGTATATGTTTATGGTATCTGCTACTGTTTATATGTCCATTTCATTCACATCGGAAATCATGAGTATTATTAAGACAGATAAAGATAAATTTTCCTAATTTCATTCACAATTGTCAGTTTTTTGGTATATGGTAAAGATACCAAGTTCAAAGAACGTTTTCTTTCCAGGTGATCCAATAGATTAAACTGTCCTTTCTGGTATACTGGATCTGGTATGAATTGTTTTGCTCCAGGGTTGAAAAACATTGATATTGAGCGATAACAAGTGAAATCACCCCCATTGAATGCCAATGGTATTTAAATATGAGTCTGTGATTACGACTGGTTTTCGTCTTGGGTAGAATGTTTTGTCCTTGATTTGGACAAAATAGAGTCACTTTGTAGTAGAAGTCCTTTTCCATACATGTACAGTCAATAATATTAATAAATGTCACTAATACAATAAACCACCGACCAATTATCCAGCTAATTGGCCAGTGTAAAGTCAAATGAATGATGATTGTAATTAATTAATTAAATACTAATGAAGGATGATTAAAGATGATGGGACTAGCTAGGTCGGGCCGCGATGGGGACGGCTGAAAATGGCGATTCTGGGGATGAAGGAGAGGAGAGGAGGGAAGAGGGGTGGAGAGGGGAGGAAGGGTGGGGGTGTTGGGAGGGGGAGGAGAGGTGGGGATGATGATGGTGATGACCTCCATGGTTACCTCCTGGGTTTGCGTGATGGTATCCCATACTTCTAAGTCCAGCATACATGTCTCCTTGGAAACCACCTCCTGCGTGTGCTGCAGCCATATGTGGGAAGAAATAGCCTTGTGACGCGGCTGCCGCGGTGATCTGGGAGTTGATGTAAGGGGACGCTACCGCCGTGAGAGCGGCCAGAGAAGAGGCTCGCACGCCGGCTGTGGAGGTGGGGATGCCGGGGAGAGAAGCAGGGACGAGAGGCGGGCTCCCGCTGCCTTGACTATTATTTCCTCCTGTATTTCCACCTCCACCTCCTCCTGTACTTACAGAGTCAATACCTCCTCCTCCAGTACTTCCTCCAGTACCAAGGATCCTGTCCACTGTGAAGCTGGCTGAGGTGGGCACTGGTCTAGCCACCACACCGTGGTGACCCCCGGCACCTCCGAGCGGAGTACCGGGCGGGCTGGTGTTGGCTCCCGGGGCGTGTGGGGCTCCGGTGCCGGCGGCGAGCATACTGGAGTAGGGGTAGGCCGTGGTGCAATACCGTAACGCTGCCGCTGAACTGGCTGCCGCCGCCGCAGCAGCAGCGACGGCCGAAGCGTGACCAGGTCCCAACGCCGCCGACAGGGCCATCGGCGTTGCTGCCATCGGCCAGTAAAATGGATGCATCTTCTCCAGACCAAATGGATATCCTCCAGGGCCTAATCTAGGGGGTAGACCTGTTCTTTTAAAAGCTGCTAGACGGCTGCGAGAAGCTGAAGTTGTCCTGCGCCTTAATTTACCAGTAGTTCCGCCAATGAAGACGTCGTCAGAGCTGGGGTCAAGCATCCAATAGTTGCCCTTGCCAGGGTCGTCATAATGCCTGGGAACCTTGACAAAACATTTATTTAAGCTCAGATTATGGCGGATAGAGTTCTGCCAGCCCTGCTTGTTCTCCCTGTAGTATGGGAAATTCTTAATGATGAACTCATAAATACCATTTAGAGTGAGGCGTTTCTCGGGGCTGGACCTGATTGCCATCATAATTAGAGCATTGTAGCTGAATGGAGGTTTATCTGGCTTCTTGTCCTTCTCTTTCTCTTCAGTGTTCTCTTTATTCTCTTCCTTTTTATCACTGCCATTCTCATCAGTGTTTTTTTCTTCTTCTCCGTCATTATCACCCTCGCTTTTTCTGTGAACGTCATTGTCGTCCATGTTGTTATCATGACCACCGTTGGCGTCATATTTATTGCTGTTTTCGTCGACATTGGACGAATCATCATGATGGTGATTGTGGTGACTTGATTCCATGGAACCATCCAAGGAGGAGTGACGGTGGTGGAAGACAGGGCTACATCTCATGTCCATGTCGTCCTCCCCATCTTCTACAGTCTCAACATCAACGTCACCTGCGTCTATCTCATCCTCGTCATCAATGACGTCATCAGTGATGTTAGGGGAAGGTGACCTTGAAGAATCTAACCTGTGTTCTAATCTTCCCGCGAGAGGGCTTTCCTCCAGGTGATGGTGGCTGTTGCTATGGTGATGGTCATCTATCCCTCTCCTGGGCGACGCCTCTAAGGTATTGTGATGTGACGTCATACTTATGACGTTGTGGTCGGTGTCTTTGAGGCGTTCCCCTAGCATGAAGCTTATACTGAAGGGATGAGGTCTTTTGGCGGCCGTCTGTGACGACGTCGTCGTTGTCGTTTTACCAAGCATCATGTCTGATTTCACCATGGTAACATTAAGTCTCTAGATACCTGTATTTCCACCTTCTCCAGTGGGTACGTTGCTATGGAAACAACGCTTGTTTATATACCAGTCAATGATAATAATCCACAACAATATGAGTGTCCTTAAATTCCTTCCTTAAGGGCAGTTACTATTAAATTGTTGAGCTAGGAAGCTTGAACACAATTGTGACAGTTTTTCTCTCCAAGTTTCAATATACAATGTTGATAATTGTCAAACAATGCCTTAGTTTATCTCAGTTAAAACTGAAAGTAAAACCAGGTAAAACAATAGCTTGAGATGCTGGTAGGAGAAGTCTTAGATGTAGCAGGAACAGTTCGTGTGGCAAAGTTGAAGTGAATTAATAGAGGAGGAAGTCTTTGGTCTCAATCTACTTCTTCCAGATCCAAAAATATCCAACATTTCTTTTCTCTGTCACTGTCTCTGTGTTGTGATGCTCTCCTTTCCACCGTATCTGTATTATATACACATACACCAAACATGCGCTGTCCTTGTGTGTGTATGTATACAAAGCCACTCTCTCTGATCTAGTATAGAGGACCAGGAAGGAAGATTGGCAACTATATTTGCAGAAATCCTTCAATGAAAAAAAATATCCCAATTTTGCCTCGGTCCGATCAGAATGAGAACAGAGTGGTATAATCCATATTTGTGTTCAGAAATGGGAAGTAAATGTGAACTTTAAATACTGTCTGTGAACTGTATCCTCTTTGCTCCTCAGTCTAGTTCTCCACGGTGTCCCTTTCGGTTGTCATGGAGAGCCTAGGAGCGAGGGGTATGTATATGTATGGTTGGATAGATGGAAGTGAAGTGCTGGTGTTTTAGTCCGACTGTGTCCCCTCCTCGCCTGTGTTTCTGTTTATATGTAGTCCAACAAGAACTGAGGGTGCGGAATATTGTGACTGTTATCCCTCCAACCCGCTTACACGCTCTCAGCTAAAACTGCCCTAACAACTGTCAACCCCTTTCTATATAATACGACCCGCCCCGCTCTCTCACGCCGCAAGCCAATCACGGCGCGAAGACACGCCCTGTGGGAGGAGTTTGGGGAGATGAGTGACAGGTCTTTGAGGGAGCGGAGAGGGACGGGCACGGACGCCTGAGGACCGTGGATTTGGCTATAACAGGGTGGTTGACGGATGGGTGGCAGGCAGAGAGAGGAGGGAGATGGAGTGATGGATGTTAGGCCACAACAGAAATAGGTGTGTTTCCGATTAACCCCATCTTCCTAGAAAAACTTACCCCACCCAATCCCACTTAGCACTATATCTTTAGTAGAACAATGGCCTCTCTCTCTCTTCTCTTGGCCCCTCCAAATTAAAATCAAATTTGAATATTCTCCCTGGAATTTATTTATGGTATGAAAATTTATGGTATGGCCCCTATTTGTACGTCACCCTTAGGTACGAATAAATATTATCTTGAATTGAATTGAACCTAAAGATCAGTTGAACTTGTCTAAAGTCTGTGTGTCACTTGTTGCACCCCCCCCCCCCCCCCCCCCCCCCCCCCAAAAAAAAAAAAATTAATTTAATGAAAGCAGGGAAACAAGTCTTCTTAACAGAAACAACTTTAAAAGATATATCTCTCCTGTTAAACAACGAAATAGACATTTAGACAATTCCTAGAAATAAAAATGGGCCTACCTAGTTTCCAGGTATATCAATTATTGAAAAAAAAAATTATTTGCCTTGGCCTTTAGTGTAAGCTGGGAAAATGTTTGCCCGAATGTTTATTAGTTGTTTGGTCACTCGCACTCTGCGCACTAGCGACACTCTGCGGACCAATAGGGAACGAGCTTAGCTGAAAGAAGAGGAGAAGAAGGAGGAGGAGGTCAGGTGGGTGAGCGATAATTACTCAAGTTGAGGGACAAAAATTGGGGATTTTGTGAATGGAAAATTGAATAAGGGACGGGCTAAGTGAAACGGTGGTTGGGGGAGGGGGGGGGCGATTGAGATTTGAAAAGAGAGATGAAATGGAAGAATTTATATGCATATTTATGTCTGACCTGAATTCAAATGAATTATGTATTTAGTTATACGAAAAAATTTAAATTAAGTGCATGCGGATACAATTTTGAATGGAATTGGATATAACTTTTCATTTCCAAAATGGGTGAAAGATTGTGTAGGGTAAAATGAGAATCAGAGAGAAAGGTGACAGAGAATATAATCATATAGACACAATTGTCGTTTAAAACATCAAAGTGAAACCTTTTAATTCATACACACACATTTGTCACTTAATACTTCTTAATATTTCTTGGAAATTATTTCAATTGTTTGTTGCTGTTTGTATGTATGTATATTGTTTATTTCCAGCACACATTGTACATTGAAAATGGTAATACATTGTAGTAATTGATAAATCATGTTTTAATGACTGTATCATATAGCGCATAATTGTATTTTAAAAGGAAACGAACTGATAATTATTAAGAAAAGCAAAATGAACATATGTAGAGAAAGCCTGAAGCTTTCTCTGAACGATTATTTCTCCCCATATTTAAGCTGCCTTGACTTTGTGAGTTGTGTTATACTTATTGAAACCTTCAGTGATCAGGCGGACAGGTCTAAATTTATATTTGATTAGATTGAGTTATATTAGATTATTTGATTTGATAGTAATACCTCATTCCCAGTAGCATGATTTGCTATAGTCATATTTACATAATACTAAAATTTGGAAATGGGCAGCCCCTTCTATGAAAATCATAGCTCTTGCAGGAGTACCCTTTTACACTAGTTTTAGTTTTAATTACACTTCTATAAATACATAGGGTCAGTTAGGCTGAACATAAATACAGGTATGGAATAAGAATACAGTTGTACATTTCTTTTACGGTACCTGTGACTATAGAATTGATTTTCTGATTTTCAGAATTCTTTATACATGCATATAAGACAGGCGGGTAGCACTCTTCTTACGGGAAAAGTGGAATACTAGACATGTCTTCTAGATTTTACCCTAATAATTTGAAGCTACTGTTGCTAACGCATAGAGCCTCATCCATTGTTCAATCTATGATATTCTTGAGGTGAAACATAATATTATGAAGGTGACATCATAATTCTGTACAATTCGTTCTCATCAATCCTCTCAAACAAACAACATTACATTAATTAAATTAAAAACGAAAATGATGTGAATGTGCTACAGGGTGACATATTAAAGTTTGAGAAATGGTGCCTGCACAATGGCCTCAAGCTTAATATAGGCAAAACCAGGATACAACGTATTAACGGTAACAGAAGGCAGAATGACAATATACCAAATTATAGATTATTGAATGATCGTATTGAGGAAACTAAGATTTTTAAATATCTAGGATTACTTGTCGACTCTGATCTAAGAATGGAACAGATGGTGAATTTTACCACCAAGAGAGCCTATTTCGAGATTAATAAGATTAGAAAAGTTCTGCCTTATGTTGGTCCTGATATTGCCCTTTCGCTCTATAAAACATTCGTATTACCAATACTTGAGAATAGCATTGTCTGCACGGATCTGGGCCCACAAAATATACACCAGAAATTACAAAAGACTCAAAATAAAGGGCTTAGAACTATTATGAACGTGAGGGGGCATGTTTCGAATTATAATATCCATACAAGATGTGGAATATTACCATTGCACCTCCGCAGGAAAGGTCGAATATTATCTCTTGTACATCGAACAGGCTCCTTCATCATTAGGAACAGAAATATGAATATACGAGGCGACGATGGGAGAAAAGTCAATGTACATAGATGGAAGAAAGACAATACTTCCAGATCTTGTCTAGCTAAATCTGATAGTATATGGAATGACCTACCTCCTGTGATTAGAAATAATCTTGATCTGCCGAACTTCAAGATTAAAATAAAAGAAAGACTTTGGGCAGAGTTTAGAGAGAACGAAGAAATATATTAGGGATGCTAGCTTATTTTGTGGACCCAGAACCCGAACCTATGTTTTTATGCGATTTTTACCTATATGAAGAAATACAAAAAACACTTGTGCATTTTATCATCTTTTATTTTTTATAAAGGTGATATTTACATATCTGTAAGAGGAATTAACCTATCTCTATCACAGGCTCCAATGATTGTTGACGTGAGCCGGTAGGTGGCGACGCTCAATGCTACCATATCATATGGGCACATGTAGTTCGCTATTGAAACGACAGGGGGAGATTATGTGTATAAAGCGATAAAGTGTCGAACTCTATGATCAATATACTTAAATGTTAAAATGTTGTATTTAGTCTAAAATTAATTAATAATCATATTGAATGTATTCCACTAATTTTTCTGTAATATTTTAGACATGCTGAGAATGATCATTTGTGAAGTAATGAAATGCTGTCAATAAAGAAACAAACAAACAAACATTTTGAGATAAAATCTAAATTTAAAGTACAATTCAACCTAACCGAATGGACTTTAATAGTCAAAGCACTGCCCAAATATACTCTGCTATTCCTAGTATATGTATCATTGTGTAGCCTAATTTAGCAGAATTTACAAATGTGTATAGAGTTGCCAATTGTACCTTTTGTGGCGATATCACCCATTTGAACCAGAATCATTGAACATGTATGAACTGAACCATTTCTTAGGCAGACCGACAGACAGACACTGAGACAGAGAAAGGGACAGCTAGACAGACAAACAGACGCACAAACCGGCCGACAGACAGACATAGTGAGAGAGAGAAAAAGAGGTAGAGACAGAGACAAAGATACAGAGAGCCACATACATAATTGGCCTGGCTGAATCGTTACTATTACCATCGTGGTTGTTGTTTTTAATTAGCAAATCATATGAATCATGAATGTCAGAAATGAAATGTTTTATCCCTTCTATATATACACATGTACAAACATATATTTCCATGCATAATTTACTTCTAATGAAATCAACGCTAAATGTACTGCGATGTTAGATATGTTTAAAACTTTACTTCCAAAATAACAGATAAGACCTTTCCTTAATTTTACTCATGTATCTCTTCTTTGTCATAATCTTAATTAGGCCATTAATGAGTTAAATTATCAACGTATTATAAACTTGTTCTATTGGAAGATCAATAGACAGACTTTCTATACCTCCCAAATCCTTTGTTTGTGTTTGATATGGACACATTTGTACATAATGCACAACACAATGCCATGTTTACAAGAACTAAGCCAGCATATATATACCACACACGTGTTCTGAAGTACTTAGATATAGACAACAAGTGTACATTAAATGAATAGATTAGTTGGCTTTGAAGGACCCCCGCGCCCCACCACTCTACCCCTATGCCCCCTGTATACCTTTATATATATGCCCCCTGCCTCACCCATTCAAAGCACCTTTGACTGCAATGTGACTACAAGCACTGACTCCACCTTTGCTTCATTTATCATGCATTTCTGTTTTGATATTCTGTTTAATCATATGCATATGATTATCTATATAATTGCGGCTTCATTGGGGTGCTACGGGAATTTCAAAACAGTGTGGGTTGGTGGCGGGGGGTGGTTGGGTGAGGTGGGGGTGAAGGTGTGGTGGTGGTTGGGGGTGATGGTGAGGGATACGATCAATACTAATACTACTAAACGATACAATTCAAATATATAACAAGAGAAATCAGTACAAATGAATTACATGTTTGAAAAAACAATATTTCTGGGTGGCCAATTACCAGTATAACCAATTTACTCCATAGGATGACCTTCGAAACGCAGGGATATATATTTTATACACCGTCTTGAAATTTGGTATGTATACATATGTTTAATTCATATGACTCAAGGCGCTAAACCCTCCAAAAGTTAAAACATTCTACAAAACAGATCTTGTGAATAAATCACTTGAGAAAATATCACTTTAGCGACTTGTGATTCATTTCCCTGTAAAGCATCACATATAGTGTTGGACTCCTAGCCCATACTATAACAGGTATGTTGATTTGTGTACATTAACCTTAGAACTGTGCAAACGGTAATACGGTAGCGCCCCGCAGTGACAAACCATTAAACTACACCTGTGCACCTCCGTCACTAGAGTAAAGTGAAATTATTGATGTACAGCAATTAAGGGGGTTCGTTGGGTGTACTTTTTGTAATCAACTTCTGTTCTTACTTTCACAAGTAAATTATCCACATGTATTTGGAACCTTATATATAAATAGACACAGAGATTTCAGTATTGGTCTGTTTAGCACATACCGTAAATAGAGGTCAGATCGTCAGGAAATGTACAATCGGCGGCTCTACACATTTGAGTAAATTCTGTTAAATTAGGCAGAAGAGTAATACATACCAGGTATATTTGAATATAATATTATTTGGTATTGTGTTGATTTAAAATGTTTGTTTGGTTATGTTGAACTGTCTTTTGAACCTTATCATGATTTAAATTTGGGCTATTTGTGAGGATTGGAGAAAGTGGATTGTACATTTTCTAATGAAGGCCCTATGATTAATGACCATTTCAGTCTCACCTACTTTAATGAAGGCGAGAGAAAGTGCATAAGGTTTATAATGGCACTTTGCGGTTTGAGGCGAGGCTTTCCCTCTGTTTGGAGGGACTCTCTCATCTTTGGGCCTAGACTGCATCTGGGTTGGTTGGTGGCCGCAATTGTTATAATATATACAGGAAGATAAGAAGAATTGAGACTTGGGTGTTGTATTTATGGCTCAATAAAGTTTGTTGTCCTGAAAGTGACCATGAACCCCTTAACTGACCGCAAAATGTCATCATATTCCCATAATGACAACGCCTAGTCCCAGGCCAGGAAACTGATTAGCAAAGTAGGCGTCCAATCACTGGCATACCATTCTTATCTGATCTGAAGGTTCGGACCTAGACTGTATTTTCCGTCACACATGTGTGACGGAAAATACCAGGAAGAAATATCATGCATGAAGGTATCCGTGGGTATTCTTTTCTGGTTTACCAACAAAATATATGATGGTGCTAACTATGTCAAATAACCACCGTGACGCCAAGTAGGATCTATAAACATGTATAGAGTAACGTTTATATATAAGTAAATAACATGTAACACTCGGCGAATATAACATGGGCATGATGGGGTGCTGACGGATATTGTCTGTTTGAATATAAATCTATATTGATAGAATTCATGTCGGGTACACACATATCTATCATACCAATAAATACATGTATATGGTTTTCAGCAGTAGCACAGATGTATATGATCTATATGGTACTCTCCGCTATGTATGAACAACGAGACTAGCCCTCTAGTCTCGTTGGTATGAACAACGAAACTACGTATACTCTACTGTATGATTATTATGGTATTCTGTGGCTTAATTATGGCTTAATTGTAGAAATTACAATTACTGTAGACTGTCATACTATTTAATTCAGTCTAGGCTCAGAGTTGAGAGAGTCCCTCCAAACTGAGGGAAAGCCTCTCGCTCCAAACTGCAAAATACTATTAGAATCCCATTAAGACGCCTCCTCCAGGGCCAGGAAAGCCACTAGCGAAATTGAGGTCATGAATGATTCAATGAATTTGTATCTATTCCTGATGGCATTCAATGTTATGCTAATTCCCCCCACATACATATAGCCTACAATATGATCTATCTTTTTCTCCTCCTCCTCTTCTTCTTCCGCCTTCTCCTGCCCCTCCTACCCCTCCTGCCCCTCCTGCCCCTCCTGCCCCTCCTGCCCCTCCTGGCCCTCCTGCCCCTCCTGCCCCTCCTGCCCCTGCTCCTGCTCCTCCCTTTCCTCCTCCTTCTCCACCTTTTCTTCCTGCTCCTCCTGCTCCTTCTCCTGCTGCTGCGGCTCCTCTTCCGCCTCCTGCTCCTGTTCCTGCCCCCTCCCCCTGCTCCGCCCGCTCCTCCTGTTCCTCTTGCTCCTCCTGCTCCTCCTCTTCCTATTGCTCCTTCTCTTGCTCCTGCTTCTATTCCTGCTCCTGCTCCTCCTGCTAAATACCCCCCCCCCCCCTTTCCCCTAAAACCTACCCCCCCTCTGTTGACAACATCCATCCCTAGGGTCCATGCACACAAGTCCCCCTATTATCGTCTGTGTATAATTACACATTTCCCCGCTAGGTGACAACTCTACCATTGCCTGCACTAATGGCAGCCCACATTGTAAGGCCCAAATCTCGCCAATTCTCGCGGTAAAACATCTCCTTCTCTATTTCCGGTCTTACTTGAAGCTTCGGGCCCATCCAACCTCGTTCTGATTACCCATAGTTTCTCTCCGTGTCTACAAATATTTTCCCTCGGCACATTTTCCCTCTACACTGCTCAAGTACAAATTACTGCCGCTAAAGCAGCGATGGCGCCCTGCTTTCGGGGTAATTTCTCTGAGCACTGATTGGATAAATTAGCCCCGGCCCCTCGACGCATGCAGACTAAGGAATAAAGAAGTTTGGCCCTGGCGCACAAGTGGGTTTGTTTCGTCCTTCACCTTGCCCTGGGGGACGTGACTGCCCCCTGTCGCCCTACATCGGAGCTAATGCGTTTCTGCGCAACTTCCGGTCCGCTATTTTGTGCTTTTACTTCCACAGGGCGAATGGAGAACTAGTTTCGTGGACTGTGGTCATTAAAAGATTGGTATTATTTCTAAGGCCAAACAAATGTGTTGATATCATGTTTCAATCCTGAAAGTTCTTGTATATAATATAGTACCCTACACAATTCTCAGGAATCATAAACCAGGGGGAGACCACTGTTAAGGTGACCTGGTATAGGCATGCAATTAACCGCTCATTTAACTGAGTTTTTCATTGTGTTAACTTAACAGCTAGCTGGTACCATTCAATATCCACAGAATATCCAATAATGTAGCCCATAGAATGTAAATAAATAGAATTTAGGGTTTGGCATTTTGTAATAACTTGTAAAAGAATATGTACTTCTGTGTCAGTATTTCTACAGCAGTTTTAAAACAATCATTCATACGTCGGGTTGAATATTGAAATCTGACAAGATCTGTATCCATGGAAATATGCAAAAGTCGTCTGCCTTAGATAAGTTGCTTTCTTCCCAAATGCATCATGGCAAAATGTGCGCCTATTAACATCACATTTTACCTTGACCTTTATATCAGTGGATCAGCCCTGCCGGAAGTGTGGATTCACTTCCTGTTGTGCTCTAAATGCGTCTGTAATGCATCAATTCTCTCATCCCCTGCGACTACTTTTCCGCTCTTCGTTTCCGGTTGGGCGACGCGGAGCCGGAAGTGACGCAAATTGCCGAGAACGAGGCTGTAATTGTAGCGATGTGAGCAGCGACTGGCGGGAGCTGTTGGAACTAGAGAACTGTCTAAACATTTGCCCGCCAGGGGGAAACAAGCCCACCCATGAACAGGCGGGCGGAGGGAGGGTAGGGCGGAGGGAGGATTGTGGAGAGAAGAGCCTGGAGGTAAGGTGGAGGTGACGGAAACAGCCTGTACTGGAAAGTCGAAGAATAGAGCGTGTTTAAAAGTTAACTCTTTTTAACTGGCATTGGGGGATGGGTGTGAGGGAGGGGGTTGCGAGGGCACTGGAGAGAGAAAAGTGTGTGTGGGGTGTGTGTGTGTTGTGTGTGTGGGGGGGGGGGGGGTCATCTGGGTGAAGTGAGGATACACCAGGAGCTTCACCCAGGCAGAATTTTCTTATTGACAATTTCATCTCATAAAGAATATACTTACTATATGGGGATGTGGGGTGGGCGAGCAGTCTATTGCTGGGTCGGCTACTGGCATGAGTACTTTGTTGTGTGTTCGAACCCGGACCCGGGTGTGGCTACAGTGTCACCACCTCCTACCAGGTACTAGGGAAAGACCACCATGAGATGAACTAAAGATAAAAAAATGTATATATATATATATATATATATATATATATATATATATATATATATATATAAATTAATAATTATAGCTCACTATGTTCCTACACAGCAATGTTGAGAGGCAAAGAGAGGGAGGGGGGAGAGGGAGGGGGGAGAGGGAGGGGGGAGAGGGAGGGGGGAGAGGGAGGGGGGGAGAGGGAGGGGGGAGAGGGAGGGGGAGAGGGAGGGGGAGAGGGAGGGGGGAGAGGGAGGGGGGGAGAGGGAGAGGGAGAGAGAGGGAGAGACAGAGGGAGAGAGAGGGAAGAGAGAGACAGGGAGAGAGAGGGGGAAGAGAGAGAGGGGAGAGAGAAAGGGAAAGAGAGGGGAGTGAGAGAGAGGGGGAGGAGAGATATAGAGAGGAGGGAGAGAGAGGGGGAGACAGAGATGGAGAGAGGGGGGAGAGGGGGCGGGGAGAGAGGGGGACAGATAGAGAGAGAGAGGGATATAAAGAGAGAGGGATGGAGGGATGGAGAGTGGGAGAGACTGTAGGAAGAGAGGGGGAGAGAGAAAGAAAGAAATTAAGAAAGGAAGAGGGACAAAGAGAGAGAAAAAGACAGCGATGTACAGCTCCTCATGCATACATGTATTGGATAGAACAGGAAAAGCTGGATTAGGAAGTTAGGCAACTAACTCGTTCCAACAATTGAACATTATAATTGCCACCAAAGCACTAAGACTATCAGTTATTTACCAGCTGAATGTATCTCTCTTGGCCCCCACCCACCAACCCAACCCCCACCCGCCTTGCCTGAAGGACTTCCTAAATCCGCAGTAGCCTATTCCTAAGCATATGTTGCGGGCGATGAAACAGGTGTTCTAAGATTCCTTACAGCATGAAATTTGTTTCCAAACATCTTGGTATTTTTTTTAAAAAATTCTGAAGCATACAGTCCTATCACTTCTATCGGACTGACCTCACAAAAAATGAATTACAAATGTACCAGTGAATGAACGAAACAAAACTTCAGGAAATTAAACAAATCTTTCCCATGGACAGCGAGATATTTTTGCGCAATTTAATTTCTCATTCAGCTCACCTAGAAAGTGTCCGTCTAATATCCAGTTGATCCTATTCATGGTTTAATGTTAACTGAACTAAAACATCCTTTGTACCATTGACGAACATGAATCCCACGAAATGAGTGGTGAGTGAGTGAGATTGGTTGCTTTACGCCCTTATCAACACATATAAAGGTATTATCAAGGGCGGGAGAGCTGAGAGGGAGGCAGTTTATGATCATACCCAGGAAATAGAGATACAGAAGAAGGGAAAGAGAGACAGAGAAAAAGAAACAGAAAGGCACTTTAAGGTCATATCCAGGACCATCCCACGAAATGAACAACAAATTATTGTCCTAATCTTTAGTACAACATCTTAGATTGATTTATCTTTATCTAATTCAATTAGGGCCAGATATTTCCAATAAATGATATGAAAAAACACAAAACAATTTACATAGTTGTTATAGCAACTAAAGAACATTCATTTCTATGAAGGTATAACCAGATTTACACGTCCAGTCCCCAGTTATCGCCCATAAAGCAGGTCACATGTTTGATTGAACGTGAATTCCCGAGATTTGACGTGAGTTTCAGAGTTGTGAGCGGGATGAAGGTAGGCGAAGAAATTAAATTTGACATGTTGTTATAGCAACAAAAATAGGAGGATTTTACGACATGTGTTGCTGCGCGCTAAACAAACTTTAACATGGAAAACTTGAAGCGCTCCAAGCGCCCCGCAGCGACTAGTGGCCGTAAAGGTTACCTTGGTAACCAGATCCGCCATAAGTCACACAGATGAGTACGCATGCGCGAAGAGAGTGTGTGTTGCTCCTGGTGGGAATGTTGGGAACTGAGTAGTCGCATTCTTAGTGAGTGTGTGCAAAGTGAAAGTGGGGCGGGAGTAGAGTGGGGTTGGGGGGGGAGGGAGGGGGGAGGTCAAGTAAGGAAAAGTTGGAAATTAATGTTACAGTTGGACACACGAAAGGAACAGGGAGGAGGAAGAAGAGAAACGAAAGGGCAGTTTGGGCTCACAGCCTCTCATGTCAGTGATTGGACGCCTCCTGCTCTAATGGCTTTCCAGGCCCGGAGTAAGGCGACCCCATATATGCGAATTGAAGGGAGAAATTCATAATTATGTTATAGAATTAGAAATTTTGCACACACAAAAAATTAAAATCAGAGCAAAATACCCTGTTGGCGAGGAAGGGGAATATTGGCATGGCAAGATAACATCATTATTGGCATGGGAACATATAGAGAGGGATTGGTGGAGTATGAGGAAGAAAAACAGAAAGAAAAGGCCAGGACAATAATTTTAGAATACAGCAAAATTGTCCATTTTCCACGAAAACTATATCATTATATAATTATGTCAATCCATCTATGGAAATTGGTTTCATGATTTCTCCCTCCCTCCACCCTACCCCACCCCACCCCACGTCCACCATTGCTCCATCAACAGATGTTTAGGCTCTCTTTACACAAGTGAAATGTACAGTTTCAACACGTGAGATGACCGTGAATAAACGAGAATCAACGTGACAACAACCGCAGCAATGGGCAAGCCCGGCGTAATTTTTGCCTGAACAATGAGGTTTTCTTATTTTGAGAAAAACACCAAGTTAAGTTGTGATCATACATTTGTGGCATTTCTTATCGAACAGTGTAACTTCTGACCTGACTGATGTGCACCCTGGCTGCTGTTTTTGGAAGAGAATATAATAATGATGAAATCTCACATAATTATTAATACATCTCTGGTTTAATTCAAAGCTGTAAATCTAGCTGAAAATGTGTGATGTGATATAGAGAAATGAGTCGCAAGTCGCAAAAATTGTGAGATATTATCATATTTAAACAGATGAGATCATGCGGATTCCAATAATAGTAAACAGTAGGGAATCTAATAAGTATTTCTATATTTCAAGTTTGATATTTTTATTTTTGAAAAAAATGTTTGTAATGTTTCTGGGTGGACATTTACTATTAAAGTAACTAAATATACTCTATGGGATGACCTTAGAAATACATAGATATATTTAATACACATTCTAGAAATTTGGTAAATGTATATCTTTGCTGCAAGCAGCGTTAAGTACCCCCCAAAACAGCTTGTGAATGATTCTGATGGGATTGCTCTACCTTATACTCCAAATTGCACGAGAATCGGGGAAAACAAGAGTGTTCGATAGAAAAAAAATGAGATCATGGCAATATCAAGGAATTCAATTAAAGATCTATTTTCCAATCTACAGCTGTATAAGGATGAAATGGAGAAACGACTGACAAAAATATATTTGGTCGATTATAGATAGCTATCAAGAGGCTCAAAAATCGCACTTGCAATACATTTTGTCAAAAATTCTATTTTTAACTGTGGAACAAAAATATACAAAGAGTAGGCGTCCTAATGACATTTTGCAGTCTGGAGCGAGAGGTTTTCACTCAGTTCATGAGTTTGAAGGGACTCTCTCAACTCTGAGCCTAGACTGTGTAAATCTCAAACGAGTTCTATCAGCGATTTTATTGAAATTCTTTCTTCATCAAATGACAAAGGGGTGAAATGCTCAGACGTTCCAGTAGTTTACAGTTTCCATTAACAATGAAAATGTTTCTTGTGACATATCAATACATTAATTTTGTCATAATTTATAATATAAAACTGAGATATTCCGTTCCACAAATCATTCATTTTGCTTGGCCTATGCCAGACGCCTTCTCTGACATACCCCACAACATCCTTCCCATAATCCTTCGCGCGACCTCCAGGTTAAACTACCCTCGTTGCCGTGGTAACCAGAGCCAGATTACTCGCCTTTTATAAACAAATAAACACTTCCGAACCGTCCGATTATCGCTCTCCACAATCAGCACCCTCTAGTGGGACAATTATAAATCAATTCTCACGTGGTCTTCTTCACCTCGCCTCACGGCCGCGAGGTGGCACAGATGTTTATTTGGGCGGCGTTCCTGGACAAATAGTCAGATAGCAACTGCTATTTTCTTTAAAAAGTTATATCTGGTTCATTTTTCTAGGCCCTCACTCGAGACTCGGGAAGCAGGGTAGAGATTGGGCGATATGTTGAAAGATGGGGATCGTTAGAAATAAAACACATATTTCTAGGTTTTTTAAGTCCAGTTCGGATGGATCGAATTTCCTAGGAAGAGTTGGGGTTTGAGAAGGACAAATCTAGGAACTTGTGCGTGGGAATGTCATGGTCTGGTCTCGGCACTGATATAATATGAATACTCACAAATATATAAAACATGATTTCTTTATTTAAAGTATAAACAGCACAAGAATTTCCCCTCTTTTCAGATTGAAAATATAATGCTTAATAAATTAGGGTCAGATCGTCAGAAAATTTACAATTCGACTTCACCAAGCCTCTCAAAATACGAAATGAATGAACAACAATGCGATTCAAAATAAACTTCAAAACAAACTTCAAAATAACCGAACAGATCTTTTAATCAATGAACTAGCTCAACCTCAGATATTTCTAAGTTATATTTTATCCCATTTCAGTCCTAAGTTAGCAGAATTAATTAAATGTGTAGAGCTGCCACTTGTGTATGTTCTGATCACCAAGCCTATCATATTCTCTTATTGTATAATCATTGGTGTAGCAGGAGAAAGAGAAAGAGGTGAAGTAGAAATGCCAGCTTTGCTGACGGATGTGTTTATTATTCACAATGATCTGGATCAGAACATATCACTATCATCATTGATTTAGCCGACCGGATGTATAGAACTATGGTTGTCTACGTATATAATATCAAGTCTTTCAAATGGTATCAGTATTTCTGTTATGTTAAACTGCTTTTTGAAGCTCATTTTTTTCTTAAATGTGGGCTATTTGAGAGGATTGGTAAAGGCGAATTGTACATTTTCTGAAAATCTGACCCATATGCCATTCTTACCACGATTAAGAGAGATATAAATTTGTATTCAGATGACATTGAATTCGTTGTAGATGTAATTATTTCCTTCTCCTATCTCATCATAAGCTGAGAAGATCAATGTATATTGAAAGCTTACCGAAATAAAAACATAAACAAACAAACATGCGATGGTACACTCTAGGTCCAAACCCTCAGATCAGATAAGAATGGTATGTGAGTGATTGGACGCCTACTTCCCAAATCTGTTTCCTGACCTAGAACTTCACGTTTTAATGGGATTATAATCACATTTTGCAGTCTTAATGGAATTATATTGGCACTTTGTGGTTGAGGCGAGAGGCTTTCACTTCGTTTGAAGGGACTCTCTCAACATTGTGCCTAGACTGGGTAATCCCACGCAACAACGACTATGGGACTTGTTTTTGGAATTCTTTATTTGCATTTCACAATCATCAAAAAGTTAATAACTTACAGTAGAGCCCCACATCTCGGTAATGCGACCAACTGGTTATTAAGGCCAGATTAGCTCAGTCTCCAAGATCAGATACAATAAGATAAAATACCCGGTAAAGCAACCATCTAGCGATGCGACAACACATCGCCCTGTCCCAAAGTCGGCTAAAGCGAGACTGTATTAGACTATTGTACATACATGTATGAATACATCTCCACTTCTTCCAATACCTTTCCCTAAGAGTTACAATAACAATTTAATAGTAATAATTAGCATTTTTGTAGTAAGCTATATGTTTAAACTATATAATTAGTTTTATTATAATATAATTATTCATGTTATAAGCGACACATGAGAACATTCGAGTTAATAATTATTAATTCCTAAAATGTTACACCCTGAACAAAAATATCTCAAACAGACAAACAAACAGATTGTTTTCACGTTGCAAAATTATAAAACTTGACTGATACTCCTCTCTCTCTCTCACTCTCTCTCTCTCTCTCTCTCTCTCTCTCTCTCTCTCTCTTCTCTCTCTCTCTCTCTCTCTGTCTCCTCGATCCCTGCTTCCCTTCCTCCCGAGGCCTTCTTCTACCTGCTCCTTCCCTCTCTTCCTACCCTCCCCCCTCCCACACCCTCCCTCCCCCTCCATCCCTGATAACACTCCCTCGTCACCTCACACAAACGCCGGACAAACGCTACAAAAACAGGCTCGTGGCTCCCCCACTTAGCGCGCGCCAGAACTACAACTTGTTTACTTATCGCTTAGTAACATTGAGGTGAAATAGACACGTCCCATGCGTATCTCCATGGCAACAGAAACGCGTTCCCATGACGACGACGAGAGTGATTACACTGGGCTGGATTAGGGAAGGGTAATATTTACAAGTTGAACGATAATATAGGTGACACCGGGTGAAGGGCATGTCTCCAACACAATCTCGTGTAATCACAACTTTAATTGCCTCTCTTTCATCTTGCAAAAACTGAAAAGATTTCTCAGAGGGGTGTAGAGTAATGTTTTGTTTCAACTTGTGGGTGCATTCTCAGTTAACATCGAACCACAAACAATATGTACTACTTTTTGTCCCGTTCATTGCATGAACACCGATATGAAAGTCATTTTTCACCAAATTTGACTAATTTCGAATTTGACTCTATTCCTATACCCTTTTTGCTGCAGGCTTTCATGACGTAGTCAAGGGTGAAGTCGTCAGAGAATGTCCAATTCGCCTTCAATCCTCCCAAATAACCCCAAATTAAGGTACAAATTAGGTTCAAAATACAGTTCAATACAACTGAAGAGAATGCCCGAATCGACACAATACCAAATATACTCCTGAAGATATATACCTGGTGTTTATCATTTTTAGCTTAATTTTTCAGCGGATTTACTTATCATAGTCTTGCATTTTTTTCTTCCATGTTTTTGATATTTTTCAGAGATTTTGTGTCTTTTCCTCTCTATATGTGTATTGTGTATATGAATATGTCTCAATGGATATTATAATTATTATGTCATGAATGATGAATTCGACACTGCCCGGGTGCGTTTTTTATTTTATTCTTTTTCTCCATTCATTATTCTCTACTATAATTTGACAAGATTAAAATGAGTGCCCGAATACCTGTTAATTGATAAGCATTTTATTTATATTTTTGTTATAAGCTTGAACTGAGAAAAATGTAATATTCATAATATCTGAAGCTGAATACAATATTTGATGAACAGCAACTGTTTTGGTATACAAAGCTTGTAAACTTGTCATCGACGATATATGGAGTCAGGTCATAGGAAAATATACAATTGGCAGCTCTACACATTAGGCTAAACTGACTTAGGCTGTCAATTGTAAAACGAATTACAAATAATAGGTATTATACCTCAGTGTATGTGGCATTGCATTACAACCATACCTTTTTAAGTTTTTCATTTCAAGCTTCCAGATTCTTCAGACAGAAAGATCTACTACTATATAAATTTCCACTGGAGATTACATACATTTCCGAGTATGACAAGGTTTTTCTAATGCGCCCAGCTTAGATATAACAATGGGTCACAAATGGGCTAGTCTATTTACATCCGGTTGAATTAGATTTAGATAGTTGATTGTAGCCACCAGGTGTAGAATATACTAGAGATGGAATATTAACTTGAGACATGAGGATGATTGTTCCAAATTAGAACAAATAGTTTGTGCTTGACTTCTATAGTGGCCTGTTGTATAAGCTAAAGAAAGGCGAATTGTGTGTGGGAATTCCTACATTTTCACCCACTTCCTTCTTTGGTTAGGAATAGACTCCTGCCCACCATTGCGTGTATAGCCTATTCCTACCAGCTGGAAATTTCATGTAGCGTATAGCTTATACAACGGGCACCATGTCTTCCAGTGTATTAGGTACCTTACAACACGATATATGAGACAATAGCAAAGCTATCAAGAGCAAACCAAGAGCATATTATGTAAGTAACAAATACGTTTGTATTCCGTTGTTGTATAGTCAACAACTCCAATTTATCATGAAAAATCTGATAGTCAATGAGGGTTTATTCCTATTACCTTTGAATGCAATTAACTCAATGATATGTAAGTTTAAGTCAAGATCATACTTTTGATTTCTGACCCGAAAGAGTAAAATATAGGCGTCAGGTGTTATGAATGTCTTAGAAGGGGATTTGCATGTCCACCATCTTGAATTGCGATTCACATGGAATTATGCGAGTAGTATGTCAGTGCAAAAGCTATAGAAAATACGGCATGGAATATTTATCAGTGTTCCAATTTTATTATCCAGTTATATACTTGTTTCCATGACCCAAGCCTCGATCTTTCCTATCATGCATTTGGTTTTCCTACATCACTTATGCAAGCTATAATATGTGTGAAAACATGCTTGCAATTGTCCATAAAAATGTTGCTGAATATTTGTATGTCAGACTTGAACTGAATCTATCCCAGCATGCACTGTAACAGACATGTGCAGTGACATATGCAAATCACCTATTTTATACCATTGGTACCAACATTTCCCACTGGTGGCGTCACACCCAGCATGTTGTCATGGCACCAGAGGTTAACTTCCTGTTACGTTTATACCTTTCTCAAACATACCCTTTATACAAGCTATTATCGCCCACGCCTCGCCTCCCGAAATTATGTGCCAAAGTAGAGCGTAAATATAATGTAAATGATCCAGCGTCAAGCCGAGATAGGAATATGTTGAGGTCAATAACACCTCCTCTCAAAGATACTAGGGGAAGATCTCCGCGAGGTGAATTATTCCTCGTAAAAAAATAGAATAGATTAAAAAGAATAACTGCTTAGGATTAGGTAAATTTAACAACGAGGCATTTGAAGTTACATTGTAGGCCTACACTTCTCCCATGTACATTTCTCACCAATCTGTTGTTTCAAGTTGAGACAGAAAACCTTATGACTCTCCCTCTCAGCTCCCTCCACACTCCTCCCCCCCCCAATCATCTCCCATCCCACCCACTGCCCACGTTGCGGAAATAAGACAAGTCTTAATTAATTTTGTTTTTGTGTTTAACTCCAATCCCCGCCATTATTTTATCCACAAACTACGCATGCGCCGATGTCACGTGAGCACCATCTCAATATCCCACCAGCCTCGTTTTCACTCCTCATTCCACTTTTATTTAAAGATTTTTTATCGCCTCTCCTTTTTAACTACCATATGGACCAATCAGCGCGTAGTATTCCCTTCGCTCCGTGCTGCTGCACAAAAACTGCGGGACAGCTCGTGAGGATTTGACGCCATCTACCAGCAACAATTGGCATCACTTTCCTCCTCGGTAAATTGGCAATTATAACTTCATGAAAACAAAGACTTCCAGCGTGGACAGAAGCTGGGGGAAGGTGGTTTGGGTGTATCTTTTTAACAGGAAATAACACTTTTTCCCCCAAGTTTTATGAGCACGTCTCCGAACTTGTAATATTGTCTTTCAGGAATCATCCATTTTGACTGTATTGGTTGCTTGATATGTAATGTTGATGGGTATATAGGTAATCGTGCAAATTCTAGATACACAAAAACATAACCTGGGGTGGTACTACATATTGGTTGGTATCATGCCATAAGTCTGATAACTAGCTAGGGGTTTGCATGTTTTACTGCGCATGTATTGGAGTGCATGCTGGGAGGATTCAGTTACATACATGTATATAAATATTTGGCAACATTTTTATCGAAAAATGCAAGGATCTTCCCACCAATAGCTTAGTTCGTGTAAATGATCTATAAAAACCAAATGCATTATGGGAAAGATGAAGTCTTGTTTTATGGAAACATGTAAAACACCGGCTCTTTACATGAGACCACTTAAATATCCCATTCTGAGTAACTTATAACATTAGGGATTAATAATTTACCGTAGTAATTTTTGCTTCCCCCCCCCCCGCCCCCACACTGCCCTAGTCTAGGCCCAAAGATTAAAGAGTTCCTTCAAACGGAGGGAAAGCCTCTCGCCTCAAACCCGCAAAGTGCCATTATAATTCCATTGAGATTGCAAAAGGTCATTATAATCCCATTAATCCTAGGCCAGGAAACCGATTAGCGAAGTAGGCGTCCAATCACTGACATACCATTGTTATCTGATCTGAGGGTTTCAGCCTGGACTGGCCCAGCGGTTCCCCACCAATACCTGAATCCATCGATCGAATAATTCCTAGTAGATTTTGTATTTAATAATCATCATATGTGTATATATCTAGGCGTATAATGGGGGCGTACACGATTTATGTAATTAATAGTGGTATTTATTGAAGGTATGATGCTTAAGATGTTCTAAATGGCACACATAAGGCTTAGCTGATTCATGTGTGTCTTACTCATGCTAGGGTTTGTTGTGTATACATATTTATGTGACGTATTTCAGGACAATGACTTATTGAAAAATTATTTGAAAAGATGAGACCAAGCTGATTCCAATAATGGGAAACATTGGGACACTTTATAAGTATTTCTATATTTTAAGTTTGATATTTCTATTTTTGAAAAAATATTGCACTATTTTTTCGGTGGACAATTGTTTGTGTATAGGTTTAGTAGATATATGTTGTCAAACAGTTTCCTAACGTGTACAACACATCGCTCTTAACGTTGTATCTGGTTTAGTAACATTCACCAATACGTCACCCTTTTCCAGCCATCTGGCGCTTCCGTTTTGGCGTTTGATTGACATCCATCAATATACCAATTACCTGAACGCCACCTGTGAACAATCTAACATACTACTAGCTACCTCTCCAGGTCACTTGAAGGTCGATTGAAAGTCACTCGAAGGTCACTCCTGGGTGCTCGTGTTCAGAGCGCATGCGCCGATTATCGTGTTATGCCATTGGATAATGGGCCATTATAACACAGGTTCATCTGTTGGCCGATAGGTGTCAGTTTTGATGAAGTATGGTATAAATATGCCAGACACTTGAGGTATGTTAGAAGTAGGGAGAGGTAGGGGTCGGGGTGTTGGTGGGGTGGGTGTGTGTGGAGGGGGCAGGTAGACTGGGAGGGGTCGGGAGGGGAGAGGGGGAGGATGAAGGGGACGTACGGCAGAGGACAAGACTATTAAAATAATAATTTATTTTTTATTTTTATTAATTCATGATTTTATTGATCGACTTAAAATTTGACAATTACAGCGTGGTGTGGCTCTTAGCTTTGTAGGGTATTCAGCCATTGCCTCTACTCATAAAATACGAGCCTGTATGCGATCTCAAGTATGGCAAGTGCCAACGTATACCACGTAAATCGATCTGACAATGTAAATGAATATTGTCCTAATATACTATATATATTATATATATATTATATTACACCTTTTCACTGCTATTATTATTATTAATATTGTTATTACTAATACTACTGCTGTTACAAATGTCCAGTACAAGTACATGTACTACTAGCTACACATGCAGACATTCAATTACCGTGAAACTTATAACAAGGAAGTTATATAATTAAAGATAACAGATAAACAGCACTCTATTATACCAACCATCATTCATTTTCTTATACAATAAATATCATCCCATCTCATCTCATTAATCCCATTAGATTACACTAAAAGCAAATAAGATAGGTACTGATCAAACATGATATGTGACACTGAGATTATGTCGAAATGTAATTGTGACTTTCAGGATGCGGCGGAATACAGGCTTCCCCTAGCCGTAAAAATATATTCAGCATAGGCAGTTGCCATGCTCTATTTCCTGAATAAAATTTGTGCAAAAAAAAAATAAAAAAAAATTAATATTTGTAACATAATTTTAGTTGGTTACTAAAGCACAGTATGCAAGAAAATGTTGTATTATCGATAGTAGCAATTTTCAGGTGAAGGATGGGTGGTGGTGGTAGGGAGGTGGGAGGGGTTAATGGGCGACGGGACAGATATAGAATATAATCAGATAAAAGTAAAAAAATAAATTGTCTACAAGAAATCTTTGTAGGAATGTTTGGGTTGTTTGACCCTCTTCGTCGTCTGACCAAATATACCAAATTTCAAGACTGTCTACTGAATACATTTATATATTATGCAATTCAAAGGACATTTTAAGGGAAAATGTTTCACTACTTTATAATTTAAATGATTTATTGCCTACAGGAAAATTACTCACAAGTCGCATGAAATGGATTTTGTGATAAATGTAGCCGATTCTAATGATATAGTAAACATCATGATAGCTAATAAGTATTTTTGTATTTTCAGTTTGATATTTTTAGTTAATATAAACCGTGTGCAATATTTCTGGGAGGACAATTACGAGTAAAGTAGCTAAATAAACTCAATAGCATGACCTTAGAAATGCAAGAATATATATATACAATTCACTGTCTTGTGATTTGGTACATGTGTTCATACGACTTAGGGTGGGAGATACCCACAAAATGAGAGTATTCTCATAAGGATCTTGGGAATAATACACTTTGAAAAATATCCATTTTGCGACTTGTGACACATTTCGCTGAAACATATACAGTAGAACCTCTCTATCAAGACCACCCTTGGAACGAATGACTTTCGGTCTCATAGCGAGTTGATCTCTTTAGAGGGCTCTTAATAGAGGGGTGGTCTCTATAATGAGGTGGTCTTTATGTGAGGTTTTACTGTATAGTCCAATCTCACAGAGAACATCTAAATATTGACATTCTTTGTGTTGTTAATTAGATTAATTCACTTCTAGGCCAATGAGCAGAACTTTTTGTTATTTTGTGTTGGATGTAAACTTGTTGATTCAATATCAATAAAGGTTGACCGGCTGGAAGGCCCAGCAAAAACATCTGACAACAATGTGGCTATAGCGGGATTGAGTACAACAATAGGGTGTTTGTCATTGCTTGCTATTGTTTACCATATGTGA
Source organism: Sthenelais limicola (assembly GCA_942159475.1). Classification (NCBI taxonomy): domain Eukaryota; kingdom Metazoa; phylum Annelida; class Polychaeta; order Phyllodocida; family Sigalionidae; genus Sthenelais; species Sthenelais limicola. The sequence continues at coordinate 38,633,510 of OW804098.1, forward strand.
TGTATTATAGGAAAATGAGTCACTGATCGCAAAAAGTGGATTTTGTGATAGCATCATATTTGAAAAGATGAGATCAAGCCGATTCTAATGATGGTAAACACTAGAACATCCAATAAATGTTTCTATATTTTAAGTTTGATATTTTCTATTTTTGTCAGAAGAGTTTGTAATATCTCTGGGTTGACAATTACTAGTAAATTAGCCGAATGTAATCTATAAGATGACCTTAGAAATACATGTATATAATACACACTATCTTGAAATTTAGTATATATTCATACGACTCACAACAGTAGATACCCCCAAAATGAGAACATATGTGACAACACATCACATATGTTGGTCGCAAAAAATGCTATTTTTCAAATGTTTTTCTACATGATAAAACTTTTTTGGGGTGTTTAGCGCTGCCAGTAGTATGCATACATATTTCAAGAATGTATACTGAATACATCTATGCTTATCTGAGATTATCCTAAGGAGTATACTTAACTACTTGATTGACCATCTAGAAATATCGCTACCCTTTTCCTTATGCATATAGAGAAGTGCTCATTAGATGGCCTAATGTTTACCATCATTGGAATCCCCTTGATCTGATCTTTTTAAATATGATGACATCCCGACAACCATCATTTGGTTCTTATTCTGAATGTCATGCTATTTTCCTCTATGAAACATATAAATTTAATAGAATAGAATAGAATAGAATCCAGTTTTCTACAGCACTTCAACACAGCCAGTAAACCAGTTGTCAGTCGTCAGAAAGTGAACAATCGGCAGCTCAACTTATTTTGGTCAATTTTGCAACATTATTTTGGGAAATGATACATACTAAGAATATCTGCGTTTATTTGGTATTGTGTAGTTTTTAAAAATCTGCTAAACTGAATTCTGAACTGAATTTCAGTTTTAAATTTGGGTATTTGAAAGGATTGCTTTAGACCGATTGTACATTTTCTGACGACGTTACCCATTATTTTAATCCCAATTCGACAGAATTTGCATTAACTGTAGTCAATATTACTTGCACAACATTTGATGTATGGGGTCGAATTGTGTTGAGCATGGGGGATGGGGTCCCGGGCAGTTGTCCGAGCATATATACAAAACTTGTTGACAAAATATCAATACAAGTTTGCTGACTGGAAAATTTAGCAAAAACATCTGACAAAAACATCTGACGCTCTGAATTGTGATGTTGAGTTGAAGGGCTAGAGGTGGGAGGGAGGGGGTGGGGGGTGGGGGGGGTGGCGGTGGGGGGGTCTCGGGGTGGCGGTGGGACTAAAGGTCCCGTGGTTTCAGGATAGTAGCTGCAACGACAAAATAAAGGTTTTCCCTAAATATTCAATTAATGGCCTGATCATTATAGATATAGTGGACTATGCTCTTTTTCATCTCCTCAATAATATTATTATTGTTGATGTTGATGTTGATCTGTGTGGAGTGTATGGGCTTCTAACCATCTATTTCATTTCACTGCTTTATGGTGAACACAATTGACTCTAGTCTAGATCTGCAATATACCCAGTGATTGGGTACGATCGGCAGCTCTAAATTCTCCTCCAATAGACTGAACAATTATATACTAGGCAGATCTGAGTGTATTCGGTAGTGCCTTGATTATAAAATCCAGTTCGGTTATGTTGAACTGTGTTCTGGACCTCATTTGTCTTATATTTAACTCATTTGAGATGATTGGTGAAGACGAATCATAAATTTTCCTCGGGACTTCACCCACACATCTATCTCATAATGATACATAAAATAATTTGATTTATTTTATATAGATATGATACCGTTTTGCACGGTGTACCCAAAACAAAACATTCCCTACGATCACTATAATGTACTACCCTCATTTATTCTAATTCGTATACCCCCGCCCCAGCGGTGAGCCCCCTCCGCCAACTCCTTCCTTTTTATCTCACAAACGTCAAGGTCTTGTATGTAATAAAGACGCCTTCTTGCACTAGAAAAAAAAGATAAAATATCTGCGTGTGTGTGCAGGACACGTTACCCGATATCACGCTCTCTTTTTCTTCACAGTTCCTTCAGACCCCCATTTGACTTTCTGTCTCGTCTTAGTTTCCTTTTATATTTAAAAGAAAAATGCTTTTCTTGTAGTAAGCATTGAGCTTTGGTCTTTTTATCTATTTCTCGCTTTTCTCTCTCTACCCCCTTATTACTACCCGTTGCATTGATGTAGTTGGTGATTTCCCCACTATGCGCCGCTCTATGCTTCTTTTATTTCAGTCACGTGCTCTTCCCTTTGTGTAGGTGCGCGCGCACGTCTTGGAACTGAAACGCTACCTATCGGCCTTAAAGCAAAGCTTTCATGTTTGGATTGTATTATATGCCTCATTATGACGTAATCAACCATTACTGCGCATGACCATACAGTACTTCCTGTTCCTTCTGTTTTACCCGATTATCGCCCATGATTGGAAACAATACAAACGTGGCGCGCATGCGCGGACAATAGTGGCCGGCCAGGCGTGGACTGCCGTCCTGGTGTCGCGTATCAGAACTAGATATTACGTCACAACAATCACCAATTACAGAGTACAAGTGGCGGCGAGTAGCGGCCGCTGGTGAAACGTGAGGTGAGGGGCGGAAACACGTGATGATTCAAGGGCAGGTGAGGCATGACGGGACAGGTAATGAAGCTGTGATGTTAGCATCGCCCGGTAGGGGTCGGTACCGGCTCAAGTGAGGCAGGGGTCAGTGACTGAGGTCAAATAGTTCACAAGTGGACTACAGAGGGAGCTCTAACAGGGGGCGGGGGCAGTTTAAGTTGTCCCGTTTGAGTTTAACGCCCACTTAACCTTTGTTATATAATGGTTTCTTAATTTTGCTCAGGGATTTATCTATTGTTCAGGTTTATTCTGGTATGGCACATTTGCCACAAGTAACGGTATATAATGTATACAGCCCTAAGAAACAATTCTTAATTTCTCGTCATTATAAAGCACCATTTGTGTCTGATTTTCTTTCTTTTCTTCTTTTTTTAAAGCTGCACTCTAAGTTAACATCTTTCAAAAACTAAACATTTTCTACTTTTTATTCTATTCTTTTCCTAAAATTCATTCATTCTGCAGGGATTTGTCCGGTTGTTTTTGCTACAGGGTTTCTTAGAAATTTACAGTCCCGCCGAAATCCTTTCCTCCGATGGCTTCACTAGTTTTGCCCACCGGCGGCGGTTTTTTCTCTTCAAATTTAGCTTCAAATTCTTGTATAAACATACTACACCAGCAAAATATTAATTAGTTCAATCATAACATGAATACATTCCACAAGAATTCATTTGTCATAATAGCTCAGAATGCAGCTCTAAAATTACTTTTTCCTTTCTTTATCTTGTCAATTATTCGTCAATTTTGTTTTGCAAGGTTTTCGAGCATATAACTACAATACATTCTTACATATTCTGCCTCTGGTTGCACAAGTTACTTAATTCCCTTTACATCCTTGCGCTGATCATTCTATTCGTTTCGTGTGGAACAGAAAATATTTGTGAGACATCGCTGAAAATGATCATATTACCCAAATTGTAATAAGAATGAAGTTAGTAATTCAGTGGAACATGACTGAAACGATTGTTAGAAATCAACGCAATACCAAATATACTCCGATATACCAATAGTACTTATCATATATTTCAGTATAATTTAGCCTAATTTTACTTAATGTGTAGAACTTCCGATTGTACATTTTCTAAACACTTTCCCATTTATTATTACGTCATTTATTATTACTGACTCTCTAATTGCCCATCTCATAGAGGCATAGGAGAAAGTTATGCATCATATTGCATTATAACTGAATATACTTATATTAACCTAGTAGAAGTACGGTATCTTATAATCGAGTTGCGATTTTTAAAGATTCATATTTCAATTTGAGTTTCAATTAATATTATGTTATAAAATGTGGATACTTTTCAACGTATACAAGCCTGAAACATGGTATTTCTACTATGCGGTCCATCTTCACTGCGAGTTGAGCCGAAGGAAGAGCAAGTAGTATAGGGACATGGGGAATTTCAACGGGCAAAAAAGGGAGATAAAGACTAAAAAAGGGAGATAAAGACTATATTTGGAGTCTGTAGGTCGGTGAAACTGCCTCAAGGTTCTCTGTTTTGATAAGCAGATGTCACTGTTATGTACAGCATAAACCAAACACTGGCATAATTACACCACTCGGCTTATCAAGGACGGTATTAATTAACAAATTAGATCATGATATCATTGATTACTGGCTACTGAATCGAACAAAACTGAACAAGCATTTATTAGTGCTATATAGACTCTCATATTTCGAAATATCTAATGCCAAAATATTTGTTTCTGTTCAGAATGAAAATCCTATTATCCAAGATTGCTTCCAAATCTGAATCGAAACTGAGACAATGGGGTTAAATAATTAATATGGGGAAAACCTTTGAGCATTACATGGGTACACTATTTACTGTATAGAAGTAATGTGTATTATTTATTAGCAAATAATTATACACTGAACTGTTGCCTGAATGGAACCTGTAATATGGTTGATGACGTCACGGGTGGGGCTGCATAATGAGCTGATCACATCTCCAAGGTGACAATGTCACCCCAAGGTTATGCGCACGTCGTTGCATGTGTTATATTGTATTTAGTCACAATTTATTGAAATTGTACAGAATAAATTCTGGAAATGTCCTTAGGCAAAGCAGGTTGTGTTAAAATCAGTGTCATCGATCTTTCAACGCACATTATGACGTCATTATCATTGACGCATGCTCACTGCCTGCCCCGAGGGTCCCGACTCATGAACTCTCGCCAGTTCTCGCTGTTACTCGTGCTCGAGAGACAGATTGAGATCTATGTCTTGCTGACAATAGTGTCAGACCCCTCCGGAAGTCAAGGAGTCACGTGTTAGAGCATTTTCTCTCCTCCCTTGGCATAAGAGTTCCTTCCTTTGTGTAGGGATGTAAAGGGTGGTTGGCCGCGGGCGATATCGCCTGATACGCGATAATACCAGCGATTTAATGTCAACAGGGGCCATTATTATTGACACAAAGAAAGCCTGGGTACCTGCACAAATCCTTAACAATCACCGGGAACCAGTACACAAGACAAGGACGCTGGTTGGCCAAGGCTTGAGATGCGCGCGTACACATTTAATCAAGTCACGCCATGATGAGGGTTGGCGAGAGTTTGGCAAGAAGGAGCAGACGATAAATGAGTTTGGATTTGGGCGGCGTCCAGGCATGGTCAATCTTGAGAGCGCCATCTTGCGTGGTTGGCCGTCATCAAGAAGTTGTGGTCAATTAAACAGGAAGCGGCATACCCCCTGTAAGACGCCAACATACGCCAAGATGGCGTCAGCTTACAGCTCATTCCCGCACTGCACGAGATCGAGCACGAGATTACAATCCTTCTTGGCAAGGCTTGAATCAAATTTTATTTTTGAAGTTTGGACACAAACATATTTCATGCTTGCAACGGGGAGTTTACTATCACGAAACATGCTTGTAAAATATTGAGTAGATCTCACTTTGTTTCTAGGAAACTTTGGAAGTTGACACAGAAAGAACTGGAATTAATTAGTCTTTCCTCTCTTCTGACTTACCCCCGCAATTAATTTTATTTTCAGGGCAAAAAGGAGAATGTTTTGGAAGAACTAAATCGTGTTTCATCCTCGCTACTTCATCTCTACAGCCAAGAAATCAACAAATTAATCGATAATGACTCCTTTTTTCCCTCCGTTGCTCAATTTGCCGACGACCCATAATCACTGTCAGGCAAATAATCAGGCGGAACCGGAACTGGCTGAGCATATTTCTCCAATTATCGCTCGGTGTGTTTTTGATGAGCATGCGCGTGTCTCCTAATGAGATGATGGCCAATATCAAACGGTAGTCTCGTTTTTTCTCGTCATTAGGACGAGATCACGTTACCCGTTTCCGCATTGCTTCATAAAGCGGCACGCGCATGCTCAGGGCCATTCACAGCGCCACCTCGCACTTCTCAATGGAACTACTAGGCTACCAGTGCCAACGAGGTTGTAATGGGAACAGAAAAAGACAAAAAAAGTTCTTTTCACTCATACCGGCCTTCTCCGGGATGATGATGATAATAATAATAATCGCTCCCTCTAGATTACAAGTGCCCCACTGCGATCAACAATGTCAATTAATAACTGCTCCCTAGCACCAGTTGATGTAAATGTGAATGGTGGGGCGGGGGGGGGGGCGCAGAGGAGGGGAGGGAGGAACATAGAGAAGGGTGATAGAGAGGCAGGATAGAAGAGCGGAGAGGGGTGAAAGGGTTCAGGACTGAGAGGGAAGCAGGAGAAGAGGGGAAGAAGAAGGAATGAGAAGGAGGAGATAGATAGGAAAGACAGGAATGAGGAGGGAGTACAAATATGCTGAGAATACAGATTTATTTCAATCAAACAACTATCATTGTAATATAACATGTGTTACAACATGTGGTATCATGTAAATCAGCTGACAAGAACAACGGCCATGCAACGCTATATTTCAATAAAATTAATGACTTAAAATTCAAACTTTGTATAATGTATTATATTTTAATATATATGACCAAGGCAATAATGAAATAACAATGAATAATTATGCTCCACCTCTCTGTTCTCTTATGTTTTCGTTCGCCCTTTTTGTGTGCATGAGTAGGAAACCATACCACTATATGGGTCAAGGGCGTCAGAATATGTACAATTAATCTTCATCTCCACCAATCCTCTCAAATAACCCAAATGTAATCCCCAATAGTATCAATATACATTCAACATAACCGCACAGATTTTCTTAATTAACTTAGTATAAACTTTAGCCTAATTAATCGGACATTATTAAATCTGTAGAGCTGGCGACTGTACATTTCCTGACACACTGACCAAAATAAATCTTTCGGCAGCTATTATCATGAATCAGCAAAAAACAGTTTCCTAACAACTCCGGGGTAACTTGACTCCGGTCGGCCTTTATGTGGACATCGACACCTCCTCACCCATCCATTCTACAACTTGTCATGTTTGCCCAGGGAATGGAACACCGCACCTACCCCTTCAAAGTTATGACCTTTACACAGTCGTTGCCCGCTCCTCCCTATGTCACGCCATTGCCTCATCGGTTTCCCTTCCAATTATCCTCTTAGCTGATTAACAGATCTTATGACACTTTATCATGGATGTAAGATTGATTTGATATCTCCCTGAATTGTAAACGCATCCAATACTTTCCATCTCCTCCTCAGCATCTCTTAATTATTCTCTTTTCAATATTATAGTGTAAGCAGTTTACGGCGTTCAATCACTGACATACCATTCTTATTTAATCTGAGAGGCTGTTACATGGTATCTTTCTATATATTTGATATAATTATATGAAGGTATGTGTATTCGGACACTATATGTTCTATTTGCAGTAAGTCGATGGATCTGTGTTATTAGGTTATTGATAACTAATCCTCTCTGGCGATCAATATTGTGCAGTTATTTCTACTTATTTACTACAATGCCAAGGTTAGACATTTGACCTTGTGTTCCTATACTAATCCTATGGCTATGCCGGAGATTTAAACGAAAATTTCGGTCCTATGCATACCGGTTTCCATAGCATATGCAATAGATGGGTTAATCAGACATTGCGTAACGAATCATTATATCTAATAATTACTATATTTGATAATTATTATTTTCCTTAGTTACCCTTCTTTGCTAAGAAGAGCTCTGGTAAGGAACGTCTGGTGAGGGAAGGAGTTTGCTAATTTTTTATTCCTAAAGGCCATCATAAGATTTTTTTTATCTTATCTTATCTTATCTTATCTCATAATTCTTGTTTCAAATTTCGCAATGCTCCTCTGTTCCCTGCAGATCTCAAACCGAAGACAATTGCGCATCCTATTTTATTCACCTTATGGGTCATATCTTCAGAGAATGTACAATTCGCTTTCACCAAACCTCTCAAATAACCCACATTCAAGACGAAAATGAGCTTCAAAATGCAGTTTAACATAAGAGAACTGATACTTTAAATCTATGCGATACCAAATAGACTCAGAAATATCCAGTATTCATCATTTCTCAGCCTAACTTAGCAGAGTTTCCTAAATTTGTAGAGCTGCCAATTGTACATTTTCTGAAGATCTGACCCTTATGTTCTCAATCCTTTGTGTAACATGGTGTGTGCTGCCTAATTTGAGTCCAATGTTATACTTAACCTAACCCTCTTATAGTGGCTACCTTGTAGTATAGATTTGAAGAGAAAATCCCCGTAATTACCACAATACAGATATAAAACAATTCCACACTGATCTATACGAGCAATGCTATACTCAAGAGATAAATTAATTGGTGAGATGGGTCAAGATTGAAGTCAGTATCAATTGATCAGAGGTCGGAACAGCAGGGAATGTGCAATCGGCAGCCTACACATTAGTAAAATCCTGTTATAAGGCTGAAAATAGTGAATACCAGGTATACAATATCATCATTTGGGATTGGGTTGCTTTAAAAAATCTACTCTGTTAGTTGTATTTTGAACTACATTCTTGTTATAAATTTGGAATATTTGAGTGGATTTTTGAAGGCAAATTATACAATTTTTTAGACGCCCTGTCCCATGCACATTTAGAACAACAACGGCGTTGATACCGCATGCATATTCCTTACATAGCATTGTATTTTGCTATACAAAGACAACCCTCATTAAAAATATTTTCTCATCATATAAAAGTCGTCTTTGAAGTCAAACAAAAACCATAATTATCATGATATTTGCCTACTACGCGTTTACCCACAGGATTGTATGTATGAAAATGTGCTGAGTCATTGCTTCCATACTTTGAGGTCTCACCATAATGATTCTGCATTGTTAAACACACACACATGTCCTTTCGTTACAATGTGTCCTAGCAAGTTCCCAAGTAGCACAAAAGCCCCATCTCCCCCCTTTCATTCTTCGTCCTTCAAAGAAGCATTTTTATTTGATTATTTATTAAAGACAAAATGTTATTTTTGCTAAAGTATGGACATAAATAAAGTAGAATCCATGGCTTTACATGCCGTCAGAGCCTCGTGTGTTCTCTCTTTCTGCCGAGCCACAAAGAACGTGCTTGATTAACTGGAAATAAAATGGATTTTATTTCAAACAATCTCATCTTCTTTCTCATCTGCCTCCCTGCCCCCACCCTGGCTCTAAACCAACCACAGTTGTACGCAATAGAGGGTTTGTATGGGTGCGATTTGGGGCAGAGGTTTGCATTTGATTGTGTACTCTGGATACGGACAAACATGCATGAGAGGTTTGCATTGACGTGTATGTATCTCTATTGTTTGTTGTATATTATTTTACCTTTTAGTTCACCGCCTATATGTAGGAAAGAATTTTCCCATTTTAACTCTAACGTTAAAGCTTACAACGTACAGAACCAAGAAACACTTTCAGCTATCTCCAACCTCACCTCTGCTATTTCTTTCCTAACAAACTCTGTTAACGCTGATTTTTCCTCTATATCAGAGGAGGTAGAAGCTTCTCTCTACAATGGTTTCGTTCTCCAATCAGCCCAATATCAGATTTCTTCTAGAGCAATGTTTTTGGCTAAACTAAATACCTTTTTAAGCGGCATTAAGGAACTCGCTATGGGCCGCCTTCCTTACACGCTGGTAGCTCCTACAAAGCTAGCATTTGCCCTAGCCGAGTTAGAGAAAAATATTAAAATGGGGGATAATGACCTTCACATCCTGGTAAAAGACCCCAAATATTTCTACAACATCAAAATATCGCAATATGCCTACAGCCAGGACAACCTGTTTATTCATTTGTCCGTACCTATCTCAGCGGGCCCGGCCGCCTTCAAAATTTTCCAAATTAACGCCATACCGGTCCCTATCCACACTTCTACCATATTTCAGCCAGGATACACTTTAATCTCCTCCCTGCCCTGCTATGTGGCTATCGCCCTCCATAGCAATATTTTTATCGAATTGAACGAAGCCGACATTTCTTCCTGTACAAATAACGTTGTGCTATCTTGCGACAACACCTTGGCACGCCGCCACGGCCAGCACCCCACGTGCGCCGTCGCCTTGCTAAGGGACCACGTCAAAGATATAAACAGGTTATGTACTTTCAAAGTCTTTCCTCATCTTTTTCCTCCTACCAAGGCTATCTCACTCGAGCCGGCAAAGTATCTATTTACTACTTCTTCCCCAGCCTCCACTCTATCCTGCAAATCCACGCCCCCTGCGGCAGTAAAAACACTATCATTCTCTGTAATACACGTGCCCTGTGGATGTGTGTTGACAAACAATAACCATACGCTAGTCAACCCCTCCACAGCATGCAAAATAAAAACTAACCCTATCATCATCTCTCTATCTACGGTCAACCTCCCAATAGTCCACAACTTCCTTTCTCCAAAGAAGGAATTTACTGGACACACCCTGTCCCCCTCGCCCATAAATTTAATCTTACCAAATCTTACTGAAAAGGCAGCCAGGTTTGCAGACATCAACAATAAGATCATGGCCGAAGGGCTAGACTTAGAGCTGATGGCGCGCCAACTTGCTGCCAACTCTCCAACTTACAACCCTAATAATTCCTCCCTATACTACTCAGACATAGCCGCACATCCCTCAGTGATCACTGTTAGCACAATAATTTCAATAGTCTCTCTAATATTATCCATCTGTGCTTGCTATAGGGTTCACAAACTGCTCGCCGCAGCCACGCTGACGGCCGTCGTGCAAGGATCTCCAGTGATCCAAATCAATTCGACGCACGAGGCCGCTCCAGTTTGGTGGGGAGCTTCACCTATAGTAGCACCTTCTACCTCCAAGACCAGCAGCGACCGCCCCTGGACCACCTCGGACCACGCTTTCATCTCTGCATGGGTCATACTTGGCATTTACATCGTATACAAGCTAGTGCAATGGTGCAGACAGACCAAGTTGCCTTCTAGTTTAAAGTCCAAGGCTGCAATCAACCCCATCGCAGTGCTCAAAATCCACAATGGTTGGAAAACGACTGTCCTCCCCCTGACCCCCATGCATTTCGACAAGAACATCGTGCAAACAGGCGTAGCCCCAATCCTAGACCCCCCAACCATGGCTCACTGTTTCGCCAAGACCATGGAATTGGCATGGGATGGCCCCTTGTGCGTCAGGATAGGGACGGCAGTAGTCCCTCTGCCTCTCCCCAACGAGGTCAGAATCCCACTGGTACAGCGATACCAGGTGTACAGAGCACTGCGCTCGGCCACCACCACCTTCTCCTTCGCTCTGCTGGAAGCATCAGGCGCCTTTCACCAGATACCTTGGCCGACGATGATGACAGCGGCAGACAAGATAAAGCAGCCCACCGAGCTGTCTGTGTCACCCGCACCCAAAGTCAGACCAGCGACTTCCTTTGGTCTTCTCAGGTCGATTATTGCGGTACCACCACCAGGTCTTTGATAACTTGTGAATAGCTCGTGAGTTTTGCTTCTATAAAAGCTCAAGTTTCCTCTCCAAAACCTAACTCTCTATCTCACAGTCTGTCGCAGCAATTACACCTTGATTATGTCCTGTTTTCTCCCATAAAACCGCCTTATCAAGCCGGCAGACGCCAGCCATGCTCTTGCCCCCCTCCCCCCCCCCACCCACCTTCAAATAGTATTTTGTTTCCCTGAGCGAAGGTACGTAAGGGACCGAAAGTGGATTATATTCCAGTCTCCACACAGGGAAACGAACCATTTACCCTACCATAATATTTGTTTTATCCTTTTCCAATACATCGGTTTTTGTTGTTTTTGTTTATATAATATATTTCTTTTCTCCTTTCTCGGCACAAATATCAATTGGCTAGGAAATATTTCCATAACCATAGGTTTACGCCTAAAAGATAAGAACTCTCTCAATCTTTAGACAGTCTCATTTGTATTCACTCCACCATTCACAGATACATTCAACCTGTACTTATAGATCTTCCTTTTGTTTTTCTTGTCTCTGACCAGCCAGCTTCGCACCATCGGAGTGGTGACTTTCTCCACCGGGGAGGGCACCCCGACGACATCATGAACTTTCTATAAAACCAGCCAAAGTAAACAGAGACAATAACCACATATCTAAACACTCCTACCCGGAGACACGGACCTGCCTACACCTCAAACAAAACCTCTCTACAAGCACACCACTCTGTGAGCAGCCCACCGTCCGGTCCTCGCGCACTGTTCGGCGTGGCCAATCGCATCCTCCCCCGGCAACTCCATATCTCTCCACCAGCCGCCAGGCCGGCGATACCCACATCGCCTCAGGAGCTGTTTTCTGAACAATAGCCTAATAACCGCTCACCTTGAGCAATAGCATACTCTTATCTGTTCTAACATCTAAAGTAACGTAATATCGCGCATCATTACGCCATATTAGATAACATTGCGACCAGAAAAACATTATGCAAGGTGTTATGTAACTTTTCTTATCTCTTATGCAAGATGTTATGTAACTTTTCTTATCTCTTATGCAAGATGTTATGTAACTTTTCTTATCTCTTATACAAGGTATTATGTAACCTTTCCTTATCTCTTATGCAAGGTATTATGTAACTTTTCCTTATCTCTTATGCAAGGTATTATGTAACTCTTCTTTATCTCTTACGCAAGGTATTATGTAATTTCTCTTACCTATTACGTAAGATTACTCAGGGTTATGTTAAAATGTGACGTAAGGTTACGCGGGACTGTGACCGCATTAAAAACACAGCCCTCCATTTTTGTTAAAATTTACTGCATAATTATTATGTAACATTACTCAACCATGTTCTTTTAGTATCATTCTACTAGTTCGCGAGTATGAGTAGCAGATATTGCCCCTCTCATGTTCTCTCCATTACATAATGTTATATAAGAGCTCTAGCCCATATTTATTACGTAACAAATAATTATTACATCACCACAAGACTGATTAATTTATTTATTTAATAACTGCCGGCAGAGCTAGTTAGTTATTAATGGGGGATAATATGTTATAACTCGTTGTGACACATCATAAATTTTAAAAGCCGTTAATACAGGTAGCTCCTTCCCCTACGAGGGCTAGACAGCTACTGAGGTACGTCGCAACCTGATTGGTCCAGACGTACCTGTCAATCAGTGGGATAGGATTACCACCAGGTAATCCTATCAAGGTATATAACCCCATACTGCACGCCCGTTCGGGCACTTGCCATTACCATCAACATCTGGTATAACCATCTGAAGGCAATAAAACATCATTCATACTCTACTGAATTCTTCACTCCTTTATGTTACATCCATTATAACAATATAGCCTCCCACTATATATGAACTCCGGGGCAGTTGATACACAATATGAAGGGTATCTGGTAGTATACTACCTTCTATTATTGTATGGTGTTATACCAAGATATTTATTGAAATTCCTATTGCTCTAGTCTTCCACTGAAACTTGGAGTAGTATACTATACCATCTATTGTTGTATGACATGTTATCAAGATGTTTACTTTAGTTCCTATAGCTTCCACCAACACCTGCATGGGGTAGTATACTACCACCTAATTTACGGAATGTGTAATGCTGACGATTGTACATTTTCTGAGGAACAAATCCTTTTGATAACTCTAATTTAAGCCAAAAATGAGGTTCAAAATACAGTTCAACATTACCAAACCATTATTATCTTACCGAATACATGTGTAAAGGTGCCGATTGCACATTTTCTGACTACCTGACCCTCGGTGTATCCCTTTCGCTTCCCAACAGAATAACAGCAAGTCATGAAATTATATGTTAATACTTACACTCAGATATGTGTTTGTTTTGTTACGTTAACGGGTGAGAAACAATATACAATTGGCAGCTTTATCTAAAGTAGCATTCTGTTCCTTAGAATCAGTGGGCAGTGACCATGGTTATTCTTCTTTGAATTATTACCCATGAGCCAATATCTTGATGTCCTCAATTGATTATAAAGAGCCTAGTCCACTAAGCTGATTCTCATGTGATTTCGCGCCAAAAAGGACTCCACTAATTTCTGTGAGAATCGCATGAAAATCGGCTTAATGGACTAGGCCCTTAAGTTTCATTGTGCACTGTGCATACTTGCTTGTAACTCACATTTACGGAGGATTTGCTGTGTAAAAATACTAAATAAAATGTATTTTGGAGGATTGGTGAGGGCGAATTGTACATTTTCTGATGCCCTGATCCATATATCGGAGAACATCCGCTTTTATTTTACTTAACATGCAGAACCACTCTACAAATGCCCTATTAATGCTTCTCGGCTTGTGACAATAAATAGTTTTTTCGTGTATGGTGCTGCTAACCCAGCCTCTCCCTCCTCCCCTCTCTCCCTCACTTACCACTCCGTTACAACCATACAACGCTCCCATTTTTGCACATACATGTATCCTATAATTATCTTTTTTGTGGGGCGCGTTACCCAGATGCGCGGCGTTCTTGCCGCGCTTGTTACGCCCGCCAAGAGCGTACCGCGCGCGTCCCTCTAGCCTTTGTCACGTAGGACCCGGGAGGGTTGGGGTTCACATGAGAGCTTTAATATCTAGATGTTATATGTGACGTGTTCCAGTCGCAAAGTTGCAAAAATATAAATTTTGAGATACCATCATAAGCATTAGGCTTGGTAAACATTAGGCAACTTAAAGTATTTCATTATTTCCAATTTGATATTTTTAGTTTTGAAAAAAAGACTTAGTGTTCATGAGTGGACAATTACTAGTACAGTATCTAAATATCCTCCATAGGATGGCATTTGAAACACCAGGATATATTTAACTGACTGTCTTGAAATTTGGTACATGTAGTCATACGACCGCAAGGACTAGACACCCCCACAACTGAAAAATGCATGGCAATAAAGGTATCTTAATTGTGAATAAATCCCTTCAAAAAATTTCAATTTTGCGACTTGTGACTTTCTTTAACACATCATAATTATATAAGGGACGTCTTGTGTATCTAAAACTCAATTGTATAATAGGTGATTTGCATGTCCGCCATCTTGAATCTAGATTCGCATGGAATTATGGGAGTTGTATGGCATTGTAAAAGCTGTAGATAACATGCACTTTATTTCAGCATGGATTATGTAACTGTGATTTCATGTAATAACCATGCCATGCATTTGGATTTTTTCGATCATTTTACACAAGCTATGATATTCATGATCATTGCATTGTCTTTTTATAATGAAGGGCTAATGAAGCCCGAAAGGTCGGACCCCAATAAAAGTCAAACCAAAAATAATCCCCCATGTCCTTTCCCTTCTTTTTTGGGCTTAACCCTACTCAATATATATGATTTTGATTAAAAGTGTTGATAAATTGATGAATCCGTCCCAGCATGCACTGTAACAAACATGCACATGTAAATCCCCTATTGGAAAAAGGGACATTTGTGACGTCATATAATGTAGCTACGATACATGGCTATATGACCTTATAATTATATATATCGACCTAGGATCTCTAAATACAAGGAATTCTGCTCAGGGAAGGGAAATCATGAAACGAATAATCACCCAAAATCAAGAAATCGATTTGAAATAGAATTCTCCACTCTTGGAATAAATTGCAGATAAAGGCCCACCGAATTTATCGACTCAAAATATATACAATCGAGTACTCCATATGGTCAGATTAAAATTACATTGATTCTACTATGAGAATGTTTCTCTACTCCAGTCTAATCTTTTTACATGGGATCCCATATACAATGTGTTTCATGAAAATGAGTCACAAGTCGCAAAATTGATATTTTCAAAGTATTTTGTTCACAAGATCTCTTTGTGCATATGTTTTCATTTTTATGTTATCTAATGGTCCAACTCGTATGATTATGTGTATCAAACTTCAAGACCATGTAGTAAATATATCCATACATTTCTAAGCTTATTCTATAGAGTATATTCAGCTACTCTACTATAATTCCCCATCCAGAAATATTGGAAATTTTCTTTTCCAAAAATAAATATATCAAAGATAAAATATAGAAATACTTATTACATACATGTCCTAATGTTTATTATCTTTGATGACATCTTTTCAAATGTGATGATATCGCAAAATCCTTTTTTTGCGACTTGTGACTAATTTTCCAAAAACATATCACATACAAGACTATTGGGCGGTTCCTAAGTTCCATATTACACTTGGGCTATCCTATTTCGTTCATTTTTACACTCACCTATACTCAATCGCTATGTCCCCTTGTAGGGGGCCTACCATGGAACGTCAAAACGCCATCGGGCATTTTTGTCCACATGTGCTCCGAATTTGAGCCATGATCAATTTGTTAAATACTTTATATCTCACAGGTTTGTATTCTAAAGACTTTGTCTCTGGTATTTCAAAATCAATAGTTGTTTAACTAAGCCGGGTAGACATAGGGTATAGGCAACTATACCCCATTTGGAGATTCATTGGAAAGATCCCATTGTACCCTTTGGGTCCTACGCGGGGCTCAATCAATGGTACTCTTTTCTACGCCCCCGCCCATCCCCCATCCCCCCTTCCCCTTCACTTTCCCTTTTAACCCTCTTTCAGGTACTTTTTGCATCTTATCAGCAGAAATACTGAAACAGAACAAACGCAGGTGGGCGTGGCCAACGATCTGTTATGTCATCTGATTGACAGATGGCCTCTATTTGGCTCTGGGCTGCAGATGTAGGAATAACTTGTAATTAGAGTGTCACTGCAGAGCCCTAATTGTCCCAAAATATGCAATAATACAGAAAATTACCAAATGTAAAAAAATGTGCTCAGAAATGAAACAGATTTCCTGGTGATGCACAACAATGCTCGACCGGAAGTAAAAAATCCGACGCATGCGCATAATGAGTGGGGTTTGTTACAAGGACGCCCTCTGTGGCGTGTGGGTGTACTATGATATTCTATTGTGGAATTGTATGAACATTTGAAAATTGGATTTTTTTTTTCGAAAATGGAAGAAATGGCCACATGCTCACTTTGGTTTGAAATTGTCTTTGTGCGCCAAATATAACCCGTTATAAAGAGATTAGTGCAAGGCTAGAATGTGTTCATTCCTTGGAAAGAAATATTTGAGGCGTGAAATACTGTAATTAGTAAAGTCAATTGTTGATATCCAATATACATTATCCATACAGTGCATATACTCTAAATATACAGTGAGTAGTTCTTATGTCGGCATTGGATATAATTGATTTTGGATCTCATATCAGATTAGATTAATTTCTATCTCTTTTTCAGACCTTTCTTACATCTTCGGGGAGTATCATGCCTTCACCAAATCACCACAACGTGTAATGATCCCGGCCAAGGGCTAAACTTGGAAGCTTCTGCTACATTCCAACAGCTTCTGTTGTATTGACGATTAAGGACTATGGGATGTAATCATGTAACATAAAAGTAAACATCTCATAATGTAGTTTTTAATAGATTGAAGGAGGATGGTTCAACCCAGAACATAGCACAGAAAGGGGAACGCTGGTGTGTGAGGTTCGTTGTATTGGGGGTCTGAAGTTTCAGGCACATTAATTAGCCCTTTATCAAGGAGAATTATTCCTATTTCTATTACCTATTGTAATTGATTAATTAATTTGGACACATCGTTACTAATAAATCGAAATATTTAACATTATTCTACTTTAGGATAAGGACTGTTATTAGCATTTTACTGAAGAGTAAGACATTTATTTTAAGTTATGTAAAGCTCCATTCATGTTATCATCTATTTAGTAAAATGTAAATATTTGTTAAATAGTCTTTCGTTGATTGTCTATGTAAACCGATTTCTTTTACAAGAATGGTACATTTTCTCTCACATCTTTATCTTTGCATTTTTCTACCTGTTATGTTGAAAATTATTACATTAATTGATAAACCAATTTGGAAATTTGTTAATAAAAATAGTCATCGCCACAAGAAGTAATTTCATGTATGGTATGTAAGACTTCAATAATGTTGTTTTAATGTTTTGTTGTGTTAATAATGTTGGTGTGTTAAAGAAAAATGAGTCACAAGTCGCAAAAAGGATATTTTTCAAAGTGATTCATACACAAGATAGTTTTTTTTTTGGAATATTTTGATTTTGAGGGTTTATCACTTTCAGTCATATAAATCTATGTACCAAATATCAGGACGATGTATTCAATATATCCTTGCGTTTAAACTTTTGAAGGTCATCCTATGGAGAATATATAATTGCTTTTTTTTATGATTACTACCAATGGAATCCGCTTGATCTCATCTTTCCAAATATACAACTCTCTTTATTCTCTCCCTGCGCTGACATATTACTTATCAAGTTGAATCACTGCATTGTATATTATCGATAATTACACCCACCATCTTTCTTTTCTATACTGACCGGCATAATTATATGTCGGTTGTAAGCCTGTGGTGTAATACTGAAATATGATGTCTGACCACTATACAGAGATGTAACAAATAGGGGGATACTTTCCCATCTTCAAAGAAAAGGTATTCCTCGGAAAGAATGTGTTTTTCATCTCCTGTATCTCTCATTTTCTCACCTTTCACACATCCCTTCCCGTCCTTACACCTATGTCAGACTACAGCCAAGAGGCAAGTCAACACATCTCGCCCTGTGGTCACTTCTCACGGGGTAACACGAGACTCGCCTCTGCTGACCCCTACTGACCATCAAAGGCAACGACCTCTGCACAACAAAGCAGTTTTTATGAGACTATTACAAAGTAACAAGCCGGAAGCGAGGCTCTTTCTAAAGACTACAGAAGATGTGGATAATAAGCGCCAAGATTTGGTTACATACGGGTCTTTCTTCACCTTGGATTGACCAGGGTCATATGACCAAAGCTAGGGATGATGACCAATGATCATCTCTGACGTCACAAACAGGTCACATGACCCCAGTAGTGGACATTGTATACGAGCATGTGTAGTGACCATCGTTGATATGGGGGAAACCTGAAGCTGACCAACGCCGGGGGCTGCGCACGCACCTTTCCCCTTGCCTATATCCGGTCATGAGGTCAGCTCTAGGCACAGGGTTTAGGCGCCCTTTGATCACGTCTCGTTTGATCTGGTGTGGGACGTGATGACGCGTGAAGTGGGCGCTTCCCGCCGCCTCTGGCCGCTCTCGTGTGAAAACGTGCGTGAACGGATCAACTCTTCTCCTGCAGCCGACTTTTGTTGACGACCGCTTAGCTCCCAATGTTACGTCTTTGTTCACATAATTACCAATTCTATCGCGAGATCTCAAGAGTTCTCATGGAGTTTCTTTCATCCGTGGCTTAGAGAGACAATATCAAAGCCACCCGCTTTGTTTTTGCACGTTTACGAAACACTCGAGAGTCGTGTGTGACGACTGATTTGCAATTGTCGCCTCACGATTGCGACACCCGCCTGCAACGATTGTCAGAAGATGAGATAACAAGGAATAACCAGAGGCAACGAGATTCTGCGAGAAAAGATGAGAGCCCTTCACTCCCAATGCAGAAGAAGGCAGGAACTTCCGATCAAAGCTCACATAGGCGCGGTGTGTGATGGGAAGAGAACCGCTAGAAGAGAGCCATCTTTAATCCGGCGGGTATTGCCTCGTTTTCACTTCAAACGTTGCAAAAACCTGCTCATGCGCCTCAGAGAAAACTTGTCACCTTGGTTTAATTGAGGCAGACGACATTTTTGATGTTTGTGATTGTGTGCAAATGAATGTGGCGATAAAAGAAGGTTTTGCGAGCAAGAAGGAAAGAGGAGAGGAAGTAGAAATCAGCTTCGCGCGCCGCCTAGGGAGAGGCGTGTGAACAAAGACACAAGAAGCCCTCAAAGAACTGCACGGTCTGCCGATAGGGGCGCTGAGTGTGTATCAGCACAGCGCACTCTGTTGACAAAAACGCTCGTTATTATAGATAACTTTATACACATACAGGTAGCGTTCCTGAGAGGGAGGGGGCTGTGGGTGGGGGTGGGGGTAGGTGCGAGGAGGAGGGAGGAGGAGGTGGAGATAAAGGGAACACATATGGATATATATATAGGTATGAGAAGAAGCAGACTCGAGGGGACAGACATGAGAGGACAAGGATCTGAGGGTGTGGGGCTGACGTGGGAGGCGGGAGGGGAGGGGCGGGGTGTGGGGGAGGGCTGCGGTACAGGCAGTGCTGAAGTTATTGGGAATATCTATGATGCAAGGGGTAAGGGGGAGGTGAAGCGGGGAAAGAAGGAATTGAAGACAAAAATTCGTGAGATTCTTAAAAGACAAATGCAAAATAACCGTACAGATTTTAAACAAATCAACGCTACACCAAATATTATACTGGTCCTGGGTAAGACCTTAAAGTGCCGTTCTTTCTCTTTTTCTCTGTCTCTCTCTCCCTTCTTCTGTATCTCTATTTCCTGGGTATGATCATAAACTGCCTCCCTCTCAGC
Source organism: Sthenelais limicola (assembly GCA_942159475.1). Lineage (NCBI taxonomy): Eukaryota > Metazoa > Annelida > Polychaeta > Phyllodocida > Sigalionidae > Sthenelais > Sthenelais limicola. The sequence continues at coordinate 38,653,924 of OW804098.1, forward strand.
TCTCCCGCCCTTGATATAGCCATCTTAAATGTGTTTATAAGGGCGTAAAGCAACCAATCTCACACAGTCATCATCAAATAATATACTCAGATATACTGGTTATTTATGATATCTCAGCCTTACTTAGCAGAATTTACTAAATGCTAAATATTTGTAACACTTTATTGCAATACAGGCCTACTACACAATTACTTGACCTATAGGGCCTACTGTCATGAGTGAGGGGAATCGACTATTTTTAGACGTATTCCCGCCACTAGTTCCCATCTCTATGTACTACTATGTAAAATTTTACATTCTGAGTGTAGGGATTAGCTGTTCTATGTTTATGCAAGGATTCGAAACTGTATCGCCCGAAACAAAACGATTAAGTTACAAAAAAAGTTATACACAGCCTAGGTTCAAAGATTAGAGAGTCCCTTCAAACTGAGGGAAAGCCTCTCGCTCCTAACCGCAAAATGCCATTAGTATACCATTAGGAGCGCGAAGATTGCCATAAGAATCCCATTGGGACGCCTACTCCAGGGTCAGGAAAACCATTAGCGCAGTAGGCGTCCAATCACTGACATACGGTTCTTATCTGTACTGTGTGGCTGAGAGCCTATAGACCGTATAGGTGAGTACACCTCAGCAGAGGATTTCTGCGGGTCACCGAAATATAGCAGGTGAAATACACAATCGTGGTAAATGACTGGACAAAGAATGGAATAAAAAGTATCACACCGATTCAGGAAATCTGTCCGGTTAAGTTGAATTGTATATTGAACCTCATTACCCCATCGAAATTTAGGGTTATTTGAGATAATTAGTAAAGGTCAATTGTACATTTTCTTACTTTTTCACCATTATAATATATAGCTCCCCCTGCTCCTAGCAGGGAGTAGATCTACATCCATTTAAATGTTCTATTCTTATTACATTGCTCAAGTATAATACACCAGTCCGTTATAGAGACCAACCCTCAATTAAGACCAGTTTTCTCAGTCCCGAATTTTGTTTTATTAGATTAGCCCCTCTAATGTGACCACCTAACTGAGACAAAAACATCCAGGGTGGTCACATTAGCAGGGTTCCACTGTATACGGAAACACCTCACTCAGTGAGGGAGAACAAGCCATAAGAATAGGATCTCCGACTCGCTCATCATTTTCTTCATTATTAATTAATGCATATCCATAGCTCACATATATCTAATCTATAAGAGATTAACACTTAATTAACTCCACCCCATATCGATTAGGTGGTAATAGTAAAATAGTAAAAACTATAGATGAAGCAGAGGTTCAAAACAATGATTTGTATTTGAACATCCGTAATATATCATTTTAAAAAGTACTATATTATATTTGCAATAATTAAGTTCTATAATAATTTTGTAATTTGAGAGCAAATAAATGGAAGGAAATGCTCGAAGAATTGTCCACAGTATTGGAGGTTCACCCATCTATATACAATATTCTGAATTTCCAACAATAGCACCATCATAAATTTACAGTGCCCTATTTCCCGCTTGGAAGTTAAGTTCTCATACGAAGAATTGATTTGAGCAGAAATAAGAAAAAAAATTAAATGATTACAGAAAAAACCTGTTGTACAGATTTGGCCATTAATTAATCAGTCCTTTACCACCCTGAGAGTGCCCTATCCCTCATGCCCCCATCTCTATTGTTAAGCTCCAATCTCATATTTGACCTTGAGTGACCTTGACTAATATCAGGGTCATTATTAGCGCATATTTTCCCAGAGATCACCCTGATCGTGACGTCATAATAGGCAGATACCTGAAAAGGAAGGCCATGAAGTGTTTAACCCGTATTTGATTCACTTTTTGTTTGATTTTTATAGACTGACGCCCTCGGATAAATCTCCTCACCGCCCCCCGCTACGTTTTCCGAGCACCCCTGGTGTTAAGCGAACACTTTCCCACCTGCAGGAGCTGAGGAAGATGTGCATTTTGTGGCGGGGGCGGGTGGGGGGTTTTGGTGGTGGTGGGAGGGGGTGATCGTAAGGTATTGTTCTGTTATTTAAACGCCCTGGGGTGGATCCTTGCAAGGATCTGTTCCCACGTTCTCCCGAGGATTGCGCCCGGGGAAGTATGTGCCCCGGTACGGAGCGCCCCCGCCCCTGCCCCGGCGACCCTCGACTCCCTGCCGAGCGGGCCGGGACCTCGGGCGAGGAGGGGCCGGGCCATGGGCGCGTGGAGTGAGGGGGAGCGAGAGAGAAGGTAGCCGGCATGGGAAACTAGCCTAACTAGCTCCTCAGCGACTGGTGAAATGGAGAATAGACGAGGAGGGAGAAAAGATAATTGGGGAGACAATAGGAGAGACGGCGAGAGCAGTGAGAAAGATAGTGATAAAGAGAGGCTGAGAGAGACAGGCTCGGCTCAATGGAATGTCAGTGATTGGACGCCTACTGCGCTAATGGATTTCCTGACCCTGGAGCAGGTATTCTAATGGGATTATAGAGGCAATTTTAATGGCATTTTGAGAGAGACAGAGACAGAGAGGGACAGAGACACGGAGAGGGTGAGAATGGTGCATGCATGGGGAGAGAAACCAAGACGGACAGGAACAAGGCAGGGACAGTGCAAAAGGTGGACAGCAGGCAGGAATGCAGCGATAGAGAGAGAGAAACAGACAGATAGGGAGAGGGACAGAGAAAGAGACAGCTGGCAGAAAGCGGGGGAGCGCGCGCGCGAGAGAGAGAGAGAGAGAGAGAGAGAGGGAGAGAGAGGGAGAGAGAGGGAGAGAGAGGGAGGGAGGGAGGGAGAGAGAGAGAGTGGGAAGGGAAGGAAAGAGAGAGGAGAGAGAGGGAGAGGGAGGGGTAGAGAGAGAGGGGAGAGAGAGAGGGAGAGAGAGGGTAGAGAGAGAGGGAGAGAGAGAGGGAGAGCGAAAGAGAGGGAGGGGGGAGAGGGAGAGCGGAAGAGAGGGAGGGGGGAGAGGGAGGGAGGAGGAGAGGGGGGGGAGGGAGGGGGGATACACAGACAGACACTAGAATACACACAGATATAAGCATGTAGACAGACAGGGAGAGACAAAAACAGACAAAAACACGAGCAGGCACGTCAAACTATGGAACAATTTAAAGATGAATTTTCAGTGTGTGACAACAGCTGTCTTGAGTTGAATTGAATTGAAAAATCGTTTATTTGTCAAAAATATATACGTATGTGTATGAGGTATGACAAAAGGGTCGACAGACTTCTGGAATTAACCCAGTTTTTCATTTATAAAAGAAATGGGGGTTTGCTTTAGTATTAGAGAGGCTAACTTCACAGAGTAAAATGAAATAGAATACAATCAAGGACAGAGGGAGAGAGGAATTAAGAGGGAGAGCGGGAGAGAGGGAGGGGGAGAGAGGGGGAGGGGTAGAGAGAGAGGGTAGAGAGAGAGGGAGTAATGTAAACATAGGCCTAACATACAGTGCAGTAGAATATAATATAATATAATTTAGATTCTCTCGCTCTCGTTTAAAAACTCACGTGTCGCGGCACTGACACTTGCGCCTACAATAATGACAGACCACCAATTAATAAGTGGTTAGCTCAATTCTAGGAATTCTAGGAACCAGCTTAATATATGTGGGTGAAGTCGTCTGAAAATATACAATTCGTCTGCAACAATCCATTCAGATAACTCAGATTTAAATGAGGTTAAAAAAATCAACTCAATACCAAATAAACGCAGAAGTTCGTAGTCATTATCATTTTCCAACATAAATTATCAGAATTGACCAAATATGTAGAGTTGTCGATTGTACATTGTCTGATTACTTGACTCACCTCCTCAGTCTAAGCTCATAGTTGAGAGAGTCCCTTCAAACTGAGGGAAAGCCTCTCGCCCCAAACCGCAAAGTGCCAATATAATTCCATCGGGACCGCAACATGTCATAATCCCGCTAGGATGCCTAAACCTGGGCCCGGGAAACCATTAGCGCAGTAGGCGTCCAATTATCTGATCTGCGAGGCTTTGGGCCTAGACTGTCCTCACGAGTTAAGATGATCGATGAACAATTTGAATTTACCAACCCCAGATATAAACCTCACCTATGATATAAAAGCCTCACGTTTCCTTAATCCCAAATATAGTATACTGAGATATTCACAATATTGCAAATCCATCCAAACATGACATTAGATTTATGGCAAACTATTAAAAATCCAAATACAATTGTTAATGTTTTGACCCTCAAGGTTTTTCTAATCTAGTAGTTCGAAGACAAGCTAAACGAGCTGAAATGAACAGCCTGGTAAAAACATCATACAGCAATATATATGATAGTGGAAGGCCAGCTATAGGAGCTGAAGTATACAGCCTTTTTTTGAAGATTTTATTTCCACTCCATTATCCCAGTTTTCTGGGTTCTTCTAATGCGCCCAGTTTACAAAAAGATAGAAGTCAATGAATTGCATGTGTAGACAAACATAGATGAACAGATAGTAATAATAGTCAGGCTGTGACCATTAAATCAGGGACGTAAATTATAGATTTCATAGAGTTATATAATCAGGGAAAGTCTGGGAAATCACTAACATAGAGTGTGGTGGCCCAAAGAGAGTGTCATTAGAATTCAGTACACATAATAGACTAGTTAGCAGAGTGGGTTAAGTAATTTAAGTATTGCCATTATAGTCACTGACGCAGAGTGTGATCAAAGCAAATTACATGTAGATAGATGGATGATTAGACAAAAGAGTACGTACACATCGTAGCGTGCAAAGTAAGTCAGGGGTATAGTAGGAAGATAACTAGTTTGTAGGGTAAGTTTTAATACTGCAAGGATAGTCACTAACGCAGAGTGTGATCCAGGCAAGTTATATGCAGGTGAAACAGATGATTAGATAATGGTTTCATTAAGAAGTTTGTGTTGAAGTGACTTAAAGGTTACTATATTTAAAGCCTGGTAAAATATCACACAATATATGGTAGTATACTACCCCAGGACCGGTGGAAGACCAGCTATAGGACCTGATTTGAACAGCTTGGTAAAATCAGAGACAGTCCAATACGTATTGGAGGGTCTCTGGTAAAATGCCATACACTCGAATACAAATAAATCTTTGCATGGTCTACCATATACTACTTAGGGGTTGTGACCCAGGTTTACTTTCGATAATGGAGGCTCATTTATGTAGAATGGTGTGATGTAATTGCATCAAGGAATATGGTTGTACAAAGAAATTATGATGACTGTAATCAATACCAAAAGTTGTTAGGAATGGAGATATATAAGAAACGCAGCAATATGATCATATCGCTGATCCATCAGCGAGAATAAAGGGGAAAACAATGGCTTGACGATAAAAATCATACCCTAGTCCAACAATTAAGGAGATTCAGTTTGTAGTCTACTATCGTTAGACACTTTTGAAAATGTTGGTACCCTTCGGGATCTTGATACCCTCGGGATCTTGATACCCTCGGGATCTAGAGCTCTTTTTGGTGCCTCCCTCCCTTCCCCATATCGATCTTTTACTTCACACCCTAGCTCATCTCACCCCCACACCCCACTATCCTACACTCTGTGTGTGCCTCCCTTTGTTTCTGATCACAAAAAACACACACCAAACAATAAATCCTGCTGTCTATACCCTACTCGTCGCGCAGTCATCTTTCTTGCCTCCATATTCTTGCCGTCTTCACAAAGGGCGGGGAAAATACCCCCCAGCACGTCCAGTTGTCGTCTGCTACGTCCTGACGTCACGCACGTCACCACGACGTCACCGGGACGTCAGGCACGTACACCACCAAGATGGCCGCTGGGTATGTTTCTGCGCATGTCTGGTGTACACCAGTGGTGAGTGCGCATGCGCGGTGACGTGCGCGTATGAGCAATCAGGGGAGGGGTATGTTTCTTATGGAAGATCGAGGGGCCGGGGAGTGTGTTGTGTATGTGGGGGGTATGTGTGAGATGTGTGGGGCTTCTCTTTGTGTGGCAGGGGCAAGGTGTGGGGTATGTGGCCTACATGGTGTGTGGCTCGAGGTGTGTGGGACCCATTCATCTTCTCGCTCTGTCCTATCTGAAATTTGATATATTTATTTCATGATTTACTTATTTATTGAGGTTATCATGCGCATTAAGCAGATTAATCTGTATTGGCAAGAACTTAAAATGTTTTGCACGGCTGGTTTTAATAGAGGTATATTGATAGAGGTGTGCAAAATGAGTCCCAAATTGATATATTTTAAAGTGTTTTATCCACAAGATGTCTTTCAAACGTCGATAATTAATTTTCCTCAAGGGATAGGGCCTACAGAGTGGCACCCGGCAGATTTGGAATCAGGAGATTTCAGCGATCTAGAATCAATCAAAAAACATCGTATGTACCAAAACGCAAGGTTCACCCCAAATATGGGGTTCTGCCCCCGGACTAATGTACCAAATTTCGAGGCAGTGTTGTAAATATAGCCTATCGATGCATTTCTAAGGTCATCCAGTAAGCCTAAAGTATATTTATTTACTTTACTAGTAATTGTCCACCCAGAGATATGGCAAACATGTTTTCAATGATAAGAATATCAAACTTAAAACATAGTATTAGTCATTAAATGTCCTAATGTTTACCATCGTTAGAATCGGCTTCATATCATTTTTTCAAATATGATGATATCTAAAAAAAGAACTCATTTTCCTTGAACACATCAGATTACCGAATAACATTACCGTAATTAACGTGTCTCTCCTCTAATGGTGGGCGTGGCCTAAGAATATACGCCTTCGCCAACCCTCTCAAATAATCTTCTCAAAAATATTTTCATAATTCAGTTCACATACACATACTTATATGTCAGATTTAAAAGTGGCGGGTAGCAAGCCAGCCTCGATAGCTCAGTTGGGAGAGCGTTAGACTGAAGATCTAAAGGTCCCCGGTTCAATCCCGGGTCTGGGCAGCAGCTTTTGCCAAGAGCTATGGGCCTATTGACTATCCAACTATGCAGCGACAGCTTCATTTCGCAAGTCTGTAGTCCTATAAATTTTAGTTTCATGGTTCTTGTTCATAGTGGTGTTTTCTACATCTCTCGAGCTAGGGTCATAGTGAAGAAGTATAGATCTCTTCTAATGAAAGCTGATACAAAATGCCAATTTCACTCTTGTAATTGCATAATTATCTCACTGTGCATATCTACGTTATTTACAATGCACGCTGGGATGGATTCAGTTCACATCTGACATAACAAATAGGCCTAGGCTATTTAGCAATACTTTTTTTCTCGAAAATTGCAAGAATGTTTTTACCAATATCTTAGCTTGTAGGCCTAACTAATCTATAAATCCAAATGCATATTAATGGGTAAGATTGAGGCATGTGTTATGGAACCATGTATAACAACACACGGATATATTGACATTGAAGCACCGATAGGACTAGGCCTACAGGAAACGTCTAGAATTTGTCGCCTCCGTTTTTTCTCTAGTGGAGTCCCCCTATTACATCCTTTTTTCCATATTAGCAATATTTTAGTTAAGCTTTAGGCAAAAAAACAGTGTTTTTTCCTCTAGAATTTAAAATATTTAGCCTATGCCAGATATGCAAAAGTTAGGTATTTCTGATGTATTTCCGATCGGGGAAGCAAACTGAATTGATTAAAGTAACTCCAGACCAAGCTTTCTCATTATAAATTCAAAAATCTATTTTATAGTCATATGTCGACCAATTGGTGGAATTGCTCGTATATTTAGCTACTTTACTAGTAATTTGTCCACCCAGAGATTTTGAAATTTTGTCTTCAAAAGTAAACATATCAAACTTAAAATAAATATAAAAAGACTTATTAGCTGTCCTATTAATGTTTACCATCATTAGAATCGGCTTGATCTCATCTTTTAAAATATGATGGTATCTCAAAATCCATTTTTTTCGACTTTTGACTCGAATCGATCATTGAATCATTTTCCTTTAACACATCACAATACAGAAAAATACACATATCCATATGACGCGAACATGTTCTTTCATAATTATTGCCATACCATTGTACTAATTTAATGATTTTATCTTAAATAAAACAACTTGATGACAATGCGTGTTGAAAATTATTTATGCTGAATAAATATACACATGTAAATCATCTTATTTTGGCTTAAACTATCATGTCATCGGCTTTGACCTTTTAAAGCTGCATTCTTAGCTAGTACGACCAAAAGAATCCTGCCAAATGTTCTTGGCCTACTCGTTCTATAGGACTGAAATGATCTATACCGATATTATGCTGCTGTTATAATATGTTTATACTAGAACTTGAAGTCGAATCGACTGACAGACAACAAGCCCCGGTGACATCTAACCACTGCAGTAATGATAGCCCTTCAGATCTATATAACACAATAACATATTATAATATGATATTACATGTTCGGATTAATTGCCTAACTTGTCAGACTATTTTGTCTCATACACCGAAGTACCAGAAAACTATATCCCAGGAAATCATTGATTGTGTTTCTATTTTTCATTCGATTCTCTTTCCTTCCGTTCACATTTCTCTTTATTCATTTCTTGCTCCGGTGACAAATAACAGTAAATTTGAGACTGTTGTCTCGCTCTCGGCTTGCACCTTGTCACATGTCACTTCCGTCTCTAATAGAAAATGTCTTCTGCTTGAGTAACCCATAATCTAAATGTCGTCTGGTCCCGCAAAAACACGCCAAACAACGAGAACGAACGAGATCTTAGTTAACAGGTCACCTGGTCAAACAATCCAACGCTACCTGTGACGTCAGAGATCACGTGCGCCCCCTTGATGCGGGCGGTGGCCAATAGGGGGAGCAGCATAGAAAATGTCGTCTGCGCGTTAGTTGGGAATTTTATCAGAAAATGGAAGTCAAATAAAAACCTCATTAAGCTCTTGCGCGGCGCGAGACCGGCTATTGAGTGGGTGACATTGGATGACATTGTCAATATTGTGTCTGGTGGCCGACCCATTGCGGACGTCGGGGGTGACGTTTCGAGGACGTCAGGGCAGCGTTCTGAGGTAGATAAGGTAGCGGGAGGGTGAATGGGGAAATGATGGGGAAATGAGAGACGCTAATGCTTCCTGTGTTTAAAGTGCGGGTGGTGTATTTTCGTACTTTGTACCTGTGTATAGGACTAAGGGTGGAGAGGTCAGTACCAAGAGCAAGTCTTGTGGCTATGACTCCCTAACAAAAACCTTCCATATTATGTTCTGTCACTAAAGTTTATTCTAGTTGTCGCCAAATGTGACGTATCACAGACAAATGGATTTTGAGATACCATCATATTTGAAAATTTGTGGATTCCAACGATGTTTACATTCAGCAAATCTATCAAGTTTTCTATATTTCATGATATTTCAGGGAATTTCAGGACCCATTTTTCTGTAATACATCACAAATGAGTTTGTTTAATGGGTGGTGGGATTGGTGGCTACGACTCCCTGACAAACCCTGTCACTAAAGTTTGTTCCAGTTTGGGGCAAATAGGTTTGTTTAACGTGGTGGTGGAATTGATGACCATTAATACAAAATAAAAAAGGGTCGCTAAATAAAATGCTAAAGCCAAACTAGGTGGTTTCAGTTGAATTGCCTTCAATTCATACGATGAAAATAGATTTAAAAAAATGTAAATTGAACCCATTTTCATATTCTACAAAGGGACTTTAAGGTATTCAATGAAAACACCCAAAGACAAAAATGTCATTCGCACATATAACATAGATTTACATTGTAATTAGCATTTCAGCATAAATCTACCACTTTGACTTTGTAATTAAAATTCCTGAATACAGCCATGCTGTACATTAGATACAATTGTTTTTCGGAAAGTGAGATTAATGTGAGAAAGGACTGAAACATTTGTTCAAGATATCAAACCAAGGCGCAGCCATTGATAGCTATTAATGATTTTAGGCGGTCTAGTGAAACGCCCCCCTGACCCCTCGTTATTTGTTTTGAACTTTGTACTTACTTTGTGCAACTTATTTGATCTAAATTTACAGATCTTGCAGACTCTTATGCAAATAGGGTTTTCAGTCTTGCAGAAATAATGCAAAAAACTGTTAAAATATCTGTTTATTTTCATCAGGGATAAATAAAATGTGTAAATAGGTCAAATGTAACCCCAGAATACACTTATGTTATACATTGAATGCAATTTCTTTCCAAATGTGAGATAGTCCACCAAGCCGATTCTCATGCGATTTTGCACCACAGAGGAGTCTTTTGCACTAAATTCTGTGAGAATCGCATGAGAATCGGCTTAGTGGACCAGGCCCTTTAATGTGAAAAAATGTGAAAAAACTCATGGTACACCGACTTCATGAAGACGCCCCTTTCACTTTCTCGTCCTTTCCTCTCTCAATCCTCTAACCCTATCGCTGATCCGTACTTTAATTATCAAAGTTACCTAGGGGGCCCGTTGCGTAACACATCCTTTCTTAATGTTTTCGCATAATGGAAAAAAGCCCCGCTTCGAGTCGAGCACCACGCTCAGCTACTTTTCCTCGCTAAGCAGGTGGTAAGGAACTTTAAGGGAAGAACTTGGCTATACACACAATGCTAAATCGTATTCCTACAGTAGGAATCTCCTACCTAAGCAAATAAAAATGTTTAGGAAGGAATACTTCAAGTAAGAAATTCAATATACCGAAATGCATTGGGAATATTTCTGGGTGGACAATTACTAGTAAAGCAATTACATATACTCCATAGAATGACCTTCGAAACGCAAGGATATGTTTAATACACTGTCTTGAAATTTGTATTTGAGTGTCATAAGACATGAGAGCTCTAGAGATTCCAAAATGAGGACATGCCTACAAAGAGATCTTGTGAATAACACAGTTTCAAAAAATGATCTTTTGACTTATGCCTCAGTTTGCTGTAACCCATTGCAAATAGGTCGGTTTCTTGATATTTTCGTGTGTCATAATCTCTTCAATTTTAACAGTTTTTGTGCAACAGGCCCCATATATTATCTTCCCCATTATCCCCCCCCCCCCCCAGCCACACACACACACTTTTACCTTCTACCTTCCATCCCCCACGACCCTTCTGTGCCTGCCCCCCTCCCTCTTCAATTCATTTGTTCCTCACTTCATTTGATATGCCTCCGTGGCACCATTTGCTCTCTCGCAGGGCCCCCTCTGTTAATGCAAAGCCTAAATATTGCCGACGTCGTACGTCAGTCAAACATCGTCTTCATGTCGTGTATGTGCAAACATTTGTATCAATTTACGTCATCCGAGACGGAACTTATAATGGGGAAATATCCACCCAGCAATGGGTTCCGCAAGGGAAATCTCCGATACGATGTCAGCTAGTTTTCATTTTTTTTTACACTCATAGGAAAGATGGTAATTCTTTGGAGATAAAACTACTTTCTAAAAAAAAGTTATTTCCTGTACTGTTACGCATACCTATTCATTAATATAATTGAAAAGTACGTAATTGCATCTTGTTTGCTATACCAATTGTTAAAATGATCGTATACATTTGCTAGAACCAGTACAGTCTAGCATTATTGTTTTCAAAATCATTTTTAAATGATTTATGAAAATCTTTTAGAAAGTTCTTTAGTAAATAACCTGTATTTTTTGCACGTTATATTGTATTTTTACTCATATTGTGGACAGTGCCTGCCCTTTTCCCCACCACTCAATTAAGACCAGTTTCTCTCAGTCCCGAAATGTTTCCCTCTCATTGGATAAAGCCCTCTGAAGAGACCACCTCGCTATGAGACCACAAATCGTTCAGTCCCAAGGGTGGTCGCATTAGATAGGTTCACTGTATAAATGTATAGATATACGCTGGGTTAAACAAAGCCAACAAATAGGGGTGTTTCACTTGTCCCAGTGTTCATTTCTTTACAGATAATTTGATGGATAGATAAATTAAAGTAGTTTCTTCTGAAACTCATCAACATATATATTTCTTAGACGTTACTGGCAAGTGCGTCAGCTCGTCAAATGATGTACAATCGGCATTTCCACACTTTTAGCAACATTCTACACATTTGGTCGTAAATTTTGGTTATTTGAAAGGCTTGGGGACGGTGAATTATTCATTTTCAAACGATTTCACCCATGTACACATAGAATGACTATTTTTTCCACGCGAGTAGTATATGAAAATTGGGCGGTGGAACAGGTATATGTCAGGATAGATTAGTAGTATATGCAGATAAACATCAGGATCAGGCACTAGAACCGAATATTAATGTTTGCAAACTTAAAAAATAACTTTAAATAGGCTACATTTGTGGACGTAAGGAATTTTAAAAAAAGCAGGAGAACACTGCTGTCGCCTATTGTCATAATGATCATAAACATCATATAATGTGTTCCAAATTTTCTCACATATTTATATACAACATTCTCCGAATCTTCTACTGTTTTCCATATGTTTATGATCTTTGATAGTTCTTTGACCTCCGGCCCCCTTCCCCCTTAAACCACCCCAGGTGCGCGATCACCAACATGTTGACACTAGCAGTCAGAATCCAATAACGCAGTGTAATGACTGCGCGTCTTGACTTACCTTTGCCAATTAAACGTCCAGTAAACTAGAAGCTCGCTGTTGACTGGTGCCCGCTCTATCTCCATGACAACACGTCGCCGTCTCCGGGTAACCTGTCTTCTCTTCTCGCTATCATCAAGGACGCGTTGACAAGACGCTAAATGTGCACGGGTGGATTCCCTTTCAGATTGTATTGGTATTGGCTCTGAAGCGCGGAGTATATAAGCCCCATTATGGATTGATGTGTGGGGAGCTTGTACATCACCTGAATATAGTAGATAATATAAGGGGTATATCGAGTATTGATGAAGCATATTGATCTATTGGTTAAAGCAGCACTCTCAGCTAACGTCAGTAAAAACCTAAATATTCTCTACATTTTCCTCATTCTTTTCCAACTCATCTAAATGTCAGTTGACCGGAATTTTTCCTTTCAAGTGGGTAATATGGAATGCCATAGGCTACAGCATTGTTGAACATAACACACATGGTGTCGTATGGCCTGTGTATCACATGGTATCCAGAAATGAGAATGCATACACAGTGAGTGGCAGAGGAGACACAGCAGAGCTACATGTATCGCCAATCAAATCCATACAACTTTCACTATTCTTTTTGCCATAAATATCTAGAAAATTATAATAAATACAACATTACCCTCAGGCGATCTCCAAGTTCCATATTACACTTAGGCAATGCGGTTTTGTTCTTTTGCTATGTTCAATTACTCCAATTGTTATGCCCACATGTCATGTAATGGAAGGTCAGGATCGCCATTGGGCAATTCTGTCCATATAGCAACTGAACATGGATGTGATAATGAGTATAATTATTTGATATTACATTGATTTAAGATATGTTGAAATGTATTTTCTGTGTTAAATTTGACTAGTTTGAGTAGATTGTTGAAGGCAAATTGTACATTTTCACCCTTATAGGCATTTGTTAACATGATCCTAATTACTTTCCAAATGAGATACACCCAACATATATATGAACCGCGCTGGGACCCATACATGTCTGCTATTAGGGCACGGCCTCTCTCCATGTAATTTAGGCTTATATTTCATAAAACGACAAGCAAACTCCCAATAGTTTATTATAGCTACTAGACTAGGCCTCGTACCTAAGACTACTGTTGTTTGTAGGACGGTTTTTTATTTTGTGAAATTTCGTTTTTAAAAAGCCCAATCAAATCAAACACTTCGGATCGGGGTAGGAGTGACTTTAATGAATAGTGATTCCAATATGACAGTTTTCAATTTTGTGAAATTTCTTTTTTTTTAAAAAAGAAATCAAATCAAAGACTTCACCAAGTCTATATAGCTACCGAAATCACCATAATAAGCACACACATGTACCTCTATTCTGTGATGTCACATCTATCAAAACGTCACTGCCAAATGTGATGTGTTACAGGAAATACGCATATCCAGTACATAGTCTTGAAATTTGGTACATCTATTCAGATGACTCAAAGGGCCAAACAACCCAAAGATGAAAACATTCCTACAAAGAGATCTTGTGAGAAGGACATTTGAAAACAAAGACATTTTCGCGACTTTAGATTGGATTAGATTTAGATAGTATTCATTTAGGGAAAACATTACATCATGGATCAGTCGATCATGTACCACACATGCCGTTATTATTTACAAAATATTGTTGATGTTCACTAATCTATTACTTAGTATTCAAGTAGAAGAGTTTTTTAAAAAAATACTTACAGATATATCTAACCGAGGGGTCATATATTGACGATATATGATACATACACGATGGCATGCATTCGTCAATATCATATAATTTTTAAATTTTCGTATTTATAAATTAACGACCATGAGACTCGTTTAGTTTAAAGTGGCTAAGATAGTTAAAAGGAGTACACTCTAAGAAGAAACAAGAACCCTTAAGGGTCCTTCAGCTTGTCGACATGGCAGAACCCCTAAGGGTTCTACTTAGAACCCTTTTTTGAGGGTTCTAAGTAGAACCCCCATTTCGGGAATAGGCAGGGTTCTACATAGAACCCTCGATTTGAAGAACCCTTTGAAGAACCCTCTGGCCAAAATAGGTAGGGTTTTACATAGAACCCTGATTTGGCACCCATAAAATTGCTTGTAATTTACGATGTTAATTCTGAATAAAGTATTGATTTCATTATTCCCTGTTGAATCTAGACTGGTCCTTATAACAGCAGATTTGTGCTCAGTGCTAAGGCAGCATATTTCTCAACAGAAGCATTTTGCCCAAGAGCATTCAAGGAGAGACTGCATATTATATGCAGTCCCTTTGCTTGACTTTTTCAGAGTTCCTCATCCATTTCCATCATTTAAACTTACCCTTAATATAATCCTCTCCTGTAGCTGACATAGGTATCCATTGCAACATGGTGTTTGACAATCTTGGTACTTCAGTAGTACTCATAGTAATAATATTAGAATTATAAGGGTGCTTTCTTCACAACATTTTTCAACATCAAGCAGGTAAGTTATACAAATAAAGTATTGATTTCATTGCTTTCAATATTCCCAATTTTATAAAGTGTAATATCTATAAGGTATAAATGCCTCATATAAGTATTACTAGTGAGACTTTTGTTCTAATAGAAATTGTAAATAGGATGTAGTAACCTGTGAGGGCACCTAGGGAAAGCTAAGTTCCACGGTACTGCCACCTGGTGAGAACAGTCGGATTGCCGATAACGTCGCCAATAATGCCAATAGAAAAAATTGGAGGCCAGATTTGAAAAGAGGGGAAAAAACTGGACTAGGTCAATATCTCACAACATTTCTATGGGCCACCAGAAAAAAGTTAACTTTTTCAGAATTTGTGCCATAGAGATGTACCTAAAAAGTGTTATTCTTCTTACCTACTTTGCAATGTCAAACGAATCCTTTGATTTGAAAATGAATGAATGCTCAGAATGAAACGTCCGTTGGCACGAAGCTATAACAGGGACCTATGCGTCTCATACTCAAAGATCTAAGTCCTAGCTGCCCTCAAAGTTGGTGAAATCAACCGTTCCGTTTTTGAAAATCATTTTTGAAAATCTGAGCCCACTGGAGGTTGCATCACATTTTTGGTCTCTGGTTTCCTTCAAGTTGCTCAAATTGATTCAAACTAAAGGCCCCCCTGTAATCTAGAGACATGCAGCTTTAATAATATGTAAAGTTTGTGTATGAATCGACCCAGGAGACATGTGCAGAAATTCATTAAAAGTCACACACCCACATAATTGAAATAATTCCATATGATGTGACACATGCATCACATAAAAGTAATCTGTTTGAAGGGATAACATTTGTTTCACATTATTTAGAAAATGCTTTTAATTCTCTCTCTCCTGCCTATATAAACCTTGATTTTAAGATGTAGAATTTTTTATATGCTTTTATGATGCACCGATGTATGCAGCTGAAAAAATTTTTGAATAAAAATTAAAATATTCGTCTGTTTTTACATGGATCCCGATGAATATTTCTAAGGAGAAAAGGAGATTCTTTGTAGAACTGCTTTGAGCTAAAGAACCCTTCAAGTTCAGGAAGAACCCTAAAATGAGGCAAAAGCCCCTATGGTTCTAGACGGAACCCCTAAGGAGAAAAAGGGGGGTTCTATGTAGAACCACTTTGAGTTAAAGAACCCTTCAAGTGCACGAAGAACCCTTAAATCGCTGAAGAACCCCTATGGTTCTAGATGGAACCCCCGGTGGTCCCGAAGAACCCTTTTAGGTGTCGAAGAACCCTAGGGTTCTTGGTAGAACCATGGGGTTCTATCTAGAACCCAAAAGAACCCTTTTTTCTTAGAGTGTAGTCATGAAATCTTGTGAAACTTTGTCAGTGTAATCATATATGATAGGTATAGCAATATCTGAAGGATTGAGTACCAGCATTGCATTTTCATTCAATGATTAGTGAATATGTGTAGTGAATGGGTCAGAACCTAAACCCATTTCAAATCCATGAGGAAATGGCCTTGAGACCAGAAGGTACTGCCAGAATTGGCCCAAGTGGACAGGAAAGAAACTAATGTCTATTGTATTGACCAGCGCCGACCTGGGGGTTACATAATTCTAGATGTCAACCCAACTGCCACTTTGAAATTTATGTATGGCGTGCAAAAACGATTTTGCTCACTATTTTACCAAATACCTGATATAATATGAATTTCATAGTTTTGATATCCACAGGAGTTAGTTAGGTATGGTGAGGTGACCAAATACTAGAAAAGGAAGTAGAAATTCTGTTACTCGATAATCTAGCTAATAAAGTGAGAAGTGTCACTTTAACATATATGTTTGTTTAGCAACTGCACTACAATAGTTACAGTTGATACAGTCGAGGTCGAAAATCCCTCCCCCTCTTGACTCCCCGCCCTTTCCCTCCCCTCCTCTTCTCTCTCCACTCCCCCTCTCCCCCTCCCTTCTTCACCACCCTACCCCTCTCATCTTTTTCTTTCCCCCCCTCTCTTCTCTCTCGATCCCTTGTACTCTCTCTCTTCTTCTCCCTCTCCCTCTTTGATCCCTCCCACCCTCTACCTACCCTCTTCTTCACTCGGCCCTTCCTGTCTGCTCTCTCTTCCCCTCTCTCCTTCCCCATCTTCCCCTATTTTTCCTTATTCGCTCTCCCCCTCCCCATCTGCTCATAAAAGGCATGCCATCATTATATTTTCTTACTTCTCTTTATCCCTCTCTCTTTCTGTCCCTCCCCAACCCTATCATCTCCTAGCCCTCTGAGGCTCTCCCTCCCATCTTCTCTGTCCTCTTCCCCCTCATTAGGTCCTCATGTAATCTTTCAGAAGGTCATGTGATGGGTCATGTGCTCCCTACTTTTGACATTTGTCCATAAAACAGGCTATGTTGATATCCCGATTAAGAAGGGCTTCAGAAGTACACTTTCAACACATCTTCACAAACCCATTGTTATAATTTTGGTAGATTCTTTAGTGGTGGCGAAATTGTAGAAAGCAAGATAAAGAAACGGTTGGAAACATTGCAGATTCCGAGAACATCTGCGGAAAAAAATCGGCGATTGCCTTTTATATAATAAATGAAGCCCAAAAACATGGATAAAAATGACGATATCACATTTGATGTTCTTGTGTAACACTCATCTTTATAGGGATTACGGTAAGCAAGGCATGAGCAAAAATGGAATCCATCAGTGGTTCCATGAACACGTCATAAAGACCACTGAATTATCTCCATGGGAAATACAATCTATATTAACTTCTAGGCATACAAAATGCTGTAAATCCTATGTAAAGAATAAGGTAATTCTAGAAGTATGGAGGACATTTTATTGAAATATTTGTGTTAAAATCATAAAGTGCAATAGCTTTGGTCCATGTCACATTGGGCATGTTGCATGAAAGTGAACTTGGGCCTGGGAGCTGTCAAAAAAAGTATTTGCATATGCAACTACTCACGTCAGTTATTTGTCATGATGAAATGGACCAAGGTCACATCTCGGAACATTACATTTTGGGAAGATGAAGCTGTTTAGTTTTGTCATTATATGAAAACAGTTGTCACCAATCTTTTTTTTTATTTTTTTTTAATTTTCAGTGACCTTTTCGATTTGTATTTTCTTGGCAATCACAATTACAATATTTATTTTCTTGTCAGTGATCATTAATTTTCATGTTTTTATTTTCTATAGCCTTTAGCGTTCCATATTACCCGCTAGAAAGGTCTAATAAAAATTGTCATCTTGCACATACTTGTATAATATGTTTACATTATGAGGATCATTCAAGCAAATAAGGATACTGGTTAAGCCGGATCCCCGAAATATAGATAAGGACAGCATACATGCATGTATATCCAAACCTCAACTAAAGAGGCTGGCTGAAGGATATTGATTTCATATGCGGTTAGCCACAGGTATAGCACAAATTGGTTTCCAAGGTACCTGTAAATATTGGCAAGTTGCCTAAAAATGTCTAAATTTGGAAACACCTCGTGTTCCAGAACCTCATAGCTGAGGTTCTGCGCTTCAATTTGATATATGTTTATATAGTATATATTTTATAATCTTAAGATAAGTCCTTTTTTTTTGGGGGGGGGGGGGGGGGGGGGGAGGGCTCTGCTGCTCCTCTAATATGTACAATAATATATGGAAGGCAACAGCTGAAAGAGATGCATTTCAAGAGTGCCTTTTAGCATCTGGGCAAAATTCTCTTAGGGAAAGACTTTTACTAAACAGATTAATTTTGGAGAAACTAAGTAAAATACATTGGAAAATCTGGGAATTATTAGAGATTTGCTGAGTGAAGATGATAAGCTTATGGTAGCAATGTTTATTTTCGTCAACTTCAATGCCTGATAAGTGCTATTACTAGAGAATGGACGGAAACAGGTAAGGGATTATTGACAGATATTGAGGGGCTGCTGGTGCACTGTTTAGTGTATAATCCCGAGACGAGGCCGAGAGATTATGCACAAACAGTGCACCAGCAGGCCCGAAATGGAGGTTATTGATATGTTTAGTCTCTGCCTTAGGTTATTATAGCCCCTCGACTGTTCAAGGAAGTAGCTAATACGAAATTACCCCCTCCCCCCCCCCAACACATACTTATAAATACATGATAAGGAGCTATTGAAATTACGATAGGGCCCAAACATATTGATATAACCTCGGAATCAGCTAAAATAATTTTGCAAGCTTTGATAACACAACAGAAACCTAATATACAAATTAAGAAAGGGGGATTTGCATGTGTCTGTTATATTGCATTCTTTGATAGATTCAGTTAAGGTCTGACATACAAATATTTAGCAACGTTTTTATCGAAAATTGCGAGAAGGTTTTTTCAGTATAAATTAATACATAGAGCTATCGCTTGCAATAAGGACGACCTGAAATTGCTTGTGCAGGAGAAGATGATTCGATTCATTTCACCTTCACATGCGCCATTACCCCCTCCCCCCCCCCAACACATACTTATAAATACATGATAAGGAGCTATTGAAATTACGATAGGGCCCAAACATATTGATATAACCTCGGAATCAGCTAAAATAATTTTCCAAGCTTTAATAACACAACAGAAACCTAATATACAAATTAAGAAAGGGGGATTTGCATGTGTCTGTTATATTGCATTCTTTGATAGATTCAGTTAAGGTCTGACATACAAATATTTAGCAACGTTTTTATCAAAAATTGCGAGAAGGTTTTTTCAGTATAAATTAATACATAGAGCTATCGCTTGCAATAAGGACGACCTGAAATTGCTTGTGCAGGAGAAGATGATTCGATTCATTTCACCTTCATGTGCGCGAAAACCAAACTATTGCGGGGAGAAAAGCGAAATATTGAAGAACTAAAACGAATGAACATTGACAGAAAATGTATAATTTTAAACAAGTATGTATGGAGATTCCAAAAATATGTTTCAACAAAATATCATTATTTTTTAATTTTGTTGCCATGGCAACGGTCAGATTTTGGTGAAAAAAGTATTTTTTCAGATAAAGTCATACTATTTGGGGACCTAATTGTCTACATTGTGCATGTTGTGACACCTTTTTGAAATTTGGCATGGCGTTAAATAAAGCCTGAAATTTTCAAAAAGCACCAGCTACAAGTTGATAGACACCCCTGGTGGCCAGTAGCTGCAAAATTCAAGATGGCCGCCCCAAACAGTAAAAATGGCATATCTTGGCTTCTATTTGTTAGATTTTCAACTATAATACCACTTTATTGATGTATTTAAGTATGAGGAATTCATTTCTCAAGGTCAATTTATGTTTCAAGGTCATTTTCAAGGTCAAAATCAAATATTTTTGGAATCTCCATACATACTTGTTTACTATAAAATCCCAACCTGTACAGTATATTTTATATATGTTATATTCCTTGCAAATAACAATGCTTAATATTCTTAATTTTGGCAATAATGGCCTGAGCCAGGTGCTTTTTCCCATAGAGACCAATGCTATTTTGTGGAAAATGACACAAAAACGTCAAAATCTCAAAAAGTACACGGTCCCCAGAGGGGGACTTTTCAGGGAATGATCCCCAATGTGTCCCGCATCATATATCCAAAAATCAGCTTTACATTATTTTATTCCGGGTTCCATGCTAAAATGCCTGTACTAATAAGAATCTAATCATCAAGGGAATAACCATAATACTTAATTTTCAGGAAGCATCAACAACAATTCTTTGCTAAAAATTATTAACAGCTCTGGGTTGCTCCTCTTTTCAGGCTGTTAATATAAGAAGCAACTTCCTGCTTCTATATCCGGTTCCTGTTTTTTGTCATCTCCTCCAAACTCCGGAAGTATTGCCACCATGTTTGACGATCACGCACCAAGCGGCAGAAAAATGAACCACAACCGGCCGCCATTGTCCCCACTGCAAATAGGCATTTCCTGGAGGAAGTCATTACCATCCCATCATGCATTGTGGACCCACGTGATGCAAGGCTACGGGGTCACAATTACAAACATTTAATTCTCTGCTTCACCACTAGCTGGATCACCCCTGACCTCACAAAGCACCAATTATCTCGCCGTTTCTCGCGGTTTTGTCCGAGACAGCGGGCTCGCTCTTGTGGAAGGCAGGTCCCCAAGTTACAGGGGTCAGCGCCGCTCTGGTGGCCAACGGTGACAACAACAAAAGACGCGCTGACAGGACGTTAGGTGAGTGTGACGTCACTCATGTTGCAGCAGCGTTCTCTTGAGAAAGGACGCGAAAAATTGTCGTCTGCTTTCTAATAACTTGCCATGTCATGTTCATGTCGGCCTCCGCCATTTTGAATAGGGCAATTATGCCATTTCCTTTCCTCAGGGTCAATACAATAAACCCTGAAAAATACTAATGGCTTTCTTTTGAATGATACAGGTTGATTGTATTAAATCCCTCTACTCACCTCTCCAACATCCCCTGTACAAGACATTGTCCCTGCGAGATAACTCATGTTCTAAAATGATGCTGAATAATTATTAATTACAAGATTACATGTATGATTTGACACTTTAGAATCAGTTCTCCCTACCAATATCTGGTTACAAGAGTTCTTAAAGAAAGTTATAATCTATTATATATATATACCCCATCATGTCATATTTTACTGATTGTAGGTATTGATTTATGCTGCTGGTTGAATAAAATCTTTTCCATGCCACCACTCTTGGGGTTTTTCCCCAGGGTAATTGATATTCCCTCAATAAATAGGTGCAATACAGAAAAAGCGCGCTCGCCATATTTCATCATCACCATCACTAATGATTTAAAGATGCTAAATGCTCGTTAATTAACCAATAATATCCAGTTAAAGTAATCACATGATCATTCGCCTCCTCCTTCAACTATCCAACTCACGCTCTCACAGAGCACGTGACATAACCTGGTTGAGAACGAGAGCACTCAAGAAGCTGTCCCACTTCCGCTAAAACATGCCGCCTAGCACTGTGGGAAGGGGGTTACAGCAGCGCGATGTAAGCGCCGCCTAGCGGTGAATAATGGCATTGAGCGATATTAGGCGTAATTAAAACCTCACACTTGATTATCTCGCACGCGTGGCGAGATCTGCCGAGGTTTCACTTAATGAGAGCTAGAGGGCGATGCGATTGTTGTGTACATATTTTACAAATAATGAGAAGAAAATGTCAAATATCTCGTCTAGTTCCCGGACGCATGCGCACTGAAGCGTGGTCCATTAATGAAGCTCTTGATATTTCTTGCACAGTTCTTTCCTTTAAAAATATTATCGCTTTTAAATGTACCTCAATAAGAAGAAAAGGTGGCGACTGGAAGACCTGCATTTTATCCAGAAGTTTGGTCACCTATTTGTCTATTTTTCTTACTTTTACCTGTACAACCTTAGACAAATAAAGTATTTTTCAATTTCATTCAATTCGAAAGTCAAGGTCATACTGCAAAGAAATGTTACCAATTTATTCATACTATATTTCCAATAATAATTATGGATCATGCTTTAAATATAAATGCTTTTACATACACGATGGGTATTTAAGTACATGTGTGCTAGAAACTAAAAACTGGGAAATGCCGTCTGTATTAGAAATTATGTCCCGACTTTCGATCATCATGTCTTTGCATCAAAGATTAAAATCCTCTTTCATTTGCTGCATAACAACTTATTGAACGTTTTCTTTCCTTAGATACTTTTCCTTGCTAAATGTTTCTTATAGTAGGAGAGTAGGTCTTTAATATTACATGTAGCATTGGGCAGCAGATTCCACAATAGGGCATTCGCATGCCTCACTGTGCATGTCTATTACGAAGCACGTATTCAGTCAAAATCGGACATACAAATATTTAGCAACATTTTTGTAAAAGAAATGCAAGGATCTATTCACCAATATCATAGCTCATGATCTATAAAACCCAATGCATGAGAGGAAAGGTAAAGTCCTGTTTTATGTACATGTAAAGCACATGGATATTGAACTTGAATCAATGTCAAATATTCCATGCTGAACATTTCCAGTGACACACAACTCCCATAATTCCATGAGAATCGAGATTGAAGATGACGGACATGCAAATCCCCTATTCAGTATAATAATATACATAATATATCCAGTTTTATTTCTCAGTGCATGCAATTCTAATGTTGGGACTTGTTATCTAGTGTGATATATCTATAGACATTTCTTTTTTTTAAAATAAATTTCATTGACAGAATTTAATTGAGCGATATCTCATTCGTTGTTCACAATATTTAGCTAATAATTAACATGTCTAATTAGTTTAACATCAATGCGAGGTACCAATTGTATGATAGGATCGATCCTTACAGCTGAGGAAGCTAGCTTATGTATTGCCTGTAAATTATAATTAATATATAGTTTGTGTTACAGGCTACAAATATATACGACATAATAAGACATCATAGACATCATAACCTATATGGACCAAAGTAATGCAAAATATCGCCATCCAATTGCACGGGTTTTTGTTTTGCAATATAGTTCTTTAGTACCATACGCGCATATTGGCCTCAAGATCATAAGAGTCAGCATATCAGAAAATGGACAATCATCAGCGCTACACAATTTGTGAACTCTGTTAAATCAGGCTGGAAAATTAAAAATACTTGCTACGTCTGAGTACATATGGTGTTGATTTAATTGAAAACATCTGATCGGATATATTGAGTTGAATTTTGAACCTGATTTTGTCGCAAATTTGGGATACATTAGAGGGTTTCTGAAGACAAAATCTGTACATTTTCTGGCGCCGTGGCCCTTGACGCATTACTATGGTAACCAATAACACATATTGTATTGTCTAGTGAGGCGAGTAATGACTGGGAGCATGGAATCATGGGAGTGGTATTGACTTCCCCCTGATTTATCACCAGGACATTGATAATTGATAAACCTCCCTATTATCGTCTATTAGGCGCTACCTCCCCATGAATATAGCGCACTCTTTACATTTAAAAAGTGGCAACTTGTTAGCATATTAAGAGCAGTGCCATAAAGCATGACTTGCATTATTTGTCTCTCATTGTTGGGCGATAATTGGCGGGTTGAGCGATAATGGGGGTCGACCACACAGTGTGACTCCATATTTCATATGCGTGATGGGTGAGCGGCGACTATTACTGTGGGGCCATCTACACAATGTATAATATATGGGGGAGGCCATTAGGAAATGTACAATCTGTTGTATTGTGATTTCTCGAATTTGGAAGAAATATATGTGAAATATATGTGACTTTTTTGCGAAAATTATGAATGAAATTACCGTCAAACTTTCCTATAATGACCACCATTGGGCCTACAGTTGGTTGTTGGTAAATTGCCATTGTTCAGATTATTGGATATAATTATTGTTTAGATATACAAGTCATAGCACCAAAAAATATACAATTGGCAGCTCCACACCTTTAGTAAATTCTACTGGAACTTAGGGAAAATAAAAAAAATTGGTATGGCTGTGCGTATAATTATTTTGTTTTCTTTGAGACGGAAAGTCACGTGACTACAGGTGGCGCAGCGATCGCAAGGCTAGCAACCAGCCCAGGGATTGCAAACATTCCCTATACGCGTTCGCGCCGCCATACTATTAACATTGCGTTTGCTACTTAGTGAAGTTTATTCGCCGATTCTTAAAGGTTCCATCATGTTTTTTAGACTAAAACAGCCTCACAGTACGACGCATTTTTAGATTCAACTGCACGGCACAGATACAGTCCTAATTATAGGCCTATATAGCCTATAGAAGTTGGTTGTTGTAGAATATGAATGTCCATATTCAATTTCAATGAATGCCTGGAAGAATAACCCACGGGAATGGCCAGACGTAGAGTATGCTGATGTATTTCACTGCCTCATTGATAATCCTATTCAAAGAGTAGGCTATGTTTCCCAATCGTATAGAGATTTTAATTTCATGAAAGTCATTGTGGAGATTGGAGACAAGATAAGCTATTTAAAGATCTAACTTAGCCGATCTAACTCCCACAACATGCAATATTTAATGTATACATAAGCCTGAAATAATCCACCGTCCTGTGAAATTAACTGTATTCACTTATTCATATCTGTATTTCTTAAGTAGCCAACGATAAAATTTGTGTGTGCGATATAAAGCTATGTGTCTCAATCCTCCACCGGTTCCATACATGTGCTTGCTGACTGCATTATGGGATATCGATGTTTGGCCGTTATATATGTCAATTTTCTCTAAATCTATTTCGCTTATTTGTTTCCATTCAAAAATAAATGTTCATATTACCCAGGAGTAATAAATATATGGTGCAGGTAGGCTTATAGGAGCCAAACCAAAAGCAACATAATTATCAATGTTTTCCCGGAAACATGACGACAATGTAGGCCCTATGTTGCGCATTTTCGGTTATTCCTCAGCTCCTACTAACTCTGTTTACAAAATGAAAACAGATCTGGAAAGAAGAGAGTCGGATCTATTAGCCTAGATCTATAAGATTTATAATTCTGTAAATTCATTTTAATCTAGTTGATTGAACACGGCCCAAATGCTACGGTGAAGATGCAATATAAATTAGGCGTTTGTTTTTTTCATCTTCGATCTGGTTATGTGTTGACTTTATATATAGCATCTCATCCACTAAGACATTGTTTTCCACCGTTTTCTATTTGGGCCTCCTCATCTAAATGATATCAAAATACATGATGGTTTAGGCCTAGGCCTACTGCCCATAACTTCCTCATTTGGCTGGGTCTTTCCTCCCACACATCTCAGGTCGACAGGAATGCCCACTGTCTTAAGTCGTTGTTTTAACTGTTTTGGAACTTAAAAAAACGATTATCTTTGTCTCCCATACAAGAAGCATGGACGTAGCAGCCACCCATGGCACAAACCTTACCCATTCTGCCTCTTGATTTAGGATTTGGTAATAAAAACAAAGGTATCTACTGATCGCCGCATTGAGACAATATGGTCGCTGGAACGCTTGGTGCGAATGTTTGCAATCCCTAGCTGGTGGTCAGGCTGCGTTGCTAGGTGTCACGTGACCGGAACTCGGGCGCCGTCTCAAAGAATTGCGTTGATTAAAAGAAATCTGTATGGCTATGACAAACGGTATTACAACCTCATGTTTGTTACCAATTTGGGTTATTTAGGATGGTTGGTCTTAATACGTTTTCAGGGAGCTATCCCTCTCCACTGCAACACATGTTAATGTAGCTGAGGCCTGATGAATGCTTTGTAAATAAGTTGTTTTATGTTATGGAACTTTGTACCATGGGAGTACAATTAACCGCTGGGTCATTTGGTATTCGGGGCCCTTGGCATCCTCTGCCCTACAGTCCCCTCTCGCCCAATACATGGACCAATACCTTTAATCGAGTTTGCAGTCCTGTCTAGAAAGCCACATTCCTCAAGCGTTGGAGTTCACCACATACAGTAATAAGCTCACAAGGCTAAGACTAAGGCTAAAAGTGTTAATTAACCTGACCCCTAAAAGTTAGGAGGTCATTAGGGCTTTCTACTACTGACTGTTTGGCTAAGATTCAACGACTTTTCCAAAATAAAAAGGCAGTAACTAACTCTTTACTCACTTAATTCCACATACACGGGCACACACCTCCCCTTAAGGTCCTGCTTCCATACATGTATACACCACAGGCTGGTAAGGTGGCACCACAGCTATATAAAGACCTTTGGGGGAAAATCCTATTTTATTTCTCTTCTAGCCTTTCTTTTCTTTCCCTCCTTATCTCTCTTCTCTCGTTCCCCTCTGTATCGCCCTCTCCCTTGACTCTCTCACATTACACACATCAGTGCCCTATTATCACTCATCCCTCACTACGTGTCTGTCTGTTTGTCGCTCCCAACAGTCCCTCTAACAGCACACATGTAGCCATTACAATATGATTAGGCCCCCCCTCCTCCCCCCTCCTCCGCCCTCCCCCAATAATATACAGGATATGTATACTCACTTAATAGAGCCCCACCAGTCCCCGATTGTCACCATACTCACGTTTAAAAAGCAATTATCGCCCCGTGCGAGATTTACGACGAGAGTGGCAGCGCAAAACGCGACCTCCTTGGACAAAACTCTGCGCAGAGGTCACATCTAGTCGGAGGTCAAGTGATTGGGAACGAGGGTATTGCAGAGCGAGAGCGGGAGCGAGGCTGTAGTGTCAAATGTAGGGGAATTATAAACTTCCGGTCCGATGGGTGCTTTATGTTATAGGCGCAAGGTCTCGCAGAACCTCGCCAGATCCCGATGATTGCGAGATGTTGTAAAAACACTGTCAATTTGTGGGGCCAATGGCCGACTAATGACGGGGGCGCTGCGATCGGCGGTGGTGGAAAGAAACGCGAGATGGAGGCTGGGAGAAGGAGTGGGTGGGGGTGGGGTTATTGAGGGTTGGAGGGATGTGTGTGTGTGTGGTGGGAGGGGGGCATGATGTGTATTATTACACTGCGTTGTAGCATATGATTCTTTTAATATATTTATTTTTGTAATTTTTAGTACAGTTTCCTTTTAACTAACGATCATGATATCACCGATATAACCGAATATTGACACCAGATTGTGTATTGTATTCATTACATCAGTCTATTACCTGTTGTCTGTGATAGTCTTCTGTACAGCATTTACTTTTGACCTGTTTACTATACATGGACAAATAAGTTAGCAAGGACACGTTTTAAAAATGATTTCTTATGCAGCAGTCCTCACGCTTATCATATGCCCATGATGAATGGTGCGTGCGATAACATAATTCTTATTATAAATATATAGGTACAGTAACGAATCGAATTTTGTTTTAACTTTCAGATACTTTATGGCAAATTAGAGTCGCAAACCACGGTGTATATGTCTACATTGTTATTTGGGAAGGGCATATAATAAATAGTGAATGGAATTCAGTGCAAGTTATTGGATATTTATTTGACGAGATTCACAATATTTATTTGACGAGATTCACAATCTTGTCCAATAAATATTCAATCACAAGCATTGAATTTCATTCTTTCTATTTATTAAACACTGATTGCCCCCTTGCCATATGTAGTTGCTCCCTATCCCAAACCCTCTACATCTCCCACACCCAGACCCCCCAGTACCCCCTTCATATTTACCACCGCCCCCGCCCGCCCAACCCCTGAGTAAGGCAAGACCCCTGATGAGAGCTCACGTCATCACTACTTGTAGAACTGCTCATGCGTGACCGGAAACGAGATGAGGGTCACTCGTCTGCGCATGCGCCGGCATATTGAGATGATTATTTCAAGGATACGCCAGCAGGGGGTGGGAGTGGTGTGGGGTGTGGGGTCAGACCATATTGGTTATTAGTAATTATTAGCGCTTATTGAACAAATATTAGTCCTGTATAACAGCAGTTGTTGATTTATTTTCTTCAACAGTGTGATTAACATATATGCATATATACATGTACATGTATACATGTATACACGTACAGTTACTCTTGTAGTCTCTTCATTGTTTGTAAAAGACATAAACAGGAGGACTCTTATCTAATTTTAATTTTAAATAATTTTCGTTCAATAATTCCTAATAAGTCCTATATGTATTGGCGATTAAACATGAAGGATTAGTGTTAATAAATTGCATTGCTTAAAAAACATGATTTATGAACTGCAAGTATGATTGAATTAATGATGTATCTAATGTAAGGAAGTTTGAGATCTAAGGTTTGTATGCCTTTTTTAGTGACCATAGTCCTTATAAGGACTCTATACGATGTTGTCTTCTATGACCGAATGGCCTCGTTGCTTCTGGGCTTACTCGGTGCGTATTGTCCACCTCATACTTCACACTATGGTAATCTTACTATAATACGCCCTTACTTTATAAGGTATACATTATTTCTTTCCTACGACTGACTCAATCATATACTGACACGCAGTTAAGTTGGGTGCTGTCACTGTTTGATAGCATACGCCAAATGCTAATATCCTTTTATGACCATTAATGAAATGTTTTAAGTCTGATTTGATCAAATGTGTGCAATCATATTCTCCTTTGGAGGCAAATAAATTCAATACAATACCTTATATAAGAAAATTTGTCATATGTGCGACTTATATTTCTACATTCACTCAAGTTGGCACAATATTCAGGACATTATGCCACGCCTAGCTCTCTTGTCATTATATATTTTAGCCTTTACAAATGGCACAGGACCCACAGGATCTCTTAACAACAATGATCTCATTTCTGGGTTGCTTATGGCCCTTTGTAACTTATTTTTCAAACATAAAATAAGTCTTACAAGAACTTATTATGCGTCCTAAAGGTTAAAATCGTTGGACTCCGATTGATGTCAGTCTCTTAAATATACTGGTATCTCGAAATGCATTTGTTGCGATGATTTTTTCTGGTACATCACATATACCGAATATCTAAAACATACAGTTCGATAATTTAGGGACGAATAATAGGAGTGTCTAGATTGCTTAGGGGAGAGGCGGATGGTGGGAGAAGAGAAAGGGGGAGGGGGTTGACACCAGTTTCCACTATTGTAATTGTCTGTGATTTCCATGGATACAGACAGACACAGACTATTGGTCCAATCTTGTTGACCTGAAAGTGCTGAGTCATTGATTCACAGTGGTGAGTGATAGAAACATTGACATATCGACCTATTATCGCCCTGTCAATCTGGCTCAATAATGTAAATATGTCAGTGTCAGGCGATACGTGTACTAATAGAGAGGGGCTCACAATTACTCACTCAATCACTCACGGGTCTGGCGGCCGAAGAGTGTACAACAATTCACGGAAATCCACCTATCTGTGTATGATCAAGACATTAGGGGAAAAAATCAGATTGTGGTAAGAGACGTCTCTTTCAATTAGGACAATGATTTAAATCCGTCAGAGCACAGAGATTATGTTATGTTATTTTCTAGCAAGCTTCTAACTCATTTCCATAAACTTTAGCTACAATCCGGAGATCTAAGGAATAATGAATATGAATAATATTGCAGATCTTTTGAAAAAAAAACTGAGGATATTTCAGACCAGATATACATAGAGCGCAACCCTTCACATTTCACATTTCTCACATTAAGTGTAATATTTGCAAGTGTTTATTGAGACGTTATTATGGATGAAAATGGCATTTCTAATTTTTCTTACCCAATTCTTCCCCTTCCCGGAATCATTATAATACAATATGAACAGATTCGTGTCATATTTTCTTTCCAAAAAACAGACAAATTTTGTTTGTTCATACACACAAAATACACACAACTTTTCTCCATAGATTTTGGTCTTCTTTACCTGGCGGATTAATGGCATATATGTATTTAAAAGCACTGTAGTTTATATTAAGCGTTTTCAGCCTAATTAAAAAGTATATTTCGTTGAAATGTTCATAGGAATTATTTCATTATTTCTTTTAGAGCTAGAATTATTCCCAAATATTCCAAATATAATGATAATTATAGATTTTTTATTTCCATAAACGTTTACAAAGTGACATGGTACAGACTGAAAATTGAAATGAAATAAAATATGGAAAAAGGGGTACTATCTGTAATGTATATACAGGTCTTCCAAATACCGCTGATTATTGTTTTTGTTTGTTTTTCTGTCTCTTCCATTCGCTACATATAATTTCGTCAATACGATTAGAGGTATAGTTTCTAACTAACAGTAAGGCGAGTTTCTAACTAAGTTACACAAAGACTAAACTATATATATGAATTTATACATATTTTCAATGAAAATAACTTTCAGTCATATTGGGATGAGTTCCTAAAATGACCATGGATTAGGATCGTATTATCATTGTCATTCACTTACGCATTTAGCAGGAAATGCCGTTTTAAATCCCAGTTGTACACCTTTAAGAAGTTTAACCCCCATATTCTAACCACCGCCATACATTTAATTTTTTCTATTTCTCCTCATTTCCTGAGCGATATAGACCATTTATTGAGCTCTAATTGGTTCCTCGGTCGTTATCATCAGGGTAGGCTAGTTGATTGTGGTTCAAACATCTAAAATCGCCGATTCTCGATGATGAGGATGATGACAATGCCAATTTATGTAAGCAAATAAATAATTGTATGGAACTGATTGCTCATTTGAGGACCAGAGAAGTGATTTATATTTTCGTTTAAAAAATCAAGATTTTTTCCCCCTGCTGAGTTATGCTGCTATAATGCATTCATCGCTTGAAATGTTTTCTCTTAAATATATCTCATTTGCAGTAGTTTTTACATAAAGATGATTACACATAAAGACAATTATAGTTTTAATGGGATTATTTACTTTATATTTTCGTATATTTAGACGCCTAACTCCAACATGAAAACATTCCTACAAGTTCTTGTGAAAAACACATTCAACTTTAGACTCAATTCTCTGTGAGATTAGAAAAGCCGTTTTGAGAAGGTCCCTGCTTTCGTCCCTTGGGATCAGATCTGATAAGTATTTCTGTTGCCACATTGCGATCATGGCTTGAGATAATAGTAACTATACATGACGCTAGTTCAATATTGACAACACCAGAGCAATGGATGCTTTCGACACTTTTCTACTAAAATGTCTTTATTCAAAATTGTACAGATACTATCGAGACAAAGCCGAAGAAGCTCTGTAGAAATATGACATCAATTTATACGCAACATACAGAAACAGAAAGGGGTAAAAAGTGATAAAAGCTTATAAGGTATACTTAATTATACCATGTAAAATAACACAACAACTCATGTCACTGCTGAATTAAACCCCTAGTCTGTCCCATACTAGCAAGTTACCCATAGTTAACAACGGCATGCACTGGAAGACCAGATCTTGATCTGGTGTGTACCACCCATCTGTATTTACTAGTCATTTACAAATAAGAAATATCTTGTTATGAAAAATGATACATTATTATAGGTAAATCTGAATATATATTTTTTTGAGTTGATTTAAAGTGTTTTTTTCTGTTATATTTTATTCTTGTCTAAAAAAAATGGGGTTATCTGAGTGGATTTGTGAAGGTGAACATTCCATTTTCAGGTGATTTCAACCTTTGCAAGGGCCTAGTCCTATTAGCTTGCGATTCTCACAGAATCTAGCTGAAAAGGGTCATCACCTGAGAATCGGCTTAGTGGACTAGGCCCTGTACTCAGTCATTTTCCTTTACAGATATCATCAAGATCTAAAGGACATATGTCCAGACCTCCAGCAAAAAGGCTATCATAGGGTAAACTGGCAAATTCACAGCTGCCTGGAATTAAGAACAATGCCAACAGTGGTTAAGTTTCCAGCAAGATTTATTCAAGAGATAGTTTCCATTTTCACTTCTTCCTCGACAAATTAATTGTCTCCTGTTTCTATATTCACCAAGTGCTACAACAATTGCCTATTCCATGTTCCTATTTTTTATTTGATACAATTTGCTTGTCAAAATACTCTGTGAAATGTTCCTACATAAATCTAATGTGTTTTCTTTTGTTTTTGCTGATCTTATTTTATTGCTGAAGGTCAACTATCTATCGCTATTTCGATGTTACATACCGTAATCTGATAGATATGTTACTTGCTACAATACTCTATGTGTGTATTCTTATAAAGCCTTTGTACCAGATCTCCGAGTGATTCATACATATTTATTATACGCATTGCTCTGAGAACATTGTATCTACAGTGAGTTATAATTATGCTCAGTCCATAATTATTATGTCACTAGTGAGTTATGTGTGGTAGTCTTGACAACCAAATGTATTTATACCAAATTTAGGGCCAAAATTCAAATTTATGTAAAATGTTTTCTATTTATATTATTAAAGCATATAATATTTAGTCAACTAACTCCTTGGTTTCATTCATTTAAATGTAATTTATAAGTATAATTCTAAAGGACAAGCGCAAAAAGGTTACTCAATCCATAAAGTCCAAATAGACACGCACTTCCTATGTCGGTACTCGGGCACTATGTTATGTATGTCTCCCTCCGCTGTCGGATTAACAACCCCTCAAATAAATGTATGTATTCCTACGCGTGTACTCTCTAGCTGTATCAACACAAAGTACACATACACACGCTGTATCCATCCGCCCAGCAACCAAATCATTTATGCTTTTTACAGCTAATAGCTCACTTAAGGGGGTACTTTTTCTCCCCCCGGAGACAAATCACAGATTGTTGCATATTACTGCGCCATTACATCCCATAATATCAGGTCATGTGATAGGGGACGGGAGCAAAACGAGGCAAGCGGGGTCGGAGGATGGGATGTGTAATGAGAATAGAGCTTTTTTCCCCCATGTTTTTTTGTGTTCTTTTTAATCAATTTTGTGCTTTTGACCGTGGATGTAATACTATGTAATGGGTGGGAACGATTTATGTCACGAGTCTGGGCTTCAGAAAATGTACAATTCGCTTTTATAAATCCTTCTAGAATTTTAAGAAAAAAGTGGTTCAAAATAAAACTCAACATAACTGAACATGCCTTTATTGAGGCAACGCAATACCAAGTATGTTCAAATGCACCTGGTATTTAAAATTTCCAACATAATTTAGCATAATTTATCCAAATTAATGTGTAAGTCTATGCGCAACGCTGAGAGAGTCCCTTCAAACTGTCTCTCGCTGAAAACCGAAAAATGTCATTACAATCCCATTTGGGAGGCAAAATACTATCAAAATCCCATTAGGACGCATAGTCATGGGTCAAGAAAACCATTAGCGCAGTAGGCGTCCAATCATTGACATGACATTCCTATCTGATCTGAGAGGCTTCGAGCCTAGACTGTGTAGAACTGCCGATTGTACATTTTCTAACGCCCTGACCCGTATGTGAGGAGGTAGAGGAGCACAGGGGGCGTATTACACTTGTTATGTGCTCTGTATTAAATCATGGCCATTGTCAGCCAGGGGTAGGTAAGGACGGAATGGAGGTTTTTGATTGAGGCATTTTGTTTGATTGTTTTATTTATACACTTTAGACATGATATGGGAATATTGCGAGTCATTGGTAAATACAGTATTATAGCATCAGTTACTGAGCGTATGGTCCATATTTATGTATATTATATGTGGGCGAAATCGCTTGAATATATATGTGCAATTCGCGTTCCACAATCGTCTCAAATAACACAAATGTAAGAGGAAAATGAAGTTGAAAAGTCATTGATAACCACAATTGTTATGATGAGTCATACGCCATGACAAACGTGTAGAAACGCTTGAGCCTTGATCAGTACTGATACACTGCACTTGGCACCTGCAACCGAACATTGGAATTGTATCTATCAATTACCCGAAAAATAAATTTAAACTATATAGAGAGGCTGACGATTTATCACATTTCTCCACAAAGAATATTGTACCTACAAGCCAAGAAATGTGTGAAGAATTGGCAAGAATTACTATAGTGGCTAATAATGATGAAATGGGGGAAAAAATGAAAAAAAAGAACTTTGAATCTCACTTTTTTTTATCAGTCTAATAAAGCAGAATTTATTTTTTAAAAAATGAGAGCTGACGAGTGTACTCTGAATAACAAAATCAATCAATTCTTTAAAAATCATATCAAGACAAATTTCAGGCCAAGGTTTCTGACAACATCTAGTTCTTGGTTTAAAAGCTTATGTCTCATGTCCAGTTTCTATCTTGTCGTTTCACCAACTTGTCCCGCGCTTTCTAAGTGTCTATTTGAAAGTCCTAACTTATCTTTTCAATATCATTTAAGGAATGGACAATTGTGTGTGGGAATTCCTACGCACTTTTCCCTTCCTTTGGTGCATAGGAATAAAACTGCATTGTCGTCTAGGTCCTTCCTATACCAGCTGGGAATGGAATGTAGGAAGGAATTTTCTCCTTTCTACAGGTGAAGTAACACCCACAAAGATATTTCCTGATCGAATTCTATTTTTGATAGTCCTCAATCTCAATCCTTAAAAACTCAAATTGATATAGGGTTCATCGGACCCTATTGAGATTGTCCTTTAAACGTCTTTCCATCATTCACTGCTATATTGGTTTCAATTGACCTTAGCCCTTCCTTAAACCTGATATTTTCCTTCCTTTGCTACCCTAGCTTAGCAGCTGGTACGGAACTTCCAGTGACGGAATTAGCTATACAGACAATGCTTATTTTCATTCCTACAGTAGGAATTATTTACCTAAGCTATAATAAGGAAGATGGTTTAGCAAGAAACATTTTAAACGCGGATTTGTTATAATATATCATGAACCTTCTTGGTTCTTTCTAACCATTTACGTATCCAGGCAAATCAAAATAACGGTTCTCTACTATTGATGTTGTCCATTACATATATAATAAGCTTTCTCCGGATATGATTCACAGGTTTATATTAAACCTGCATATTAAACCTTACCAAACCTTACCTCACTTGGGTTATCAATATG
Source organism: Sthenelais limicola (assembly GCA_942159475.1). Lineage (NCBI taxonomy): Eukaryota > Metazoa > Annelida > Polychaeta > Phyllodocida > Sigalionidae > Sthenelais > Sthenelais limicola. Next base: position 38,689,211 of record OW804098.1, read on the forward strand.
TTGCTGCTGTTATGTGTTTGTTCACTTGTTGCAGCCCTGCAGTAAATACAAAACATCCACATTGCTGGCCAACCGACCGTCAAAAAAACTGAACGAAAAGTAAAAGATGTTTTTGATCGGTGATAGCTGAGAATGCAGATGTATTGTCAACAATTTCCTTTAATAAGGAATCTTACTAAATTGAACTGTTGTTTGAGCTATATGACTAATGTCATGAATATTTTGCTGTCTGTTCTTATTTCTTATATTTATACCAGAATTTCAAGTCGTCGAATCAATCAAATGAAAAGGAAAGGAAAGTATTTTGGCGGGCCACTGAAATAATTATGACGTTGAAGAAGCACTGCGAAAATAGCAACAGTGAGATCTCCACAATTATGGTGAAATTAATTTCATATATGATTGGCATATGTTAGCATGTTAGTATAGTTTCATATATGATTAGCCTATGAGGGTCAATTAGAAGATCTGCAGGTTGCAGATATTGTATTCCGATTTCGATGTACATGTACTTTGAAATAAAAACTATAATATAATAGCAAAAGAACAGACAAAATGTAGAAAATCTTAAGTTTTTGATCGATGTTGGCGGAGAATGCAGCTTTAATCTTAAACCCATTGACTGGGGTCATTCTTTGAAATCGATTTATACGATAATCCCACTGTGGTAATTATTTCAGGTGGCAGCACACTGAATTACGCCTTTTTACCAGCTGTCAGCAAGTCATTGGGAGGTCTCTATTCTACTAACAAAGCAGAAAATCACCATGAATTAAATCACCGTACTGACACCTGAAGGTCAGGGGTCAGTCAAATGACCAGTGGTCACTCTTAAGCCACCCAGTCCGCGCTCACGGCCAGTGCGCATGTCTATATACGGGTATCTGCAACCCCCTCCCGCCCTGTAGGGAGATGGCAGTTTACTCCCATTATCGCCCGGTCAGTTATGAACCCTTATATCGCAGGTCAATGCCCACGTTTGACCTTGAGAGTGACCTTGACAACTGACCACTGTCCAGCGTGATAAATGAGCGAGGTCAGCGCCATTATCTCATAGCGGCGGTGGACACAACTAATGATGAGGGTTGTATTAATTAGGAGCTGGGAATTAATGAAGTCATTAGGCGTGGCTGATATTGATGCGGTAGGGGGTCCTGGCGGACGCTGACCAAGACAACAGAATATATTTGATTTACAGGGACATTAAATCTGCACTTTGCAATCTGCAATTTGCAATCTAGGATGGGGTCCAATGGCAAAAAGTCAAAGAAAAAATACATAAACAAATGGGAGTGTTCTGACCCAACAAATAATTAAATAAAATATTTATGAATTCCATAAGTTGTCCTTTCTTATTCATTTACAGCCTAGACTCTCAGATCAGATAAGAATGGTAAGTTAGTGATTGGACGCCTACTGCGTTAATGGCTTTCCTGGTCTTGGAGTAGCATTTCCCACAGAAATTGGGACCCTGGCCCACCTCCAATATGGTAGCTATTTCCGATAATTTCTATTCATATTACTAATATCGTATTGTATATAAGGAATTATAAAGAAATATTTCTTTCTGTAGCTGGGAATGCATATTCTTCAAAGTTATTTTCGCGATGAACGACACATATTAAGGATTGAAGGGAGAAGATTAGCACAATAGAACAAGGGATACCTCTCATTTCATATTTACACATATCTGCATGAGTAAGGCCGGGCGTGTGTGGGGGGGGGGGGGGGGGGGAGGGGCAGCAGACCGTCGCAACCTGAATGTCAAATGTCTGAACATAATTCAACTGTTTCTTCAATTTCCTTTACTCATGGTTAGAACGTTCCCAGTTGATTAACACACTTTATCATATTTATAACATATTTATCCCACTAAATAACCCTTTATTCTATCTATTGTCAATAGAAAATTGCATGGAATTAACATTTTACAATATCACCAAGATAACATCTTCTGCTGTCAGAAAACATTTAAGTACATCCCAGTTGATCATTCGAATGTTGACAATATTAAAGAGATAAGATCTGTTAATGTGAAAAATATTTTGATGATATCAACGCCATCGTTTCACAACTTGCGCGGGGGCTACAGGAGAATAAACGAGAAGCCATAAATCATAATTTACACTGTGATACCTAAAATAATCCTGCATCTTCGCGGTGAATATACTGCACAGTAGTCCCGCACCTAATCTTTCTGCGCATGACAATTGGCCCCTCGTGTGGGGCCCACTTCCGGCCAGCTTCCAATATGGTAAATATGATTCCTCTGAACAAAGTACCAGCGGAAATAGAGGGGAGATTATTTCCTTACGGACATCCAGCTGTGTTTCGCGATAGATTGTCCCCTCAAAATAATGGCGGTTGTGGGGGATTGTGGGTAATGTTTTGGTGCCAACGCTAGGGAACGAGAAAAGACGAGACGCTATACCAGACGCTATATAGCTATGATTTCTAGGTTGATATAATATATGGTATGATACAAAATACATACACACTGAATATATATCCAGGGCGGGGTGGGGCCTGCTGGTTGGGGGTTGGGGGGCATATAGGGAAGTCTATTTCAATATTATTTATTCAAACGCATTAATCAAAAGTGCACTATCCCCCATGGCTGTATTAATTCAATCGATGCCCCCGTACATAACAGAAGGTAAATTTCCTATGTATACACACTATATCGTTATATCTGGCATAACTTACTTCGTAAGTTGATGCATTTACTAGACACTAGTAACGCATCCATAGTTCAGTTTTTGATAGGCGTTATGATCATATCCTCAAAAACATTGGATGAATGCTGGAATGCAATAAACCTCTATACAGGGAATACAAGATATCGTTGATACGGTTCACACCAGGCTCAAAGCCTCTCCGATCCTATACGAATGGTATCTCAGTGATTGGACGCCTACTACGTTAATAGGTTACCTGGCCCAGGACTAGACGTCATTAAAGGATTATAATGACATTCTGCTTTTGTAATGGAATTAAAATGGCGCTTTGCGGTTTGGAGCGAGAAGCTTTCCCTCAGTTTGAAGGCACTCTGTTATCTATGACCCTAGGGTGGGTTGGAGAAGTTGCCTGGCCCAGAAATTGGGAAATATGTTGTACCTTATTTTTAAAACATTCTTTCCCCAGGAATAATTTTAATTGCCTCCCCCTCTAAAAGGGTCGCCGGTAAGGGCTCAAATATCAAAAGTGCATGCACAAAGTGTAAAAAATGTATCATGTATGATATTATAATCCATGCACTGCATTTGAATTGATTACCCCCCACCCTCGCAATACCCGCCCCGCCCCTTGGCTACATTATACTCTTCCCCCATATACCCTGGCCATATGCACACTATACTTACCTTATGGGTCAAATCGTCAAACAATAGACAATTGGCCTGCTCCAATCCTCTCAAATAACCCAAATTTAATGCAGAAATAAGGTTCAATAAACTATTCAATTTAATTTAAACAGATCAATTCAATTTAAACAGATCTTCCCATCAACTCAATGCAAAATATACTCAGATATACCCTAGAATATGTCATCTTTCAGCCCAGTTTAGCAGAATTTACCAAATGTGTAGAGTTGCCGATTGTGCATTTTCTGACGACCTGACCCATATATCTATCACATGGGCTTTATCATCAAACACAGCACATGATCTGGGTGCCATGATTGGACCTACTTTCATCAACTCTTCCGCCGCCCTCAATCGCTGCACTAGCCACCTAATCACACCCCAAGATAGACTGTATGCTTACGATAGAGGGATGCGGGCGACTCGGTTAAAAAAATAGATCTATCACTTTGTTGTGGCTGGAATACTCTGCAACATGAAAGGCATTCTGGATAAAAATTAGATATGAGCCTCGTTTTGACATTACTAGTATCGGGTAGAGTAATGGGGGGTTTGAGGTTTCTTTCCACTAGGGGAGGATATGGTGCTATTTCGAGACTGAAGCCAGGAAAGACAAAGTCGCGGTATAACCACACAGTTTTCAATTTGTTCTCTTGAAGATATGTTTTGGTTTAGGGTTACTAGTTGAAATATTCCTTTCCCTCGTGATGACTATTCAGCATTAGGTAATTATATTACTGCATCTGAGTAGAACACAATATAACACAATTGTATGCGCCCTAATTGAATCATTAGGTTTGGGTTTTGCAACAATTGTTTAAATTCTAATATGAACAAAACGGAACATGCATGCACGTATACATGTACCGCAAATGTTCATTGATATAATAGGATCAGCATAAAAAACCTTTCATGTACTTGATATATCTGACACATACAGAATATCCTAGACCATAAACGTATAGATGTTATGTTGTGTACGGTCTTCTGTCTTCTCTAGTAACGTGTGGGGATTCTATGTGAATATTAAATGACTCCTATCTCGATTAGCCATACTTTGAATACAAATTTTTACACAATTTTTAATTCAGTCTTGGCTGAGAGTTGAATGAGTCCCTCGAACTTAGTGAAACCTCTTACTTCAAACCGAAAAATACCGTTATAATCCCATTAGGACGCCCACTCCAGGGCCAGGAAAAGCCATTAGCGCAGTAGGCATCCAATCATTTACATACTATTCTCATCTGATCTAATTTTGAAAATCAATCAATCTGATCTGAGCCAGGCTGTATCATGAAAAATAATGTCTCCTTCATTTCTAAAGTTATTTCATAAAATCAAATGTATTGTCAAATAGCCTGGTCTTGGACGAAGAACTAGGAAACGATGAATGGAATATTCGCAGTTTATAAAACAGCCACAGGGGAGCGCTGAATGGGGTCAAAAAATACATGCGGGTAAGCGGGCGCATTACATCTACGAGAATTAGCGTGAATACGCGAGAGTTCAAATGAGAGTGCGAGAGAGAAAATGATTTGAATGATAAAACGAGGACGTGTGAGTTGGGTAATGCATGAAATCAGGGCTGTATCATTTTTGTTATTCAATAATCCCTTATCATCATATGGGTCAGATCGTCAGAAAATATACAATTCGCCTTCACCAATCCTCTCAAATAAGCGAAATTTAAGGCAGAAATAAGGTTCAATGCAGTGTTCAATATATCTGAACATATTAATTCAAAACAAATATATTCAGATATACCTAGTATTTATCATTTTTCAGACTAATTTAGCAGAATTTACTCAATCTGTAGAGCTGCTGATTGTGCATTTTCCGAAGATCTGACCCATATATATCTGAGAAAGAAGGTGGCGTTGTACGGGTTGGTGGTAGGGGTAGCTGGGCAAATGAGAAATATTAGCAAATAACAAATTCTGATGTAATTACAAAATGTAAATTCATGGGTTGGTGAACAATGTTTGATATGCCCCTATAATATGCGCACACATGAGAGCAGTACATTGATTATTGAAATAAAAAAAACACAATTTCCATTGTTTATTATTTCATAATTCGCCTACTTGTACAGAACACTGACTTTGGGCCCAGGGACATGGCTGTGAATAATGCCTATATCAATCTTAGCGTTCGTGGGAAAAAGAAAAAAAGAATGAAATAGCCGAATAGAGGTCCATTTATGACAGAATTTCGATGGATACATGATTTAGTCACTCACGATTAAGAGCAACGCTTTGAAAATTGAATAATTTTGAAAATCAATCAATCAAGATAGGAATGCACATCTAATTCTTAAACCTCTTCATATCGTGCTTAAAACTGATTGATTGGTTAAATTATATCAATCAATCAGCAAATCATTGAAAACTGATGTACAGTCGGCAGCTCTACACATTTAGTAAATTCTGATTGATTAGGCTGTACATTAAATGAAATTAATGAAATAAAAATTAATACTAGGTAGATCTGAGTAGCCTATATTAGTTAGCTGCCTTCAATAAAAAAAAGTCCCTTTTGTTATGTTAAACAGAACTTGTAATTTGATTTTTGTTTAAATTAGTGTTATTTGAGCGGATTGGTGTCGACGAATTGTACACTTTGTGATACCCTACCCTTTTAGTCAATTCTGCTAAACCGAGCTGCAAAATGATAGGTATCTGAGTATATGTTGTATTGCATTGATTTAAACATTCCTTTCAGTTATGTTGAACTGTATTTTGAAGCTCATTTCTGTCTTAAATTTGGTTTATTTGAGAGGATTGATAAAGAAGAATTGTACAATTTCGGGTGACTTGAGCCTGTAGACGTCTTGTGACACAGGAAGCAGTAGAGGGGGAGGAGGCGGTGTGTCAAGCAATAGTATCCCCGCGCGCAGCATCACCATTCATCCCTCCCCCAAGGGGAATAGTCGCCGGGCGAAACTTTTGTTGGAGGCGGTCGCGTGCGGCAATGATTGCTGATTATACGCCTCGTCTAAAACAAGGCCCGCTCGGCAGGAGGCGTGGCAGGAGGCCGCGGCGATGTGGGCGTAACCCCCGCCACTTGACCACGCCCACTTATCCATAACCTGGCGGTAATTAGTGGAACTACAACCCAGAACACATATTGTCGCGCGACCCCCGCGGAAAAAGCTTTTGAATCGCCGGGCGTCACAAGGGGATTGCTGCATAATATGCTCGCAATTAAAAATGGTCACCGGTTCCACGAGATCCCGCCGATAAAGGACGAGATTTCGCGTGATCCTTATTAGCAGCAATTAGTAGATATTTAAGTCACGTTTTCGTTACTATGGTGGCCATAACATGCTGGGTACACATCCTTGAGTGTGTCAAATCCACAGGCTCAAGATTCATTGTTCTTTTTGTCAACTGCATCCCCTTGTTAACACATTAAAGGCATTCGTTTTTGTATAGATATATACCGATCGATCAGACCACCAAGTAAGTAGGCCTATAGATATATACATTTATTCAGGTTAATTGGATAACTTACAAAAAGGGACAGAACTTCTGAAATGAGCGGAAATATTTGGGACATTTTCGGATATATTTTGGATGGACGGAGGCAGTAAAGAGATCAATCTTTGTGCGTCGCTCTATTTTCACCCGTGCCATTTTTTTTGCTACTCAACACCCTGTGTATAATATCATGGGTGTAGTGGCAATGCGGGTCAGGGAGTAGGAAACTATACAATCGGCACCACTACACATTGTGTAAATTATGCTGAAAAATTATATCAGTAATGTGTTGCTTTGAGTCAAATGTTGGATTGTGTAAAAATGTATTTTGAACTTAATTCTGTCTTAAATGTGGGTAATTTGAGAGGATTGGTGACGGGAAATTGTACATTCTACGCCTATAGGTATACATTTACAGAACTCGTACACAACAAATACAAAAATATCAGGGTGGTTCAATTAGAGGGATGTCTGGAAACAATGTTTATGGACCTAATTTGGCGACTCGGGCTTAAGGTAAGGCCAGAGAAGAAGGGCCATGTGTGCTCCACCTATCTTTAACGATTGTTTTTTTTTAATTGATTTCCTTTTTTATTAAGACATTTTTATCACAAACATTAGAATTCACGTTGTTTTGAAACTGATATGATCTTTTCTTTTGCAAATATTACTTTTTGGTTGAGAGTATAGTGTATGGTCGGTGCCGTGTAGTCGATATACAATACATGGATACTATTGATATTACTTTATTTATTAATTGTTATCTAGAAAAGACAATTGTTGCCATCACCTCAAATTACCCCTCTTCATCTTCTCCGCCTCTTCCCTCACGTCTTCTTCTCTCCCCTCACCCTCCTCCTTCCCTCTCCCCTTCCCCTTCCTCCATCTCCCCCTCCTCCTCACCATTCTCTTTCTCCTTCTCCTCCCCTCCTCCTTCTCCTCTCCTTCAGCTGATGCTGCTCCTCCTCACCCCCGATTCTTCCCACTCCCGGCCCCACAACACTGCTTCCTCTCCCCCCCCCCCCCCCCCCCTCCTCCCCACCCAGCAACCTCCCATACCCCATATCTCTATCAACTCCCTCTCTCTCGGTCTAATATCGCCCATGCTACTCACCGTCACGGATACAACCACCAACAGGTAACTGCTCCAGGTCACATGACCCGCGCATGTGCTGTGCCCTCCTGCCCTCCTTTGATCTGCAGCTGACCCGGTGGCCCAGAGAGGGAGCCACTGCCGATCCCGATTATCGCCCAGGATGACTTGGCTCAATCTTGTTCAATCTAACTCCCGGACGAACCTCCCTATACTCTGGTCCCAAGGCATTGTTGTCATTACTTTCGTGGGCAATATTAATTTTTATAGATTTATATTCCTGAATTTATATTAAACTACATATATATCTTATTATGAATATGGTTGGCAAGTACAATCTTCAAAGTTCTATATTTCTTAATGTATATTAAAGTACATGGATCTAACTATGCGTATGGTAAGCTGGAGCAATATGTAAAGATTTTTACTCATTGATTAATATCAAAATACATAGGTATGATTATGCATAATTTGGTTGGCAAGAGCAATCTTTATAGATCTATATTCCTTAATTCATTTTAAAGTGCAGATCTAAGGGAAAGGTCGCTACACGATGTACATTTTTCAAAATAGTCAAATATGGACACAAATACCTTCAATATTTTAGTTTTTTCCCTAAATGTATTATACTTAAGTATGTTCTGCACTTTGCACAGATTTCAGTTCCAGACTCATAGACATATCGGTAAAACCCTAAAGAAAGTTTTCTATATAACAGTTACGTTTCTTTACAACTTCTCGAAGGTGGAAAAAATAATTATACTTGACCATGAATCATTTCCGATATGTGAAGTGTTATGCATGATGATGTGTACAATTGACGTAGTACAAACCGTTCATCTGATAAAGCTTATGAACGATTTTCCCATAAAATACCTGCTATTGTCTTTACTAATATCATTATTATATTAATGACAGAATCAGATAATGAAACAACACTACTTTGGAAACTGAGCCATCTTTAAACGCAAATGACTCGAGGCGCATGCGCCATTATGCTGCCGATTGCCGGCAGGATCGCTTTAATCAATGACTCCACTTCTCGCTCAATCACGCGGTTATTACCAAGTCCCGCGAGACAATGCACCGCAGGAGAGCCCCTTACAACATCTCTAACAAGTTCCTCTTTCGGGGTATTTGTCATAGCCTAAGGGGGCCCTCCGTTTGCCGCAATTATCACCCAGGGGGCGTTGCGATCCAAGGATGCCCTGGTGGAGGGACATGGAACTAGAAGAAGTGGATTGTGGGTAAATGAGAGACGCTGAGATGTAACAAGAGCTAAAGAGAACAAAAGTGGAGAGGGTGGTAGAGGGGGAGGGGGAGGAGTAGAGGGAGAGGGGAAGGTAGAGGAAAGGGTAAAGGGGAGGGAGGAAGGGGAAGGGGAAGAAGAGTGGAGACGGGAGAAAGAAAGGATATGAGATTATTTTCAGGACATGATTGAAAAGATAATTTGCAGGTAAAAATATGATACCTCGGCTTTAGATGAATGGGACGGTGGTGCGGCGGGTGGGTGGGTGGGTGTGGGGGGGGGGGCGTCAGGGAAAAGTGGTGGGTGGGTTAGGGTGGGGAGATAGGAGCAAGGGGGCGGGGTTGTCAGGGAGAGAGGGGAGATAGTGAAATGCGGATGCGGGGAACACCTCCATCCCCAAGTAAATTCAAATCACTACAGTAATTATTTTGTTGGTTAAATCATTGACGTGTATACTGTTACTTACATTCAATAAAGTGAGAGGTTCCACCTATTAGGGAGTTTCAACAATTCTAACAGTAAACGTAAACGTATAAATACTAGGTACTTTACAGTGTGTGGATATAACATAACAATAATATCTCAAAGGGAACATGTTAAAGTCATATATTCAGCGAACTTGATTACTTTATAATTATTGTCGTCTCATCATGTCACTGGTATTTCTCATACAGATCTGAATAATAACTGTATAATTTAACTTCCATCATTCCTTCCTGTTTCACTCTATTATAGACCTCCGTATATATCTGTCCCTTCTCCTTCTACCCCATTGTAGTTCCATGGCAGCGCAGGAACGAGGTGAAATGCAGGCAACCTATGCCCGGTCCTCTGTTATGCTATATTGTGCAGACCCATATATTGGTCAGGTCATCAGAAAATGCACAATCGGCAACTCTACACATTTAGTAAATTCTGCTAAATTGGACTGGGAAATGATATATTCTAGGGTATATCTGAATATATTTTGCATTGAGCTGATTGGAAGATCTGTTCGGTTAAATTGAACGGTCTATTGAACCTTATTTCTGCATTAAATTTGGGTTATTTGAGGCCAATTGTTTATTGTCTGACGGTTTGACCCATATAGATGGGGGGGGGGGGGGGGAGCTTGCCAGCTACCCAGCATTAGGCCACTCATTTGTGTATTCTTCCTTAAATAAAATAGTTGAAAAATGTATAGATGAATTCAGATGAAAGATTGTGAAATATCGCCTCGTTAAATACTCACACAATATATGTGGGCCATCAGGTCCAATGAATATTTTGAAAAATGAATTCAATTGTCAAGAAGGAGCATCGGTACCTGTAACGAATTGAGCAAAAACTAGAGACATTCTGATCTAGACACAATTGAGAACATGTGCATACATGACATACAGGGTTTAAATTCTAATCATTACAGTCCATTTCTATCTAGCTTGATAAGGGGTATAATTATGGGGTAAGGGAGCAACTATATTTTGAAGCAATAATTCGTGAATTTGGACGCCAAATACTTCTGTGGCACTATAATATGTATAGGGGGATGAAATGAGGACGGCCACTGATTCAAGCATAATATGTTGATGCTTGACATACATATAATGTCTGTATTTACTGTATTAGAAACATATAGCCTCACACTGGATTAATAGTTTGAATGTAACTGTAATGCCCCAAGTCTTCTAGTAGGATGAACTAAAAATAATAAACAGACGTTTGGATGGATCACAATCTAAGTTCTTTCTTAGTTATTTCGGATTCTTTGGTTAATGTTTTGTCTGCTACCATTTATAGGAGAACAGCGTTTTTATTCGTTTCTGACAAATAAAGGTGTTAAAATGTGCACTTTCAAAAATATAGAATTGTTTTAAATGTAATTTCGGAATCATTACAATACCATAGGAGGAGCAAGAGGTCGCGTGACCTTGACGCCTACCACTGGCGACAGTTTGACCTTGAATCTACCCAATTCACCATGGAGCAGACGACAATTTCGCCGGCAGACGACATTGGGACTGTTAAGCGTCAAAATTGGCGGGAGAAACAACACAGGGAGATGGATCCCGCGTCTCTGCGGGGCAGCTTTTGTTGTTGTGATGTTGACATGATAAACATGAATAAATAGATTATAAACATGTCACAATCATGTCACTTATACCACAACAAGCCAGACGGTTGCTGCTGCCATGGCGAGATTACCATGGAAACCCGCGCCTGGTACCGAGTCACTGTTGCCACGGTTACCCGTGTCATTACCCGGGCTCGCTCCCTGCTTCTAGGCCTGATTAATTGTCAACAGACGAAGAAAATGGAAAGAAAACATTACAAAACAAACTTAATGAAAAGTTGACGTTTCGCTGACGTCGCTGATAGCTTAATTATCCCCCTGCATTAATACCAGCGACGTCACGAATGGAGATTGTCGTAAAAAGTGTGTGTTTGGCTTAGATATGTCGTAATAGTTTGTTGTAATCAAGATTAATATTCTAATCTTCGGGTCGCGGAGATGTGCGTGGATTACACCGCCGTCTCTGCTTTTGTTCGGAAACAAAGGGAGAAAAAAATGCAAAAGCAAAAAGTGCCACTATTTGATTGGAAAACATTTGATAGCATAATTTCTGGGAAAAGCGGGTCAAAGACTGACAGGATATTTGCAGTTATGGCTTGTTAGGTTTGGGAAATATTGACACACAAGGCATAATGCCATCATTCGATTATTCTGTACATTTCCATTATGTTCAATCGATGCCATGATCCTAATAATATCTAACAGCCTATCATGTCAAACATGTGTTTTTTTGTATATGTTCTGTTGCCTCTATTCGTACGTTAAATGTCAATATGTTATCACAAGGGCATCCCTTTCAATTTGATTGGTGGAGGGTCACGATCATTGATTTGATATGTTCATGATTTGCAACCACTAAAAACGAAAAATGCAAGAACATATAATATGTGATATGTTACATTGATATATTATGTCATGTTATATGTGATAAGTTATCAAATGTGCTCATACAAAATGATCTTACTTCCCTAGAAAAATACAATTTATCATCGAAATCTCTAATTTCTGGTGGTAATGCATTCCACATTACCTTAATTCTTCCTATCAAACTCCTTCGAATATTGTCTTTCCTCCACCTCTCTACCTCTACTCTACCATGGTCTTTTAGATTATAGTCATGCTCGACTGGTTCTCTCCCCTTCTCACTAGCCCAAAACAAATTTAAAATTCGAGATAATCTTCTATAACATTAAGGCATAACTCCACAATTTACCTGTAATACATAAGTTGTAATTCTATCATCAGCACCCCCTACTTCTGAGATTGTGTATCAATCTCAGACATTTATTTTGAATAAGTTGTAATCGTCTAATATGTTGCCTGGATGACAGGTCTATACAAATTCCACCAAACTCTAAGACTGGCAGAATATTATGTTTTGCAAATTAAATTTGCAATACCTTTTGTAATTTGGTTTCGAATTTGTACTAACCATTACACACCACGACATAGCTTTTCACAGCAAGACTGAAACCTTACATGAAAATAGGAAAAGGAAGCCACTAATATTTTCAGCGAACAAGGTGGTACAGGGGTCCGTTCGGAAGAAATGTCATAGGCAGAGAATGTCGACCCTTTTTCATATAGAAAAATTGTAACTGTTGATATTATACAACGATGGAAATAAAGTTTTTGATATATACTGGCTGCTATGATAAGAATATGACAGTCAATTCTCTTAGTAGTGCCATAGCGAACAGACAGGATATGGGAACATATTTTTATGTGTGATGTGTCACAGGACAAATGACTCATAAGTCGGGATTCTGAGATACCATCATATTTAAAATATAGCATTAAGTGGATTCATGCGAAGTTAACATCTAGTAAATATAACAAGTATTTCTATATTTTATGTTTGAATTTTATGTTTGAGAAACAAATTCGAAACATTTCTGGATGGACAATAACTAGAGAAGTAGCTTAACATACTCTGTATGAGATGACCTTAGAAACAAGGATATATTTGATACCCTGTCTTGAAATCTGGTCCATAAATTTATACGACTGACAACGCTAAACACCCCAAGGATGAAAACATTCCAACAAAGAGATTATGTGAATAAAACACTTTGAATAAAATATAAATTTTGCGAGTTGTGACTCATCTTTCTGTAACACATGACATAATATTATAGTAAATCATATATGGCAATTTCATACTTCTGTAACACCACCCTAAAACCAGATGAATTATGAATTAAGGACCAACTATGCCAGTTATACGTACCTTATCCGGTATAAGATGAAATAGCCTCTATAACCCGTATATAGAATAGTTTGTATGAAATGTATTTATTATGCGTCATAAAGGGACAATCCCCACAAACAGATGAGTTAACATAAATGAATTGACCTTTAAAATCTCCATGTACATGTATTCACTGCTATATGGGTCCATTTTTCAAAAGATGTACATCCGTTCTTTTCCCCAATGATTCGTGAATAGACGCATCAAAATATTTTCTTGTCAGAAAGAAACAGTCTTTCTATATAAATATATGAAGAATGAAAGGAAACAATATATATTTCAATCAGTACAATTTCCAGAAATAATATCCAACAGGGAAACCCATAATGTACATTTTTTCAAGATTTTAACCATACACATATAGAAACATATTAGAAACAAGGATATATTTGATACCCTAATACCAAGTTAAACACATTCAAATACCAAGTTGAGCACATGGCTCTCTTATTTGTTGATGTTGGTAAAACAAAAAGAGTAAAAACAAATCACGGACGCTGATGGTACTAGGTACGGAGAGAGACAAGATAATTTGAGGAACAAATTCTCTATAGCCAAATTGTGAGCGAACAAGGCACCACCGTTTAACACCACAAAAAGTGATGCATAAATTGGACAATAAATCCTCGTAGATTTCGCTCCTCTCTCCCCCTTCGCAAATTAGTTTGCAACCAAAAAGTAAAGAGTTTATATGATATAAAAATAGTGAATGGTGCATTATTACATTAAATACGATTGTTGAGTGATTGTTTGTTATGGTGTTAGTGTTCTGATAATGGTAAAATATGTTCAGCTTATCGATAAGTATTGATGATAATGTTGATAAAAAGTATAGGATGGGATAAGGGTCTACCCATACCAATTCCCCTTTTAAGGCAATTAAATATGAATTAACAAATTATGATGGTTTCACAAACATTAGGTGTCCTGTATTGAAAATTGACAGACCAGCTGATAATTCCTATGTAAGTATAGATAATATATAAATATCATTTTTATGCGAGTTGTTGCGAGTAATTCATTATGAACATGTCTAGAATGGAATGTTGGTTCTGTCATGTAACTAAAATGTTATTTGTAACCCATACAATATCATATGAAGATATTTTATAACATTACACAGAATTGGATTTGATCAATTCCTGAATTGGTTTTCATACTAGCCATATGGACCCTGCAAAAGTGACCCACTATTGTAGTGATTTTTCCCCATCAATTCAATTCAATGTATTTTTTATCATTACAACAGAGTTGTACAAACAGGAGACCCACATCTGAAAATTAAATCCAGGTATTCTATCATGTTCCTAACTAGTTTGGAATGGTAGAATAAATTTTGATTTGACATTATTATGCCAAAATGAATTTGAGGGTTTTTCTAGATCTCTACACTAGTGGTGTTTTGTTGATGGGAGAAGTAGTTTATGGTAACAATACGGTAAACATCAGCTTCTGATCTATCTAGCTAATCATCATATGCATGTAATGTGTTTGAGAAAAATGAGTCACAAGTCGCAGAAAACAGATTTTGTGATATCTACATATTTGGAAAGATGAGATCAAACGGATTCCAATGATAGTAAACAGGAGGACATCTAATAAGTATTTCTATACTTTAAGTGTATATGAATATTTTTAGTTTTGAAAAAGAGTTTGCAATATTTCTGGGTGGTCATTTACCAGTAAAGTAACTAAATGTACTCTACACGATGACCTTAGAAATGCATGATTATATTGAATAAACTGTTTTGAAATTGAAATCACAGTTCAAGACACACAACCTATTTATGATCATATATATTCAATTGTTCATTTATTTTATCTTTATTCACTTGTCTAATGCCCCATTTCAATGTTATATTCATATGCTTTTGGTGGAAAAATACATCGCCCAGAGTCCTTATAAGGACTAACAAATTCTAACAAACTAACAAACAGCAGGGCCGGTAAAAATAGCAATTATCTCCAAGATATTTATAATATGATTTGTAAAGCCTACATCTATCTTATCCCTATAGAACTTTATTAGTTTACTTGAGAATTCACAACTTTCTACACTCATTCTTATCTGCACTGGTAGGTAATTCCATAAACATCGTCCTCTATAGAATTGGCTCCTTAACATTCGGTCACTTTTAGGGGTACACTTTTTAAAGCGATTATTCTGCTCCCCTCTCAACGTTATAACTCTGTCTTCCACTAGGTATTTATCCCTTATGTTGTGCAATAGCTTTAACAATGCAATTTCTCATCGCCAAGCGAGGGGCATAATATTTCCGGATATACATAGATCATGTCTGGTTTTATGCTCACCAACAAGCTCTCAAAACTCTCAAAGCTCTCAAGTCTCAAAGCTCTCAAAACATCTTTTGTAGTTTGTTCAATATCCCGTTATTGCAACACATAATGACCGGAGATGCGTATCCAAGCACAGGCAACACATAGGTCTTACACAACAGCCGGCGTATCTTACTATTCATATATTTTATTGTATGCTAAATACCCCAGAAATGAAAACATTCCAACAAATTTATCTTGTGAATAATACTCTATGAGAAATATCAATTTTGCGACTCGTGACTCATTTTCCTGTAACACATCACATACGAAGATTTAATATTTAATACTGCATGCAGACACGCCTCCCTGATGAAACTATTTTATGCGGGCAGCCATGTTTAACTATCTGTTAACTACATCAAATTGTACCTTAGATCCCACTGAATATACCAACAACAACCTGACGAAGAGCAAATTCAGCTCGAATGATCTGCCCTGTCAAATTCTACATCAACATTGTGATGCTCAATCTGAATACATTCTTATTTGTAATTATTGAGATTTCTTTTTATATCACTTCATACCCTCGCAAATATTTGCGTCTCATGTATATCTTAGAGTACATTCTTAAACTACCTCTAACTAAAAATGTTATACCACCATAATATCAAATTGTATCTCTAAGAGACCAAAAACTCTCTAAGAGACCAAAAACTCTTAATAGACAACCCAAATAGAAAATCCTTAGCTTATAGGCATATATGTATGCTGGAAGACCAGATTCATAATCTGAAGTATACTACCTATATTTTGTCTTGTTCTGTGTGTAAAGGTACGGGATTCATTATTATTATTAATAAACCAAAACTATGACATAAAGGTATTTTTTCATTTTCACTACTCCGGGCCTCTCGATATAAAGTGATATACAACTCACCTCGCTATATTTAATATTATTTACCAAGGAACAGTAATGAGAGTTCCAGAAGGCAGGAAGGAGAAAATAAAGAATTTTCAAAAACAAAAGAAAACAACAAAACCAAAATGAGGGTTCCAGATGAAGATTATAAACCACATTTTCCGGTGATCTAGGGAACTTGATGTTAAACTGAAATAATTGATATGATATACGTAGCTCAAACCTGAATTTCTCTATGGATTGATCTATTTAAAAGTATTCAATTTACAACTTCAATCCCATTATTCATATATTAACAGTAACTGATGTTTCTAAATTAAAAGCTCCTTCTAAGATCCTCATTTCAATGAATTTCTATGTACTATTTTGAAAAGAAATTCACAATGATGTGTAGCTAATGCGACTGTACATGTATCTGTACCTACCCTGACTATAGAGGGGTTGAGTTTGTTATGTGTATCAGTAATCAAACTGAGAGGAATTTCTACCTCTACCCTGGCTCCTCCCCTCCCCCCAACCAGCATTCAACAGCGCCCCCCCCCTCCCCCACTCTCCTACACACAATCATGTCCTTAATTGTCTATTTACCTAAAATATTTACAGCTGATGCAAAGGAAACTCTTTACCTCTCATCCCTATCTCTGCCTGCCACCGGAACCCCACCCTCACCCGTCCCATCATGCAATACACACATCCCAACCACAACCGGAAGTCCTCTCCACCCTTCCCATAATACCCTGCAGCTGCGAGATTAAGCGCTATAGGAAATAAAAGGCCAGCGATAACAACAGAGAAGACAATTGCTTTGCAACACTCTCTCATCATAAGTATAAAAAGAAGTAATCCATCATTTACCTATGACGTCATCTAATGGCGGCCATTTGTGACGTAGATGGACGCCGTAGACGGGTCCCCGTACCAGCCCGCTCTCGCCACCAGTCTGCACGGACGGGGGACCAGGAGTTGATCGCCTTATTTTGATATTCATATAAAATTGCCTCATTTTCATGTTGGTGAGAGGGGCTGCTAGCTAATTGATGGCGCGGACCTCCGAGTAAGCAGCCTGTTGACCTAATTTGCTGACGTGTAGGGTAAATGTGGCACCCGACTATACACCATCCGTCATCATTAAAACACGTCAACTGGTCCCCTAGCACTAATCAGAGGCTAAGTGAGCGATATAAAGGGGATTGGGCGATAAAGGAGGAATCTGATTCCTAAATGGGTCAGATAAGCAAACTCTTTCGTAAAATGTCCCATAGTTTTCAACTGAAATTTTTCATTAAAATGCCCTGATTAGGACTTCTATCTATATTATTGTCAATAATTTATAGGTGGAACCTTACGTAAATCAAAGCATAGTACGAATTCATGATTGGATTACCAATAGTACATTTTTATCATGTTAGCCTGAGGTTTGTTCTTTGATTCATTTTCACACAGTTAGATAATAGGACCAGGCAGACAAATGCCTAAGCATGGGTATGCCATATGGGGGCCAAAATATGGTAGAATACAACTGGACAGATTTTCTTAATCAATACAACCCCCAGTATACTCAAATGTGCATAGAATCCATCATTTTACAGCCCGACTTACCCAACAACAGAGACTCCAATTTCCGACATTTTATATCATTCGGACCTATATACATACGTATTTTACTGTTGGTGGAAGATTTGTATAAATCAAGCAAGTGATGAGATTGTCATGGAAACATGTAGCGAGGCTAAGGGACAACTATGGTAACATGTTATACATGCGTTGTTATTGAGATTCTATATTTTTTAAATGATAATTATTAATTGCATTGCGGCTGCGCATCTGGTATATTATGAGTATAGTAATATAAACACTGTATTGTTATGAATGAAGCTAGCTCCCATGTACAGGTAGGGGCTATGTAAAGGAATTGCATTTTGGGGGTATATGCACCATAAGGTATAACAGATTAGTCCCCGTTGGTTGGTCTGAGCTGGCCCGTTATAGACGCATAGAGGGCCAGTGGTCACTACCGGTCCCGCTGGCCCTCTATGCCTAGAGAACTTCCGGTAAACAGCCCAACCAACGGGGACTAAAGCCATTAGAGCCTTCGTTTATTGTCCTCGCTGGCCCTCTAAGCCTTCAGGAACCTGTCTCGGCCTCCAGCCTCGACAGGATTCCCGTCAGGCTTAGAGGGCCAGCTCGGACAATAAACTCAGGCTCTAATTGCCCAATAATTAAACCGGTTCAATTTAAAACCATGATGATGTCTAAAATGATGTTTTTAAAATCTCTTGGACAGTATTATCATACTATCATATGAGGGGGATACCTATTTTGTAATTATCATTCTTTATCTATAGCAATAAACTTGACAACTGGACTTGACGGGTAGGTTCGTAGCCTTCGTCCGAACATAGAATATTTCTGTATAGAAAAGTACAGTGGTGCGACGATACCTTCATTGTATTGGAGAAGATGAGACTCCTATATAAATAGGTTTTTCCAGTTTCGTTCAATTGCTACATATAGTCTCATCAATAAAATTAGAGGTGTATTTTCAAACTAACAATAAGACTAGTTGCTTTCTAACACAGGAACTAAACTATGTATGTACTATTTTTATTTCCGTAAACATGTACAATCATCGGAAAAAGGAATAAAGTTATACAGTATTAGAGTATAACAAAACTTTCAGGAAATCCAGGTCTTCCAAGTCTTCCTATTCTTTGGAAGCTATATTGAAATCTCAGTTCTTATAAACTTTGTCAATATTAAGATTTTGTTTTACATTACTAGAATATTTGATATGGGCACACGACATATACTATATGGGAACTGGTTATAAAGCAGTTCAAGATAAAACAATTAGCTGTATAAGCTACAGAAACACTTATATACAATCATTCATGTTCATAATTTTCATTGAATTATTCATACATGTAACATCATTTTAAATTATGTAAGCAAGTCAGTGAGGTACAATGGACTGTGGTTGATATATATTGAATATATATAAAGTTTATATTTAAAAATCCTTTACCCAGTTTTGGGAAATTTTTTTTTTTATATATAAAGTTTACTTTGTTTAACTCTAGAGATGAGCCAAATTAGATCTATACGTGTCTGTGAATGACCGGGCAGACACATTCCTAATCACGGATATGCATATGTAATGCGTTACAGGAAAATTGTTTTTTGAGATATCAACATATTTGAAAGGATGAGATCAAGGCGATTCCAATGATAGTAAACAGTAGGACATCTAATAAGTATTTCTATATTCTAAGTTTGATATTTGCCAGTAAAGTAACTAAATATACTCCATACGAAGACCTTTGAAACACATAGATTTATATGACTAAAAGCACTAAACCCTGCAAAAAACACTTGGGAAATATCATTTTTGTGACTCATTTCCCAAGTATTACATCACATATTGCACAGTAGAGTCAACTCTTATTCCACGAAAACAGCTCATACATCGATCCGTAATAGAGGTAGAAACCCCAAATGTCCACTCAGGAACTTTAGCACAAATTTATAGGACGAAGCTTGGATTCATATAAGACAGAGCAGAACTCACAGGACAACATGAAAAATATCTAAATCGCTCACAAACTATCGCCTTGGAATAGAAATTCGTACATGTTTATATATAATACCAGCAGAAACTTTGTTATTTTGATTAGTCTCGTGTTCCTAATTGAGGATGTGGTAAATATAGGAATGTATTAATGCTGAACACGAGAATATATACGATGTTGGCGTTCAACTTTTACAGCTGAATGCTGGTAATTATGCAAAGATAAATATCCCGCAGTAACTACCGTCCTATCTCTTGATTGGCTCTTATTCAAGCGTTAAATACCCCGCAGTAAATATCATAACTCCTTCTGATTGGGTGTTATGGCTGTCTGGACTGTGTGTATATATCATGGTGGCTATACTGCCCCCTTTGAGCGGCTACTGTAACTACAATATTATTACATCAGCCCAGTATAGGGCACTTTGGATACATAAAGAACAGATTGAAACTTTCCCTTGCTTTTATTTGATTACTTTAATAATATAGTAAACACTATGGTGTTTTTGATTAGAGGGTATTTTGGACAGATAAGGAATAGCTTTACTAAAATCAATATAAAAAGGGCGATATAACTGGATTTCGTATGTGGCCAATTCCACCAATTTGACAACATTTGGCCACCTAGACCCCCCTGGGTACCAAAAAATAGATTTTACATTAATCAGTTAATTTGTTATTTTTTATCAACCTTATATATATGTGCATTGAACTACCAAGTATGGAACCATTCTGATTATTAGTATTTTTTGTACAGGGGTTCGAAAAATAGATCCCAAATATGGCAAAAATGCCAAATATAGCATGTCAAATAATGGTTCATATGTCTACATGAATGAGAATTTAGATTAGAAATAAATAAAACAAATATGCACATAATGTATTGAACTATTTTGTATTTGATAGGCCTCGACATAAGGGTAATAACACCATTTAGTTTGTGAAAATATTGTAACTAGAAGAAAAGTTATAGCCAAATAACCATTCTGTAATGGCAATCATAATGGCAGCGGCAAGGGTGACAGTTCATTGACCCTCTGCCCATTATATCGTTTTTTGGCTGTAACTTTTTTTCTAGTTGGAATATGTTCACAAACTAAAAGACATTATGACCCATACATCGATACCTCTGACATACACCCTAATTCAAAACATTATGTGCATATATATGTTTTTCATTTATTTCTAATTTGAATAGTCATTTATAAATGTTGAAATCACTCTCGCCGTCACCCTGTGACGGCAAATGCGTGACGGCAAATGCGTGACGGCAAGAGACAAATGCGTGACGGCAAGACTTTCAAGCATTTTGCCATAAGAATCATGTAAAAAATACTCAGACATTATG
Organism: Sthenelais limicola; assembly: GCA_942159475.1. NCBI lineage: Eukaryota > Metazoa > Annelida > Polychaeta > Phyllodocida > Sigalionidae > Sthenelais > Sthenelais limicola. The sequence continues at coordinate 38,710,813 of OW804098.1, forward strand.
AATATCGATCTACATAGGCTGCTAATAAGCAAAATCGATAATAAATGTCAAAATTAAAGTTTATCATTAAAATTATGCCTTATATGGCTCTAAAAACCCTAAAAATGCGTGACGGCAAGAGACAAATGCGTGACGGCAAGACTTTCAAGCATTTTGCCATAAGAATCATATAAAAAATACTCAGACATTATGAATATCGATCTACATGGGCTGCTAATAAGCAAAATCGATAATAAATGTCAAAATTAAAGTTTATCATTAAAATTATGCTTTATATGGCTCTAAAAACCCTAAAAATGCGTGACGGTAAGAGACATTACCCCCTGTTTCCACCACTTTTTGCCACCATGTTTTTTCTCTGCTAGTATTCAAGAAAAACTCTAACCAATACAGTTGATGGTCCATAAATATTAAATCCTATGAGTTTTATTATTATTCAACATAATTGGATGTTTAAATATTTTTTTTATTTTTTTATTCCACCTTAAGCACAGTGCGTGACGGCAAGAGACATCAGGGGTACCCACTTTAAAAAAAATCAGTTTTTTTTTTATTTTGGTCGAAAAATCAGTTTTTTGCAATTTTTTTTTACACAGATCATGTTCACGTAACCTACTATCACAACATATAAAAAAAAATGGTCAATTTTGAAGATTATTTAGAAATTCAGCAATTCCATGGACTGATGGCAGTTTAAAAAAATGATTTTTGCCCCCAAAATGGAATTTTGAAAAAAAAAAAAAAAAAAAAAATTGGACTAAAAATGCCAAAAATGTGGTTCCACAGGTTGTTAGAACCATCCAATCCAAGAAAAAAATCAAATTAATAGTAAATAATTTGATTTAAGCCCATTTTATCACTTTCCACGGTTGGGGCCCAAATGTTGTCAAATTGGTGGAATTGGCCACGTGCACATTGAATCTGGCGTGAAGTTATCACATAATAGTTTAAATTTAAGCATTAAACCACAGGTGGTTTAATGAAAAGTAGGAAACCAAGACATTATTCATCAGGCCTTACTTATAAAATGATACTCAATGATACCTGATTCCCTTTGAATGTACTTATATTAATATATTGTTATGCAAATGATCATCATAAGTCGGTGTGTTATTGCATGGTTAGAAGTCATCCTTAGCAACTTTAGCCATATGAATCTATGTACTGAATTTCAGGACATTGTATCAAATAAATCTTCGTGTTCCGAGGGTCATCCTATGGAGTTTACATGTATTTAGTTACTTTGCAAGTAATTGCCCACCCAGAAATATTGCAAACCTTCTTTGATACACAAACATATCAAGCAAAAGTATAGCAAAACTTAGATGTCCCTAATACTTACCATCATTGTAATCGGCTTGATCTCATATTTTCAAATATACTGATATCTCAAACTTGTGACTCATTTTCCTGCAGTTATATTTGTCTAAATAAAGTGATTTATAATAGTAAATAACAGTGTCTGAATGGGGGTGAGAGAACTACCTTTCCATCAATAATGTAATAAATTGATAGGTATAGACAAGGCATCAGACACCTAACATGCACTAATCTCTTCTTGGTAAATAACCAACTCGGTAATTAAATAGTAAAATTATATGAATGGATATTCATTTTTTGAATTTTGTTATGTTAATTACCCTGTGCAGTTGCTTGGCTATCCATGTTTTAGGTATTATGCGACATAAATAGATGATTCAAAAGATACATGTAAATTACTTGAGTGTGATCTCAAGGCAACACTTTCATCGAAAGTACCCTACACACTGTACATAATCTTGTCATACAGCCACCAAACATCAACCACGCAAACTAACCCAGCCCATCGCCTTAACGACACTTTTACGACAACCGACAAGTGTAATATTTATATCCCATAATAATCTATAGCGAAAACAATGCCCTCTGTTGGCGCACATCAGAAATGAGTGAGTGATAATAGGGGGAACATTAGATAAGTGGTTATTATTTGTCTATAAGGCTGTGGGAAATGTTACCATGTGTTGCCATGGTGAGATTAACGTTGTCAACATGTGATATCTTACATGTAACATTTAATATAATATATAACCTAATAATCACATGTAATGATGTATGTAGGGAGGAATATTAATGTTTGTCTGAATGTACACTAGCGACATGAAACATGGAATGGAGGACAATTTGATTAATAATGTAATTGTTGTTAAAAAGTGGGCATGTATAGGCGCTTGGTATGGGTGCCCCATCTCTATTTCTCCAATCCTCTCTCTCCTTCTCTCTCTCCTTCTCTCTCCCTCTCTCTATCTCCGTTCTCTATCTCCTCTCTCTCTACCTCTCTCTCTTTCCTTCCCTTTCTCACACCCTCTCTCTTTCCCTCTCTCCCTCCATCTATCTTTCTTTGTCCAGGCCTTTCTGTTCCTATCTCTCTCTATCTGCTTCTCTGTCCCTGTCTCCTCTTCTTTCTTTCTTTCTTTCTTTCTTTCTTTCTTTACCCCTATGTCAGTCTCTTTACTTTTTTCTACTGCTCCCATGCCTATATAATTTTTTCCTCACTCTACATGGCTCACTGTCTCATTTCCTTAAAACTGTATTCTCATGCAAAGCAGACCTCATATTGTGACTTATGGGACTGAGTTTATCAACATTCTGCTGCTGTTATATGTTTATATAAGAATAAGAAGCCAATGTTGGCTGAGGGAAAACGGCTGAAAGCCCCTCAGATCAGATAATAATATTGGTGATTGGACGTTTCCTATTGGGATTATAATGGCATTTTGCAGTTTGGTGTGAATGTATTTCTCTTGATTTGGAAAGACCCCCTCAACTCTGAGACTGGATTTTGTCTTTTGATTTTGGTGGGTCTCCGAAATATACATGGGGACTTTTATGAAGCCCTGCAGCAAAAACAACAAAAATTGGCTCAAATGACTTTTAGATGGGGTGAAAAATAACGAAATAAAAATCTTTAGTTTTTGACCGATGTTAACTGAGAGTGCCACTTTAATAGAAATGTAACCTACCCTTATCTATCCTGCTGAGAGAGACTGTTAGAGAATAGAGCCAAAACACAAAATAGATGGATTGGTCCCAATTGGGAAATATACACGGACAAAGGGATAGACAGTGACACCGCCTATCATCCCTTGGCCCATCTCCCGCCAATGTTTGTCCCCCATGATAAAGAAATTAACAAGCACCACCTCCCATCACACATCAAACTAACACAATACCATCACACGGGCGATAATAGCAGAAAATTAGCTACATGTAAACATGGCGGCGTTTCCATCAAAGCTCACATGGGGGCGCTGCACCGAAACATCTCATAAAACATTGCGATAACTTCCTGCCCCTTATTTGCAGACACCAAGCGGAGGGGAAACAAACTAATCCTTGAAGGTCAGATTGTTGTAATAGATGACCTTGAGGGATTTTTTCTGTCGCTAATTAGGCTTGATACCAATGTAGACATGTATATATAAGAGATAATGAGAGATGTGTATACATGTATACATGATGATTATAGCTTTAGATGCGCTTAACCATTCGTGGGCAGTTTCTGTGGTACATGAACAGTATGTATACCATGAATTTTAAGCTGCAGTGTCAGCTATTAGGGGCCTACAACAAAGATTTTACCAGATTTACTAATCTTTTGACCTGTAGGACCAAAGTTCTCAGTATTCTGCTGCTGTTGTCGGATAAATCCAGTAATCTTAACACAAATGCATGGACCACAGGGAAATGAGCGCCGGCGAAAGAAAGATAATAAGTGAAACCACTGTAGTAAATTATTTTGGCGGGCCTCTGAAATGATGCCCTGCAACAAAAACCCCCCTCAATTGTGGTTAATTGACTTTCCGCTGAGAACATAGTTATTTTCTGACCGATATGTAAACTGAGAATGGACCTTTAATCGGTGATTTAAGGTCCACTTGAGCAACATTCAGCTGTCGTCATTTAACTTTAATAACATCAATTCACCCTGTAAAATATCGTTTCAGTAAACAAGTTTACATACAAGGTTCACAAGACATTTTAGCAATGATATATATAACATGCAATTTGAGATTAGACTTATAAGGTCTAACGTACGCCCGTTGCACTATACAATTGCATGTTAAAGAATGGTTTTTACATTCTACGGAATTAAAAATTCGTGAATGTTAATGAATTGCGTACCATTCTGTCAATCATCCTGAGTAGCCAGTTCATGTGATACATTTTGAGGTGTTGGTTGAGGGTTGGTGTGAGGAGTGTGGACACTTATCTGGGAGGATATCTGGATGCCCATCTCTGTGTGATGTAATTCACACCAACACTACTAACTTGGCACTTATGCAAAGACTGCTTGATTGACAACCTTCTACCATCTCTGCAGTAAATCCCTGAAGGCCAGTGTGACATCCTATTGGTTAGGACTGTTTGATTGACAACCTTCTACCATCTCTGCAGTAAATCCCTGAAGGCCAGTGTGACATCCTATTGGTTTACATGTCTTGTATTCTATTAGCTATCTTGGTTTGATTGACAACTGTAGAGAGGACCACCCATGACTGAATCTGAGTGATCTACACCTACTACACCCTTTGCGATTTCTGGGTTTCAAAAGAGTGTTATGTTCTTTATCCAATATTATTATCACAAAATTTACACATATAATTAAGCATAAGCATTTTTAATTAAATATTAAGCATTTTCAGTCGAGCAAAAACTAAACTGCTAACTATGACTTGCCATTGCGCACAAATAGTTGTCCGTAGAATTTGTTTCCTTGGGAAACGCACAATATATACATTAACTTAAACTGATTATAAAGTTAAACAGAAAAATAGTTCATTAAATGATTGATTAACTTAAAAAACTTATAACTTGTTATCTAGTAACTTTATCATAACCACAATATACGATTATATGCTATAGTAAACCACTCTTAGAGGCCTTCATAGCATAAATTGAATTGCACCATATGATATTTTGTTGAGCCTAACCTGAGAGACCCCTTACGTTCCTCTAAAGGCATGAGTTTATGCACTATAAACCCGCGTATCAAAACGCCATCGTAGTCGTAAATTTAGGATTGTGCCAAAACGTTCATGAATGTATCGTATAAAGCATTACACCCATAGGTTAACAACTGGGTGGATTTTTCTGATATTATCATATTTAAAAAGATGAGATCAAGCCGATTCTAATGATGGTAAACATTAGGACAACTGTTAGGACAGCTAAATATTTCCATATTTTAGGTTTGATGTCTTCATTTTAAAAAAAGATGCAGTTTTTTGGTGGTAAGGTAAGGTAACTAAAATGTACTCCCTATAGGGTGACCTTCAAAACACAAGGACATATTTAAGACGCTGTCTTCAAATCTAGTACACAAAGAAAGGGAGAACATTCCACCAAAGAGATCTTGTAAATCATTTTGGAAAATCTCATTTGTGCGACTTGTGACTCATTTTCCTGCAGCATATTCATACTGGAGTAAAAGCATGTTAATACTGTTGTGTTCCACTTTGCTATTCTATGGTCATATGTACTGCAATGCCCCCATATAACATAAACATAAAATATATTGATATACTGGTCAGGGCTTCAGAAAATATACAATTCGCCTTCACCAATCGTCTCAAATAACTAACATTTGACACAAAGATGACTTCAAAAGTACTATTAAACATACCCCAAAAGATAAGCACACTATATTCTGAAATAACTAGTATCAGTATTAGTATCCAGTTACCCTAAATTGGTGTGTTATAGTGAATGGATTTTGAGATACCATCATATTTGCAAACAAAAGATGAGATCAAGCAGTCTCCAATGATGGTAAACATTAGAACAGCTATTAAGTACTTCTTGATAATTTCTTTTAAAAGTTATAGTTAAAAAGCAATATTTCTGGGTGGACAATTACGAGTGAAGTAGCTAAATATACTCCATAGAATGACCTTAGAAATGCAAATATCTATTTAATACACCGTTATGAAATTTGGGTAGATGTATTCATACAACTGAAAGTGGTAGATACGCCAAAAATAAATATCTCGTGAATAAACCAATTTGTAAAAGAGCAATTTTGTGACTTCTGACTCATTTTCCTGATTCACATCACAATTTGGAAGAATCTTCTAACTGTGTAGAGAGGTTGATAATATGATTGTGCATTTTCTGATGACTTGATCCTCACTCCATCAAAAATGAGAAGCCCCTATGATTTATTCCGGGAATCTTCAGACTGATCTTCTGACTTATTATCCCATGTATCTCTGATGCCCAAAATACACAATCGTGATGAATATATTTTTATGAAAATATTTATTTGGACCGTGTTTCACCCTTAACATTTGTACAGCAATTTTTTACATTTATATAAGGAAAGAGGTAAATAAGGGCCGCTTGTGATGCTACTCAAAACCATCAGCATCTTACAGAAATTTTATTTTTATTGTTATATGGGCCCCCTATCTGTCAATGACGCATACGTATTTAGATTACTTGCTTATGTTATTATACGTCGTCATTTCTTTAGTCTTGTTCATTTTATTTGAACCTCTATATGACAATAATGACAATGACGATACCTACTGAATATAGTGTTATATGAAACAAGGCTTGCTTCTTATCGATATTCAGTATAGTAAGCAAGTATAGAGGGCATCAGGCCACCAAGTTGCATCCTTGTTGGAAGACTTTGAGAAAAGTTAAATAACATCCGCTCTTTCAAACCAGATCTACATACATCCTAGAATCCATTGCCAAATCCCCACTGCCACCACGCATGCGCACAAATTCGTGTTTCCACTTCCTATCTGGGATCAAAGTAAAACCAAGGGACCAGTGTGCTGTCGATAACCCTGTCGCCATGGTGAAACTCCTGGTCACTTAGCTCAACAAACTAGCTTCGTTACCAAGTGACCAATGGTCAGCCTCAGGGACCAGGAGAAGACGCTGGTCAAGCCAGGGAACCAGGGAGATTGTGTAGCTAGCCTGGGGACCCGTTGATTGTGAGGACGAGGCTTTGTGGACGTGTGTTCGGGTACCGGGGTCTTCTGTGTAGGGGACCAGTTGGCAATATTGACTCTGCTTCCCCGAAAGGCCGCGAGATGGCAGAAAACAAATCACGTGATGATTCTCTAATCATTTACTGGTTGACGTACACCCTCCCACCTGCCCCCACCCCCTCCCCTCTCTGCCCCTCCAGCTACTGCTAACTTTCTCTATGGTAAGTTGAATCTATTCCAACGTGAAGGTCGAAGGGACGAATCTTTCTTTTTTGTCTGGCATGTTGAATATTTTGAGATGGACATCAAGGAAAGACAACGGCGCGTCAAAAACCAACCAAAGACGAATATTATCATTATTGATGTTGTTGTCCTACTAATCTATATTAAAGATTGGAAAGTTATTCTCAGCTTAGGCCTATTGTTTCATTTGAAAGGCTTTAGTTGTGCAGTGCACATAAAGTGTTCGGTAAAGATGAGTCTTGCATAGATTGAAGTGAAGTACCAAAGAAACCACAAGACATTAATTGATTAATGTTATAATTTACAGAGAGGAAGTTCGCAGGAAATAATAATTGGGACTTACAGGCGAATCCAAACGTATGCAGCCGTTTGGTCATTTTTAATTTTGTACAGGGATGAAAGAAAATTTTAACTCTGATCTGTAAACTTATTGACAAATTAAAGATTATTCAATTCAATTCAAGATAGCGAAGTAGCAGTGTATACAATTAGAACTTCTTGGTGACGCCAAAGTGTTCATTATGTTTTGTGTTTTCTTCTTTTGTTGTTGTTTGTACAGCTACAACCTTGACCATCCTCCCCTGCCCACCCTTCCCCATTTGTCTCTCCCTCTTCGCACCCCCATCTAGCTGTAACTAGCCTCATCAATCCCTCATCTACGTCACTCATCTCACGTTACCTTAGCAACAGTCTCTTCCGCCCAGGGCGGCGTCAGCATGACGTCACAATACCTCCACACCGCCATCTACATTCACTGACACCTGGTGGCTCTTCTTGGCACTAAAAGCCAGCCTCGTTCTCAGCAGGTAAATGACGCTCAGATTTAACAGCGTTTGGACGTCAGTATTGTGACGTCACAGCAGGGGTTCACCTTGACTACTCCATTAAGGCAACCCGAGACACTGATTGCTTAACTCTGAGTGCGCATGTGTAGACGCTCTTATTTCCGCCCGCCATATTGTTTGGTATGTTCTCGTGGGTTCCCTCTAGTGGGCGTGACAAACACTATAGAAATGTCGTACGTCTGGCCCGGGACGCACACGTGACGTTGGACGTAGCGTCGTGTGTATTTATGACGTTCTAATAAGGAGTTCATTATGAGGGGAAGATGGGAAGCGTATTGGTAGCTATGGTTACCTGGTCATGTGAGGGGTCATGTTGCAGTGGCCATTAATGTGCCGGTCAGAAGGTCAGTGAGGGGGAAGGTGATATGTGTGACCTAGATTATGGTCAGCTGCGTCATCCTACCTTTCTTACATTCCAGTGTGTATTTTTGTATTCAAAACGTTTATTCGGGAACAATATGTGATGTGTTATAGAATAATGAGTTACAAGTCGCAAAATTGATATTTTATAAGTGTTTTATTCACAAGTTTAAATTCACTTATTGAAATGTTTTTATTTTTGGTGTGCTTAACGCTGTTTGTGACATAAATACTTTTACCTAACTTCAAGACAGTGTATCATATATATATATATCCATGCATATCTCAGATCATCCTGTAGAATATATTCAGCTACTTTACCAGTCATTGTCCAAATATCATATTTAAAATATAGAAATACTCATTAGATCTTTAGAACGGTTTACTATCACCGGAATCGGCTTTATATCATCTTTTAAAATATGATAATTTTTTGTGACTTGTGACGCATTTTGCTGGAACACATCACATATGAACTCTTCAATTGAACCTTATTATACCATCTAAGGTTGAGCAAAGTATACACTAAATCTATAGGCCTGCCGTTCTCTACCTGGATGTTAATATGAAAAGACATTTATCTTATTAGTGCATGTATTGCTTATATAATTATTTCTATACATTCCAGGTCCAAACCCTCAGATCGGATAAAAATTGTATGTCAATGATTAGAGGCATACTTCGCTAATCGGTTTCCTGACCTAAGACTAGGCGTTCTAATGGGATATTAATGGAACTATAATGGCACTTTGCAGTTTAAGGCGAGAGGCGTTCCCTCCATTTTAAGGGACTCTCTCATCTTTGGGCCTAGACTGTATAGATAAGAAGGTGTGGACACAGGCGCTGGTCTCTATAATGAACAGAACTAATTGAACATTATTCATTAACATGTACACATAACATGCATCCGTCCATTACAAAAGTATTCAATCTCATGTCCAATACAAGTTCCCAATTGGGTAGTCAATGAGTCAGTTAGTCAGTCAGTCATTCATGTCAGTTAATATTACAGGAAGTTGTTCGTAATCGCAAAGAAAAGCGGATTTTTTTTTCTCCTCAGAAATACCATTATGTTGTAGAATTTCAAGGTAAAATCTAATAACAATTAGAGCCTCGATATCAGGTCAAGTAGAGAACGACCATTTAATATCGCCATCCGTCCAGAACGATAAAGTGGCCAGCCAAGCTCTTATAAGGGGAGGGAAGTGGTACATGGGTCAGTATAGGGTAGGGATGTGATAGGTCGGAGGGTGTGTATAGCTGTAGCTGGGGGGGGGGGGGGGAGCGGGGGGGGGGGGGGGAGGTGGCTTGACCAGGCACGGCTAGCTGATTGGTTATCTTTAGGTACTGACCAGGTATTGGATATGCATATCAATTAATAATTTATCAATGTCGGAACTATGATTAATTTTAGCTTCAGATTACTTCAATGTATCCATACAGGATTGTATTTCTGAGGAGGGTAGGCCTACATCAACAATTTCGTGGTCTGCATAATACACAGTAAGTATGTACAGTGGAACCTCTCTATGAAAACCACCCTTGGGACTGAATGATTTACGGTCTCATAGTGAGGTGGTCTCTTTTAGAGGGCTCTAAATCTAATAAGAGGGAATAATTCGGGACTAGGAAAACTGGTCTTAATAGAGGGGTGGTCTCTATAATGAGGTGGTCTTTATGTGAGGTTCCACTGTATGTATGTATGTATGTATGTATGTAAAATGTATGTATACATGTATGTATGTATACATGTATGTATGTATACATGTATATATGTACATGTATATACATATGTATGCATCTATGTATGTTAAAATACAGACCAAAGAATTCCATTCAACCATAAACAAAGCCCTTTTTCTTGTTGACAGCTAAAGAGATACGCTATATGTAGGGAACTATTAGTAAGTAGTATAAAGACATTGGGGTAACTAGCATAAGATGTGAGTAGTACATACACATGGGGGATTGGTGTGGGCTCCTTCCTTCGTCATTCACGGAACTATCTTTCTCAATGGTTATTCATCAATCATTTAACTTAAGTTTTTTTAATTCAGCAATACATTATGCACTGTTCTCAGTAATCGCTGACCACGGAAAATTACGGACAATGCAAGATATATTCCCCGTGAGCCTTGTATATCCTTATCACTAATGGCTGTATAAATATGTTAAATAACAAATAAAAAGGCTTACTATAACAAATGTGTCGTCATCAAAAAAATAATCAATAATAAAAACATCTTGGGCCAGTGCGTTAGGAAAATGCACAATCGGCGGTTTTGCACAATCAGTAAATTCTGCTAAATTAAGCTGCAAATGATAAATACTGGGCATAATTGAGTGTATTTGTTATTGCAAAGATTCAAACAATCGTTGAGGATTGAAGAAGGTGAATTGTACATTTTCTGACGACCTGTCTATGTTCTTATGATTATTGCTGAGAGCTCTTTTCATTAAGTCAGTCACAATTGTTACTTCCTATATCTACAGCGTAATTACTAAGAGATATCATTAAAATACAACATATAAATCTATTTGATGGCTAAACCTTAATTAAGAATTACAGTCAGAATTAATTAAAATATGCCTATATGACTTGTGCCCCGGTCTCCCCTGGTTTTAAACGGATTTGAGGTTTTCTCAATAAAAAATAAACTATTTAAGATAAATTGATTTATATTGCAAGTCTGTTTTTGAAGAAGAGGGATAGATAGTCGTTAGAAATCACGCAAAAATTCGTGTATAGCGGTAGTGGGGATATAAAAGGAACCTCCCTTAAATCAAAATTCAAGAAAAGTAACCAGCACCTTTAGTTGTATTTTGAATACAACCTCCTTAAAAACCTCCCGAATAAAAAAACAGTTCTAAGAAGGAGCCCCCATCACTCCTATCCACACCCAACGACACCAATATTTGAATTTGATTTTATGGAAATATTGCCCAACAGAGGCAGAGAGCGGGTACCAGCAGACTGCGAGTGTTTCCCAAACAGGGGACCCGCTAAAGGAGTCGTCATGGAGACAACATGCGACGTGTAGTGCTGATTTAGTGAACTACTTTCTTTATGATTTTATTCCGCGCTCATTACGCGACAATCAATCGCGACTCAAACGCGCATGCGGGCGGCGAGTATTAGTTTTTAATGCCACCGGCAGGGTGCTGACACGGAAGCGGAAGTGTGGCCACGTGGCCAACCCTTGAGGGAACAAAGAGACGCCCGCACAAGCCGTGAAACGGAGTGGGCGACCCCCGTGGAACAGGTTGGTGTCGCGGGCCAGGTTCTCCAAGCTGACATCGTGCGAGGATTGAGGGGCTGTCTGTCTGCGCTCTAGAGGATAGTTGGAAGTGGACATTGACCCGAAAGTAGATCTATTGAGTTATAAACAGGTGTTGCGGAAATAGCCTACAATAAGGTTCGCTAGATAGTGTCTAGGAGTGATTCTGTTAATGCATATTTTGTAACTTGATTAAAAAAACCTCTACATATGTCGCTGTCTGTTAGTAACCTGAACAAGTAATTATTATCTTTTAATTACAGTCCAAGCCCAAACCCTCAGGTCTGACAAGAATGGTATGTCAGTGATTGGACGCCTACTTCACCAATAGGTTTCCTGGCCTATGGCTATGAGATCTAATGGGATTATTATGACATTAATGGAATTAATAAGACGCTTTGCTGTTTGAGGCGAGAGACTTTGCCTCCGATTGAAGGGACTCACTACATACTGATTACCTTTTCTTGATGAAATAATCGTATGTTCAAGTTATTTCATGGCAGTACGAACTGAGAAAATCATCACAATTCGACGTAATCTAGCTAATGAATAGAGTTGTCCAGTTGGTTCTGCCTGGGACTACCACGCGGTTGTTAAAGTATGAATTATAATTAGATGCAGCTAAGACATGCCGCTTGAAACCCTATCATAACAGTCATGTACAAGTGGGCAGGACAACGAGGCTCTCGGATCAGATATGGATGATAAGTCAATCATTACTAAACCCCTCAAAAAAATATGTGAAATTGAGTTATTAAATTAAATTATGAGATTGAGATTGATATGAGTGAAAAGAGAATATAATTGATTTATAATTACGGCTAAATTACATTACGGCCAGCAATGGTGGCTTTGAGAAGAAGGAAGTACAATAGCATGGAATGATGGGAGGCATGATACGCCGTCAGGTCGGTAGGGGGAGAGCCAGCAATCTATCGATTCTCACAAGATTGGACGCCTACTGCGCTAATAGCTTTCCTGGCCCTGGAGCAGGCATCTTATTTTATAAAATAATTTTATTTTTACTTAATTCGATAAAAATGTTGCAACATATGTCAGATTTTAACAGAATCCATCCCAGCATGCACTGTAATAGACATGTGCAGTGAGACATGCACATCTCCTATTTTATCAGATTTATACTTTATTTATTATAATTTATACATATTGTTAGAAACTCTCTGGAAGACCTTAATTTTCAGCAATATATTATTGTTATTGCTCTTTCTATTGTGTATTTACACTTGGCTGGACATACACACTAATCAATCAATCAATCCCCCCCACCTCCCCCAGCAGATTCTACTTCAGACAATTGAAGTATGCCTTATCATTATGCCCGAACACATGTAGTTTATTTCTGTTTCCTTTCACAAATTGGCAAACTAGCCACAACATACTATGCTATGGAGACTTGGGGAACTTCAATCGTTTGGTTTATGTTAAGATCTTTCCATTTGAAGCTCAATACAATTCATGTGACTAGGTTACCCAGAGAGAGTGTCAATGATTGACAGACAAATCCACCCGCCCGGAATGATCCTGTCAAGAGTGCCCACAAATCCTCCGCCCAGCCCCTCGCGCCCGATGCTTTGTATAAAGTATGAAGTAGGACCTAGAGACCAGGTATCAATTCCCCATGGGCGCAAAGTGCTTGTATGGGAAGGTAGCGGTGTGTTAAACCTGCGAGTGAGTATCATTGACACGTACACCTTAACTAAGGTACTTAGCGCCCATCGCAACTTGCGCCCCTGACACTTGGGCCGCAGGACCACGCGCCCCTCTGCCCTTCATTATACAACCACACAAAACTCTCCTAACCAAACAATATGGCGGTCCTGTCCCCCGCGGCAAATTCGCCCAGCAAAACTTGTTGTCGACAACAGAGCACCAAGTTTGACGACCTTCTACGCATGCCCAAGATGTCTTCGACACCACGTGGTCTCGCCAAGATGGCCAATCAACGGGCGCAACAGGGGCGGTGTCGCGGGCATGATTACGCCAGGGAAACATTGTTAGGTTGTCAGGCCTGACATTCTCCTCCCTTTCCCAGCAGCAGCAAAACTGGTGACGTTTTGTGCAGGTTTTGTGACGTTTCATTGTGTGCGTAGCTTGCCATGATAACCGCCCCTAAGCCTGGGGGCCACATGACAATCACAACCGTCTCCCAATAGAAGGCATTGCGAGCGAGAGAATTGTCATTATTCTAGACGTATTCAGCTCAAATAATAAAATGATTTGCTGAAAGGAAATCAGTGATAGATGGCAGGTTGAAAGTGTCAGCTAGGCCCAACCAACCGTGACTGGTGGGCGATGATCGGGGTCATTACACAATAAAACTAGTGGAGCAGAACATGAGATGATTATTCGATAACAATTGCCTGCCTGGTGGGGAAAAAGAGAGAGAAAGAGAGAGGTGTGATAGGAGATAGACACCCATGTCTTTATTTGTCTCCCATTCATGTGTCTTTTAATTAGGACACAACTGCCCCGATTTAATGAGTCATTAGGCAATCCTTGCTGTTTAGAATCAAATCAGAAATTGATTCTCTACGTTTTAATTGAGTGAAATATTGTTCGAAATGTGTTTCTACCGATTTAGGTAATATTGATAATATGACGAGTACACTTTTGCTTCACTTTCACCAAACTTCTCCAATTTGATCAAATGTATCTCATCATCACTGGGAGAAATCCCAAGACCTTTCTTAATGTACTAGAAATGAAAAGATTATTATGAAAAGTTGTATTATAACCTCTTCAAATGTAAACTTCTAGTCATATGGCTTTAACTTACCTAGTTTCCCGCAGTAGTAGATTATCATTAGCGTATATAATATTATATACAACTTAGAGTAGGACAAAACTATATAGCGAAGCAAAAGAGAACCTTTATTTGAAAATACCATTATGCTGATATAAGAATACATGTATGCAATGAAACATCCCCCCCCCCCCCCCCACACACACACGCCATCCTAGTGACAGTGTTTGTTTATGTAATTTCTATCTCTAATGACCTTTTTTAGGCCAGCAGAATCAGGAACCCGGGTGAGACCAGGGGTAGTCATACCAATTACAATGATATAATTATTATTGTGCTATCCTGAATAAAATTATACAAATTGAATTAAAAAAGATCTACATGGCAAATAAATAATCATCTCATCATATCTTAAATCATCCAAATTAACTTTGTAATTATGAACGTTAAGAATTCTATCAAGAAAAGCATAATAATAACCATGTATAGTTACACATTGTTGTCTTACATTTGGGTTATTTGAGAGGATTGGTGAAGGCGAATTGTACGTTTTTAGGCGAATTCACCGTTCCCCCACCCCCACCCGCTCCTCTCTCTCTCTCCCTCTCCTCTCGCCCACCTCTCTCTCCCCTCTCCCTCACCTCTCTTTTCTCTCTCAATCAAACGTTGGGTAGAAACTTAAGATATTTCGAATATCCCTCCTCGGTCTGGAGGATGGAGAGCAAGTAAGCGACTGTAAGTAACTGAGAAAGGAAGCGAAGAGAGAGATAGTTACAAGTGAACTGAAGAAGCAGAGAAATGGACACCAACAAATAAAAACTTTCCTAAGCAATCACTCCCTTCCCGAATTCCCTTTTCCCTACACGCCTCCTTGCGGAGAGACACAAAACCCAACTTAATAGAGTCGCCATAGTATACTTTCCAACCGTTAGGTTCGCTGTGATTACAAAGGCTTTGTTTTTTCTTGATTTTTACCCACTCGTCGAGAGACGTGAGTACGTTAATAATACGTCATAGGAACACCAAAACCGAAGCACGTACAACAGGAATTACCGTTTTCTGCCTCATTCAGTGGAGAGGTAATGATATAAGTACTTCCAATTACCGCTAGGAGCATTGCCATCGGGCTCGGCCATTGTTGAGACACGCTTTTCAAGATGGCGCAGTGATTGTTAAGAAACTTCGCCCAGTCCCGGTACCATAGGAGGAGAAAGGAGGCACAATTTAATCAATCTTGCTTCGCTATTATTCCGCCAGTCGTATTTATAGTTTGTGCAGTCAATTAAGCCGAGTGTAGGGGACGCTCTGAGAAGTAGATTATAATAATATATGGGTCAAGTCGACAGAAAATGTACAATCGGCAGTACTACACATTTGGTAAAATTCTGCTTAATAGGGGATGTGCATGTCCGAAATCTTGAATCTTGATTGGCATGGAATTATGGGAGTATTATGTCAGTGTAAAAACTGCCATGTTCAGCATGGAATATTAAATTTTAACAGTTATCTCTTTTAAATAGCCATGCGTTTTACAGGTTTCCATAAACCTACACACTAAGCACGGACTTCTTTTAATTACGGGAATTCGTTGGAAATTTCCCTCCACTTTCCTCCTAATCTTTTTCTGGCGTAATTTGTAACTCCGTAATTGTGCTACTGATAAAGCTAAAGGACTAGGAGATAGATCTCCTAATCCCCAGTGTGCGGTGGTGCGTTAAGAGTGCGTCTGGCCGTGTGCGGCAGTGCGTGAAGGAGTGTGCACTCACCTGTGACAGTGTGAGAAAGCAGAGAAAAAAAAACTGACCATGCTTGGGTTCGATCTAAGAACCTTGGGGTTCACAAGCGAGCATCCTAACCACTACACCACAGAACCAGCTATGAACAAGACCTCAATAAATCAATCTGAATGCTGATAGTGTGTGTGTGTGTGAGAGAGAAACAGAGAGAGAAAGAGGGGGAGAGGCAGACAGGAAGATTGCAATTGAAAGAAAATAAGAAAGAGATGGGTGGGAAAGGAGAGAAAGAGCAGGGATAATTTTTTTTCAGGAATATATATTGAATATATCCAGGTATATGTGTGATGTGTTACAAGAAAATGTGTCACAAGTAAAAAAAAAAACTAAAAAATATTTCTTCCCGCTTTAGATAGTTCATAGCTCCCTCAAAATAATTCCGATCTAAACATAAAAATTATCCCAGAACCCCAAAAAATGTCAGGAAGACAGTCCTGTTTTCGGATTTAAAATCGCATGTTTAGTTCCTTCGTTATAAATTATTTTCGTCGGCCGCATCAAATCGTTCGAAATGAAATAAGGCAAAATAATAGGGAAAATATAGGTATCTGAATCATAGGTTTAGGAATCAAAATATTAGTCCCTGCCTTCCCAAACTTGTGTACTTAACAGAAAGATATATCACATAGTGCAGATGCTAAAATCGATAGCAATAGAATTCTATACTGTTACTAACCAGTGCCAGAACTTAATCAAATTGTAAACTACTTGCTTTCTCACTTATTATGCTGTGCGTGTGCCTCAAGCAAAGAGTTATTAAGTGTTGAAAAACTCTGTAAATCTATTCTCAACTTTGACAGTACATGGTAGATACCCTGAACTATAAAATAAGTGGCCAGTATAATTATTCGTCATTGATATGTTAAAGTTAAACACAACAATGTAATGTATACTCAAAATGGAATAATTTACACAAAAAATCACTCATATTCGAATCCATAATTACTGCCGAATCCATAATTACTCCCCATATTTCGCTTTAGCGCCGATGACGCCGACACCTCCGACTCAGGACAAAGCCTGTATGGGAGGTGTTACTTAAAACAATGGCATGGCAAGCCTTCCCATTTGGGCGCGCTTGACTGATTGCGTAATCCATACATTGCGTTATCCCAATGCCTCTTGCTGTGTAGAATTATAATTACGCGATACACAGTACGCTACTACGCTATTATTTACTAGATCTAGAGTTTTTTCTTAGCGTGTAGCTTCCACCTTTCTAATTATGCTTTTGGATTGTATAGGTCATTAACAAAAGCTATGATTTTAGTGAAAAGTTACTTACATTTTTCGATAAAAATGATGCTAAATATTTGTATGTCAGATTTGAACTGAATCCATCCCAACATGCAGTGTTATAGACATGCGCAGTAAGACATGCAAATCCCCTATTAGGATGACAATGATAATTACTTGGTATATCTGAGTATATATATTTGGTAATCCTTTGAATAAAAGCATGTGTTCGGTTATGTTTAACTGTATTTTGGTGTTCATTTTTGCCTTAAATTTTGCGTATGTGCGAATCAATTAGTGAAGGCAAATTGCACTGGTAACCCTTTGAATGAAAGCATACGTTCGCATGTTTAACTGGATTTTGAACCCATTTCCGTCTAAAAATGGGGTTACGGGAGAATATTGATGAGGACAAATATACATTGTCAGGCGATTTCAACCATAATTATGTATGCATGCAAGGGAGGCAATGCTTTCTAAAAATAAATGAGATTATTGGAGTTGCCGGTCGATAATAAATAGAAGCCATTTCATTTTGAACATGAGTGGAAAATGTTTTATATTCTTTGTTCCTTCTTTCATAATGGATCTCATTTAGCCCAATGTGTTTTGCAGCAAACGTGTATGCGCATTAATTTCATATGATCCAAGTCCAATCCAATCTCCATCCATAGAATATGAGAAAAACAATTTCTTCTGTCAATTAATTTACTTAGTATACTGAATTAATTTAATTGATTCAGATTCTCTACCGATAAATACCTTTTCCCTAGGCCCGGACCAATCCCCACCTGAACAGTTTTCGTAGCGGTATCATGTTTATAATACCGCTTATTATATTCTTCACCCACTTACACATTCACTTTCTCTCTCTCTTTCTCGCTCCACGTTTCTCCCTCTCTGTTCCCTCTCCCTGTTTCCCTCCTATTTCTCCCCCTCCTCTCTTCCCCTTTCCCTTTCTTTCCCTCTCCCCCTCTCTCTCCCTTATCTCTCATCTCTCTCTCCCTCACTCTCCCTTCTCTCTCATCTGTCTCTCCCTCACTCTCCCTTCTCTCTCTCCTTCTCTCTCTCCTATCTCCCTCTCCTCTCTCTTCGCTTTCTTGAGCTCATTATTGATATTATTATTCTAAACTTCCCAAGTTTTAGCATTGAGCAGAAAGATTAAACACTAAATGGTATATATATTTGTAGCGAATCGCTTATTTCTTTTTAATATACAAACGCTGGGTAGAAACTGAAGATATTTTGAATCAAGTTGGGCAATTGCTGACGCAATTATCCACATCATCATCTATTATTTTGTCTTTATTCTGAAATAATGATTTCAGAGGAATGCATGGTAATCATTGACTAATAAATGACAATAAAAATATAACATCTAAATGATTGAACCAGATTAGAACATGGAAGAATGTTGAAGTAAATGACGTCACAAACGGCAGACGACAATTTTCGAGAGGGAGGAGAGGAGGACGTTATCAATTACTGTCATTCATTGCCGCCAGGATTTGTCCTCCATAGTTACATAAGCATTTTTACCTCTCCATATGAAGAGCTCCTTTGGGAACCTATTCATCAAAAATGGACGCCGCCACAAAGGGCCCGCGCCCTCTACCGCTGTAATCCACTTCACGACCACAAGATGGCAGTGTGGAGATGAGTGCGCATGACAAGGCGCATCACTTCCGGTTTGACAATTGACGACGAGAGCGTCCTTATTGTATATTTCTCCTTATTTTCATTGTACTAAGCGGTCGTGAAGCCTTCCAGAATGAAATCACAATGTGAGAGACATGTCTTCAAATAGTGGGTGATAATAGGATGAGGTTCCCATACAATTTGCACTAATTATTGGTTGAGATATGTAACGAGAAAGTGATGCCCGATGTGAGAGGTTCATATGGTGTCACAGAACCAAACAATGACGAGGGAAGTGTAGTTGTCTTATTAAAGATGTGGTTGGAATTGCAAAGAAAAATGTGCATTTGCCCTACAACATACCTACAAATTGAATAAAATGAAAATCATAAATTCTAGATAAGCGAGTGTATTTTATATGTGTTATGTGTCTCACAAGTCTTAAGTCGCAACAAAATGTATCATGCCGTCATATTTACAAAGATAAAATCAAGCTAATTTCAACGATACTAAGCGTTATGAAATCTGGTATAGTTTACATATAGTACCATGTTTGATAAAAAAAGGTTTGAGCAATATATCTGTTTGGATAACCACCAGTGTCGCAAGTTATTTAAATATACTAGTAGTCCTTAGGATGACGTCAGAAACGTATAGATCTATTTAAATCACCGTCTTGTATTTATCTCCCAGCTAACCACGAAGAGATTAGCTGTGGTTAACGGAGACCCGACACCACGTGCTGCTGACCACGCGCATACCTCCACCGCACCCTCATCGGGTCACTTCTGCTCTGGCCACCGAAGTGAAAACATAGCGATTTCAGACCTAAGTATCGGGTATCAAAATGGGAGATTCGGGAGTCGATGACTGAGCTGCAGAATTTGATTTCAATCTGTGGGCAGATCATTACTGGCTGAACCGTACCTCTACTGGAGTATTAGTGAAGGAAGGATGTAATACTCTAGCTGTATTAACAGTTCTTGCTTCAACAGCAGTTAACAAGCTTGGCTTAACTGTGGGCCAGGGCATAGCCTTTAGGAATGGATTACGGGCTCTCAAAAATCTGGACGGCGGACGCCAAGTAGATTCCATAGCAGCTCCAGAGACCAACAACCTTAACTTGGACAATGAAGGAAACATTCCTTCAGGACAAAAGAAAGCGGCGACCACTGAGGAAGAGCTGGAAAAATTCTTGGACAGGATTGATGAAACCAACAAAGGGGGAGAGTTGTTCCCCAACCAAGCCGAAAAAAGGAAAGTGCACCAAGCCGACTTTGGCCCTGATCCACGCCTCAACTTGGTGATCAAACCTTCCAAGAAGAAGGCCCAGAAGATAGCCTCCTTCCTTCCTGAGCATGTAACAAAAAGAATTCCAGCAAAGAGTAAGGACAGGATGACATTTGTGCAAGGCAGTGACGGGAAATTAACTGTTAAGCAGGATGATGACCAGCCCGGCTACATCACAGTTGCAGAATGGGGTGCAGCAAACATCCGTCTTATGCAATTCCTGGTAGATGCTGGTGAACTTAAAAGGTCAGAGATGGAATATTACCAGGCTTACACGTTAATGATCTTCGAGTTTATAGAGAACTACGAATGGGCTTCAGTGCTGAACTTTGACGCTAGATATAGGGATCTCCAGGCCCATTTCAACTTCCCATGGGGCACAGGGAATCGGGGATTGGAAATCTCTACTCTAAACCCCAGGGTGAAAAAAGGATAAGCACACGGATCGCCCCAAGAATGGCAAACCGGCAGGAAAACCCCAGGACAAGAAGGATATGACCTGCAGGAACTTTGCCAAGTTTGGTTCGTGCAGCTACGGGAACAAATGTATTTATACCCATCAGAAAGCAAAACAGGAGCAACCAAAAAATTCCTTGCTGGCTCAGGCATAGAGGGGACCCTGAAGCCGGAGGTATGGGAGGAGGAGCTTCCCCTTGACCACCGTGACCGGCAGTTTATTCTGGAAGGGGTGAAGAATGGTTTCCGGATTACAAACAAAACCACCCCTTCAGACAAAGTGTTCATGTCAAATTATAAATCTTGCACGGATGCAGGTGTCATTGAAATAGTGGAAAAGCAAATTTCAGAGGAACTAGAGAATGGCAGGTATATTGTGTGTGATCAACCCAAACAAATTACATCAGCGCTAGGGGCTATTCCTAAACCAAACTCTAGTAAAGTGAGGATTATCCACGATTGCAGTAGACCACTGGGAAATGCCTTAAATGAGTATGCGGATAAAAGACCTTTCTCCTACCAGTCCCTGCAAGGTGCAGTGGGGAAATTAATGCCAGGTATGTGGATGGCAAAATTAGACCTTGCTAGTGCCTACAGGTCAGTAAAGATTCACCCAGAAGACTTTGGTTTAACGGGTGTCTCCTGGACCTTCTCTAAAGACATTCACCCTACCTTCATGTACGATTCTAGGCTCATGTTTGGAGCGCGGCTAGCACCCTCCATTTTCAATACTCTGTCTCAGGCAGTGGTTAGCATGATGGAGAGGAAGGGTTTGGGGGGTATTAGTGCCTATTGTGACGATTTTTTGGTATTTTCCTCTACAAAAGAACAGTGTTTAACCAAACTTAACGCATTATGGAAGTGTCGAAGGCTGGGTTTTTCCATCAATTATGACAAGATGGCAGGTCCCACCAAGTCTGTGACGTTTCTGGGTGTTGTGATTAATTCTGTATCCATGACTCTGGCACTTCCCCAGGATAAATTGGAACAGACTAGGTCATTACTACTGGAGAGCATGTCAAAATCAACGATGACTAAGAAATGGCTACAGAGGGTAGCAGGGAAACTGAATTGGGCCTGCCGAGTTATTCATGCGGGAAAGTACTTTGTCAACAGCCTGTACCAGCGTATCAGGAGTTTAACGAGCTCCTGGCACAGATGTAGAGTTACCAGGGACATTAAGGAGGATCTGGGATGGTGGATAGATTCTATGGGTCGATTCAACGGCTCTCTCTTATAGATGCCAGACCACAATCCCCAGTGGTGCTTGACGCCTGTCAAACAGCAGGAGGAGCGGTATATGAAGGCGACTGGATCTACGTGCCATGGGCACAGTGGCCGGAAATGTCTGATAAGCATATCAACATGAAGGAGGTGCTCGTTCTGGAACCGGCAGCTCACATCTTCGGTCCGCTTTGGGCACACAAAAGGATAACCATTTACTCAGATAACACCACAGCTGTGTCTATCATCAATAAGCGAAGGTCAGCCGACCCTGAGGTCATGGAATCTTTAAAGAGGATATTCACCTTATCAGCCCGGTACAACTTTCATGTCCATGCCATTCATTACCCAGGCATGAGAAATGTCCTGGCAGATTTGTGTTCCAGACTACATACTCCAGGCTTTGATCGGACATTTACTGGTCAGTTGGCTCAGACCTTTCTACACTATGGAGAGCCAACTCCAGTTGGAAGTAGCAGCCTATAAGGCTAGTGCCTGGGCACCAAATACAAAGAAGGCGTACACAACTCATTTAAGGACAGACCTCAAGTTTTGCAATATTATCAACAAGCCTCCTATCCCAGCATCGGATAGCACTTTGTGTACGTTTATTGCCTGGCTAGCCAGGTCGTTAGCTCACTCCTCTATCAAGTTATATCTAAATATTGTGGGAGTTATTCATAAAGAAGCTGGGTTTCCGAACCCCTTATTAAATAATTATCAGCTAACTCAAACCCTCCGGGGGATTCACAGGAGAAAAGGAGATGCCCTTAAAGAGAAGGCTCCTATAACAGTGGACATTTTATTAAAGCTTAAAGCAAACTTGGATTTCAACATCGAGCTACACAGAGTAACATGGTCGGTGGGTCTCACCATGTTTTTTGGCCTGCTCCGTAGGTCTAATGTCATGCCCCCATCAATAGGAAAATTTGATGGGGATCGACATCTCAGGAAACAGGACATCTCCATCAGTGCAAGTGGCACTAAACTGGTCGTGCCTTGGTCAAAAACTAACCAATTCAAGGCACAGCCATGCATAGTGTTCCTTCCTAGGAGAAAAAATCACCCACTCTGCCCCACGAGGGCCCTACTAGCGGTATTGGGCAATCCCAAGCCAGTCTCTCCAGATCCAGCGTTCACCATCACCGTGGAGGGTAAACTGGTCCCTTTAACACCAGAACTCTTTCTTTCCACCAATCGCCAAGCTTTAAGTAATTCAGTGCAGGACACTAAAACAATCGGAGGACATTCCTTTAGGCGTGGCGGGACTACTTTTCTACATAAATGTGGAGTGGACAGTGACACTATAAAAATAATGGGTTCATGGTCTAGCGATTGCTACCAGCGTTATATCTCCCCTTCAGACAAGGATCGTGAGTCAGTGGCAAAGAAAATGGTGGATAGCCTTCCCTAATTTCCTACTACTACTTGGGCTTTGGGTCTGGGCAGGCTATGTTTATAAACTATCTTATTCACGGACTGGTTATCAAATCAACAGACTCACATTAAGCTTGTTAAACCTTCGAACAATGGTTTTTGTGTTAACTCTAACTTTCAGCAAAATGTCTGTACTGCTTTATCCTGTTCTATTCACAGGTCATTATCCTTCATTGTATTGTTTATGTAATCTTTAACATCGGATACCTCATGTACTCCACTGCTTTATTATGTTAGATAGTTGAGTTGAAATAAACAACTCCAAACCCCACTGTCGTGTCTGTTAACTCCCAGCTAACCACGAAGAGATTAGCTGTGGTTAAGTGAGACCCAACACCACGTGCTGCTGACCACGCGCATACCTCCACCGCACCCTCATCGGGTCACTTCTGCTCTGGCCACCGAAGTGAAAACATAGCGATCCACCTCCCACCCCTCCTCCTATCTCTATCGGAGTATCTTATAGGGGTCTGGGCAGGCTATGTTTATAAACTATCTTATTCACGGACTGGTTATCAAATCAACAGACTCACATTAAGCTCGTTAAACCTTCGAACAATGGTTTTTGTGTTAACTCTAACTTTCAGCAAAATGTCTGTATTGCTTTATCCTGTTCTATTCACAGGTCATTATCCTTCATTACATGTTACAATTGTATTGTTTATGTAACCTTTAACATCGGATACCTCATGTACTCCACTGCTTTATTATGTTAGATAGTTGAGTTGAAATAAACAACTCCAAACCCCACTGTCGTGTCTGTTAAACGAGTAAAACCACTAAACGCCCCCCGAAGTGACAACAAGGAATTCTTGTGGCTAAATCACCATTTGAAAACATTTTCCTTTTCTGCGCCTTTAGACTCATTTTTCTGTGGCCCATAGTAGGGAATAATCAAACGAATGAAATGGTAAGAATATCGTGGCGTCGCAACACATTTATTCCGAGTAACTTTGTGTCACAAATGACTGGATACATGTGTTTTCAGTGTTATGTTTTTTTCATCGGCGGTATATATTCTGCGAGAGAGAATTGACATAATTATGATTACTATACTATATGTGTATCAACACACGAACCAGTCAATGATTTAAGATAAGATAAGCTTAAGAATTATTAACATAATACATAAGAGTACACAGTAATAATGGCTGTAATAAACGGAATAAACATTGTTTGTTTGAAATATGGTATTAAGGAGCCCGGTGAACATTAATAATTAAGACACATTTTACACATATACTATAACTAGAATGACTGACATGGGGAAGTCAAAGTCTGCTTAGTAAGCCATCCCAGCTCTCAGAGTCATACATTCACATTACAATAAAGATAAATATATATGAGACACTTGATTTCTATTTGCACATGTTGATAATATAACAAGTTATATATATATATGGACATGGGTAATAGTCCTCTGTCCACGATAGTCCTGCCGGATTACCTTAAATATCTCGGTATGTACACATACAAATATAATATAAAGGACAACCTTTGGAAAAATAAAGTGCATTTAACATGATCTACGTTACACGTCCTTTCCTAGCACATCCAATAAAAACAATATTCATGAATTAACTATGAAGTTGAGGTGCAATAATTACGTCATTGGCCTAGTGGGATCTTTCAGTATTACACAACAATTGGTGGTTGCCTTATATGAAGTATACCCAGGTCTTACTTCAATCAATTTTTCTAAATGCATCCTGAAGTAGATTTTAAAGAACTACTTATGGTTCGGACCAGTGGTTCAGCTTACGTTTCTGTATGATGCACAATACGCACACAAAGTAACCACTAACCGTCAACCAATGGTCAACAAGCATCTACCACTACTTTTGATGTATCCTACACCAACTAACCCTTCTCACTTATTTCTCCTACTCTTTATTGTATATCCATCCACCATTCACAAAAAAACTCTCAACAAAAATCGCCAACAATATATTTTACAGTAGTGCATCAAGTTTCACCTGGGCTCCATTAGGATTGAAAGCTCTTGAGTAGGGTTCTTGAGTGGAGGTGTAACTTTGGTGAAAAGCTTTAAGGACTGTTCACAAGAGGGCACTGCGATTTAGGACTTGCGCACTGGCATCAAAGGTACTACAAATCTGTATAAAATGGCCGACAAATTGGTGGCAAATTGGCAATTGTATGTGTTTACTTTAAAGTGTAGCAAACATATAGAATTTTATACAAGGGCGCCCTCGTGAGGGAATAATTAGCAACCACCGAGCAGGAAAAAGTGCTTTGTCATCATGGGCGATAATTAGGTATGTTGTGTTTGTGAGTTACTGGGCGTCTCAGCAGGGGGCTCTAGTGGTAGGTGAGTAGCAAGGTAAAATACATCACAAATGATGAAGTAGTTCAAAGCGCATGCTCAATAATGAGATCCTGCTTGCTGCTGGTATCACGTGGTGTGTCCTAGCCTCGTTTTGTGCATTTTCTGAGCCGGGACCCAGTTCACACCTTTCTCTCTCTGAGTGGTGTGACGTAGGATGAACTTTTTGATAGAGATGTGGCACCGGGGACCCGTCAAAATGGAGATTTTGTTTGCAGACATGACCAGTTTTTCATTGCGCATGCTCCAGCGGGTATGTAGTGTTTCTCACTGACAATAGGTGGCGTTGAAAAGCTCAGCGGGGGACCAGTCAATGTACAGGTAACTGGCATGGTCGCTACTGCGCTGGTCCCCTTGCTTTTAGAGCACCCCCTAGTGTTCCTGTTCAATATGACGGACATGTCCATTGTACCTTGCACAAATTACTTACCCAAATAAACAAGGTCCCCGCAGAGAGGGGGTGGGGGCGCGGTGGCCCCCTTATGGTAAAAATTCCCTTAATGAAGCAACCCCCTATATAGATGCCCTTAGAGCGATAATAAGTGAAAGTCCCGCTTTGTGGGCCCAACATGTATACCCGGGGAACAGTGTACATTGAAAGGACGGGTCCCCGGTCTATGGATAACAGCGGGTAGAGGTGCAGATGTTGGACAAATTGGGAGGTTCTGGGGGTGGCCGTTTGGGGTCTCTGTTGTCGTCATTGTATGAAGGATAAGCTGAGAGAGCTCGTTATTTTACCTGGCTCGTCCTTTAGTTGACCAACAGAGTCTAGGGTCTTGGTCCGCCCACATTCTCTCTATTAAAATCAGTAAAATAGGGGAAAGGGGGAGGGAGGAGATTTGGTGGTTTCTTTTATAGTGAAAGCTTACTTAGTGTGGCATAAAGAAAGGCCTTCTTTCTTTCAGTCTTTCTTAAGGCTGAGGTGTATTTTGAGTTATATAAATACTGGTGTGAGCTTTGCAAATTGTGGGAAAATGCAAGGTTCGATACCAGAGGGTTAGTATTGTACAGCTTATGGCTATATTTCGAAAGTTAAGGACAATCATTAAAACGATTTAGAAATGTCTACTTAAACTATAGTTTATTTCCCTAAATACCTATATTATATATGTACATATATATCACTTATATACTTTCTCGTGACAGTGGTTTTGAGGCAAAGTGAACATAAGAAAGACGTGCTAGCTAGATCTTGTAATGTTAGAAACAAAAAAACTAGATTAAACTTCATTTACTAAACTGCCTATGCGATTTACCTTCGGGAAACAGTTATCAAACTGTACCTTATAACGTAATAATTGCCATAGATACATAATATCATACCATCATGCAGAAAATTCACAGTTCTAAACATTTGATAAGTTTTGCTAAATTGGACTAATATATGATAAATACTGATTGAGGTATACTATGCATATTTGGTATTGCTATGATTCAACAAATATGTTTGGCTAAGTTGAACAGTAGTTTGAAGCCTATTTTTGTGTTATTTAAGAGGATTGAAGAAGGCGCATTTGTGACGACTTTACCCATATGTACCCTTGAAATGATTAAAATCAGCTGCTTCCTAGAGAGATGTTCAGTACTTCTTAAACATATATACCCGGCCAATGGTAAGAAAACAATGGGATGTCAGACGAAACCAGGATTTTCATGCAATTGTGTTATATGTGAATTATTGAGCTAATATTGACGTTACATATTGACCTTTCTCCCTGAGTAAGTCAAACTGAAATTAGTACTTAAACTTTTTTTTGAATATTTATGCAGGGCTCCTACAGAACACCCTGGGTCCTGTTTCATAAGAAATCCTTACTTAAAGCTCGTTCCTTGCTAAGTTTTTTGTGATGCGTTCTAGGAAAATGAGTCACAAGTCGCAAAAGAGCCCCAAAATCCCCAAAAGATATTTTCAAAATTGATTTACCAACAAGATCTCTTTGTTGGAATGTTCCAAATCGTTGGGGGTTTAATGCCTTAAGTCCAAAGGATGAAGAACATTTAATTACTTTACTGGTAATTGCCCACCCAGAAATATTGCAAACCTTTTTCAAAATTAGAAATATCAAACTTAAAATATAAAACTACTTAGTAGATGTCCTACTGTTTACTATCATTGGAATCACCTTAATCACATCTTTTCAAATATGATAATATCTCAAAATCTATTTTTGCGACTTGTGACTCATTTTCCTGGAACACATCACAAATGAATGCTACCAATTGTAATGTTTGGAAGATGTGACCCATTCAATGACCCTGACCCTCTTAAATTATGTGATTGTATGGCCATGGAACGCAGCTTAGTTTATTAAATGTAAAAAAGGAAATGTCTGGGCTACCAGTATCCGCCACTTGCTATCCTCCTCCACCATATCCAGCCCCATTATCGCTCGTAGATAAACAACTTAATTATAACCTATAATTAGTCGATAATTTTGACCTCACCAAAAACACAATCACGAAACATCAAATAACATGTGAGAATGTCATGGTCGTTCGTCCCGGACGTTTAGCGTGGAGAAGTGGGAGGGAGTATTGGAAATGGGATTGGGGGGGGGGGAGTAATGGAGAAGAGAAAGAGAAGGGCACTCGAGATAGGTGATAAGAAGGGAGGGGTGATAGAGAATGGGAGAAGGACAATAAAGCAATATAGATGGTAAATGGAAGAGAGTGATATAGAGTTGTAGGGAGAGAAAAGAGATAGAGATAGAAATGTGCTGCTCTATTCGCCGCTACTTGCCGATAGTGGAGGCCCCCTATAAGACCTGCAAGGACAATGGGCGATAACGAGTAAATATTCAATAGTAAAACATAGGGGCATATATATATCCGCATGTATATAGTGCTGCTCCCTATTGGCGGCCATTTAACCATAATTAATTGCCTTGCACTTGCTCCTTTCATGTGATAATTAATAGATAGCATAGAGGAAGATTTGTTTATTTGGTACAAACTAATGATGAAGGCATGACTTGTCTATTGTATCTTTTACAATTGGACACTTACAGAAGAATGAACATGGGCTGTAGAAGTAGTTTAAAGCTGCATTATCAGCTACGTATTACAATAACAAAGATCTGACAAAATTTACTCATTGGCTGACACATATTAGTGACACATATTGAAGAATGATGCAAAATTTCTACGAAATAAAATTTGTTTAAAAAAATAAATTATTTATACAAGATGGAATGATGTAGGTTTATAATTGGGTCGAGATGATCCGAAGAGACAATTTCAGTTCTTCAGCTTGTCACTGAAATATAAATGTGGACTTTATGATGCCCTGTAGCAAAAACAACCAGGCAAAATTCTTGATAACTTTTGTCCTATAGGTTAAACAATGAGTAAATATAGTGAGAGTATTTTTGACATAAAATCTGAGACTGTAACTTTAATAAACAATTAATAACCAACATTGAGTGGCTGCTGGTGCACTGTATGACGTATAACCCCGATGTGAAGCTGATGTCCAAAATGGTTATTAATCTTTTTAGTCTATGCCTATAGTTTGTTGTTACAGCTCCTTGACTGTGCAAGGCAGCAACTCTTAGTGTCTTATAGTGCCTCACAGTGGCGATATGCTAATAACTTCACCTCCCGTATGTGTGGTGGTATGGGTTCTTGTCTAATTACTGAAGTGTAATTGTGCTGTAAACACAACTGTCTATTTCATGCTGACTAAGCATTTAGGCAGAGGCATGTGGGTGGGGATGGGTGGGGCTATGAGTCTGCTGAGGTTATTTATGCTATCAAAAAAGAGTTTGTCCAAGAGTTTGAATACTTTTGAAGACTAAAGGGCCTAATCCACTAAGCCGATTCATATGCGATTTTGCACGGCAGAGGACCCTTTTGCACTACATTCCATGAGAATTGCATGAGAATTGGCTTAGTGAACAAGGGCCTCAAGATAAAGGATAGTCTTCAGCACAGAGAACCCAGGCTCCAGACTGAAAGTTGTATTGATCAATCATGTACATACTGGTGTTTGATCACGCATGGCAATTGATGATTGATTCTTACAGTGTTAATGCAGAGCTCCTGTCCTACCTGATCCTTGATTACATATACATGTATGTGATTTCGAGAGCGTAATTCAGGGGTGCTATTTATGAAGTCAAATAGCACCTATCTATATAATAACCTTTATTTTGGGACTGCTGGTGCACTGGTGTTGTCAGAGGCCCGAAATGAAGGTTTAGTGCTTCACCTAGGAATTATACACCAAACAGTGCACCAGCAGCCCCTCAATGTCGGTTCTTAATCCTTTAATAACAATCTTAGTGAGGTGTAAGGATTCCACTGACATGAATGAATAGAAAAGAAATCAAGATGTAACAAATATATCAAAGCCTTAATTGCCTGGGGGTTGTGCCCCCTAAAAGGTATCATTTGTTTTAAAAGATATATAAAAAAAAATACAAATTGAAAGTATGCAAAGATAATTTGGACCTTTCTCCTAATGAAAATTGAAGAACGGGAGATTAAAGTGTGTCCTTTAGCAAAATACGTTATGTTTCTTGAGTAATCTTGGCGAAGCAAAATGCATTTCGGTTTGTAATACCGGTAGCAGAAATATTTAAAAGAGTAAAATACTTTGACCACTTGGGGAAAATGTCCAACAAATTTCGTTTTCGTTTGAGAAATTCCTTAGCACATAAAGGCCGTAGATGCATAGTTTAGCATGTTAGAGATGACAAGGCCAGTAAGAGGATGGGCGGTAAGGGGGGCCAGCTCAATTGACACAAAAATGATTTGTGTCAGCAAAGTTGACACAAAGGATTGTGGGAAAATCAACATCCGCCTGTTCCCTTGGCACGATACATAACCTGGGGCCTGTTGTATAATCTAAGGAAAACATTTTTTGTGGAAATCCTTCAGCTATAAGAATTCTACCTACCTTAAATTCCCAGTTGCTAGAAATAGCCGATAATTATATATACAGTGATGAGTATAGGAATTTCTATTTCTACCCACCGAAAGATGGGACAAAAGTGTAGGAATCCCCACACCCAATTTTCCTTTTTTTAGTTTATGCAACAGGTCCCGAGGTCCCCTAGCTCTCTACAACCATAGATGTAAAGTCATAACTATAATGATCGATAATGGGGGATGATTAGGTGCAATTTTAAATGTTTATGTTTAATCCTTGTTCTAATTAGGCTGGGAAGAGAACGAGCAGCGATTATCTGAACACAAATAGGGAACGTTCATGTAAAATGGTATATAAATCATGGTATGGCGGTGACTCAAGTTGATTGCGGAACAGGCTCTCAATAAACTATGTATTTTCAATCAGGACCCATGGATACTATTCCAGGATCTTCGTTTTGGAATACTGGACAGGTGGTTTATGATATGTCAGCATTGAGTGGTCACAGATACCTTTAAGGAAATTTTGGGAGGCTCATAATTAATTCATGGAACGATTGATAAATTCTTAATTTGATCATCGGGGCAAAAGAAACTGTATTTTTCTTTCTTGTTCTCATTTTTCGTTTCAACTTCATTTATCATGCTAGACTATGTTAGACCAGGCTAGAATATATTAGACCAGCAGTAAAATTAAGCTTCACAAATATAAAAAATGTAATCTATCGTTACATCAGTCATATGAAGATAGATGGTTTGATTTCACCTTTTGATTTATCTCATCTTAAACGTTAATACAGAAAAAGCTTACTTCATGTCGCATTTTTATGCATACAAAATAAATTGTGAGATGAAACATTTTGCTTGATATGGTATGTAAACGTTGTCGAAAATCAGGTTAAGAAGTTATGTATCCAAGGTGATATGGAAGGGAATATCTATGTAAATGGCCTTCCTATGTCGTTGGAGAAAAAGGTCAAATACTTAGGCTTAACTATCGATGATTCTCTAAGTTTTAACGACCATTTTAAACAGATGAGGGGAAGATTGCAAAATAAAATAAGTCAGCTGTCACGCCTAAGATGTTATCTAGATGTAAATATTGAGACAAAAATGTACAAATCACATATACTATCCTTGAGTCAATATTATGGGTTGATTGTATATGGCCTGGCTAACCAAACAGAAACCAGGAAACTACAGAGTGTACTGAATC
This sequence comes from Sthenelais limicola, assembly GCA_942159475.1. NCBI lineage: Eukaryota > Metazoa > Annelida > Polychaeta > Phyllodocida > Sigalionidae > Sthenelais > Sthenelais limicola. The sequence goes on from OW804098.1 coordinate 38,742,795, forward strand.
GTGGAGTAAGAATTATTTTCCAACACCAAAATAACTAACGGTATGAACCAATTTCAGAGCTCTATGATAATTTACATGTTGATCCAATTTACAAAAGAGCAAAGATCTGTATTCTTGGACAAATGTTTATTAGAAAAGAAAGTCAACAAAACATTCAAATAATGGCCAGGCCCACAAGGCTAGCTGACGGATTGAATTTGATTGTCCCCCAATATAGATCAGAACAAATGCGTAGATCACCGCATGTACAGGGTCCAACGATTTGGAACATGTTACCTGCAGTAGAAAAAGAAAAATCATGGGTAAACCTAAAGAAATACCTAAAGCAATCAAACGATTGGCTAGGAGAATGATAAGGGAATTATACATATCATGTAAATGAATATTAAAGTAACATGCTGTTGCGATAAACAGTATATACTTGGTGTGATGAAGCTGAAACTAAGCGGATAAGATAATCCTTTTAACTCTTTTACTTCTTGGCGGATATTGTATTATGTGACTATTGTATATTTTAAACTTTGCGCAAAAAGAATTGCAAAGAAACTGGATATGACAGGAGATGAATATATTTGTAAAGGTATAGAGAAGATCCAAATGCATTCGCATTCTTATGTATTGAGTGCCTAATAATTATTGCAAGTATAACCCTATAACCTGAGGGACATATTCCATTAAAGAAACTTCAATTACGACATTACTTTGCTTAGCTATTATCACATACTAAACAGCGTGGCAGGAACTTTCATGGAGGGAACTTACTATACAGACAAAGCTATCTTCTTTTGTACACATTAATACAGCAAGGCACAACTATTTGCCACGATCAGTGCTCACAGGTTAAAGAGGTTTTTCTGCCTGGCGCTGTTTCTAACCAATCTTATTCAATTAATAAAGCTCGCCATAAAAGAGATACAGAGATTAACACCAATAGTTATTGTGATTTGTTACATGAAAATAAGTCACAAGTCGCAAAATCGATATTTTTTCAAAGCAATTTATTCAAAAGCTTTCTTTTTTGGAATGTTTTCATCTTTGGGGTATTTAGCGATTGACGTTGTATAAATACAGGCTGACTAACGAGTTGGTTGAAGGACCGTGAATATTGCACAAGTTGCATAGCAATATTCTAAGCGACTGAACCCAACGAGTTAGTTAACAGATTTATTATAATTATGTATGCTTTCAATCATGAAAATACAAAAAAAAATCGGCTCATAAATTTGATATGTACGCGGTAATATTAGTGAAAAAAGCAGATCGGTTGTCATGACAACCCCATACTCACTAGTGAAATACGCACTATGCGTAACTCACTCTAGATACATTGTTTTCAGAGCAATGCATGTATAATAAATACATTACACCAATCCCAGTATTCTCTTAGACAGATAACATTTAGCTATATTGCAAACAAAATAACAATACCAAACTTAAAGCATAGAACTACTTATTAGCTTTTCCAATATTTCCCATCATTAGAATCCGCTTGATCTCATCTTTTCAAATATGAAGATATCTCAAAATCCATTTTTTGACTCATGTTTCTGTAATACATCACAACAGTTATTCATACAGAAGAAATGTCTTAGCTAAGAATGTACACTTTTTAGATTATATTTCCTGAGTCAGCATCTTGCTTGTCTGTCAAGCCAACAGAAGATAACGTCCATAAAACAATTTAAAAAAGAGAGAATAACAATGGGTGACATATTGGCCTCAGAAAGTACTTTGAAGTCATAAGTACCATGTGAGTTTAGACATAAAAGACATGGGTGAACCTGCAAATGAAGCACGAGACACAGATCATGAGGTCAATCTTATAACAAAAAACTAACTAAGCAATCACTTCTCGAGGCCAATTTCTGTTTTTTGAACTTTATCTAAGTCTAGAAGAAACTTTTGAAATCAGGTTTTATTCAGAATTCTCTACGTTATGCATATAATTTGCATGGCGCTGCCAAACAATTAAATACAGACAACTGTTAGCTTTATTAATGGATTTCTTTGTTCTGCTGAGAATATACATGTATACATCCTAAATGTCCACCATAATTATTCTGATTGACAAACAACCCTGAAAATAAATACGCTAAGGAGGCAAATATTTACCTATAATGTGCGCCTCGCTCAACTTCCCCCTTTTATAGATTTATGAGTCGATTATGATAAATTATTCAACATTTACTCTCAAAGGCATTCGCCGGAAGAAATGATATGATTGTATCATGATTGGCGTAATTACCTTCTGTATTGTAACACCTATACAAATAAAGAATTCTTGAAATGAAATGAAATGAAATAGAGACAGGAGCCTTCAACCCTCATAAATTCACTTCATTCCATTAATCACAATTCTAGATAATTAATCAATAGAAACTAGTCCTAGTTTCTATTTATTCAACATTTACTCTCATTTATAATAGGGGACTTGCATGTGACACTGCGCATGTCTATCACATTGCATCCTGGGATGGATTCTGTTTAAATCTGACATAAAAATATTTAGCAACATTTACATCGAAAATTGCAAGAATGTTTTCCCCAATATAACAACTTGTATATATGATCTATGAAAACCAAATGCATGATGGGAAGGATGGAGAATTGTGTTATGGAATATGTATAACACATGGATACTTTAGAGCCTTGATAAATAGACCATGCTTAACTTGGCATGGTTTCTATAGATTTTAGACTGTACCAATAATTCCATAACTCCATGCAAATCAAGATTAAAAATAGCGTCCAAGCAAATCCCGTATTATCCGACAAATCATAGTTAATACTTTTCACTTGAATCGGTATTGGCACTTATGTTAGTTTAGGTTCGAAGTCGAGAATTAAGACTCATGTTACTGTGACACATCACATTTATATCCAAATTGTTTTGATCGGCATGCTTCATGAGATACGGCCTATTTTGACAAGTATTATACATCCCTTAATACACTGAGTGGTATTACATGCAAGCACTATTGTCCATCATTAACCTCTGTTTGACATTGGGAATTCACATGTAATATAGGCCTACATGCATAACTTCACATGTTACTTGCGTGTCTGTGATAGCTAGGTGGGGACGTGAAAAGAGGGGTCCTTCTTTATCATCCCAACAACTGCTTTAACTCAAAGAATTCGATATATGGATTTAACTCAGATGGTCAATTCATTCAATTAACAGATTTGTCTATATGTATCGAAATAACTGTCTGCAAGTATTTAAGCTGAAGATATGCTTTGTCTGGGAGAAGAGATAGATTCCTTCCCTCAATTCAGTGACAAGTAAATAATCTCGCGATTCCTCCCCCGCCCCTGCATGTGACGTCATAATCAGTGTACGTCATTACCTCATGTTGGCATGACAACAGCTTGTCCATCCCATAATATCCCCATGCTGGTTCCATATAAGAATATTCAATGTTTCAACAAGAGAACGAAATTGTTTCCTTTTATTTCCATTAAACTCCAATCAGGCCATCAAACATCCGCCATTTTGGTTTAATTCCTCCCGGTCACGCACGATTCCCACATCTCGTGAGACTTGAAACGAGAGCAGATGAGTCCTGATAATTTTTGAGTGATAATAGGGGTGGTTGTACAACATGTCAACAAGCACATCCTGCTGATACGTCTTCATTTTCGCTCCTCCACAAAAAAGAGATTTCTATACATGCACAAACGATTGGTTTTGATTATGTTAAATGGTGAATTACTGCGCATGTTTGAAAGGAAGGATCCTGGGAATAAAAGCAACGTTTTCAGTACATTGCCATTATCTATTTATGCATCTATTTGAACTTTCTGAACAATCCCTAATTCACTTAGTATAGAAAGAAGACTTATCACACAGCAAATTAATGTACATTATTATTTCTACTCTTTGATTTAATTCAATCCACCATCTAGGCCATGCTATATCATTAGTCAAGGGAAAATAAAATTGGAAAAAAAATCGAAATGTACAAATCCGACTGTATGTTACAACATTCGGGCACAACGAAAGACGCTCTTAGAGCGAAATTGCTATAAATATCTGTACTTGGATAAAACTATATGGCATAAGATATCTTAGAAGTGTTATGCTTGTGGTAAATTAAAGTGGCACTTCTCACTGTTCTGGCCTTGATTCACGAGTAACGGAATTTTTACTCAATCTTCTAGTGTCTGGCACATCCTAACTAATCCCTGGTGATATTAAAACTATGGTGGGTAAACCCTTTCCTCTGGGATGAGTAGAAGCTCCTGACCCTTTCATCACACATATCCAATACTCATTGAATGAAACACAATGTTGGTACTCTGTACTTCAGATACTGCTATACCTATTCTCTATTATAACACTGGCAAAGTTTCGCAGGATTTCATGACTACTGTTTTTTTAATGAGAAGAGCCGCGTCAAATGAACAATATTTGTTTTATAAATATATTTATCATAATTTCCGAAGACACGATCAGCGCTCCTCTATTCAGTTCATCAGTCATTATTGTCTGGAATATAAGTGATGAGTGGTGTATAAAATATAAGCATTAACATGCCGTAGGATTCAGTTTGATTAGGACTTATCAAATTCCACTTGCAGTTTAGTCATTTAATCAAATTGGTATTAGTATGATCTTTCGTTTTTTTCTAAATATTAGTCCATATGGTAAATCTCTGTATTGGTGGATGTTAGTCTATTGCATACCGTTGAAGGTCTTCTTACTAAAGACTACTCCTTCTTTATGAGGCAGGGCGTTGGAAAATGTACAATCTGCAACTCTAATTCTACACATTTAATACAGTTTGCTAGGGTTTGAATTTATACTAATATACAGGACTATATTTGGTATTGCTTTGATTTAAGAAACAATCAGTGTGGTTAAATATTGAGCTGTATTTTTAACCTCATTCCTCTCTTAAATTGTTATTATTTGAGAGGATTTGTGTAAGCCAATTGTACATTTCTTTATGTCCTGGCCGATATTCTACGACAATGATGATAAACCCTTTCATACACCTCCCCGCCCCATCTGCCTTTTATGTGCTTGATTTTGCCCTAATGCGATTAGTACCGCCACAAACACCTCTCACAAGCCCTAACAACCGGACCACGTGTTTATAAAATTGTTAACAAACACTAAACCTCCTTTCACGACATACCGAACCCACTCACGGCAGGGTCCCCCAGCCAAAACGAGGCTGAGCTGTCAATTTAATGGATTTTAAAAGCTAAGAACAGCGCCGCGTAGTGGCGGGCGGGGAAGGTGAGAAGAGTGGGAAATGAAGGTGGGGGTTGGGGCGAGGGGGGGGGGGGCGATTGCTGGTTAGGTATTTAAGCAACATCAAATTATTGGTGCCGGGTAGGGGGTGACATTATAACATTATAGTTTTATATATTTTGTTCTTTCAGGGTGGTTGAGGAAACATGCTAATTAACGGGATGCGTTTTTATGAGATCATGTAATTTTTCTTACATGTTTTCTTACTTCTTACTCCGGCTGCGATATTATACTCCCCTTTATATTAAATTCAGATACACCTAGAATTTATAGATTTTTCAGCCTAATTTAACAGAAATTACTAAATATGTAGAGCTGCCGATTGTACATTTTTTAACGACCGAACCGTATATGGATGACAGACGGGCGTTCATCCATTACACATTCCAATCAAGGTAAAGGATAACCAAATTTGGAAGTTGACCAGAAAAGGAATCTGCAAAGGAGTTATATTCAAGGGTTGATTTCTAGAGTTCGATGCTGACCACCTAGGTGACATGTGTATGCTTGGTTCCTTCGCATCCCGCTGAGTGTCCCACCTGTATCCTTAGTAACCAGCGAGGCGGAAGTGATGTAAAAAGTGCTGGTCATCTCTTCTCACCTGCTGAAGTGGACCCATTAACGCCAGCTACCATAGAGAAGGTGGTCAGTTTCAAATAACCACAACACTAATCCTTGAATTGACCTGTAAAAATTCTCCACCCAAGGGGTCGTCTGCCCCCCGTTGTGCTCTTAGAAAAGAGGTCTTTTATGAGAAAAGCTCCATGCACAAATACTATTTTCCAAACTTGCTGGACCGATGGTTCAACAGTGCTTAGCTTTTGGCGCTCTGTTAGTCATGTGATTTTAACGCTGTTTATATTAGTGGATTTTTCCACATCTTTGGTGGTCTTGTAGGACCCCATGTTGCTCTCGTATTGAACCCCGTAGGAATGGCGTCCTTTTGGAAGCATAGACGCCGCAGGTCTGCCCCCAGGGCAATAATATCCGCTTGAAAAGAGATTTTAGTAGAAATATAGACACAAATGTTTGTAATTGAAAAGAAATTGTCGTCTGTACCTAGGCAAACAGTACTCGGCCTCGTTTTCGACTTCACCATCCCATAATGCCTGACTTCAACGAAAGGCGACCTCCTGTGGTCACATTGAGAGGCGAGGTTTGTCATTTGAAAATATTTCCAGCGTATCAAAATAAGTTCTGAAAAGTTGTTTGTTGGAACGTGTGATTAAGCCTGCGGATATTGAGGACGCCTACCAATGACGTCACAATATAACAGACGACATTTTAACTGTAACAAATACTTAATGCTTGTGCTGTATAGTAACCTATGCCAATCTTGGTTCCTGAAGTAGTGCAAGCACCTTTATATGTGTTTGAAAGAGACTCCGGTCAGAAACTGGTTTCTGGGATTAGGTTCTCATACTTGTATCTATACTTCCGTCTAGGCTCAAAGCCTCTCAGATCAGATAAGAACGGTATGTCAGTGAGTTCACGCCTACTGGGCTAATGACTTTCCTGGCCCTGGAGTAGGCTCCTTAATGGGATTATAATGCCATTTTGCGGTCCTAATAGGATTATAGTGGCATGTTGCGGTGTAGAGCGAGAGGCTTTCCCTCAGTTTGGAGGGACTCTCTCAACTTTGAGCCTAGTCTGGTATACAGTGATTGCGTTACTTAATTGCTTGATTGACAATTTTATTTTATCTAATTTTACAGATCTCACGAGCAGAAGCTGGTACAGGCTCCTCCACTTGCTCTATGGGAGAAGTGGCCCCCAAAAATGTACAATTGACCTTCTCCAATCTCCTCAAATAAACCACATTTAAGACAGAAAAGAAGTTCAACCTACATTTCAACATAATCGAACAGATATTTTGAATCAAGGCAACACCAAAAACACACTCAGATATAGCTAGTATTTATCATGTTCAGCCCAATCTAGCAGAATTTACCATAATTGTCAATGTACATAGCTGTCGATTGTGTATTTTCTGACGATCTGGCCCATATAGTTTAGTGTAGTTTCTGAAGAAGAATAAGACTAGTTTCTAACTAACAGTAACCTGAGTAAGTATAGATATGTATGTACGATAATTGTAAATGAATATATCCTATTCCAATTATGCTTACTATCTTGACTATTATTGAGTTTTCAGTGATCAACGCAACAAGTGTGTACCGTAGGTTTCGGTTCAGAGCTACAGAAGAGGATGAATGAATCTATTCATGGCTAAATGTATACCATATAGATCCAACAAACAACTGTCCCTGATTGGATTACGTCAGTTGACCTATGGTCATTGTTGATACAAATAGGGACCCAATCAGGGACCTGAATACATAGATAAAATCACGAAAATGAGGCAGCTAACCTTAACTGATTATTATTGACCAATGGTTGAGTGGCGGTTGACGGGTCCGTTATTGATGCTTTCAGATTAATTCAATTTTTACCAAAACATTCTACAGTCAATGCAATAAATATATACAGTAGAGTACATCTGAGTACACACATGGATGGAGCAGACATAAATTACGTCAGTAACTAACCAGTCAAATGTGTAGTATACCTCTTAAAAGGACCAGGCAGACACTTTTCCAATGGGAATGCCTTAAGATTGTGAGAGACATACAATGGTTCGTTGAAGTTATTTATTAAGGTGATTGGTGGAACACCTTAATAATTAACTTCAACGAACCATATTAAAACTGACTGAAATTATTCACATTAGCTCGAAAGAATGAAAGACGGGAAGGGTAGTGTACCAACGAAAACAACAGCCAACATTATATTATGTATATCCAGTAACCTACCACATGATAGTGGTTATCGAAAATAGGCTAATTCCAAATGATCATTTCATAACAAATGTTTCCATACTGAGAGACAAGTTTGAGAGAAGCTCTTGTCAAAATGATTTACGTAAATTCGTGTACATTTTCATGGAAAAACAGCAAACTCTAAGAAGTTTACATGCATAGAATACCCCCGGGTATACCCTATAATTTATATTTTTGACCAGAGGAAATAATGAAAATAAGTAATACAGTATACATGTTCGGAAGAAGTAAAAACAATTAATATACTCGATTAACGCACCATAACTTAAAGAAACACTTAAAGAAATACTTACAATTCAAATTGAAACTTTACATTTAGCTGCAATCAGTCTACCAGCCACTGTTGGTTGTTTTTAGAGCAATTTTTAAACTGTTCACGAGGACCTTAGGAAACTGGAGATTTTCTAAGTTGGTGACTACTTCATGTGAATAGTTTACATTTAAAAGTTGGTAATTATAGTCAGAGATTTCAATTTAACTATAAGACGAACTAAGTTTTCTGCAGTTAAATATAGATACATGACGCAGGGCAGTGTACTTTTGTTCAGAAAAAGAAACTTATTGTGGTACAAAAATGCTTAGGATGAAAAGAGAAAACTAAGTTAATTGATATTCGATATCTAAATCCTTCAACCAGAGGCATTATAACCATAAAAAAATATACGAAAGTTAGTTTGTATCAACTTGTATTCACACATGAGATGAAGTTTATCCTTTTATTTTCCCAGCAAGGGTGTATCAATTTTCTCCGCCCCAACAATATCTTCATACACCGCTACGTCTCAAGTTGTCCACGGGGAATGTGTTCCCATTGTAAACCTGTCTCCCTTCGACGTCTCATTCTGTCACGTCACGACGACGTCAAGTTTTCCAAGCAGCAGACGACATCTTAACAAGTGATCAAAAAGCGCGCGAAACTACTAATCGCCGGGTGTTTAATTACCGCGACAGCCCCGGATGTGTGAGAGCCAAGTGTGAAGCTGTCCCGCAAGAATGTTCCTCCAGAGAAAGTTTTCTAAAACCAGATTTAGCCGGATCGTATATCAGGTAATCTTCTGCTCCTGATTTGAGGTAGATTGGCGAGGGTCACAGGTGTGACGGACAAAGAAAATGCAGACCGCTCGGTCGGTCACACAATTAGCAATATACAAAGTCTGCCTCTTAGGCAAACAAACAAACTCCTCCTCCCCGTGAGCCTTTGCACAAAAGTCTCTATTTAAAACCTTCATGTTAATGTATCATTATGTGTACCAAACATCCCAGCGGAATGTGTTCCCATCGAAAGTTTCTTTCAAAGCTTTCGGACAAGTAAATTCTCCGGGGGCTTTGTGGCGGTCCACGGGGAGGAGGTTAGTGAGGTATTTTACACAAACACGAAGGATACTGTTGCAGTTTTGCTCCCGATTCCCACCACCAATATCCCCGCATTATGAAGAGAAAGTAGAATGTTTTAAATACTTTGCAAGGGGCGGATAATGACCCATAGACATCCCTTGTTGGCCCTATTTCAATGCCTCCGAACAGTTTCTTTATAACGGTGTTCCTCCGCCCTCGCCCTCTTTTCTTGAGTTGGTGGTGTTAATCCGCTTGATTCATCTTGACTGAATTCAACCAATTGGAATAATGACAGAGATGCCGGATTTTACGGCCAGAGTTGGATGAATTATAATTATATTACTTGATTTAGAAATAGGATTTGCAGAATAAAACTTTGCAATATAATTATTTTGGTCACATTTTCTTTTAAATTTTAGACATTTTCCAAAGAACTAATTAAAAAACCCTATTTCTTATCAAATGATATAACTATATAGGTTCCGCGGATATCCAGTGAGTTTATGAGCGTGCCATCACAATTATGTCAGTCTCACCTGTCGATCGTATATTTACAATTCCAATATACATGTGTATAAATTCTAGAATCAGCATTTGAAAAGAATTGAATAAATATGGTTAATATTTTTATTCTAATCGCTAAGTACATCAGATACACTATATGGAATCTGTGATGAGGTATTTTAAAGATCAATTTGTCCTGTTGGTTATTCTGGAGGCTAAATACATGTACAAGTATATCCAATTCTTCTCGTATTTTTCACAACTCGACTTTGAACCTAATCTATAACTCTCCACTTTCGTCTCATAATATTCTTCGTTTCTACGGATCACACTGTCGGTCACTCTGTATTATACACTGGCCACTAATTCAGATCCGTCTCTACTACCATCTCTCTCTGTCTCTCTGTCTCTCGCTGCATGTATGTCTGTATGTCTCTCTGTTTGTCTGTCTGTCTGCATGTCTGTCTCTCTCTGTCTCCCGCTCCTCATGTCTGTCTGTTTCTCTCTCTGTGTCACTCGCCCACTCTCTCCCTTGCTATCTCGCGCTCTCTTGGTCTCTCTCCCTTTTGCCCTATCTCTCTCTGCTTCTGCCTCTCTCTCTCTCTGCTTCTACCTCTCTCTCTGCCTCTTTATCTAGCTTTATCTCCTCTGTCTCTCCCCCTCTCTCTCTTTCTCTCTCCCTCTCTCTCCCTCTCTCTCCATCTCCCCCCCTCTCTCTGCCCCTGCCCCTCTTTCTCTTCTCCCCCCCTGTCTCTCCCTCTCTCTGCCTCTGTCCCTCTTTCTCTTCTCCCCCCCTCTCTCTGCCTCTGTCCCACGTTGTCCTCTCTCTCTCTCTTTTGCTTAATCGCCATGACCGCCTCTGGTTCCATTTCAATCTCCCTCTGCATCCTCTCTAGTCTCTCCTCACCTACCATTCGTCTATGTCTGCCCCTGTCTGTCTGAAGGTCCTGGGTATGACCATAAAGTGCCTTTCTGTCTCTTTTCTCTGTCTCTCTTTCCTTCTTCTCTATATCTATTTCCTGGGTATGATCATAAACTGCCTCCCTCTCAGCTCTCCCGCCCTTGATATAACCATATTAAATGTGTTTATAAGGGCGAAAAGCAACCAATCTCACTCACTCACTCGATCACTCTGTCTGTCTATATGGATTTCTCTCTCTCTCTCTCTCTGTGCCTATTTCTATGTCTATCCGTCTGTCTGTCTCTATCACTCTCTTTTTCTCCCTCCCCTCTCCTTTCTCCCTCCCATCTCATCCTACGCCTCTCTCCCTACCTCTGTTTCTATCTCTATATCTTTCTCTTTGTCCACATCTTCCTCCTACAAAGATGCCCCTCTTGAAACATATATCTCCCCTCCTCCCTATTTCTCTCGAACTATTCACATTTTCTATCTCTTTACAATACAAGTTACTCTGACTATAATATACTATATCTTTCTATTTCCAGACATCCCAAACTCCCCTCTAAATAAGTTCTCCCTGTTGCACTGTCCCACGAGGCCACCCCATCCCCCCCCCCCCTGCCCCATCCCGCCCCGTGTTAATTCACTATCCTCACATTTTCTCAATCACTTTCTATTCACTGCTTCTCCCTTTCTCAGAACAATACAAGTTACCCTGACTGTATAACAATATCTCCTTCCTGTGACAGATTCTCCTCCCCTATTTACAACACTCCGCGCGTCTATCGCGCGTGAGGCGATAAAACGCGCGACAAAACAAGACAAAAGTTACATCACATTCTCCCAAAATGTGTCCGTGACACAAACAATGTAAACCCCGTACATTCCCGCGGGATTTGTCCCCTTAGCGACGGTATTTAGCAAAAGGCCATTGTGGGAGTACACAGATGTCGGGAAAAAGCGAGACAGTGGCGAGAAAAAGCGAGATTATGTAAAATAATGCCTCAGAGGGAGATGGCAGACGGAATGGTTTTGTATAGAAATCCATATTTTTTTGTTTCTTCTCATTCCTCTGGTCTTGATGGAGTATGCGCAGTCCTTACTTTCCCAACACAATAACGACACGCCACCAGTCTATCACAGCGGAATTCTGGGTAAAATGAGCAAAAACTCACAAAGCGCGCCGTTAAAAACCCCGATATCTTGGTGAAGAAACGTTTCCCTTTTATCGCCCGTGATAATGACACGGTGTGGGCTGAGCTAAGCGGAAATCCGGCACAGGAGCAGCCGCGCATGCGCAGAAACACCTTATGTCGGGGCGGGTCAAACGCTAGTCAAACGCGTGACGTCATACCAGTTGAAAGGTCGTGAATCCTTGATCTTGACTAGCGCCGGGCGGTACCTACGGGTGCCCCATGCGCCCGCGGTTTCTCCTGTCGTCTGCGCCCAATGCAAACTGCGCCCAGTGACAAGAGCCCTCCAGAAATGAGGGGGGAAACAAAAGGTGGCCTTGCACTAAACAGGGGCGGGTGAGGTTATTTTACAAGGCATTGTTATTTGGTTATTGTGTTGTTTTATTGATTCATGCTCATTAAATATTTCCATTATTATTTCAGCTTAAATTTGGAGGTTGGATCCACCCCTCTGAGATCAGACTGAGTCATATTATAACAGAGAACAGGCCAAAGGGTGTTTGTCTTATTTCAAAAAGATTACCAATTAACATTGTTAAAAGAAATACGCCGACTAGATGTTTATATTATATAGATATTCCAATGATATAATGACTTGTGTATTGAATAATCAACGTTACATAGTGTTGCTAATACAAGTTATATAATTTCGGGAAGTTTTAGGAGATCGGATGTTTCAATGAAGTTAGAAAATTTGGTTTACCATGACTCAAATGGAGCATTTGGTTCCGCTCGTCAGAAAAGATACAGTCGGCAGCTCTATAACTTTAATACATCCTGCGAAAGTAGCCTGTATAGAATCATAAAAACAAGAAATATTGCTGTATATTTAGTATTGCTGAATCAAAGATTATGTTCCGTCATGTTGAACTTAATTTTAGGCTATACATTTTTCTGAAAAGCTGGATTATTTGAGAGGATTGGTGAAGGCCAATTGTATAATATTTTCTGGTGAATTTTCCCATTTTGCATGAGTTCAATTTATTTTGATATCAATATTTTGGAATTATCTGATACAAGGAACTTAATGTCTATGGAGAATATGCATTTATATCCTATGATCCCTATTTCAATACTGCTAGCGGAACTAGTGGTAAGGAATTCTGCAGAATCTCGGTTCAGTCAAATCAAATGGAGGATTCTCACAAGGTATAGTGGGTCAGATCTTCAGAAAATGTACACGCGCCACCCAATATCGGAGGAACCCAGGGCCCACTATAGCTTTCAAAAAACTGATTAAAGATGCCTTCCTCTAAACACTTGTATATTATAACAATATGTTATGATTAACTTTTGAATGTACAGAATGTTTTTTTTCATCATTTTACTCATATCTATTACTCCCATTACATCTCATATCATTCCACTTCCGCAACATAATCCCAAAACCAACTTATATCTTATACCAAATATACCTTGTACATGTTAAATGCCGGGGTTGGGGAGGCATGGCACATGCCTGACCCAGTTTATAACACCTGGTTAAATAAAGAAACAAAAAAACTCATCGGCTCTACACATTTCAGTAAATTCTGCTAAATTTGTCTGTCTGAGTATATTTGGTATTGCTTTGAATTAAAATATCTGTTCACTTATATTGAACAGTGCATCGAACCTTATTTCTGACTTAAATTTAGGTTATTTGAGAGGGTTGGTGAAGGCGAACTGTACATTTTCTGACGATCTGACCCATGTACTTAACAAAGCTATTATGACAATTTCTCTCCATGTTACACATAAACAGTATTAGAGATACTCATTGTAGTTATTGCGCAATTTACGATCTTGAACTGCATTACCAGCCAATTCCCGTTAATAACTTTCATATATATTAAAATATTTACTCACTTTGCAACTTGATTGGAAGATTATACTGTGGTAATTAGCAACTTTAAACAGTGATTCCTACGCCATTTAGATGTAGCCTCCCGAACAATATAGAAATATTGAAATTGGAAACTGTAATTGTTAAGACGTTCTAACGGGATTATAATGACATTTTGCGGTCTCAATGGAATTATAAGGGCACTTTCCGGTTTGAGGAGAGAGGCTTTCCCTCCGTTTGAAGGGACTCTCTCATCTTTGGGCCTAGACTGTGAAAACATGAATCGGTTCTTGGCATCCCACCGCTGCCAATAATTATCAGGTTCTTAACCAACAATAGGCCAAACAAACAAGAGGCCAGTGAACCATGTAGGGAGGATCTATAGTCACCCCTCTCAATCACCGAGAATAGTCACGCTCTTTCAACCAACTCGTTAGTTGCCCTGACTGCATGTATTCGGCTGCAAGTTCTTGTAATATAGAATATTCTCAGCCAGAGCTGAGAAGAAGATAACGTTGATTTCTACATTAAAGAACAAGTCATACCCGCTGAATGAAGTCCTTTTGGTGAAGGTAGCCCACATGTTTTTGGCAACAAATCTGATGCGCTTCGCGTATTAATTCACGTGATAGTTGATTCGCTTCATATCGACTATCTAGACGCATTCGGTGATGGTCCATGAGAATAATTTTAAAAAGTAAAAGTTTTTTTGGTGCTGATTTAAAAATATTTCGAGCTATCTTGTGCCCAATCAGGTTCACCCTGTAAATGATTAAAAGCTGAAGTTAGTGATTGCCAAATCCCTGAATGTCTACTTATATACCTGTGACAGGGCACGCGTAACACAGAATGTATATTTCCCATTGGAACTACTAGGTTATAACGACATCTCCGTTGGGGATCAGCTGAGATTGGTGGTAGTAAGGAGAGGTGATGCCGTAGTCCTTGCTGAGGACGAGATTTAGTGCCTCGAGACAGCACTATATAACCATCACCAAATATATTATGTGTTACAGGAAAATTAGTCGCAACTCGTAAAATTGTCATTTTTCAAAGTGTTTTATCCACAAGATCTCTTTGTAGGAGTGTTCTCATCTTTGGGGTCCCTACTACATCAACCCGTATGAATACATGCACCACATTTCTCAAGACAGTGTATTAAATATATCCATGCATTACTAAGGTCATCCTATAGTGTGTATTTAACTACTTTACTAGTACTTGTCCTCCAAAAAATACTGCAATTTTTTTCAAAAACAGAAATATGAAACTTAAAATATAGAAATACTTATTATTATATGCCCTAATGTTTACTTACTATCATTGAAATATCATCTTTTCAAACATGATGCTATCTCAAAATATTTTATTGCGACGTCTGACTCATTTTTCCTGCAACACATCACAATTATTGCGTCGGATCCTAACTACCTAATAGTATTCTATTCTCATCGGGTGACAGTGCCGTCACCGTCTTGACCCTGTCGTTGTTGTCCTGCATGATTAGAATATAATGGATGCCAAATAACGCAAATATATTGACAAAATGTGGCTACAACATAACCGAAGTGATGCCTTTAATGGACCCAATACCAAAAATATATAATCAGATATACCAATCGTTTATAATTTTGCAGCCTAATTTAGCAGCATGTACGAAATATGTAGAGCCTAACCGATACATATACATGCAGAAAATCTAGTTAGAAGCGCACTGAACACCGCTGTTGACATTTTGAGAAGTAAGGCGAGGCATAAATGGCATAAATGTGCTGAGGACGAAGTACTATCACATACACTATTTGTTCTAATAAAATACACAATCTGGTCCTTTTCTAAACAGTATAGTTGAATTCATTGACTGTGAAAATGAATATCAAGTTACGAACATCGTGACCCCGAGAGGCTTTAAAGAGAAACTTTGGCGCCTTTATTCAGATGCTCCGCATCTCTTTGCCAAGCTGCCTGTCTATTATGATGCGCGTCTTATGTAACGGTGCTGGCCTCTGGCGGATAAAACTGGAAGTAAGACATCGTGCGTGGAATTGCGACGGAATTCCTCTATAGTTATATAATATAATATTATGTTATTTTCTCATCAATCTACAAAGACTCATCTAACTAATCCTTCATGTTCCATCAAAACAAATGTTCATCGCTGGAATTTTACCCCAATGTTATAATAACTTATTATTTTAACATGTGTGACTTGTGTTTAATGAGACGCTACTTTCACAATTTAACACTAGGTGGCAGCATGAGAATGAAGGCCTGGTCTGACTGCCCGAAATGCCTTCACAATTAATTCTCTCAAAATCCCAAAATTGATTGTATTCTTTCAAAGTTGGTTGTCTTTTTCTGATTTCCCAGGTCTTCCAATGGATGCCAGATGCAATAAAAATCGATTTTAAGAAAACGGAAATGTTAACAATTGCTGGAAAATGTAGGCCTACATAAAAGTACCTTCCTTGATTAGCACAGCTATAACAAATGGTTACTTAACCTAAGCTTTTATATAATATAGTGGAGGTATTTGGTCATAGGTTTAAGTTTCTATGTATTTGTCAATATTGATTATAATTATTCTGGGCTTTACTGTTTCAGTATTTACATGAAAAAGGAAATATACTGAGCTATACTGCATCAGTATTTACTTGCATGACCCTTTGTATTCTAGTTTCTAAACATTTCGTACATTCTGATTTAAATTATATGCTGCTTTTAATTCAAGTTTTAATTCAGATTGCTGTTGTATACGATATAAATGTAACCGAAAAGATATTTTTGTGTCAATGCAATATTAATATAATCGGATGCGCCTAGTATTCATCATGTTCAACCCCAATTAGCTGAACTTGAAAAGACTGGGGGTTGAATTCACCAGTGGGCAAAAAGACCAGTGGTTGAAATGGCCCGGGGGCAAACGACCAGGGGTTGAAAAGACTAAGGGGGATGTGACCAGGGCTTGAAGCGATTGGGGGTTGAAATGACCTGGGGTTGTAAGGATCAGGGGTTGATACGACCTAGCAGGAGTTGAAATGACCTGGCGGGAAAGAACATGGGGTTGAAAGTTTCTGTTACGAGGACTTACAAAGCTTGAACTTCACCGGTAATTGCCCATCTAGAAATATTGTAAACTTTTTTTTCAAACATAAATATATCAAACATAAAATATAGGAACACTTTTTAGTTGTCCCTAATGCTTACCATCATTGGAATCCACTTGATCTCATCTCTCCAAATGTGATGATATCTCAAAATCCATTTTGTGCAACTTCTGACTCATTTTCCTCTTGAAAACACATCACGTTTAAATAAAACTTGTTGTAATTAAGCATTATTGATGCACAGGACGAATTATATATTATTGATAAGAACCTCGTTAACCCATTTGTCCCTAAAGGGGTCGTTTTCGACCCATGTGAGATGTTTTTTTCAATACCATTATTATATGGATTTCATATTAAATAAATAATAAAAATGATATGTAGGGTAAGTATAGGTTCTCAACATTGCGTAACAAGCGTTGTCATGGCAACGCCCTGATACTGCACTATTTTAGGTCACGTGACCATCACTGCTGTCTGTTTGCTACAAAAAAAAGATATCTAAACAGAAAAGATGACTCAAAATTGCAATATGATAAGTAATTTTAGAAATAAAATGCATAGAATGAACTAACTAATACCTCAGGCATTCATTTTCATACTTAAACTAGAATTATCAAAATTTGGTAAGAAAAGAATGAAGGTTCTTTGAGGTTGGGTCGAAAATGACCCCATTAGGACAATATGGGGTAAAAACCCCTTATGACTACTGACTGCCCAATAACCCCCTTTACAAATTCCGTCTCCAGTGCCTACCAGTAACTGCGGGATGAACTTCTGTCATTCTGCGCATGCGCAGACCAGTTGACTCACCTAGCTATGTGGGCCAAACCACACCCGGGCTACCGCTGGACGTGCAGGGGTGTGTGTGTGCCTAGGAGCACACAGCCGCTGACCCCCTGCAGCCCGTACACCTACGCTTACTTGTTTTTGTTGATACACTATTACGAAAGTTGCTATATACTAAAATCTAGCGGATAAAATGTCCTCTTGTTAAGCATGACTAATCTTAACATGTCATTTAATTTTGTTTGAGGCATTTACCTTTTCTCTTAGGAAGTCAATGATGCTAATTCAGTATCTTCAGAGCTGTGTCTGGGGTGGGATGTATCCCATCCTCGGTGGTCCTTCTTGTCACTCTTTTTGTGGGAAGGCTGGGTAGGTTGGTATAACCTGGCAGAGTAACCCTTGAATCATCCTGGAAACAAAATTGGCACTTATTTCAAATATAAATATTATCATTCTATTCACGTTTAATATTGTCATTTGGTAATCACTTGCTTTCTTTTACTCGTTAAATATTTAAGTTCAGACTTACTGAGGTGCAGTTTAGATGAGGGCCAGAGGTACATCCCTCCTTGGCATGGTGCTGCAGATGAAACGTCCTGATGTCTCTGTCCTTCTGAAGCTGTAAACCAAAATATAAGAAAGGTCTTATTCACTTAAAAACTTTAAGACATGAAAATGAAGAAAAATCTAGTCTGCTCATTTTAACATATTGGTACATATTCCTACCTCCTTAACAAGCTGCTTAAGTTGGCCCAGCACTTTTCCAGAGGTGACCCTGTTGGCGAGACAATTCCTCCAACGACCAGGATGATAGTGGAGTGATTTTTAACCCTATCCAGGCAGTTAGAGGCTGTGAACCAGCCAACGGATCTGATGATGATGTCTCCCACTTTCACACCTCTTAGAGTTGATCTCTTATCATACAGGTCGTCTGACATAAGAAATACATATATAATATAAAACTATGATATATATGCAAAAGAAGTTGTATCGATCTCTTAATACGATGCGGAAGATAATATGTTTTTAACAATGTCAGTAAGTTGTAAGTACATCATAATAGAAAGTTTATCTCTAGATACTGTCTCAGTTTCCTGTTAATAATCTTTCAAATAAAATGTATAATTGGAGTTAGTGCACTGTTGAGTACAGGGTAAGGAGTATACTCCATACCAATAAATAACTTGCTTCTTGCCTCCTTGATCCTGTATGAATTTAAGAGTACTCATATAAAACTAGTAAAAGTGAAACTATAACGTCTTACACTCTATCTATAGGAAAACTGATAATTCTACTTATCCATTGGATATTTCAACTTGGATTCAACCTTGGAAAAATCCCTCTGATATGAGGAAAAACTAATTGGATAGCTATGAAGAGCTATTTAGATTTCATAAGAAATTGACAAGAAAAACATAGCCAACAAGAAACAGGTTTAACCATATAAAACAACAATATATAGATATACTTATCCTGTTTGAACTTTCTTCTTTTCAGTTATGGATGCAATAGCTGAAAAAAAATGTGGGCATTCATAAAATAAAATATAAATTGCTTACCACAAATTTATGGGATGCTCTAAGCACATAATTTTCATAGTATCATGTGATAGTAATTTCACAACTCGAAAAAGTGAAAGAAATTAAATGAATATTTTCAAGGTTGAAAACTTGCTGATTCCTTTAAATGTGAAGTTCATTCTATGACTGTAGCCGATTCAAATCAGGGTTTGCCAAAAGATAGCTTCTTTGCTGGATGACCCAGTCATACTTTACAAAGTATGAGGGGTTTTCATTTCATCTAAAAGAATAATTGTTGGCCTCCACACACACCCCTACAGCCAACCCAGTCCAACCAAACCTTGACAACATATTGTTGCAATTTTCCCAGCTACATCTTGAACAGAATGTAGGAGGAAATGAAAGAAGTTATCCTGCCAAGCATTCAAGATGTCTTGGGGGACATGAATATTAAAATTTGAAGTTTAAACTCTTGGTTCGGGACACGTTATAGATGCAGCAAGGGCACTTGAACATAATGGTCTAATTTGTTCATATAAGTATTTTTGTCTTGTTGGAGAAAGGCCTGGTGCCTGCAGTTCAAGTGGACCTTTAGACGAATCAATTGTCAAACCCTTTAATATTTTTATCTCATCCTCTGGCCCATCTGGGGTCATGCTACATCTAACGTATCCTGGTTTTTCTTTGTCCATTCTAAAGTGGTGGTATTTCGTGATGTTTGGGATATTTCTGAAATATTCCTTGAAGAAGGTACTCCAATCATACCAAGGTACATTTACCTCCTCTGTCACAGGATCTCTTATCAATTGAGCATGATTCTTTCCAGGAGATGAGTCACAGACCATATTACTCAGTTCTTCAAGTGTGTCCAATGCACTACGTCTATACCTCTTCTTAATCAGCCCAAAGAATCGATCGGGTGCAAATTTTGTGTGCCCGCTAATCATGAAACTAAGCTCCACACTATCAGTTTCAGTGGTATATAGGTGCCACATGAGGTATTGCATCATGGTGTTGTTTTTGTTCTGTCCAACGCAGTTATCAGCATGGAAAAGAAGGACAGGAGTGGGTACCCAAACATTTGAGAGATAATGATCAACCATACTCACAACAGTGTTGGCACCTTTCCCAATCAATTCAGCCTCATCAATTAAATAATTCATTTGCTTACCACCTTCATCTTCATTGCAAATTCCAAATATTCCACATTTTCTTGCTGTTTTGAAATAGGCACTACCAACTTGTTGACAATTGTATGGGTAGTGGACTTGCTGGGCGTAATCAAAAGACAAATGTGTCATACCTTCATTAGTGATGCTGCTTATGATTTGTTGTTGATAATATTGACGCTCAGCTTTTGCAGCATTAAGGTGAGCAAGGCCCTCATCATAGCGATTTTGTTTCTCTTCGTCTGTTAGATGCCCACTGTGCATAAGTTTTTTTGAGTTCTCTTGGCACACATCACAAAGATCAGTAGATGGTGATAGGATCTTTACATCTTTTGCCAATTCCTGCCAATATTTATTGAAAGTGCTGTATTTTACAGGCTTTCTTTGCTGCCTCCTCATATTCAGCAAAAATATTTTGATGTGTTTCATCAGCAGCAAGGAAATAACCTTCACTATCTTTCATGCCTGGAAGGCGCCCTGGAAGAGGCTGACCCCTGATCCTTCCGATGTTCCAGATGAAATCTCTTACTGCTTCAATTTCTGAGAAGCTGGTTGTATTATGAGGAAGCTTGGACGTGTTTCCATGCACACGGGCTGTTATAGAATCTTGATCACCATCAACATGTTTGCAAATTCTTTGAAGTGCACAATGACTAATATCATGCAGAAAACAGAAGAGTCCCCTGCATATCTTTACCCCAGCAAAGAAATAGGCCTGATAAGCTCGTGCTTGGTATTCACTAGGCCCGTCAGCATAGGTGACACCTTCCCTTCTCCTTTGGGTTGAAATGTTAATAGATTAGTAGTTTCATATTTCAATAGACAGCTGCACTGACAACTTAGTTTTAAAAAATTGCAGTTACATCACTAAGTGATGATTTAATTGGACAAAAATTACATATGCAGAACTGAACTGTCAGATGTTATACCATTTTCCATGTACATTGGAAACCACAAGTTGCTCAGAATATCACAGAAAGCCTGGGAGAAAGGATCAGGGTGGGTACTACATGGGCCATCCTATTCTGCCACCCCAGAAAGCTATAGTTCAGATTTTCTTAGTGGCCCATTTATAAGCCTGGGTTTTTAACTCGTTCAAAGTCCCGTTGCCCTGCCTATTAATTGAGACAGGCTTCTATTCGACATAGGCTTTTGATTCTTTTTTGGGGTGCATGCATGTTCAGTTTGAAGGGTACTAGACTACATAACTGAATGACCATACCATATGCATTGTATATCAAGTAAATATTCAAAGGGGAAATACACTTACTTGACTTTATTCTTTATTAAACATAGGCAAACTAGACAGACCCCGCCAATATTTGAAACTCCCTGCTTATATTTGAGGGAGACTTTTTTTCCATGACTTCAAAAACCCTGGCTTTTAGTCCTGGCTTATAAGTGGGCCACTACAATACACTATGTTGAACTTGGGTTTACCAGAATTTTTTATCAAGCGAACCTTTTGCAATTTCCCAGCAGAGTCCCTACTTAATTTAGTCTTCTTTAGCTGAATTTCTGGTTAACGTAAACCTTTTCCGATTTGCTCTCTAATTCAGGTTAAGTGGAACCCCTATACACAGAAACTAGGAAGGGAGGAAAAAGAGGGGTAGGGGAAGGCACATATGGAGCATTGTTACATTGATATTCTAATCATAGGGCTATTTACCACTCAAATAATGTACCCCTTGACAAGCATGCCACCTGGGAAGTAGGGAGGAGTGCGTGTGTGTGTGCGTTTGTATACACTGCTAAGTCACTAAATGTATAAGAGAAGAGGAACACTTGGAACAAACATGTCACCTGGGTGGAATAGACTGATTTAACCTCATAACTGAAAATAATCCAAGTTAATTGCAGCAAGAAACTCAACTGACAGGGTCACAGGATTGCTACAGGTTTCAAAATTTGTAATTAGATTTGTGCAATCAAGGAGCCACAGTTTTCGAATGTTGGAAATAAAACTGTGTTATCAAGAGCCACAGGCTCTTGTTACTGAAAATAAAACTTAGACTTGCCATACCTGTGTGCCCTGATCTGTCCAATGATGACAAGATCTTTTTCCTCCTTTGATAACTCATACATTGCCATGCGATGCTCTTGAATAATATGTCTTGGGAACATTTTGAGACAGTCAGCTTTGCATCCGCATCGCTCTTTAAAGAAAGTCTCTGTAATTCCATCATCCATGCAAGCCATGATTGATAATATCTGCAAAAATATTTTATTCACCCCAATTAATGTTTACCTCTACGTTTCTAAGAATGTTACTCGGTCAAAAATCCAGGAGACCAGGATAGATTTGAAATTCATCAATTACTGCGTCAATACAATTTGGTTAATATATTTAGTCCTAAAATTTCACTGAATACTTATTCATTAGATTTACCGTTGAACATGAACTACCAAGATAAATTTAGGTTGTCAGTAGTAATAGGTCATTGAAAAATGCAAAGGGTTTGGAAGACATGTCAATTAAAATATCTGAGGAACTGCATTTGAAACAATATTACATACACATAAAGATGGAAAGTTATTGATTTTCCTTGCATCCAGTTATTTGATCTACTTAGCCTGTCGGGCCGTGGCTATTTAATGAAATAAATTATTATCGTCGATATAATTTGGCAGGATCGCATATTTAGATATGATTTTTCCCTTGAACTTTTTATTTTGAGGCCGTTGCTTTATTTTAATATTTTCAACGTGTTGAGATGAAGAAATAGTCCCCCTGCGCAGTGCCGATCTACTTTCGGCGTCATGTTCACTTGCTTTCTTCGATTTTGGATTACTCACTCGTGCTAAGACATAAGATAAGATAAGATAAGATAAGATGTTTTTTATTCATCAGATAGGTACGACAAGGGTACAGTAATATAAAGATGATGAATAGGTCGACATGCCTATGATACGTCTTGGTACCATTTCTTCCGGCGGTTACCCGAATTTGGAGGACTAATTACAATTAGAGGCAATATAGAGTAAATGAAATGACAAGTTAAAATACAATAAAATGCTACATTTAGTTTCTGTATTACTGAAACAGGCAGAAGATATATGACTATAATTACAGGTCGACTAGCCATGGTTGAATTGAACCAGGGTTTGGTAGACTAAAATAATATGTATTCAACGGCGAGAGAAATAAAAAACATTATTTCTTTGACAAGGCAAAGCAACATATCTTTACAAAACAACAGAAACAGGAGACACTATTTCTTGGTCTTAAATCGAGGAATACACCTAGATTTCTTGATCGATGTACATACTGAGAATGAAATAAAAGACATTATTTCAAGAAAGGTCGATCGCGGAGAACACCTTGATCAATTAGAGTGATATCAACAATTCAGTCGAACTCAATAAACAGTGATGAACAATATGGAACGAATGGAAAGAAATACAAGGTATTTTAACAGTTTGAGGCTTTTATTATAGCTCAAATCCTTCAATAATATAAACAATAACATGTTACCATTGCTCCTATGGAATATGACAATACAACTCGTATGAAATATGAAAATACAAAAAGTCTTGTGGTACTGTCACGATGCTGTCAACTCTATGACATTACTTTGACCTAAATAAAACGTGTTAAATTTATTTTTCTATTGCGATTTGGCTTGGGCTCACATTCAGCTGAGCCTGAGAAGTCTGGATGTTATAATTAATGTTCAGATTGACATTACCCGATATATTTGCGGAAGCGAACATGCCTGTACTAGCTTGTAGTATCTTATCAACCGGAGATTGGGGAATTTGGGTGGGCATGATTTGATTACCGACGGCAGCAACTGTCAGAGATCCAGCGGAGGCAGAGGGGGGGAGGGCTGGGCGGTGGAATGTTGTAGAAGGCAAGGCTTTCTTATTGCTCGAAGCTGCTGTGATTATGTCTGACATTGCCCGTTGCTGATCAATGTTTGCAGTAGTATACGATGCCAAACTATTAACATTCTTATGTCCTGTGAGTTGGCAAACTAGAACTGGTGGGACCCCCGAATCGATAAGGTTTTGACATGTATTCTTCCGCAGGGAGTGGTTCGTAATTTTACCTGGAATGTTACATGCTTTAGCCATGTTAGGCACTATTTTACTTATTGAATTTTTGCCCATTGGTTGGCAAGAATACCAGACCTTGTCACTAGATTTCACATTATTCTTAACGCAAAGATAAAAAGGAGAATCGTCCTCCATCATGGTTTCTGGCCTGTGAGAAGCAAATTTAGAATAAAAATACACAGGACATCTTTCATTCTGAGTGGCAAATATCTTCGGCGAGAAGGCTCTGCAGCCTGAGGTACTGTCTCCCGTTCTTGTTTTTGTTAACTTTTCTCGGAATGATAGATATTCTCTTCCATTTTCATCTTTATTTAGGTGAACATCCGACCAATTCATCTGTCGTGACTCATGGCAGCCACGAAACCCAAACCCTTGAGTTAGAAAATAAAACACTGTATTTTGAACCGATTTAGCATCTCTATCTCCCAATTCGCCTTCATTCCATAGTTTCTCGATCATGTCGTCCGACATACCCTCTGCACGATTCGGTTTGTTTCCTAGGCCCAATGATTTCAAGTTTTTCCTTTTCGCGTGCAGGACGTCTCTACTAGAGCGAAACTTCTCACTCGTCATGATACTATGTGGATATTCATGTTCACGTAGGTACCTGAAAAAAAATCTATAATAAATAAATATTGTTCATGCTAAATAATCGGTCTGAAACATTAAATTCCGCTCAGATTTCAAATTGGCAATGTGTGAACTCTCCCACCCCCAACTCGCTATTCATTCATGTTCCATAAGGATATAGTTATGTACGGAGTATGACCTTTTGGTAACAGATCGATTATATGTACGGAGAATGACTTTTTGATAGCAAATTATTTCTGCTTACCGATCGATAGCTCTGTGGAAGCTGGTGACACTGTCAGGCTCCATGTCCGTACCATCCTTTTTCTTCAGACTCATGAGAAATAACCCAATCTTGGCATTTAGTAACTCGGGAACCATTTGTAGTATCTCCCCTGTTTCATTTTGATCGTCTACCAACCATTCTACAAATCTGTTCATCACCTGAAAATTGAACAGAGAATATAATATAAAATATCGCAATACATAGCATGATTATTCAAGTTCTTGTTAAACAAGGTTGAAAGTCCTGGAAATAAGATTCAACTAATCAAATATCAATCTGTTTTAATTCAAATCTATTATAATATTCTAAGCCTATAGACATAGCATAATGACATACCTGTTTCGTTTTTTTGTTGGTGTTTTTGTTCCTCTGGCCTTGGATGTACTGCTGCATTTCTTCATTTTCTTTTGAGCCTGAGGCAGTATTCTCTCGTTCTTGATCAATGTTTTCTTCTGGAACAACTTCTGGAATAAGCATTTCTTCCCCCAAAATATCGTTAAGTTCATCCTGGCTTAGGATTAACTCCTGCAGACCCTCCATTGGGTCTGGCGCAAAAAAGTTATCACCCACAAGTTCGAACGTTGCTTCTTCCTCTGTCATGTTGTCGGGAGTGAAGTCTCAGTGTCCCGGTCACTATTTATACCCCCGGTTTGTTGTCGTCTGCTTCGGGCCTGAAAGCCCGCGCTTTGCTTATTTTGTATTATAGATTTACAGCCATTGTACATCGATATGCTTCCACAAAATGATAGATTCACATTTTTTCTCTAGGTAAAACTTTATTTTGAATCTTTAGCTTAAACATTACCCGAGAAATTAGAGTGAACGGTCGATGATTTTTTTATGTAAGTTTCGCCATCTTAAGACGTCTGCTTGCTTCGCGGGCTAGCTTCGCGGGCTTGGTTAGTTGTCGTTCGTTGAAGGATCTTTCTTTATGGTGATTTTTCATTGATATAATTTAGCAAAATGTCAATTTTAGATATGATTATTCGACTGAACTTTTCATTTTGAAGCCCTAGCTTTATTATTTCGAGAGAAAATCGGGAAAACGATCGATGATTTACCGAGTGGGCGATGATATAAGCTTCGCAAAATCAAAACAACAGCTGGGTACACAAGCACCCTGGCACTGCCTAGGTTAACTTTAGAATCTTGTGTTCATGGTGGGTCTACATGCATATACTTTAGCAAAATCATTTTTTTAAATATCATTATTCGATAGAACTTTTTATTTTGAATCTTTATATTTAGTTTTTCCACAGATATTAGCTGAACGATCGCCGATTCCATCGTCGGAAGTGACGGCTCATGAATACACAATTTTTTACTTCCGGTGATCAGGCTTTGCTGCCGGACCTTTTTTTTGTATGCGCCAAGGGCGCTCAAGTGCGACATAATTTTCATGTTATGCACCACTTTGACCAAGTGCGACATACAATGCTGAAGGTATAGGAAGCAACAGCACAGGGGTGTAATAAATACTAATACCGCCGATAGCATAGTTGTAGTGTTTAGAATATCAAGTTTGATTCCTCCGCTAATAATTTAACAATAAATGGTGATGGTGATAACCATCAAATGAAAGTACAGAATTTTCCGCTTTTAAAGAGACTTTGACCGGCACTCTGTGATGAGTATGTATTGCAATAATGTTAATGACAGAAACAATACAACCATGACCTCTACTCTACGGCCAAAAGCCTAGCTGTAGCCTAGCCCTAGGCCAGGCTAGGGTTTTGAAAAACGAGTCGGAATTTGTCATTGGTAATTACGCATCTGGTGTTAGAAGACTCAAATGAAAACGACCAGATGAAAGGGCAGAAATTTCTGTTTCTAAAGTCACTTTGACCGGCATACTATGACATAGATTAAGAGATTTGTGTGGAAGCAAAACAATAGTATTTTTTCGCGGCACTCACCTTACGCTGTCTAATGTCAGCTTCTTGTATACAAGGACCAGCAGCTGTCTCCAGAGTTTCGTCCCCAAGGAAAGTTATGTTAACTTGGACTATGATTTGATTCTTGAGTAAAAAAAAATCTCGAGAAGAATTTTTCATTTTGGAGAGGTTTGGATATCTGAAACTTAATACGATTTGAAACAAATCCTACAATAATTTGCATGTCGGAACATTTCCGCCACACCGCTGACATTCTTCCCGCTCGTTTTTGACGTCGCTCAAACTCACAGGCTACCAGCCCCGTAATCGCATCGGAATGGGTGTTACTATCACTTATAATGTCCATTTCCTGTGCTAATTAGGTTTATCGGGACAACATTGTAAATGTATAAGAGTTCTCGATCTCATTTAACTTAAAATAAAAACGGGCACCTGCTGCTCCAACTGACACAAGTCATTATAATGTCATTTATGACGGTGTTTTTCTCAATAACGTCATTAGGGGAGATAGACTCGAAATCGCAGAGCGGGTCACATTTGATAATATTGGATAGCTTACAGTATCATACAATAACTCAAATTCTGAGAAAAAAAGGAGAACGGACGCAGGAACGACCAACCGACCAGTAGAGAGTCTGTCAATACCAAGTAAAAACGATACCCCCGCTCCATCAGGGGAATTAAATAGTGAGACAAATGAAGGCACCTCTGCAAATATTGAATATCATTCAGCTGCTATAAATTTAGATGGGCAAGCCAGTGACAATAAAAATGAAATGTCAGAAAAAATCGAATCATTTGACGACATGAAAAGATATTTTTCAGACATAGTGGCAGGACTGAAGTTACACAATGAAAACATTCTCTCAGAACATACCACCTCCATTGAAGGAAAAATTTCTGCCTCGACACAAGCCATAATCACTAGATAAGATGAATATGACGAACGCCTGGATAAAATCGAGGCAGAGATAGGTGGGGCAAGGGGTAATAAAACCTCCCTAGACGAGGCCATTAGGACAAAAATCGAAAATAAATGGGAAAATGGCAGAAATTAACAGAGACATCTCGCAGAGAGATACAGGTCATACAAACCTTCTAACCAACTTAAGAACAGAAATTAATGAACTATCCATAAAAACACCACCCTCAGAGAAAGAGACCACAACAATAAATGAGAATTTTAAAGATGCCTTGAGAAGAATAGGGCAGTTAGAAAAACTTCAAGAAAAATCAGAAGCCCGGTCATCCCAAGCGGACAAGGTAGGGGAAAAATTATCGGTCCAACTAAGTCTTGCAAATGATAAAATAGAATTACTTGAAGAAAAAGCAAGGAAAGCTAATTTAGTAATTGAAGGGCTACCAGAAGAAAAAAATGAGAATCTCAATCAAAAGGTCTATACCCTCATCAGAACAGCAGTTCCAAATATCCAGATTGATGATTTTGACGCGCTGTACAGGCGCGGGAAATTCAACAAGAAAAAAGTTAGACCGGTCATGCTGACGCTCAGGACCCTTCAGGCCAAGGATCAAATTCTTCAGAATGCGGTTCACATTAAAAACGCGAGCGGCCATGACAAACTCTGGATAGATAGAGATATTCCAATTGAACTGCAATTGAAAAATACAATGGTCAGAAAATGTGGAAAACTCCTGGAGAAACTGGATAAAAAATCCCCCCCAGACATATGTACAAACCATGTGGTATACAAAGGCCAAAGGTTTTACTACAATGACCTTGACCTTCTGCCTGAAGGTAGCACGCTGGAGAGTACGAAAACACAGATGTTTCCCGAACAAAAGGCTATTGGATTCCAAGGAGAAAAAGTGTACCTATCCAATTTCTATCAAAGGAAATTCTGGATCGGAAATAGCCTCTATAGTTCAGTCGAACAAGCATTTCAACATGCGAAAGCCCTCAGTAACCCATGCCCGGCGAATACGAAACTCGCAGCCGAAATAGCTTTCGAGGACAACCCTTACACCATAAAATCGAAGGCAGGCAAGATAGTTCCCAGTAATGAGTGGAGTAATCACGAGGCAGAAACTCTTAAAGGTATGGTCAAACAGAAATTTCAGCAACACTTTGACCTAAAACGTAGACTCTTAAGCTGTGACTATGACCCTTTCTATGAAATGACTCTTGACAGAAAATGGTGAACGGGTTTTAGGCTGTTTGACATATCATTTCAACCAGAGAGGGTTCAAGGAAACCTATTCGGGACAATATTGGGTGAAATAAAGCAGGAATTGCTAAACGAATAGGTCTCAAACCGAGCAAACAAAATGGAGAAAATATTCATTGTGGGAGACTCCAGAATTCGTCATCTTCGCCCTTATCTGACACCATTCACAACAGAGACTCAGTTTAACAACATAACAGTTCATGCCTTCTCAGGGGCTTCTATGAAGCTATCTGCGAACCTAGCATATGATCGACTTAATAGTGAAAAACCAGGAATAGTAATATACGAGTCTGGCCTCTGTACTATCACAAAAAAGCACAAGGGAATAATTAACCTAACCTGGCCTACAACCAACGATTCAGTATCAAAATATTGTGAACACATGGAATACGTCGAGGCCATTACCAATCAAGCAGTGTATCCAAGAGAGCCAATAGTCATATTCGGAACAATAATAGGGATGGACTTAGCAATCTACAATAAACAAGAATCGTGGGTTTCTTGGTCATTCCTTCCCAAGCGAAAAACATGAGGTCAAGGTGGGTTGTTAAAAACCAATCCCAACTGAATGAGTACAAATTGAGCCTGGATGGGAATACAATGGAAGACGTTGATATATATAAATACCTAGGAGTCGAGGTGGACAGAAACTTAAAATTTAAAACTGCAGTAACCAAATTAATAAATTTAATGAACTACAATATAATTAGAAGAGCTAAATACCTCGAAAAAAGGACCAATGTGGTCGACATATCGAGAGAGATGGGTATCCCCACTCTCCAACGTAGAAGGGAAGCACACTTACTAGAAGTAGCATATAAGAAGACACTAATAGAAGAAAATGTAGAAAGAAAAAAACCTGAGCTGAGATCTAACAAGGGTAGTAATAAAAAAGTATTAAAGGTCATCACCCCCCATACCGAAAGAATAAAGAGATCATGTCTGTATACCGCCCCTATGCTGTGGAACTCTGAAAATAACACCTTCTATGAAGGTCAACAGGTAGATGACCTGGTAAACTTCAGACTGTATCTGAAACGCTCCTTTATGCCACGAGAGTAGACAAAAGTAATCTTACCAAAATATATCATGATTTATAGAGAAATTATTGTATATATCTCTGTGTCACACTGTGTGTGACTATATGTATGTATATCTATATTTATCACAGACATAGACAACTAACTCAGGTATGTAAGACTTGTAAACTGTAACGAGAGTAAAGAAAGGATAGAAATTTTGTATTTAACAACAAAAGTGCAAAATGATTATTGGGAATGATTGTACCCATAACACCGCCGAGATGAAACTATGTTAAAGTAGAGGCTATACTGTAGCCGATAAACAAAAAAAGAGTATAAGGTGCTGATACATAATTATATTGCTATACTCATGTAAAAACTTGTATCATGTAGTTCCATGTTAGTGTTAGGGGGATCTAGTAGTCAGTAGTCAGTAGATATAACAATAAAAGTAAGAATAACTCTGGGTTTCTTGGAAGAACTGTGAGGGCACAGAAAGAATACTGTCCATTTTCCTGTCTAATGTAATTGTCTATTGAGGAAATGAAAGCATTTATATATATATATATATAAATGCTGGCAAATCACCAAATTGAAAGGCAAAATCCCTCAGGAAACACTGCTATTAATATACAAAGTCATGGTATTACCACTAATAGACCAAACAGATCTCCTCCACGACTCACACACCACAACAGGCACAAATAAATAACAAATAATTCAAAATAAAATACTTCGTAGGATATATGGACTCCCATCCAGGGCCAATGTAGATGACATACACGTCAAAAAGAATTTGTTAACTCTTAAGCATAGAAGGAGACTTCACATTTTGCAGGCAGGCCATGCTTTGACGGGCGACCCAAGACTGGTAGACATTCGAAATCTAAATACAAGAAATTTTGCCCAAGGCATAAAACCCTTAAAGCAAATCATACCCAAAAACGAGCAACTTTGGAAATCCATATTGCATAGAATTCCATACACTTGGAACGCCCTTCAAACAATGACACATAGACTACAAGACCCAAGAATATTTAAGATGGTAGCTAGAAAAACTCTCATTTGGTCAGACCAGTATTTCATTGAATAAACTGATACACAATTCCTTAAACGTTAATAATGTATCCATAAATCTTTTAGAGTTACTATATCTGAGATTCATTATAATAAATTTTAGTGCGCTATGTACACAACCTATTTGATGTAAGAGTCAAAACTTATTGTAAAAAACAGTGAACTACCTTCGTCCATGACGACTGTAGAATTGTACACTGTTCAACCCTGACTGTAAATAACACAAAACTTGAAAACCTCCCTTAGCTGGAGTCATGTTCTCTGATAGTGATAAATTCGAAAATAAAAGTATCTTATCTTAATCTTAATCTTAATACATAAGGCTTCTGTGACCTGCCCGCTTACGGCATAGTTCAGCCGTTTTCCGCCGCTCTTGGTATGGCGCTACTGTCAATATGTAAAGTACAGTATTCAGGAGAGAACCTCTACTAGTAGGGTTAGTTAAAGGCCGGGCACAAGATCCGTCTGTAGACTGACCGGTCGGCGATTAACGTCTAACTCCTCCCCACACTCCATATATGGCAGGGATGAACTTTGACCCTATCCCATCACCCCCGTGCTACTAAGCCTTTGTTTTTGTTTTAGATGGAGGAGTATTCAAATACATCTACTTAGCAGCCGTTGCTGCAGCATAGTAGCAAATGAACATTTTAATACCATTTAATACCTGCCGAATATTAGTCTTTAATTACGAAAATAAACTGGTTGGATTGCTGAGTATCTTTTGTAGTAGATTCTAGAGACTACAACCGTTGGTAATGTTTGTTCATCAGTTACAAGTGTCAGAGAGTCTAATCTGCCCCCTCACATTTAGGCACACCACCATGTTTATCTAATAATTCATGCTAATTACAACTTAAAAATAAATCATTGAATACACTGTCTGAGATGGCGTTAGACACTTGATTGTAAAATGATACATAATGCCAAGATATGACTTGATATGCTACAGGTCAGTTCAGTCTCAGAGTCAGATTCAGTTCAGTTTGGACGTGGTGCTTCATAGAAGTATTTTTCTGGTCATATACATGTATGGAGAGATACACTCATCAGCCGTGTGGATTTTGAATTTATTCTATCTAGCCACTGCAATAATTTTGCATTGAGTCATTCGGAATATGTCTGATGAAAATGAAATACTAGCATTGAGGGTTACTGCAAAGCAAAAGGATATTATTTATTGTTAGTTTGCTGAAAATGGATAGGATCTCAATCAAGTGAATACCCCCGGATATAGACCCAGCACAACTTTAGGAGGAACCAAGGCCATTTAATATTCTACAAGTAACAACAGGATGATTGTGATGAATGTGAACAATGTCTTTGCAACATTGTATTACGGATGAAAGGAGGAGACAAGTGTGGGGGATGAGTGAAACTATACTAGACCAAGTAGACATAACTCAAAAGAAAAGACTAGACAAAGGATTTTAGGTTATGCTCTTACATAGGGGAGTTTGACAAGGCCCTAGATACAGGAAAAGATTAACTTTAGACCCTGGAAGACACAATTTTGTTTGGTCAGGGCCTAAAGGATGTAGTTATTCCAGAAATATGATGCCTAAATGTGTGCTTGAGTTAGTTAGGATGTGTGTGAGAGGGGTGGGGCAGATCGGGCAGGGAGAGCCATGTGCCTTGTGTATCTGTATACACAGGCTACATATGGTTACTATGGATACCTACCTACCTATTATATTTACAAATTTTTCATGAAAAAACGGAATTTACACTTATCTATGGATATGACCAAATCAAATATATATATGAAGATGACCTTTATATATTCATGTACACATTCAGCAATTTTGTAGGTAAGTAGTTCATTATAATTTATCTTATCTGGAAGAATTATAACCCAAGTTGGTTATGATTCTACAGTTTGAATGTATAGGGAGGACTGCGGGGAAGAGCAATGAACCGTTTATATATGCTTTGCCCGGCCTTTAAGTTCACCTATAGCTCCGGTGGCTGCTGGCTGCCAATGACAAACACTGGGTGAAAAACCTGCTTTCCCCTGTGCGTAAAGTAGGTCCTTATAGCACCTTATAACGCCAGCTCTTATCCCACCAGTATTGCAGCTGCTATTTGGTTACCATTTACACGGGACCGTAAAGCGGGAACATGGGTTTCTAATTACTAAGTATTGAACCATGTGATTCTAGAATAAACAATAGGGACGCACTGTTGGTGCATTCGGACTGACCATTAATCTCTAATTCCTTTTCTGAAATAATATCTTATAGCATGGATGGGGACTATCCTGCCAGGGTTAAATACTAGCTATAAAATTATATAAACATTCTAATAAATTGTTGCTCATTGTCCTCTTTTTGATTCATGATGTTTGTTAGAAAAGATTGGTTACATAGGTGATGTGATGTCAAAAGTCGCAAAAATGATATTATTCAAGTGGGTTTTTTTCACAAGAACAAGTTGTAGGGATGTTTTGATTGTTGGGGAATTGAACGCACTTAGACGTAGCAATGCATGTACCAAATTTCTAGATTGTATATTTAATATGCCTTGCATTTCCAAGGAAGTATATTCAACTTTTTTACTAGTGATTCGGGTTCAGGACTAAAACCGTCCTCAGTCCTGGGCTTTGTTGTACAATGAATGTTCACGAACGTGCGGCCTAGGAATTAAATCATGTTAGACAATCTGAATATCACACACAATCACAGGAATAATAAGTAGGAATAATAACAACGTTTTGGGAGAGGACGGGAGAGACCAATGAATGGTGTGGGTAGGTGGGTTGGGTGTTGGGGGGGGGGGGGGGGAGCTGGGAGTTGCCTGACACTGGAGAAGTATTTAAGTTGATACAGACAAATATATCTTATGATACCTGCATTCAATCCCTTATTTAACTAATTTTTATTTATTTTCATTCTAACGCCCTCTCACCACGACAAAAAATAGGGTGTCCCAATTTGTCATGATCATTCATTGGCCACATATCATGTTAGATGTTATGAAAAGTAAGTGTCTTTCTAATGATGGTACTCAAGTAGATAGCATTGGTATTTGAGTCAATGCACAAACAAAACAATCAAAACCTTCATTCACACACGCACCCACATACACACTATGATTTAATATTGTTTGATTGATCATGTGTCTGCTTCCTCCCACCCTCCAGCCCTCCTGCCCTCCCGCCCTCCCGCCTTAGAAGGAGTAACAAAGATTACAACGAGAACCTGTTGCAAAATAAATTCGAGGGTTCACGTTTGTGTGTATTCGTGAGTAATTTCCCCAGCTTTAAACGCGATGTCCGGAGCTACTGAGCGAAGTCTCGGACCACTGGCTGCACAGTCAGAGCGGTGTGGGACGGTGCGAGATTTTATTAACATGGTTGTTTTTTTCAAAACTCTATTAACATCATAATCAGTTGCTCATGACTTTTCTCTCCCTAGTATACTACCCTACTTAGGCCTTTGGGTGAGTTAAAAAATAGCGGACATTTCCGTCAATTTCCGTCGTCGCATTGTTTACTATCCCTGTTGGCATCGCGCAATGCATGCACTGGGAAAACCCTGGAAAACACCTCAATGGTCTATGACGTCATTGATATCTAGGCTTATGTAATCGCAGGCACACCCCTCCGTGGACGAGGCTCAATGTGGCATGGTAAACAATGTGAAGATGCATCGACGGAAATGTACGCAAAAAATAACTCACTCAAAGGCCTAAATAACTGGGGAAGGAGTTATTCCAGGCCCCAACACCATTCGGAGGGGCTCCAGGAGAAGACCCCCATGCTTTCCTTTGGAAACTGAAATATGTTTGCAAACAGTTGTGCCACTGTATACAGGGGGATTTAGGCTGTCTTTCTACTCTCTCTATCTCCCTCCTCCCCTCTCTCCCTCTCCCTCTTCTCTCCCTCTCTCTCGTTCTCTCAGAGAAAAAATGTACTACACAGTATACTCCTTGAATACTCCTCTAATAAATACTTATTAAATCCTCATTATCTCTGTTTTCAAATAGATTTCCAGTGTTAAATAACAGGTAGTTGGGGAGAGGAAGAAAAGGGAGAGGAGGAGTAGGACAATTGATAAACAAAATATTATTATCATGATCTTTCTGATTAAATCAAATCTGCCAAGTTCCTCTTAGCAGTAACATTTGAAGAATTTTAATGATAGTAACATTTGAGGAATTTTAATAGGAATTTTAATAATAAGATTAAATTTTCTACTGTATTTCGAATCAAGGAACCACTATCTATAGGTGTTCTGGTTGGAGGGGGGGGGCTGCAAGTTTTTGTCCATGACACCCTCCTGTATCTGTCTCTCTCTCATCTTTCCTCTCCCTCTCCTTACTCTATCCCTCTCCACTGCCCTCCATCCTGCTGTCTCTCCCCTCTGCTTCTTTCCATTTCTCATGCTCTCTCTCCCTCCCTCCCTCTCTCCTTTATTTCCTAACATTGAATTATTTTTAAAATTCAAAATAATTGAGACGACTCAAAACATGAAGGGACCCAGACATTTGTATTTGAAGGAAGTTTAATTCATTGGGGCGATCTACGTTTCAGTCTGCATTTGACCTTCGTCAGGATCAGTATTTTAAAAATTAATGTTAAATCCTCATTGTTTCTGTTTTCAAATAGATATCCAGTGTTAAATTTGACAATTCTAACATTCAAAATAATGAAGATATCGTTCCATTTTCTCTCAGGAATTTAAAGAGAAAGAAGGGGAGGGGAAAGGGAAAAGAGAGAAGGGAAAACCTGCTCTATCCCAAGTGCCGAAGGCACTTGTCTGTTTGAAAATGGTGTTGCACAAGTGAATGTTAGGTGCACCCCTTGGGTCGTCTTAAGTCTGTTCGTAGCCATCATGGACATATATATATATAAATAATGTATTCATTACTTTCCACACATAACTGAATCAAAACAATGCTGTAAGTGTTTGTGACAGTGAATTATGATTTTTAAAAGCAATTAGCATTGAATTAGGTGTTCGTGGGAAATAGGCATATTCAGACCTACCAATTAAGCCTCCCGCATCCGACGGGAGGCTCCCGCATTTGCGTAATTCCTCCCGCCTACCCGCGAAGGAGACAAAACATGCCGCAGAAAAATTATAGCAATCTCGCACACCTTTGAACAATAAATATTTGTTTGTCGACCATCACGTTTTTTTTGTAAATAATACTTGCCGCGTAACGTTCATAGAGAGAGAACTCTTTACAATAGAAAGTTATGCTATGCACTAAGACAACCGCAAGGATATCAGCATTACAGTAAATTACAAATTAGTAAAATCGGATGAGAATTGATGATTTTTTAAAATACTACAACATGCAGTAGTCACGACGGAATATTTGTTAATAATACTCCCCGTGCAAGGTTT
The DNA here is from genome assembly GCA_942159475.1 of Sthenelais limicola. Lineage (NCBI taxonomy): Eukaryota > Metazoa > Annelida > Polychaeta > Phyllodocida > Sigalionidae > Sthenelais > Sthenelais limicola. Next base: position 38,779,690 of record OW804098.1, read on the forward strand.
GTCGGAAAAAATCTATTTCAGCTAGAAAGATATGTAATAGGCCTATTATACATCAATCAAATCGCAAGAATTATTATTACTATAGAATTTTTATTCAAGTTTGTCAGATACAAGAAAAGGACATGCAATTCTAAAGTTAGACATGCTAATGTTAGATCTTTCATCTGGCCCTAGTCCGTCACTGACATTAATTACATAACAATTAGCTTTGATCATTTTTACATTCAAAGTGTCATTCAATTGACTTACAGTACATAAACAGTTAAGATCGGATCATGTTATCCTTCACATTTATTCAATGAAATTTTCATTAGAAGTATTACTGGACAAAATCTTTATCTAGATGGAAGATTTAAGAAAACTTATCTCTAACATCGATTGCCATATTACAAGTACCTTTTTGACGTGTTAACCCTACATTTATGGTAATTTTATTTAATTTACTTTACAATGCAGTCCAGATTTGACGCTTTCAAGATTAAATATCCTTTCAATCTGTAGTACTTAAAATAGATAGATTAATCAGTAAAATATTGGAATGATAATACTCTTGGAGAAGATTACCCTACCTCCCCTCCATTCCCCTATAATTATTCCATTGATATCTCAATCTTATTAATAGGTATTATACACCTTACATGTTAAGTACACATAATTATAATAGCTATAATCTTTACAAACTTTAATTATACCGATGTAATTCAATGTCAGCATTATGGTGAATTTTAAGTTTTAGACCCAGTTTGGTCAGATTCTGGGGTGTATTTTTGTCACAATAGACCACGGCAATCACTTCCGGCAACTTCCGGTAAGGAATGGGGGTTATAGACGTCAAAAGAACTGGTAAATAAAAGTCAGTAAGTGGTAAATAACAGTCGAATCTGACCAAACTGCATCTAAAAGCATTAATGCCCCTCGAATTGTCCACCAGGCAACAGACCCCTTAGACCATCCAAAACCTCGGGTATTAATGCTATAATCAAAATCGGTTAAACTGGAGAGACTGAGCCCAAATAAATGTATTTCTATTTTTAAGCATTTATTACCATCTTATAGATCCTGCAATAAATGTGTCTGTCCCACCATCTCTCGTCTCCCCTCTCCCCTCTCCCCCTCTCCCCTCTCCCCTCTCCCCTCTCCCCTCTCCCCTCTCCCCTCTCCCCTCTCCCCTCTCCCCTCTCCCCTCTCCCCTCTCCCCTCTCCCCTCTCCCCTCTCCCCTCTCCCCTCTCCCCTCTCCCCTCTCCCCTCTCCCCTCTCCCCTCTCCCCTCTCCCCTCTCCCCTCTCCCCTCTCCCCCTCTCCCCTCTCCCCTCTCCCCTCTCCCCTCTCCCCTCTCCCCTCTCCCCCTCTCCCCTCCCTCTCCCCTCTCCCCTCTCCCTCTCCCCTCTCCCCTCTCCCCTCTCCCCTCTCCCCTCTCCCCTCTCCCCTCTCCCCTCTCCCCTCTCCCCTTCCCGATGCGCTAAAATTCCCCCACCAGAATACCTTGAAATAAATTGAGCTAGACATTGAAACACTGTAAAACGAACAGCAAAGATTGGAATACAAGCAGCGTTGTGCAACAAAGTCCTGTAGTAAAAACAACTGAACAAAATCCAAAATCCAAAATATGGGTCAAATGATCTTTAGATGGGTTGGAAAAGAATGGAAGAGAAGGTATTATTATTATATATAATAATATAGGTATTATAAGCACAGACATATTATGTTGCATCAGTGTTCAGTGAACCGTGTCTAAAGCCAAAAGTATATGGTAGCCTACAGAGGCTGGGGTAAGTCAGCAAACCCCAGTGAAGTAATTGGGTCAAAACTAATCCCATTACTGAATAAACACGCTGAATCCCCGAGTCGAATATAACTTTTCATATACTACTTACATTGAACACGTACATGTATGCACCCCACTTCTCAAATATTTTGGTCGAGAAATACTACGTTGGGAATTGACGATCACAGGTCTGTGCTACTACAAGTATAAGATGTCTATAGCTCTTGGATCCGGCGTCAAATGCCCCCTGTAAATTCCCAAATAGCTGACTATATATATATCGGGGTGGGAGAGTTCACCGCATAAAAACCCTTCCCAATTAACTGGTGCATCATAGAGATGTAATATACATAATCTAGATAAATATATCCTTAATCCCCCCCCCACCCACACACACATTCTATCAAGTCTAAATTGCATATTAGTTAAGCACACGATATCAATCACACGAAAGGAAGAATATATTTTGGTAGATAAAGAATCATTTTTATAATAACGATTTGGTTGATTCCATAAAACTTTATTATTGAAAAATGTATGGCCATAAATTGTACAGCAGACTCATATGTACGGATTATCATGGTCGTTATCGATCGATGTTTTTCCTAACAATCTTATACATGTATTCGCAACTGCATGATACAATGAATCGAGTAATATGCCTCATATTGTTTTATTCGAACAAGTATATATATGGGTGACAATATGGTATAATGAAAAGCAGCATTTGACAAATATTTAAAAGGTCGGCATCAAAATGTTCATTAATGGACATTCCTCCGTCATGCGGTCTCACTCCCCACATCGGGAAAGACTGGCGGCTCTATAACAGTAGTCTTCTCCCCCGTTGGTTTCATAAATCTACCGAAACCAATGACCGACTGTCCCTCCATTCTCTTATACATAGTATTCGCATGACGTCACCCCAGTCAGCGGCTATCCTCACTGGCAGCCATACTGTGTGGCAGCATAGATAGCGGGAGACACTAGATCGACAGGATTTCCCGTTTTAAATGTTTGCTAATGGCAATTATACTCATTATCCCATCATGACACACTAAAAAATAACCATATAACCTATCAGCATACTGTATATAACATTCTCTAAAACTTTCGGAGGTGAAAACTGCATTTTTGAGTCTTGCAGCACTCATGTCCAGTTAAAGTTGACCCACATTATGGCAAGCCGCGGCTAGCGCCGTGACGTCAGTGAATACTATGTATAGATGACGGTGGCAATAGCCGCAACAAGTAAAATGCCAATGAGAACCCCGAACACAATACCAACTACAGTACCGGCGTCTGCCCCACCTGAAGGACTTGGTGTGTTACTTTCCTGTGGTACTATTCGTATTTGGCACACATAGCCAGTACTTATAGTAGTTTAGACGCGATTTGATCAGATTCTGGAAGGTATTTTCTTGCCTATAGACCACCTTTGGATCGACGGAAGTCCCTGAAGTGTGGAGTGGGGAAACTTCCGGTTCAACGTAGGCACACTTACCTGTTTTGCGAGGCATATTTGATTAAAATAAATAATTGTACGGGTTGGTAAACCTTCTATTTTGGTATTAATAAGTTGATCTGATCAAATCGCGTCTAAAAGCACTATTACCCTCGGTTTGGTGGTTTGTTGTGGTCTGGGTGGTCATAGACACTCTCGGGCAAGCCCTCGAGTGTCTATGGCCACCCAGACCACAACAAACCACCAAACCTCGGGGTAATAATGCTATAGCAATACTGAGCGTACCATTCACTCGAGCCCATGTCCATCTCAGCACAATTTCTATCACCTGTTGAAGGTTGATTTGGCGCCCATTGGGTGTATCCATCAGTAGCATTTTTTCCGTCAATCCATTCGAAATGACTATCTTTTGTTTTTCTCGACATGCCAATCCAGTAATTCCTTTCCAGTGGTAAGTGGGTGCTGGTCAACATTCCAGTGTGAATAAAATCATTATAGTCATATGATGTTATTACAGCGAGGGACGCCTGGGATCCGCCCTCCCGTATACAGTCTTGTTGCGCAATATCCCAAGTTGCAAACTCGTTGGGTCTAAACAGAAAGCAGTATTCACCATGTGTTCTCCACATCTGTGAGGGACAAGTTCCATTGACAGGCGAGGGCGTCACAGGGTCCAGCTTCTCAACTTTACAAAGAAGCCCTCTTGACTGACTTTCACATTTTCCAGCTTTCCACATCCCAGGAAAGGCTGTTTCGAGAGTCATGTAGGCGCACCTCAAATCAGAAGAAGAGTCTGGCGGGGGGTGGTCAGGAGCCCAATTTGTGTACTGCAGTGGACTATAGTCCAACCATCGCCACTTGCCATCAACTTGGGACCGAGAGAGTCCCAGCCAGGCATCTCCACTTTTGTACTGTGCGACCCCACTTTTGTACCTTGTAGGTACTTCTGGTTGCCATATCGAGATCTGATCAAATACATGATACAGATACATGCTTCTGAGTGCGATGGGTGCGATCACCTCGCCTCTCCACTAATATCGCATTTTTGCAAGGGTTAGAGCACCAATCACCTCTACAAATGTCTGCTTAATGAAGACTTTGGATCCGAGGATAATACTCTCGTGTCTTTATTTGTGCAAGCGCTACAAACAGTAAGAACTTTTAACTTGAAAATCTCACGACCGTGGATCTCTCGTAGTGACCGAGTGGATTTGACAGTGTGTCGCCCTTCACCTAATATCGCCCAGCTCGGCGAAGGCGACTTTCGTAAATTACTTGATATTATTATCACTGAATCAATCATTCTGATATAAACAGTCACGACCATGTCTCAAAGATCAACAATGTCCAGTATGCTTACAGGATTGTTAGGATTAACTCAGGGGGCGGATGGAAATATCTTAACCTCTACGCCCGTCTTGGGCTATGGCGACCACAGTAACGATCAACGTCAACCCCAAGACACTTCTGAACTTGAAATAATATTCAAAGCATCGTCTATTAGCAAAGATGAAATGAATGTCGACTCACCTTCTCCTCCTTGCGAACTGGAGAAATCTTTTTTCAATCCTGACCCTTTCGTATCTCTCTCTGAGTCCATGAACGATCCGACTGGCGAAAATGGACAGGACTCAGTCGCCATGCAGCTGATCGGTATAGATGAGTTGCACAATTATGATAGTTCTCTCACACTGATTAAATCACAGGGTTCGATGGAGAAATCCCCTGAATCTCCTAAAGTCATGGGATCTATATCTCCTCACACTAGTATTTCAGATGTAGATAATCACAACTCCCCTAGTCATGCTGGCCACGAAGATATGAGTCACAAGGTTGACAGCCATCTCGCTGTTGAAAATACGAGTCACAAGGTTGACAGCCATCTCGCTGTTGAAAATACGAGTCACAAGGCTGGCAGCCAGCCCGCTGTTGATACGAGTCACACAACTGACAGCCTACTAGATGCCTTATGCGATAGGCTGGTTCCTCTGATTACAACTACTTTTGAAACTCAAATGTCACTTACTAAACAATCCATTGAAGCAACGGTCGCTGAATTGAACTCAAATGTCTCAAAAGTTCAAAATGATGTAGATACACTCTCCAAATCATTTCAACTACGTATCTCTAAGCTGGAGAAGTCTTTCACGTCAACGTTCTCCGATCCACTGTCAGCTGACACACTCCGCGCTGAGCTTAGAACTCTAAGTGAAGCCAGTAAAGCTGATACTTCTAAAATTACCTCATCAATAGTTGAGTTGAAGGAATTTACAAATTTTAAGCTGGATACAATCCGTAGAGAGGCTGTTGACTCTGACTTCCCTCGTATGCCAGGAAGTTTTCAGCCTCCTCGCCATCGTGGCCCTTACGCACAGCATATGGGACCACCACCACCTCCGTGGATAGGCAGGCCGCCGCCAGGCCATGCTGGCCCGCCAACAAGGCCTCCTCCATTCCATCGATCTCGGTCTGGTCCCCCACCAAAGAAAAGTCGTAGGGTGATTGTACTAGATAATATAGCAGAATTTGAAGAAGATGAAATAGTCACCACAATTCAGTCTATTTGTAAGATGTTGGATCCTACATTCGATGTCAAAGAACTTATAGCTGTATATAGGATCGGATTACCTCATAACACTATCATAAGGCCAGTACTGGTGAGTTCTTCCTCTGATAAGTTGATCTCCGCGATAATCAAGAGAATTCCTGAAATCCGTAGGTCGGATACTCGATTTGCGACGATTGAAGTCAGTCAACAAGGCCTGCATGCGCCGCCACACGAGTATAACCTATTACGAGACTGTCATCAGCTGTTACGCTTGCACAAGCATAAGTCCGAGCACAGAGGCAACCATTTAGTTATAACTTCCCCTGAGAATGACAAACTCTCCTACGCCGTTAGAGATCTTCAGAAACTACCAAAGCATTGCCGGCCTGAGGATGCTCGCTCGGTAGAGGTAGATGAGGGTACAGGATTGGGCTTCAGAAGCGAGCATAGCTTTCTGTCTAATTTCTTCCCTGCGCGAGTCAGCCATGACGACTACGTATATCCCTCAGTCGAGCATGCCTTCCAGGCCAGCAAGGCACGCTTTCTAGGTCAGACGGAACTGGCCGAAGATTTCCGGACCCGGCCGAATCCCTATGATGTTAAAGAAAGGGCTAAGCGGCAACTGAAATCTACCGACGACTGGACCAAAATTGAAGAAACTGTTCTTGAAGACCTTATCAGAAAGAAGTTTGATCAGAATGAGGATCTGAGGAAAAAGCTTTCTGATTTAAAATTCACCAAACTGTACGAGATGACTTCCGACCGGAAGTGGGCCTCCGGACTGAACCTCCCACGAGTTATCGACAGGCAAGGTCAACGATCCTCTCTAAATTCGGCAGATTTCTCCGGAAGAAACGTGTGTGGGAAGATTTTGAGTCAGATTAAGCAAGAACTAGGTTAGATTTAACTCTCCACTGCAACAATATTGATTGACATCTTTATGCGCATCTTTATAACCCTAATTACGCTCAAATCACATGTTATCGCCTATGTAAACATGACCTCCATTCTGATAATCGGTGACTCGAGAGCCGGCTCGCTGGGCCCTTCTCTCCGTAATATAATGGGATTAGATACCCCATTAAACATCTCTTCCGCACCAGGGGCAACTATTCTTCAGTCGGTCCAGGTTGCCACAAGTAAATTACGGAGATTTGCTCCAAGGCAGATATTTGTGGTGGCAGGACTTTGCAACCTAACTGTAAAAGATCGTGTATCTGGTTTGGTAACAGTTCGCCACTTGACAAATGTCAGAATGGAAGAGCAGCTGACACGAGACCTCCAAAACTCCTATGATTTCATCCTTGCACACTCCCCGAGTCATTCTAACATAACATATGCTCCAATAACAGGAATGAACATTGGTATGTATAACTTTAGAAGAGAACTGAGAAGAGGATTACTTGACCCAACCAATATCCCCATTGACGAGAACCAAGACCTACTCAACATCCAGGTCGAAAAGGCAGCAAGCATAATAAAAACATTTAACAAAAACAATAACGAATATACACCCTGGACCCATTGCTCCACTCATCGGTATCATCCCAGGAACAAATCTTTCACCCATAATTATGATAAACTGTCTGAAGATGGCTGCCACCTCTCGAACGCTCTCCAAATTTACTGGGCAAATGCCATCTTCAAAACGTACTCCAAAAACTTACTGTCAACTAATAATTAATAGCTCATCATTACCTTGTGACAATACTCTAACTGGTTCGAAATTAACTTTAGAAATTATTCCTAGTCAAAGTATATAATAGCAATTACAATAGTAACCTGATAATTTGTAATATGTATCTATCTGGTTCAATATTATCTGCCTAGCTCAATATTAACCACAGAAATTATTCCTTTCGAATTAGATGATAGCAATGTACAAGTAGTAGCCTGAAAATGTTGTAAAATGTATCTGTCTAATGTCGACCCCCTAGTTCTCACAAATGTGTGTATCAAATATTGTGTATCAAATATTATTGGTCACTATATATGTCAAACGTGGAATCAAATGTTATTCTTACCTAGAATACACAGAAAAGGAGTGATTATCTAGGTGGACACTGATTATACCAGAGAATGGTAACTTCTTTTAGTGCCTCCTCTCCTGGTGATCGTCTCCATGCCACCGAAATCTTACCTTTATCTGTAATAATATGTGTCGTTGTATTGACCCAATGCATATTGCAACATATAATTAGACTAGCTTTCTATTATCTCTGACAACTATTCTCTTGTAACCACTAATGAAGTTCCTAAAGTCTCACAATTAGACTCGTGAGTAGTCAAGTCTATAATCAAGTGATGGGCTAATCTTTAACAGTCTGCTCCCCATCAGATTAGACAATGAAATGAAAGATTGAATGTAATTTCCTAGATTGGACACATCTGCTATATATTCTCGGGAGGCTTAAACTGACTATTTTATCCTAATGCGATAACTGTTGTTATTCATTACACTTTCCTAAGGTCTCACAGTTGGGCTACTGTATAGTTCTGTCTATAGTAAAGTAAAAGGCTAACCACTAATATGGTTTTGCCTTATCGGTTTTACAATGTAATGAATGTAATGAATGACTGAAATGTAATTTCAAGACCAGACACATCTGATATGTAATCTCTTGAGGTCTAAACTGACTATTATTATTCTTATTCTCATTTATCCTGATGCGATAACTATTGTTATTCTCTATATTGTATGCGGTAAACAACTGTTACTACTTATATTCAGTGTCGTTCATACTGAATTCTTGTTCACAATTTGTTAATAGGAGTACATCTTATGTCGTGTCTGTTTTTGTGGCAGTTTTGGTCTCTCGGTCACTAAAAAGATAACTTACTTTAGTGTCTAATTGGTGTTCCGGGGGGCTAAATGCTTCCACTCTAACGTCATATGCATAACTCCTTTGCACTGTAAGTGCATTGTTGCTATAAATACGTATATTCATTACTGGTGCTCTAACCCTGGCACCATGCGATTAAATTCATATCATCACATCACTTATGAACACTGCCCTAGGTAGCTCCGTGCTACAGTCGTTTGATGAACTTTCCAAAACTAAAGGTATTAAGTTGGTTTCTTGGAATATAAGGAGCCTTTATAGGCACTTTAACCAACTCGAACTTATCACTTATGGTACCGACATTGATGTTTTATGTTTCTGTGAGACCTGGTTGAATAGCTCTATCCATGACAATGTAATTCAACTCCAAGATCACAGTCTTTTTAGACAGGACAGGTCTGGTAGGAAGAGGGGAGGAGGTTTGTGTATCTATTTAAAGAAGAATTTGGTTGTGGACGCTGAAACCTATAAACCGCTAAATATCTCTAATAATAATATCGAAGCTCAAATTATCCAAATTAAGAAAGGATTTGCAAAGAAGTGCACCCTTGTCAATTTGTATAGACCACCTAATGGTAATGCAAAAGTATTCTTAGACTCTCTACAAGAAATATTGTCCAAACTTGATCTCTCTCATGAATTATATCTCATGGGAGATTTTAACCTGGACTATACTACCATAGAAACTTCCAAGTCGGCAATATCTGCTGACCTCAGAAACCTTCTAAGTACTTACTCATTAACGCAGCAAATCAAACAACCCACAAGGTCCACACTAAAATCTGCTACAATAATAGATCACTTTCATACCAACTCCCCGTTTATCTCCTCCGCAGGTATTATCAATGTAAATGTATCTGATCATTTTCCGATCTTCGTTGCTCGTAAGAAATCAAGAAATAGATACAACACAGAGACGTTCTGGGCCAGGAATACAAAGTTCCTGGACCAGAAGGTTCTTAACGAAATACTTCTTCAGTTAGATTGGAGTGAATTTTATAATAACTCGAATCCTGAATACTGTTGGGCAGCCCTCCTGAAAACCATAACAACCTACCTGGATAGGATGTGCCCTTTCAAGGAATTCAGGAGGGTTCGCTCGAAGCCCAAATGGATGACGGACAACCTGATTACTGTAATGAATGAGAGAGATCGTCTTTTCAGACTGGCAAAGAAAAATAAAGATCTGACAATACTAATTCAAGCCAAAAAACTACAGAATCAGGCCACCCGAGATTGTAAATCGGCGAAGGCTGCTTTTATCAAGTCAAATCTCGAGTTTTTCGACAAAGACCCCAGGAAATACTGGGAGTTTTTAAAACCTATCATTAGTCCAGAAAAATCAAAGAAAACCGAGATAATAAATTTAGAAGAAAATAGCCAGATGATCGATCCCTCTCAAGTCCCGAATACTTTCAATAAATTTTTTCTGAATGTTGGTCCTAACCTCGCCAACAAAATTCCACAAAATACTAAAAGTCCCCTATCCTACCTTGACAAGTTTTTGGTACCGTCATCCAAACCCATATTTCGATTTACTGAGGTCGAGCCATCAGAAGTTCGGAAAATTATATCAAACATAGATTCGACTAAAAACTCAGGTATTGAGAATATATCATCCAGTATCCTGAAGTCTTGTTTACTTGCACTTCATCATCAATTCGCTCATATTGTCAATCTTTCTTTGCTGTTGGGAAAAATACCATCTGATTTTAAAGTGGCAAAAGTCACACCCCTCCACAAAGCAGGAGGACGAATGTTCTGTAACAACTACAGACCCATCTCTTGCATTTCCATGCCAGCGAAAGTCCTAGAAAAAGTGGTGCAAACTCAAATAACAAATTTTTTTGAAAACAATAATCTATTTAGCAACACACAATATGGCTTTAGAACCAATCATTCGATCCAGCAGGCCCAGGCTGATTTTTTACAAAGAACATATACTAATCTAAACGATAAATCTCTTAATAAAACAGTCTTTCTAGACTTCAGCAAGGCCTTTGATACTGTTCATCACAAAATACTACTAGACAAACTTTCCGCATATGGTATCCAAGGGATGGAAAAACTGTGGTTCTCAAATTATTTGTCGAACAGAAGACAGTTTGTTCGTGTAAATGGTCTGAATTCTGACGAGGGTACTGTCACGTACGGAGTACCCCAGGGCACAATACTTGGCCCAATTCTATTTACTATTTATATTAATGATTTGCACTCTGTTATAGAAAACGCTAGTTTACAACATTATGCGGATGATACCGTACTATCTTACCATAACCCTGATGTAACACTGTTACATCAAAACCTGCAACATGACCTGGACCGAGTGTACACATGGTGCATGGTCAACAAATTATCTCTAAATATCAATAAATGCAAATCCATATCATTCGCCCTCAGCCATACCTCCAAAAGAAAATCCTCTACCGCCTCCCTCGACCTTAATCTTGGAAATCAAAAATTAGAGTCTGTCCAGGAATACAAATATCTAGGTTTTACTTTAGATGAGCTCTTAACATTTAGACAACACACCCAAAATACCCTGAACACAGTCTCGGCAAAAATAGGACTTCTATACCGAGCGCGTAACTCCCTAACTTCCAAAGCTAAACATGACCTCTATAAAATGGCCATCCTACCGAATTTTGACTATTGCGACTTTATCTATGATTCAGCTCCAAATTCAATCCTACAGAAATTACAATCCCAACAAAACCGAGCTCTTCGTATAATCTATAATAAATCTAAATTTGATAATGTAGACCTGGAACACAAACTCTTAAACATATGGCCCCTGCAATATCGCAGAAATAAACATATCCTAGATATAGCCTTCTACATGTCACAGAACCCTACTAACTTAGACACGAGGTCCCTTCCGACCCGAAGCCATGCCAAGGGTAGAAGAAACATGTTAGTTCTTCCCCCGCATTCCACTAAAATAATAAATTCCCTAACCTATAAATGTCAAATGCGCTGGAACGACCTAGATTCTGAGGCACACGGTATTGAGGATAAATTGACCTTTAAACATTACACGGACAAACTGCTTTCCCCCTTTTAAATCTAATTTTATATCTACTCTGATTCAATAATCTCTGATATTATATATCAACCTGTCATTCACAATTCATGTCTGTCGAACTATATCTGCATATTTTTGACATGCAAAATGTATATATTGAACTGTCTACACTGAAGATTGGCTACAACAACAATCTCATTCTTTCTTACTGTTGAATTTCATATCAATTATACCGTCCAGGGACTAGATGAACCTATGTTGCAGGACTAATATGGGTGGCAGTGTAACTTTCTCTAGTGCCTGTCATCCCTCTTAGTCAACCAACCGGTAACTCTACCCCATCTGATCTTGATCATGATGTCAATTTCTCAGTAGAAAACCAATGCTAATAATTAAATAACTAAGATAGGTCAATGTAATCGCTATGTTAACTTCAGCTAGCATGTATTAACTCCTGAAACAAGCCTATTGTATGGATAATTAAGATTGGTGAATGATATCACTATACTAATTCTAGCCACTTATATTATCTCTGAGCCAAACCTCACTATTCCCAATCACACGATGTATCACCTAATCGCTTTTTGTTATTTATCTTCATACATCATCTCATAAAAATTCCTGTTATAGTTAAATATAATTTATTTTACAAAATGTAATAAGTGTTGAAACAAAGTTAACAATCAAGTAAAGGCATTCTCTGGAAGACCTGGCTAGTGCAGGAAAGTGAAATTTAATGTATTAACCAGACATGGAAATCCTTTGTACAATGAGAACAGTATAATAAAGAATACTTGAATTGAATTGAATTGAATATCATGTATAGACCCCATCTTAGCATCTTTGAAAAGCTGTTGGCATGCCGAAGGCTGTTTATACCAATAACTATCACAGGCAGAGCTACATGTGTAATAACAATGTCCACCGATGTCAATCCATTTGTTTCCTGGACATCTACCTGGCAATACTGGTGGTTCTGTCACGGCACCTTTCTTTGTTGTCTTGCACACAAAATTCAAGTTTGCCGTACACTGTGTGTCGTACCAAGCACTGCCAATGCTCTGCATACTCACACAACTTTTTTCCGTATTTGTGTCCGGTTGGCTGGGTCCCCAATTTACATAGTTAACGTACCAGTTATTGGTCCATTGAAACTCTAATGTGTCTGCGATATATCGCATACCAACCCATGCCCTATCAACATTGCTCCCGATGGTTAGGAATTGAATGAACGAATTTTCACTGACACTGTGAATGTCTGCCAGATAAGCATTATCTCCTGTGCATACTTGGATGGCACCATCAAAATTCCTCTGGTCTGTAAACACTTTATAGCAACTCTCATCAAAATATGAATAACCATTTCTACAACCGTTTGGTGCAGTTGGAGCCGGGGTAGGGATTACATTCTTTGGATCTTTCAAAATCTGACAGATGTAAGCATTTCGTAATTGCGAGCTGTAATAGTATGAATCCCAACTTCCTTCTGGCTTAAGAAGGCGTGAGGCCCAGCAATATCCATAGTCATTAAAGTAGTAACCGTCATGGAAGTTTGTAACGATTGCGGGTGAATTATCCGACCATTTCCAAGCGTAGGAAGTAGAGGTTCTAAAAAGACCGATCCAAAATTCTAAATTCCTGGGATACTGTGTGACTATGATAGTTAAGATACTCGCATCTTCTGGTTTACTTGTTGCTGCAAGATCTCCCGCTAGATAGGGTTGATTTCGACAAAGGTCTCTTACCGAACCCCAGGTAATCTTAGGGTTTACGGGTCCAAATGCTTTGTAGCATCGGTCCCTGCCAGTGTCCACCCACCCAGCTGGGTAATATCCTCCCACAGTCGCTGGGGGTATCGTTGATTTTGGGCTGTTGGATCCTTTAAGGCGCTTGCAAATGAATCGTCTGTTTTCCACACAGTTCTCACTCCTCCACATTTTATTAGTTCGTGAAACTCTGTAAGCGCAATATTCATATGGTTGGGGCTCACTTGAATACCAGTTATCCACATTTGAAGTCTTTCCATCAGCCCATTCCCAATTCTTCAATTCACGATCTTCCAGGCGATTTAGTCCTATCCAAAAAGGATTATAATAAGAGTTCACTACGCTTGTTAGCCAGTTGTCCTCATCAACGTTCTCTATCGTCATAAGATCGCCACCTTCAGCCATGCAAGCCTCCCGGGCAGAATACCAAGAGTACACTCTAAGAAAAAAGGGTTCTTTTGGGTTCTACATAGAACCCCATGGTTCTACCAAGACACCTTTGACACCTAAAAGGGTTCTTCGGGACCACCGGGGGTTCCATCTAGAACCATAGGGGTTCTTCAGCGATTTAAGGGTTCTTCGTGAACTTGAAGGGTTCTTTAGCTCAAGGTGGAGCTAAACGTTCAAGGATTTCTAGCCCATTTCTAGTATAGTGAGTAAGTTTTAGTTTCACGATTTCAGTATTTCTAGACCCATACATGTTTATATTGACCCATGATGACAAAATAACAAGTAAAATGATAAAACGATGAGTTTTAGAATATAATTTGAAACGTTTATGTTTAATTAAAAGAAAAATCGCTTTCATCATGGTTAAGCAAGCTTTAAGTGGTTCGTTAACAGATGCTATAGTAAATGCCAGTTTAGCTTGATATGTGCTATAACAAGTAATGTAAGTGGCGACGCCCTGGGCGACAGAGAAAGCCAGAGAAGGGCCTAGAGAAAACTTGAGAATGGTCGCTCAGTAAGTTAGCTTGTTGAAGATTAATATTGGTTAGAAGACTCCTCCCCCCTTCTTCATCTCCCCTGTTCTCCTCCTCCCCCCTCCCCCCCCTCCCCCTTTTCCCTGGCCAGGTTGTCGCCAGGCAGCTTAGGAACATGATGGGAGTAATCACTTGCACCCAATCCTCTGGTCAAGGTACCCATGGGTCCCGTGACTAGACCCGCGGGTACACTGACCATACCAGCGCCACGGTCCTGTGGCCAAACACCAATCCGTCACACCCCAGTGCCCATGCTCAGGCCTAACTGGGACACCTCCTCTGTTACTACATTGTATAGACTTGTAGTGGGTGGGGTGGGTGGGGGTGAGTGTAGCCATAATGACCAGCAGGCTTATAGCCCTTGCATTCCACTATTGGTTTTATAACGGCCAACGGTGACAGAGAGGACGTATACATTTCAAACTGAGTGGTAACAGGGTGGTATGAGAGTGGAGGTAAGTCACTTAATTCTTGTTCATTTCTCTAACCCTCTGAATCGATATTCAAATGTATGTGTTGGTTATATCATACAGTAGTTTCTTGCTTTTGAAATAGCACCAGTTACATTGATAAGATACGTCATATATTGTAGGCAGACACCTAGATTAGAGATGTGATGGATGTTTCAACGACCAATGGGGTCTCCGACCTTCTACATCATGGAACCTATTCATATGTTAACATACATTGTATGACTGAGAATAGAACAAAGCTTCAGAGGAAACTGGTAAAATAGAGGAGCTGGTTGTAGAGCAATTGTCTTATTATACTTACTGTACTTTAATTCTTATTTGGTATCAAAGAATGATATTTCCATTGTGAATAAGTTCTTAATGCACATACTGGTTTAATAGTGAAATGTTTATCTCTCATTTAAAGATTTTTCTTCATATTTTGTTAAAATTCAGTACATGTACATCTTTACTTAATATTGTCAAACTTTTTTCTAGGAGATAAGAATGGAAGGAAGAAAGGAAGTATCTGGAATACTCACTGAAGAATAAGGGAAAATACTATCCACACCATGAAATGGAATATGTTGAATAATTTGATGAAAAGTGATGTAACTTCAGCAATAAAAAACAATAATAAACCAACTAGGTTCTATCAAGAACCCCGAACATTTTCGGATCCCATCCTGGCTCGTGAATGTACAGATTTAATAGGTGCACAACATATATACAATATGGATTAAACAATTAAAAGTCACTTGAACGAGACGCCCATTTAATGATCGACCTAATGGTAGATAAGGCGCAAAATAAACCAGGCCATTTCCACCAATTTGACAACATTTGGCCCCCTAGACCCCCCCTGGGTACCCAAAAATAAATTTTACATTAATCAGTTGAGTTGGTGTTTTTTATCAACCTTATATATATGCGCATTGAACTACCAAGTATGGAACAAATCTGATTATTAGTTATTTTTTTACAGGTGGGTCGAAAAATAGCTTCCAAATATGAAAAAAATGCCCAAAATAGCATGTCGTCTTCGTCACGCTGTGTGAATGAAAACATAAAATGCAAGTTAGGTTAATATTTTCATTTTATTTGTCACCATAGCATATAATATGTATAGGAATAGCCTTCGAAATTAATATAAAATGAATTATGACAGTAAATGTTTATGATTTGATCACAAATCGTGCTGGAAATAAGATTATATGTTCAGCTTTACTTC
Organism: Sthenelais limicola; assembly: GCA_942159475.1. Taxonomy (NCBI): domain Eukaryota; kingdom Metazoa; phylum Annelida; class Polychaeta; order Phyllodocida; family Sigalionidae; genus Sthenelais; species Sthenelais limicola. The sequence goes on from OW804098.1 coordinate 38,795,768, forward strand.
TGGGCATTGCCTAACAAAGTAACGTCTTATATAAATATAAATAGTGGGGGAAAAAATCCAATTTAAAAGATTATAACATTTTACCAGACACTAATGTTTTTTTCCAGTAAAGACTTATGTTTAAACCTTTACAATATATTAGTTTTAAATACTATAAATACAATATATTAATTTCAGGGAACTCTCATATACAAGCATTGCTATGGGGAGGAAATGTCGTCTTTGTCACAAAATCATGAAAAATCATGAAATATAAGCAATTTTAAAGATCTCTGCACTATAACCTTACACATTAGTTCATTAACAATTTATAATTTTTAGATACTTTCCGAAGGGTAAAATTTAGAATTTTTAAGATTTAAGATTTAGATTTAAGCGATTCAGCAAACCAGGTATTAATCGAGGTATATCACACCCAGACAACCTTAATGGTAATATCACTGTTCCTCAGATCATATATGTGATGTGTTTCAGGAAAATGAGTCATAAGTCGCAAAATTGATATTTTTCAAAGTGTTTTTTTCACAAGATATCATTATCTAAATGTTCTAATTTTTGGAGGGTTTATTACTTATAGCTATATCAATTGATGTATCAAATTTCAGGACAATCTATTTAATACATCCTTTCGTTTAAAAGGTCATAATATGGACTACATTTAGTTACTTTACTGTTTATTGACCCGTAGAAATATTGGAAACTTTTCTTCAAAAACGAAAATATCAAACTTAAAATCTAGAAATACTTATTAGATTATTAGCCTGTTTACTATCATTGGAATCGGCTTGATCTCATCTTTTCAAATATAATGGTATCTCAAAATCCATTTTTTGCGACTTATGACTCATTTTCCTGAAACACATCACATATAAGAACAAGATATCATATATCCATATCCATATCACAGATTTCTGTTTGATATTTATCACGGAAGTAATCTTCCTGGAACATATATATAGCAATATAACAAAATGATATTTTCACATTGAATATACCGAACAGTACATCTAGGTAGAAATAATAAATAATCGCATGGAAGGAGGAGGCAGATAAAGAATAAACATTTTAAAAAATGTATCACAGGTGTGGAACGTAAATTGCATGGGACTAGGCAGATAAATGGAATATCACATATAGGTAGCAATTTATGACAACATTAGGTGATTCGAAGCTCTTTTTTCATGTTATTTAGTTTAGCATAGATTTCTACAATGGTACAGTCCAAACAATCTCTCTACTAATTTTATGACAACATTATGCGATTCGAAGCTCTTTTTTCACGTTAGTTTTCTTTAACATAGAATTCTCCAATGGTACGGTCCAAACAAGTTACTTGATGACTTAATATCTCCACTAATTTCTCTCCCTATATGCCCCCCTAAACCTTCAAGTACTTATTCTCATGATTTTAAAACGTAGCCTGGGCTAGGCAGGGAAGGCATAGGAGAGTAATTATATATGCTATAATATTTTATGGATGTATAAATACTGGAACGTATTCAATATATTTACAACATGGAGTATCCCATAGAAATAATCGCAAGAAGCGAAACAGTTGATAAAGGAATACTTTTTAAGTATATCACGAAAGGAATACTTTTTAAGTATATCACAGATGTATAAATCCTGTAACATATATTACATATATTAAATTATCACTCTGTCATAATTACAATAAGTATAATATATAAATAAATATCTGCCTCCCAAAAACCTCTATCCAAGCCTCAAAGGATAATAATAAAGTCAGTATGTAAGATATTACGTGTGAACATTTTTTCTTCTCATTTCCTTGGACTATCATGTTTTCTTTATATAGCCAGCTAAACAAGAGTGAGGTGTGCGGTTCTATCGATCAATAATAAATACATGAGAAGAGATGTCTACAGGAACGACCATATACTTTGTTTGGACCGCACTGTTTCTGGAAGCTGCCAGGTATATAAGGTGGTGAATATGTTAAGTGAATATGAACTGGTTTTTTTTCTGAAAAAAACGGTTTCTGCTCGCTATTTAGAGGCCATTCTGTCGAACATAAATGCATGAAAAGAGATGCCTACAGTAACGACCATATATGAGGCTTGGATAGAGGCTTCGTTGATACCATTTTTTACAATCAGAGAGTCATTTTAACATAATATAATATCGAGGTTTGAAATCATAATTTCGATAGACATCTGTTTATTATTCATAATGAAATTGATTCGTAAAAACAAATGTAAAATATAAATTATCAATACGTTACATTTATAAATTAATCCATGAACATAAAATAGGTTGATTTGGACCTGCCATACCTCGTCGACTTTCTCCTCTTCCCTCCCTCTCCAATACTTGTTTTCTCTCCCTTCCCTCTCTTCCTTCGAACCTCTTTCTGAACACTGGTTTCTGCCTCTGGAATCAGATTAGCAACATCTTTATCCTTCTCCTGTTCCTGTTCAGCATCTGTTAGATTTTCCTCCTCCCCATCCTCGTTCCCTTCCCCACCATCCCCTTCATCTTCACTTTGAGACCCATAATATTCAGCCAATTCTACATCAACCAACGCTGTTTCATGCTCTTTATTTATTATTAAATTATTTTCATCCTCCGGGATTTGTTCCATCAAGGCCTCATTTTTTAATGCAGATATTTTCAACTTTTCCCAACCGTCACATTGGGGAAGTTGATTCTTTAAGATAGAGCAACCATCACAAAAGCAGGAAACACTGCGAACATACAAATGACCATTGAAGGGACATACCATATGCTGTTTCAATCCAACCACAGGCGACACATGCCGTTTTTCTATTTTTGCTCTGCTTTTTTCTATATGTTTTGCAGACACGTACACAATTTCTGTACGAATCCCTGACGATTTGAGGACCTTGGCTAATGTTTTAGCATCACTCATTATGACTCCTGTCTTTACCAGATTTTCCGCCTTACTCTTCAACGAACCTCCCACCCCATCACAAGCTGACTTGCCATGTCCACTCTCATGGTAGGACCATGTCATAGCCACACCAAATAATTTTGGAGCCAGTGAGACAAGATGCGTAATGTATCTGTTCCTGAACTGTGATGATGGGGAGTCACTAAAAATATGGACAATAGTTATATCCGGATTTAATTCACAGATCATTGGAATTATATGTGACAAAAATGAAAAAGTAGTAGGAGCAGCGTGTTTCATCTCCTCAGAAATGCCTCCAATACTCTTAGTCACATTTTCACCATCTCTCTTGAATGTTGCTACGCTTGAGAAGATGGTAGCCTGTGGTCTGGAATAATAAATAGAACTAGGTTCATCTTGGTAGATGAAGCCATAATTCTCAGCATAATCAATCTCCAGAATACATTCTGTAATAGAAATATTCTGTTTGACCTCCCTGGCAGTCTTTGCTTGGTGACGATAGCGACTGACATGGCTCAAATATGCAGTGTGTGATGATATGAGCAGCTCCATGAATTCCTCCTTCCTCAGGGTCTTTTTCACTGGCATGTCGTTCATGAAGGTACTCCCATTCAGACAAACCTCCTGCCTCTCCCAGAAAATAAAAGTCACCACTTTTCTACCCCTGAGATTGATCCCAGCCCTATCCTCGACCTCCTCCGTCTCCATATCCTTCAAAAAGTTCAATCCTGCTGCCAAACCTAACCGGGACATATTCTGGCACATCTTGCACATCACGCCTTTTTGTTTCTTTCAGAAGCTTTATTTTCTTACTGTCCCTTGAGCGGAAGAAGAAGCTCTTACCGATTTTCACTGATGGATATTCTTTACAGAAATCGTTAAACAATTCTGTCATGGTATTGGTTAGACCATACCTCTCTCCCAAACTATTGTCCTTACTGGAAGGGAGCCTGACGGAATTCTCAGCACACATCAGAAAATCGTTAATCATTGCTTTCTTGGCCGACCACTCTGCCCTCTTTGGCTGTCTAATCCTAGGTTTACCTAAAAGCTGTCGACTTACCCCAACTTCCAAAGCAACCTTTGATTTCAAACCTCTTGGAATTTTTTTCCCGAAATCAGATCCAGAATCTGTTGAAAAAATATTCTTTTTGTCCGAAACTTTAGAAGATTTAATACTCTCTCTGATGGTAAGTAATGGTATCAACTTACCAACATCATGCTGGGCGATAATTTCCTCCGCCTCCTCCTCTATTGTCTTCTCATGTACACCTCTCATCTTCTCCTGCAGTCATTTCACTTCTTCCTCCTTCCTGGCTAAGTCCCTCTTGATATTTTCCATGTCGTCCTGTTGCTTTTGCATTGCTCGGGCCTGATTGTCCAGCATTTTCGCTTGCTCCCGCTTCAGCTTCTTTACCTCAGGTAATCTGCTAAAGGAGATAGCAACTGGAAGTGCGCTGAAAAAAACCCAGAATGAAATAGATAAATAAATATTAAAAAATTCCAGACCAATTATATGAAAAAATCAACAGTTTAATAAATTTCATTAAAGTCCTGCCGATCAGGTTTTAAAAATGATACGGCGAATTATAGTCTTTAATCAACTTACACCAAGAATGAGAAATATAATAATAGTGAATCAATAATTGTTAGTATTTAGAGTATGCCTGGTACGTTTATATTTCTATCAGCCTATCACTATTACAAAAGTTTACTCGATGTGCCATCAAAAAGTCATACCCAATACATATATTCTAGCTGTTACCAAAAGGTCATTCTCCGTACATACAGTCATTATAAGACAAGGGCTGTCGCAGAAGTGTTTCTGTTAAGGCAAATTCGCTCGGTTGGTTACAAAAAATGATTTGTCTTCACCAATCCTCTCAAATAACCAAAATTTCAGACCAAAATAAAGTTCAAAATACAGTTCAACCTAACCAAACAGATTGCTAGGATCAATGCCAAATATACTCGAATTTACCTAATATTGACCAAATTGGAGCCTAATTTAGCGGAATTTACTAAATGTGTACAGCTGCCAATTGTACATTTTCTGAAAATCTTACCCACATATATTCCCGAATAAGCACAAAGAGTGGAATGAGGTTGCGGCAAATAGCCGGCGACTTTTGACGGACGCCTTTATTAACAATAGAAAAAACAAAAAAAAACAAAAAATATCTGCTCAGTTCAGTCTAGCGAGACCACCTTCAAGTTCGCTGGCTGAACGACGACTGACCCTCGTCGGCAAGTGGTGCCTGGAAATAAGGTAGCGGTGGCGCCATCTCGTGTATTAGTGGTGCATCGTCCCATATATACCTATATAGCGATATAGACAACATATTCCCGAATAAGCACAAAGAGTGGAATGAGGTTGCGGCAAATAGCCGGCGACTTTTGACGGACGCCAGATGCCAATATAATATATATAACTCTCTTTTTAACTTGAATAATTTGCTAAATCACAAGCAACAACTCCATCTCCGGAGGGACACAACTCACAAAACTAAATAGATTTTTTAGAGAGAGATAAAGCAACCTTAGCCTCAACTGCATTTTTCCTTTCAAATGTAGATACTAAATATGTCAGGACAGCCAGACTTTGCCAATCGCCCATCAAGCGAATGTCCTCAAGGGGAACTCCTAACGAATGCAGGTATGAAGCTCCACTCCTTCTCAGGGAATGTATGCCGCAAGTGCTGAATCCAATCCGATAGAAGAAACACATCTCTTGAAGAAGGCAAGAACCTCTGAATACGACAGAGGCATAGGTGGAGACTTAGGATTCACAAATAAGGGATCCTCGCCAGAAGCAGGGTAATGAAAGAAGTAAGCTTCCAATAACCCCACAATACACAACCGTGGGTCACTCACACGATGTATTGGAATGTGAATCGACCTTTCGTTGCACTGACTTGTCTTTGAAGATGTCACATGCAGAACAAGACCAGCATCAGTCCATTCAATATCCTTTCGTCTGACAGTATGGGAAGAGTTGGGATCTGGTACAAGGTTTGATTTCCTCAGCAAAGAACGAAAACTCAGCAATATAGCAGACCAACAGGCGAGATTATAATCATCCAACTCCAGTCTGTCATATATTTCACAAAGGTGATCCGGGGTCAGAATTAATTTTGGGACCTCAGGACAACCCAGTTGATGTTTGAGTCCAGAGAGAATCAACTTGACCAGGAAAATCTCCCTGTAATTAATATTATAACCGTAGAATTTCTGCAGATTAATTATAGCTGACAGGAAATTATTAATGGAGACAAACTTATGAGTCCTGGCCAGCCAGACCAAGAACCTCACAACAGTAGACGCATCAGCAGGAACTGGTGTAGCAGCAACCAAGTCACAAAAGTACATGAACTTCCTCCATTGTGAATTCCTAGTCCTCATAGTATTCGCTGACCAGGCATGAGCCAAAGTCGTTGCCACCTCCGTATCCAGGGCCAAAACGCATGCTGCAACATAAAGAAGCATGGTCAGCCACAGGTAAAATGGAATTCCTAGCATGAACACGAGACAACATGTCAGGTAATACGTTCTCCTCCCCAGGTATATGTCGTGCAGAAATGAACAGGTTATTACAGACACACAACCAAAAAATCACTCTTAAAATAGTCATACAAGTGTCATTGGAACTCTTCCCCTTGCTGAGCATAAAAACGACTTGGCTGTTGTCTGAATAACATAGGATGTGTCTATCACGCAGCCTGGGAGCAAACCTTTTCAATGCTTCCCAAATAGCAACCAACTCCCACAAGTTAACATTATCATCAGATAGGGAGACGGTTGAGAAGTCCACATTCTTCCAATGCCCGTGAGAGGAAACTATACACTCAAGATCCTTAGGCAGCAGCTGGGAATTGAAGTATCCAGCACACCAGTCACCTTGGCATCCGCAAAGATAGCAGGAGCATTGGTTAAATCATACTTGACGATAGGAGAAGAACCATTGAAAATGGAGGCAAACTTCCTCCACCATAACATGTCATCTTGGAAGTCTTGTCCGAGTTTAATGCGGTCGTTACTCCCTTTATTGCCTTTGAGCAAATGGATGATACGTTGAGAGAACGTCCTGCCACCTCTGACGACTGTAGCACAGTGACAGAGAATACCACATAATCTCTGTAATTGGTGGAGAGTTGCAGTCCTTTTACCGTCAAAGAAAGCCAAATTATCATGTAACTTAGCCATTTTAGATTCTGAGAGAGACAGCTGCATATGGACACTATCAATCATAATGCCCAAATATTGAAGCTTGGTAGAAGGCGATTGGCATTTTTTCCAGGAAATGCAAAAGCCTAAGGACCCCAACAAATTAATCAGCACAGTCTGTACATCCAGGCACTCTTGATATGTTCGACCAATGATGATATAATCGTCTAGGTAGGCGTTCACCCTATGAAAGCCTCGCCTGGCCATAGCTCTCACAACGAAACGACTGATTTCAGCGAAAATATAAGGAGCACATTTCACACCGAAACACAGCCTAGTGTCCCAGTATGGCAGCTCCTTGTCATCTCCCGGAAATTGCCACTTAATTCCCATCAGAGGCCAGCAGGATGGGTGAATGGAAACAGTTCGGTAAGCAGCAGATAAATCAATCGTTGACATGTAGTCACCAGGCTGCAGCATATCCACGACACGATCAAGGCCTGTAAAAGAGAACTTTTCACATGTAGATGACTGGTAATTATTCACAGACACTTCCAGGGGCCTTCTACAGTCAGTAATTGGGCGAAAGGAAGAGGCCCCCTTGGGCACAGCGCCGATGGAGTGAGTACACTGGGACTCACGACGAGCTTTAATATATTTACCATCTCCAATCTCTTCCAAGAGAAGGTCAGAAATAAATTTGTAAGCGTCAGACTTCAAGGCAGAAGAGTAATTTTTACATTCATAATGAGGAACAACAGTAACATCGTCGACTACCATAAATCCCTCACTAATACCGAGTGCAAGAAAGTCTCTGAGTTTAAAGTCATCTTCATACGTTAACTCTTCCATCCATTTGGATAGTTTCATCTGAGACCGACAACCATTTATGAAATGCACGTCTTGTATTCTATACCACGGATCGTCCAAATTAAAGCACAGATCAGATGAATCATCGACATTTACAGGCAGGGTAGGCAACTCTTTGTAACCATGTATGTCAGGCACAACATCAGGAAATTTAATATGCATAGAATTCATGCTCACCGAAGACAACCTATTATGATCCGGGAACAGCTGAACTGCTTCCAAGTCCAATACGGTCACGTCGTACGATGTAAATATGCTATTATCTTCACTTTCAGGCGTAGGATAAACACACAACTGCTGTTGAAGATCCACGATATCAGGGTTAACTCTTTGTGAAACCAAGGAAGGAGAAGACAATACATTTTGCTGAGAAACACTGCCATTATCATTTTCCACTAGCGAAAAACACAAGGATGTTGTGCCGGGTCCGCCATTTTGGGAAGTCGATGGGAGGTCAAGGGTCACTTCCGGGTCATCCAACTCGCATGCTGATTGGACGACAGGCTCCAGTCATTCTGATTTCGCGCGGGAGGTACAAACACTAGCCTTGTGTTGTTTTTCACAGAATCGACAGACATGTTTCCTTGAACACTTCCCATTGCAATCCTTAAAGTTCCAATAATAGCATACGTCCTTCGGAAAGTCAGCAGGGACCACCAAAGGAGATTTGGAACCTTTCTTAGCTTTCTTCTTCTTTTTATCCTCATCAGAAGCCGAGGACGAGGAAGGGGGCGTGACCATAGCACCTGGGTGTAAGGCTACACTCAGCGATTCATGATCGGTGGTCACGAACTCTTCCAGCTCTCCCTCCAAAATACGATTCACCACCTCCCTATCATACAATACCAAGGCAGAATCCACATATGTCTTCAGATGGGCATGTTTGGCAACGTAACACATATTATGATTAATGTAACCAGCAGGATCCTCTCCTCTCTTAAGCATTTCCTTGAGGACCCTGGTCTGGCCGTACCATAAATCACATTTATTCATCTTGGTATGGTCCATATTTTTAACCGAAACACCTTCATCAATATTTTGAGAAAAAAATTCTGGACGTAAATAATTACCAAGCTGTTTTGCCTTCTGAGCAGGGTCTAAGGCAGTTGATAGTTGAGTCATAACATCAGTAAATGGAGCTGACAGCAAATCCGAAGCTGATATGCGTGACTGGGAGTAGGGGTTAGAAGGATCGCCTGAGCCCCCAGGAACACCCTCCCAACCGCCAAGGTGAGAAAGCTTACCACCGGTACCACTGGGCTTGGACATACGGGACATAGCAGCAACCAACGAATCCATTTGAGCATTTTTCTTCTTGTACTGGGCTTCCTGGGCCTTTGCAAACCTCTCAAAAAAGTTGGCACTAGAATCCAATTTAGCAGCTTCAGGATCCTCTGCATCTGCATCCGATATCGGTTGCAAATAATTCAAATAGTCAGTTGGAGGTAATCCTTTATCCTTGCAATAATCCACAGCCGCTTTAGCGTATTTACAAACGGTTTTTCCACAAGGTTTTAAGTGGGACCTGTTACAACCGTTGCAAGCAGGCATTATAACCGATGTAATGTGAGCCGTCACAAACACAATTTCACAGAAAAAATATCTGCTCAGTTCAGTCTAGCGAGACCACCTTCAAGTTCGCTGGCTGAACGACGACTGACCCTCGTCGGCAAGTGGTGCCTGGGAATAAGGTAGCGGTGGCGCCATCTCGTATATTAGTGGTGCATCGTCCCATATATGAGCAATTCCACCAGTTGGTCGTCATTTGACCATCTACGGCTGAAAATTCTTAATTTTTTAGAATTGCTTCCATTGATTTATTCTTTTTCGTATATAAACTACACATATTGCTGATGTTATAGACAAAATTGGGAAGGTTAATGATGAATATTGTAGTCGGGGCAGCCTGATAGAAGCTGTGATTAGAATTCTGATAATAAGGGCACCGAATATTGGTACATATTTGTACATAAATGAGGATTTAAATTAAAAAAAATAAAAAAAAATATGCAAATAATGTTTTAAACTAGTGTGTACTTGATAGGTCTCGACGTAAGGATTATAACACTTTTTAGTTTGTGAAAATATTCCAATTAGAAGGAAAGTTATAGCCAAATAACCATTCCAGTAATGGTAATGATAATGGCAGCGGCAAGGGTGATAGATCATTGACCCTCTGCCTATACACATATATATATATAACAGATTATGTTTGGAATATATATACACAAATATATAATATCTATTCCCCTTTGTTTTCTTTTTAAGTTGACTTGAATGAATACATGTATTGGTTGTTTATGAAGGATGTATTTGAGTTATGTTTAAGTATTTAGAGTCAACATCTTTAGAGATTTATATAGGTTCTCTGTATGTCCCAACATCACAGTGTCAGTGTCAGTGTCAGCGTCAGTGTCAGCGTCACGTGTGGAATACTCACGTGACGCTGACACATTTCTCGTCCTACCTTCTGATTGCAGAGAACCTGGATGGATTTTTGGTATTTGAAATGAAGTATGTGCATCGACTCATGCATATGGATATCATCAATTATTAATTCCTAATATTTATTAAATGTGGTAGACTAACAATACTCACGTGACGCTGACAGCATAGCTACCCAAATCCTAGTTTTGTACCTAGTATTCCACAATATGAACATATATCCAAACAGATTTATTCTAAATATATCAAGTCCATGTAGAATGGGCCAAATTAGTATCTATTGTTCACCCCTGGTTTTTTCATTTTTTCTAAGGATGCATTTCATGTTCCACACGTGACGCTGACATTTAGAGTTCCCAACATATTTTCCCATTTTTACTACACCAATGACCCAAAGCAAAAAAATAAAAAACAGACCATGCAGTACCCAGGGTCAAGGCTGAATGGTAAAATAGGTTTAAACAATGTTTGACTAAATGTTTTTATTTTATTTCCAGCATTTTATTGGACATTCCTTTATTTTTTTCATTTTTAAGGCCCTAAAATCCAGTTTTTTGCCCCTCCATGCCTAAATTCTTAGGAAAAACTATGTAAATAGGGGGTATTTCTGATGTATTTCAGGTGGGCGGACACGAAAAAACGATTGAAAAATGTCTCCAATCATTTTTTCCCATTCAAATAAGCAAAAGACGATTTTAGGGTCAAATGAGGACCAAATGGTGGATTTGCTCATATACCTATATAGCGATATAGACAACATATCGTGTCTGCTACCAATGTACTATACTTCTCGACCACTCAGGCACGTAGCCTCAGTTGTCTAGAAGTATAGTGGACCTAGCCCTTGCTATCATAGCCTAGCCCTTGCTATTATTATGTAACCCAGTACAGGGTATAGCTTGGCTGACGTTGTTAATCTAACCTAGCTAGTAGCCTACTAGGGACTTTACGCGTGTAGTATAGACGGCGAGGGATTATCAACTAATTATGGTTGACTTATCAAATATCTTATTTTACTCGATATAATATTTTTCTCATAAAAATATGGGACCATTAGTAAGGAGTGTTAGCTGTGGCAAGGTTTGTGTAGGGTAAGGGTATTGAATATAACAGATACTCTTGCTCAAGCAATGGGATTTTGCCTGTATAAGAGAAGTTTGATAGTGAATATAACAAGGCTCTTCTCAAATTTGTCAGTAACCGCTGTTCGGCGATGTGTCCAGCTGCCCGGCGACGATCCATATGATTAGCTGCGCAATTTATCCGCTATTTATACTTGGCGATGTGTGCGGTACAAAACCGATTTGACGGTGGCGCCATCTGCATTTACTGTTTGGACCGCCCTATTGGCAATTTAACATAGAAATATTTTTAGAATGATTATGCCTTTTGTTTGGACCGCACCACTGGCAATTTAACCTTGAGATTTTTAACGTAACATTGGGTAACCACATTAAATATTAATTATCACCTATTAATTATATTATCTCATATATTAAACCAGCCCTTATAATCTCAAATGCCTCAAAAGATATTCAAAATACTTAGCTCTACTCTCTGCAATAAAAAAACAATATATTCATATTCATTTAAACAACTTATCGTTTCTCCATTAGCACCACTCCTTGTTGCATGATATCTATTCCTGGAATAGACATAATTATCATAACCTTCAAGAAATATTGATTTATGTTTTAGTACAGATTTCATATGGATAATCACCTCCATAGAAATAAACATTTAAAATATAATTTCATTGTGTTTAGGTCAAGTTTCACATGGACGATCACTTCCATGGAAATAAATTCTTAAAATACAAGTTGATTTTTGGAATTCTTTCTCATAATCAGGTAATCACATCCTAATTAGAGGTACTTTTGCCTTAGTCTATCAAATGAATATTAATCATACCATAATGGTGCAAGTGTCCGTTTAGGATTGTCACGAGGAGCGGCAACAGTAGCGGCAACAGAAGCAGCAACAAGAGCGGCAACAGAAGCGGCAACAGGAGCAGCAACGGGAGCGGCAACAGGAACGGCAACAGAAGCAGCAACAAGAGCGGCAACAGAAGCGGCAACAGGAGCGGCAACCGGAGCAGCAACGGGAGCAGCAACAGGGGCGGCAACAGCAGCGGCAACAGAAGCAGGGACTGTCATCCTGGCTCCTTCTGTCGGCAGTTCAGCGCTTGTGTCATGGGCGACTGAAGCGGCAGCTGTAAATTAAAAAAGAAAATATTATTAAAACAATAATCACATTATATCTTCTTACTTGATTTTGAATGTTTTGTGTATTGAAACTTATTGTTGGATGTATGTACTATCTGTGTACAGATTTTTTAACGATTTGAGTCCCGATTTATTGGATATATTAATCATTTATGGGGAATTTTGACTTATGTAAATAGTAACTGCTACCCGGCGAACTGAGAAAGTAGATTATAGAAAAGTATGATGGCTGCCGTGGTGAGTGCAGATGTTTTTGTATGAATACCTTGGTCAATTTTGATCCGATTTTTCATTTGATTTTTGATAGGATATATGTTAGGCCTATATTGCACACCTCACTCTTGTCTTTTTTTTAAACAGATTTTTATTTCCTTACCATTTCACAATTTGAAACATATATAATATGTGATTCGAAGCTCTTTTTTCACGTTATTTAGTTTAGCATAGATTTCTACAATGGTACGGTCCAATCAATCTCTCTACTAATTTTATGACAACATTATGCGATTCGAAGCTCTTTTTTCACGCTAGTTTTCTTTAACATAGAATTCTCCAATGGTACAGTCCAAACAAGTTACTTGATGACTTAATATCTCCACTAATTTTTCTCCCTATTATGCCCCCCTAAAACCTTGAGGTACTTATTCACTGCTTGCATTTTTTTTATTCATAATCAATGAAGAAGTCACTCTCACAGGAAGAGGTTATCTTCTATCTTGTCCTTTGTGTTGCTCACTTATTATCCTATGTATATAGTCACTCATAGCCCAAGCTGGGTTCCAATGGAATATCCTACTCCTCTTGGAGGTGATGTACCCAGTGAAAATAAAATCTTTAAAAAAAATACCTTTCATGTAAAGAAAATAATCATGTTACAACAGGTACATCTACGACAATGCCAAGTATATTTTTGATTGTTGTATACAGATTTAGGACAAAAATTATATTCTAGATCCCAATAAACTCACATACATATTATAATATCATCATTCAGAACAGTCTGTACCTATAAGGGGCCATGTGGTGAAAGGGTTCGGTATTGAATATAACAAAACTCTTCTCAAGCAGTGGGTTGTTTCATATGGTGAAGTGTTCGGCTTGCCGGCGAAGAGCGGTATGAGTGGCTGCAGAATTTCTCCACTATTTATACCAGAACAAAACCAATCGGTGGTGGCGCCATCTGTATTTACTGCTTGGACCGCCCCATTGGAGAGTTAACATAGGAATTCTGACATAGCGATTATGCTTTTCAGTTTGTACCAAACCATTGGAGACTTAACATTGAATTTTAGCATAACGTTTACCCTTCTATGTTTTGTGAGTTTTTCAGGTTTATTCAGGTTTTTTAAAAATGATTATTAATTTGTGTGTTTTATTTCATATATTAAAGATGAATACCAGCGTTGTCAGCACTGCAGCAGGCGGGAATTCAAGGAACTAAGGCATGAAACAATAGAATTCGATATATTTTGTTCAAACTTTGTATTGAGAAAGAACATGGTTGGGGGAATACAAAATACCAAAAAAACTGGATATCATCATATTATTTTGTGTTTTAGGGATGAGTGAAGTTTACTTCCCTTCACTATTGATTTCAATGGGGGAAGCTCATTGTGATGCAAGTTTAGCCGAATAACTTTTTTTTTAGTTCAATGACCCCTTATTTTTTTTAATTGGGAGGGTACAATAACATGTCAGCAATGTCTATGCAGATTTAAAAGAAAATCGTATGATTCAATCATATGCTATTGGGGAAAATGCAGAAAATACCCGTTTTTCCATAGACTTCTATAGTAAACAGTAATAAATTTCAGTGGTCCCTAAAATAAAAACTAATCCAATGACATATGGTTTTCTTGGGCTTTTTGGGTTCCCCCAACCATGTTCTTTCTAAATCCAAACTTTAAAGAAAATTCCATGATTCATTCATTTTTTAAGTGAACACTGGTATTTACCTTTAATATCCTTTTGCGCACAATGTAACCGCGCATATGGCTTGGTATGGATAACTAGATAACAGCACAGCTATTCAAAATTATTAATTTTTAAGTACAAAATGTTGTACAATTTTTGTATATGATATATGTTTTATTCAACATAAACTGCCATCGAGGCTCTTACAATTCTAATGACGTTAATGCTGTGTCCCTTGTGTCGTGCCATTTTGTTATTTTGCCACATTGGTAAGGGACTACAAATTTCCCCGGATTAAATTATTATTATTATTATTATTATTATTATTATTATTATTGATTGGTCATACACACCTTCTTTCCTCAACCTTTGCTCCTGTTTTACAGCAGCTTTTCGGATCCTCTCTTGAACCTTCTCCTCCGCTGTCATGTTCTTTTTTTTTGCGTCATAGTTTTTCTAGAATGAAATATAATGTGTATATCAAATACATATCTTTATATGGTTAGGATATTTTTTTGTTTTTGCAAATGCCTTTTATTTCCATTACAGATATTCACATAATACGCAAGCATAGAGTATCAAGACATAATCATTTTTGATTATAGACATAGGAAGTAGTTAGAAATGTAGTTCATATGTAAAAAAAACGTTGGATGGGTGTCCAAACAGATGACTTGAGCATAAGGAAGTGTGTATGATGTTGGCTGCTTGGATTTGCTTTGAAGAATGAACGGTGGCAAGAAATTGTTTCTACTTTTATACCTTGTGCAGGTGTGCGACTCAAACAGATTGTATAAATATATAGATTGGAATTGCAGAAAAATCGAATGTGTACGGTATGGTGTAAAATGGGCGTGGCCTATTGGGTCAGCTATATAAGGATAGAGGATGACATCACTGTTTGCACCGAACTACTGGGAGTTTAACACTGGCCTTCCAGAAAATTAAATTATTTGGGTGAAAATAAATTACCTGCAAATGTTTAGAAAATATTATTCTGTTCACTGCTTCAGGGAGAAACAACTCCCAGGCGCTAAGGCTTGCCAGCTGTTGATTCAATTATACCATCCATGTCACTACTGTCTACTATGTTTGAGTCGTACACCTATAGCTGACTATATAAAGAAAATCTTTCTGATGTAAAATCATAAGGCCGGCTGTACTCCTACCCTAACGGTCAGGGTACATCAAAAGCTAAAAGTATTTGCCTGCTTGAGATTAATTATTTATAAATCTGTTGTTTTTTATTTAACAATTACCTGTGATCGTTCCCGACTCATCATGACATAATGAGGGTCCATTGTGGCCACCTTTCGGGCACGATAGAGCCTGGCCCTCTCAGCAGCTTTAGCCTTCTTGGCTTCTACAGATGTAATCTGTGACATTTTCTAGAAAAAATATCAAAGTTATATTGGTAAAATATTTCTAATGGTATTGGGAAAATTGCATCTTAAATCTTAGCATATGATAGGCTATGTCTGACATTGAATTTGTGATATTTCCCGGATATTTCATTCCTTAAAGATGTTTCAGCGTGCAGATCTAGCATTTCGTGAAGGGCTTGTGCCTATAGGGGTCGGGGGTGTCGAAAGTAGGTCAATTATTAATTAAAGCATATCTATAACAGGTGCCCCCCCTGCCCCCCCCCTGCCCCCCCCCCCCCTCCATCCACAACAAAGGCCAAGGTTATATCGCCTAGTATGGCTGTGTTGTTTACGTTGCTAGATGACCTCCGATATCGTATCAGATTTTTTTTTTTGAAACACGGTGATTACTTTTGGTACAGAAACCTTTGATTCAACTACAGTGTTCTATGACACAAGATCTGCTAATTTCAACATAAAAATGACATATATTTAACTTAAATACCTACCAGAAAGTAATAATGGTTCGTCAGTTGCCTTGTTCAATGACTTCTTTCGAGAAAGTATCGTCTGCAACGAAACTTCCGGTAGTTTCAAGCGTTTACGCTAGACGGCTCTAGAGATTTTACGAATTTAGTTCACGTGACGAAGACGACATAAAGCGTGACGAAGGTTTTTTAAGCATTTTGCCGTACAAATCATACAAAAACGACTCAGAAATTATTAATTTCAGTCTACATAGATTGATATTAAGCAAACTTAATAATAAATGTCAAATTTAAAGTTTATTATTAAATTCATGCCTTGTAAGGCTCTAAAAAACGTAAAATAGGCGTGACGAAGACGACATGGGCTAGGGTACCCACCACCTTTTGCCACCATGTTATTTCTCAGCTACGATTCAAGAAAAACTCAAATCAATACATTTGATATTCTATACCTATATAATCCCATGCACTCTATCATTATTCATCAAAATTTGACGTTTTTTTTTTTTTTAATTTATTTATTCCACCTTAGGCACACAGCGTGACGAAGACGACATGGGGGGGGGGGGGTACCCACAATTTTTTCTTTTGATTTTTGATGGCTTTTGGCCAAAAAATATTTTTTTTGCATTTTTTTTTTACACAGATCATATTCACGTAACCTACTATCACAACATATAAAAAAAAATGTTCAATTTTGAAGATTATTTAGAAATTTAGCAATTCCACGGACTAATGGCTGTTAAAAAAAATGATTTTTGCCTCCAAAATGGGATTTTGAAATAAAAAAAAAAAAAATGGGCTAAAAATGCCAAAAATGTTGTTCCACAGGTTGGTAGAACCATCCTATCAAAAAAAAAATCAAATAAATGATAATTAACTTGATTTAAGCCCATTTTACCCCTTTCCACGGTTGGGGGCCAAATGTTGTCAAATTGGTGGAATTGGCCACCAATGTCATCAGTGTATTTACCAAGAATTGTATCTGACGATTTGGGTTTAGCTAATGACTTTAGAACAAAGACGCTGCCCAAATCGATGAAATATTTTCGCTCGTCATACAAATGATCAATAATTAGTTAAGAGCTAAAAGGCAGGTGGTTCCTAAATATATCGGGCCATACTTTGTATTAAAGTTTAGGATGTGTTTGTGCCGTTTATGAACAAAAATAAACATGATAAAAACATTCCCATCTTTCTTCCATTAATAATGAATCCAGAACATACTTATACCCGTGGGGAGAAATGCGAACCGTGGACGTGTCCGCCATTTAAATCTCCTCGCTCACTTCTTCACACGTAGAATATCGTAATTGCGAGCTGTAATAGTAATTGCTGTAATAGTATAAATCCACAGCCAATTGAATTTTTGATTGGTTGAAAGTTATTATGTTTGATTGCAATTAAAGGGGCACACCGCAATGGTTTGCTGTAGCATAAATTAGCAACTACAATATTAACATAGCCATTTCTTCATTTACAGGCGTTTTACTTCATGCATGTGAATTAATAAACTTTCAATGATAAAATCGTTGGTTTGCCCATTTCAGGACACTGCATGGTCACTATTGTTTCTCTAGCTTTCTTCCACTCTCGTTGCTCCAACCAATCACTGTCAGGTCATCATCACTTATTAGTGACTAGTATATGCGCGGGGGGGGGGGGGGGGGAGGCCCAAACATAATATTCTAATTATAGGTGAAACCTCAAATAAATGACCACACCTGCACAACCGTAATTGTAATGTGCAAATACGATTCGATATATTAAAAAAAACGATAGCGAAAGTAATTCTTGCGAGATATTAATTTTGTTTTCTAGGGGAGGAATATGCTTGTAATGTAGAGTAGATCGCATGATAGAACAGTGAGATTGCTAGACGTAGTTTTGGGAGAAGTTAAGCCAGATGCCTTAATAGAATGCCATTTTTCCTACACGTTTTACGTGCAGGGACCAAATTCCCGATTGTAGAAACAAATAACACCAGGAACGTTAGATACAAGAACCTTTATTGATAAGGGAAGTGGACAGCACATGCATGTATAAAATAAATATATAATAACCGGCTTGAGTGATTTATTCCAACTTCGAACAAATAATTAGAAACACATTGAACAACATCGACGACCTGTACAGATATTTTAACTTATTCAAAGTTTCTCCATAAATATATCTCACGATACTTTCAATGACTTGGGCTCGGCTGGATGGAGTTTTCCGGGGTATGTAAACGCTGTATTCGTGTTCCCATACAGTTGAGTAAGGTCAGAAAACTATGCGCAGTATTTGTAAAACAATACAGTATCCCAGAATAAAACTAATAAACTCCTACTGCATTTCTTAAGTATAGCAAAACTATAATTACAATGAAATCGCCTGTATTTACAGCAACGATGCAATATAATTCCCCTGGGTCTTAATGTGAACGGCGTTATTTAGTTACAACTTCACATGAAGCCGCAAAATATTTCGAATTTACTATTTGGTGGTGGTCCTGGACTTGGTAGGAGCTTTTGGCTTTTGGGGCGTTTTCGTTTGCTTCTTGGTGACGGCAGATTTAACTTTAGGTTGTTTCACAGTTTTCTGTTTCTTTTCGGTTCCCTTAGTAGTGAGAGTTTTTGTTCCCTTAGTAGTGAGAGTTTTTGTCTATAGAATAGAATAGAATAGAATAGAATAGAAAAACATTTTATTCAGTCAATGACTGCATTCAAGGGAAGGTCTCCAGCAGATGGGAGGTATTCTTGGCCCTCGTGCTATCTTACAGTTTTTGTAGCAGAGAACAATACTGCAGCGTACGATGAAGGCTGTCAGCTCCCTACCATTCTTGTTCATGTTCTTAAAATCTATTACAATCTCTATAAATGATCAGCAATAAAGGAGAGAGAAAGGAGTGGGCTCTCGGAATATTTTTATTGAGTTCCAGAGCGGGCTCAATCTGCCCAACCCCAAGATGATGAATATAATTTAAAATTCCGAAAGTCTCATAGCCACCTTCCTATCCAAATCCAGCTTGTATGTCGTCGGAGTGTTCAAGTAAATTAGCACTGCCAGGCTCTGCCAATCACCCGCTAATTTTATATCGGTCAAACTAAGACCAGACATGTGGAGAAACGTAGCGGAGCCCCTCCTAAGGCTGTGTAATCCGATGTCCTTTTTGATGTCACACTTATCTGCCCAAAATTCCAACTTTTTCAGGGCATAATCATAGGGGACCGCCACCCCCCCACCAAATGATATTAGAGGTGCGTCCTTCGGTGCAGGCGACGTCTCAAACCACCCTTTTAATTGAGTAGCTAAACACAGGTGGTTGTTGGTGTATGTAATAGGAATTTCTAGCAAACGATTCCTAAATTGGTTTGTTTTTGAACTCGAGACCTTTATCAGACAGCCCCATTCAAACCAAGTGATATCCGATCGAAGTAACAGGTGGTCATTGAATACTCCCGCGAACACATGGCACTTCCTAAGTAGAGCTCTAAAACATAATAGCACGCCCAACCAGCAAGCTATTTCCTTATGAGAATCCACATTCACACACCAGAAAATCTTTACAAGATCATCTGGAAACAGAGGCTCCTTGGAAGATTTCTTGTCCCCCAACAGACGTTTAAGGCCTCTTAGGGTAAGCTTCACCTTAAAATCTGCACGTAGATCCGGGGATCCATCTAGCTTTGCCAAGTGGTTGATCGCCGAGGTATAATTTTCCAAGGACGTATACGACAGACTATCAGATGCCCATACTAAGAACCTGCAGACATTGTCAGCTATAATGGGGTACGGGTGAATGTTGACTTGATCACAGAAGAAGTGGTACTTGCGCCACTGAGATGCCCTTACCGCCTGAGAGCTGTCGGCCAAGGCATTTTGCTATATCACTGACACTCTCCCATCCAACTTACGAAGCTCTGCAATTATATAAGTATAGGATCTAAATAGCAATTTTTCTGGACACACTGCCAATAAATAGTTCGTATAATATTAGCACAATGCTCATCTGGTGCTCTCTCTTTACTAAGACACCTGATAAACTTCTTGTCCGGGCACAGTATGCAAATACCGACGTCAGAGTAGAATCCCAGCCAATGATACAAAACCACTGACAGGGCCACAAGCGCTTTAAATAGCCGAGCATTCTGTAGCGGATGATTGATGAAAATACACGACATGTTCCCTTGATGTGCGCATGAGATGAGTTCACCTTTTATAGGATCACCTAGCCGAAAAGCTCCTAGGTAAGCCAGGTCCCTATAGTTGGCAACAAACTTCTCCTCATCACACAACAACACAATGCCGTTTCTCTCATCTGACTCCATGGTGAGATCCCTGGTACCATTGAAATCAACAAGGGCCGACTTCCACCACTCCAAGTCATTGTGGAAACCCCTATTCAGATGCACTCGACGCTTCCATGCCAGAGGTTTCAACAACTCCAGCACATGGTGACAATACAGCCTTCCTCCTTTTATTACCTTACTGCAGTGGTTCAAGATACCTGCGAGCCTCCTGATTTGTCGACGAGAACCAAATCCTTTATTTTGAAAGAAGGCCAATTCATGTTTCAATTTCACCACCTTGTCTTCCGGCAGGCTTAAGGACATTGTCACATTGTCGATGTAGATACCAAGATACTTGTTTCTCTGTGATGGATGAGTTAGCTTCTCCCATGACACGTAAAATCCCAACTCACCCAACATGTGTATCAAGAACTGTTGGCCAGCCACACATTTCTCATACAAATCTTCACAAATGAGAAAGACATCCAAATATGAATAACACAGGTATCCATGCCTGCGCATCATTTGAGATACAGCATCTGTGATGCGCGAGAAACAGTAAGGGGCAGTCCGCGAACCAAAACAGATGAAGTTGTCTATTAAATACACCTCCTCCTGTCCCACCCTCCACTGTAATCCGAAGAAGGTGCGGTTTGAAGGGTGTATCATGACGGTGCGGTATGCTGACTTTAAGTCCACGGTACACATAAACATGTCACGTTGTAACTCACTCATGATTTTATCTAAGGTCACAAATGCAAAGGTGGAACAAACCTCACTCACATGATTGTTAATTGAAGTGCCGATGGGTCGCTTACAATCTATGATTGGACGTATTCCCCCGTTCGCCTTCTCAATAACCCCCATAGCATGTACGCAGGTAGGACGAACAGAGGTAACAGATAGCTTGCCCATTTCCAGCTCCTTCCGGAGGAGTTTGTCTAATTTTGTCTTGTTATTTGTTGTATAGCACAATGAATAGTTCTTCATTTCATAGGTGATGACATCACACTCTGAATCCACTAGCCGAAAACCATTATACACCCCGTCAAGTAACCAATGCGCGTCACTGTCGAGGTTGTCTCCGTCCGCTAGCCACTTAGCCCAGCCAGCTGGTCTAAATTGCCTCACTACGCCCTCCAACACACCATGAGCCGGAACTTGTGTACATAAACTGTAAAGCTCGGCCAAATTAACATTAGTGATTACCTCATCAGAAGCTAGGATAGGCAATCCTTTGAATATACGGTTGTCATCACTTGTCGGAGGGACCGAAAGCTGGCTGGGTCCGCCATCTTGGCATCATTTCGGTTTTCCACCGGTGGAGAGTTCTCCATGCTCTTGGCCACTTTCGGTAGAAACATCCGGTGTAGCAATGGCGTGTTCTCTCAACCAGTTCAGCTGAATATCACAGGTTTTTGAGCGATGAGCTCCCTTACATAGGCCGCAAACACCATGCAGGTATCTGCAATTGACACATTCTCTGCCGTCATTCCATTTCCAGCAGGCGTCAGGCACCCATTTATTGCGAAAATCGTAGTGAGGCGAGAAAGGGCCACTCTTCTCCTTCTCTCGACTCCAACCTCCGCCATTTTGGTAATTCCCACAACGAAACCCTTGTTGGTTGGAACTGCGCATATTCTCAGCACAGAGATGGATGCAATCACTCTCCACATCCACCGATGGCCAGTCGTCGATGATGCCATTCAGGACTTTTGTAGTCACCTCCCTTTCGTACTCCAGGTGGGCTACATATCCATCGACGGGTTCACCATTATCCATCATGTCTTGGAGGACTCTAACACAACCATGGACCATATAACGATAGGAGAGATCCTTGAAAGATCTAGAATCATTTACATAATACTCAGGACGGTATTTACCTAGCGAAGAACCCAGTGATCGACCGGAGGACCGGCCCTGACCACCCGGAGACATCTGAGAACCAAATGCCCCTGGTTCGTTCCCGGTAAGTGTAAGATTCAAATCTCTGAGCTTCTGTTCAGCAACCGTTATATCCGCCTCTAACTTGGATTTCTTCAAAGCCTCAGATTTCTTAACGATTACTCCCTCAACAAATGTCAGATATGTAGGAGAGTCTCTGTCTGGCACCTCTGTCTCCTCGATGCCTGCCAAGGAGGCCAATTCCGCCTTCTCCATGACAGGGCCGGCTGGTATAGTTACAGTTGGACTCGAGGGTTCAATTTTCACAGTTACCTTTGGCTTACTCTTCGCCTTGGGGCATCAGCACACAGTGATTATACAATTTTTTTGCGATCAAATAATTTTTCGCTGTTCGCACCGGCAGGTACTGTTGTGTTCTGTTCTGCTTGAGACCGGCCTGTCTCCTAGCAACCGTCAACACAGTAGATTCAGGTATCACGCTACTGTTCAGTCAATCATTTATACCTACATTTACCTATAAATATACTCCATAAAATAAAAGAGTTTCATTAAGTGACTGTAATCCTATGATAAATGCTCATGCTATAGTGGATCCATTTCTATTGAGATAATCGTTAAATAATGATACCCTTAATTACCTTTGGTTTCTTTTCCCCTGCCTTAGCTTTTGCTGCGGGGGATTTCTTACTCTTCACCAGTTTCTTCGGGGATTTATCAGTCTGAAGGATAAAGCACATAATGGGATCAGTAAATATACTCTTATCTGATTGCTATCAATAATTTAAGCAGTGTCTAATACCAGGGAAAACATTAATATGAATAAAATAAGGGAGTTTTGATTAAGGATATGTGCATCACCTCATGCCATATGATACATTATATTAATACGTCTGATCACTTAATACAGTATCATTATGGCCAAGGTTTTGTTCAGTGACGTGCACCTTAGAAATTGCCAATACAACAGTGACTGAGAACTCACAAAAGAGAAGTATGTAAGATTGTATGCAACATTGTGGGGAGCTGAGTTCTTAGTGGCGATAGGGTGAAGGGGTCCACATTACCGTTTTGAGGAGCGAGCCATGTGGTGAGAATGATTAACAAGTTATAAGTTTACTAATTATTAAGTTAATCAATGATTTAATCAACTATTTTTCTATTTAACTTTATAATCAGTTTAACTTAATGTTTATACCCTGCGTTTCCAAAGGAAACAACTTCTCAGGATCAATTATTTGTGCACAATGTCAAGTCATAGTTACTGAAATTTAGTCTTTCTTAAACTGAAAATGCAGAATATTTACCAAAAATGCTTACATTTTCACTTATATGTGAAAATTTTGTGATACCAATATTGCATAAATAACATAGTACTGTTTTGTCATTTTATCTAAATTTATTCAACATATAGTTAACAATAATGATTTCTTGTACAAATGTAATGTGCGATTCACTTTCTTAACGCCTTAAACCTGTACAATGTTCAACCTGGCCAAGGCCACATATGAATTTTTAAATCAATTCACCGTCTAGATTTTGATATATGGGGTGGCAAACATTTTGACCCTTTTACTATTGGTTCCTATGGAAGATGATGACTTTTCGAAACATATTCATATTTCTCACCAAGAACCCAGATATAGATTTTTTTCAAACTGTAATATATACTGCCTGTGAGTGTCTTGTTTTTTTGTGAGGGCGTCCTGAAATACAGATTTTTTTTCAGTTAAATATAGTCAAAATTGTAATTAAATTGAATTGAATTGAATTGAATCTTTTATTTGTCTAAGTAGTACAAGAGATAGACAAACAGGTCTACAGGCCTCTGGGAAGGTCCCAGCTCTTCCAGCCGTTACCTTAACTAAAGGACAGATATCTACATAGGCAACTAGAATGTTAAAATGACAAGACAGAATAAAAGCAACACAATATAATATAATATAAACAATATAAAGCGAGCCAGTACAAGTACAGCCCTATACAAAGTAGTTCAGATAAGATGTGGTTAGCACCTAATTGTTTTCACATCTGAGGGGTGTACATATTTATTGTTTTTCTCTATTTTCAAGATCACTTTTGGTTTTTTTGAGTATTCGTTCCAAATTCAATGTGAGTTTGTACAATGCATGTGGAGCTCAGTGATTTAAAAACTGGAATCAGTTTTGTATCAATCATATTGATAGATGTTAGTTGAAATGCCCATAATGATCACCTGAATGAACAATAATTATTATATAAGACAGGTGGTCATAAAATGGCCTGACCGCGAGAACATGAACTTGTATGTACTGTCGTATAAAAATAAAAAAAAAAAATAAAAAAAAAGGGAAAAACCTATTGCAATTTTACCTCTGTATATCAATAAAACATGAAAGTACTGTACTGTACCAGATCTGGGTTAAAAACAATGAGGTAGACAATCTACCTAGAAACTAGACCACCGGCACCCTCCGCATCTTCCCTGGAAGAAGTCAAAATGACTCTATTTACAATCAAAACCGGTGCGCAGACAGACAGACAGATTAGTGTACAATGAAACTCTCTTACAGCCCACATATTTATTCAGTTGTTCCCCGGTGAGAATTTGTATGAATACCTGTAATACTTCTTTTAAGGTCTTGGCTACACCTTAGTTTACTCCGATTTTCGATTCCGTTCTCAACACTTACACAGTCTGTAATATTAGTTCACGGCAGGATTTAAGCCAGGGAAGTGGATGGCCGCCATCAGACTCGCCTTGCTCCCATCACGCTTCCCTCAATTGACGCTAGGAGAAACTGACTGCACGCACTTACGGAAACTAACACTAGAGGTGCCATTGCAGAACAGCCACACCATGGAGTGCTGTGGGTGTTCTGCACTTAGTGTATACGATGCCCACAATTTGTTTTCGACCAGGGAGGGTGGGTGGGTGGGGGGGAGGGTACATATCCAGAACAATAACACCAAGACAAAACTACAAATATAAATGAACAGTAACAAAACGACAGCATAGACACCTAGCGGACCACACTTTCCTGGATCGACATGGCATCAGCTTGCCCAATTTATTGTTTATCATGTCTTGTTTATGTTGTTGTTACTGCCATATTAGTTTGTCATATTAATGTAATCGCTACATCTACCTATTTATCAACTACTATTTTATCTGTTTGATAACGTAACTCCATTTTTTCCAAATGGGGCCCTCAGGAAGATCTATGGTTTCATAGATCGAGGCACACCCCCTTTTTCGGGGTCAAAATGTTACATGTTATTGAAAGTATGCACTTCCAGAAATAAAAATCTATATATACATGTACATACAACATTGAAGCGCGTTTAAGCCATGACATAAGTACTCTAGTGAGAGTCATTAGTGGAGAGACACCACCTAGCGCCAACTAGTGGAATGGGGTAGCGCCAGTGCATTAACCCCAACCTCTATGCAGAGGCGCCACCTAGTGGGTGGGGGTGGCGCCAGTCGACCCGAATCGTACCCAACGAGGCACTAGACTACAATGACTCTCACTAGACATGTGTGTGTCGACAGAAAACAGAAAATAACAAGAAAATATAAAATGGAGAAAACCCTTCATAAAGTCGAAGTGTCCAAGTATATTTCGTTCAATTTGTAAGCTAAATGTTTATTAAAAGGCAAAAAGTAAAGATTTACTTCCCTTTGTTGGATTATTATGTCCCCAAAACGATTATTTTGATGTATTCGTTATATTTTTAATCCAAGGTGTGTATATATGAATAAAGATCCGATTTTGGACAACAACAAAATCATTGAAGCGTTTAATTAAATTTATAAATTGAGTAGAAATTCAAAAAGGGGGAAACAATTGCAGATCGATTAATGAAAGGTAAAGTTTTTTCTTCACTCACCACTTGTGATTATTCTTTTTCAAATCTCCCTTAACCCATTTAAACTGAAGGTTGCAACAATTATTCAATTATCTTAAAACTTTATTAGAATGATTGTAGAGGTACTGAGAGTACATGGGAGAAATTTGGTGAAATTTGCTTAAATAGGTTCTGAGATATAGGGTGGGTCGAAAACGACCCCTTTAGGACAATATGGGGTCAAATCTGGGGTTAAATCTGGGACCCCAGTGGAGACTAAGGTCTACATAGCAATGATATATTAGGGTATATTAGTGGAGTTATTGGAGCCATAAGGCTAATTTTGAGATGGAATTTGGTACAAAGGTAAATTTCTTCATCCTCTATCATTTTAGATGGGACCACATTCTAAAATATGAAAATGGTTTCCATGGCAACCGATAATTGGTATTTTCCTCACATTTTAGGGGCAAATAGCCAGATAATTGGATCTATTCAACAATTAACAATTAATTATAACAAAAAACAGGCATTCAATATGAAAGGTCTCATGGTACAAAATTAGATGATATATATATATTCCTTGATTTTACATATTTTAGTTGCCATGGCAACCACATTTATCCTCAGATTTGTCCTGAATAATTGACTTGGTGTGATTGAATAACAATAATATCTGGAAACTCCACAATACTAGTAATGTCCCTTATTTTGGGATACCAGGTCTATGAAATTAATATGTCGATCTAATCAGACCGTTGCTATGGCAATCATTTGCCATGGTAACCAATAAGTTTGCTTGTATTGTTGTTTTTGTGCTGGTCATATAGGTGGAAAGTTAACTGGCCTATTCATTTGGTTAGAACCTGTCTGAATTAAAAAGGGGTTCATGAATGGATGGACTTACTACCAGAACTTTTTTATACCACTGAAGATTCCATAATACTGAGTTTGGCATCAATCAACAATGTGTATATTGGTTCTAAAGTGGTTACCATACCAAAATTCTATGCAAAGTTATCCTGAAAATGAACATATTCCATGAGTGTGGTCTCTAAAATTACAGAACATTACTGATTTTGAGGGATTTCCGCATTTTATGGTTTATTCTCATATGGCTTTAATGGCCACACTGCACAGTTGCCATAGCAACAACGATGTGTAATCTGTATTAAAACCAATATTTAGACTCTCCAATATTTAGACTTTAGACTAATATTAGAGCTTTCTTATGAATATCTACTCATCGATTTATACTTATTAATTCAAATTGTATGTCTCTTTTCCTCTAAAAATGCCATTTTTCACCTTTAAATCTGTTGCCATGGCAACCAATAGCATATTCTAGAATGTAGACCCTTCCAAAATTATAGAGAATCCTAAGATCTACCTCTGTACCAAATTTGGTGATTCGTTACCCTTAAAGGCCGGGCACAGCATATATAAACGGCCCATGGCTCTTCCCCGCAGTCCTCCCTATACATTTAAACTGTAGAATCATAACCAACTTGGGTTATAATTCTTTCAGATAAGATAAATTATAATGAACTACTTACCTACAAAATTGCTGAACGTTTACATGAATATATAAAGGTCATCTTCATATATATATTTGATTTGGTCATATCCATAGATAAGTGTAAAATGGCCAATTCCACCAATTTGACAACATTTGGCCCCCAACCGTGGAAAGTGATAAAATGGGCTTAAGTCAAATTAATTACTAATAATTTGATAATTTTTTTTGATTGGATGGTTCTACCAACCTGCGGAACCACATTTTGGCATATTTGGTCCAATTTTTTTTTTTTTTTTTATTTCAAAAGCCCATTTTGGGGGCAAAAATCATTTTTTTAAACTGCCATTAGTCTGTGAAATTGCTGAATTTCTAAATAATCTGCAAAATTGAACATTTTTTTTTATATGTTGTGAATGTAGGTTACGTGAACATGATCTGTGTAAAAAAAAAATGCAAAAAAAATATTTTTTCGCAAAAAGCCATCAAAAACCATTTTTTTTTGTGTGTGGGGCACCCCCCATGTCGTGTGCCGTCACGCAGTGTGCCTAAGGTGGAATAAAAAAATAAAAAAATAAAAATTATATCAAATTATGATGAATAATGATAAAATGCATGGGATTATACATATATGGAACCTCAAATGTATTGATTTGTGTCTTTCATGAATTGTAGCAGAGAAATAACATGCTGGCAAAAGGTGGTGGGCACCCTAGCTCCTGTTGTGTGCTGTCACGCCTATTTAAGGTTTTTTAGAGCCTTATAAGGCACAACTTCAATAATAAACTTTAAATTTGACATTTATTATTGACTTTGCTTGGTACCAATCTATGTAGATTGAAATTCATGATTTCCGAGTTGTTTTTACATGATTCTTAAGGCAAAATGCTTTAAAAATGTGCCGTCACGTTGTGTCGTGTGCCGTCACGTCTGCCGTCATGTGCCATCACGCCTGCTGTCACATAATATCAGAAATTATATCTCTAACATATATATGTAGTGATCTTCGGATCCGATCCGCTTGCACGCTAAATAAAGACAGAACAAGGCTTAACCTCTCTACAGACTTTATTTAGTCACATGGGACACACTAGTCCTAACTCACTCAACTCGAGCTGGGGTTCACCCCTATTCTTGACTCGTACAAAACTGGTGTGAGTAGACATTCAATATAGAAGATAAAGATAAGATGCACTCAGGCATTATGTTACTAAAGACTCTCGGACTGACGTCCGTGGATATAAATATCTCATAGCAGTACATTGATAGAAAGGTTATGAACAGAAGATTAGCTTAAAAGAGCATAACAACCAATATAATGGTAAAAGTCCCCACACATATACTGATGAGTGGACATGTTCACTGGTACTGCCCACTGGGGTAGTTCAGGTGTACTAACCCACAGCGGACAGCACCACCACACAATAGAATAGAATATTGGTATTATAACCAGACCCACTACAATACTCCCCTTCTTCGAAAAAGAGTTTTAACACATTACAAACTCGGTAAAAAGCAGTAAAAAACACATTTCTAGTGACAAACATGTCAAGCACACATGCAAAAAGAGATTACGGATTTAAAAATCCAAGTAAAAAAAGTTCAATACACACATCTGAAGAAAGCAGTAATAGTAAACACCAAATACATTCAGGAGCATATAGTGTCCTCACTAACTTACAGAATCCAGTGTAGAAAATTTTTATAAAACTGACTGAAGTTCCTCCTTCTGAGTGAATCGACAGTAAAAAAGAGTAATCTCACATTAAAAGTCTTAGTTGATGTGTCATCAATCCGAAAAGGGAGTCCGCGGGGTGGTAGAACATGGTCCGGATCCGAAAGAAATGATCCGAGGACCGAGGATCCGAGGATCCGAGGACGAAAAAAATGCAAAAAAAATATTTTTTCGCAAAAAGCCATCAAAAACCATTTTTTTTGTGTGTGGGGCACCCCCCATGTCGTGTGCCGTCACGCAGTGTGCCTAAGGTGGAATAAAAAAATAAAAAAATAAAAATTATATCAAATTATGATGAATAATGATAAAATGCATGGGATTATACATATATGGAACCTCAAATGTATTGATTTGTGTCTTTCATGAATTGTAGCAGAGAAATAACATGCTGGCAAAAGGTGGTGGGCACCCTAGCTCCTGTTGTGTGCTGTCACGCCTATTTAAGGTTTTTTAGAGCCTTATAAGGCACAACTTCAATAATAAACTTTAAATTTGACATTTATTATTGACTTTGCTTGGTACCAATCTATGTAGATTGAAATTCATGATTTCCGAGTTGTTTTTACATGATTCTTAAGGCAAAATGCTTTAAAAATGTGCCGTCACGTTGTGTCGTGTGCCGTCACGTCTGCCGTCATGTGCCGTCACGCCTGCTGTCACATAATATCAGAAATTATATCTCTAACATATATATGTAGTGATCTTCGGATCCGATCCGCTTGCACGCTAAATAAAGACAGAACAAGGCTTAACCTCTCTACAGACTTTATTTAGTCACATGGGACACACTAGTCCTAACTCACTCAACTCGAGCTGGGGTTCACCCCTATTCTTGACTCGTACAAAACTGGTGTGAGTAGACATTCAATATAGAAGATAAAGATAAGATGCACTCAGGCATTATGTTACTAAAGACTCTCGGACTGACGTCCGTGGATATAAATATCTCATAGCAGTACATTGATAGAAAGGTTATGAACAGAAGATTAGCTTAAAAGAGCATAACAACCAATATAATGGTAAAAGTCCCCACACATATACTGATGAGTGGACATGTTCACTGGTACTGCCCACTGGGGTAGTTCAGGTGTACTAACCCACAGCGGACAGCACCACCACACAATAGAATAGAATATTGGTATTATAACCAGACCCACTACAATACTCCCCTTCTTCGAAAAAGAGTTTTAACACATTACAAACTCGGTAAAAAGCAGTAAAAAACACATTTCTAGTGACAAACATGTCAAGCACACATGCAAAAAGAGATTACGGATTTAAAAATCCAAGTAAAAAAAGTTCAATACACACATCTGAAGAAAGCAGTAATAGTAAACACCAAATACATTCAGGAGCATATAGTGTCCTCACTAACTTACAGAATCCAGTGTAGAAAATTTTTATAAAACTGACTGAAGTTCCTCCTTCTGAGTGAATCGACAGTAAAAAAGAGTAATCTCACATTAAAAGTCTTAGTTGATGTGTCATCAATCCGAAAAGGGAGTCCGCGGGGTGGTAGAACATGGTCCGGATCCGAAAGAAATGATCCGAGGACGAGCCAACAAGGCAAGGTAAGGCAAGGAAACGCTCCACGTCACATCCGACGGAGGCTTGTACTGGAAAATGCTCGACGCCACATCCGGCGGATGCTAGGTAGGTCCGGGCATCACTGGGAGTCCATGGGAGTGTTCTCAGTGTCCGGGACACCTTCACCAGTTTCCTGCTGATCCGTGGATCCGTCCTGCTGGTCCGCAGGCTTTCGCCCGACTTCAGGACCAACAGCCGTTGCGTTTTCTCCCCCGGATAGAGGAGAAATGGCATTTCCGGGCGAGCCAAACATTCTCACCAGGCCAAAAGGGTCTTGGCCTCCTTGGCTCGCTTGAGCTGTTCGCTGCACTGGCGGGGGAGCAGTCCGCGGGGCCAACACAGGTTGGAACTTGGCCATCAGACTTGACAGCAGGTTAAACTGAGCCAAGTCCATACTCACATTGACAGAGTCTCCGGACTCTGACACTACAGTGCCTGTACTCGGGCCAGCCACAGCAGTTGACTGAGGGGCACGGGCAGTAGACACTGAAGCGGACTGGGTGGACGCTTCCACCTCGGACACCTCCTGACTTTCAGGAGAGGAGCTGCGGCCGAATTCCGCGAGTTCCCCACGCAGACTGGCGTTTTCTTCCGTCAGATTGAGGATCTCGCTATCTTTCTTGGCCACAGCCAAGCGCAGGGTTTGGATGATCTTCGCCTGCGTCCGGATTGTCTCCTTCTGCGCGGCGTTCTCCCCAATCTGGCCCTGCACGGCTTCCAGTTTTTGCAATGGGACAGTCAGTGTCGCCATTGAGGTAGAGACTTGTTGCTGAGCAGCGTCAGCAGCAGCCCGGAGAGTCAACAAACAGCGTTGGATCTCGGATTCCGCTGCCCGGACCAGCTGCTCCGTCTCTACCTTCTCAGGCAGCTGGGCAGACAAGGTGTCTGTCTCCACCTGCGCCTTGCGGCCCTTCTGCTTCTTGGCTGCAGGAAGGGATGGTGAAATCATTCCTGATCCACCTCCGGAGCTAGTCCGGCCGCGTTTCTGGGCACCCTCAGTGCCTCCAGTGGTCTCCTTGCTGGAAGAGGCATTCTTTGCCACGGATTTGCCTCCAGACTTCCCTTTTTGGCTGCTAGAGGAAGAGCTGGCTGACCCGGACTGTCCAGCAGTAGAGGAGGAAGCGCTGGACTTGGACGGTTTCGCAACCGACCTCATCCTGCGGGTGACCCTCAAGTGCTGGGCCGACATGTAAGTCATGCGGAGGAAGGCAGAGTTGTTCCGGATGACAGGCATCACAGCTCTGGTCTTCTCCAAGGCAATCTCCCTATTCAGGTGGTGCTGCTTGACTTCGCCGTTCATGAAGTGTTGCACCAACTCCACACGGCGGTCTAGAACCTGGGCACACTGGTCGTGGGAGCACACCCACACCTGTGAATAGGGGGCATGTACCTCACAGAGATGCCTAAAGAAGCGCTCTCTGGTCTGGTACCTCTTGATACCACCTTCGTTTACAGGAAGGTACCTGCACACCATGAAAGGGCACCTAAACCCGGGCTGCCACAGTTTGTGTACTCCTGTGAGCTTTCCAAAAGTACCCGCGTCAAGGCTGTCCTCTCGGACCACTTCTGGCCAAATGACCTGCTCGTACCGGGTCATTTGGTCGTCATCAAACTCCTTTGACTCATCGTCAGATTCCGGAGCTTGAGGTGGGACGGATCCGGGCTGATCCATGCTCGGATTCAGGGGAACCAGAGCTGCTGAGTCCAACTCGGCCTTAAACTTGGTCAGAGAACCAAATTTGGCCAGTTGCACCCGCCTAGCCTCGGATCGGTACACATGCACCCTTTTCAGCTTCCGGATCTTGGGAAGCTTGGAAAGGGGCGTCTTCGTACTGCTAGTGCTAGTGCTAGCAGTGTTCTGGGGCAGTTTTAGTAGAGCTTTCGCCAACTCAGCTCCCCTGGGCCGAGAGGCGGCTGCAGGCTTAGCCTTGGGGTTTGAGGAAGCGCTCCGATCCCGCCCTGAACTCTTCTTGCCTGGAGAGTTAGAATGGGAACGGGTCCGGATGGCGTCCGCGTCCTTGCCCCTCAAGACCTTCCCCGGGTCGGCCTGCTTGCGTGGTGATCTTCTAGGTGTCACCTGCACCTGACTCTTTTCAGACTTGTCCTCTGCAGGACTTTGCTTGGGACCCTTTGTCCCTGAGGTTCCGGCTTTCCTGTCCGAAGACCTGGAAGTCCGGGCTTTGTCCGCAGACTGGTCCGGGGACTTGTCTGCTGACTGGTGGGTGGTCCGTCCGGACCTGTCCGACTTGTCCGAGGATTTGGAGGGAGCAACGCTTACCTCAACCTCCATTTCCTCCTCCAAGTCCACCTCGAACGCGGCAGGGGTAGGGACCTTCTGTTCCCAGTACGTGGTGTCCTCTGACTCCTCCTTCTCTGCTGCCGTCATGATCGAGTCCAGCACCTCGGCCGCCTGGTCGTCGGTCAACAACTCGCCGTCAGACGCCGACAGGTCCAAATCATTTTCTCGGTCAGACATCTTGAGAATATCAACCTAGTTCTGACAGATAGAAAAATAACGACATGTAGCAACAGCAGAAATAAGGCACAGTTCAGGGACAATATTTTTAGACCTAGACAGAACTGGTTTCTAGCCACGGACGTAGCACGGGCGTGGCTTGGTCTAAAAATCTACCACCGGTATACATATTCAACAAGCCAAGTTCTAAACAACACATTAATTCGTCAACCAACATGCATTCAGAGTGTAACCTGCTAATATCACCGGGACTTGACAAGAAATGGTCTGTTTAGCATAGAGACACCCCTTGTTCATTCATTCGCTATACAAAACATACCAAAATGGCCACAACGTGTTCGGCGCCAGTCCGCCGAGTCATTTCTGACTACTATTTCTCAGCGAATACAGTACACATTGGTCCAGAAACTCTTGTCGCCTTCTTGCAACTACATATCAACACATACAGATGTAAGTCAATAAGTTCATCTTTTTGGAAAACTTACAGTTTACTTTTCCTTAGTGAAGAACGTGTCGCACACTCAGAATCCGGAAGTCAACTGAAAGGAGTGAAACACACCGGCGAGACCCGTGGTCACGCGTAGTGCTTCAGTCCGCCACCGCTGCTGGCAGCGCCAATCACTTCCCGCGCTCCTTCTGAGCCATAGCGCGGACGTGTTTGACCAGTCCGGCTAACCTGTTCTCCCCTGTTGAGACTACACAGGGTGTTTTACCTCAAATTTCTCTGGTTCTCAGGACAGATTCAAGCAACCACCTATTCACTATAAATAGATTCCGGCCTTACAGCAAGTTCCAAGCCACAATTGCTCGCAGGGCAAGCCTGGGCCTAGCTTTTCTCTATCGTTCAAACCAAATACTTTCCAAGACACATGTTCGTTTCCCAGTCATAAATAGAACTGAGTCTACATTGCCGAATGGTGACAAGCAATTATTATCCGGTACAAATAAACTGCAAGTCTGACTTCTCGTTGTGTACTTTTTTAAGTGGGAGAGAACCAGTTCAGAAATTCTCCCCCCGGATACCAATTTTCTTACTGATTAAACCGAACTGGGGCTTTACGCAAGCGTTGAGCCCTTACCAGCGCTGGGGAGGTGTCCCTCACACTAGGCAACAAATTTCTTTGTGCCCTTTTCTGGGGTAGAGAGGTTGGCAAGGAAACCACTGGAGCTGGTTCTTTCCTCGGACGCCCAACCTTTCTTTTCACAGGCACTAAAGGAACAGCAGGCAAGTCCGTAAGTTGTTTCTTCGGTCTACCGCGTTTCTTCTTGGTTTTTACACAAATACTAGGCGGAACTGGAGGAACAACTACTGCTGTTCCTGACCCCGTCCCCCCTTTCTTTGGTCTACCAGGCCTTCGTTTCATTTCCCCTAGAGTCTGTTTCTTAGTAGGCAACACTTGGTTTCCTACTTTAACAGGACCCTTCTTCTTTTTTCCTTTAGTCAGTGGAGGAAGATCAGTGGCCGAAACGGACTTCCTCTTTTTCGGCCTACCTCTAGGCTTGACGCCTATAGTAACCTTCTCCTTCACGGACTTAGCCGGACATTCAACTCCCGCTACAACTTTCCCAGCTTCCAGCCTGAGAATATCTCTACCTGCCTTTTCCAGTTTCTGAAATTCTGGAGCCCTATGAAGGTTTCTAGCCTGGATAGGACCATCTTCATCAAAAGCAGGCTTGAGATAATCAATGTGGTATCTCAACAAGCCTTCAGCTGTTTCAAGTTCACAGGTGGTACCGCCTATGAACCTGCGGATTTTAAATGGGCCATCCCATTTCTGTCCCAATTTCCTGTTTGCTTTAGGAGGGCAATATCGATAGACAACATCCCCCACAGCAAACTTTGGAGGCCTAGTACGTTTGTTATAATCTCGTCTCTGATTTATAGCAGAGACTCCAAGATTTTCCCGCACATACTGGTGTCCTCTCCGCATCCATTGCTTCAGGTTCTCCACATAAGAAACCTTACAAGGAAAGTCCAACCCGTCAGATCCCACTCCATGGACTATATCCATAGGAGCTACGAGTTCTGTACCAAAAACTACAGAATTTGGAGTACATAAAGTGCTGGCATGCACAGTAGCTCGATACGCGTGAGCTATACACGGAGCAAGCATATCCCAGTCATCTTTATGATAGTCTGTCAGACAAGAGAGCTGCTCAACAAGTACTCTGTTAAGCCGCTCGCTTTGTCCGTTGGACTGAGGCCTATAGGGAAGAGTTATCAGTTTCTCAATCCCTAACATGTCCAAAAGACATCTCAATAGCTGTGATCGGAATTCAGGGGCCCCATCGGTCTGTAAAGCCACCGGACATTCGAACCTCAGAATCCATTCCTTGAAAAGGACTTCTGCACAGCTTTCTGCAGTATGGTCTCGCATGGGATAGGCTTCGCCCCACTTAGAAAAATGGTCCGTAACCACCATGATATAATTGTTCTTCCTAGGTGTCTCCCTAAAGGGACCTAGAATATCCAACGATATCCGGTTCCACCTGTCACCATGCTTCTCTTTCTTCAGGAGAGAAATTCCTCCTCCCCCACGGGTCTTCCTGGTACAACATTCAGGGCAAGCCTTAATCCATCTCTTCAGGTCATATCTTTGGCCCGGCCAATAATATCTCATCTTGGCCGACCAAGTGTTCTTAAAAACACCAAAATGACCTGAAGTCTTAGGCCCATGCATGCCCTTGAAAATTTCTTTCCTCATGGAAGCTGGGATCACCTTCCTCCAGTACTTCCTACCGGTGGCTAGCCGGACCCATCCGAGGCATAGCACACCGTCCCTCATTTCCATTTCACCTAGGTGTTGAACATAAGTCCGAAATTCATCGGACTCACCAGCAAGATCTTCCCTAGAAGGAATTCCTACTGAGCCGTCCAACATATCAATCAACCTCTTGATCATGGGATCAGACTGTTGAGCTTCTTGTAGCTTGTTACTCCCGGAGTCCGTGGGGACATCCGAGTCCGAAGGGACATCAGTGGTAACAGCAGCTAACACAGCGTCATGTAGTCCGCAATCATGACAATCCAATCTCCCACACTTACGTGTTGGCAAGCGAGAAAGTGCATCGGCATTTTCATGCCTGCGCCCAGCCCGGTGCAGAATCATGCCCTGATCCAGTCCGTATTCCTGCATGGTAGTTAACCACCTAGCAAGCATATCAGTTGGATCTTTGAAGTTTAGCAACCAACGGAGAGAGGCATGGTCCGTCCTAACATAGAAGTTTCTATTACCCAGAAGGTAATGTCTGAACTTCTTCAGATAAGTCAAAACAGCAAGCAACTCGCGCTTAGTAGCACAATAGTTTTTCTGAGATTTAGACAAACTATTGCTAGCATAGCCCAAGACTACTTCCCGTCCGTCCTGAATCTGTGAAAGGATTCCAGCCATTCCAAAACCACTTGCATCCGTATCTAGGATGAAATCTCCCACCTTCCGGGGGTATCCCAGTACTGGCGATGTGGTCAGCAATTCCTTGACCTTGCTAAACGCAGCCTGACACTGAGGAGTCCACACTATAGGTCTGGTATAGCGTTTATCCTTGCATGCCGCCGTCACAATGTCTTGCAAAGGGGAGACAATTTCACCAAAGTTGGGTTGAAACTCCCTGTAATAGGAAGCAAACCCTATGAACTGTCTAATCTCCTTAGCATTCGTAGGGACTGGCCAATCTCGGACTTTCTCAATCTGTTTCGGATTAGCTTGAATTCCCTTACCAGAAACAATCCGGCCCAGGTATTCAACTTGCCGACGGAAGAATTCACACTTCTTCGGCTTCAATCTTAATCCGTAGTCCTTGATTCGTTCTAGAACAAGCCTGAGGTTTTGGAGACACTCATCCAGCGTCTTTCCAAAAACAACAGTGTCGTCTAGATAAACCAAACATGACTTCCATTTGAGTCCGTCCAACATATTGTCCATCATACGTTGGAAGGTAGCCGGGGCATTACACAGTCCGAAAGCCATAACTTTGAACTGAAATAAGCCCACACTAGAGAGAAAAGCAGTTTTTTCTTTACTCTCCTCATCCATAGCCACCTGCCAATATCCACTTTCAAGGTCTAGTGTGCAAAACCATTGATTTCCACCAAGAGCTTCCACACACTCGTCAATCCTAGGCAGAGGAAAACTATCTTTTATCGTGACAGAGTTCAACTGGCGATAATCTACACAGAACCTCTGTGTCCCGTCCTTCTTGGCCACCATAACAATAGGAGCTCCCCAAGGGCTATTGCTATGCTCAATCCGGCCTTCTCTATACATCTTCCAGATCTCTGCTTCCGCCTTATCACGTTTAGCAACTGGAATCCGCCTGTATGCTTGTTTGATCGGACAAGCATCACCTGTATTGATAACATGGCGGACCTTATGAGTGCATCCCAAAGCCTTATCTCCTGGAAGAGAAAAGCAGCCTCGGAACTCCTCTAAGAGATTCAGAGCATTTCGAGTATCTTGGACTCCGGACAAATCCGATTCTTTGATCATCTTAGCCAACGGACACTCTGCAGCGGGCGGAATGGGAAGAGTAGGAGCGATCAGATCATCATCCGCTATAGGAGACTCCAGCAACTGTATAGAGTTGATGATTGCTTCCCTGATCACTTCCTCATTCTCCCCAACATCTGACAAAGAGTCTTGAGCTAATAAATCAACTCTAAACACTTTACCAACCACCCTATGTCGTTTAATCTTCAAGGTGCGACCGGTCGGATTGGAGAAAGCTACCACGGCCGGAGAACCGTTGCCTGCTACATAAGTATTCAGGCTGCCCAAGGCTAAGTCTTTCAACAATCTTTGGTCTGGCTCGAACATCAATCCACCCGATGTGACTGAGCCACTGCCAAGGTCAAGTCTGGCCATAGTAACTGATCTAGGTTTGAGGACAACTGCCTTAAGAAGTTTCACCTCTCTCCCAACAATTACGTCTTCCTCTTCCATTGCCTTCACAGAGGGACTTTCAATACTGCTAACAGGCTTCTTCCATAACGTACACGGTACAGAATACCCGAAATTTTCCAAGTAGAAAGTCCCTGACCAATCCAGATTACATTGGTGCACAAAATAAAAATCCGCACCAAGTATCCCGCGTTCAGGACCACGTAGACCACTGACTACAAGACAAGTAATCATGTAAGTCCGGTCGCCTAATTTCAAGGGACAAAGCGCGCTCCCATATGTGACTATCGGTGTCCCATTACCCATCACACACATCATCCGTACCGAAGTCATTGGTGGTGGATTTGGAAGGGAATCGTAGAACTTCTTAGTGATCAAGCTAGTAGTAGCACCCGGATCAACTAAAAAAGGTCCACTTCCCCCACCTACTGTCACAGGGGCATACCATCTCTCCCGTACTAGCAATTTAGTAGGGATCTCCAAAGTTCCCTGATTGTGTACAGAAACTTTCTGAACTTGAGCAGGTTCGGTTGATCCACTTTTGACCAACACTAACTGATCTCGTTCAGCTTGGAATCCGGACTGTCCCCACCTCACTTCAGAGGCAGAGTCCGAATCACCACAAGGTAACAAGCCTTGAGGTAGGAGCTTTCCTTCCGGCAGCGACCTAGAATCTCCAGTCTTCGGACGGGGATCACCTTGGTGTGTAATCTCCGGCGTACTAGCTGGTGCCTGGGCATGTCCTCCAGTTCCTATACTACTCTCAGCTTCACTTCGGACTGTGGCACTGTGAAGCGTCTTCTCCCCGACCCCCATCACGCTCCTTATGAGGGTCTGTCCGCGTTTCCCGAGTCCTTAGCTGATGCACCGGACTTGGGAGCTAGCCCAAGGATGATCTGTTTCGTTGGACACACTGAAGCGATGTGTCCGTCCTCACCACAAAACCAGCATCCATTGTTCGGCTTCCATCGTCTGAACCTTCTCTGCCCACCACCTGTAGAGGGAGCAGCTGGTCCAGGCTTAGGAGCGGACTTTTTGTTCATCTGCCATGCCTGCATTGCCTGGATAATACAATCAGAAATATCGTCCGAAGCTGATACTTCAGGCTGTACTTCCGACGGTCTATCAAGCAACTCCATCATCTGGGCAATGGCTTTCTGAGCTTTCTTACTTGCCACACCACCAGGAGGTGCGGATATGGCAAGGTTCGAGGAGTTCTTTGGTTCTACTGATGTTGTCTGAACCGTGGCCAAATCCATAGTACAGCTTTCGAACACTACAGCCCAATGTGCAGCTTGGTTCAAGTCATACGGTTGCTTGAACCTCACAAATTCCGCCATTTTAAGGTCAGTCAAACCTTTCAAAAATGTCCGGATACACAAAGTCCGCATAGTGCTGTCCAAATGGATACCAAAAGCATAGCGTGCAGCCTTTGCTACATCATTGGCAAAATGCCTAGCATTCTGACCAGGGGTTTGTCTGGAAGCATAGAACTCAGCTTCTCTTTTTTCCTGACAATAATCACCATAGTTGGTCTCCAAATGAGCTACCAAGTCCGGCAATTTTGTCCCCTGGGGCAATTCCCCCAAAGCCGCAATTTGACGTCTACAACTGCTCTTGAGTTGCCTCAAAAACATTGCATCCGTCCAATTATGGGCTTCAGCCAATACTTTCATCTCTGCCAGATGATGCTGCCACGAATCCTTTGTAGAATCCCATAGTCTGATGGTACCTAATCGTGGCTCAACGTGGTCCTCATCATTGTAGAATGTGTAACTGAACGGAGCACGGGTTGGGTCCGGACCAACATATGTCAATCCCTGAACTAGGGACTTATTGGCATAAGCAATGCCCGGATCCGGTCGAGGTAAGTTGATTGTGGAGGACAGAACATCCTGAGACAAACTCACAGTGGTAGTACCAGCACCAGCAGTATCCACAACCGGATTAACAGTTGGTGTGGGTATCCCAGTGATGGTAGTAGTCCTACCACTATCCTTTCGGACATATGTCTCATTCACCACCTGTCCGCGTATGTAAGAATCATTTCCAGTGATGGCAGGCTTCTTAATACTAGACATGGTGGCTAGTTCTACCTTCTTCTCAACTTCCTGAACTTCCTTTGGAGAGGAAACAGCAACAGCAGAGGGCTCCCGGATTGTTACATGCCTAAGACCTCCAAAATGTCTTGGAGTCATAAGCTTGAACGAGTCTCCCTCTTGATAAGCTACAGCTCCCTGTGTGTCCGCAAACGTGGACGTTACAGGTTGCCTAAGCCTAAGAGGAGTCCGAGCAATCCTTTCCGCAGCATTAGTCTCTTCCAATAACTCATTGTGGAGCCTAGAAAGGTCATCCACTCTAGAGGCCTCCGTCCTCAACTTATCATTCTCAATCATGAGTCTCTTCGTGGTGGCTCGCGCATCTTTGGACACATCATGCAATGTCGCCTGCAAATCCGCGTTTTCCTGAGCAAGCTCCATCGTATTCCGCTGATCGATGATTTGCTGGTGAGAGCTGGCGTAAGCCTTCCGCCAACTCTTCGCCTGCTCTCTAAGAGTCGTTAACTCTATGTCATCCTCGGATTCCGTATGACGGAGAGGTTGTCTATAGTCCATCCAGACGTCCGTACCAGCCAGACCCCCTTCCGGATTCTCTAAACCAAGGCCCCCTGTTGGATTGTCCAAACTTAGACCGCCAAGCGGTGCCAAAGGTTGGTCCAAAGTCAAAGGAACCACATTTGTAGTTCCAACAACAGGAGCAGGATTTGGTAAAGTCAACTTCGCTCTCGCACCAATGCCAACCATTTCACCACCTTTCGGAGGTGTCACGGCTTTGGTCCGTTGCAAATTGTCCGAAATCTGAGTTGCAACGTCCACCACGGGTCGATTATCACCCATCGTTTTGTTTCTTTTATTTTCCAATTACTAGAAACCACTTGGAACCTAGATAAATCTAGTTCTCTATCATAAAGTATATCCCAAGGCAAGCTTTGGTCACGGCACCAATTGTAGTGATCTTCGGATCCGATCCGCTTGCACGCTAAATAAAGACAGAACAAGGCTTAACCTCTCTACAGACTTTATTTAGTCACATGGGACACACTAGTCCTAACTCACTCAACTCGAGCTGGGGTTCACCCCTATTCTTGACTCGTACAAAACTGGTGTGAGTAGACATTCAATATAGAAGATAAAGATAAGATGCACTCAGGCATTATGTTACTAAAGACTCTCGGACTGACGTCCGTGGATATAAATATCTCATAGCAGTACATTGATAGAAAGGTTATGAACAGAAGATTAGCTTAAAAGAGCATAACAACCAATATAATGGTAAAAGTCCCCACAC
The DNA here is from genome assembly GCA_942159475.1 of Sthenelais limicola. Lineage (NCBI taxonomy): Eukaryota > Metazoa > Annelida > Polychaeta > Phyllodocida > Sigalionidae > Sthenelais > Sthenelais limicola. Next base: position 38,837,701 of record OW804098.1, read on the forward strand.
ATATACTGATGAGTGGACATGTTCACTGGTACTGCCCACTGGGGTAGTTCAGGTGTACTAACCCACAGCGGACAGCACCACCACACAATAGAATAGAATATTGGTATTATAACCAGACCCACTACATATACATAATATTAGTACGTTTATCCTTGAAGATTTTGCCTCTAAACACTTAAACAGAACAGGAACATTAAAGACAAGTATTTGAGTCAACTTAAAAACCTAAACAAGGGTAATGAATGTTATATATATTCTAGATATAATGAGTTATATAATGTGTATAAATACATTATAATGTGGGCAGAGGGTCAATGACCTATCACCCTTGCCGCTGCCATTATTATTATCATTACTGAATGGTTATTTGGCTGTAACTTTTCTTCTAGTTAGAATATTTTCACCAAATAAAAGGTGTTATGATCCTTATGTCGAGACCTATCAAGTACAAAATAGTTCAATACATTATGTGCATATTTGTTTTATCTATTTCTAATTTAGATACTCATTTATGTAGAAATATGTACCATTATTCGTCATGCTATTTTTAGCATTTTTTTCATATTTTGGGATCTATTTTCGACCCCCCTGTAAACAAATTCCTAATTATCAGAATGGTTCCAAACTTGGCAGTTTAATGTGTATATATATAAGGTTGATAGAAAATAAAAAATCAACTGATGAATTTAAAAAATATTTTTGGGTACTCAGGGGGTGTCTAGGGGCCCAAATGTTGTCAAATTGGTGGAAATGGCCAAATTCTGTTTTTTCATGAAAAATTTGTAAATATAATAGGTAGGTAGGTATCCATAGTAACCATATGTAGCCTGTGCATACAGATACACAAGGCACATGGCTCTCCCTGCCCGATCTGCCCCACCCCTCTCACACACATCCTAACTAACTCAAGCACACATTTAGGCATCATATTTCTGGAATAACTACATCCTTTAGGCCCTGACCAAACAAAATTGTGTCTTCCAGGGTCTAAAGTTAATCTTTTCCTGTATCTAGGGCCTTGTCAAACTCCCCTATGTAAGAGCATAACCTAAAATCCTTTGTCTAGTCTTTTCTTTTGAGTTATGTCTACTTGGTCTAGTATAGTTTCACTCATCCCCCACACTTGTCTCCTCCTTTCATCCGTAATACAATGTTGCAAAGACATTGTTCACATTCATCACAATCATCCTGTTGTTACTTGTAGAATATTAAATGGCCTTGGTTCCTCCTAAAGTTGTGCTGGGTCTATATCCGGGGGTATTCACTTGATTGAGATCCTATCCATTTTCAGCAAACAAACAATAAATAATATCCTTTTGCTTTGCAGTAACCCTCAATGCTAGTATTTCATTTTCATCAGACATATTCCGAATGACTCAATGCAAAATTATTGCAGTGGCTAGATAGAATAAATTCAAAATCCACACGGCTTATGAGTGTATCTCTCAATACATGTATATGACCAGAAAAATACTTCTATGAAGCACCACGTCCAAACTGAACTGAATCTGACTCTGAGACTGAACTGACCTGTAGCATACCAAGTCATATCTTGGCATTATGTATCATTTTACAATCAAGTGTCTAACGCCATCTCAGACAGTGTATTCAATGATTTATTTTTAAGTTGTAATTAGCATGAATTATTAGATAAACATGGTGGTGTGCCTAAATGTGAGGGGGCAGATTAGACTCTCTGACACTTGTAACTGATGAACAAACATTACCAACGGTTGTAGTCTCTAGAATCTACTACAAAAGATACTCAGCAATCCAACCAGTTTATTTTCGTAATTAAAGACCAATATTCGGCAGGCATTAAATGGTATTAAAATGTTCATTTGCTACTATGCTGCAGCAACGGCTGCTAAGTAGATGTATTTGAGTACTCCTCCATCTAAAACAAAAACAAAGGCTTAGTAGCGCGGGGGTGATAGGATAGGGTCAAAGTTCATCCCTGCCATATATGGAGTGTGGGGAGGAGTTAGACGTTAATCGCCGACCGGTCGGTCTACAGACGAATCTTGTGCCCGGCCTTTAAGTTGAGCGTGTGTCATTAGTCATCCCATAGTCGCGATTTTCCCTATTTCTCAGGATTCCCTTTTTTGGGGGGTGGGGGTGGGGGTGGGGCAGCGGGGATGGGGGGAGGGGGGGATATTGTTTTTTTTCTACTAACTAGCCTGCATAGGCCCATCTAGCTATGGTGATCCATTTTGGGCTGGAACATTAATAGTGTCGGGTTTCATATTTCATTGATTAGACACTGATTTGTCGATTCATACATTTAGCATACCTGATTTGTGATGTGTCACAGACAAATGGGTCTAAAGTCACAAAAATGGTACTTTTCAAACGTTTTTATTACAAGAAAGAACTCCTTTGAGGAATGTTTTCAATTTTTGACAGTATGAATCTATAGGTACCGCATTTCAAGGTTGTGTACTAAAAACATCTATGCGTTTCCAAAACCATCCTAAGAAAATATATCTATACTATTGCCATTCGGAAATATAGATAACTATGTTTCAAACATAAAGTAATATAGAAGGAGTTATTAGATTTTCCATTAGATAAAGATTAACGTTCTTGAAATCCACCAAACCTCATCTTTACCCATGTATGTGATGTGTTACAGGAATATGAGTCACAAGTAGAAATAATAGATTTTGAGATTTAAAAAGATGAGATCAGGCGGATGTCCAATGATGGTAAGCAGTGGGACATCTAATAAGTGTTTCTATATCATTTAATGCATGCAAAAAGCGTTTGCAATATCTTAATAGTCATTCACAAGTAAAGTAGTTAAAACCCTTAGGATAACCTCAGGCACACATAGATATTATATATATACTCCATATATTCAATAAAATTTTGTATATGTATTCTTGCTACTACCAGTAGTAACCCCCCCCCCCCCCCATATACACCATTCTAACAAAGGGATCTTTTGTAAAAACATTTGAGAAATATCTTCTTTTTTTTGCGATTTTGACTCATTATTTTGCAACACATCACATATGATGGCATCATATCTCGATTGTGTTTCTGTGGTGCATCACATTTATGGTGTAAAGATGTAATCTATTATGATAGGATGTAACGAGGTTGGTTTCTGGCTTACTGTACACGTTGCCCACTCGTTTTTTTCGACCAGGGATTTAACAAGAAGCCGCAGGCTTCGACTGATATCCCTGGTCAAAAAAAACGAGTGGGCAACATGTACAGTAAGTCAGAAACTAACCGAGTTACATCCTATTTTTATACCACGATCTCATATTGTAAAAATAAATGAATAAACAAACTATTTAGTTACCTCCCCGGGTTACCTCGCTTCACTCCAATGATCCGCCATATTGATTTCTTGATACTAAAGTGCTAGACAAATGTATAGCTGATTGGCTAATGAATGACGGCATGGACTGTGTATGACGTCACAAATGGGCGTGACGTCATGAGCGAGAGTAACGTCAACCAATAGGGAGCCTTCTTATAATTAGGCTTATTTTCACGCTGGATCGGTTCAACAATATATGATAGCACTTATTCACTCATTTGCAGCGTGTACAACCCCCGATCGTGGTATAAACATTCAGTTTGCCTTTCAGAGCAGACAAGCTTATTGCGTGTCCAGCAAGCCATGCCTGTCTTTCACCACCCAGATAATGTTGGATCCAATCGAGTTATTAAGGTTGCATCGCCTTAAAAAAACCCAGGAAAGCACATGAATAAGAATTATTGACAATTACGGGAACATTAATGAAATACAGAGGAAGAGACCAGTTTTTCTCATTTTCAGCATTAAATCCTATGCACAGTGCAAACAACAAAGAATCTCTCAGTCGATTCAGCTGGGAATGCAGCTTTAACACTCCCATCCAAGTACTCATTCTCAGCAAACACTCACACCCATGCAACACAAACCACACAATTCCCCTTTCCCAAACAGAGTGAGAGCGACTCCTTTGTCAGTTGAGCTTAGAATGCAGCCCCCACCCCACCCACCCCATCACGTTGTACCAATAACCCACTCCTTGCCCCTCCCCTCTCTCACCCCTCCCAAACAATACGCGTTATAACACAGCACAAGTGAGTAAAACGTTGAATTATATGTCTCTTTCATCTTGTCTCATAATCACATATCATATCGACTCAACAAATCATATATATACGGTCATCTATGTTAGATATAATTATGTTCTAGGTTGACTGGCTGTTAAAATCATCTTAATGAATTTAGAATATTCAAGAGTTTATTAAAGTGCATAGCAATAACCTGAAAAAAGGAGAAAGCCTAGTGTTGTTGGTAATACAATCAGTAAAAAAGAAAAATATCATCCAACATCCCCCTCCCAACCCATATCATTCTCTCCCAGGCAACCTCAACTTGTACTCAAGGCTCAGAACCTCTCAGATCGGATAAACATGGTATATGTCAGTGATTGGACAACTACTGTGCTAATGACTTTTCCAAGCCTGGGATAGGCGTCCTAATGAGATGATAATGGCATTTTGTGGTTTGGGGCAAGAGGCTTTCCCTCAGTTTGGAGGTACTCTCTCAACATCTGAGCCTGGACTGTATATATGGGTCAGGTTATTGGAAAATGTAACTCCACATAATATTTAGACATTTCTCTGACTGATCTGATCTATATCTGAGTATATTTGGTATTGTTTGGATAAAGATAATGTGTATGGTTACGTTTAATCGTAATTTGAACCTCATTTCTGTCTTAAATTGGATTTATTTGAGAGGATTGGTAATAAAAAGAAGTGTACATTTTCTGACAACTTCACCCATATATTTGCATAGACCTCTGAGTGCGCACTTACACAGACTGGTGATGCTCCAGTTAGTATTGATCTGCTCACTAGAGGTGCTCCTACAGGAAACCTAATAGTCAGAGTTTATCTCTGCACCAATACAACCTCAAGCAATACTGGACTTCTTGCCACTGGGTGGTATTGCACAACATATCTCACCATTCATTAATCATTCAACTCCTGCCACTGGAAGTGTTACTGTGTGGCATCTGTAAAATATACCACACAAGCCATTAATTATTCAATCTCTGTCACTGGAATTGTTGATATTTGGTAGGTACATAAGATATTCCATGATCAATTACTAATGCATTCAACATCAGTCACAAGACACATCTTAATAATTATATTTAGTATTTCTATACAACATATCCTGAAATTCATTACTTATACTGTTCCTGTCACTGGAAGTGTTATTGTGCGGTACCTGTAAAATATAACACACAAGTCATTAATCATTCAATCTCTTTCACTGAAATTCTTCATGTTTGGTAGGTACATAAGATATTACAGGATCAGTCACTAATGAATTTGATCACATTCGCTAGACTGAATCTTGATATTCAGTAATCAACATATCACAGGATTTAATACCTTCAGCCTTCGGCCACTGGAATTGTTAAAGCTAAAATATACAAAAGATATGCCTTTTCTTCAGTTCTATTCCTACTTGACTGAAACTCATATGACCAAAGCTTTGGAGGATTTGACCCTCTTGTTGTTATTCTGAAGGGTTTCAACTCAAATAATTTGCTGTTGTGAGTTCACTTACTTATCACTCACTGGCCGAGCAATTGGTGAGGCAATGTGCAAATTTAAGGAGATTGATATAACCATATTAAATGTGTTGATAAGGGCGTAAAGCAACCAATATCACTCACTCACTCCTGTACAAAATCTGTTATTGGAATTATTTATGTCTGGCATTTGTACACTATATCACACAATTAATTATGGTTTAGAGCCTTTGATCTCTATATCTTTTTTGAGTGATATTTGAACATAATATTGTTTAATTAATTACACTTTTCACTTGTCTTTGCAGCATACTGAGTGGAACTATATTTACAGCGACATGACTTTTTTCATACCACTCTCCTGAGATACCAAATGGGGACTATTATTAGATTATTGGATTGTCTCTGATTTCATATGGTCAATCCCTTTGGGGAGACCCTGTACCACTGAACCCTTTCCTGGCTGTTATTTGTATATTGAGTCATCTGATTATCAGCTCTATTTCTGGACATAATTGTTAGTATTGGATTATAACTGTTCAATACCTCAGTCCAGACTGATCAATAATCTATCGCTACAGGTGTTAACAAATCACCTTAGGGGAATCCAGCACAAGTAATACTGGATTGATAGGTCAGGAGTGTTGCTGCAACATATCAAGAGTGATGTCATGGTATGTTTATATAGAACATGAAATTGCTATGATATGTCATGATTCGATTGAGTATACAGTAAAACCTCTACTTGGGGACATCTCTATAGTCCGAAGACCTCGCTATTAAGGACACTTTGGTCAGTTCCATTACAGTTCATCTTCCTTATAGTGACGTTTCATCAATCCGAGGACCTCGCTATTAAGGACACTTTGGGTCAGTCCATTACAATTCATCTTCCTTATAATAGTGACACCTCTTCTCTCCGGACACCTCGCTACTATGGACAGTTGACCCCACACCCTCGGATATTTGTTATAAAGAGGTTTGACAGTAATTAAAACAAGTATTTGTATCGGTAGAAACTGGCCGAATCAAGCTCAAATAAGCCGGTAAGGAGTCATATATCAAACTTTTAAACTTTAGACGAACTTCGGTGAATGGTCTACCATCATCTGAATTAGCTGGAGTGAATAGTGTATTGTACGCAACTGAGAACTACAATAAATATGTTGACCTAGATAACCTGGAACCGTCCAAAGGGTTGAAAAGAAATATTTCTATGAACAATTTGATGGCGGGCTGCTTTATTGAAAATACCTATCCTTTCACTTCATATTTAGACCGATATATAAGGGCAGTCTATTTTGCAAACTCAGCACAGTGGATCAACTGAAATTGGCGTCAGATTATCGTTTTTTGGCCTCACAGTATAGATCTATTGGAAGTGTGACTATAGGATCCTGTACGTTTGATATACAGAGAGAGGGCTATTTATAGTGGAAGTGGAACACTTACAATACAAGGTACAAATTGTGGAATAGATATTTCTCTCAACCATATCCATCTGCATGGGCATCATGTCAAGTTCTTCCAGCGACGACGAAGGCGATAGTAAGTTTATGATAATTACAATGGTTTCTCATGCTTCCTATACATGTATGTTCTCTTTTCTTCTATTTGATACCATATAGATGATGGTGTCGACCAAAAGGTATATAATGGTCATCTCAAATACAGAGTTCTTCCTGGGGCATGTTGTATGAACTATGGATATGAACATTGTGTGTGGGAATTCCTACACTCCCCCCACCCCACCCTTCCTTTGGTGGGTAGCTATGGGTAGGTAGATATGTGTATCTATATAAGCTAATTCCCACAGGTGAAATTTCATACCGTAGTAAGGAAAAATAGCGTAGCAAGGAACATTTTAATTATTTTATGTTAAACCTTATCTCTTCCACCTAACATTATGCAGTAGAGTGGCAGTATGTCTCCCTTTCTATGCGACGGAGAGTAGAATGCAACTATAAGCCCAAAATGTTATAAGAGTTGTAAAACCTTGAGAAAGTATACCATGTGCAGCGTGAAACATATATCAGTCTTTGAATGTTGGCCTAATTACCATTAAATTTTGGTATGCAAGATATGGTCACACAAATCCTTATCTTTCCCATCACGTCTAGACCTTTTTATATGAGGCTTGTTCAACAAATTTAAAGATATAGATTTTTAGGTAGAATCTACTGTAGGATGGTATATTGCAAGAAATGATGATATATAGTTGGGGTGTTAGGCCCATATCACATCAATCGTACACACCTTTTTATAGTGACAATGAGAAGATTATTTCCTACCTAAGACTACTGGAATATGAATACATTGTTTCCGAACGCTTGATCATTGACGTATTTCTAACCCATAAAAATGTCCCTCATTTGTCCCTCATTGTCGCAAGGACTGCCTTGTTTGACTGACACTCCATCTCTGACAGAATGTTAAACGATCACCTTAACAGCCCCTGTGCAGTCTAGACCCAAGGTTGAGAGAGTCCTTTCAAACAGGGGACAAGGCCTCTTGCCTCAAACCGCAGAGTGCCATTATGGTTCCATTAAGACCCCAAAATATCATTATATTCCCATTAGAACGCCGAATCCTAGGCCAAGAAATCGGTTAGCGAAGTAGGCGTCTAATCACTGACATACCATTCTTATCTGATCTGAGGGTTTGGACCTAGACTGTATGAATAACACTAGCTAGCTATCAACGACAACCTTATTTAATAATAAGGTGTTATGATGTGATGTAGAGATCTTTAGACTCCATAAGAACAATGAAAAGTGACCGAGATCGAAATGCGTGTGTTTAAACACAGAAAGTACTCAAACAGTGCCTATGGAGTCAGGAGATAACTTTCATACATCTATAACTTGTCTTGAAGCTTATGTACCAGTGTTACAGTTAGGGAATAACATACTCTTTAGATTTGTTTATGTCGATAAATAAGAAAAACATGTTTACCTTCCCCATGAACTTATTTGGGAGGCCACCCCGCTTTCCCTTCATGTATTCCACAATCATAACAATGAGTCGATTCTCTTTGGCTAGCAACACTGCATATTATACTGGTAACACTACATGTACATGTACTCTATTTGGTAAGTACCCCCCCCCCCCCCCGCCCACTGAGCCCAGATGGTCTCCACCCCACCTCCATCCGATCACCCTTCTTTGGCTAGTACCCCCCACCCCTCTCACCATAGTCAGTAATACAGTATTTAACACATTTAACTGGGTCATAGGAGTCTTCCCCTGTGGTGTCAAGTCGCAAGAGACTGTACAGTTCGCCTTCACCAATCATCTCAAATAACCCAAATTTAAGATCAAAATGAAGTTCAAAATACTGTTCAATATAATTGAAGAAAATATTTGAATCAAGGCGAAACCATATAATCAGATATCTCTTGAGTTTATCATGTGTTCAGCCTTATTAACCAGAATTTACTACATGTGCATAGCTGCTAATTGCACGCACTTGGAGGGTGACCCGATCCGGCTCTCCACACACACTCATCCTTGGTAATTATTCAATATTACATTAAACATATTTGGCCAGTATCCCCTACCTCGACATCTCTCTCTCCTCCCACTCCATTCACCCACCTATCACATAGATGAAAATACACATACAGCATAAGCTCCTTCATAATACCGTCGAATAAGCATGAAAATGGACGAGGAAACGTTATCGTTATTGCGTCATTTTATATTTCTCATTTGAATCTCCATTACCATGTAAATATTACTCATCCTGTGTTTGGTATGCCTAGAAGATCTTAGATAGCAGATAGCACCACTATATTTCCGATCATAAAAACTCTTATAATATACCTATATAACTTGGCTAGTAACCCCCCTTTCTCTCCTCCTACTCCATTCACCTAATTTGGCTAGTAACCCCCTCTGTCTCGTCCCACTCCATTGACCTCACTTGGCTAGTAACCCTCCTCTCTCTGCTCACCCCATTCACCTAATTTGGCTAGTATCCCCCCTCTCTCACCTCCCACTCCATTCACCTAAATGTGGCTAGTAACCCCCCTCGGCCCCACATACCCAAGGCCAGAAGCCAGGGCGCATACAGGCTCGCCGGCCACTAGTTGCTATGTACGCCGTAGCGCAGTACACTCAATGGACGCTCTTACCTGACAGTCACCCAGATACCGCCTGGATTTTAGCAAATTTTAGTTCAATTTACTGGATTTTTTCTTAGTTTTTAAACATGTCCTGCGGGGGAGGCTCCCTGGAGGTGTCAAGTAAGTAGGTCATTTGATATTATGCCCAGAATCTGCGAAACTCTCTCTCTACCTATCGCTCCAGGGTTGGTAGAGCAGAGAACGCTGGTATAAGCAGCGTTCTGGTATTGTTGTGATGGTGGTGGAAGGCGGGGTTGAGAGAGCGAGAGAGGGAGTGGAGAGTTGAATGATCAATACAATAGCACTCTCTATAGCTCATATGGTAGTCCATATGGTTTACTATTAATGAGCACCGCCCATAATGGCCATATGGCTTGATTTTGCTTGTTATAAATTTCAGTTGGTTTAAATGTGTTGAGCTTTCTTCTTACATGTGATGTGTTAAAGGGAAATGAGTCACAAGTCACACAAGTCGAATACTCTATAGGATGAACTTAGGAATACATGGATATACTTATGTTATATACGGTCATGAAATTTGGTGCACGTATTCATATGATTATAAGAGCATTAGATAACCCAACAATGGGAAAATTCTTTTTTACAATTTGTGACCCATTTTCCTGCAACACATCACATATATAATACTACCACTGCTATATATTACTCACCATGCCTAACTTGAGGGGTTACTCTGTCCTGTAGATGGATATAATGTTGTTTCTCTAAGATTCTGACTGATATCTACATCACTTTCTATCTCGTTCTTCTTCTCCTACAAGTTTGTAGTTTCTTCATTCGCATTCATGAATTGACTTTGCCTTCCTGAGTCCTGAGTCCTGTTTTTCTGTACCTTTTACCTACCATCTCTCTCTATTACCTCTCACTAGCTCTGCCTCGATCCCTCTCCATCTCTGCATGTTTCTGTCTCTGTGTGAATAACACCTTTGTCTGTGTAAATATCAATGAAGAGAGAGAAATTATATTATCATTTCTTTCTCTCTCTCTCTCTTTCCTTGTGAATATCACTTCTCTTTCTGTTTATCCTTTCACTACCCCTCATCTCTTTTCTCATTAATAAGTCCTCTTATATCTGACACATATAGACACACGTTATATTTCCTGTCACAAAGTGTTTGTCATCTCCCAGTCAGTGCTCACCAGTCCCTGTCACATCTATAGGTTCTTTTACCTGTCACACCTAGTTTAATCTGTGTGTGACAGTGTTTGTTTTCCATTGACAGAAGGAATACCATTTTGTGACAGATACTTCTAGTGAGAAAATTTCGTAATCGTCATCTGTCCCACAATTTGGGCGTGAATATATTGTTATAACGAACCCCATTGTCCTGCTAAATACACAAGCCAGTCATATAAAACCATGTGTTACATTTGTTTATTACACTTGGTCTGTTGAAGCTTATTTCAGATCATTATAGCAAAACATTAAGTAATAGCAAATATGACCAATAGTTTCTCATTTGTCAATGATCAACGTATTGATAGTTGTCATTCGTCAAAAGGAGAGGGCGAGAAAACCCCAGAGAATGAACTGACAGAGTGTGATAGAGAAGGAAAGAGATTGAAGAGAGACCTATAGAACGAGAGAGAAATATAGGAATAGATAGAGGAGATAAAAAAGGGAAAGGAAATAGAAATAGGGAGATGAGGAGATGGAAAGAGAGAGATGATAGATAGGTAGAAGGAGAGATGGAGAGGAAATTGAAAGAGAGATAATATAGACAGACACGGGAGAGAAAAGATGGAAAGAAAGAGAGGAGATAGGAAGGGAGAGAGGTAGGAGGGGAGAGGATATATATAGAACGAAAGAGGGAGATGAGATGGAGGAGAGAACAAGAACAAGAGAGAGATGATAAAGATATAAATAGAGAGAGAGAGCAGAGCAGAGAAGAAAATGGGAGGTCGAGAGAAGCGAAGCGAGGAGGAAAAATAAGAGAATAGACAAGAATGGAAGGTAATAATATATATAGAGCAAGCTACCAGCGGTATGATTCAGGCCAAATATTTCAAGACAAACATCTTATGCCTTTTTAAAACCATTTAAAGACATATTTGCATTTTGCATCACATGCAGTAAAACTAGATCCATGACGAATCCAGTAAAGTTGTCCTAACTCGAACAGGAAATTCCCCACATACTATTTCAAAGTTGTATTACCATAGTATGGGACCCAATGTAAAATGTGACTCACCATGGGACAAATAGTGCAAATTGCCGCAATATAGGTCAGGGTGTCAGAAAATGTGCAATAGGGGATTTGCATGTCTGCCGTTTTGAATCTTCATTCGCATGGGATTATGGGAGTTGTATGTCAGTGTAAAATCTATACAAACATGCCATGTTCAGCATGGAATATTTATCGGTGATCAAATGTCAATAATCATGTGTCATATACATGTTTCCATAACACGAGCCTCACTGTTTCCTATGATGCATCTCGTATTTATAAATAGACCGTTGATACAAGCTACGATGTCGGGGAAAACATTTTTTATTAAAATGTTGCTAAAATGTGTATGTCAAACTTGAGCTGAATTTATCCCAGCACGTACGGTAATAGAGATGCGCTGTAACACATGCAAATCCCCTATTCGCAATCCTCTCAAATAAATCAAATTTAAGACAGCAATGAAATTCAAAATTTAGTTCAATATAAATCAACCCTATATGAAGCAATCAACCCTATACTGTTTAACTTTCTCGTTTTTCGTGAATCAACCCTATACTGTTTAACGTTTTTATTTTCATCTGCACCAAAAAAGAGCATATGACTATTAAAAAAACATTTTAAACAGTATTTGCATTTCTGCATTTCATGTAAAAGTGTTGTGACTCAGATATATATCTAGTATTTGTATTTGAATTTTATATTCATTTTTTATTGTTATTTCGCGTTCCCTGCTCATCTATACACCTTGTTTAGCAGACGCCCAGATGGCTGGCCATGTTGAATAAAGGGTTTGTAAAAAACAAACAAACCCCAAAACAGATATCCTTTTAGGAATGTTTTCATTCATGTTTAGCGCTTTTAGTCGTATACATGTACCAACTTTCAAGAACTCCTAGTGATTGTCCCCCCAGAAATACTATTTTTAAATATTAAATAAAAATAGGATTACTTATTAGGGTTACTAAAATCTATCTAACACCGTTCTAATTGGCTTGAACTTTCCCAACCTTTTAAAGGTGATGCCACTTTAAAATTCCTCTTTTTTTAGCGATTCAAGCCTGATTTGTCAGTGACACAAACCATGTAACATGGTTGTTTGTAAGTTACATGTACATGTATACTTAGTAGAATCTACTAACCTTACTCTGTTCGGTGACGTACACAATAATATACATATAGCTTCCTCGCCCCTATACCTATTCTGTATGTGGCACACATAGCTCGCTCTGATCCCGGTCACATCTTTTAATGTTAATGACCTCTATGTCTCAACAATCATCCTCTAGCATTGGGTCACTGTATAACATAAATGTATACATGTTGTTTATAGGGAGGTCCAGCAAGTCTAACGTATACGTATAAACCTATTCGTATCTCTGATATGCTACCTATTCGTATCTCTGATATGCTTATAATATAACGTATTATAATATAACGTATTATTATCAAGCAAAATGTTTCATCTAACAATTTATTTTTTATACATAAAAATACGACGTATTCACAAAAAAAATATACGGATACGGTTAAATAAGTTTGCTTGCAGAACATCCCTATTAATGCCCATGTCCTATTAATACATTCCCCGGCCCTATTTATATCTTGTATTTGTATGCTTCTCTTCCTCCCTTGCCGTATGACCTTTTGCAAGTTTGTATACTTATGAAGCGTCACACAATGATAAGGCTGATGTCGCTAAAATGCATTTTAAGATATATACCATCATATTGAAACGACGGGAATAGGCGATTTTCAAGGGTGTTAACCGTTAATATATCTTATAAATACTTCTATAACTTTGTATGTTTGTACAAACAATTACTGATGTTTCTGGATGGAGAATCACTAGTAAATTAGTTGAATATACATCCCAATACTCAATTTGTGGAAGGAAGAATATTAAATAAATATTAAATATTAAATAATTATTGAGTCTAAAATATCAAATATCAAGTCTTGAAATTACTTGAAAGTTACATGTACTGATAAAACCAATAGCAGTAAACACCCTAAAATCAAAATTCAAAACATTGCTAGGAAGAGTTCCTGTGGGGAAAAACATTTGAAAGATATAATTGTTGCGAATTATGACTGATTTTCCTGACACATAATTATGTGATATAGGTTCAGGGCGTCAGAAACTACAAATCCCCCTCACCAATCCTCCTCTCAAAAACCCAAATTTAAGACAAAAATGAGGTTCAAGATTTACCACAATATAACTGAACAGATTTGTATAATCAATGCAATGTCACGTATAATATCCTAATATTTATCACCAGATTTGTTATTCTCTCCGCACAGATAATATTTTCTTTCCATTTAAATCAGGCTCCTGTTGTCTCTGCTCTTCTGTCTTAATCCATAATGTCCGAGTCGGTGGAAATAAGTAAACAAACAGGTGGATGCAAATATAGAGAACGCAGCAAATACAAACAAAAATAAGTATTGAACACTAAATATTGACCTTTAAAAGACTCATTACTTTTTCCCTCCGTTCTCCTAAGCCCTGCTTTCTCTTCCCTCTAGACATAGCCTTCTTCCTTACAGTGCCTCTCTAATCCATTTTTCTCTTTCTTCCACATTTTTACGTCGCATTTATATAAGCTCATGTATACAGGCAAAACAAACAGACCCTCACTGTATAGACGTTACCTTGTTAGAGTTAGATGAGAACATAATGGTCTTTGATACTTAATTTATACTTTACTTTATTTAATAGTTGTATCTATGCTTAGCAAAATACTATGGTAACGAGTGACACTACCAAACACCACTGGTACAACTCTACATGATTTGCTCTTTCTTACTCCTTTTCTTTTAGATTAGGAGCATACAGGAAAACCTGGTATTTCTTTTATCAGATGTATGCCTCCTTTTTGTACAACGCCTTTAGGTACAAAGATAATAATATATGATGTATAATATGTGTTACAGCAAAATGAATCACAAGTTGCAAAGAAATGGATCTTGAGATATCGTCATATTTGAAAAGATGAGATCAAGCAGATCTATAATGTAGCAGTTCACCCATTTAATGAATTACTTAATTAATTAAAAATGTGGTATGGATGAAATGAATTAATTAATCAATTAATTAATCAATTAATTTCACCCATACTACATCTTTGAACGCAATTCTAGACATGTTTCATATCAGTCAACTCCTTTTCATAATAGGCCTAATTACCAGTCTGATTGATTTTTGAATATCCCTCTTCTATACTTTACCGCTTTCTATTATTGTATTCTCTATTACGTCCCTCTTTTGTCTCTACCTCAGCTTTTCCTCTAAAACAAACTGCACAGATTTGTCAGTTCTACTATTGACGAAAGACCTCTATTCGGCCGTTCTCCCTCTATGACGATTGTATTTAAATAATTGATTATGCAACAATCATTATTGTGAGTTGTGTTTTGGCTGCTAGCACATTTTCCTCCTCTCATACACATGTTTGTAGACTATTCATAACAGGCCATGAAATTATTTAATGTACAAATATGGTTGGCAGATTATTTGATTTCATTTATTTTTTTTAAAGATTTTATTTATCCAGCATCTCAAGACATGATTAACAGTAAAACAGTCGAGAACAGGTAACACGAGAACATTTGTGGCCTTCTACCTGCTGCTGCATTCTACATTTTTAACAGGTTCGAAAAATTAACTAGCAAACTAACTAACACATTCAATAGGACATAATGATAATACATGTTAATAGCAAGGTGAGTATAATATAATAATATGATGTAATACGATCAGCTTTTTAGATTCAGTTAGTTTAGTTTAGTTCGCCCAGTTGTACTACTGGGTAAGTAGTTATGCGGGTGTAATGTAAATAGGATTTTATTGTCATTCCCTCTGACATTGTACTATGTCGGATAATGGGAGAGGATATCACAGGTGGTGAATGACTGGCCAAGTGTACTGTTGGCGTAGATAAACATGACAAGTGTACATAAGATAGAGAGGTAAGCAAGGGTTGTAACATTGTAGCATTGGTGAGGTATGGTGTATCTCAGCCTGTTTATTACCAGGTGGTAGAAGGATTTGGGTAGGTTAGGGGGATAGTACAGATTAGGGGATAGAGGAAAGATGGACGCAGAAGATCTGGGTCATGTAGTTGGGGTTGGGGTTAGGTGGATACTTTGAGGTGTGCAAGGGCTTTGGTTTTAAACCTGATAATGTCCGGTTCTTCCTTTATTTCTTTCGGTAGAGCATTCCATCTGGAGCCCCCTGAGTAGGCAGGGGCTCTTTTGCATACTTCTAGCCGGGGGCGTGAGACCGGGAGGTTGAGGACAGAGGAGGAGCGGGTTGAGCGACCCTGTAGTGGGACAGGAGAGGCCATGTGATGGGCTCTTCTGTGCATGAGGAGTAGGATCTGGGTGGTTCGACGGATTTGGAGGGGGAGAAAGTTGTGGATCTCCATAAGATTGGAGATGCTGACATATCTGCCAGATAGGGTGGCAATGCGGAGACCTCGTTTCTGGACTCTCTCTAATTTATCCTTTAAAGTTACATTGGCCATATCCAGGAAGCAGAAGTTAAACTCCAGATGAGGGAGGACCATTGTTTTTAGAATGCGGATAGCGATAATTTTTGATAAAAAGGGACGGATACGAGCAAAAGTGGTAACGGCAGCATTAGCATTTCTTACCGAGAGTTTTACTTGATGATGGGCACTCAAGTGGGTGTCTAGCAATGAACCTAAGTATTTAAATTCGGTCACCACTTTCAGTGGGGTGTTGTTAATGGATAGGTTGGGGATGGCGATAGTTTTTGAGGATGGAGGGAAGAAGACCATTACCTTAGTTTTTTGGGCATTAATGGTTAGTTTGTTCATCGCACACCAAGACTCTAAGTGTGGGATGGCAGACTTGAGGGAGGTAATTGAGTCATTGAGGGATTTGGAGGAAGTGTAAATTACAGTTTCGTCTGCATACAGTTGGCATGAGACTGGGAGAGGGATGACTGAGTTGAGATAGGTTGGGAGTGAATTGATGTAGAGGTTAAAGAGTAGAGGGCCGAGAATGGATCCCTGCGGGACGCCAGTGCTTAGGTGGGCATTGGGGGATAGGGAGTCAGCTATTTTTGTCTTTTGCGACCTACCTTGGAGATAGCTTGAGAACCAGGCGATTGTGAGTGGGTGGAAGTTGATGGCCGCTAGTTTCTTAATAAGGATAGGGTGCTGGGCCCATAGGCTCAGGTCAGTGGAAGCTTGGGATTTAGAGCCAATGTCAATGTTCATGTCACCCAATAGGATCAGCTCTGATTTCTGTAAATCAGGGATATCCTTAATAGAGTCATTAAGGTAGGATATGAACTCTGAGATTGATCCAGAGGGGGCACGATAGATATTGGCTATGATAATAGGTTTCAGAAATTTGTGGCGAATGATGATCCATTGCGCCTCGACAGAAAGGGAGGAAGAGTTCAGGTGGGAGAGGGAGTCGTTATCCACTGTGAGTGAATTGCTGACATATACAGCGATTCCACCACCTCTGGGTGAGTTCCCAGATGTGATGAACGATCGATCTAGTCTGAAGATTTTGTAGTTATTGATTGCAATCTGATTGTCATTGATATCTGGTTTCAGCCAAGATTCAGAGACTGAAATAACATCGACCCCCGAGTTCAGGAACTCAGCTAGAAATGGATCAAAGTTTCTTTTGAGGCTTCTAATGTTGAGGTGGGTAAAACTAATGCCTCTTTTATTGCCCAGATCACGCGGTGAGGTGATGGGAGGGCTAGTAGGATTTAGTCTCTTCTTCCTTGGTCTGCGCCGGGGGCAATGTTTTTTGGTCAGGGCGCGGCCGGAGTGTTGTTGGGGAAGAGATGGAGGGGCGGCGAACCCTTGGGGGTCATAGACCCTTAGGGGTTGGGGCATTGTTAAGTGGGTAGACATAAGTATGAGTGTTGGGATAAGTGACAGCGCTGTGTGTTAATGGAGCAAGGAGGTAGTATAAGAGGAAGGATGGGATGAGGTGTGTGATGGGATGGACTAATGGTGGAGTAGGAACTATATCCTATTCCAGATAGTGGAAAAAAATGGATGGGTGGATGAGCGGATAGGAACTGTATCCTAGCCATGTGGGTGAGGTTGTGGGATGGATGGTTAATGGTTGGTGGATAGGAACTGTATCCTAGCCAGGAAGGAGGGATGAGAGGAGGGGTAGTGGGGTACATAGGAAGGGTACACAGATAGTGCGAACACATATACGAATACTAGAACAATAAAAGAAAAGATAGTAGCATCACCAACGGGTGGTGCGTGACGTTAACCATCACCAAGGGTGCGTACATAATACCTAGACATCAATAATACCTAGTCAACAAGTATGGTAAATATATATACAAAGTGGAGTATCAAATGAGAATTACAAATGATAGAGATGCATATAGGGCAGGCACATAGTAATTTTAGTCAGACATTTTGGTATAGAATGAAGAGAAACCATCTATAAATCGAAGAATTAAATATCTGGGAGGGTTCAATAAATTAGATAATATATGGCAAGTTAATTATTCTAATTCTAATTGTATTTATGATTTCTTTTGTTAGTAATTCGCTTTAAGGTGACTAGAAGATAAGGACTGTTCAGTTCAATGTATCTGATAAAGACTGTTCTCTCTGGCAGTGGATTTAAATCACGTTAGAAGGAGATAGTTATAACTATTAATTGGTGGCACTAGGTGTCGCCACAGTCTGAGTTGTGATGGCAGGTGAGAGATCAATGTCATGATCAGGACAGTTCATAGTTTTATAGGCAGGAGTTGGCGGTAATTGCTCTGATGATGTTAGCTGCCCAATTAGTCTTGACTAGGTCTGAGAGGTGGCATCCATCTGGTAACCTTTCATATCGGTGTTTGAAAGTTCCACATGGTTTGCGTTTGTGGATAACTGTAGAAAGGTATGGAGTGAGCCCTCCTTTGTTCTTGTTAAATATCGATATTTGGTGGTTAAGGGCTATGATGGTGTCATCTAAGAGGTGTTGCTGTGGGTGAATAGTGTCCTCTGGTAGGCGGTTGTAAGTTGCCAGGTTTGCCCCAGGGAACTGAGCAAACACGATTTTAGCATTAGGGGCCAAATGTAGAGCAGCATTGAAGCACAGGGAAATGCTGTTCATTATAGTAGAGATGGCTTCAGTGGCCGAATCATGGGCGAAGATTACTTTCCAATTGTATGAGATGCGGTTGGTGGTAGGATTAACAGATGTGTATTTTATCCTTTTCGTTACTTCACAAATGCCATTGATAAACATGATTAATGATGGTTTGAATTGAGCGACTGTTGATTTAGCTCTGTTGAGGGCAGTGATGTAATCGGCCCCACTAAAGGATAATAATAAGTGGTTTGATCTGTTTAAGCCTACTGCATCGAGGAAGCGTTGGAGGTCTTTGCCCCTGGAATCGCTAATAATTAGCGTTCGGTGGCCCCTTGGGATGACCAGTACTGGAGCCATTTGAGTGGTTGACAAATTCAGAGAAGATTGGAAAGAGTAGGTGGCGTAGAAATGAATTTAACTCACAGGGAGGCTGAGAATCTTGGTAGGAATTGACCTGAGGTTGTGGGTGCAGTGGTTTGGAAAGTTGAGGCGTTAGAGGCCGGCCCGTCGGTGGGTAGAAGAGAGGCGGCGGGTGTGCCTTGAAGTTTGCATCCGGTGGCGGCTGGTAGGGCGGCGTTCTAACTGGGAGAGCGGCAGAGGGGAGATCGCCGCGGCGGGCTTGGTTTGGTTGTTGTGCCGGCAGTTGCCTGCAGACAGCTTGAGAGTAGGTGTAGGTAGGATAGTGATGACTACTGGTAAAATTGTCCGTTGTAGAGGCGGGCGTGGAGACAGCAGGGCGGGCCTGGTTGTTAGAGTAGTCAGGGTATGGGCCTAGAATGCCCTGCTGGGTGTGACTAGGTGGCGAATGTGGTTGGCCAGTGAGGAAGTGGCGAAGGCGGGGATGGACTCGATTGGCCAATTCTTCTGGGGGCGGGATCGGTGGTAGGGTAGGTTGTTGTTTCGGTGGGCGTGATCTCTGTTTATTACGACTATGTTGGCTACCATGTGGGACTGGCTTCTTGGCATGTGCGGTATTTCTGTGACTAGTAGCGTTTGATGAGGACTGTGGTTGGTTGGAGGTGGTTGGAGCTCGATTGTGGTTGGGTTTAGCGCCAGAGATCTCACACTTGCTTGCAGCAGGCGCTGTCGGCTTGTGATTGGTCGAGGCGCTGGTGGGAGTGTCCTGGGAGGCATTCGTTGCTTGTGGAGGTGGAGGTGATGAGTTGGTCACGTCGTCTATGGTGTTGGGGGGGCGAGGCAGGCTTGCCTGGAGCCGCCCCTTGCCGCCACTCTGACTGGGGATAGTGGATTCAGATTGTACATGAAGGTGTCCATAGATTTCGGGGGGATTTAGGGGGGATTTAGGGGGAGAGATCCCTGGTTGGGTAGATTGTTCCTAATGCACATTAACATATTTCCTAATCTATTCTCACCTGGGAAGTTTAGGTGAGATTTATCATTGATAG
Organism: Sthenelais limicola; assembly: GCA_942159475.1. Lineage (NCBI taxonomy): Eukaryota > Metazoa > Annelida > Polychaeta > Phyllodocida > Sigalionidae > Sthenelais > Sthenelais limicola. Next base: position 38,858,091 of record OW804098.1, read on the forward strand.
AATTGGTGCCAATTCCCCAAGTGGAGTCCAATGTTTTTTCTAATAAAACACGGGGGGAGGTGGATGCTAGAGCAGAAGATAAGCGGGGGTTTTGTGAGAATTTGGCCATGAGTAATCCTTCCATGGTTTCAAATTTAATGTTATCCCATTCAGTTGACTTGAGCATCGAGCCTAAGGCTTTCTGTGTGTAGGGATTACAAGAGGCATAGATTTTTTTATCAGGTGATTCATTTGGTTTTTTTAGGAACAGGGCTTTTTGATGTTGGTACCCTTTCTCCACAGAGTCATAGGGTATGTCGTTGAATACAAAGTGGCATTCAAACATATTAGAGAGGAAGCTTTGTGGAGATGAGAAGTAGATTGCATCCTTGGTTCCCAGATTAGCTAAGTTGTGGGGTTTGAGGTGATCAGGTAATGAATGGAGATCATTTAGATTGAATGGTTGGTGATCTATGATTAATTCATGCTGGAGCACATCGGAGGGAACTTTATCCCTGTTTGCTCTAGCACATATGATGCCTGCTGATTTTCTGCGGGCACGAGTAAGATCTCCTACGATATCATTTACAGAGACGTCAAATTGTTTTAAAATGACATTTCTGGCCTCATATAGGTCTGTAGCGATTGAGGGACGGATGAATTTAACATTAGTAATGGTAGGAGCAGACTTACTACGTTTGGTGATCTCATAACTACCGATGTCCAGTGGGTGGAATCTTATGTTTATATGGGAGCAAACGATCTGGAGAAAGTTGTGTATCTCCATGTTTTCTGGTATCCCAGTTATTGTGATAGATTGGTCGAAGGCTGCATTGAACACAGTTTCCAGTTTCTCCTCCATTTGGGAGAGTTGGTGCTGGATGGATAGAAGAATGTTCCAAGGTTTGTTTTGTACAGTTAAGGGCTCACATTTCAGGGGCGATGCACTGGTAATATCCAAGTGTGAGGCAAGGGGGAAATTTGCGGCACCATCGGCCGGGATGGTAGCTGTAGCGGCCGGTACCGGTACAGCTTCCCTGTGGTTGATTTTCTCCTCAAGCATCTCCCGTAGGGAGTCAATCTCTGCACGTAGAGCCTCAATGGTATGCATGTGAGGATTATCCGAGTTAGGGGTTAAGTCTGGATCCCTCTGGGTCATATGGACTAGAGAGGGCTGCGATATATCCATTATATTATCTTCCTCATCCAGGTTGTATGTTGATAGGCAGGCAAAGCGATTAGGTGAATCAAAGGTACCTGGATGGGTAGATGGAGAGGAGGGTAGAGCGTGAGTGTGGCTGGGAACGCCATCTTGGAGAGCGTCCATGGATGGAGTAGGCGATAGTTGAGTGGAGGTTTTCGGCGATTCCTGGGTGAATTCAATAACAATTGAACTTTCAAGGGACGTCATTGTGTAGATCTCACAAAGGCTGAATGAAAGAAGTCATCTAGAGCGATGTAGGTGGGGTTAATCCGTAATTATCCATCAGATGCACACAGCGCTGTGCAGACACGTCTTACTCGTGCGACGGCATACTAACAGTAATAACTATTACAAATCTGATTTTGGATTGAATAATTTTGTTATCATGTTGACGAAAGCATTCCGAGAATAATGCATATATGTGATGCGTTTCAGGAAAGTGAGTCACAGGTCGCAAAATTGGTATTTTTCAAAAGTCGTTTATTTGCAGGATGTCATATTGGAATGTTCCATTATTGGAGTCCCAAATTTCAAGATATATTTCAAATATATCCATGCATTTCTAAGGTCATCCTATAGCGTAGGGTATATTTAGCTACTTTACTTGTAATTGTTCACCGACAAAATATTACATTAAGTTTTTTTAAAAAATAGAAATATCAAACTTAAAATATAAAAATACTTATTAAATGTCATAACGTTTACCATGATATTCAAATGTGATGGTATCTCAAAACCCACTTTTTGCGACTTGTGACACATTTTGCTGTGACACATCACGTATAAATATGCAGGAAGACAAATGTATAGACCGATTCGGATAGAGTCGCGTCACCATCGGTAGAATTAGGAGAATTAGGAACTAACTTGTTAGGATAGAAAGCTAGAAGTATATGGTTATACATGGGAGAAGTCAACTTTTCAAGACGTCTGTAAGGTCGATTTGCCTCATAGAAATGTATCAGGATTTCTGTGAGTTAATGGCCAAGTATTCTTTTTCCATACTGTTCAAATACATTAGCATGTCACATCGGCAAGAAGTTGAAATAGTTGTTTAAATTCTATGTAACAAACAATGAATGAAGTATGCTTGGGGATAGCCAGCGGATTGGGTTACACCACTGGGACATGGGGAGATTTGCACGGACAGGTCATTCCCACTAACCTGGGGGTATGCCAACCAAATGTTCCAATAGTTTTGCATTTCTAAAACGGGGTATATAAGAGAAAACTAATATGAACACACTAGATAAATCCAGGGAACCCTCAATCTGTTGTATTTCATGCAACAAATAGAAGTTCTGCCTCTGCCCCTGTAGAAACATATAACTCACCCCTAGTTATAGGGACTGGCCAATCCCCCTTAAACCACAGATGCCCGCTCGCTCCATGTGAGGTCACTCAAGGAAAGTGCACACACCAACAACATGCCAATGCAACAACTTCAAACTCATCTAAATTCTTCATTAAGTATTGCAAAAGTAGTTCATTTTACCAGATCGATTATTCATATATCCCTTTTGGGTATATGAGAAAAGGAATTACTTGTCCTTCCCTGATATGTGAGTTTTGTGGGCAAATGTAATGTGGTGTGTGCGAGCTTCAGGCTTAATCCTATGAGCGGTCAGTGTGGCCTAGTTTATTTTATCCTAACGTTTGCTTGTCTGGGTCAAGCGAACCTGACTGCGCATGATCGCCGAAAGGGTGTATACTACAACTGTATGGGTTATTCACTTTGAGCGGGAAGAATACGCCCATTTAATAGTTTGTTCATTTCTGTACGCGTTGTATAAAGAGATAGAATTACCGCAATGTAAGTGCGTCTGAGATTGGTCTATATCCCCATCATTGATGACGTCAGACCAATCAGAGATGACCTTACTCAGCAGCGAGGCACATTAAGAAAAAAATGGCTGTTTTGAACTGCTTCTGCTAGCCTATTATAAGTGTAAGAATGACGATTTTCTATTATTTCCAAGACGTAGGTTAAGAACTACTTGTGTAATTCAATGGCTCTTGTTTACACTTAATTTTGCATCCAACACACGACCTGCGGCTGCTTGTTGGATACAAAATTAAGTGTAAACTCGAGCCATTGAATCACACTTGTAGTTCTAACCTCTTGTACAGTTCTGTCTAAGCAATTGACGTCATTAATGGGTTCATGATGTTATAATAAGTATAGATTGTATCAATACAAGCCAAATAAAAACAGCAAATTTATACCAACATTTATCATTCATTTTATGGTAATGATTACTGTTCTTTTAGTTCCTGTTTAGTTTACCGTTTGTAGATATTTTCGTGATAAAAAATAGTGGAGTAATTGGCGATTTGATAGAGTGATTCCTAAATCATTTAGATAGCCTCCCAAACAGGCTTTCCCGAAGAAAATGTTTAGTAATTTTAAAACTGAATACTATAATTGTTAAAAACATTTAACAAAAGGTGTTGTTGGGGCTCCACTGAAACCGAATAACCGAAATTTAAGATTTTGGTGTTTTCAATTGTTTAATTGATAATAACTTTCCTTCATACGAATAATATAAATGATATTAAATTAATAATCTAATGAAATTGAATTGAATACTTTTTTGTCTGATATTTTACAAGTATAAGATGAGACAAATGGGTAACCAGGCTTCTGGATCAAATCCAGGTATTCCAGCCGTTACCATTATAGAAAAACGGAGGAATTCCTTCAGTCCCATATAGTTTCAATTATGTTTCTCTGGGAATTTTCCTACGACTTTTCCTTCCCACCAAGCACAGGTAATAACATAGGAATTTACTACAGCATTTCCCTCCTTGAACCACACTCAATATCCCCTGCCTACTTCAAACAACAGTCTTCAAGGTATACATGGTAAATGAGGGGACATGCCTTGTTCTCACTAGAAGTCAACACTCCTGAATCACAAACAATTGAGACAAACTAGGTCAAGGACAAATTTTTATTGGAAATAATGAAACTCTCAGGTCGGTGGTTCAATCCCCACCCAGTGCTGCTTATTTTTCCCCAGACAGCCTCACCTCTCAAGTCCATGGTTCGAATCCCAGCTTGGGAGGCTTGTTTTTTCTAGCCAGATTCATTCAAATTAATAATATGTTAATAATCAACAGAAAAATCATCTAACAGCAAAAACTTTGTACTTTAATAATAGCAGATATACATATGACTATAGTAAAATCATTATTATTTTTGCAGTCAATAAATCCTAAGGAATTCCTGAGGGAACACCTAAAAGGTGTTCCTTAGTTTTCCAGTCTTTTCATGTTTAACTCAGAGGAAAGAATGAGGGAAATTTTCTCGGTAGGAAAACTTCTGAGGGAAATTCCTACATAGGGAACAACTACAAGTATCAGTGTAGGAAATTCCCACAGCTAAATGGTTCAGTTTCTAGGTCACGCCTGTGGATCTAGATTCAAATCCATTCCGGATAATCTACATCAGATTTAAAGGTATAAGAACAAGTGTTTGGATATTTTACCAACATTGTCACTTCAAATTGTAGGAAATGTGTTATATTAGTCTTTAATAAACCCAAGAAATGAGTGAATCTTATGCATCCTATTTACCTTCTACCTTGCTGACCCATATCTGTACAGCAAGGAATATTCCTACGAGCTGGGAATTTTATGTAGGAATGAATATAGGGAGGGAAAAATTCCTACAGAAAAAATTCCTTGCTTAGCTTATACAACAGAGCCCTGGCTGACAGGGATTAGAACCATTGTTTCCATTTAGAAATGCCAGGGGTTTACAATACTGGGTCATCAAACCAGGTCTGCGGTTTAGAGTGGCATCTATTATAGGCGTGGGTGGCTTTTGTTGAGAGATTATTTGGGATGTGTTGCAATAAATGAGTCAGAAGTCGCAAGATTGCTATCGTTCAAAGTGTTTTATGCTTTGTGGGAATGTTATCATTTCTTGGGGTATCTAACGCTTGAGGTCATATGAACACTTGTACACAATTTCAAGACAGTGTATTTAATATATCCTTGCGTTTCTAAGTTCATCCTATGGAGTACATGTAGCTATTTTACTAGTAATTGTCTACCTAGAAATATTGCAAACTTTCTTTTTAAAAAAACAAAAAACAAACCAACAATAACATTTTTAAGATTTTCTAAATGTTAACATCATTGGAACCCACTTCATATGATGGTATCTCAAAATCCATTCTTTTTCGATTTAAAAATGTTTTTCACATCAATTATTGCGTCTTCACCCATATGTGATATGTCACAGGAAAATGAGTCACAAGTCGCAGAAAATGGATTTTAAAAAGATGAGATCAAGTGGATACCAATGATGGTACACATCGAGGACATCTAAGAAGTGCTTCTATATAATGTTTGATCTATTTATGCTTGTAAATAAGTTTGCAATATTTGTGGGTGGACAAATAAAAGAAAACTAAATGCACTCCATGGTATGACCTTTGGAAGGCAAGGATACATTTAATAGACCGTCCTGAAATTTGGTGCATGGATTAATATGACTTAAAACACTAAGCCCCCAAACATGAGCATATTCCAACAAAGAGATCTACTGAATAAATTACTTTGGAAAATATCCTTAATGCGACTTGTGACTCATTTTCCCGGACTACATCACAAATAGGTGTCTGTGTACGTAAGGTACCATGAGGTATGGTGCTAACCTCTATATTCATAGGGTTGGTAGTAAGGCCTAATCTGGCCCTGTACCAGACTTCTATAGTGGACGTTAGCCAGCCGGTGTATTTTAGATGGGTCAGGCTGTCAGAAATTGTACAATCAGCAGCTCTACACATGAAGTACATTCTGCTAAATTAGGCTGAATTTGATCAATATTATCAAGGGTTTCCTATTAAATTTAATTTATTTACCACAAGTGGTACATTCCAACATGTTATTCTCAGCTTGAGCCTTAGACATATTCGTTTTTCTCTGAAACATTAATACAAACAAATAGTGTACGTTATTCTTTGTAAATTTGATAAATCTAGGTAGGTCTAAATCAATACCTGCCTGATTTTATGCATTTGGTTTTGCGAAAATTCCTGCTCGAACAGTATCTTAAACTTGATTTCTGTCATAAATGAGGGTTATTTGAGATAATTGGTGAAGGCTGATTGTACAACTTTTGGCGACTTAAACCATATCTAAAGCTGGTTCTATGGGTGGAATAGTAGGTCAGGTGTATATATGGGTAAATCCTAGGATTATGCACATATAATGATAATTGTAACCCCATAAGCTCTGTCTGGTATTTTTCCAGCTTAAAAGGGGCCTGTGCCCATGGGCCTGTTGTATACAAAATCCTTACTTAAATGATCTCTGTAAAGTTATTAGGTGGGACATTTCTACTGTAGAATTACAAATCAGCATTGTCTGTGTACCAAATTCCTTCCCCAAAATTTACTTACCAGCTTCTCAGGACCAAGAATATTAAGTAAGGACTTGCTATGCAACGGGCCCCTGGAGGATGATATTGGCCTGAGAGCCATGCTATTAATATGAAGAATAGTACGAGGAGAGTCTGGACTTTATAGAACAACCCTTCACAGGAATTGAATTACATGAATATCCAAGTATGGGCGCCGAGTACTGTTCTATATCATTGTATGTGTACCTGGGTACGAAAAATATATATATAATTATAAATTATAGATGTCTAAACATAGCATTAAGGTAATCCGCGAGTATACAGTGCTCCTATGATGAGCATTACGCTAACTAACTTAAAACTGGACCGAGTAGTTACTCAGATGGTTGGTAGCATTTAAAGGGCAATGTTATAAATATAGAATGGAACTGGCCACTTGTAAGTATTGCACTTATAAGAATTATTCGACTTCCAATAATTTTTCGATTATAGGTGACTCGTTCCATTCCTCTATTTATTAACACGTCCTCCCAATATAGTTATTTTATTTGGTAACCGAACTTTGAAAATAAAACTGACAATATTTAATCGAAGATTTGTTTTTTTAATTACAGACTCGACGCCTCAAGTGAAGGCAGGGTTCATCCGGCGCTACCACAGTAAGTAACTCCTGCAGATTATATTATTATTATCCATATAATATACGGCTAGAGCGATTTCTAGGAAAGGAGGTAGAAAAGAAATGGTAGAAAGAAGGTTTTCTTTGTCCAGAATGTTCTCGGAATTTGTTGTTTTACAAACCATTTTACTCATCTGTAGAGGTCTGTCCCCCCTCTCTGGATGTCGTCGTATGTGGTTTGTGAAGGTATTTGGGGTGGAAATGTGATTTTGAAGCCTTTTTTAAATTGGGATATCCACACTCTATTTATAGCATGGGAAAGCCCCTGTGAGATACTACGTCATTAGCCACAAGCTACTGTGTCAATCAAGATGTCTGAAGTACTAATGGCCTTGAGATGGGGGGACCCCTCCCCCATTTTGGGGGTGGGTGGGCTCATTCAACCATGATAGAATCAATATTTCATGTATAAGTGCTTAAATGATGATCCAATGTAAACATAATGTATTATGTCTTAGATAAGTAGATAATAGTGTGATAGCATTTATACTGAGTAGATATATATAAATATGTATATGAATGTACTATTAAGCTATGGGGTCATTGATCCCCAATCTCTAAAATGAGGGGGCTGATTCCACCTTCACAGGTAAAATGCAAGCACATTTACAGATAAATTACTCATATCAGATATAATGCATTAATTGAGCACCCTTATACTATCACAACACTGTGACTGACCTATTAATAGATATACTTATATATGACCTATCAAGGGGGACCCAACTACATGCAGAGGAGTGGGAGAGTGAAGAGGGGTGGGAGAGGGTGGGGGTATTGGAGAGGGGGAGGGGAGGATGAACGTGTAGGAGGGGAGAGTGAGGCAAATGGAGAGGGTAGGGAAATAGAAGAGGGGGGGGGGGAAGAAGAGGGGCAGGGAAAAGAGGAGGGGAGGGAGAGGATGTATGGGAAGGGACAGAGGAAAGGGAGAGACAGCAAGGAGGGGGAGCGTGAGGAGGAGCGGGGGGGAATCAAAGATGGGGTTGGGAGAGAAAAACAGGTATGAGAGACAGAAGAGGGGGAGGGAAAAGAGGAGGGAGAGGGGTAAGTGTGGGGAGAGAGGGGAGAGAGGGGGACCGTCCAGAGGACGGGTACTTTGCTAGTTATTATTATAAAATCATTTCATAATGCTCTATGAGGGTTGCATTTTAAATATTGTTCTACACCTACAATATGTTATGTGTTGCAGATAAATGAGTCCTAGGCCGGAAAAAATGATATTTTTCCATGTTTTTTTCAAAAGAACCCTTGCTCATGCAGGAATTTTTCATTTTCATGGTTGGACTGTCATAGCTTGAATACATGGACCAAATCTCGAATCTTCTGTGTGCTGAATATCTATACATTGTCAAGTTGTTGAAACGATGTATATCGTCAGAAATATTAATCTCCTGGTATTTACTCTACCTATTAGATCGATTTTAGGTGTAAACACGATATGTCAAGTTCAGTCGGCACGACATCCGGCGGCCATTTCTCTATCGTAAATGGGTTAGGCACACGGTTCGGTGTCGCAAAATATGATCGTTGTTTATTTTGTTTCTGAAATTTATGAATAGATTGTACTTATTTTTTTCCTTTTTTCTTTGCTGAACCTATATATTTCATGTACTTTTATTGTCTCCGGACTTATTTATGATCCGTTTTACATGGGTTGTCATCTTGACGTAGGTGGGTTCTTCGTACCGGAACCAAGATGGCGGCTTATGGATGTTTTCTTTCGAACAGTTAGTAAAATGCTTATTTGTTTCTTCTCATACTTGTCTGAAATGCCATATAGAGAGATGTTATGTAACCAGATTTATGCTTTATTTGCACAGGTTGACTATGGTTACGGTCTGTGCGAAATTTCTGTGTTTTCTTTGCTTTTATATGGGACATACCCACCTTAGGTTGTTCGTGAGTTGTAATGGCTCATAGCAATGTATAGATCTCGATGAGTAAGGGCTTGAAAATAGTATATTTCAATGTCTGCAGCTTCTTCCACAAACTAGACTACATAAAAATGGAATATCTAAATGGTCTCTATGATATTGTCTGTCTTAGTGAGAGCTGGTTAAATAAAGATATCACTGATTCTATGTTATTTGTGAGGGGCTACAAGCTAGTAAGGTTAGACAGAATTATTAATAAGAGAGGTGGACGTTTGATTATTTATTATAAGGACAACTTCGTCTGTGATCTTGTGGAGACTCTATGTATATCAACAACCGATATTGAGATTATTACATGCACGATCAAACCTGGAAATAACAAATCTATAGTCCTGAGTGCTGTATACAGACCACCTAATGGATCTTTGGATGGCTTTTTACAGCATCTTTCGACTGTAATGAAAGTTTTGATGATCGCCGTTTCTCTAATAGAAATAAGATTATTGGAGGTGACATAAATATCGATCTTAAGAAGAATAGTGTCGCCAATAGAAGATTAATCTCTATCTTAGATAATAGAGGACTGGTACAACACATTGAATCACCCACTCCAATCACCTCACAGACAAGCACCCTTATAGATTTCATAGCCTCTAACTGTAAATATGTTAAGAAAATGGGCACCATCAGTGAAAATATAAGTGACCATCTACCAATGTATATAATAGTCAAGAAATGTAAGGTAAATAATCATAAAGGGGAGGTATACCATGCCAGGTCGACTAAGAACATGAACTTAAATGAAATTACAAATCGGATCAATAATATTGATGCTGATATTTGGTTGGACAATGATGTAAACACAACCTGTTCTAAAATTTTCGACGAGTTCAAATCGATCCAAAATGATATGTACCCCCTAAATGAATTTATTGTGCGAAATGGTAAAATTGTATATGATCGTGACTTGAAAGCTCTTGTTAGAAAAAAGAATAAATCATACAGACAGGCAATTAGTATGAACACCCCAGAACAATGGCAGAAAGCTAAAGAGTTGAAAATACAAATCAAAACCAGACTACTTTTTTTGAAGAAACGAATGGTCTCAGATATATGTATCAGATATTCTAAAAATGAAAAAAGATTTTGGGAAAAAATTGCCAACCTGTATGGAGTTTGTAAATCTAAAAGAGATATAATAGATTCGATTATTACAGAGGATGGGAAGACACTATTGGCGAAAGAGGCAGCTAACTATGCCAATACTTTTTTCTGTTCTATTGGGCCAAAATCATCTACTGATGCCATTAATGATCTTGCAAATGGTTACCCCGGATTATTGTGGGATGAAGAGATAAATAATGACGATGTGTTTAAATTGGTGAATGGAATTGATACCTCCAAATCTAGTGGAGTAATTGATCTTAATACAACCTTTCTTAGGTTTTCTTTATTGTCATGTATTGAAAAATTCACCATCATATTGAATCGAATTCGTGTCGAGGGTATTTTTCCCCAAGTTTGGAAGAAAGCTATTTGTACCTTGATTCCAAAAAAAGGTAAATCCCGACATATTAATGATCTACGTCCAATATCAATCTCACCAATTACTGGGAAAATTTTAGAACATTTATTGGTGGAAAGGCTCTCCCTATATTTATCGAATATAAATTTCTTTTCTCCATGTCAACATGGTTTCTTGGCTGGAAAAAGTATTGAAAGTGCTGCCTACTCTTTAATAAATATAATTCTTGATAACAAAGACAATGGTCACGAAACAACAGCCACATATTTTGACCTTTCTAAAGCCTTCAATTCGATAAATATAGACATCTTATTATCAAAGTTGAGGATGCTTGGGATTTCTGGAAATCTACTCGAATTAATAACTTCTTATTCGAGAGGTCGACAGCAGCAGATTTTGATGGGAAATACTGTTTCTGATGTTAATACCTTGGAAGCCGGTGTGGCGCAAGGAAGTATCTTAGGCCCAATTTTATTTATTTTGTACATTAATGATATAGCTTCTGTCGATTTTAAAGGTAAACTACTTATGTACGCAGATGATTGTGTTCTGTTACACAAAATTAGCTCAGATCATGATGTTACCACTGTCCAAAGTGATATTAATCTCTTCAAAGAATGGGTGGTTAGAAATGGTCTGACAATTAATTCCAAAAAAAACAAATTACAAATCTTTAGAGGTTCAAAGAAAAAATCTAACAGACAATATATTGTCTATACAGATGGTATAAGGATAGATATTGTTGCCAATTTCAGATATCTTGGTTTTTTGCTGGATGATTCTTTAAGCTTCATGCCACAAATTAACTCAACCTGTATTCGAGCATCGACCCTTTACAGGAGGTTATGTAAGATCCGATATTTCATCTCAAAGGATATAGCTATTTTGATTTATAAAACTTATATTTTACCAATACTGGAATTTGGCAGCATTCTCATATCACTATCAAACCAAAATCAGATCAAGAGGCTCCAGATTATTCAGAATAATTGTCTTAGGATATGTTATAGTGTGTATAGTAGAAATACCTGTCGACGACAAAATAATGTGTTTATTCACCTTGAATTTAAAATTCTACCGCTTGTGTATAGGAGATTACAACGTTTTTTGAATGTCTTCCGGCTCTATTATGACTTTGAAAAGGAACATGAAGTAAATTATAATTTAAGAGACCCCTACAAAGTCCATATCAAACGCTGGAATAAGGAAGGTATTATGAAGAGTCTCTTCGGTTGTGCTGGGAAAATTTGGAATACCCTGCCACGAGATATAAGATCTATTGATGAATATCATGTATTTAAGTCAAGGTTGAAGATACTGTTTGTGAAGCTTTTTAATGACAATAATGAAATTTGGACCACTGCAGAGCGGCTGGCACTGGCCAATGACTAAGATCTGTACATAATTGCCTTATATAGTATAATAGGTGATGACAGCTAGTGACACTAGGTGGCGACACATAATTGATTTGCCTACACTGTACTTACTTGTGTACCTAACCGTCAGATGGCAGCATGTGTGATATGTATTTCTATATCTGCCTGTTGTATAGAGCCCTAGGCTATGTTTATTTGGAATATAGCAACTTGATTTTTCCTGGAATTTTTTGTATATTGTTGATAATATGGAAATTGACTGCGTCTAAACATGGCCTGTCATGAATCTGACACTGTCCCGGGTGTATGGTTTTATCAATTCTTTATTTTTATCCTTTCCATTATTACTGAACGCTTGCTGTGAAATAACCAAGTGGTTAATGATTATTACTTTATTTGTAGAATTTTCTATTTATTTTTCTAAGAACTTTTTCTATAATTGTTTAAAGCAGCTTTTCTGTGAATAGTGTACCTGTTGCATAATGTCTGGCTGAATAAAAATCTTAAAACAAAACAAAACATTATTCAGTTTGTCCGTTGGAGTATATTTGACTACTTTACTAGGGATCGAAGATTTGTTTTTCTAATTAATTTATTTTCTAATTAATATAGCTAAGTTTTTTCACGCATAAAAGGTATTGACATACCTATTACATAGCAGGAAGTTTACCATCATTGGAATCCGCTTGATCTCATTCTTTTCAAATATGATGATATCTCAAAATACATTTCTTTTGACTTCTGACTCAATTTCTGGAACACATCACTTATGGGATAAATGGCAAGAAAGTATCAAGTTTTGTAATTATACTGAACCCAATGAATATTTAATCCTGAGCAGTCCAGTATCAGTGGACTCAGTGAACATGAGTTGACTTTTCAGGTAATGGACCATACCTAATAATATCTTAATCCGGCTATAATATCTACATACAGGTTTGTATAGTGATATTTCAGTCGGATTAAGATAGTCAAAGTAGATCACTAGGAGTTAAGCTAAGCCTAACACGTTTAAACTCCTGTACAATAGATGTATTAGCATGGCACATGAATAACTTATTGTACAGTTAAGCCTCTGGACACTTGATCAGTACAGAGACTTCACTACTATGGAGATCATCGGGGAAGGGAAGGTGTAGTGGTCTAATGTGTTTTTGTTTTTTTTAACGTTTTTATTTTCATTACACATGATGAAAAATGCAGTGGAATGTATCGCTGAAACTCAGCGTTCTTCTAGGTCGGCTGCATTCTGTTCTATATAATAATATCATCCTTAGTCACGAAAAACGGTGAATACCATTAATAAAGTTAATAGTCATAACAATATCAGCAGTGTTTTAATAAATTATACAAAATGGAACAGGATGATTAGAGAAATAATGTAAGATGAGAAAATGTTACATATCTATACAGTAAACATTATCATTTGAGGTGGGAGCATAGGAACGAGAGCGAGCCGGGTGAGCGGGTTTTTAATTAACCCTTATCAAGATAAAATCTTTTAATCTGGGTTTTAAAAGACAGTGCATCTTCAATAATTCGGAGTCTAACAGGTAGGTTATTCCAAACTGATGAGGTTTTATAGTGAAGCGATTGGATATCTGATTCTCGTTTGGGGATAAATATATTCAGAGTTGGGGCATCATGTTGACGAGTCGCTCTTGTTTCTGGTAGGTTATCAGAATTTCTCAGTTTTGTCACCGAAAGGAATGCTAATTTGGACAGGAGGAAGTCAATCCTATTTTCGAGTTTCATTGTTTTAGTTATTGAATGTATCTCATCAGTAGGGGTTCTAGGGTGACATTTGAGAGCAATTTTCAATGCTTTATTTTGGAGTCTTTGTATCGTCGATAGAGTTTTTTTATTACATTTACTGATAAAGGGGGCACAATAATCTATTATGGACAATATATTGGCTTTGACCAGAAGAACTGCACTTGCTTTGGTTAAGTTGGGTCTTATTAGTGATAATTGATATATTCGGTAGTGCAGTGATTTCGTAAGTTGGTTAGCCTGCTCTAGAAAATTTAGTCTGCTATCGATGTTAATTCCTAGATATAAATAGTTAGAAACTTGCTCAATAATTTTCTCGTTAATTTTGAGAGGGATCTGCATAGTATTGTTTTTCTTCCTGCCAAATAGCATCGATTTGGTTTTACTAGTGTTGACCAAGATTTTACTTTGTATGGACCAGTTGTGGAACTTTTCACGGTCAGCGTTCATAACATCAGACAATTCTTGAATATTATCACCAGTAGCATATAGAACCGTGTCATCTGCGTAAAGTATGTACCTGGAAGTCAGCTGTAGTTTATTAATATCGTTGGAGAATATTAGGTAGATAATCGGCCCCAGGATTGATCCCTGAGGGACACCACAATCTATAGGTGATTCCTTTGAAAAACAGTTTTTCACTATCACTGATTGTGTTCTGTTAGCTAAGTACGATTTGAGCCAGCTCAGTGAGTGATTAGTAAACCCAATTTTCCCCAGTTTTTTTAGAACAATGTGGTGGTTAATGCTATCAAACGCTTTACTAAAATCGATGAAAGCAGCCGCCATGAAAAGATTATTATTATTGTTAATATTTATAGAATTCACTAACTCATACAGTGCTTCGTGGGTGCTTCTATTTTTTCTGAATCCATATTGGTTGTCGCTAATTATCTTATTGTGTCAAGATGATGCCAAATTTGGGTTGCTATAAATTTTTCCAATAGTTTCCCAGCTATGTGGGTTAAAGCTATAGGCCTCGTATCTTCAGGTATAGTCGGATTATTCTTTTTAGGAATAGGTTTCACTAGAGCTGACTTCCAGGCAAGGGGAAAATTACCACTAGATATAGATAAATTCATAATAAACAGAAGTTGGTTTGGTAGAATACTAAAAACATCTTTGTATATCTTTGAGCTTAATTCCATGCAGCCGGAGGATTTAGAGGTATCAATGTCGCCTACTAGATTACTAAGGATCTCCAAGGTCATTTCTTTGAATGATGAGCATTCTTCAGTGATTGTTTCCTCATGTAACATTAATGGGTTATCGGGAATTTTTTCTTGAATTTTTTTTCCGATCGCACAATAGTGATTATTAAGGTAATCAGCCAAATCTTGAGGGCTCAGTTCTAGATTATTATGATCATGTATGCTAGTTATATCTTTCCCTTTTTTTGCTACAATTTCATCAATGGTTCTCCATAACTTTTTCCCATTATTACGATTGTTATTCAGGAGATTAGTATAATGGCGGGTTTTAGCTCTACGGAGGAGACTGTTAACATAATTCCTCTGGATCCTGGCTGCTTGGACGTCATGTACATCTTTGGAAATATTTGCCAACTTGTATAGTTCATCTCTAGTTTTACAGGCATCAGTGATGTTGTGATCATACCATTCTGGTTTACAGCTTCGAAAGTGATGGGTTCTCAGAGGGGCTAATTTATTTATAACATCCAGTATTATCTTAAAGTACTTGTTCCAGGCTTCGTCAACTTCTCGGGTGTCATAAAATTCCGTCCAGTTAACATTATCTAAGAGAATCTTTAAGTTATCAGTATTATATTTTTTCATTGATCTAATTTTTTTTGTAATCCCCGGATTTTTAATAACTTTAAGGTGCTTCAGCACAAGGTAGATAGGCTGATGATTGGAAATATTATAGTTTATAGTACCCGCCGTAGCAGATTTGGAAGTTCTGACCATAAAATAGTCCAATATGCTATCCTTATATAAGCCGTATCGGGTGATAGGTTTAGAGGTGATATTCAGGTTAAAGTCGCTAACAAATTCTTGAATACGTTTACATTTAGTATTTGATCGGTATAGAAGATCAATGTTAAAGTCACCGAGGAAGATCAGAGAGCCTGGATGCTTCAAGTTTTCATACGCTTTCCCTACCAGGTTAAGCCTGTTAATACAATTCTGAATATTAGCCTGGGGTGGTCTGTACACTAGGCAAAGGAGAATAGGCTTCATTTTTTCTTTAGCAATGGTAAGGCATAATAATTCAACGTCTTCGTCGCTTGCTCCCAAGTCGCTATGAATTTCAGAAATGATAGGTGTTTTTCAAGTAAAGACATATTCCTCCCCGATGTTTCTCATTACGCGTTCAATTTAGATTTATAAAGTTATAGTTTTCTTGCTGAAGAAGGGGAAGGCAAGCATCGTTTTTAATCCAAGTTTCTGTAAAGCATACAATATCAATATCGGAATTTAGGATGTTGTTTCTGGCTTGGTCGATCTTGGGAACCAGTGACCGCATGTTGAGGTGAATTATTTTTAAGCCTTTATAAGATTCCAATTTGTTCCAGGTTTCTAGTTTGATTTCAGTCAGTAGGGAGGTCATTGGAAGGTGTTATAAATGCAAAATCAAGCTTACCTGGGGAGAGCCGGGTTGACCGTGGTGATTATCATCGTCGTGTCATGCCAACCCTCCCCCAGCAAAGCCTCTCCGCCGTATGTGAAGGAGAAGTATATGAATCGGACACAGTACTTTGGTATTATCAGGTACACAGTTGACAATCGTACAAGGCAACATACTCACAAAATTATATTATAGTAATTGCATGGTGTGGCCTACCTGGCTTTGCAGAAAAGTATCAAGGGGTGAAACTTTCAGTGGAAATGTAGGTTCAGTAGAGCAATCTAACCAATAATTCCAGAACAATGGTAACAAGAGGAATGGACAAGAGGCCAGGTCAGGTTGCGATGAATTATCGTCGTCGGTCATTTTCAGCCCCTCGTCCAATCGTTCTAGAGTAATATGATTAGAAACATCAAACATCAGGCACAGGTATACAACATTCTAAATACAGCTTTCAACATTCAAGTCCAAGATTGGGGGGAGGGGGAGAGGTCAGGTCCCAAGCGATGATTATCATCGTCCGATTCGCCAACCTCTCTTTCCCAAATTGCAGGCATAGTAATATATGTACACAATATACGGATCTAGGATTGCAATTCTACCATGATTATTGTCGTCATTAGCTAGTTTAAGCAATTGTTCAAATGAACCAATAGTTAGCAGCCAATAGACAGTCAGTACAACAATAAAATTACAAACAAATGGAAATATACATGTAAATAATAAGAGAGCCATGTGCTTGGAGTGGAAAAATATTATGGTAGATTACTATTGATCAAGACGGGGAGTTTCATGGAATAATCATATTTGTTTAGCCCAGTTCTTTAAAGTTATTTCATCTAAATGGATTCCATCTGGCAGTCTCTTGTAAGTGTGGCGGGGTCTGTGCTTTTCATACTTGTGAACTTTTGTAATTAAATGCGGATGGTTGATATTTCGATTCGAGTTAAGCATGCAAAGGTCTTGATTTATTGTTAATACAGTGTTTGATACCATTTTTTGGTAGGGAGAAAAGTTCAGTAATTTGTTGGACTTGTTGAGTTCGACTCCAATTAGGCCCCCAAGGGCAATGTTACATGTTGCTTGTTCATTACTAAGTAGATCTAAGGCTTCTTCGTACAGGGCTACCATTTTTCTTACCAAATTGCCTTCATGGGTTGTGGCAAGCGATATCTTCTTTGTTACCTTATCTTTGACGCATAGGTCGCAGATGCCTCCGATCAAGATTGCATTGCTAGGTTGGTGTATGGCTATTTTTCTTTTAAGTTTGTGTGCTAATCGTATGATACCAGCTCCACTGTATGGATATACCACGACGTCAGGAGAGTTTAGATATTGTTGGAGATTTTTCCCTCGAGAGTCCGTTATTATAACAGTGGTGGTGTGATTCATGACTGTAAATATATAAGACAGTACAGATAATCAATAGATCAGCTTGAACAGAGGCCAGTGGTTGATAGATTGCATAATTGACTCAAGGGAGGACTATGGTCGGTCAGTAGAGACGAGTTGTTTTCTTGAGTAATAGCAAGATTCGGTTTATTTACCTGTTGCTGAGATTGGGCGACTTTCTTCCCTGGTTTTCCTCTAGCCGCGGTATTGGTATTGGGCTTTTTCCCTTTATCCTGGGATTTAGATCTGGTTCTGTCCGAATCAGTCCTAGCCTTGGAAATCGTTCTTGACCTTAGGTATGTGGGTGACAAACGTTCCGCATATGAAGGCATCTGCATGGACACTGATCCCACTGTTGCTCTCTGTTGGCCTTGAGTCACGGGGGACGAGGGAGGGGGCATGGTGGGGCCGATGCTACCGCCCGGTCCTAGAATAGCTTTGTCTGGATCGAGTGACTGTGTCATACATTGTGGCATGGGTTGACTAAGTGATGAACTAGGGAATTCTGCGTTGGACATATCAATTTGGTGGTCAACGGACCAGTTTGCATGTGTTTTTATTCCCCTCCCACCAGTAGCGGTATTGGCCTTGTTATTTTCTCCTGTTTTTTGATTTTTCCTATCCTTTTTGGGGGAGGCACTATTTGTTGGGGTGGGATCGCCACCCTCCTTGCCAATAAATTTGTGGTTAATTCTTTCGTCGTCACTTTTAGCCATGCTGGTAATGCTGGAGCGGATCTCTTCAAGGATTTGGCCCATTATGTTGTCTCCAATATGTTTTTCATCACTTATATGTTGAGAGTTCAAACTGCAACCTATCGCCCAAAAGCGGTCATTCGTGGCTTCATGAAGAGGGGCAGTGCCAGTGCGGACCAGATGAGCTAGTTCTTCGTTTTGAGAAAACTTTTCCTCTGCTACGGCTCTCATGACGGCTGTCTTCATCTTATTCCATTTAGTGGTGGACTCTAATTCAGTTGCAATTTTTTTGACCTTCCTGGGATCTTTTTCAAGATAGATTCTGGTAGCTACTTCACGATCACCAAGTAAATTCGCTCTCGTATAATGGTAAGCATGCTCTGCGGTTCCAAACGTAAGATCATCAATCTTAATGGGCGAGGGGTAGAAATTACCCAAAGGGGAATGCTCAGACTGATAGAAAACCCCTTTAATTGTTCTTTTAGTTTTCGCGTCGCTCAGTCTAAAACCTTCGTCTAATAGCTCCAATTGGTCGTGTCGATACCAGATTCCTTCGATCTGTATCCAATCTTTGACAATTTTGCCTACTTCTTTGCCGCCAAGATTGGTAAGGTAATGTTGGATGGTCCTGAGCTTTGCTTTCCTATCCTGTATTTCACTAGGGAGGTTTGGATTTATGTAAACGTTTTGGTAGTTTGGAAAGTTCTTTAGCGATGCACGTCTGGCGTATACGTGATTTCTGAGTACTTCGTTCTTCAATTTTATGAGAATTTGCCTGTGACCTAACTGCTTTTTACCAAGTCGCCTGGCATGGTGAATCTCATCAATTCTAATTGTAGGATCAAGTAGAACTAGGATTTGGTGGACGACTTTGTATGTGTCTTCTCTCTTTTCTTGGTTGACTCCTACTATGATTAGGTTAGAGCGTCTCAGATCAGTCTCAAGAGATAGTATTTTCTCTTGTTGTGCTTGGTTTTCAGAGGAAACCTCCACAACCTCAGCTCGGAGAGATTTCATCTCTTCCTTCATATTATTTTCGCTCAGGACCATTTCGTCCATTTTGTTTAGCAAAACTTCATTATTTTTGTGAGCTGCTATTAAAGACTTATGTAACGTTTCCAGACATATATCATTGTCCTTGACCCGATATTCTGTAATGGGGACTACCTCGAATAGAGCAATTTGGCCGACCGGTGGTTGAAGCAAAGACCCATTGTTTGCAGGCTTAGGGGTTAGAGGATTAACGAAGGCGTCAGAATGCTGTTGGTCCGAAATGAATTTCGGAGCGTTCCCTTCCATAGTGAAGATTTTCAGAATTTTCAAAAGTAATTTGTCGATTTTCCAGTGAAATATTCAATCAATGTTCAAGAAAATTACTCACACGGCTCACTCTCTCCAGTGCTCATGTTCTGTGCTTATATGATATAAATGAGGTGTTTCGTTCCTGAGATATGGAGTAGTTGAGCAGCGTTTGGCGGAGCTCTCGTAGGTACGTCCAACACCTCTGAAGGCAACTCTATATGTCTATATGTGTTGGTTTTGGACCTAGAGGCATTATTAAAGTGTTATGGGTTTAAACCACACCGTGGGCACCAATTCTCCTCCAAAGTAATATCAAAATATTCATCGTAAAAATCTAGGGCTACCTATATTAAAGAATATGGATTAGCTACGAACAGGTATAACAACGGCCAGCTATAAAAGCTTAACTAAACAGGCTGATATAACAACAACAATAGATGGCAGTATACTGCCGTAGGAGTTATTGGAAGGCCAGCTATAGGAGCTGAACTAAACAGCCTGGTGAAACATTACATATGTACACAACAATAGATGGTAGTATAATATCCTTGGAGTCAGTGTTAGTCCCACTATAGGAGCTGAAATGGACAATATGGTGCTGAATTACATAGGCTGGTAAAACATCATACAACATAGATGGTAGTATACTTCCCCGGGAGGTAGTGGAAGACCTATAATACACTCTGTACAAGTAGAGTTGAGAGTAAGGCGGCCAATGGCAAACCCTATGGAGCGCCGTCTCAACATATCTCGTACAGAATGTAGTTATGTTATGCTGTGCAGGCCCATACATGAGCTAAATTAAAAACATAGTACAGCAATAGATCTATGGTATAGTATACTGACCTAACCAGCCTGGTAAACATAATAACACAATAGATGGTAGTAGGTATTAGTGGAACAGCCGCGTAAAACATAATTTCATTTGGATGTAAAGCTGCTAGATTAAGGTATAACCGATGGAAATATAACAAATAATAATAGTATAACACTATTAATTAACACTATAATACACTATAATTTTATTTTTCATGTATTGGTGAAGTCGTCAGAAGATGTGCAATTCCCTTTCTTTTCAGCAACTCTCTCGAATATTCCAGATTAAAGACAAAACATGAGATTCAAATATAATCGAATAGATTCTTTTGATCAGGAAAATTCTTTTTTTTAAAAACCCAGATATACCTATAGTATTATTATGTAGCCTAATTCACCATAATTTGCTAAATGCGTATAGCTGCCTTGTAAAGATTCACTGACAACCTAACCTATATCTCTAAAGAACCATTACCTCATCCCATATAAATGTCGGCCCATATCTTGTGCTATTTAAATAAATGGTTTAGGGGAAATGTAGAGCGCGCTTCCCAAGGCAAGAATAGGAAGCTTAATAGGATATCCTTCATCCCTAAATATATTTACTAAATCAACATTACGTGTAATACAACTGGTCTCAGATATCACTAAGCGAGATAAGGTTTTAATACTACGAATACCATTGCGTATTGTTTACTTAGAGGTGTTTAAAGAATATGTTCCTAGCCACCTGATAACCTTTATCACAAGCCATATTAAAGTGTATAACATCAATGTATGTAACGGCCAAGGCCAGCGAACGGACTATATAAAAGTGACTTCTGTTACTCTTGCTATATCTCCAAAATAGCAAACCCTACCTATTTTCCTCCTATGCCCACTTCTTCTAGACATATTGGTCTGTGTATGAACATGATTTCAAACATTTGGTACAATATTAAATATAAACATTTCAAATAATGGGACATATGCTCAATATCTATCCTACCACATCATCACAATAAAAAACGTATATTCCCACACCAAAACCGAATGGCTGTCCTTTCATTTCATCAAACTTGTAAGCAAAAACATGACTTTGGCTAATCCTGTCATGTCCCTACAACGCTTTTTAAAACGTCCGCATTTTGAGGCAAATAAGCCAAAATTTTAGAAAATAACATTTTTATAATCTATAAATAAATGATGCTTCTACCCAAAAAAATTAGAATTTTTTATACATTTTTTGTTTTTCTTTTTCTTTGAATTAAAATTGTCTCTACAACGCAACCTTACTGTGGTTTTCCATTGGCATGTAATAGCATTTTTTCTGCTTGAGTTAAGTCATGCTATCCAATATAAATAGATTCAAGCCTTTTCTTGATATAAAATCGAATATAAACACTTAAAAATGGGCAACATTGATATTCAATTTGTTCGGTATTTGTCTCTACGATGGGGGCGTCGTAGAGACATCGGTCTCTCCGATGGGGGCGTCGTAGAGACACAAATGAGACAAATGAGACAATTGTGTGATCGAATATTGTTGATTTTGATGTATTGAAGGTCTTAGATAGGTTTTATGGGTATTTGGGGGTGAAGAACAGGAGGGGAGGGGGGTGATTGGGTCTTTTTCAAAAGAACAAAAAATATTTGTTTTTCATTTCTTTTACTCTTCGTTTCTCCCACTTCTGTCCTCTCCCGTCCTTCTGACTTACAATATATATTATCAACGATCCTATAGCTACCTCCCTCTTCCTCTCCCATCCCCCTCAACCCCCCCCCCCACCCCCTCTACACACAGCAAAACCTATATATCATAGACATTTTAGAGATGAGCTAGTCTTTGGATACAGAGGAATCCCAAATATCAGTAATATATATGTTAGTTTCATCTAAACTCAGTTGAAGTTTAAAAGGTTTAAAAGTTTAAAAGGTTTATAGCCTATTTTGTCTCCTACTGCACAAAACAATGCACAACTGCCAGCTGATTGTGTAGTTTTGCAGTTTCGGAAATAAAATCAAAATTGGTTCTATTTTGTGACAAAAACAATCTTTTATCATTATTTACTCTTTCTAACAGAGAGTCTTCCCTCTCATCCTTCTTCCTCTGCTCGTCCTCCCTCTCTGCCTCATCCCTCTCCTCCCCCTTTCTCTTCTACTCCTCCCTCCCGTCCTTCTCCCTCTCCTCCCTCTCCTCCTCCTCCTTATCCTCCCTCTCCTCCGCCTCCCTCTCTTCCTCCTCCCCCCGAGAGGGGGGAGGAGGAAGAGACATATGTTAAACATGGTGGTGTTACACATGGTACTGTTGCACATGGCAGTGTTACACATGGTTTGTGTTACACAGGACAGTGTTACACATGGTGGTGTTAAACATGGTAGTGTTACACATTATAGTGTTCCATATGGTATATAGTGTTCCATATGGTAGTGTTACATATGGTGGTGTTACACATTGCAGTGATACACATTGTGGTGTTACACATGGTGGTGTTACACATGGTGGTGTTACACATGGTACTGTTACACATGGCAGTGTTCCACATGGTTTGTGTTACACAGGACAGTGTTACACATGGTGGTGTTACATATGGTGGTGTTACACATGGTGGTGTTACACATGGCGGTGGTATACATTGTGGTGTTACATATGGTGGTGTTACACATGGTGGTGTTATATATTGTGGTGTTACATATGGTGGTGTTACACATGGTGGTGTTACAAATGGCGGTGTTAAACATGGTGGTGTTACATATGGTGGTTGGATGTGACAGGAAGAATATCCCAAATCTAATTTGATATTTGGGTCTGCGGAGCCTAGGTCAAAATTATTAATAATGGCCGGTAGCAGTGCTGCAGTTTTTGCCCCCACATTGGCAAAAAATTTATTAATGACATTTGGTATTTCTATGGCATATGCCATAGTGTCAGTCTCTGGGTTAATAATTTTGGTAATTGTTTTAGACTTTTCCTTGAATGGGAGATAATCGTTAAGTATCTGCCAAAACTTCTTATAATCGTATTTGTGTCTATCTAGCTGTTCCTTAATGTAGTTACTTCTGGCTTGTCTGGTTGCACTATTAGCCAGGTTCCGGAAGTAAACAGCTCTAAGCTTAAAAGCTTCTTTTTTTGTTTTCCTATACTTTCTAAAATTATAATCCCTGTTATGTGCTAAGTTGATTAACTCATTAGCATACCACGGGGGTTTCTCCTTTTTAGCCTTAAATTTCTTCTTGGGGCATATTCTATTAGTTGTTTTTAATAGGGTATCATACATTAAGTCCCAGGCTTTATTAGGATTGGTAAAAGGATTGCCAGTTATTGATTGAATTCATTTCATTCTCGGCATTTGCCGTATTTAAGTTGCTGTAATACCTGGCCTGGAAGTTACATTTGGCATGTTTTTCCCTAGGTTTTTTCCTAATTAGGTAGACAATATAGTGGTTGCTCAGGTTATATTCAATTACCCCTGCCTGGCTAATATATTTAATGTCGGACAAGATATGGTCCAGTGCAGATTCTTTCCCATTTAAGCCGATTCTTGTTGGGAGGGTTATAACCGATTGCAAGTGTTTATTATTAACTAATTTCAGAAGCTCTTCTTTGTGATTATTAGGGTAGTTATTATGAAGTAACATGTCAATATTTATGTCCCCAAGTATTGTTAACTCAGAGTTAGGGTAGGCTTCTCTGGCTAAATCAATAATGTTAGTAATTTCTTTGCAAAAGATACTAACTCTGCCCGCTGGGGGCCTATATAAGTTGGCAAGGATCAGATTCTTAGAGTTCTCATGTTTTATATGGAATACTTGGGCTTCTAGATGTATACTTTGGTGATTTAGGTCATCCAAAACTTTGTATTCTAGCGAATTCTTTATAAATGCACATAGTCCTCCGCCGATTGACTGAATCCTATCTAATCTTTCAATATTGTATCCGTCAATATAGAAGTTAGCATCCAGTATATTACTCTTTAGTTTCACTCAATAAGAAGGCATCAAAAGTCATATTACTTAGGACCAACTTTAGTTGCTGCCATTTATTAGTCAGCGATCTTATATTAAGATGGAAATTTTTTCGGCCTTTACCCTCAACACACTCTTTTAGCGAGTGTTTTAAGTCACACGTAATAGTAGTAGAGCTTAGGGTTAAATTCTACCTTCTGGTACTTTGATATACAGTATCTGTGCAGTAGGCATGTGCCTTAGTTTGCATCTGTATAATGGCAACAAGGTTTGGTGTATTGTAGTTACAATAAAGGGTACTGTGACCGGGCAATAGGCATATGCCATAGTTTGCGCACTTATGACTAATTTGCTTGACTCTATAACTTATAATGGACATTATAGACAATATAGGCATTTGAGAATTATCAATAACAACTAGTGAGAACAATATAAGACACAATACACTATCAAAATCAAAGACTGGCATATTTATCCTACTATTCCAGGCAGTCATTGGTAGGCAGTCATTGGGGGGCAATAAATTTGACTGAAAACAATAGTATGTCTGATACACCGGCATGGTCCCCCATGTCAACACTTATAGTGATAGTCTGGTTGCCAAGGGTTTTTTTTTATGGCAACCCTGCAAAAATACCCCCCGAAGAGGTTATGACTGATTTGGGTAGAGGAAGTCACATACTTTTAGAATCTTGATGATGTCAAGCTGACATCCTTGAGCGTTTTGAGAAATCCAAGATGGCGGCCAAGACAGCCACGAAAAACGTTCTATATCATAACTCTGCCAGTTTTAATAGGATTTTCATGTGTAATACAATTGAATCCAACAGTCCTAGTGTAACCGGGCAAGTAGGCATATGCCATAGTTTGCATACTTAACAGGTAGTGAGAACAATATAGAGCCTCCATAGACGAGACTTGGTACAGACATGTCTATCCAACTAGGACAAGTGATCATTAACAGGTAGTGGGGGCGATAAGTATGGCCGTGCTGAAGTATCATCTGTCATGCTGAAGTATCTCTGTTGTACCCTCTGTCTTGCTGAAGTATCTCCGTTTTACCCTCTGTCATGCTGAAGTATCTCCGTTTTACCCTCTGTCTTGCTGAAGTATCACCATTATACCCTCTGACTTGCTGATGTGTCACCATTATACCCTCTGTCTTGCTGAAGTATCACCATTATACCCTCTGACTTGCTGAAGTATCTCCAATATACCCTTTGACTTGCTGATGTATCTCCGTTATATCCTCTGTCTTGCTGAAGTATCACCATTATACCCTCTGTCTTGCTGAAGCACTCCCATTCTACCCTCCAATTTGCTGAAGCATCCCCATTCTACCCTTCATTCTGCTGAAGTATCACCATTATACCCTCTGACTTGCTGATGTATCTCCATTATACCCTCTGTCTTGCTGATGTATCTCCATTATACCCTCTGTCTTGCTGAAGTATCACCATTATACCCTCTGACTTGCTGATGTAGATCCATTATACCCTCTGACTTGCTGATGTATATCCATTATACCCTCTGACTTGCTGATGTATCTCCATTATACCCTCTGTCTTGCTGAAGTATCTCTGTTATGCCCTCTGTCTTGCTGAAGCACTCCCATTCTACCCTCCAATTTGCTGAAGCATCCCCATTCTACCCTTCATTCTGCTGAAGTATTCCCATTATACCCTCTGACTTGCTGATGTATCTCCATTATACCCTCTGTCTTGCTGAAGTATCACCATTATACCCTCTGTCTTGCTGATGTACATCCATTATACCCTCTGTCTTGCTGATGTATCTCTGTTATACCCTCTGTCTTGCTGAAGCACTCCCATTCTACCCCCAATTTGCTGAAGCATCCCCATTCTACCCTTCATTCTGCTGAAGTATCCCCATTATACCCTCTGACTTGTTGAAGTATCTCTGTTATACCCTCTGACTTGCAGAAGTATCTCTGTTATACCCTCTGTCTTGCTGAAGTACCTCTGTTATATGAAGTATCTCCGTTTTACCCTCTGTTTTGCTGAAGTATCTCTGTTATGCCCTCTGTCTTGCTGATGTATCTCCATTTTACCCTCTGTCTTGCTGAAGTATCTCTGTTATACCCTCTGTCTTGCTGAAGTATCCCCATTATACCCTCTGACTCGCTGAAGTATCTCCATTATACCCTCTGTCTTGCTGAAGTATCTCTGTTATACCCTCTGACTTGCTGATGTATCTCCATTATACCCTCTGACTTGCTGAAGTACCTCTGTTATACCCTCTGTCTTGCTGAAGTATCACCATTATACCCTCCATCTTACTGAGGCACCCTATTCTACCCTCCATTTGTCATTGTCTCTTCCCCCAGTCCCATACAGGTTCTATCTAATATTAGATAAATAATACAGGTATGATAGTGACTCCCCATCATATACCCATGTTGTTGCATGACCCCCAACATTTCTTAGACTATGTTGCTCAATGAACCCCATTACACCAGCTATATTACTCCATGGCCCACGTTATGTCACCTATGTTACCCTCTGTGTTACTCCATGACCCACATCATGCATTTTATGATTGTGAATGACCCTTGCCATTACACCCTTTATTAAACTCCATGACCCATATTATACCCTGATTACAGCCTCTATGTTGCTGCATGCCATCCATTATGCCCCATCATTGCTGCATTACCACACCATGACCTCTATGTTGCTGAATGACCCATATTACCCAATCTATATTACTCCATGACCCACATTACCCACTCTATATTACACCAAGACCCACATTATACCCTCTATGTTGATGAATGACCGCCAATTACACCCGCTGTGTTACTCCATGACTGACATTAAAGACCATTCATGTATTATGTAAAGCCTTGTTGCGTCAAAATTTAGAGTGCCACCCCCTGGGCTGCGTAACATTAAGTTATACCCTTAACACCCTCTATATCATTCCATGAACCATGAACCATGATTCCATGAACCACATAATACCCTACTGTTACTCCATGACCCATATTATGCTTTCTATGTTGTTGAATGACCCCCCATTATTCCCTCTATTTTGTTGAATGACCCCCCTCCCATTATAACCCTTATGTTGCTGAATAAGCCCCCATTACACCCTCTCTGGTACTCCATGACCCACATTATTCCCTCTATTTTGCTGAATAAGCCCCCATTATTCCCTCTATTTTGCTGAATAAGCCCCCATTATACCCTCTATGTTACTCCATAACCCAAATTATTCCCTCTATTTTGCTGAAGGACCCCCATTGCACCCTCTCTGGTACCCCATGACCCACATTATTCCCTCTATTTTGCTGAATAAGCCCTCATTATACCCTCTATGTTACTCCATGACCCACATTATTCCCTCTATTTTGCTGAATAAGCCCCCATTATACCCTCTATGTTACTCCATAACCCACATTATTCCCTCTATTTTGCTGAATGACCCCCCCCCCCCCCATTATACCCTCTTTGTTACTCCATAACTCACATTATTCCACCTATTTTGCTGAATAAGCCCCCATTATACCCTCTATGTTGCTGAATAAGTCCCCATTATACCCTCTATGTTACTTCATAACCCACATTATGCCCTCTATGTTGCTGAATGACTCCCCATTACACCCTCTTTGGTACTCCATAACCCACATTATTCCCTCTATTTTGCTGAATGACCCCCATTACACCCTCTCTGGTACCCCATGACCCACATTATTCACTCTATTTTGCTGAATAAGCCCCCATTATAACCTCTATGTTACTCCATAACCCAAATTATGCCCTCTAGGTTGCTGAATGACCCCCCATTACACCCTCTATGTTACTCCATGACCCCCATTATTCCGTCTATTTTGCTGAATGACCCCCCTTTATACCCTCTTTGTTACTCCATAACTCACATTATTCCGTCTATTTTGCTGAATAAGCCCCCATTATACCCTCTATGTTGCTGAAAAAGTCCCCAAAATGTTTGGCTACCATGGTAACCTTATCTCTATGGCAACTGGTCGCAGACTATTGGAAATAGCTTCATTGGATTCCTTGACCCCTAAAAAAGTGGTACAACATCAACGATTTGGATAAGCAAAAGTCAAGTTATGAATATCAATTGGTTATGGCAGCCATCTTGGCAGCCATCTTGGCAGCCATCTTGAATTTCTCAAAATACACACTGGTGGCAATGCCCCATGTACCTATAAATCACAAACAGCTTCATACTATACCAATCATACAAGAACAATTGTATTGACTATAGAGGAAACTTTCATAAGATATACTCCTTAAAAAGCCTCATTTTTCATAATTTGGTGACCTTGGATGACCTTGACCTTGGGGTCAGTGGTTAAATGACTACTTCAAAATGATGCTCCTATCATAGGTATTGTGCATGCCAAAAATGGAAATTCTGTTATTAATAAATCCAGAGATATGGATCAAATCATACCAAAAAGGTTTGGTTCTATCTGGAGCTCAATGTCTAATAAGGTCAAAATCCCAACTAGTGTTGTTTTATTGTTACCATATTTGTTAGGCTGTTGTTAGGTCAATGCTTGGAGCAGGCCACTAAAAATGGACTGCATGGCTCATAATTTCACAGGCTTTCATATATACATTATGTTGTGAATGAGTTTGAGTCATATCTTCTCAAAAATGGAAACTTTCATGAGCCAAATTCCCTAAAAAAGTCCAATTTTTCATCTTTAGATGACCTTAAATGACCTTGACCTTGGGGTCAGAGGTCAAATGACTCTTTTAAAATGAAGGGTCCATTATAGGTCATATGTGTGCAAAAAATTAAAATTCTATTTTCAATGAATCAAAACTTATGGCTCAAAAGTTTTGAAAAAATGATTTGGTTACCTTGACCTTTGACCTTCGATTTTGGAATGTTCCGCCATCTTGATTTTTGTAGACTTTTAGTATGTTAATAAGGAGCACTCAAAGTATCTAAAACCGTTGAAAAACCTTCTATTGCAATTTGTTCTAGGTTGAACCCTATTTCTACTGGACTAATAAGGTAGTATAGGAATACTATATAAGGTATAAGAAGGTAGAAGGTAGAAGACAACCTCTTGCAGTGAGAGAGACTTCGTATTGTTTGAACTGAACTATTGGCAAAATCAATGTTAAAGTTGAATAGGCATGCAAAACGGGGTCTATAATGGTACATG
Organism: Sthenelais limicola; assembly: GCA_942159475.1. Taxonomy (NCBI): domain Eukaryota; kingdom Metazoa; phylum Annelida; class Polychaeta; order Phyllodocida; family Sigalionidae; genus Sthenelais; species Sthenelais limicola. Next base: position 38,887,787 of record OW804098.1, read on the forward strand.
TTGTCATGAGATTAGTAAGAATAGACTGGCATTTCATGTTTGGACCGTACCGTTGGGAAGAACAGTGCTAAACTAAAAAGAGGTGCGAAATTCTTCCAATCACAATTTAGCCCTTGCTATTTGTGTGAGAAGGAATATATAGTAGTGAAAAATTATTGTTATACATAAAGTTCTGCACTTGTAGGTGAACCTCTGACTTGTGAGCGTGGCCTAACTAAGTGCTGGTACAGTAACTTAAGTAGAAAGTGAGAGTTATAGTAGAGTTTGTTTCAACCATTCTTTCTGGAGAGATTTAAATGTCTCAATATTTCCAATATTTCTAGACTTGGTTCCATGCTTTAGCTACCTTGTTAATGACTGAGTTCTCACCACATTTAGTTTTATAGAAGAAGGTGGATAGAAGAGGGGCTTCATTCGCTCTAGTTGGGTTGTTGTTATTATGGGATTTGTATTTGTCAGATTTTGATCTTATATAGCCAGTGATTCGCAGATGACTCTCTCTCCTATGAAAAAGCAGGGGAATTTTAAGGTCTTTGTGCAATTCTGAAGTTGGATAGAGAGGTTCAGCCCTAAGTATTGCTCTAAGTGCTTTATTCTGAATTCTCTGTAGTTTTGTTAAGGTTGTTTAGATGGGTGTTATGGTAAAGAATATCTCCATAGTCGAAAGTAAGTAAGTGGACAAGTTAAATTACCAATGGCTGTGTTATACATGGTAGTATTACACATGGCAGTGTTGCACATGGCAGTGTTACACATGGTGGTATTACACATGGTAGTGTTACACATGGTAGTTTTAAACATTGTAGTGTTACACATGGCAGCGTTGCACATGGCAGTGTTACACACATTTTCCTGGTTATTTGTTATCCTCCAATAATGGTTAATCATTGGCTAATCTACTCTGTACATCACGGCTACTCATCTACATGTCATAAAATCTCAGACTCTATTATATTATGATTATGTTAGCATTTGAACAGGACACTCTAATAAGTTAGAGGTTCACCTGTAAATTTGTGTATTCCAATAATCCTCTGCTAACCCTTCTACCTAAAAAGTATACCTTCTCTCACATAATACAACAACATTATGTGATTTGAAGCTCTTTTTTCACGTTTTTTAGTTTAGCATTGATTTCTCCAATGGTACGGTCCAAACAAGTTATGACTCAATCTCTCCACTAATTTTATGACAACATAAGGTGATTTGAAGCTCTTTTTTCACGTTAATTTTCTTTAACATAGAATCCTCCAATGGTATGGTCCAAACAAGTTACTTGATGACTTAATATCTCCACTAAAACCTTGAGGTACTTATTCACTGCTTGCATTTTTTGTATTTATAATCAATGAAGAAGTCACTCTCACGGGAAGAGGTTATCTTCTATCTTGTATATAGTCACTCATAGCCCAAGCTTGGTTCCGCCGGAATATCCTACTCCTCTTGGAGGTGATGTACCCAGTGAAAATAAAATCTTTAAAAAAAAAAAAAAATAACAGTACAGGAAATGGGTATTTAGATGCAAGGGAATGTACAGGGTGGAAATATCCTTTATTTCAAGCTGATTGATTGGCCCCAAGGATTAATAGTGTTTATGGTCGTCTTATGGTTGTCTCTGCCATACCTGAGGTTGAGCAAAACCATTCCAGACCATTTCCAATCATTTCCCAACGCTTGAGAGACATTGTAAAAACTGTTTCCCAGGCAATGTCTCTACAATGGGATGACTCTACAACGCATTTTGTGTAATTGATTGGCTCCAAGAGTAACTATTGCTTCTGATTGGTTTTGTCATTTGATCACTTCTGACATGTCTGAGGTTGAGTAGAACCATTCCTGACCATTTCCAATCATTTCCCAACATTTTAGAAACATTGTAAACACTTTTTCCCCAAGCAATGTCTCTACGATGGCAAGTGTCTCTACAACGCATTTTGAGTAATTGATTGATTTCTAGAGTTGAAATTGATTTTCACTCCCAATATTTTGTAAAATGGTTGATTGCATGTGGGGTTGTGTGCAGATCAGGAATTAGCTCACTTCAATGCTAATTTCTCTCCCAAGAATGAAATCTAAATATTGAATTATTGATTGACCTATTAAAGCTGACCCTGTCATAACAAATAAATATGGTTTATGACTTTTGTTGTCATGAATCACTTTTTACATGTTTGAGAGTGAGCACAACCATTTCTGACCATTTCCAATCATTTTCAACCATTTCAGAGACATGCTAATAACTCATTTCCAGGCAATGTCACTACGATGGCAAGTGTCTCTACAACGCATTTTGAGTAATTGATTGATTCCTAGAGTTGAAATTGATTTTCACTCCCAATATTTTGTCAAATGGTTGATTGCATGTGGGGTAGTGTGCAGATAAGGAATTAGCTCATTTCAATGCTAATTTGTATCTCAAGAACGAAATCTAAATATTGAAATATTGATTGACCTATTAAAGCTGACCCTGTCACAACAAATAAATATGGTTTATGACTTTTGTTGTCATGGAATCACGTTTTACATGTGTGAGAGTGAGCACAACCATTTCTGACCATTTCCAATCATTTTCAACCATTTCAGAGACATGTCAATAACTCATTTCCAGGCAATGTCTCTACGATGGCAAGTGTCTCTACAACGCATTTTGAGTAATTGATTGATTCCTAGATTTGAAATTGATTTTCACTCCCAATATTTTGTCAAATGGTTGATTGCATGTGGGGTAGTGTGCAGATCAGGAATTAGCTCATTTCAATGCTAATTTGTATCTCAAGAACGAAATCTAAATATTGAATTATTGATTGACCTATGAAAGCTGACCCTGTCACAACAAATAAATATGGTTTATGACTATTGTTGTCATGGAATCACTTTTTACATGTTTGAGAGTGAGCACAACCATTTCTGACCATTTCCAATCATTTTCAACCATTTCAGAGACATGTCAATAACTCATTTCCAGGCAATGTCTCTACGATGGCAAGTGTCTCTACAACGCATTTTGAGTAATTGATTGATTCCTAGAGTTGAAATTGATTTTCACTCCCAATATTTTGTAAAATAGTTGACTGTATGTGGAGCAGTGTGCAGGTCATGGATTAGCTCATTTCAATGCTAATTTGTCTCTGAAGAATGAAATCTAAATATTGAAATATTAATTGACCTATTATGGTTGACCCTGTCATAACAAATAAATAGGATTAATGGTTCTTTTTAGAGAATTAGTTTGTGAAATGATTGACTGCATGTGGGTTAGTGTGCATGTTTGGAATTAGATCATTTCAATGTTAATTTGTCTCCAAATAATGAAATTCGGATATTGATATATTAATTGACCTTTTATGGCTGACCCTGACATAACAAATAAACATGGTTTATGGTTTTTTTTGTTATGGTATCACTTCTCACATGTCTGAGAATGAGCACAACCATTTTGGACCATTTCCAAGCATTTGCATGGTTGTTAGAACTGTTTCATTTGACATGGTACCATTGCCTAAACATGTCTCTACAACGCAGTATCTCTACAATGCAGAATGTCTCTACAACGCATGCTGTGTCTCTACAATGCAACATTTTTATTTCTTTGATAATTCCTGTGTCAATTACCTTATCACTACAATTTTGGGTGGATTGATAGACCATGGCCATACCTACACTTTAGAGGCAGAAACTTGATCATCAGCAATATTCGGATCTTGTTATTAAAAACAAATCAAGGTCTAATTTGGAACTGAGAAAAATGAAAATGATGTGCAAAGTTCAATTGCTCCTAGTATTTTACCAAAAGTGCCTACATTCTTTATACTTGAGGATCATGCAGGTATAAGTGTCCACCTTTCGAAAATATATAAGGATCTTTGGTTTATTTAAGTTGTCTGGGGTAATTAGGGGTAATTAAACTCCAAGGTAGGGTGGGCGTCGTAGAGACATTGATTTTGATAAGTAAGTTTGGACAGCCTTAACTCAGTGGTTTTTAATTCAAAGTCTTGCCAAATTGAGAATCAATAGGCCCAAACTATCTACTTTAGACCTGCAAAAGGAGAATTGATTCTGACAACTTTGGTCCGACGGTTTTGACAGCATGAAATGTAGTCCGTTCGCTGGCCCTGGTCATTATACATACTTTTTCTTACTCCAATACTTTTCAGTTTAGGCCACCTTACTCATTAATATTGCTGCATCCAATGTTTCCCGTCACTAATGTTCAAGTCATTTACAGCATGTTTTATATAATTATGTTATTTCTGATTTGTTTAATGTTTGACAAACATTGCAATAGAACACAGCTGAAAGCTGCATCCTAAGGTAACACAATCTTACAAAAGTTTCTCATATTATAACAATCTAGGCCCAAAGTTGTGAGAGTTCCTTCAAACGGAAGGAAAGCTAGTCACCTTAAACCGCAAAGTGTTATTATAATTCCATTAAGACCACAAAATGTCATTATATTCCGATTAAAACGCATAGTCCTAGACCAGGAAACCGATAAGCGAAGTAGGCGTCCAATCACTGATATGCCATTGTTATCTGAGAGTTTGGACAACAATATTCTTCGGCTGTTACAATCATGTTTATATGAGAATTTAAAGGAGAAACAGTCAAGCAAAAACAGCCACCGGTGAGCGATAATAAATGAAGACATCATAAGAAAGGATTCAAGTGGGTCCTCCAAATACAAATAAGCATATTTTAGCCCTGTAGCAAAAACAACTCCACAGAATCCTCCAAAATGTCGGTCAACTGACTTTTAGCTGGATTGGAAAAGGATGGAAGAAAATGTAGAACATTTAGTTTTTTTTACCGACGTTAACTGAGGTACAGCTCTATCATTCATACCGACCCAATTATGATGAAGTACTTTTTGCTAATATGTGAAATAGCAGTAGAATAAGTGCATCTTCCATTTCCACTGACCCGTATAGATGTGTTGTAGATCCAGTTAGCAGTGACAGGTGCGTGTTCTAGCCACACTTATAGCTGGATCACTGCCATGTTGGCTCAACACCACCACAGCCAGACTTCTATACAGGGCATAGACCTGTAGTGGGTTTAGTAGATTGTGTGTGTGTGTGGGGGGGGGGCAACTATTGAATTAGAAATGGTCAGGTATAATATATACCAAAGGTTTTTGTTTAAGAAAAATCAATAAAACTTTATTTCTGTATTTAGACAAAGACGTACAATCGTCCCCCTAGACATCGAGATTTACATAGGCAACATCCATTTTATCATCTCTTTTATTAGAACTTGCTATACCTCTTCCTTCTCGTTCGTTTTCTTCTCTAAAAACACTCTGAATTGGATAGATTATACCAAATTTAATTAATTCATAAAGGAGCTCCCAAATGGAATGAACTAAACATCCAAAACTGTTTAGTATTTAAAGTAATTAATGACAAGTGAACTGAATAACATCAAATTCAATCAAGAATATTTTTCATCTAAATATAGTTTCAGCACTAATAAACACCGAAGACACAGTTTTAAGAAAAGGTTTCCTTAGAAATGCGCGTCCATTAGCCAACTCATTATTGCCAGATGTTATTATCAACCTTTTCACAAGTAAATACCAGAAACTGCAGGATAAAACGCACCTCCACCGTGCATCTAAACGGGTTATCTAATAACCCAACGTACAATCGATTCACTACTCATAGAATCATATCAACACAGAGCTGTTTCCACTTGTTTACTCTCCTTCTAGGCCAAACGGTGCTATTCTGTCACCAATGATCAAAGCGACAAATTAAAAAATATAAACATGGCTTAGACATACATATCTTCTGAGCAACATATAGCTAGGTCACTCGATGATACCATTCTCAAGAAAATTTAATGTTTTGAAATAAAACCTCCTAGCAAAGTTCTTGATCGTCAATCTCCCACTCTCTGTCTCTCTCTCCCTCTTTCTCTTTCTTCCCCCTCTCCCTTCTCCCCTCTCCCCCTCTCCCCCTCTTCCTTTTCGCCCTCTCCCCCTCTCTCTGTATCTATCAGTTTTTTTACGTTCTCTCTCTCCCTTTCTCTCTCTTTCTCTCTCTCTGTCCGTCTGTCTGTCTCTATTCCTCCCTTTCGCTGTCTCTTTCTCTGTCTCTCTCTCTGTCTCTGTGTGTCTTACTGTTTGTCTTTTCCCCTCTTTCTCTAGTTATCAGGGTCTCGGTCTCTCCCTCTACATCCAGCCTGATCCAGCTCTTTTCAGATGTAACTGTGAGCCCCTCCCTAGATATGTTGTTGTAGGTCATCGTTGAAATAGGTACATGTGGAGTAGGTGCTATTAAACTTGCACCCTATTCTCTGCATGTAAACCTTACCAGGCTGTGTGCTCATTGCAATAGGGTAAATACATGGAAATGGGGAAGTGTAAATTGAACCTAGTCTAGGCCCAAAGTTGAGAGAGTCCCTTCAAACGGAGGGAAAGCCTCTAGCATCGAACTGCAAAGTGCCATTATAATTCCATTAAGACCGCAAAATGTCATTATATTCCCATTAGAACGCCTAGTTCTAGGGCAGGAAACCGATTAACGAAGTAAGCGTCTAATCACTGACATATCATTCTTATCTGATCTGAGAGATTGGACCTAGACTGAACACCAGTAATCTGCAAAATAATGTTGAAAGTGATAAAAAACTAAACGTGATGAGCATATCACAATATCTTGAGGCTATATGTGATGTATCACAGCTATAGGAGTCATTAGTCGTAATAATGATCATTCTCAGATATTTATTTCCAATGGAGATCTGGTTGGACTGCATGTCCTTGTATTTGGGATACTTAAGACTCAGTTGTATAAATCCATGTACTAAATTTCAAGACTTATTAAGCTATAATTATACTTTACTAGTTATTGTCCGCCCAAAATTATATCAAAAATAAAAACAAATCAAACTTAACATATAGAAATACTTTTTAGATTTAGAATGTGATGAGCATATCAGAATATACAGAGCCTATAAGTACTGGGGCCCGTTGCTCCGTTTTCTGGCTAAATATTTCTCCGTACCCTTCCAATTGAGACAAAGTTAGCGAGAAACCGGTGCAACGGCCCCTGAATGAGATCAGCATATATAGAGCCTCTATGTACTGAATATAATGCAATATGTTCCAAGGCCGACCCAATATAAACCCTAAAGTTACCCATAATGACATGTCTTCTCCTAATTTATGAACACATTCTGAACTGGTTCGCTATATATATCGAGAAATCATGGAGATATACCCAAGAACCTGAATAGTAAAACCGTTTTCAAATCATAATAATATTATGACTCAAGAGGCTTTGGTCACTTCAAAAGAAGGGTGTGGCATTTGCCAAGTTCATGAGCTAATTCTGATGCACTTGTTTTATACATGTATCTTGTGCACCTGCACTATACGTACATATAGAATCAATATTTCAGTAGACATAAACATGGATCTATAGATACTCAGTACATTTAATGGCTGCCCATAAAGTGACTCATTGATGCCCTGTGAATGCCCATAATGATCATATATTGTTACGTTCTACCAAACACTGGACCCATGCCAACCGATACTTGTTAATTGTATTTGCCAAGTATTGGCATTTTTCTATTAGCTACTGTAGATCTAATTAATATAGTTCTGTGCAGAAGTGGAATGTTAAACATGTGCTATATTGACCAATGCTCTCACGGTAATGACCTCCATGCGTAATACATGATGAGTATGCTGCTAGTCTTCATCTTTCTCAGCATTGGTTTTTTTGGAAATCTCATCCTCCAAACTATGCCATCTGGGATAAGGCTATTATATATAGGATTAAGACAATGCATGACCTATACAAACCTATAACGGGTTGGCTATCAAATAACAGATGGAAGGGATGAGGATTTATTACTAAATCCACCATGGACTTACGTGGATGTACTTCCAGTTTGTTGATGTACACGTATATCCTATTTTAAAAAAAGTCTATTGATTTAGTGAGGATTGGACTGAAATATGGCATATCATTATCCCATATATATATGCAAGTCGTATCTTTTCCCTCATTGTATCAGAAATATGTATGAAACTAATGTTTTGCATTATATTGGTTAAACATAACGGTTGAAAAAGAGTAAAACATGGGAGAAAATAGCTTAGATCTATAGACCTAAGCTATATATACCGGTATTCTAGATACATAATAATGTGTACTGCATTCAAAGCAGAACTAAGCAGCAGTCGTAAGCTATTTAAATATGAACCATATTGCATATCAGGATATATATGAACTGATATGCAGTTCACTACGTATCCAAGCAGATCAAAGATTTTTACAGTTTAATGAAGGGCCTACACATGTGTATGCTAGTCCAATACGATCCAACTTAGACTAATACTTTACAGTTTTCATAGATCAAACTAACCTCATAGTTTCCAATATAAAAGCTGACAACTATATTAGTCAGATTGACACAGAATCCATGCCAACATGCACTGAACATGCATATATATCCGCTAGTTGATACAAGATTCTGGGTGGATCACCTCATTCCCACTGAGGGAACACACAGATCACAAGCTGAGTAAGATATGGCAGCCATCTGAAAGATGACTCAGTATGTTTTTACAGCAGCTTCTGGTCCGTTATAGGAATAAAAGTCTAATACTGACACTGGAGTCAAGGGGGAAGATTAGAGGCAAAGGAAAGCGACTAAAGTGGTGGGAGACTAAATTTATACAATCACCTACAGGTGATTGTATAAATTTAGTCTCCCACCAATAAACCAAGTCTCCCACCAATAAACATTTCCTAGATCCTCACGGTCTATAGTTTATTATCAAGAGTTCAATTAATCTATTTAAAGAGAAAGAAAAATCACCCCCAAAAGGAACAGCTCATAGGCAAAACAGCACAATTGGAAAATCTGACCCCTGTATCACTGCAAAATACTAACCAAAAAAGGAAGAAAATTCTGAAGATATATCAGATTTAGCCTAGTTGTGTCCATGATGCAGGTTATAAGATGCATAGACGTTTTCCTGACGAATGCCATACAGTGAAATAGTTCTTTTTAAATTCTAAGCTTACACGAAACCTATATATATTCATTCACTGGCTTGAACAGTCCAGGGGCTATAACAACCTAAGGCAGAGACTACAAGGATTAATAACCTCCATTTCGCTCAATGTTGGTCATTAATCCTGGAGCCTGGTAAATAGCTGGCATATTAATTAGCTGGCACTAAATTCATGCTTGAAACTTGTGAACTTATGTGATGGTGTGTATATTTAGAGTAGGGCTCAGATACTAGAATAAATATTCATTTTCAGTGGAGCCCCAACAATTCCTTTTATTAAACGTTGTTAAAAATCATAGTATATTCAAATACGGTATTCATCTAATTTCATGGAGCCTTGTGACTGACGTTAATCCGAAATACATTATCTTATGTATCATAATAGTCAATGGTCAAGATGTTTTTCACACAATACATCATAAGAAACATTCAAAAAAGATGTTAATGAGGCAAAAGAACACATTTCTTTGGTTTCAGCCCCTGAACATTCAGCTCCATACTCAAGTACATAATAGTATCAATTCATTTAATTCAAAATATTGTTTATTCGTGCCAAAGGGGGATCTACACATAGGGGTCATACATCAGAATATGAATTTCCAGTCTTAAGTTTTCCAGTGCTCCCTGACTACAGGAAAAAAGAATATTTTACTTTAAAATAATAATAAGATATAGCCTAGACCCAATATATAATCCAATAAGAAGGTTCCTATTGTGTTATAATTATACACTAAATATAAAAGAAATTTTATACATAAAACAGTGTGTGTGTGTGACGGGCGGGGGGGGGGGGGTGCTAGTGGAGGAAGGGAAGGTTCAGAGGAAAGATGATATTTTGTCTGAATATTTGGTTTGGCAATATACACCAGTGACAAATAATTATCATAGATGAGGGCTACCTTATTCTGGCGTAAAGTGTTATTATTATTATCAAATGTGATGTGTTACAGACAAATGAGTCAGAAGTCGCCAACATGGATTTTGAAATATCATCATATTTGAAACGATGAAATTAAGTCGATTCTAATGATGGTAAACATTAGGACAGCTATAAAGTGTACTTCTATATTTTCGGTTTGATATTTTTATTTTTGAAAAAAGACATTTGTAAAGTTTCTGGGTGTACAATTACTAGTAAAGTAGTTGAATATATATACTCCATGGGATGATATTAGGCACGCACGAATATATTACAGAAACAGTTTTGAAAGTGTGTCCATGTATTCATACAACCTTAAGGACTAGGCACTCCAAAAATGAAAACATTCCAACCAAGGAAAATTCCAACAAAGAAAAATATCAATTTTGCGATTTGTGACTAATTTTTCTGCAACACATCACATATGGTATCTATACCTTTCCAGAAACAAACAATACATACATATGGTAATGTAATTATCCATACTCTCTATCTATCTTTTACAGAGGGCTGTTTCTCCAAGACATGGAGGACGGAGTATGTGGTGCTACACAAGGACAGCTCCCTCTACTGGTTCAAGGAGCAGGGTGACAGTAAAGCTGTGGGCATGGTCAAAGTAGCTGTAAGTAGAGCAATTCATTTCTTAAAGCTGCACTCTCAGTTAAAGCTGCACTTGCAGTTAAAGCTGCACTCTCAGTTAAAACTGCATTCCCAGTTAACAACAGTCCAAAACTGAACATATGCTACTTCTTGTTCCATTCATTTCCATTGTTTTCTATTCTTTTCCTCGATGTTTTTTTCGGCTTCTGGGCCACAAAAAAAACCCAACATCTCGGACAGTGCAATAGTGTCCCTCGTATCACATTCTTATCAGGTTCTATCTATTTACCAGCAGCAGAATATTGATAAATCCAGTCGTATAAGTCATATGATGTCGGTGGCCGACCAAAGTATCAAATGTGGAGTATTAGAAAACCCAACATAACAAAACAACAGGGTAAGATAGTCAATACTTCTGGACAGAATCCTACAATATTTGGTCAAATGACTCTCAGATGGCAAAATACGGGGCACAATATGGAAAGCCTCTGTATATATATAATTTAGTTTTTATTTCCTTGGCATAATTTACAGGAAATATGGCTATCACCTTCTGCAATGCAGTTTTACCAGGTGGGCCAGACATGATAGTAGTAGCAATAAAGTGGTACATTATAGTCAGCGACATTATGATGTACTTGTTGACAAATACAAATACAGTAAGCTTTCCTTATCATTAGCTGGACAGAAATAGCTGGACCTTTAGAGTAGTGATTAATAGTGCGTAATTATACACCAAACAGTGCATCAACAGCCCCCCCCCCCCCCCAATGTCCGCAATTAATCCTATAATTATTTTATTATAATACTTCACATGGCTCCATATGGCTACTCTAAACGACGTTAGTTCGGATGTCTTTTTTAAATACGTAAGATATTTAGGACTTTCCAATGATTTAGAAATTTTTGTTTCCACGTGGAACGTATGTATAACAAAATATGATTAAAATATCAATATCTTGGAAAACTATTCCAACTCTGAATCTGATTCTAGAATATCTCTGGGAGGTGGGTTCGTTGTAGACTGGCTTTCCATGTGTAATTAGGATGTAGTGTATGTACATGTATTAAACTGTAGGGCTGTAGGGTATACATGTATTAATTACCCTAGGGTTGGTATTAATGGCCCCATTGGTGTGACATTCCCACCCTCTTGTGTAACAGCCTCATCCTATATGCGATGTGCTTCATTGTACATGATTGTGATGGGTACAGGGCTATAGGTCACTACACCAAACCAGACAACTCCAGGGAGTTCTGTGACCAAATGTGATTTGTCACAGAAAGATTTGTCGCAAAAAATTGTAATTTGAGATACCATAATTTGAAAAAGATGAGATCAAGGGGTTTCCAATGATGTTAATTAGCCGTTAGAAAATATAATGAGTACTTCTACTTTTGTGTGTGTTTTAAAAAATAAGTTATTTTGGAATGGACAATAACTAGTAAAGTATATTCCTAAGATGACCGTAAAAAGCAAACATATAGTTAATACAGACTTTTGAAATTTGGGACAGTCCTACAAAGAGTGCTTGTGAAAACAAAATATTTTCCAAAATATTATTTTTGCAACTTTTTGCAATTCTTGTCTGATACACATCACGAATACAACTATCCATCACAAGAAGTAAAATCTGTAAACATCCTTAATTGATTGGAATTCTGAATGTAATATAAAAGTAGTTTGATCTGTGATTAATGAATAAAGTTTTTATGAATGAGTTCTACGAATTAACTACAATCTGTCACTGTTTTGATACTCAGGTCCTTAGAACCTCTCAATGCAATTTCTACATCATACAATGTACGCGGTGTATTGCATACATTATTTATGGGTTAGTCACCCAAACCCTAGTCCTTGTTCACCCAAGCTATCAATCAGCAGAACAGAGGTTTTAACTTCCTAAGCCTAGTGTCCATTACCTCATCAAACCTCACGTCAAAACGTCCAAGGGGAAAGGAAGGCTTTTGCATTCAGACTGAAGTCCATATTTTATTGACGAAGATTTTGTATCTGCATACACAAAAATAAGGGAAATTCAGCTAATTAAACTTGCACTGTCAGTTAACGTCAGTAGAAAAACAAAATATTCTCTACATCTTCTCCCATTCTTTTCCAACCCATCTAAGATTCATTTGACCAAGGTTTAGGAGGATTCGTTGTGGTTGTTTTTGCTGCAGGGATTCTATTTGTATTTGAAGGACCCACCCGAATCCTTTCCTATGAGGACTTTTGATATTAGTTTGATTAATTTGATATTAATTACACTTCTTTTTCCGATGTTTATGGCTAAGTAAGAGTGAAAATTCTATGGAAATTCATGGCAAGTGCAATGGGTAATTTACAGGCTTAATTACCACCCGTTTGTAGTATAGGCGCCAATGTTGTAGGCTAGCTATGGTGTTTCATATTACCCACTACAAAGATCCAAAGCCTCTTAGGTTCTGTGTGGAAGTTTTGACATGACGTTTGATGGAAGTGGATATTGGGCTTTCAACTTAACTTAAAGCCTTTATGCACTGAGGCGATGACCTATATCTCTGTTTACCTCTTCCCCTGATGCTATGTAAATAGACCACTGATAGGATTAACCTTAACCCTGCATTAGTCCCTGGATTATAGACAAAGCCCTGTTACACCCATTGTTGCATACTCTATGCATATTATACAATTATTCTAATACCATGCAGCATTGGCTGACCGTGGTCAATAGTGGAGTGGACACATGGATCGTTGGGACTAAGAAGAACAAGGGGTGCTGATGGGGCTGAGAGTGTCCTGTTGGGACGGTGCTGAGAGGGTGCTGTGGGGAGGTGAAGGGGGCTGAGAGTGCTGTTGGGAGGGTGCTGAGACGGTGCTATGGGGAGGTGAAGGGGGCTGAGAGGGTGCTGTGGGGAGGGGTGCTGAGAGGGTGCTGTGGGTAGCTGAAGGGGGCTGAGAGGGTACTGTGGGGAGGGTGCTAAGAGGGTGCGGTGGGTAGTTGAAGGATGCTGAGAGGGTGCTGTGGGGAGTGGGGCTAAGAAGGTGCTGTGGGTAGCTGAAGGGTGCTGAGAGGATGCTGTGGGAAGTGGGGCTGAGAGGGGGGGGCTGAGAGTGAGAGGGTGCTGTGGGGAGGGATGCTGAGGGGGGATGTTGGGATAGGAAAGGCTAAAGTAGGGTGAGCTGTGTCAAAAAGCAGTATTCTTAGCAATAAAAACAAAGTCTACTTTTATTATTATTTATTTTATTGCGGGTGGGGGTGGGGGGGAGTTGTGGGGACCGAGTGGGGGAACAGAAGGGGTTGAGGAGAACTCACAGAATCTCAGAGGGCACATTGTTATAATGGACTATGCTATTTAGTACTACCAATTTACACATCTCAGAATCTCTCAGAATATAGCATAACATTTACAGTCTACACCTAACATCAAGCATATAATACTAATTAACACATCGTAAATTAATACATAATATCATATAATTCATTACAGAAAATATGTAACTTCATGGTGGTAGGTCCCTACACCCGCGCCATAAAGGATCGCCCATCTCTTCCACCAGGTGGCAAGGAGGACTGTCTCCTAGCGCTCCCTAGCGTTGCCAGCAAGAATGCAGATAAGATTTACTACTTCATGTGTACAGACAAGGCAGAATTCGGGTAAGTATGTGATTTAAAAAAAAATCATTTTAGGCCATTTATGATACAAGTTACAGAAACAAATGCAGTATCTTGTTTTCATGTGCTGCCTATGATACAACACAATCCTTCTAATAACATCAAAACACATCGTTCACATTTACTTTACCATATAGCCATTTTAAAATAAATTGAACATAATCAATGCACAACACAGCCCAGTAGAAAGGCTGATGCACAGTACAGCCCAGTAGATAGGCTGATGCACAGTACAACACATTATGTCTTATGTCCTCTTATTTTTATGAAACACCCCCCAGGTTCTCTTTCCTTGCTAAACATTATTGTATTTCTGTTACTTTCAGCGCCTGGATGTCAGCAATATGTGGAACAGTAAGTTCAGCATATTATACTTCAAGCAAATTATTTAATTAATTATGACATTCTTTCTTTTGAGCATTTTATTTTCACTTGGGAAGCACAATTGAAAGCTTGAAAGAGAAAACTTTGTGCAAAGAAATAACTAAAGTTTGACAGGCTTAGCCAAATTCAAGGCAGAGAAAACTGATAGACATTTCAATACATAATGTATGCAACACATACGCAAGGGAAATTGAATCTTCATCATTGAAATTTAAGTTCAAGTATCTGTGATTGACGCAATAGTATCAGAAAAGTGAACGGGTAGCAAATATGACGATTTGAATGAATTAAATACTCAACATACCAAACCATAACCATAAGCATCAGAATATTAGGTCATATTATCTGAGCCCGAATGTGAGGAGCACATCTATAGTACCGCTCTTAGTTAAATTGACTATTATACTTCTACCTGTTTATCAAAGTATTTCTATTCATATTATTTAATGAAATGGAGCACAAGTCTTGTGTATATGAATTGTGAAGCAATATACATGTTTTGATGTCGTTTGATAATTTTCAAGATGAAATATAAAGTTTCTGAATTCGAAAATATGTTAAAACAATATGTTAACTTGCAGCTTCCACCTCCACCACAACCTCCAACAGCACCACAACCTCAAATGCCACCTCAAGCAGGTCAGTAGGTCACATCAGTATGTTCTAGGCCATGAGAACAATGTGGGTAAACTCCCAATTGTTGTTTTGATCTCATATAGAGTCTAGTATACCATTTTAATTATTGTATAAGGATTAATGACCATCATTTCTGGCAACATTAGTGCACCAGCAGGTCAAAAATGGATGTTATTAATCACTTTAGTCTCTGACTCATGCGGTTATGTAGCGCCAGGACCATTCAATATAGAGACTAAAGCTCAGCAATCTCCTCACTGCCATGCAAGTGGAAGCCACTGAAAGCCCTCAATGAAGCCATTTGTGATGTGTTACAGGAAAATGAGTCACAAGTCGCAAAATTGATAGTTTTCAAAGCGTTCTATTCACAAGATCTCCTTGTACGGATGTTCTGACTTTTGGGTTATCTAATTCTCCGAGTTGTATGAGTATGTGCACCTAATGTCAGGTCTATTAGATATATCCATACATTTCTAAGCTCATCCTATAGTTAGCTACTATACTTTACTGTCCATGCAGAGATATTGCAATTTAAAGAAAACAAAAAAAAATAATATCAAACTTAAAATAAAGAAACACTTAATGGACGTTCTTGTGTTTACCATCTTTAGAATCGGCCTGATTTCATCTTTTAAATATGATATCTCAAAATTTAGTTTGTGCGACTTAAACAAAACTATAACTGCACCCATTGTCTTCTACACAGGAGGCCAACCACCTCCCTACTCAGGGGGACCAGGTAAATACTGGGGTAATATGAGGGTCAGGGTGTCAAACAATGTACAACTGGCAGCTCTACACCTTATTTGAGTAAACTTTATAAATTAGGCTGAAAAATGATAAATACTATAGGTATATCTGAATATATTCTGTATTGTGCTGATGCAGAAAATATTTTGAATTAATATATCTGATAATTTTGTCTTAAAATTTGATTAGGGCCTATTTGAATTGATTGGTGATGGCAAATTGTACATTTTCCGATGCTCTGACCCATTTGAGCATGTCATAGCCATATCCATAGCAAGCCTAATAGTAGACCCCCTCAGGCAAGTGTTGGCAGTTGTGGATCACAATCGCAAATACCACAATCGCAAATAGTTGGATGTTTCTACAATGCAAACAAAATTAGTGCTCAGAACCAATAGCCAAATTGAACGATGTGTAGTATCCCGATTACAATATGATGACAAAAAAAGTCCACATTTCAGTATGTTAAAGACAAGTTTAATTGTTAATGTTTTCATGTGGTGGATGCATAACCTTTACAAAATTCAAACAAATCAATTATGTACAAGTACAAACGTTGAATTTATTTTAGCATCCAGATTTTATCCATGATAGTATGAAAATGCTTGATAAGGGCCTTCACTCAATTATAAGTCAGATTTGATCTAAATACATCTCAGCATGCACTGCAACTGTCATGTTAACAACAGCCCCAACTCGAGGGATCTGTATCAATTATAAAGCTGCCTTTTCAATAAATAACAGACAATTTTGTCTGTTTTCGGGAAAAGCTATTAGCAGATGTTCTCCAGTCTCAATCGGGCTGCATTTAAATGCGATTTGAATTGGGCATGTGTCATAGGCCTATTGTAAGCATAGGATATTGAATTATTTACATACTTTAGCCCTTTCATCCCCATTGGTCCACTGTTAAGCCTGTATTCACTGAACACAATTAGGGCACCGGGTTGACTGATGGAAACACCGCCCCCCGTTTCATACATCTCCACTGGACTGACTGCCTCCTGTTTCATGCATCGCTACTGGCCTGACTGCCCTGTTTCATACATCTCCATTGGCCAGACTGCCACCTGTTTCATGCATCTTCACTGACCTGGCTGCCACATTTTTCACCTCTTATTGGGCTGTGTTGAGATACTTGTGTCAGTGGATACAGGCTTTATCTGCTGCATGCTTAATACTTGTCATGCAAGTATTATTTAAGGTCTCAGTGGTAGAATACCTATGCCTGAGATACAAGGTCTTTGCTATGTGAATTATACCTTCCTTCAGCTATATTCACTTATAATTTATTACATGTAGAATTCCCATATTTGGGGTGGTGCATGAACTATTGCATGAGACACATACATCTGAATAGCATTTTGTTTTTTGCTTAGGTATGACCTCTGATGGATAGATTTATGATAGATTTTACAAAGGCCGTCATTAAGCAAAATGTGTTTCGTCCAATTCTGCCTGATCTACTTTAAACTTAGTTTTTATAGCCATACATTATGAACCCTTTCTGTTTATTGTATTTATCCCACAAACCATCTCATGATAATTCTGCATACAATAATTATGATGGCAATGCACATTTTGTAGTTTGCATCTAAAATCCCTTTGATCAGAAATCAATTTTTACAGCTTTCTTTTAGGAACATTTTGGATGTTCCCATCCTAGTAACATTGGAACATCCAGTATATCGGATGCTCCAATGTACATGTCCTGAGAAATCTGACCCATGCACTTCAACACTTTCCAATACCTTTCCTGTAAATTAACTGTGAACCATAGGTCTATACAGTGCACATTTAACTCTCCTATTCTTAGAAGAACATATTTAGGTTTATTTTTTTCTATTTTCCTGCGCATTTTGATTACCTAATTTGCTTCTCAATTTTCCTCCTTTTTTTGTTTCTTGATATAGCATACCAACAAGGGGGTTATCCCCAACAGGGAGGGTATCCTCAGCAAGGGGGTTATCCTCAACAAGGGGGCTATCCCCAACCCGGGGGCTATCCCCAACACGGGGGCTATCCTCAACAAGGGGGTTATCCCCAACATGCAGGTGGGTATTCCCATAGACTAGTTTTCCGATAATAGAATGAGAAAGTTAATCCCCATTGACCATACTCACATTCGCCTAACATCTCAATTTGTAAAGTTGAATTTACTTTGCTTACTTAATATTTGTTCTTGCTTTGAAAGATATGATTAATTACGTTGACAGCTAATATTTTTCACTGTCTTTCTTGAGGGAACCATTTCATTATGGGGAGAGAACCATGCCATCATTGGTTCATCATTGAGTTCCATAGCAAAAGCTAATATTAACAAATTAAAATACGAATCATCGGAATATTGGAAGGCAAATTCATGACAGAGAAGTCATAAAATCTTCAAAAGATTTAACTCATCTGAAGCTTTGAATCTTAATTCTGAAAATATTTTTGGCAGTGACATTGACAAATTTTTGTTTTTGTTTTTGTTCTTTATTGACAGCATTTTCTAACATGGACAATTTTCTCAGCATGTCACAAAAAGTTATACATTACAACAAGGTTTTAACACAAAGGTACTGAAGTACAGAAATCCAGGAAAGTTAAATTATACAAAAGTATTATGCAGTAAAAGGTAATTTAATAATTGATCAAATAAAAAACTTCATGATAGATCTACTTTTGGGCTCTAATATTTCAAACACATCAGCGACATATCAAACGGTATTTTCACTATTAAATGCGCTTATTTAATATGGAACTATAATAGAACCTTATGTAAACATTGGAAAAAAGTGACACATTGATCCTGAACTTGTCATAATGTATGGATATGGGTGAAGTTGCTTGAAAATTTACAAATGGTCTTCAGCAAAACGAAAAGACGTACATACTATGAGTATCTCAGATAAACATAGTAGCGCCCAATACTGTGTGTATATTAACACTAATGTTTGATACTGTACATGAAGGCTTATGTTTAATTCTGAGTGTGTTTCGCTTACTTCTAGCTTATCCTCCACCACCACAAGGCACCTATCCACCTCCTCAAGGTAATGTATAGAGCAGATTCAACTTCAAATTCTTGTGTAAACATAGAACCGCTAGTTTCCCTCCCATAAGTAAAACTTGTCATAATGACAGAAACTGCAAAACTTTTTTCCGTGTAGAGTAGAAAAATACTCTTTAGATAAAGATTGTTATATATATATCTCATAATGCAGCTTTAATGAAGTTCATTTGTCTCTAATCCTATCCCCTTGAATTAAGGTTATTTGTCTCTATTCCTATTCCTTTGAATTAAGGTTATTTGTCTCTATTTCACAGGAGGGGGCTACCCACCACCGCACCAGCAACAGCCTGGATACCCACAACAGCCAGGAGGAGGTTATCACCACCCACAACGACAAGCTCAAGGGCAGCCTGGAGGGGGCACCACTGTGATCGTCCAAGGTGACCAAGGTGGCCGTAGACGCAACAGCAGTGGTGATAGCTTCGCAGCTGGTGAGACTCATGAATTTTAATAATTTTGCTGTCTTATTACCATTTTACCAAATCGTAAGTTGTGATAGCCAAAGTGGTGACTAAAATGATAACTATTATTGCATTAACGACAAACATTGATGGGCTGCTAGTGTACTCTTTGATATATATAATCTGGAGGTAAATCTGCGGGATAGATACATCAAGCAGTGCACCAGCATCCTCTAAATTGAGATTATTAATCCTTTTGATATCCATAGATTCCAATGGAATTGCTTAATACACTTTTCATCTGCTCTTAACATGTTATGCTTGCACTTGTTTGGGAGCCCTCAGGCTGTTGCACTAAAATTTTTAAACTGAGCAAATGCCAAGCAAAATGTAGAAGTGAACCAATAGTCAACCATGAGCACAGATCTATATATGGTTCAGTGGAATCCCTGCTTAAGAATGGTTGATCTGCAGTTGATTTCAAAATAACCAACGTTTAGGTGAACATTAATTTTCACCTGCATCAAGGCTCTTAATTATTATTCATTGTTTACGTTCAATTTCAGGGATGATGATGGGTATGGCTGGGGGCATGGCCATGGGCTATCGACCCTGGGGCTGGGGCTACGGTGGGGGCTGGGGCTACGGAGGCTGGGGCCACTACCACGACTTTGATGTGCACGTGCACAACCACACAGAGATCAACAACACAGAGATCAACAACACCAACATCAATGAGACAAATATAACAGAGAACAACATGAATGTGGAAAACAACGATTATAACATAGAAGAAGGTAATGTCTTATTGCAACTTTTACATTGATTACTCGTGAATGAAAATGATCGTAATGTTAATAACAATATCTTTTGCTCCATGAAGTGATAAAAGGGAAATAATATCCTTCTGAGATTGATATCCAGTACGTTAATATCCAGTACTAGCTATAGTACTTTACTGAAATAAGGCTCTGTGCTAATGCCTTTCATGTACGAGAATTGAACTACAGGTAATGATTATATAATATAATACATAATCAAATAGTAACCGATGACTAACTTTCTTTTCTGGGAGGTTGGTTACTCTAATATTTCAAGTAATGTTGATAATGTTGTACAACAAATCAATCCTAACGTCATAGCAAAAAATATCAAGCCCCCAGGCTAATAGTGTTGAGTCATGACCCTTTGACCTCATGACCATCAATTAGGTAATCGCAAAAATGTCATACACTCCTTTTACACTCCAAGGTCTATATAGGGAGAGAATGGAACGAGGTACTAGTAATTAAATATTCATTGAATGAGACAATACAGCAATTGAACCAATAGCATAAAATAAATACAAACCTGTGTCTTGGGTTTTGAATGGCTTCATAAAGTATCTAAAACCGAATAATCTATTCGAATTTGTACCACACCCCATTGATCACACATCTCAAGTAGAATGTACATATAGTGAAGACCAATAAAGGATTACTTACTTTATTCTGTTCTAAGGTGGGTATGGTACTGGAGGAATGGAACAACCACCCGGCGAGGATGGAACAGGAGGATGGGACCAAGGTGGAGGATACGGCGACCAAGGTGGATACGGTGACCAAGGTCTGTGATATCTATTGCTATTTGCTGATCATGTCACATCAGAAGGTGTAGAATCACCAGTTCTAAACATGCAGCAAATACTGCTAAATGAGGGTGATTAATGAAATAATAGCTGGAAATAAACTAATTAGCTGCACATACTTCCAAAATATCATCAACAAGTCAAAGCACTTAAGCAGTGCTCAACCTGATGATTAGCAATTGATGTGAATAATAATATTATTCACATCAATTGCTAATCATCTTGCTAATCAATTGCTAAATAAAGCTTGTAAGGAAAATCATTATAATTATTATAATGATTTTCCTTACAAGCTTTATTTAAACCGAAAACTGATTCACATTTGATTTAATTTGATTTGAAATATTCTTTTATTTGTCCAAGTTATAAGTGCAAATGGGTTGCGAACATCTGACTGGAGTCAGGTCTTCCTGTTTGTTCCTGGCTTATAGTTATCTTTATATCTTAATAGTGGCATTGTAAAACTATGACCACAGGCTAAGATGACATAACAGAGTATACATAAACAACAATTGTATTAAGTATGAGTTAAAGTTAGGATTGAACCTATAACTAAAACTAGCAAGTTTTTTATTTTGCAACTTCACTAGTATATCTTTGTGGTTTACACATGTATATAAGTTTTCATAAAACATAAAATAAAAATCTTGGGCTGCTGATCTTGAATGCTGTTCTTCTTTCTCCAGGTGGATATGGTGACCAAGGTTACGACCAGGGTGGATACGATGATGGAGGAGGATATGATCAAGGCGGTTACGATGATGGAGGCGGTTACGATGATGGAGGCGGTTACGATGATGGAGGTTTTGACGGAGGTTTTGATGATGGTGGTGGCTTTGATGGGGGTGACTTTGGCGGAGACTTTGGGGAATAGATACCAGGTTATCTATTATCTTGATGTTATCTTTAGTATTAAATGGGGTAGACTGCTAATATTGTTAAGGCACTGTTTGTGTTATGTTCAAAAGAGGGAGCCCATATTAATAGGTAAGCTGATTTCAGGCTTTTCATTGATAATCAAAAGCTTAGCCAGACAAGTCAGTGTACCTCTGGCCTGACATAGTATTCCTTTTTAGTTTTAGCCTTGGACAAATTATTACTTAATAATTATAATTGAAATCACTTATTAATCATGTATCAAATACAGATGCAACTAAAAAACTGTGCATTTCATGAAATGTAATGATATATTTGGAATGTTTGTAAAAAAAGATTGGAATATTTAATCGAAAATTGAGAGTCATTACTGCGCTACAACTGTATATTAATTGGCATGGTGGACCTACATCTTGCAGTATCCGAGTCTCTCTCTTTTCCTGAAGAAAATAAGTAATATTAGTACAACTTTGAGAGTATAAACTAGGATTGTACATATTCCAACTTCCTAACCCATGCCTATGAAACTATACTTTGTCCAAGTGATATGTAATCAAAACTGGGGGGTGGCTGAGTGGTGTATCATGGGTTTGATGCCGGATGCAGCTGCAGTTTCACCTCCTCCTCCAAGTACTAGTTAGGTGATCTAGTCCTAGTAAAAAATGCAAAAGAAACTTGTCTCTTAATATGGGCTAACATCTCTCAATATGCAATTAAGTCCCAAGGTGTGTTGTTGAGTAGAATGTAAATTACTGCACTTGAACCAATGCCTCTGTACATTGCCTTATTTCATACTGTGCCTTTGTGTATATTGTTGTATATATTATATTTTGTACAAGAACTACTTGTGGAGGATGGGTAGATGGTCCCACTCCCCCTCCCAGTGTAACTAACGCTTCTACCGTCCATCCACTCAGCACTTTGGTCACTCTTACTTACATCTTCTTCATATATTCTCCATTGAGGCCTTTGTTAAAGATATGTATCTGAGGTTCAAACCTCAAAGTTATTAAGGGCGAAAAGGTGACTGAGATAAGATTTTGGAAAAAAAACACATGGGCATGAAATATAAAAAGAAACAGTTTAATCACATAGAACATGCAAAGTATGTATCTAGAATTATACTTAATAACATGTATTCTTCAATAAATTAACTCCATTCAGAATATTTATCTGTATGAATTCAAAAGCTTTTGAACCCATGTTAAGGAGACATAGTTAATCCTATTATATGAAATAATTACAAATATGGTTTAAGGTTGCTGACAAACTATAAATTTGATAAAAAAACAGAAATCTATATGAATGAGTATTGAAAACGAAATCAGAACCCAATGTATCGGATATCGGAAGGTCCTTAAAATTAGGTATAGGTATAAACTAGGAAAGAGGATATAAATAAACAACAGAAATGGGCACAAACAGATAGAGATGTATAAGCCCCTCAGGTATCCTAGAAGTCAACTTAAGTTTATTTTTATATGCTTTCCCTATACGAAACCCCAAGTACCCAAGTACCCCAAGGAAAAGCCACGATTGCTTACTGTTGGAAATCTACATACATGCTGAACGCCTGTTGTATAGGTGATTCATATCGGTCTGAACATGAATATTGAATTAGATTGAATTCATGAATATTCAACCCTTGTTATCATGTGACAGAATGTCACACTTATCACTGAATCATTGTACTCAACCATTTAATTCATGTATCTTGGATACATGGCGATGTCTGTAAAAAATCGCACTGGTAGAATCATTAGTGCCATGGGTGAAACCTCTTAAATATTACTGGCCCTGTTGCATAAGTACATGCCCTAGTCCACTTAGTCGATTCTCAGGCCTTTCTGCGCTGCAGAGGACCCTTTTTCACTGTATTCCGTGAGAATTTCATGATAATCGGCTCAGTGGAGAAGGCCCTTAAGACTACCTAGAAGCTTATGCAACAGTACCATCATTGGGAAAGAGGTACAAGACTCAGAAGATATAAACTCAGTCACTGGTTGTATAAATATAGATATAGTTGCGTCTTGTGTTCTACAATCTTCAGGTGATATCTTAATTCATTTTGACATAAGGCGAAGTCTAATAATTTGAGATCAATTGAGTATATTAATACGAGAATATACCAAACGTATTTAAAGCGATGTAATAAAGAGTTGACACATTTCTTTCTTGCCACAAACAGGGTAGATTACCAAGATTGGTCTGTATTTATAACTTACAATATGTAACAAATCGGGTTCCCACTTTCCCCCAAATAGGCAGTATTCCACTGGCTTGGACTAGCAATCCTTAATCGCAGGTTAATCAGAAGTGGCCATTTGATCACAAGGGCGTCTCTTCTGGGTCTCAAGGACCAAGTGATTGTTTGCGGGCAGTGATCCAATCCCAGGCATTGTTTTTATATTCTTGCAATAGACGATTTGCATGTCTCACTGCGCATGTCTATTACAGTGCATGCTGGGATGGGTTCAGCTCAAATCTGAGATTAAGTATTTAGTAACACTTTTATCAAAGAAATGCAAAGATCTGTTCGTAAATATCAAAGCTTATATAAATGATTTATAAGAACCAACTGCATCATGGAAAAGATAAAGCCTTGTTCCATGGAAACATGTAAAGCACATTACAAGAGATCATGGTTAAATATTCCATGCTGAACATAACACATTTTATATACTGACAGACAACTCCCTTAATTCCAAATCAAGATTCAAGATGGTGGACATGTATCTCCCCTATTGAATCATCTCTGGCAAACAATCACTGGTTTCTTGCAACCTATAACACAGCTCCTCATTTATGTCGCAACTAAGACATAGCTTTGATCGCAAGTAATCGCAGGGGTCTAGTGACCTAGGGGAAGACCCGCGTTTATATTAAGCTATACATATATATCTGCGATTGAATCGTTGGTCCTGAGTAAGCAGGTACTTGCGATCAAGTCTATTCACCTTATAACATAACATACATGTGCATTTCTCACGAAATACTAAAATACTCAACGAGGTACTAATTAACTCTGACCTTTTCGATATCACATGAGGAGGTAGAATCTTCATTTCGAAATAGTTTCACTTAGTCTTTAATAAAAAAAACCCCAAACATATAAGGTGTATGAAAACACAACCATATGTCTAATGCTAGTTACCTGGGTTAGAATTTCTTTATCTATCATGGGAATCTCTAAGAAATGTGAAGTCCTTTGTAACGTGAACCGCTCAACAACGTGAATCATATACATGTTCTACATAGATTCTATGCGGCTAGATATTCTGACTTTTCACGTTTTATGTAAAGATGGCAATATCAACACTCAACGATCCGGGCTATGTATGCAATGCTGTAAATTCTTTAATTAAAGATTTAATATATAAAGAGCTATAATAAATGCGTATAATCACCGGAATATAAGAGGAACGGAGATTATAAACTTATATGCAACGTTGAATAGGGCCTTGACAAACAGCTGAGCTAACGTATAAGATTTTACAATGTGTATAGTGTGTGCATCTCGAAATTATTGTACTGAATTGTTAAAGTAAACTTAGTTTATTCAAAATAGATGGTTCACAGCGTCAGAAAAGGTAAAATTGGTGGCTCTACACATTTATAAAATGTATACTGCAAAATTATGCTAGGCTGAAAAGTAATAAATTTATACTAGGTATGTCTTGGTATATTTTGTGTTTCATTCATTCAAACAATCTGTTTGTTAACTTTGAATTATATTTGTGTGGGAATTGGTGAAGGACAATTGTAATTTTCTGACGGCATGATCCATATGGCGAAAACTAGTTGAACTGAACATACAGCAGCTGACTATGCTTGATGGAAATTAGTCATTGTCTTATATATATAAATGCTATGAAGATAGCTATTTAGCTCATGATCATCCTAGATATTCTAGGTTTTATTTTAAAAATAACTATCTCTGTAAATGTTTAAGAATTCTTGTCAACACATCATGTAAATGTTCACTTTTAAAAATATCTCTCTCATTTTAAACATATGTTAAACTCTCTGCAAGAAATAATTATAGCATTTGATGAAATTCGTTTTCGAGAAAACTGGTAAATTTGAGCCTCTGTTTATACAAAAGTCAGCACTCGATTAATTTGGTTGGTGATGTTATAAATTCCTAGAAGGGTTATGAACAGATTCAATGATAACAATAAACCTTTTGATTAATGGATGAACTGAGAAATATTCTATGGCCGGTCCATATCACATAAGTAGAATGTATCTAGATGACTTCGCTTAATTTCTAATTTGCAGACATGCACACAGACCCTGTTTGCATTAAATTTGATATGGAAACCAAAAAGGTTCTGATCAAAATCTATTTTAAAATCTTTATTTTTCATTGCTGCTTCTTTCTTTAATCTGTACACGAGAGTTTGTATTAAAAGGAATTATGATTACTTGAAAAAACATGGTGTTGTCTACATTTGTCATGAATATTTTACCAAGTTTTCTCAATTTTGTTGTGACCCAGGTTTGTACACCGTTGAACAATTCTTTTTACAGGAGCGATTGGTTTTATCATGCAATAGATTGATTCTCTATACTATGATATAGTCAGGATCAACATACAATAGTAGAGACTCTAGGAGTCTTGCTGAGAAGCAGAAGGGAATTGAGGAAAGAAAGGATTGCAATATCAAAACTGAGATTTTTCTGGATGAGTCGTGACCCGTACAAAAACCATTTTCACCAAAAATAAAGATAAGCTTAGAACTGCCACTGAAGTCCCAAGGTCCAGGGAAACAGCATATTCCAGAATGCAATTTAACTAACTTTTCGGCTTTCGGCTTTTTTTCGATTTTAGCCTCTCTAATTCTTTTACTAATTGAAAGGGAATGACATCAAAAATTAAATGTGTGAGTTAAAAAGAAAACTGAGTCCCATATGTGAAGATATTAGTGAAATTAAAAAATAAAATGACTCAAAAATGAGACAATTGTAAAAAGACCGTCTGCTCTGGGACTCAACCTCACAATAGCCTGATGGAGAATCCAACATGCTAATTACTGAACCAATGAGACTATAGAGAGTATGCATATAAACGCTAGGCATATCCTTTGATGCATCACATTTTATAGAAATAAACCAAGATTAATAGAGTAAATAATGTCATTGTTCTTTTTCTCTCATAGTTCGTTTTGGTGTTTCCCGATTGTTCATCAGATGTATATATTGGAGTTTGTATCAGTGACTCTCATTTTCCTTGTGTATTGTCCTGATATAAAATTGGTAATTGTTAATTATTATAGACAATATCATTGTTCGTTCATGTAACTTGCTAGAATACTACTATTCAACGATGCTATTCAAGTATGGAAAGAAGAGATTAGTTTACATATCATTTGCAGTGACGGCTTTTCCTTTTAAATCAGCCACATATATATTAAAGTATCTTATATGCCTTTTGGCTTCTGTAAAAATTAATATTATCAGTAATCCAGTAAGTTATTATAAGGCTGTGTAGTGGTGAAGTGTCATTTTCTGATTTGCTGAAGGTCTGCTAATCATAACCTAACTTGAACTAATTAAGCTTACCAATTTTCATAAACTCTTCAAAGAGACAGAGTGAGCCTTTCTGTCATATCTTACGGTGGTGCCTTGAGGAGTCGTCAACATCCGGTTAGTTTGGTTTGATAAACATACATGTGTAACACAACATAAACATGTCATAGTTGTGCGTGTTGAATCTTCTAAAAATGAAAATTGTTAATATCCATGTTGGACCTCATTTTTAGAAATTGTATACCATTGAAGTATATTATCTTTTCTATATACGATGTTTAATTCTGACTTGAAAAATGTTATAATAAATCATCGAAGGAAAGAAAATGAATGTAAATTCTCAAAGGTTTGACCCATACACAATAAGGAATACACAATAAGCCTATGTTCGGACAGTTTAAATCAATGAATTTATTGCGTCAAATCCATGTATACCATGTACCTCTGTACACAATAAAATAAATGCAAAATGCTGGTGTAGCGGTGGGCTGGAATGTCATACTGCACGAATGTTGGCTACTTAACAATGAACATTGTGCAGCTAGCAGAATAATCTCATTCTAGTAAAAAGAGAAAGAAAACAAGTACACTCTAGAACAAGATTTTAGCACCACTATGATCTTCTAAACTGGGTTCTCCATCAGTGTGATATCTATCAGGGTGAAGTCGTCAAAAAATGTCAAATACTCCTTCACCAATCCTCTAAAATAACCCAAATTTTTAAAGGAAAATGAGATTTAAATAGAGTTGAACATAAACAATATATATATTCTGAATCAATGGTAAATATACTGAGATAAATACACAGTGTTATGTCTGGGCCCTAGAGTGAGGGGCAGAGTTACCCGATCTCTCAGTCAATAGAGATTAGGTGGTGTAGGCCTTGCCGAAATCAAACCTTCAATATACAACTACATTTAGATCTATGTTGAATTGATTCTATAACTCTACATGACTTATTCATATTTGATACATTGATTACTCGTCATATACTACAAGCCCGTAGCATACTCCTGAACATCATAATACATCAAAAGACTTTACCATTTCTCAGCCAACGTAGTGCAATTCACTAATTGTGTAGAGCTGCTGATTGTACATTATATGATGACCTGGCCCATATACAGGTTAATATTATAGAGAAAGAATGATGCTTAGTTGGAGAGTAAGAAGTCAAACTGGACGATGTGAAAGTTTGATGTTAACCAACATAATTATATTCATGCAGTTGACTCAGTTAACATCAGTCAAAAACTAGACTTTCTAGTCATTTGCTCCACAATTTAGGAGGATTGAATCCAGTTGTTTTTGTAACAGAATTTCATAAAAATCCACATGAATTAATGTTTCCGAGACCCCAAAAATCTATTCCTGTGGTGACATCACTTATTATCGCTCACTGTTGGACATTTTCTCTTGGATGTTCTGAGTTCAAATTCTTGTATAAAAATATAACAGCAGCAGAATATTGATCAATCAGGTCCAATAAGTTGTAATAATATATACGAGTAAATTGGTTAAGATTTTTTCCCGCTGTAGTAGCTGAGTATGCAGCTTTAACTGACACGATTATATTCATGTAATATTCATACATACATCTAAAACACAGTATTATCTTAAGTATATATGTCCAACATTGTGAATCATTCTTGTGCGTGAAGGAAAGTTTATCAATAAAACCCATATATTGTTAACATCTTTGCAAAATCCTTTAAAGAAGCTAAATCCTTGCGTGAGTGGCATGATGTGGTTTCAAACCCAGGTGTGGCTATAGTTTCACCTCCTCCCTGAGTTCTTTGTTTATTTAGCACAGTTATAGAGTCAGTTCTTATGTCAGAAGGATTAACAAGGCTCATGGGAAGTAACATGTAGTATTTCATATTACTCCACGCAGATGTATGTACATGCTATTTGTATGGGTCGGAGTAGTGTGGTAATTTGCACCAGATCCACGCATGTGGTATAACTTCCTGTCCCCAGTAAACATAGCCATATAAGGTAAGCATAGCAACGTGGGAGTAAATATAGAACCTAAATTCGAATGTGGTACTCGGGACACTATTACACTGTCCTCGATGTTTTGTTTTTTTCGTAACCCACTCGCCTATCAGCTTGTGGGCCACAAAAAAAACAAACACCTCAGACAGTGCAATTGTGTCCCTTGTACAACATTCTCATCAGGTTCTCTCTATTTACACAATAACTATTATGCAATCATTAACCACATTTTTATTGATATTTCCTATTATCATTAACACTTAATTTTACTTATCAAATTAATTAGTCGCAGTACTATGCAAGCCACAGATAAAGTCCCCCAAACCACACATTTGTAGAAAGCTATCAGCATGTTAAATAGCCCTTGGGAAGAAAGGGCCCCTTCTCCAATATAGAAGAGGGCGGTCACTCAAGTTATAAACCAACTGACCAAGTTATAACACATGAGCGACAGACATTGGTTCAAGATAGAAATTTATGATGAAAAAGATAAAATAATCTGTCCAAGTCAGTCTAGTCATAGTCGTTGGTCAATAGGGGATATGTGTAGTCGCCATTTTGAATCTTGATTCGCATGGAATTATGGGACTAATGGTATAGTGTTAAATTGATAGAACTCATATCATGTTCAGCATGTAATGTTTATCAATGCTTTAATGTCAATAACCATGTGTTTTACATGTTTCCTTCTCCAATATAGAAGAGGGCGGTCACTCAAGTTATAAACCAACTTACCAAGTTATAACACATGAGCGACAGATATTGGTTCAAGATAGAAATTTATGATGAAAAAGATAAAATAATCTGTCCAAGTCAGTCTAGTCATAGTCGTTGGTCAATAGGGGATATGTGTAGTTGCCATTTTGAATCTTGATTCGCATGGAATTATGGGACTAATGGTATAGTGTTAAATTGATAGAACTCATATCATGTTCAGCATGTAATGTTTATCAATGCTTTAATGTCAATAACCATGTGTTTTACATGTTTCCATAACAAAAGTCCCCATCTTTCCCATCTTGCATTTGGTTTTATAGATCATTTACATGAGCTACGAGATTAGTGATTTTCAATAAATGTTATTTGTATCTCAGATTCAACCAAATCAATCCCAGCATGCACTGTAATAAACATGCATAGTGTCACATACAAGTCCCTTATTGTGTGAGCCAGGGATATTTCCATCAATCAGAGGAAGGGGAAGACTGCCATGAGATGAACCAGTGAAATGTGATATGTGCTTTCATGGGGATTAGGAAAGGATTCATGTGCAAAAGAAACTTTTGCAATATGACTTACTACATTCTTGAATACATTTATATGAATGTGGTGCAGAATAATAACTATGTATCACATCAGTGCTCATCATAAAATACAACATACAATGCTATAATGCATAAATAGCTGAATCTGGGTCCAACTGTCAGAAAATATTAATAAGCCTTCGCCAACCCTCTCCAATGATTCAAATTTAAGGCAGAAATAAGGTTCAATAGATTGTTCAACATTACTGAATCGATATTTTAAATCAACACAGTACCAAATATTTTCAAATGTTTATAATTGTTTTGTCAAATTTAGAAGCACTAAATGCGCCGATTGTACATTTGCTCACACTCAGACCCATCTAAGGAAAATCCAGATCATGAGTGTAGATTTGGTGTAAGTTGATATGAATACCCTGGAAAATTAATTGCTAAGAGACCAACAAGAACAAATCAAAACCCTTTGATAATCTGTCAGTTGACATTCCGATTGGAGGATGAAACAGAAATTTGGTATATGTCATCATGAGCAATGTTTTAAGTAACCTGGCTAGTTTCCTTGCAGTCATCCAAACCAGTCATGGCCAGTCAAGTCCAGACGGCGCCAATACGACCTGTGACAGCAAGTCAGGTTCTGTCACAGCCAGTCACAGCAAGTCAGGGTCAGTCACAGCAAGTCAGCACCAGGCCAAGCCAGTCAGGGTTTGCCAGAACCGGTTATAGCCAGTCAGGGCTAGTTTGGGTAGTCATATCCAGTCGGGACCAGGCCGAGGCAGTCAGGGTATTTTGGAAGCAGTTATGACCAGTCAGGGCCAGTCAGGCTCTATTAGTCAAGACTATTCAGGGACAGCCTGGATTAGTCAGGGCCAGCCTTTTATTAATATTTGTCTTTGACCCTCTTCAATCCGAGCACTTTACTGGTCTAGACACTGAGTGAGGTCCTGAAGTAGAGTTGTTACTGTAGTTAGGTTTACTGTAATTATGCCCACAGTGTCCATGGAAGCCCCCTAGTGGTCTCAGATGGAAGTAAGCCCAAAGCTGCATCTGCTGGTCACCATTTCCCGCACTGGCTCCCAGGTGTCACCGCGAGCATTGTATCGTTGAGCAGTTTTGAGGTAAAGGGCGCCACTGTGTCCCCCGATAGCGTACAGGTGGTGTCCCACCACACACACGCCCAATCCTGTGGAGTATAAAGAGGATGTTGATATGAGATGTTTTACAAATGAGTCACAAGTCCCAAGAAATGGATTTTGAGATTATATTGGAAAAGATGAGACCAAGGGGATTCAAATGATGGTAAACATTGAGGACATCTAAGAAGTGTTTCTATATTTTATGTCAAGACACTTTTATGTTTGAAAGAAAGTCATTATTATTGTATTGTCTATCTACTGTGTTAATTCACTCGGCCAGTTCTGCCAGATTTTACCATAAAGTGGACAGATATATTAAAAAATAAAAACAAGATTCACCTATTACTCATTTTTAAAATTATCATGTCTTAGAGGAAGATGAGTCACAAGTCGCATAAAAACATATTATGAGATATCATCATATTTGAATTCCAATGATGGTAAACATTAGGACATCTAATAAGTGCTTCTATATCTTAAGTTTGATATTTTCGTTTTTGAAAATAACGTTTGCAATATTTTTGGGAGGACAAATACTAGTTAGGTTGCAAAATCTACTCCATAGAATAAGCTAAGAAATGCGGGTTAAAGCGTTAGATACTCTGAAGACGAGAACATTCCTATAAAGTCATCTTGTGAATAAAACACTTTAAAAAATATCAATTTTTCGACATGTCACTCATTTTCTAATAACACATCACATTATAAATGAGAATCACTCACCGGTCCTGGGTTGGCCCATGCTGGTCACAGCTGTCCATTGGTCAGTGTGAGGGTCATACCGCTCCACGGTACTGAGATAGGCCACACCGTTATGACCACCCACTACATAGATGAACCCACACAGACTCGCACAGCCGAAGTTGATCCTCTTCTCCCTCATGGACGCCACCCTCCTCCAGGTGTCCGTCTCCAGATCATATCTCTCTACACTATAGAAGCAAACACACTTGATGAATTTCATTATTAATTAATCATTTGTATTAAATTAATAATATTGATTGATTGATGTTGTTTATTACCAGATATCATAATTTTTATTTGACATGTTGACTATTAATTTTCACTTCAGGTTTAAAGTAAGTATAGCTCCTAGCCGAACCATCAACCCTATACCTTGCTACTGTGTACACGTGCATGGGTTGTATGTACAGCTATCCCAGCTCCATGAATTTGGCAATGGTTAGTTATGGAACTGTTAGCTGATTCCCTTCCATGAAGATTGGATAAATCCAATCACCAAACTGGTTTTTTCATCTATTAGCCGAATGTATCAAATTTATGTACATCAGATGATACATTGGAATTTTTTTAAAACTGTTATATTGTTTTCCATCTAGTTCATTGCATCAATTCATTGAAATTGGTTAGAATATTAACTCCTTTAGAGAACTCCCTAATATATTCATAGGGAGGACCTGCTGGTTACTATTGATGAGTGTCAAAGGACTTATAAATGTCCACTGAAACTGATTATCTCGATGTGTGTGTGTCAGGGGGCGGGGGGAGGGGGGCATAGAAATGGGACGAGAAAGAGAGGACAGTCAGGTCAGTTGTGCAGGACAATTGAAGTTAGCTGACTGTTAGCTGACTGTTAGCTGACTGTTAGCTCCCTTCCATCAAGATTGGATAAATCCAATCACAAAACTGGCTTTTCATGTATTAGCCGAATGTATCAAATTTATACATCAGATGATACATTGGAAATTTCCACTGCTAATTTAATTATACAAGTGGTATAGAGTGTTGATGTAAATATTGGTATGACAGTTCTTGGTATGAAATTCCCAATGTATCATTTAATGTACCGGACATGTTTAGAGTTGTTGGCAGAAGAATACTGAATAGAAGCTCTTCCACCAAAGGCTAAACATCAATGTTTCAATGAGACAGTATGTTTTGGGACCACACCATATGAACTAACACATTGTTGGATATGTATCCCCTTTGTGCTTTATAGGGGCCTACTGCAATAAATAAGATATTATCAGGTCTGAAGTAATACCTTAAATGCACTTTTAACTTTCTACAAAATTCATCACATTTACAAAATCGCCGAATTACTACACAAAGGACGAAAACAAAAGTGTGATAATCAATACCAACTGATAACTAAAGGTTTTACACCTCCTACTCTCTATCCTCATACAACAAAACATCATCAATTCAAATCCAACTTAACCAATTCATCAAAGCACTAAGAAGCAACAAAATTAGAAACATTGCATTTCTTTGTGAATAAGACCAAGAATAATTATATATGAGAAAAAACTCAAGAATGGCAAATTAACTAACAAACTTAAAAACACCGACATAGAATAGGCGCTAAACAAATCCAATTCGCCAATTACAAATCACAACACAATTATGTTGAAGTAGAGTGGACCAAATCCGAAATTTATATCGGGTTAGTCACATCACATCACATCAAAACACATCACTTAAGGTGACTCAGTACTGATGCTTGTAACGGTAAAAAAAGATTTGGTTGAAAAAGTGAAAAACCATCCCGAATTGTTGTGTATGTGTTAGTAAGTACTGTATCTACATTCATATTAAATTTCATTAAGATTATTCGAGGCATTTCTTTTCATCAATGTTAATTACCATCAGCCGAAGTCAATTTTGATAGCTCCCCTTACTGCCCCTAGGGGGCTCAGGATGTGTGCATAAACAAAAATATGTTGATAAGTGTATATATGTTGAATATCTGGGTGAAATGTGTTGTCTGAATTCACGAAGAAGACCATTGAAAAAGAATCATGTTAATGAATTACTCAAATGAAGTAAAATTACTCATGTCAAATGTCAAGGTTCATTGGTTAGACAAGAGGACAACAAAGAATGGAAAATTAAGAAATAGATCTACAAACTAGTAACAAAATTCAATACAAATTTTTAAAAAAAACTAACAAACATAAAACAACCAAAAAACTGAAGACTACCTCAAACCACAACACACAAGAAGGCAAAAGACCCGCTGCAGCCTAAGCACGCACCTCTCAGTACCCATGTTAGTAACAGTGGATGTGGGGGAGAGGAGGGGAGATGTTGGAGATGTAGGTGTAGTGGATGCAGGTGTGCATACCCACCTGTGCAGACAGGGTGGACTGTAGCCCCCCATAGCGTAGATACACGTATCCTCCAGGCTGGCTGCACTGAAGCAACTCCTGGCTTCCTCCATAGGGGCGCAGCTCTCCCACCTCTTGGTGTATGGACTGTACCTCTCCATGCTCCTGTAGTAAGCATATTGGTATCATTTGATATTGATGTTTAAAATATTATATAAACTTGGAGTTAATCATGAAGACTCAAATATTATGAATGTTAAAGTTAACTGACGGTGCTATGTATCCTGAAAGATAATATTAGTGATTTCATAATTCATATTTCATAGTGATTTCACTTCATAATTTGTTTTATGTCTTGTTAATATCTTGTACTTATTAGACAGCCACTTTCTTAGTATATCAATCTTTTTTCTATAAACTTGTAAACATCAGACAAATAAAGTATTTTTCAATTCAATCCAAGACAGATCTACAAGTCTTGTTAGTAAAAGTTGTAATGGGATTGCCTCCTGAACATGAGGAGAAAGAAAAAATGGTCATTGGCCTGGGCTTGGATGGACCTATATTAATAGGGGATTTGCATAGCCGCCATTTTGAATATTGATTTGCATGAGATAATGGCACTGTGTAAAATCAATGGAAAACATTCCATCATGCATTTAGTTTTTATAGATCATTTATACAAGCTTTAATACTAGAGAACATATCCTGTTAATTTTAGATAAAAATGTTGCTAAATATTTGTATGTTAGAATCAAACTAAATGCATCCCAGAATTCACTGTGACAGACATGCGCAGTGGCACATGCAACTCCCTCATTAAATCCAATGTTCAATTTTGACTGCTCAAGGAACATGCTTGGAGTACAGCACAAAATAAAGATATTTTAGTCAGAGTACAGCTCAGAGAGTGAGTCTATAAGTCTATTTCTTATTCCCCACTGCATTGAACACGTTTTGACAATCACTCCCACCAAATCTCCAGATCTCCAAATCTCTTCTTTTTTAGTTGCGGATCTTTGGATTCTGGGGACTGTGATAAACAGAGGCCTAATGGGGTACTGTCTTCTGTATGGCAAAATTATAGTATCCGCAAAGGAAAATTATAGTTTCCGGTAGCGGACTGAGCTAGGTGAGACCCATCAACGCACTACCGATTGGCGTCAAGGTGACGGCAAATTGACGATGTGTTAACATCAGGAGGCAAACTGCTTGAGATTTAATGTGAAACTAATGATTTGTGAAGTGATACCAACATCTGAATCAAGAAGAGAAATTTATTTTAATAGCATTTTACCTTCATTAACGTGCAACGTTGCATGCATCTGGTGAGGATGATTCATTGCCACCACCGAGCATTGATACCATGTGACTGGAGGTAGGGAAAAAGTATGATAATGCGTTTCGGCAATTAGTAGGAGAACGGGTCTAGTTTTGCAGTGTCACTCTCTGTATAGAGCCGGCAGGACATTCCCAAACTATAACTGTTTATTTCGGCGATTTGGATCATTCATTCCATGTTACATGAGCTGGTCAGATTATATATCTGGCTGAATATAGTGGACATATCACTGGAAGCCAAGGTTCAGAATAGGGCATGTTTGTTTCTGTTGTTTTCATTTCCACAAGGGGTCTTCATCAGGGTACCAAAGATTGCTTTCTCTGCAGTCCTGCCAAATCGTTGCCACCGCCTAGCATTAATACTATGCGACTGAAGGTAGGGAAAGTATGATAATGTGTTCTGGCAATGAGTGTAAGGTAACAGGTCTAGTGATGCAGTGATGCTCTCGCTATAGAGCCGGCAGTAGACAGAGCAACACAACTGACCTTCCCATACTTTATTTTTGTGATTTGGATCATTATTTCCATCGTACTTGAACTGGTTAGATTAATTATAGGCCTATACCTGGACGAAGCTAGCGGACATAGGCCTACGACTGGAAGCTAAGGTTCAGAATACAGCACATCTATTTCCGTTGTTTTCATGTGCTCAAGGGGTATTCTTCAGGGTACCAAACATTGCTGTCTCCACAGTGAGACAAAAACAGATGGCTAGTTCCAAACCATCCCAGCTATAACAAAGGTAAAATGCTATTGAAATAGATATAAAAGTGTGCAATATTTGCTGAAATGTATTTAATTGTAAAAGATCCGCGACTAAAGGTATCAATTCCCTCGGTTTTGGGGCTGTGGCTGTTTATTGGAAAAAACACTTGGCCGTGGTATACAGGCATATTTATAAACATCAGGGTGTAGCACTTGTGGCACTCAGCATGGTGTTGGCACCGTCTTGCACTTACTCGTTTGTCAGTCGTCAGTAAATTTGTATGATGTTTAAGGATACTAATTATAAATGATGAGAGCGAATAAACTGCGTGTTGATTGTTTATTTAGAGAAAAATCAACATATCATATAATATGTGAATAAATAGATGCGGAATATAATTGGTAGCCAATTTTATTTGTAAAAAATACAGGTCTAACCTCAGATACTGTTCCCCATCGTAGCCACCAATAGCGTACACGTGTCCACACATAGCTACAGCCCCCAGTGCACTCCGGGCATGCCGCATGGGGACGCTGTCAGCCCACACGGCCGTCTCTTCATCCCACATCTCCATGCTAGTCTCATGCTGGTGACATGGGGGGTCACTCATGTCCAGTACCATACCCCCTACCACATACATGTGGCCATGCAGAGTGGCCACTCCACACTCAAACCGGTTACCTGGAAATGGAAGAATATGTGGTCTATTACTGAGTGATCATTGTGAGATACCATCATTATTATTGATGATTGTGTTCCATGACAATGAGTCACTTTTGTAGTTGCAAATTGGGGGTATTTAGTGCGGGTAGTAATATGAATATAACTCCTAAATCGCAAGATTGTGTATTTAATATAGGTATTCATATCTTAGGTCAGTCTATAGAATATACATTTAGCTATTTTACTTATTGAAAACTTTTTTTTAAAAAATATGATAATATCACAAATTCCAATATTTGCGACTTGTGACTCATTTTCCTATGACACATCGCATATTTACAAAGACAAGATCAAGTGAATTTCAATGACATTAACCTTTAGAAACCCTAGTAAGTCTAGCAGTATTTATGTATGGACAATTACTAGGAAATTACTAGTCAAATATACGCCCCTGAATGGCCTCAGAAACTCAAGGATGTATATTCAATATAATATACACAACTTTGAAATTCTTGATACCAATATATAATGTAGTAAATGCAAAATGGCCCTTTGTAATGTAATTGATCTCGACGTGTGAAAAAAAGGACTAAACTTCATCTAGGAGTCTCATTTATTTCTGTCTCCATCAATTACAAACATCAATAATTCATCATACTTACGAGTAACACAGGGCATGGGGCTCCAAGAGTTCGTTGAAGGGTCAAAGCAGTCAACACTGGAACAATATGCAATTTATCTGATTAGAACTGATAATATAATCTACATTTCAATATCATTATATGAATTCTAATATTCACATTGATTAATGATTGTCATCAAAGTATTTTTTCATGATTAATGATATTATCAAAGTATTTTCTTCATAATGATTATCATCAATGTATTTTCTTCAAATACATACACAGAAGAAGGGGCACTAGCCACTCAGATGCTAGACCATCAAATGACACCGCGGGACCTGATG
Source organism: Sthenelais limicola (assembly GCA_942159475.1). Taxonomy (NCBI): domain Eukaryota; kingdom Metazoa; phylum Annelida; class Polychaeta; order Phyllodocida; family Sigalionidae; genus Sthenelais; species Sthenelais limicola. The sequence goes on from OW804098.1 coordinate 38,926,404, forward strand.
TTGTCTGAGTTAATGATATATAATTACTTACCTATTAAGGGTTGCAAATAATCCATTTTTCCCTGCCACAGCACATATCCTCCTAGCAGGCTGTCTCGGTGTGGTCTTAAACAAATAATCACAGTCAGTCCCAGACACCGCAACAACAGCAGTAATAGAATTATTGCTGGTAGAATTGTCATTATTGGTAGGTGCTATGACTTCACCACAGCATAATCTCTTATCTCCCTGAGTTTTATAATCTATGGCATCTTGGTATATCTTCTCTAGAGTACTCTGATCAATATCTGATAATCCGTTTGTTAATCCATTTGTTAATCCACCATTGCCTCCTCCTCCAGACCTGCGTTTTGCTCTACGTCTCCCCCTAATCCGTTCTTCCATCTCACATTTGATGAACCTAGAAATCAATCAAGATGATAATGATAATACGGAGACAATCAGAAAGTGCAAAGCCCTGGGTCCACTATTATATTTTATGTTAGGCCTTCTCGCTGTTTCTTGAAAGTCACCAGAGCGCTGCTGCCCCCTGTCATTGATGTATAATGATATAATATTGTCCACGTCCAAATATCAATAAAAATATATTGAGTGTAGTGGTCGTGTATTTTACGGGTTCCGAAATAGTACAGTCCGGGAGTCCGAGACTGTCCGCTGGTTGATTCCAGTCCTTTCGGACTGACGCCAGGGGGCAGTTGAGGGCTCTCGGATCTATCCGAAGCACAGACCCTGGAAGAGTGGTCTGTGGCTTATTACTATTATTTGTATTTATCTCTTTATATTGTGTCTTCTCCTTGTATATTGCCATTTTATGCTATTCAAATGTTCCTTTATGTGTTCTTACCCGATCTCTGGTTTTACTTATTGTTAACTTTGCTCTTATGAGAATATGTGATATGTGAATATTCTCCACACCCTGTTTTATACCGTTTTACGATGTATATGTTTTCTTTGTGGCTGGTCCACAAAGGTTGGTCTGTTAGGGTTGTGTGGCAATAAAACCAGAGTACGAGAGTAATCCTTTTTCCGTTTTATTCCTAAGCTAAGAGTCCCAAACCGAGTTCACTACAATTGGTGCCGTGACCAGTTCTTAGCCGCAACCAGAAGTTAGCTTTTCAAAAAGCCTGAAAAGTGTTCAGATCCATCCAGGTAGAATTCTATGAAATAAAATAAAGAAAGAGGTCAGTAGAAATGGCAGACCTAGATAGAGCGAGTCAGACGGAACAACCGGTCGGGGCTACTGGAGGTGTGGGCAGAGGTAGAGGCACAGGTGCTGTACCGAAAGTCCGGACCACAGTGCCCAGACCGAGTCCAGGCACGAAGAAAATCGTGCAAGATGTCTGGGCATTCCGCGATCCTCGCGAAAGATTTTGTTTGGACGATACGGATGAGGGTTTCCCACAGAAACAGGGAAAAGAGTCTACTCCACCTCTGCAGTCTCAGGTGGATGCTTGGCGCAAAGCTTATGAGCGGGCGCACAAGTTCAACTTGGGCCAGAGGAACCAAGTGGTGATGCTGGAAGATCAGAATGCAGAGCTCCAGAGAACTCTACAGGATATAGCCGAGAGGAGTGATCGTTCGACAGCCAGATTAATGGCTGAAAACGAAAAACTTTGGGCCGAAGCCTCTAGGGTCGATGATCTGTCCAGATTGATAAATCAGGCAGATCAGACGGCGGAATCTCCAAAAGCAGAGCCAACTTTGGAGCAAGTGGCTGCTATTTTCGGATTGGGGGTGGGTACTAGACCTGAATCCCCGATAGTTAATCCAACACCCGAAAAAGCTGGCAGTGTGAGGAATGAAGGACAAGGAGAGTCTTATGTACTTAGGACTCCTGCTTCCTTCGTTCGGGGATCCGAAAAGAAGGTCCAGATTATGACCCCGGAAATTCCCCAAACTTCCTCACCAAACCAGGGAGTAGACCGGGCATAGGCGCTGGCATCTCCACCATTAAAAAACTTTCGGATGTTACCATAGGTTATCCGGGTGGACATGTCATGGACGGAACCTATGTCCGACATGATGTTGTGGGTACTACAGGTGCGAATTCCTCTCGGAGTTACGCTCCTGTGGCTCACACCACAACAATGAGGAGAGAAACCCCCTCATTCAAGATAAATCCTTTTTTTTTTTTTTTTTTTTTTTAACGATTTTATTTCAACTGGGGAAGACATCTCCCAGTAAACTGGGTTATTCCAATGCGCCCAGCTTTTTGGGTAACAGTGATTAAGATTTTAGCAAGATAAATAAATGATCCGTTAAGTTGGTCAGTTACAAACTCATGAGGGAATTTTTTAGGCAAACAAGGATTAAGATATGACGGGCCCGAGCCAGCAGCAAGCTCATTTCATTATGAGTATATGCGGGATGCGGCTAGTCATGTCCCGAAGATGTCTTTCCTGAAACAATGGGATTCTTCCAAAGACAGTTGGAGCATCCATTTGGGAGAAATGAGGGTGATGGCAGAGGCTCAGAATTGGTCAGATGATATTTTCCTGATGTTTCTGAAGTGTACCTGCCGCCACCAAGTTCAGGAGCTGGGGGAGCTACCCCCTGGACTGAAACTCCCAGAGTTTGTCCAGCATATGGAGGCAAATTTCGGGGAACACAACTCCCGGAAGAAGGAGGCCATCTTTTATGCTTCACGACAGACAATGAATCAGACCAGCCGCAACTTCGCAAACGAAGTTGTGAAGAAAGCCCGAATTGCTTTCGGCCATTGGTCCATTGGTCCGAAGTGTTCGAGGGAGCTGATTTGGATGCTGTGAATACTGTATCCATACAGAACACTACCGCTAGCTCAGCGCCAGACTTTTTCGGACCCCCTGAAGCTAGTGGAGGGCACAAGAGCAAGACCCCGAAGAAGTCTGTCATTGCCCAGATTACTGAGGCATTGCACGCCAGTGACAAAGTGGAGTCAGAGGAAGAAGACTCTGACATTGGCGCGATTGTACAGGCCATTCAGTCATGGCAGGCTCATAAGAAACCAACCCCGGATGCCCCGAAAACGTCTTATTATGAGAAATCTGGGTATAGGGGAAAGAAACAGTTTCCGAAGACTAAACCCTGCTACTTCTGTGGTGAATTTGGACATAGGGTCTCTGAATGTTCAAAGAAGAAGGGGCTGTTCAAACTCCTTGCAATATCCGAAGCAAGGGCAGCCGCAGCAGAGAGTCCGGAAAACTAGAAGGGGCCCACACAAGAAGCGTAGTGAGGGTCGACGGCAAGGCGCTTCATAATACCGCAATCCAAGAGAAGTATGAGAGTAGTGTAGAGATTGGGAGTAAAGCCCAGGCACGGCTTAGTACGCTCGGACGAATCCCAAGTGTGGACAAATCCGAGTCGAAAGGTGGAGAATCTAGATCGTTGCCGGACGGTAAAACTCTTTCGAAGGTCTGTACTCCTTTGAGAAGTCCGGAGGATGACCCTAATATACGATGGGGGGAATCCGGATTCCAAGCTGAAGAAGGGCAGATTTTAATGGTCAAGAAGAACCGTAATAAACCTGCCAAGATTCAGAAGGTTTCTGTGCTACAAAAGGAAACTCTGGAGATCCCATCTAAGTTATTAGTTCGGGAGAGATGGTATGCCCCAGTACTGGTAGGTGGGATGAATGGATTCTTTTTGGTTGATCCTGGTGCTACTACCAGTTTGATCACTAAGAAGTTCTATGATTCCCTTCCACATCCACCACCAATGGTTTCGGTCCGAACGGTGTATGCGATGGGAGATGGAACACCTATTAATACTTATGGTAGCGTGCTATGTCCGTGGAATATAGGTGGACGGACCTATATGATTACATGTCTCGTTGTCAGTGGTCTACAAGGCCCTGAGGATGGGATACTCGGTGCAGATTTTTATTATGTGCATCGATGTAGTCTTGATTGGTCAGGATTACTTTACCTGGATAACTACAGTCATTCCGTGAGTTGTAAACTTTGGAAGAGACAAGGTAGTGGTAAAGAAAAATCCTCTGTGAAGGCAGTGCAGGTCGGAAACTCACTTGCAGGTATAGAGGTGACACTCAAAAGAGGTGTAACCCTTGTACCCGGCAAAGTGACTCTGGCCGAATTAAATATTCACAGTGGCTCAGACACATCGGATGGATTGATGTTCGAGCCAGACCAACAATTACTAAGTGACTATGCCTTGGGAAGCTTGAATACGTATGTATCAGGTGACGGGAAACCGGCTGTGGTAGCATTTAGTAATCCGTCCGGGCGAGCTATTAGGCTCGGAAAGAGAAGAATGGTAGGCAGATTGTATAGTGTGACTTTACTTCCACAAGATTCAGTCATGTCTGGGGAGGAGGATGACGGTGTGATCGAAGAGGCCATCATCAATTCAATACAGGTTATGGAATCACCTGTGGCGGATGATGATTTGATCTCACCTGAAATGCCTGAGAAAATGCCCCCCACTGTGTGTCCGCTGGCTAAGTTAATAGCGGACTCAGATCTACGGGACCAAAAAGAAATAAAAAGTGCAACAGATCTACTGAAAGAATATCAGGACTGTTTCTCCATTCCAGGGTCCGGGAAACTACTGGGGTGTACACATAAAGTCCGACACGCTATTAATACGGGTGATGCAGCCCCTATTAAACAAGCGTATCGTCGGATACCAGTGGCGAAGAGAGACAAGGCCGAAGCAGAGATCTGGAAAATGTACAAGGAAGGCTGGATTGAACATAGCAGCAGTCCTTGGGGTGCTCCTATAGTCATGGTGGCCAAGAAAGATGGGACCCAGAGGTTTTGTGTCGACTATCGTCAGCTAAATGCAGTGACCATAAAAGATTTCCATAAACGTTTTCCATTACCCCGGATAGATGAGTGTGTAGAAGCCCTTGGAGGAAACAAGTGGTTCTGCACCCTAGATCTAGAGAGTGGATATTGGCAGGTAGCCATGGATGAGGAAAGTAAACACAAAACTGCTTTTCTGTCCACTGTGGGCTTATTTCAATTCAAAGTCATGGCTTTCGGATTGTGTAATGCCCCAGCTACTTTCCAACGCATGATGGATCAGATGTTAGATGGACTCAGATGGAAGTCCTGTCTGGTCTATTTGGACGACATTGTGGTTTTCGGACAGACTTATGATCAGTGTCAAAGTAACCTCAGACTCGTCCTAGACCGAATCCGAGACTATGGTCTAAAACTAAAACCGAAGAAATGCGATTTCTTTCGGCAAAGAGTGGAATATTTGGGAAGAATTGTATCTCCGGATGGCATTCAAGCCGATCCGAAGAAGGTACAGAAGGTCAAGGACTGGCCTATTCCCCAATACGCCAGAGAGGTGAGGCAATTCCTTGGTTTTGCTTCTTATTACCGAGAATTCCAAAAGGATTTCGGAATAATAGCAGCCCCTCTGCAAGATGTAGTGACCGCGGCAGGGAAAGAGAAGCGCTATAGCAAGCCTATAGTGTGGACGCCACGGTGTGACGATGCCTTTAGCAAACTGAAAGAAGCCCTAGTAACTTCTCCGGTGTTAGGTTTTCCCCGAAAGGTGGGAGACTTCATTCTGGATACGGATGCTAGCGGTTTCGGGATGGCTGGAATCCTGTCTCAGATCCAGGATGGGAGAGAAGTGGTATTGAGTTATGCTAGCAATAGTTTTTCTAAATCACAGAAGAATTATTGTGCTACTAAACGCGAGCTCTTGGCCGTTCTGACCTATCTGAAAAAGTTTCGACATTACCTATTGGGAAATCAGAACTTTGTGGTTCGGACAGATCATGCATCCTTACGTTGGTTGCTAAACTTTAAGGATCCAACTGATATGCTCGCGCGGTGGTTATTGACGTTGCAAGAGTATGGTCTGGATCAGAATATGATTGTCCATCGTGCTGGAAAGAAAGTCACGACTTCCCACTCGAAAATGTGGAAGATTAGATTGCTCGGATTGTGGTATTCATGATGCTGTGGCAGCCCCCACCACTGTGGCTATAGGCACACAAGAGCAAGTATTGCGGGAGGCTCAGCAAGAAGATCCACTTATCAAAAGATTGCTGGCTATTGTCGCGGGTACAGAGGATATCCCTAGCAGAGAAGATCTAGCTGGAGAATCTAATGAATTCCGTACATTTGTCCAGCATCTGGGTAATATGGAAATGAGAGAGGGTGTGCTATGTCTGGGTTGGACAAGACTAGCCACTGGAAGGAAGTATTGGAGGAAACTCATTCCTGCCTCTTTGAGAAAAGAAATATTCCAAGGGATGCATGGTCCGAAGATCTCGGGTCATTTCGGTACATTCAAAAATTCTTGGTCAGCGAAAATGAAATATTACTGGCCAGGGATGAGGTACGATCTGAAACGATGGATCCGGGCCTGTCCGGAATGTAGTATGAGGAAATCCAGACAAGGAGGAGGGACTTCTCTCCTTAAAAAAGAAAAACATGGGGATAGGTGGAATCGGATAGGATTGGACATCTTGGGACCTCTTCGGACAACTCCCAGGGGAAACAATTATATCATGGTGGTAACGGACCATTTTTCAAAATGGGCCGAAGCCTATCCCATGGCGGATCACACTGCAGAAAGTTGTGCAGATGTACTCTTCAGAGAGTGGATTCTACGATTCGGGTGCCCTGTTGCTTTGCAAACCGATGGAGCTCCCGAATTTAGGTCTCAGCTCCTAAGATCTTTGTTGGAAATGCTGGGGATCGAGAAATTAATTACTCTTCCCTACAGACCCATGAGCAATGGCCAAAGCGAGAGACTCAACCGTGTCCTCGTGGAGCAATTGTCATGTCTAACAGATGGAACTGAAGATAACTGGGATATACTAGCGCCCTGTATAGCTCATGCTTATCGGGCCACAGTACATGCCAGTACACTCTGTACTCCGAATTCCGTAGTCTTTGGTACGGAGCTGGTGGCACCAATGGATTTGGTCTATGGTGTGACACCAGGTGAGTTGGATTTCCCATGCAAAGTGGGATATGTAGAACACTTGAGACAGTGTATGAGAAAGGGGCACCAGTACGTAAGAAATAATCTCGGAATTTCTGCAGTCCACCAGAAAAGGGATTATGACAAACGTTCTCGTCCTCCGAGATTCCAAGTGGGGGAGGTGGTACACCGATTCTGTCCCCCGAAGGCCTCTAAAAAGATCGGACCCAAATGGGATGGGCCTTACGTCATCAAAAGATTCATAGGAGGTACCACCTGTGAATTAGAAACCTCGGAAGGTCTGATGAGATATCATATAGACTACTTGAAGCCGGCCTTTGACGAGAATGGACCCATACAGGCGGCGAACCTGCATCGGGCGTCCAAATTTCAAAAGCAGGCTAGAACAGGTAGAGATATTCTCCGACTGATCGATGGAAAAGTAGTGGCTGGGAAAGATTGTATAGTTCCTGCAGCGAAAGCTAAAATAACTATAGGGGCCAAGCCGAGAGGCAGACCCCGAAAAGTTAAACCAGCAGGACAAGAGAAGCCCGTTCAAAAGAGGGGAAGGAAAACAAAGAAAACGGATACTGTAAAAACTACAGCTCCTGTGTCAACCACCCCTCCTCCTGTGACAGCGAGAGGCCGTGGCAGATTGAAAAAGGCTGTATTGGCACCTCAACCTGTTGTACAGGAGAAGAAGAAGACGAGGGCTAGAAGGAGACCGGGCAGACCTAGGAAAACAGTAGTACCGGATAAGCCCGAGGCACCCATAGCTCCGAAGAAAGGAGTTGGGAGGCCTAGGAAGTTACCAGGTGCTGCTGTTCCACCAGTCCTACCGGGTATTAGGCGGACAAGAAATAATCCGGGTCCTGATACTAGCAACCCTTCCCCAGCTCTGACAAGGGCTAGACGCACGCGTAATGCCCCAGTTCGGTTGCAAATTAAATAGAATTTGGTATCAAATGAGTTAAAATTACCGAACTGATTTTGACTCCAAAAAAGTACACAACAAGAAGTCTGACTAGCAGTAGACCGGAAAATTACTGCTGTGTCCCCTACCGGCGTAATAGATTCATTTCTATTGTGACTGGGAGACGAATCTTTGTCTTGATAAGTATTTGTTTGAACGATAGGTATTGACATGATCTAGGCTTGCACTGCGGGTCAATGAGACCTGAAACTTGCTGTAAGATCGGAATCTATTTATAGCAGATAGAATGTAGCAATTAGCCCTATCCTGATGACAAAGAAAGTGGAGATTAAATTGGTCCTGTGTAGTCTCAGCAGGCAGATCAGAATAGCTATTGGATTAGCACCCAATCATGCTATGTGAGCGTGCTCGGAGAAGGAGCGCGGGAAGCGTTGGCGCTACCATCGCGGTGTCGGGTTGGAGTACTAGCGTTGCATCAGGTGCGGCGAGAGTGTTCTACCCTTCGCCATTCTGCTTCCGGAACTCGTATGAGTAAGCAACTGACAAACTTTCGCCAACCGTACAGTAAGTTTATCAAGTGATGATTTACATAAATGACTTGTCATGTTGTTGATCTTGTATGAATGTAAGATGTCTAGAGATTTGAATGTATGGTACCCCGTATTTTGTTGCCGATTGGCATTTCTGTACTTTGGCGGGCTGGTGCCTGGTACCGCTACGTCCATTTTGATATACACACTGTTAGAAATACTGGCTACGGATATGTGTGTTGTATGTTGTTCTCTAGCATAGAAGTGAACCATCATGCCCTGTTAACTTATTCCATTATGATGTTTGGACGTAATTAACCCTTTCGGAGTGGTGGGAGATGTGGCGACGGTGTGATGGTTCGCTAGAAACCTAGTTCGGATCGACCCACGCTAAAAGAGTGGGGGACTGACAGCACAGTTCGGATCCAAAGGGCCATCCGAAGCTCAGTCCGAGAATGGATATGGCTCAGAAACCTGGCTGTTATTCCATGGAGTCTTGTTACTGAAATTCTTTGTTTTTGTTCCTTTTTCTAGCAAAGTAATCGAAGATGGAGAAGGCTATGGCTGAGCAAGTCGAGAGGGAGTTGGCCGAGGCAGAGAGGTTGATGTCCGAGGGCATTGAGACTGAGCTCCCTGCCAGGACAGAGGCGGAGGAGCAACAGCTGCTTGAGGAAGGGGCTGCTAACCTCATGGGGTTAGCAGTCGAAGACAGTGAAGTGGTGGAGGACGAAGAACACGACCGTTCTGAGTCCGAACCCATGGAAACTGAAGTTTCCGAGAAAGTGGTGAAGGAGGAGCTGAAGCTTCGGGAGATGGCCAAACCCGTAGCCGAAGCAAGTCCGAAGGACAAAGGGGAGACTGCTGTCGACCCTGACGTCCTACGCCGCTCTCCGAGGAAGCAGTCAGCACCCCGGAAAAGCAAGGATTGATCCCAGTCTCCATCGAGCCCTAACAAGGCTGACGATGAAGACATGGAATCCCGGGGCAGATCCCGAAGCCGCAGATATCCAGTCGGTGGCAAGTCGGTCATCCATGACCCGAGGCGGGTCAAGCAGGTCGGAAGAGGAAAAGAGGAGCAAGAGCGCGGTGCCATAACCAAGCACCAGTTCTGCTTCTGCTGGGACCACCTCTTCCAAAAAGAAACAGAATCCGAAGCTGTCCTTCAAGAAATTGAGGAGAGTCCACAGCGCTCGGATGTCTGTGTGGAAAACTAGGGTCGGAGAGATTGGCGGGAGTCTGGATCACTTCAAGGCTGTGATGGACAAGCCCGAAAACACGGCACCAATCAACCCTAGTCTGGATAGGCCAGGATTTCGGTTTCCATCTGATGGTCCGGAATCAGACTCGGATGACGTCGACTTCCCCGGGACGATGAAGCGATATGAATCCGAGATCTGGCCCGAGCTGTTGCAGGAGGACAGCTTGGATGAGGGCACCTTGGGGAAACTCAAGATGTCTCCCATGCTCTGGAAGCCAGGACACCGTTGCCCCTTTTTGGTGTGCCGGTACACTGGCTTCCGAGATGTAGGTGTAAAAATCTACACCACCCGGGAGAGGTTTTTTCCGCCATTTGTGCGAATGCCACGCCCCCCTCCGTCAAGCCTGGACTTGTCCATACGCCAGTTGCGCACAGGTCCTGGATCGGAAGGGAGAGCTCATTCAGCACCTGATGAATGGCGAGGTGAAACATTATAACCTCAGTCGGGAGAAAGCTCAGGCCAGAATGGTGAGGGATACGGTGACCGCCGGAAAGAAGGAGAATCCACTCTTCTATAAAATGGTCTACCTGTCCTTCAATCACCTGAAGGTTCTGAGAAGAGCACAGGCTGCAGTTCAGACCCGGCTAAAGGCTGCAGAGAAGGCCGAAGCAAAGAAAGCCTCTTCTTCCTCCAGTTCTGGGCCTAGCAAACCCGCAAGTGGACATCAGGACTCAGTGTCAGTCAGCTCTGCATCCAGCAGCGTTGGCCCCGAGTCCGGAAGTAGGTCTGCTTCGGACAAGAAGACCTCCAAGAAGACCTCCAAGAAGACCCACAAACGGCAGTCTTTGAGCCATCCGGAGGCACCAAATACTAAGAAGGGCCGCAAAACCCAGCAATGGGTAGAGCAGGCCAAAGAAGACCTGCCTTCTCGACATAATACTCAAGAGCTGGTCCGGGCAGTGGATGTGAACGTTGAAGCTGCCCTGACAGATCTAGAGAAGGCAGCCATAGCTCTAAGCGAGGGGGTACGTCTGTCAATCGCTTCGTTGACCACGCCCCTTCAACGTTTGGAGACTGTGGAGAGCAGAATAGATGAGGTTGCCAATCTCCGAGAGGAGAATAACCAACAGGCAGTCATCATCAGGACCCAGCACGCATCCCTAGCCCAGAAGGACAATCAAATCCGGGATTTGATGGAGGCTAACGCGCGGCTGAAATCGAGGTTGGAGTCCGCGGAATCCAGTTCTCCGCCGGAGCAGGACCCAACAGAGAGTGTGGAAGGTATGGATCCATCTGCCCCCACTCTACATGTGGATGGTGGGCAAGCTGGGGCGATCCAGGTCAACGCCCTCCAACTGGGTGTACTATCCCAGTTGTTGGGACAGATCGGGAAACTCCCCCAGATGGCCCAGATGGGTGTCAGCACACCTAGCCATCCCTCAGCATCCCCCTTTCGGATGATGGTGTCCCCCGAGACCTCTCGGACAGTTCCCACTGCTGCTGCTGAATCAGCAGCTCAAGCTGCAAGGCAGCAGTAAATGCAAAGGTCCGCGCCCCGACAACGCTCACAGAGCAGGGCCCGGACTTGGCATGAGGGAAGTGGTCTGGGACAAGGAGGAGTGGGAGATTCAAATGTCAGTATCCACGAGTTATTCGGATCCACTGAGAAAATGATCTCCCCTCTAAAGTCGTCGCCTAGCTCTGGTATGCAGCCGCCCCCCACTCCTGGTACCAAGACTGGTCACAGTGATGTGGAGGACGACGCAGACATGGATACCATGGAAAACAGAGAGCAGGACGACGAGAAGGACGCTCCCCACCAGTGAAAGGATGGAGGATGACCATAGGACAGACCAGATGACAACTCGGATCGGCCACGAATGACGTTCGGACCCGGAATTGAATGACCTGTGTGAACAATGATGACTGGAATGACCTATGGACTCGGAAATGGATATGGACACATTCGGATGGACACAGAGATGAATCGGCATGACCCACGGATATTGACCACTTGAACTTTTAAAGTAACGAATTTTTCTCTCTATTTTTATGTTTTTTGTTATGATGCAAATATAGTAACTGATATAGGCAACCGTCTTGGTCGGCCATAAGAACAAAACCACTGGGACCAAGTGGATTTGATTTCGATGTATTGAATGAAACAGCATCAATTAAATTATTTCTCCTGAACTGCTGGGAGAGATGCATTAAATGTACTTCCTCTTCTGCCTTATCATTCCAGTGTTATTTATAAGCAATATGGATTAATACATATTGTATCTGGTATCAATTGGAAGACCTGAGCAATGATACAAATGAACAACTTCAAAACTTCGAAAAGAACAACTGAAACAAACATGCCATATTCTGAGAAATAAAGAATGGTAAATCCAATTCAATTGATTCAGGGGAATAAATCAGATAACAATGATAGACACTAAAACATACACTTCCGAAATATGATCTGTTTCAGGAAAATGAGTCACAAGTCACTAAATCTATAATTTTCAAAGATTTTCTTGACAAGATGTCTTTTATGTAATGCTTTTATCTTTAGGGTGCTTAGCACTGCGTACAGCTTAATACATGTAGCAAATTTCAAGGCAATATATTAGATATATCCATGCATTTCTATGATCATCTCATAGGTAGGCCTACATTATTAGTAATTGTCTACCCAACAATATTCCAAACCTTTTTTTCAAAAATAAAAGTATCAATCTCAAAATACAAACATATTTATAAGATGTCCTACTGTTTACTATCATTAGAATCAGGTTGATCTCATCTTTTCAAGTATGATATTATCTCAAAATCCATTTCTTGCGACTTGTGACTCATTTTTCTGAAACACATGACAAATGGCTTACCTAAGATTGAGGTAGGGAAAGCGCACACATTTGAGCAGTTCAATGAAATGCTTCTCTCTCATCCCAGGATCCACGTTAATCCACCTCTCTATTGCATCATACACAAACTCCTCACTGTCAACCACAAGATTATCGCTGCAGATTATCTCCTTAATCTCATCTGGGTCTGAGATCTGGAGGAATTCTTCTGAGTGGCTTACCACCTCTGTGAAGTGCCTACATCGAAAACATGTACAGATTCAATGTTCAATGTCATATGTGATGTGTTATAGGAAAATTAGTCATAAGTCACAAAATTGATATTTTTCAAAGTGTTTTCCTCTTTGTGTAAATTGTTTGTTGTTTGTTTGTAGCACGAATACATTCACTGAATTTCAGGGTAGTGCATTAAAAATATCTATGGATTTCTAAGGTCACCTTACAGAGTATATTTAGCTACTTTACTTGTAAACGTCCACCCAAAATGGTGCAAACATGTTTTTCAACAATAAAAATATCAAACCTAAAATATAGAAATGGCAACCAATCTGGGTTATTTTTTTTACTAAGATTACCGGTATAATTCAAATTCATGACTCTTCTTTTTTTTCTATTTTCATGATTGAAAGCATATATAATAAATCTGTTAATTAACTCGTTGGTTTCAGTCGCTTAGACTGTTGCATTCGTTGCTATGCAACTCGTGCAATATTTGTTATTTTTTAAGATTTTATTTGTCCTGGGTACACAATGCCCTTGACAGGGATTTACCCTCCTTCAACCAACTCGTTAGTTAAAATTCAAATTCAAATTAAGAAATGCTTTTATGAGTCATTACTAGTTAACCTGTATATATCAAAAGTATCATATTATACCTGCACATATAGAGCCTTGCTGCAGTGAGTAGGTGGTGGCACGCGTGCACCTCGGCGTAGCGAGCCACTCCCACACAGTTGCTGACATGGAGCTGCTCCTCCAGGAAACCACAACACTCCTCCTCCACACCAGCCACCTGCAGCAGGCGGGCAGCCGGCAGCAGCTCCAGCACATTCCCTGTAATATAGAGAATAAATATTAAATATTAAAAAATATTAAAAAGTTTTTAAAAGTATTAAAAAGTAAAAGTTTTTGAAAGTATCAAAAAGTATTTAAAAAGTCATGTACTAGACTATTTAGATGATATGTTAAAATATCAAAAGATATGAAATAATATTCTGATTAAGTTACGATATTAACCCATTTAAACCGAAGGTTGTAAAAATTGTTTAATCGTCTTAAAACTTTAATAGAATGATTAGAAAGGTACTGTGAGTACATGGGAGAAATTTGGTGAAATTTGCTTAAATAACTTCTGAGATATAGGGTGGGTCGAAAACGACCCCTCTAGGCAAATATGGGGGCAAATATTGGGGCAAATATGGGGGCAAATAGGTAAGTTACACAGTGGAGGCATATATATGATATAATAAGGTCACAAGGTCACATAATTTTGAGACAAATTCCACGGAATTTGGTACACAGGTAAATTTCTTCATCCTCTATCATTTTAGATGGGATCACATTCTGAAATATGAAAGTGGTTTCCATGGCAACTGATCATTGCTATCAGGTATTAAAACTACTTTAGGCTTATCTAACTAGTTTAATGTAGATACGACAGTGGAACCATTGTCAAATATTCATATCCATTTGAAATTTGAATCCATTTGTTTAATATTTTCATATAATTATAGTATCTGGTTACCATGGCAACTAAAAAGGCAGACCAAAAAGTCAGAAAAATGGCACTTTATTGTCCCATTTCTACACTATTGTCAGGAATGGCACCAAACTTAGAAATATTGATGGTAGCCTATATATAAGTGCTATATCCCTGTAAATGACCTTGGCAAAGGTCAAGGTCACCAGTTTCAAGGTCAAATGTTGAATTTGGCCTGGATTTTTGGATTAAGTCTGTGTGTGTTGGGGGTGCAGGAGGGGCCATTGGAGGGTGGGTGGGGGGTCCATCTAAGGGGCAATAGCAATAGCAAAATGATTATCTTGACCTTGACCAAGGTCATTAACACGATGTCTAATGAAAGAGCTCTTATTACTCTATCTTAAGCTTTAATTCTGTATCCTTGACCTTAATAATTGCCTTATTTTCATGAGAGAAAATGGGTTTTCAAATTACACAATTCTGCTGTTTTTGTGTTTCAAGGTCGTATTTGGTGATATCCACCTTGTTCAAGGTCATTGACTTTGAGACTTTAGATAGCCCTCATATGCACCATTAATAATACCAAGTTTGGTCACATTCCGGATAAAAGTGTAGTAATGAAACCCTAAAAACCAATTTTTTTGCTAAAAGAGAAAAAAAAATCAGTTACCATAGAAACGGCTTGTTTGGGGAATAATTCTATTCTGCCTTTTCAGCTGTTTTCTCTGTAGATTCAGAAAGCTCAAGAAATTCTACCTAAAATACCTCAAATTTAGCTTATTGTATAGTGGGTAGGGGTTCTCTCCTACCCTAATGTTAAGGGTTTGTTTTACCCCATATTGTCCTAATGGGGTCGTTTTCGACCCAACCTCAAAGAACCTCCATTCTTCTCTTATCAAATTTTGATAATTCTAGTTTAAGGATGAAAATGGATGCCTGAGATATTAGTTATTATGAGATATTAGCCTGGTATTTATTACTCGTTTATTTAGTAAATACCTTATCAATGTTGTAAGTGGAATGCACATAATAAATGCTTCAAATATATATGTCTATATATAAGTCAAACTAAGGTATCAAGGATTATGATGTTGTAAAAACAAATAACTATGCATTTAGTTTGAGGCCATATAATTGTTTGTGCTAATTCTAAGTCCCTGGATGTGGATGTGGATGTGGATGGAGCCTCTTATTTACATGACACATTGACAGTAAAAGAACATTACATTTACCTTGTGTGACCTCTATCTGACCTGTGTAGATAAAGTCTATTAACTGGCTGAGAGCCCCAGGTTCTATACAATGCAGTTCTATACATTCTCGATGCTTCTCAGACAAGCTCGAAGAAAACATAGCCTTGAAGTAAGAGCTATTCCCGGCAAGCACCACACGATGGGCTCTGACGTGGACGTCACCTGCACTGAGTATGACGTCACAGAGCGTCCCATCATGACGTAGGTCGTCCAGGCACTGGAGGAGCTCCTGCGAGTGGAGCGGACGTCGTCTCCATGACGACGACGATAGTCCCGCAGTCAGACTGTCGACCAGACTTGCCATGGTAACCAGACGTTCAGCAGACGTCCCCACGTAGTTATATGACGTTACGTTGTCATTTCTAGATGAGGCAGTATATGGATGAGATGTAGGCGAGGTTAGTGAAGGTAAAATCAGGGTTTAAGCTCGGAGTGTGTAGGTCAGATCACAGTAACAAAGACAGAAAGGGACGCTGCTGCTTGGAGCTCATGCTGTGTCTGTGCGTCTGTCTGTCTGTGCGTCCCCACAAGGTGAAGCAGGTGTAGTACAAAAGCAGCAGCAGCAGATTTTAGGATAGGCTTGCACTAGCTGAACGAGACCCTCCTACATTTGCTCCATCAATTCCATCTGCTCAAGGCTGCTGCTCCATCTGCTCGTCCTCGCTACTACTGCCGCAATCTGGTGGAGGGCCCGAGGCAACACCCTGTGGGATAATTGAGAATTAGGGGATGGGAATAACATATGTGATGTGTTACAAGAAAATGAGTCACAAGTCGCAAAAACTGGATTTTGGATAACTGGATATCATTATTTGATGAGATGAGATCAAGCGGATTCTAATGATGCTAAACATTAGGATCTAAAAAAGTATTTCTATATTTTAAGTTTAATATTTTTATTTTAGAAAAAAAAGGTTCACAATAATTTTGGGTGGACATTTACCAGTAAAGTAGCTAAATATATGCTATAAGATGACCTTTGAAATGCATGGATATATTGAATACACTGCCTTGAAGTATAGTAAATGTATTCATGCCATAAACAGCGGTAAGCACCCCCCAAAAACGGAAACATTCCCACATAGACATCGTATGAATAAAACACTTTGAAATCTATCAATTTTAGGCTGTGTACTTCGGTATATTCATGCAGTCGAGAGAGGACTTGAATGCAGACGATTATTAATGGGAGCGCCATGAATCGTATTTAAACTAACCAGAATCATTGATAATTGTGCGACACAGTAAGTATGGCACTGATGTAATCAATGTTATAATTAAGTAATAGTAATAGTTCCTAAGAATAAGAATCCGTGTAGTTAATTAACATGAATTAGACTTGGTGGAATAAATAATTTAGATCCGTGAACAATTCAAATAGCTGTACTGAGTACGGCGTACCATTTTTGTTGTTTAATAGTCATGTATAATTATATATCCGTATTCAGTGAGATACATGAATTAATTGATTTAATTGATTCATCTATACTAATTAAAGAATTATAAATTAACTGATAATCATCTACATAGACCTACATACGAGTTGAGGTGGAAAGAAATACCAAAGTTCAGTATACAGAAGGCTTCGCAAATGCCCTTAATGAAGTACCATTCAAATCAGAATCCATGCGAGGCTTTGCAACCAAATCAGACTTTCAATAAACATTCAAACACTAAAGTATATGTCTGAATTTTACAACTGCATATATATTGAGTATGCACAAAGTATACATAAAATCCCATGCTAGTAAATGTCGGTGAACCATTTAGGGAGGACCTCGCAACTCCTCATCATCTACAGTATCAGTCCAAGGCAGTATTGCCAAAGGCCAAGTGATGCTGCATGATTGATAGGGGATTTGAAGGTCTCACTGTGTATGTCTGTTACAGTGCATGCTGGGATAGATTCTGCTGAAATCTGACATACATAATATGTTTGGCAAGAATTTTAAAAATGCTTTCATCAATATCAGGAGTTTTTAAATGAGCTATGAAAACCAAATGTATGATGTGAAAGACCGAGACTTGTGTGATGAAAATATGCATGATACATGGGGGTCTGGAGAACTCGGACCGTTCTGAGCTAGGATCATTGTATACTCGGACCGTTGTATGCTCGGACTGGGTAAGGTTGGACCAGTGGGTTAGTAGACTTGGACCAGGGGACCAGGCATAGCTTTAGGCGGAGCATTATTATGATAGGTATATAGTCAAAGTAATTCTTTTATTAGTCAGTTTTACTTGGGACACTCCACTACTAGCTTTACTGACTTAGGACAACCAATTTTAGGGTGAGGTTTAGGGTTAGTTTTTGTATGGTATGGTTTGGTCCGAGTCCACCAACCCAGTGGTCCGAGTCCACTAACCCAGTGGTCTGAGTCCACTAACCCCCTGGTCCGATTCCACTAACCCGCCCGGTCCGACATCAGAGTGGTCCAACTCCTCTAGGAAGCGATACATGGATATTGACATTAGAGCATTGATAAAATTAGTCCATGTTGAACATGGCATGTTTTCTATATATTTTATACTGTACCATTAGAATCCCATAATTCCATGCGAATCCAGATTCAAAATGGCAGCTATGCAAATCCCCTATTGGAAGAGTATCCCACTATTCCATGAGAGGCATCCCGATTTCCATATATCACAATATACTGTTATGACTGTATCCTATACATAATTTAAGCAGGCAGATGTACCTCTCCAAATAGGTTGTATTATATAGTATAGATGATTCCAGTTCTAGGTCTGAACAAACTCTACACATGCCAATATAGTATCCGTGTTATATGTGACTATCCTGCACTGTGTTTATACACAGTTTCAGTCTATAATGATCTTTCTCGCAGAGGCGGAAGAGGATCGTCAAGCCTAACCTACTTCTGGGGACAGAAACTTTAAATGACACCATTTAAGGTCACAAGATAATTGTCTCTCCAACATTAAATATTATACAACCACACGCAGTTCGAGTTATATCCTGCCCCTTATTATCTAGATATACATGTGTAAACTAATGGATTATAGCGGTGATTTCATTTTTCTTCGCAGTATACAAAAGTTAGAATATATGATATGATTAAATGTCAATGAATTTTTAGCTGATATTCATAGATATGAACCTATATGTCTTCAAATATGGCGACAATAGGAGGTTTGTACACCCGCCATCTTGGGTCCTAGTTCCCCAAGGAATTATGGGTGTTTGAGTCTTGGAATATAAATTGCCTCATGATTATTCATGATACGCTATTGTTTGTCAGATAATGTCAGATGATTGGGACATGTATTTCTATATTTTAAGTTTGATATTTTCATTTTTGCAAAAGATATTTGCAGTATTTGTGGGCGAACCAGACAAATCATGCATAGATATATTTGATACAGTCTTGAAATTTGGTACATGTATTCATACGATCAGTCACCTCAAGGACTGCATACCGAAATAATGGAAACATTATTCTCGTGAATAAAATACATTGAAAAATATCAATTTTGCGACTTGAGGCTCATTTTCCTCTAACACATCATATCTGCATGCCAGAATTGATCAGAATTCATCCCAACATGCACTGTAACATATAACAGACAAGTGCAGCAACGCATGTAAATCTCGTGTTGCAATGCTTCATGGAAATGCTAGGGATCTTTTGGCTCATAAATAGGTCTTCTAAACCACGCCCATGGTTCACTATATGAAGGCGAAGTGGGAGTATAAATATGTTGAAATAACGTGATGAGTCACGGAAAAATGAGTCATAAGTCGAAAAGGAATTGATGTTGATCGAGATACATTCATATTTGAAAAGATGGGCTGAAGTAGATTCCAACAATGTTAACATTAAGTCAATCTAATGTATAGATTATATTATATGTTTGTGTTTGTTTTTCATTTCTGGGTGGATACTGACTAGTAGAGTAGTTGAATATACGATATAGGATGACCTTAGAAATGCAAGGATATATTTAATATTCGGTATAAACAATGAAAGTACACCTGTCCTATACTCATTAGCACATGTCTTCATACAACTGTGCGAAAAAACATTCCAACAAAATGCGCTTGCGAATAAAACACATTGTTTATGAAATATCAATTTTGCCACTTATGGCTTATTTCTCTGTAACACATCACAAGTGTTGAGTATGAAATGATCTTGCGAAGAATATTTGTAGTAGTCATAAGTTAAAATATTACTAGATGCCATCAATTATATCAGTATCCTTGGGAGGTTTTCCTGACGAACATAGTATATGAGGTTCATACAGTTTCAGTGAGTAAAACATTCCAATTTTAAAAGTACTTTCTATGACCTATGCTTTAGGTAATTGGGCGTATTTACATTCACTCTGCCTTCACTTATGATAGGGATATTATCACATCTAAATATGTGATGTGCTACAGGAAAATGAATCGCAAGTTGCAAAAAATGGATTGTGCATCACATTTGAAAAGATTAGGTCAACCAGATTTCAATGATGGTAAACATTAGGACAGCAAATAAATATTTCCGTATTTTAGGTTCAATATTTTATTTTTTAAAAAAGACTATGGTGGATATTTGCTTGTAAATTAGCCAAATATACTACACAAAATGACCTTAGAAATGCATGGATATATTTATTATAATACTGTTTTGAAATTTAGTACATGTATGTATTCATGCTATGAAAAGCGCTACGCATCGCAAAAATAAAAACATTCATGCAATGACATCTTGTGAAAAGAACACTGAAAAATAACAATTTTGCGACTTGTGACTCTTTTCCCGAAACACATGTACATGACGAAAATGAAAGGCGGCCAGGGGCCCATAAAATAACAAATCTTTACAGAAATTAGTTCTACCTTTGCTACTTTACCTTGTTTTGTCGCCAGGTGCCGCCAGTGAATGGTCCAACCAACTGCCTGCTTGCGTCCGAAAACTCTATGAAAAACAGGTGTAGACACTATAATTATAGATATATAGACTTTTGGTATCTGAGATATCGCAGAGGACCGTAGCTGAGTTCCATTTATATAGGGGATAAATTTGCATGTCCGCCATCTTGAATCTTGATTCACATGGAAGTATACGAGTTGTATGTCGTTGTAAAAGCTATAGAAAATATGCCATGTTCAGCATGGAATATTTAACAGTGCTCCAATGTCGATACGTATGTGTTACACGTGTTTTCATACCACAAGTGTATGCTTATCTTTCCGATCATGCATGCATTTGATCATTTACGCCTGCTATGATATTGGTGAAATGGTCCTTGCTGTTTTCGATAAAAAATTCAAACAAAATTCAATTCCTGTACAAGCATCCAAGTTTCAAGATTTAAGTTTCAAGATGGTGTGGTGTATAACAAAGAAAAAGAGAAAGGAATGAAAGACAGAATGAAAAAGAAGAAATGGAAATGAGAGTTTAAATTCCTCATGAGGTGCCACTTCGTGTTTCCCACTAGCAAATTCTGAAAATTGCCCTTTTACAGCTAAAATCCTTCATACAATTGTATTCATTTTCGGGTGCGTTGAAGAAGTACAATCGGCAGTTTTACATATTTATTAGATTCTGCTAAATATGGCTAACAGAATGAAAAATAATACTAGATGAATCTTATTCGAATTATTCAAAAAGTTAGTTCAATTATGTATCTTCAACTGAATTTTGAACTTCAATTTTTTGCCTCTTAAATTTGGGTTGTTTGAGACGATTGCATGGTCACGGCAAATTTAACATTAATATAAATTCATTATTTTCAGAAATAAAACTATATAAGCAGGTCATATCCATTTAAATGGAAAGACTTCGATGGGAAGGTATAACAAAAACAATCCATTGTTCTTAAGAAAGGATACTTATATATGGGTGTAAGAAAATGGAGGGAATAGACTATTATACTTTAAAGTAAGACAAACGATACTTTAATTAGCTCCTAAGTGTTATATCTCATGCTACAACATAATATATATAATATAGGTGACGTTAACTAAGGATTAGCGCAAGGTCAGATACAGAAGGTGGTAGGCTGTTTGGAGAAGTACGTAAAGGTCAGGGAGAATGTACATAACAGTTGTAGGCACTGGCCAAACACACCTTGAGTGAGACTTTATATGTAATGTGTCACAGGAAAATGAGTCACAAGTCGCAAACTTCATATTGTTCAGAGGGATTTATTCAGAAGATGTCTTTGTGGGAATGTTTCCATTTTTGGGATGCTTAACGCTGTTTGTATCACGAATATATTCACCAAATGTCAAGACATTTCATGCATTTCTCAGGTCATCTTACAGAGAATATTTAGCTTTATTATACACGCATTCACTACCGAGGCGCCGACGGCCGTTCAATACTTGTAACGCGGTAATGGACTAGTACATAACAGGTGTTCTAGAAAATTATGCAGCCATGAAGTTATGCAGTTTTGCACATAATTTCATGGCTGCATAATTTCATGGGTTCATAAGCATGAAATTAGGCAGTGTGCTGCCTAATATCATGGCTGCCTAATTTCACACCTGCAATATTTCATGTGTTCTGGCATGAAATTAAGCCGCCCATGAAATTATGCAGTATTATGCAATATTTCATGCATTACTGTGAAATACTGCAGCTCATGAAATTAAGCAGCTTGGGATTACCGATGATTGTAAACAAAAGCTGCGATTGTAAACAAAAGCAGCTTAATTTCATGGCTGCAATATTTCATGCATTCTGGCATGAAATTGTGCAGTTCATGAGATTATGCAGCTTATCACTACCAAGGATGTTTTAACAATGCTGCATAATTTCATGGCTGCAATATTTCATGTGCTACAGCATTACATTATGCAGCACATAATATTATGCAGCACACCTGTACTTATAGCTATATCCATAAGCTGCATAATCTCACAGCTGCAATATTTCACGCATTACAGCATGATATTATAGGGCGACTCCACTATAGGCTATGACTAAAAATTCGGCGCACACAAATCACTAGTGGAAGAGGGGTAAAATGGGTTGTCAGCAAGACATTTATTTGTTGCCAACAATTGCAAAATATCTAACTTGATTAGATATTTCATCGCAAAAATTTCGTCGCAGCCGTTTTTTGCCGTTTTTCCCATAGTGGAGTCCCTGCATTATGCAGCACATGATATTATGCAGCACAATCTCTACCTATAGCTATAGCTATATCCATAAGCTGCATAATATCATGTGCCGCATGATTTCATGCTATTAGGCATGAAATGTTGCAGCTATGAAATTAGGCAGCTTTTGTTTACAAACATTGGAAACAATGTTCTGCATAATCTCATGGGCAGCATAATTACATGTGAGAATAACAGGAAATATTGCATCCATGAAATTAGGCAACTTTTGTTTACAACCATTGGGAATGATGTGCTGCATAATTGCATGGGCTGCATAACTACATGTGAAAATAATATGAAATCTTGCAGCCATGAAATTAAGTAGAATATGTGCTGCATTATTGCATGGGTTACATTATTTCATGCTTTCTAGGCATGAAAGTATGCCACGCAATTTGGCTGCATAATTTTGCAGCTGCATATTTTTATAGAACACCGGCGCATTGTCATGCTGACGCAAGTTTGCCGACACAAGTTTGCCGACGCAAGTTTGCCGGAGCGAGTGCTTTCTTCCTCGATCGTTTCACCTGTTTCTAGTTTATTCCTCTTGTAAAGTAGCCAACCCGAGGGCGCCCAAAGCTTCTATTTCATAATTAGCCTACAGAGAACTATGAAATTAACAATTAAACAAGCACGTCAAGCACGCTATGTTTACACAACTACATTTTTATCATAATTATGTGTACAATTAAAAATTCTTATTGCATCCCACCTGTTGTACCTTTCAAGAGGAATGCAGGTATAACAAAGTATTTGATCAAACTTGAAATTCCCAGAAGTAAAAGCGCCTTTAGTGCTCATACTATCACCCTTAAAAAATGTATTTCCTTAAATGTACATTTCAAATGGGTTAATTCATCAGTCTCATTTAAGGTCTGCGAGTTCATGCCCTCCCCGGAAGGTATCACTGAGGCTGTCAATCTCATGAATAAGTCTACATAATTAGTTTACTTCTGTACCCAAGAGTTAAAACCTTATAAACCCTGTTTCAATTAGATTGTTGCCTTGTTTAACTAAATTTGCCTAAAGACATGAACTTGTGCAATCTTATAGTGCATAAACCTTGAAAGTTTGTCCTGAACAAATGTAAACACCTTCAGACATTTTATTTTATCATGTTTGACTGGACGTGGGTGGTCTATTGGGCTTGAAGTATGCTTGGGTCCTTACACTCATGAAGTGGAATTTCCTTCCACATGTATTATCAGACGCTTGTAATTTCTTGAAATGTGACTTTTATGCGACCAAATAAAAATAATCGCATTTTCAGTTACTTGTTCTACTTTAAAAATGCATTATCATCTATGCATGCACACATCAGACACATTGAGATTCTTTTGCACAAATATCAACTATGTAACATACCCAAACATGTGCATTGGTTTGTATGCGTTGTCAAGTCATTAGCCAAAGACGTTTTTCTGGTGTGCACAATTAAATGTTTTTGTTTACATATAGCTCACTTATGTATGGAGAATCAAATGTACTCATTACCTATAGGAGAGGTTAGATGCAGGTACCCATAAAGGTTATAGCTATCTTTGATTCTCCATACAATTTATTTGCTAGAAGGTGGCGCCATGAACATTGAACATCTTGCTTTGTTTTATATTAAGAAGTCTTTATTTACACTCATTTTTAGTTCATTTTGTTGGTTATATTGAAAGGAATTAAACGTGTAAAGGATAGCTGATTAGTATTTCTATATTTTCAATTTGATATTTTTATTTCTTTAAAAAAGTTTGAAAATATTTTTTGGTTGGCAATTATTAGTAAAAATAGCTAAATATTCCCTATGGGATGATTTTAGAAACACAAGGAAATATAAACATTCCAACAAAGAGGTATTGTGATTAGATCACTTTGAAGAATATCAATTTTGCGACTTGTGACATGTTTTCCCTGAAACACATCACATTTAATGCCCCCTTGTTGTATACAAGCTCACAACTGAGCTATCAGTCAGACATCAACATCCAGGGCCCTCATGATAAACATTGACTTAGTCATGAAACCTGCTTGACCATTCAATATCATGCAAATGATATGGGAAACAAAACTAGTACCACGTCCCAGATCTTGAACCAACTGTTTAAAGTGGCTAACATCCCTTCTATGACTGTGTATCTATGACTGAAAAATATATATATTTTTGGCGAATACAAAAAGCCAGAAACACAGGATGTGTTTTAGGGATGACTGAAGTTTACTTCCATTCACTATTGATGTAAATGGGGGAAACTCACCGTAATACAAGTTCGGCTGAATAACGTTGTTTTAGTTCAGTGAGCCCCTATTTTTTTAATTGGGAGGGTAGAATAAGATGTTGGCGATGTATATACAGATTTTAAAGAGAATCGCATGATTCAATCATCTGCTATGGCAGAAAAAAATGCAGAAAATACGGGTTTTCCTAAGGCCAACAGTAGTAATTTTCAGCAGTCCCTGAAATAAAAACTAATCGAATAACATAATGGTTTGGGGGTCTTTTTAGGTTCCCACAACCATATGTTCTTTCTAAATCCAAATTTTAAACAAAATTCATGATTCCTTCATTTTTTATTAAACACTGGCCTTTACCTTTGATAGGGCTTATCCGAATTAAAGTTTGGTGACTGGTGGAGCGGGGCGTAAGCAGAGGGTGATGTCTAAATTTGACCAGAACTGGGGCCAAGCCACCTGTGTTTACATTATGTGGGTGCAGGTTCCAATAGACGCAGAGAGGGCCCCTTATTAAAAGTCATTTTAGAGTCAGAAAGTATATCTACTAATGCCACCAAACCTAACTTGATATATGAGACAACACCATGCCCTATCTTCATGTAAATTTATTTTCCTTAGATAATTGTGGAAAAGAATTACACTCTCCCGCGCGCCGTACCCATGCGATACGGAGCAGCAAGTTTTTTCGTCTTCAGTGAGACGATTTTTGTCAACAGAGCACCGCGAACGCTACTGGTGAAGTGTGGTGACGAAATTGCGTGAACTTCTGAGACGAAAAACAGTAATTTGAATCACGGAGATGAAATTTGATATGCTCCGTATTCGTGCTCCGTTTTTCGTATTGAGTTTTGAGAACTTCATATTGAAAGACCAACATAAGAAAGGTTTGTATTAAGGGAGACAGCAATGGTTTCAGATTGAAACATTTGTACCTGACGGATTTCTGTTTTGTCATACTTTTAATATATATGGTGGGCTGTGTTTATAATTTGGAGATTAGTGGATTTCGAACAAGTTTGATGAAATAACATTGAATAACATAATGAATTCTATTTGTGGCTATTATAACAGAAGGAGCCGTTTTGAATACAGACATTACCAACTCTAAAAACTGACACACTTAAATCATGTTTTTGTTCTCGTGTGTCCACTAATTGTTTTGGGATGGTGCAGGGCTTCACTGTCATGAATGCCATACCCACTGAGCCGTTATACATGTGCCTCATAACTTTCATAAAATTTGGTGGTGTAGTGGTGAAGAAACTCGCTTGTGAATCCTAAGGTTGCTAGATCGAACCCAAGCATGGGTAAGTTTGTTTTCTCTGTTTGGCATCAGTGGTTCTACACTAGTGGCCGTCATGCACCAACGGTCACACCAGCTTGTCTGGGACTGGCTTGCCGGCCGGCCGTAGGGGTCTTTCTAATCCTTTAGCTTTCCCAGGTTATCCTGCAGGTACGAAAAACGCTGTGCGAACATGCTGAGACGAAAAATTTCATATCAAAAGTGGGGACAAGAATTTTGTATCCAATTTTGTATCGGCCGGGTACGGTGCACGGGACAGTGTACTAGAACAAATGTCAACAAGTCATTGGATGCACTGTATGTAGGTGCAGATTGGGTGCATGATGCATGTGCCTGCACTGTGTGTGAGGGTGTTTGTGGAGGCACATACCTACAGCTGTGGTGAAAGCCCCACCCACCCTCAGACTGGCCCCGCTGTATGTAAGAAATCAGTGCCAGCTGTTGCTATCTTGAACTAAATAGATAATTTCAGATGTTCCATATTACACTACCTGAAAATTCACATGGCGTTATAAATTTTTACCTTATACCTAAACAAAAGACATGTATTTAGCTACTTTACTATTAAAAATTTCCAAACATAAGAAGATAGAAGTGCATATTGATTTTCCCAAAGATTAAAATCGTGAGAAATCACTTGATCTCATCTTTTTAAATGTGATGGCATCTCATTTCTTACATCACACATGATCAATACTAAGTATATCTGATCATATTTAAAATAATCTGTTCGATTATTATGTTAAACTGAACTTTTCAACCACAGTTGTGTCTTAAATCTAGCATATTTGGCAGGATTAGCGTCATACTTATATTTACTGCCTACCCACGGCTCACCCATATTGTTATTTGTTGTTGTCTAATTCTTTCAATGGGTTGAATTCCTTAACCCCCCCCCCCCCCCCTTAACCTCGTATCGGCATCGTACCACTTGGCGTCAACACGAAGCCTGTGTTTAGAACAGACCACTCCTATATGTATAATAATGGTGTTGGCTGCCCACCACATGATATTCCTGCATGGTTAGTTCTGACCTCTAATCCTAGAAACAGCTTGTAAATCTTGGGTCAGTAGGTGCAACGAGACTATAGAGGGCTTCCCCTCTAGTCTCGTTGGTAGGTGGCACGATCAATAGGGAGATTTAGCAACCACAACGCACCACCGCAACGTTAACGTAGCCACTAGCTATTTGAATATTATTACCTATGTGGGGATATCTCAAGAGGCCTAGCTAATGTCTGGAGGCAGTTTATGGAACCTTGCAATGGTTTTACC
Source organism: Sthenelais limicola (assembly GCA_942159475.1). Lineage (NCBI taxonomy): Eukaryota > Metazoa > Annelida > Polychaeta > Phyllodocida > Sigalionidae > Sthenelais > Sthenelais limicola. Next base: position 38,953,695 of record OW804098.1, read on the forward strand.
TGAGGCACACAGAATTGAGGACCAACACACGTTCATTAAATACATTGATCCAAAATTCATGCAAGATTCATGGTAAATCAGCATGTTCCGCACTCCTTCTTGAAACAGTTGGAGCCTGTTAAATTGTATAGGTTTTATTTTAGCATATTAAAAGGAAATGCTTTTTCTCCTTCCACTTCTTTTGACTAACTATAGTCTGTCAAATTCTATTGATTTCATTGCCTTGTATTAGGACAAAAGCCTTCTCCCTTTCCACTTCTTTAACTAAAATAAACAGGCCTTATTCACAGAGCCTTTTAGGTAGACAAACTACATTGTTCAGAATAGTCATGTAGTCAAATTAGGATTAGAGAGACATAGCTGTAACTTTGTCGAAGTAAGCAAACAGAGCAAGGACTAGAAGAACTGTAATTTGAGAAGTTCCCAACGTTTTTATAGTACATAATGTTGAAATCGAGTTTCAAAGTGACTAATAAAGCACCGGGTGCATAAATAAACATATCAATGTTGACCTGCAAACAAGAGCAATGTGCAATGTATTTCGCTCTCTTACAAAAGAAAAAGCCTGTGTTTAAGCCCGATGTATTGGTAAATAGCGCATATTCTTTGCACAGATATTTCTACTAATCCTATTTATGCATGGTACTAGTGTCAAATCGCCACTTAAATCGCTTTGTTCAGGTTCTGACCCAATACAAGTAACGTAAGGGATTTCACTGGCGTTTTTCCAAGCGAATTGTGCAAGACTCTCCACCCAGTATCAGTCACTGCCGTAAATGGTCCTTGGTCTATAACCACCTCAGGCAAAAACTAAACAGATTAACAACCTCCATTTCGGGCATGCTGGTGCACTGTTTGTCCATAATACCAGGGCTTCGCCTCGTGATTATGCACCAAACAGTGCACCACCAGCCCCTCAATCTCAATCAGTAGGCCTAATCTGTTAGCAAACCCACATATATTGCCAAACGTTGGCGCTATGCACACACGCTAATGAAATTATTGGGGGTGTATCTTATGGCATGCACAACAAAGCTCTGTAAGCTCTGCAAGCTCTGCATTCTCCACCCGATTCTCCAGTTCTGCAATCAGAAAATGCACAAATCCAAAAGCAACATTGACTTTCTGCCATTCCTGTTGATACAGTTTAGAATATGACCCCACACTCTGCACTGGCCGGGTGGTGGTCGCTACTTGCCCTTGTTAAGCACCGTTACGTATTTATAAACGTGGAACTAAGAGAACTTTTCCATATCCCTCAGTAACGTTGTGTCATGGGTCAAGTTGCCAGAAAATGTACAATTCGCCTTCATAAAATTAATGATTAAAAGTTAGGGTGGCCTTATGTCGAGGGTCGCCAAAATAAAAGACTACAAAACTACAAACATGGTCTGTTTCAGTTGAGTTGCCTCAATCCTTCAACGATTTAAAGTTAAGTTCAGAGAAAAAATAGTTTAGAGAAGATTACTATGTGCACTCCAGTCACTCCATCAGTTGGTGTACATGTTCTTATATACTCAAAGGTGACAAAATTCACAAGAAGACCTCCTAGTTTGTATTGCTTAACTTTGATCAGAACGATGATTATAACTTAATTTAACGTAATTATAACGTAATTGTAGTTAAGTATGAACTCACGGGGCTAAAAGGCAAAAAACACATAATTATAAGAGAATGGCTGTTACTATAATATTGGTGCTTTTTCTTACTGGTTAAATAAATGGGAATGCTTCAGCTTCTCGCACACACAAACAAAAACAAAAGATTTTATCTAGCTCCACTAATTTAAAAAATGAAGTAGAGCTGAACATAATTGAACATCTGGATCTTTTAATCAATACAATAAAGAATGGGGTCATTGCATAACAAATGTCTATCTACGATGTCGTAGACATTTTTTTCTACGACTATGACGTCTGTTTGCGACTCGTAAAAATAAACGACAGGTGCATTGCATAATAGTGAATCGTGAATTGGAGGATTCCTCGTGGCTTCAAAAATGACATTAAATGACAATTTAAAGGTAGAGAGAGACATTAAAACGTCGAAATGGTGTATGGGAGAACATCATCCATAATTGTAATTTATCATAATTTAAAAAATCTGGCTTTTTTTACTTTCACCTAAAATATGCTAGAAAATTATGAAACCTATTTTGAAGTTCAAAAAATAAATAAAATGCAATGTATCAAATTCATAAAATATCATTTAACATTGAATAATGGCATATTTGGATAGCTAAATTTGACATCTTTTCACTATTAATATATTTTAAGATGGGTAAATGTAATATCTGTGCATTGCACAGCATGTGTGTTATGCAAGGCAGAATATTCATGCAGTGAACATAGCATTGTTTATTTTTTCACCAAAATGATGTATGTCGATATTTTTTCCATGAAATAAATAAACATAACCATAAGTATTCAGGTTTGATTTTTAGTCTAATTGTGGCCATTCTTAGAGTAAGAAATAATTCAAAACATTCATCATGACAGTATTGGCGCAGCGTAAAAAATCGATCGTGGCTGCCAAGAGATGTACGATGTCGTAGAAGATGTCGTAGAAAGTTATGCAATACACTCATTGCAGATGGCTGTCTACGATGTCGTAGAGTCAATCCACGACATCGCAGATTGTTATGCAACGGGGGCAATATTCTCAAATGTATACCTTTCTCAGCCTAATTTAAGAGAATTCATTACATTTGCAGACCTGCCTATTGTACATTTACTGGTGCCCTGGCCCATTATGTAATGGTTGCACGAGGTGACCACTCCCTGTTCTCTTTCTAACAGTGTTTATATAATAGCTGTTAATTATATATATATTGACGTCAGTGGCTGCACTGAAGGGATAATAAATAGGCACCACATAGGTGCAATTTGGGCTCTGAAATGTCGTTTAGATTGTACTTAATTGGGAACAATCTTGAACACTTTGCATAGTTGACTTCTGTTAAAATGTATCTGGAAAACATATTAGTAGAGTCAATTTAAGCTCTAAAGTAGGCCTACCCCAATAGAATTTCAGCATTGATACTTTGCACTTGTTATAAGTTAATAATTCAATATTCTTCAAATAATATATATATGATGAGTCACAAGTCGCAAAACCTTTTGAGATATCATAATATTCGAAAACATTAAATCAAGCGGTTTCCAATAGTGGTTAACAATACAACATCCAATAAGCACTTGTATATTTTCATGGCATAAAAAATATACAAGTTATGCATGGACAAAATTATGCATGGGCAAAATTATGCATGGGCAAAATTTAGCAATACCCCTTGATGGTCACTCACTATAGGAACGTAGTTAAATATACTCCTTAGGATAACCTCACATATATGGATAGACATATTCAATTTGACAATACAATCTTGAAATTTGGTACATGTATATGTTTATACTACTAGCAGCGTTACACACCCGGGAAATGAAAAAGATACAGAGCCTTTGTAGAAAAGCATTTGAAAAATATATTTTTCTTGTGACTTGTGACTTATTTTACTGTGACACATGATTTTCCTGTGACACATGCCCCACCATGGAATGTGATACTGCCACTTATCAGGGCCTACATCATATCCCCTACAGGGGCGTGTTTGTGTGGATTACATTGGACTTGGTCTGAGTATTATTTAACTACTATATAAATGGTGGTTAATGCAAAGTAGACGAAGACCTGTGAGACTGAGTGCACCTGTACCGGACGTCCAGGTTATGGCTCCAGTGTACTTGATAATCAAATCTTTCCAAATGATGCATATAATTTGAATGAAAAGTATGGTGAAATAGCTAATTTGAATGACACTATCTTTTACCTTTCGTATATCTTTAACAGATGGAATATCACTAATTTGAAGTCAGGTGCAATTATGATGATGTGCTTTAAATTGTATCACTTTTCGTGTGTATTGGTAATATAACAACCACAAAATGTGAAAAGAAAAAATATTCTCTCCATGTCAAGACGAACATCATCACTGTTATTCTTGATGTATATGATGCGAACGGTGAAATATGTCTAAGCTACGTAATAAAATGACCCACATAATAAACCTTTCAAAAGAACTATATAATTTCATTATGTGCTATATATAGTAAGTGTCATAGACAAATGAGTCGGGAAAAAAATGATTTTGCGATATCATATTTGGAAAAAAACGAGATTAAGTGGATTCCAAAAATGTGTTCATTTGGAAAACCTAAAATAATTCTATATTTTATGTTTGATTTTTTTCATGTTTGTAAAAAATGGTTTGAAATATTTTTGGGTGGACAATTACTAGTAGGATAGCTAAATGTGTTCGTTGTATAATGACCATAAAACACAAGGATATATTTAATACACAGTCTTAAAATCAGACTTAGATACCCACAAAATGAGAACATTTGTATATACAAAATGATTTTACGAATAACACAATTGGAAAAATATCAATTTTGAGACTCATGACTCATTTTTCAACAGCACATCACATAATGTATAATTTCAGTTTGTATTTCAGATAAATAAACTGAAACCTGAAAGCCCCATGTTCAATATGAAAAGAGAACTAACAGAATTAAGAAATGAGCGAGTTGACTATGGCTGGTTTGATTCATACATTATTAGACAAGGTGCCATTGCACAAACGAGTATGGCAAGCCGTTTGGGTAACAATTCAAGAAACACTGTTTCTTGAGATAAAACACTGTTTTAACTCGAGAAACACTGTTTTATCTTGAGAAACACTGTTTTATCTGAACAAACATTGATTTTCAGGCGAGAATCGTTGCTTCTTGAGATAAATTGGTGTTTCTTGAGATAAATCGGTGTTTCTCGACTTAAATTGGTGTTTCTCAAGATAAATCAGTGTTTCTCGAGATAAATCAGTGTTTCTTGAGATAAATTGGTGTTTCTTGAGATAAATCGGTGTTTCTCGACTTAAATTGGTGTTTCTCGAGATAAATCAGTGTTTCTCAAGATAAATCAGTGTTTCTCAAGATAAATCAGTGTTTCTCAAAAGATAAATCTGTGTTTTTCGAGATAAATCTGTGTTTCTTGACTTAAATCAGTGTTTCTCAAGATAAATCAGTGTTTCTCAAAAGATAAATCAGTGTTTCTCGAGATAAATCAGTGTTTATCGACTTAAAATAGTGTTTCTCAAAAGATAAATCAGTGTTTCTTGAGATAAATCGGTGTTTCTTGAGATAAAACGATGTTTCTCGAGGTAAAATGGTGTTTCTCGAGATAAATCAGTGTTTCTCAAGATAAATCAGTGTTTCTCAAAAGATAAATCGGTGTTTTTCGAGATAAATCAGTGTTTCTTGACTTAAATCAGTGTTTCTCAAGATGAATCAGTGTTTCTCAAAATATAAATCAGTGTTTCTCGAGATAAATCAGTGTTTTCTCGACTTAAATCAGTGTTTCTCAAAAGATAAATCAGTGTTCCTTGAGATAAATCGGTGTTTCTCGAGATGAAACAGTGTTTCTCGAGATGAAACAGTGTTTCTCGAGATAAAACAGTGTTCCTCAAAGTTTACAAATTTTGAGCAACATTTCAAATGTTTTCTCTAGAACAACAAAACTTATTCTTGCTAAATAGCTATTATGAAGTATAGAAGTCCCTAATTTCTCAAGGTTTATCATTGAAACACATTTTTCTTCTTTTAAAAACGACTATATTGCTCAATATACAATTCAAAAGTTTCGAGTTTCGAGAAACACAGTTATAAAAGGGGAAAACATGTCAATATTGGGAATATTTGCCCTTTCCCAATTGTTTGGTAGCTGGCCATGGAGTGGACAAATGACTGTGCATAGCCCAATCAACAGGAAATAGTTCATGTTATCTACAAAGAAATATGTGTGCATATGAATCATATTGCAGTCCTACTCTTCATATGTACACTACAAATATGTGTTAGTGTTCACCAACTAGTCATGCCCTTGCAGGCCCTACCCAGATCTAAATAATTAAGAAACTGTAAGAGTAACTGTTGTACTGCTTATAGGCCAGCGGCCAAGGGCCAAAAAAGCCATTATTTGAGAAGTTACCCCTAGCCACCGTATAACAAGCTAAAGGTATTTTGTGTAGAATTTCATAAATTTTCCGAATCTGAAGAAAAAAATTGACGGAAAGGTGGCGAACATTGTCAAAATGGCCTGTTTCCATGGAAACTAGTGATTTTTTTGTATTTTAGCAAAAAATAGGTTTTTATTGTTCCATTTCTACACTTTTATCAGTATTGTAACCAAACTTGAAAATAATACTGATGTATCTAAGGGTTATCATTTCCATTCGAATCAGTGACCTTGCTCAAGGTCAAGGTCACCAAATATGACCTTGAAATGTAAAAATACACTCTGTCCAGCCTCTGAAGAGCTGGGACTTCAAAGAGACTTCAAGGAGGGACACATACCCCAGTACGCGGGTGCCGCGCTCTACAGAGGCTGGACAGAGTGTAGCAAAAATATCTGGGATCTGACATCCTTTTTTCTCTTATAAAAATATGGCAATAGAAGAAAATGGTAACCAAATGCATCAAAAAAATAACTGACATTAGGGGAAAGAAAAATAACCCATTTTTGGTATCATTGGAATGTCTGTTGCCATGGTAACCAAGCCTCACTTTTCATTCTATGCTAAATTTTGTGTAAATCTAAATTACATACTGCAGTCTATCTTTTGAACAATTTATTTCAAAGCTACACAATTTATACATGTGAAAGGGATCCAAGAGAAGTTTCATAATATATCTTTTAATTGACCTTTGTCAAGGTCAAGGTCACCATTTTCAAGGTCAAACATCAAATTTTGGTTCAAATTTGAGTATTATGTATGTATCTTTGGAACTATTTATCTCTTGTGTATACAATTTATGCATGTGATAGAACACTAGCAACACTTCCATCGGACATCTTGTCAATGACCTTGGTCAAGGTCAAGGTCACCATATCCAAGGTCAAACATCAAATTTTGGTTTAAGTTTCAGTAATAGATATGTGTATCTCTGTAACAATTTATTTCCAGGCTACATACTTAAAGCATGTAATAGGGCTCTAAGTGCCCTTCCATGAGACATCTTGTCAATGTCATATGTCAAGGTTAAGGTCACAATTTTCAAGGTCAAACATAAAATTTTGGTACTAATTGAAGTTTTTGGTATTTATCTCTGGAACTATTTATCTGTAGGGTGCATAATTTAATCATGTGATAGGGCTCTGAGAGGCCTTTCATTAGATATATTGTCAATGACCTTGGTCAAGGTCAAGGTCATAATTTTCAAGGTCAAACATGAAATTTGGGTCCAAATTGTGGTATTAAGTAAGTATCTCCAGAACTATTTGTCTCTAGATTACACAATTTAATCATATGACAGGGCTCTAAAAGGCCTCTCGTTAAATACCCTGTCAATAACCTTAGTCAAGGTCAAGGTAACCATTTCCAAGGTCAAACCTGAAATTTAGGTCTAATTTTTACTACTAGGCATGTTTCAGTTGGCACTGTATCTTCAGATGCCATGAATTGAATATGTGACTTACTCAATATTGTTCCCTTAATCAAGAGCTCTGTATTTGTAACAATATGGAGGGTATCATAGTATATTTATGGACCATAAAGCAACATAGATAGTATAGCAGGGGGATGGGGGGGGGGGTTATTCATGCGGTACTATAGCACTTCCCATGAGGCCGCCAGTGGAATCTCCTTAGTGGACACTGGGTCTAATAGTACTCATGGGGCAACATAATGGGGTCAGCATAGAGGGTATTAAGGGGGTCATGGAGTAAGATGGAGGGTAAACTGATGGTCATGGAGCAGTGTAAAAGGTATAATGGGGCCCATGGAGCTGCGTAGAGGCTCTAATGGGGGTCAAAGAGTAAGATGGAGGTTAAAATGATGGTCATGGAGCAGTGTAAAAGGTGTAATGGGGGCCATGGGGCAGCATAGAGGGTATAATGGAATAACATGGAGGGTAAAATGATGATCACGGAACAACATAGAGGATATAATGGGGGTCATGGAGCAACATAGAGGGTATAATGGGGGTCATGGAGCAACATAGGGGATATAATGGGAGTCAAGGAGTAACATAGAGAGCATCATAGAGGGTATGATAGGGGTCATGGAGCAATATAAAAGGTATAATAGGGGTCATGGAATAACATAGAAGGTATAATGGGGGTCATGGAGCAGCATAGGGGTTATGAATGGGGGGTCATGTGGTAACGTGGAGGGTATAATTTGGGGCATGGAGCCCTCTAGAGGATGTGATGGGGGCCATGGAGCACTATATAGAGGATATAATGGTGGTCATGGAATAACATAGAGGGTATAATGGGTGTTATGGAGTAACATAGAGAGGGCATAATGGTGGTCATGGAGCAACACAGAGGGTATAATGGGTGCCATGGAGCCCTATAGAGGGTATGAGGGGGCCATGGAGCATTATAGGGAAT